>CM070777.1:103499008-104699008 GCA_036346955.1 Dipus sagitta
ATCAGGGACCTCCCTGGCCAACAACTCACTGGAGGTATCCCATCCCTGGCACTGAAAATTTTCTAACAACGATCTATGGCTCCTGAGTGTTCCATTGTCCAAAACCGGGGGATTCAATATGATTTATTTGTACCTCTTAGATTTTGATTAGCCCTCCCTCCACCTTTCCTTTACTCAATCTCTTCCCCTGACCTCACTTTGGGCCTTTTCACCCCCATTAATCTATTCTTCTACTTACATATATACAATACTATACTATTAAGTACCCCCCTCCTTTCCTTTCTCTTCCCTTTATCTCTCTTTTTTAGCTTACTGGCCTCTGCTACTGAGTTTTTTTTCCTTTTCACACAGAAGCCCAATCATCTGTAGCTAGGATCCACATATGAGAGAGAATATGTGGCGCTTGGCTTTCTGGGCCTGGGTTACCTCACTTAGTATAATCCTTTCCAGATCCATCCATTTTCCTGCAAATTTCATAACTTCATTTTTCTTTACTGCTGAGTAGAACTCCATTGTATAAATGTACCATATCTTCATTATCCACTCATCAGTTGAGGGACATCTAGGCTGGTTCCATTTCCCAGCTATTATGAATTGAGCGGCAATAAACATGGTTGAGCACATACTTCTAAGGAAATGAGATGAGTCCTTAGGATATATGCCTAGGAGTGCTATAGCTGGGTCATATGGTAGATCAATTTTTAGCTGTCTTAGGAACCTCCACACTGGTTTCCACAATGGCTGGACCAGATTGCATTCCCACCAACAGTGTAGAAGGGTTCCTCTTTTTCTGCATCCCCGTCAGCATTTATGATCATTTGTTTTCATGGTGGTAGCCAATCTGACAGCAGTGAGATGGAATCTCAATGTAGTTTTAATCTGCATTTCCCTGATGACTAGTGATGTAGAACATTTTTTAAATGCTTATATGCCATCCGCATTTCTTCTTTTGAGAACTCTCTATTTAGCTCCATAGCCCATTTTTTAATTGGCTTGTTTGATTTCTTATTATTTAACTTTTTGGATTCTTTGTATATCCTAGATATTAATCCTCTATCAGATATATAGCTGACAAAGATTTTTTCCCATTCTGTAGGTTGCCTCTTTGCTTTATTCACAGTGTCCTTTGCAGTACAAAATCTTTGTAATTTCATGAGGTCCCAGTGGTTTATCTGTGGCTTTATTGCCTGAGCAATTGGGGTTATATTCAGAAAGTCTTTGCCAAGACCAATATGTTGAAGGGTTTCCCTTACTTTTTCCTCTAGCAGTTTCAGAGTTTCAGGTCTGATGTTAAAGTCTTTAATCCATTTGGACTTAATTCTTGTGCATGGAGAGAGAGAGAAGAATCTATTTTCATCCTTCTACAGATACATATCCAGTTTTCCCAGAACCATTTGCTGAAGAGGCTGTCTTTTCTCCAATGAGCATTTTTGGCATTTTTATCAAATAGCAGGTGGCTATAGCTACCTGGACTTACATCTGGGTCCTCTATTCTGTTCCATTGATCTACATGTCTGCTTTTGTGCCAGTATCATGCTGTTTTTGTTACTATGGCTCTGTAGTATAGGTTAAAATCAGGTATGGTGATACCACCAGCCTTAATTTTTGTTGCTCACACTTTTAATCCCAGCACTCAGGAGGCAAAGATAGGAGAATCACTATGAGTTCAAGGCCACTCTGAGAGTACATAGTGAGTTCCAGGTCAGCCTGGGCTGTAGTGAGACCCTATTTCAAAAAACAAAAACAAGGGCTGGAGGGATGGCTTTGCAGTTAAAGTGTTTGCCTGGAAAGCCAAAGGACCCAGGTTCAATTCCCCAGGACCCACGTTAGCCAGATGCACAAGGGGGCGCATGCGTCTGGAGTTCATTTGCAGTGGCTGGAGGCCCTGGCAAGCCCATTCTCTCTCTCTCTCTCCCTCCCTCCCTCTTTCTCTGTCAAATAAATAAATGTAAATAAATAAAACTCTTAGGGGGAAGAAAAAAAACAAAGGATTTTGACTTTGGATTAAAGAATGGTTTCTTAAATGTGACAATAAAATCATAACACAAGAAACACATGAATTGAATTATCAAAATTCAAAACTTAAAAAAAAAGAAAAAACAAAAACGAATCAAAACAAAAATCCATTAGGGGCTGGAGGGATGGTTTAGTGGCTAAGGCATTTGCCTGCCAAACCAAAGGACCCTGGTTTGATTCCCCAAGACCCATGTAAGCCAGATACTCAAGGTGGCACATGCATATGGAGTTTCTTTGCAGTGACTAGAGGCCCTGATGCGCCCATTCTCTCTCTCTCTGTCTCAAATATATATATATATTAAAAGATCCATTAGATAGAACTATGCCTTGTTTGAACAATAGCTCCACAACTAGCTAAATAACCTTGGGTAAATAACTTGAAATCTCTAAGTACCATTATTGTAATCCACAAACAGTATAAATTATGCTTCTTGAACTTGTTTGGAAGATTAAATGAGATGCCAAACATCACAAAAATAATAATGAATCAGCGGGGCATGGTGGCACACACCTTTAATTCAGTACTTGGGAGGCAGAGGTAGGAGGATTACTATGAGTTCGAGGCCACCGCAAGACTACATCGTGCGTTCCAGGTCAGCCTGGGCTAGAGAGAGACCCTGCCTTGAAAAACCAAATAATAATAATGAATCAACTAATATATAAGTTCCAGACCCTCACTAGTACTCTTCTTTGTTGAGAGGACTGGAGAGATGGTTTAGCGGTTAAGGCCTTGCTGCAGAGCTTAAGAACTCATGTTTGAATCTCCAGGTCCCACATAGCTGGATGCACAGTGACGCAAAGCACATAACGTCACACATATGCGCAAGGGGGCACACGCTTCTGGAGTTTGTTCACAGCACCTGAAGGCCCTGGTGTGCCCATTCTCTCTCTCTCTCTCCCCCCCTTATATATATATAATTTATTTTCAGGGAGAGAGAGAATGGGTGTATCAGGGTTTCTAGCCACTACAAATGAACTCCAGATACATGTGCCACTTTGTGCATCTTGGCTTTAAGTGGATACTGGGACTCAAACACTGATCATTAGGTTTTGCAGGCAAGTGTCTTATACTCTCAGCCATCTCTCCAGCCCAATAATTTTTTTTGTGTATGTGTGATTTTTCAAGATAGGGTCTCACTCTAGCCCAAGCTGACCTGGAACTCACTCTGTAGTCCAGGCTGGCCTCAAATTCACAGCGATCCTCCTACCTTGGTCTCCTGAGTGCTGGGATTAAAATCATATGTCACCAGGTGTGGAGGCGCAGGCCTTTAATTCCAGCACTTGGGAGGCAGAGATAGGAGGATCTCGCTGTGAGTTCGAGGCCACCCTTAGACTACATAGTTAATTCCAGGTCAGCCTGAACCAGAGCAAGACCCTACCTTGAAAAAACAAAAACAAACAAACAAACAAAGAACAAAACTGTAGTCTTCCACAAACCCACCCTCCTTCCTCTAAAATCTTCCTGAACCAACAGCCAGAAACCACTCTCAACTAGTCTGAGCCAGAGATACCAGCCGCTAGAACTCTGCTGGTGGGAGATACTGGCTGTCTCTTTCTGGTCAAATTCCATTCTCTCCATATTTCACAATCCAAGCCCTGCATTATTTTTATTTTTATTTTTATTTTTTTTATTTTTCGAGGTAGGGTCTCACTCTAGCTCAGGCTGACCTGGAATTCACTAGGTAGTCTCAGGGTGGCCTCGAACTCACGGCGATTCTCCTACCTCTGCCTCCTGAGTGCTGGGATTACAGGCATGCGCCAACACGCCCGCAAGCCCTGCATTTTTAAACAGAATCCTTGTGCCTGCTCTGCCCCAGTGACTCAAAGCCAGGATCCCAGCTCTCATAATTTCCTTGGAGGTGAGGGGAGGAGATTCACTTACTTCCATCTGACAATTACCATGCCCCACCTTGTGCCCCTGCCTTGTGTACTGAGGAGCACAGCCCGGCGTGAATAACAATGAAGCTTATGAGACCTAGGCTGCCTTCTGTCTGATGCAGTGCCGTGTTTCAGAGCTCACAAAGCTCCTCTGATCCCTTCGCTTGTGTCAGAGTCTTAAATACCCATTAACCCCTGCGTGGGGGTGGGTCTGGGGAGGTGGAGTGTGGTCTGGAGTGCAGGGCAGCGTCTGGCACAGGATGCTGGTTGGGTGGTCAAGAGGGATGCCTCCTTTTGCTACTCTGAATTATGCAGACCAGAAATCATTGATATTGAGTAGGTGGGAAGTGGGGGCCACTAAAAGGGGAGATGGCATGAACCCCACTTATAGGAGGTGAACAAGCAAGAGAGATCCTCCAGATAGCTCTATTCTCTGAAGGTCAGGTCTGCCCTTAGCATATGTAGGTCATGTGTTAGAATACAAATAAAGACCTACTTGTCATACAGCCACGTTAAAAAAAAAAAAAAAAAGTCTTGGGCTGGAGAGATGGCTTAGCGGTTAAGCGCTTGCCTGTGAAGCCTAAGGACTCTGGCTGGAGGCTCGGTTCCCCAGGACCCACATTAGCCAGATGCACAAGGGGGTGCACGCGTCTGAAGTTCGTTTGCAGTGGCTGGAAGCCCTGGCGTGCCCATTCTCTCTCTCTCTCTGCCTCTTTCTCTCTCTCTGTCACTCTCAAATAAATAAATAAGAATGAACAAAACAAAAAAAAAGTAAAAAAAAGTCTAAATCAAGCTGTTAGTCTATGATTAAGTCATGGAGGTAGAGCCCTTAAAAAAGAGGTCTGAGGGGGACTGGAGAGATGGCTTAGTGGTTAAGTACTTGCCTGTGAAGCCTAAGGACCCCATTCGAGGACCCACATAAGCCAGATGCACAAGGTGGCACATGCATCTGGAGTTCGTTTGCAGTGGCTGGAGGCCCTGGAGTGCCCAATTCTCTCTGCCTCTTTCTCTCACCGTCTATCTGTTGCTCTCAAATAAATAAATAAAAATAAACCAAAAAAAAATTTATATAAAAAAAAAAAAGAGGCCTGAGGGAGCATGCTTGTCCTGCTACCATGTGAAGTGACTGGGTAGGCATCCATCTATCAGGAAGAGAGCCCACACCAGACACCAGATCTGCCTCTTTCATGGTGGACTTTCTAGACTTCACAACTGTAATAATTTTTTTTTTTTTTTCCAGGAGGGTAGTTGAGAAGGGAAAAGGGCACATGCCCCCTTAGCCATGCAGACCGTCTATACCATAGGGACGGCTAAGGCTGCACAACCCAACCAAGGCCTCCAGAAGGAGCCCGCTTCAGTGGGAATCCAGGCGTTGACGCTCACCCACTTGCAGTGGGATTTTGCAGGCTGCCCACCAACAGCAAAAGCACTCTCTGACTCCGCCCTGGCCTCTGACGCTGGTTCCCTCATATTCCCACCTGGGCGGTGACAAACAGACAGACCAGTACAAAAGAAAAAATACAGTTTATTCCACACAACTACATCGAGCGCCTCTCCCCATCCTGCCCTCCAGCCGTTAGTAGGCAGTGCCCTGTGGCAGGAGCAGCCAGATCGTTAACGTTAGGTGAGGCCCGAGACAAGAAAGGAAATCTGGACACAGGAAGGTGATTGGACTTCGGAGAACACAGACACATCCAGCTTTCTCATTCCTAGATCAAGTGTGGCCCTCAGTTCACGTGACCAAATTCTCCCCTGGACTTTGCCTGGATAAAATGCCATAGTTACTACAGGGTCAAAGGCCCCAGTTGAGTCAGCAAGCCATAGAAATTTTGGTATTCCTTCATTTAAAATAAAGCAGCCACACAGATAAAAGCATTTCTGCCCATTTCCCATCTTTCCAAGGCAAGAAGTCACCGAGCTCTGACATAGGTCAATAAAGATGCCTTCAAAATGAGACATATTAACTCTCTTCTTCAGAGCCTAATGCTAGCAAAGACAAAAAAATAAAAACAAAAACAAAAACTTCCTTGTAGAAAAGTGGTCCAGGCACCAGCTGCTTCTGGGCGGTCCCATGGTGGGGGAACCTAAGGGTAGAGGTCATAGGCCAGTGAGCTGTGTTTTGGGGTATACCTCGGGCATACCCTGTATCCCCACTGCCTGGGGAGTCAAGCCTGTGAACATCTGGGTTCTGGTATAGTTCTGAAAGACTCATCCATCTTTCCAGCACAGGAGAAAATGGGTTAGTTTTAGCCCAGCCTTGGGAAGACATTTATTTAGACAAGGGAGGGGTCGTGAAAGCGTGGTGAGGCCTAATTCAGACCAGCGGTTCATGATTTTTTTGTCCCCCCCCCTCCCATCATGCCACATAACAGATAGTATCCCCTTGCGTGTCCACAGCCTGTATCACTGTGAGCAGTAAGTTTGCTACACCCCCAGGGGAGTCAGCTTTGACTCCCCTCCCTTGTCTATCCCCCAAAACAGCATTCCTGAATAGGTGTTTGAACATGAAAACCTAGTCTAGTTCACTGAAGTAATTCATCGTAAGGATTCCTGCTAAGAACTTGTTTACAATACCCCTCCCCAGTGCATTCCCCTTCTCACTGAGGCAGGCTGATAACCATGACCTTGAGGGTGGCGCTTCTCCTATGGGGACCTAGTCTCTCCTAGACGGAGTCAGACAATCTGCCCACCCACCTCTTCACTCCTGCCATGCCCTGGCGATGTGGTTGGTCCCACTGCTGTGAGTCTCTTGTGTGTAAGCTTGTGTGTCTATGTGTGCCCATTAGATACACAGCTGTCATTTTTTGCTGGCAGGTCGGCCAGGTGGCCTCACACTGGTACTGCAGGGCCAGGGATGGACCAGCACTAAGCAGGAAAGGACACAGCACACCACAGGGAGCTAGGCTGCAAGTGACTCATGCCCTTGCCTGTCACTCCCTCGGGGTAGGTTAGGTGTGATGTGGTGATGGATGGCTGCTAGGGACCAGGCTCTTTAAGGCTAAGAGTGGTGAAGAGCCTGTATGCCAGCACTTGGGAGGCAGACGGGATGAGCTCAGGGTCATCTTCAGCTACCTAGCGAGTTCAAGGCCAGCTTAGACGATGTGAGATCTTGTCTCACAAAGATAAAGCAGACAAATAAAAAAGTCGTGAAGAGCGTAGCCGATCCCTAGAACTTGTGGCCTTATGGGAATGGTCTACACAGCAAGTCTGGATTCACTCAAATAAACTTTTTTTAGTTCTCTCCTGACCTCCTACAGCCACACAGTATTTTTTTTTTTTCAGTGCTGGAGACAGAAAAGAGCCTCATACATGGGAGGTAAGCACTCTTACCACTGAGCTACAGCCCCAGCCAACAAACTGAACAGAAAGGCCTATCCAGTCACAGGGAGGCTGGCAACTCCTTCAGCACCTTGGATAAGATCAACCCCCAAGTGCCACGGCTACCCTGTCCAGAGGCAAAGCCCATCTGATCTGGAGCATTTTTTTTTTTTTTTTTTGACTCAGAGAACTGAAAGATTGCTTATAGAGAGACCCGGGCCAGTGATTCTGGACAAAGTCAGTTACAAAGAAAACCAGAGTTAGGTCAACTTCCACAAGAGACCTTCCTGGGCTACCATCAGCTCTTTCAGGATGGCGTCCTTCCCCCAGCACCTTGCTGTCTGTTTCACGTACCCCTCCGAAGAGGCCCCACTACGGGGCTGGGGCAGGCATGGGCACAAGAAGAGACAGCAGGTCATCGTTCCCTTCCTCCTCCTGTCTCTGCGTCAGTGGTAGAGTGGTGAGCACAGCTACCTGCCTTCCTCCTCTTTCTCTACAGCTGATGTTAGCATGGCCAGTGCACAGTTCCTTGGCTGCAAGGTCCCTTAACTATACTCTTTGTGGGGAGGACAGCCACGGACAAAGATTAGATCAGAATTTGGGAGGATGGCAGTGGACCTAGGATGAGTCCGGGACAGGAGAGTTCACTGTTGCTTCCTTCCAACTGGAGAAGAAAGGTTCTGCTTTAGTGACACCCCCTCTCCCCTCCCCCCACCACCAAAGGAACCAGGCAGAGGAGCTGGGGACCTTCTGACCTTAAGGTCAAGGCAGACACTGAGTCTGAGCAGCACCTCGTACGGTTCTGAATTTTATCACCTTGGTTCTTTCAGGTGTTCAGCATGCCCGTATGCAAAACAGGGCAAGATGCAGTTCCACTGAATGAGTTGTCACGCCTGGCACCACGATAAAGGAGACGAGGGTAGAAAGACAGTGCCACAGAAAATAAGAGCTAATGGCCAGTAGTCTCCAGGAGCTGCTAGAGCCCCGCCCCACATACAGAACCTTTCTGGTTCCCAATCAGGATTCACCCGTCAGAAACCATGTTAGCAAAGTGCTTCTCTAAGCGCCACCATAAATCCCCTCTTTAGCATGCCCAGTCCGGAGCCTGGGGCTCTCATGTGGTCCCTCTGACCTCCTCAGAATGTGACATATGAGAGACAGAGGAGGGGGTCACTGACACACATGCACACAGTAGTCTCGTGACCTAGGGCAAGCACAGTTGCACACGATACTGTCACAGCAGTGTCAACAGCTGGTGCTGAGGGACGAGTAGAACGTGCTGGAACACAGGGCTGGAGCCACGTCCTAAGGGATCTGAAAGACATTCAGCTTGCTGGTGTTCTTGAGCGTCTGACGCCGATTGCAGAACCAGACCCGCACCACCTCCCGGTCATAGTTGAGCTCCTTGGCAATCTCCGTGATCTCCTGGCCCGTGGGCAGCGGGTTCTTCTCGAAGTAGGCGTTGAGGGCTTCGATGGCCTGCGGCGTGAAGGAGGTGCGGCGCTTGCGTTTCTTGGAGGGCTCGCCACCTACGAACTCCATCAGGTTCTGCTGGCCTTCCTGGTTCCGGAGCTCCGCCTCGTTCAGCCACTTCTCCAGCACGGGCTTCAACTTCTGGGCGCTCTTGGGCGTGATGTCCAGCTTCTCAAAGCTGCGGAAGGGACAGAACGTAAGGTCTCTTCCGCAGACCTCACACAGAGGAGGAACGCGCTGCGCACAAGGGGCTGGTCCTCGCTTACTCAGACACCTCCCCTCCCCATGCCTGTGGCTCCGTGAAGCCCTGACTCTCAAACTGACCCATGTCCCAGGTCCCAGCATGGAGACCACCATGTCCATGGCCTCGGCTCAGCAGGGCAATGACAAGAGGGCTCTAAACAGCCCGTCTAGAACTTCCACTCTAAAAGCTTGTTTTTAAAGATTTATTTATTATTTACTAGAGAGAGACAGAGAGAGAGAGAGACAGAGAATGGGCACGCCAGGGCCTCCAGCCACTGCAAAGGGTCTTCAGAAGCATGTGCCACTTTGTACATCTGCCTTACATGGGACCTGGAGACTCGAACCTGGGTCCTTCAGCTTCAAAGGCATGAGCCTTAACCACTAAGCCATCGCTCCAGCCCTAGAACTTCCACTCTAAATGAGCGACATCCTGCCCAGCCTGGAGATCACCCCATGCCATCCTCCTGGGCTGCTATTCAGGCTGCGATGGCATGGCAGGCATGGGGGCAGCTGGAAGCATGCCAGGGGGTGGGGGAATTGATGGCCAAGACAGAACTGAAGCTCTGTCTAAAATGCATTCTAGGGGCTGGAGAGATGGCCCACTGGTTAAGACGCCAGCAAAGCCAAAGGCCCCAGGCTCGATTCCCCAGGTCCCACATAAAGGCAGAGGCACAAGGTGGCTCGTGTGTCTGGAGTTTGTTTGCATGGCTAGAGGCCCTGGCACGCCCATTTTCTCTATTTATCTGCTTCTCTCTCTCTCTCTCTCACTCTCTCAAATAAATAAATAATTTTTTTTTTGCTTGTTTTTCAAAGTAGGGTATTGCTTTAGTCCAGGATGACCTGGAATTCATTTTGTAGTCTCAGGATGGCCTTGAACTCAAGGCAAGACTCCTACCTCTGCCTCCCAGAGTGCTGGGATTAAAGGTGTATGCCACCACACCCAGCTAAAAAATATTTAAAATAAAAATAAAATTACATTCTCTTTCTCTCTCTCTTTCTGCCTCTTTCTCTCTCACTCTCTCAAATAAATAAAATTTTAAAAATTAGAAAGAAAAGGGCTGGAGAGTTGTCTTAGTGGTTAAGGCATTTGCCTGCAAAGCCAAAGGATCCTGGTTCGATTCTCCAGGACCCACATAAGCCAGATGCACAAGGTGGCGCATGCATCTGGAGTTCATTTGCAGTGGCTAGAGGCCCTGGTGCACCCATTCTATCTCTCTCTCTCTCTTTTCTTTTCTTTTCTTTTTTCTTTTTTCTTTTTTTTTTTTTTTTTTTTGTTTTTTTTCAAGGTAGGGTCTCACTCTAGCTCAGGCTGATCTGCAATTCACTATGTCGTCTCAGGGTGGCCTTGAACTCACGGTGATCCTCCTACCTCTGCCTCCCGAGTGCTGGGATTAAAGGTGTGTGCCACCACGCCTGGCTATCTCTCTCTCTCTTTCTCTCTCACTCTCTCAAATAAATAAAATTAATTCTATAAGCTGTACTGCTAAGATTCCTGGTCTGGACTGGAGGCTAAACTTCAGAGGATCCTGGAAGGCCTGGGTCAGTCATTGGCTACTCCAGGTACTCATTCCCTTCTTGAGGATAGTCTTCTGTAGCTGGAAGAAGGCAGAAGCAAGGAAAACCATGGGAAGATGCCCAGATCCCCAGCATGCCAGCAGTGGCACATAGCAAGCCGTGGCAGGACCTGCAGCGGCCTCACTCACCGGCAGATGGCTGACTGGCTGTAGGCTGGCCCTTCTGTCGCAGTCAGCGCCTGACCCACTTGGGTCTGCGTAAGGCCCAAGGACAGCCGCCGGATCTTAAAGTTCTTGGCAAACTCCCGGATCTCCTCTAGGTTGATCCCATCTTCATCCAGACTTGGAGTATGTGGCTCTAGGCCAGGGAGAGAGAGACCAGGAATGAGTGTGTAAGAATGTAATCATTACTACTTCTCTGGCCCATGGGTCTGGACTGGTGTAGTGTGAGGGAGGAGAACGCTTATCAAAAGGCCCTCATAACCTCTGTCCCCAAAGACAAGCAAAACTTATGGGAAGGGAGGGTCCTGGGCCAATCTACTGGGATAAGATCTATTAGAATGTTGGGCTGGAGAGATGGCTTAGCGGTTAAGGTGCACACCTGCGAAGCCTAAGGACCCAGGTTCAATTCTCCAGGTCCCACCTAAGCCAGATGCACATGGTGGTGCATGCATCTGGAGTTTGTTTGCAGTGGCTAAAGGCCCTGGCATGCCCATTCTCACTCTCTCTTTCTCTCTCTCTCCTTTGCTCTGTTTCTAATAAATAAAAAGAACTCCCAGCACTAGCTGCTGACCTGCACACTGAGCACACCAATTAGCCATCCACATTCCTTATAACTGGGCAAGAGACCACACAGCCAACTAATGGCTGGCCTCTTGGAGAAGGAACCAAAAAGCCAGGTGAGCTTCACTAGCATCAGGCCCAGACCAGCTGAGTGGGAATAAGAAAGTCAACTCTGGCTGGAGAGATGGCTTAGCGGTTAAGCGCTTGCCTGTGAAGCCTGAGGACCCTGGTTTGAGGCTTGATTCTCCAGGAACCACGTTAGCCAGATGCACAAGGGGGCGCAAGCGTCTGGAGTTCGTTTGCAGTGGCTGGAGGCCCTGGTGCGCCCGTTCTCTCTCTGTCTATATCTGCTTCTCTCTCTCACTCTCTGTCCGTCGCTTTCAAATAAATAAATAAAAATAAACAAAAAAAAAATTTAAAAAAAGAAAGTCAACTCTGTGCCTGTGCCCTTCCCTTCAGGACTCCAGAAGCTGACTAATTTATTTGAGACAGGGTTTCGCTATACAGCCTGGCCTTGAACTTCTGGGCTCAGCCTTGGCATCAGCCTCCTGAGTCACTGGGACTACAGCTGCATGCCAGGCATCCCAGCTCCAGGAAATGTATTAAGGAAAGCAGTACCTGAGAAGGATGGGTTGCAAATAAATGCCTCGCCCCACCTCATCATGTTCCTTTGCCAAGAGCCACTTACTGGACACCAACTGGCTGACTGTAGGCGTCTCTGAGCAGGTGATTGGGATGGGAGCAGAGGCAGATGGCTTGACTGCCGGGGCTGAGCTGGTGATCACCACCGCAGGCTGGGGCACAGCCGGTGTGGGCTGGATGGGCTGCACCTGTGGGAAAAGAGACGCGCTCCCATCACCCTTCTCCTAACTCAGGGATCGGAATCCCTGGGTGGATCAAGGAAAGGGCAGAAATGAACAAGACATGCTTCCTCACCCAACACACTCCCCCTTGTGTCCATCAGAAATAAGACTAGAAGCGGCCTAGTAACATCTGCCCCTTGATAATGACATCTTTTTTTTTTTTTGAAATATTTTATTTATTAGAGAGAAAAAGGCAATAAGCAATCAGGGCCCCCAGCCACTGCAAACAAACTCCAGACGCATGTACCCACCTTGTGCATCTGGTTTTATGTGGTGGTGGGTACTGGGGAATTGAACCCAGTTCTTAGGCTTTTCAGGCAAGTGCCTTAACCATCTCTCCAACCCAATAATGACTCTTTTTTTTTTTTTTTTTTGGTAGGGTCTCGCTCTAGTCCAGGCTGACCTGGATTTCACTATGGAGTCTCAGGGTGGCCTTGAACTCACAGAGATCCTCCTACCTCTGCCTCCCGAGTGTTGGGATTAAAGGCATGCGTCACCACACCTGGCTCCAATAATGACTGAAATAAGCACAGTAACATCCAAGCTGCAGCCTTACCATGTCCTTCTGTTCCACTTCAGAACTACTGTAAAGAAACTTCATGAACTGGGGAGATGGCTGGCGGTTAAGGCGCTTGTCTTCAAAACCTAAGGACCTATGTTCTACTTCCCAGAACCCATGTAAGCCAGATGCACAAGGTGACACATGCATCGTTCGTTTTCCACAGGACCTACCCTGCCCATTCTCTCTCTTTCTCCCTCTCTCTCTCTGTAATAATAAATAAAATTTTAGCCAGGTATGGTTGTGCATACCTTGCATCCCAGCACTTGGGAGGCAGAGGCAGGAGGATCGCAGTGAGTTCGAGGCTACCCTGAGACTACAAAGTAAATTCCAGGTCAGCTTGGGTTAGAGTGAAACCCTAGCTTGAAAAAACAAAATAAGTAAATAAATAAAAATATTTAAAAAGACCCAGGCGTGGTGGCGCACGCCTTTAATCCCAATACTTGGGAGGCAGAGGTAGGAGGATCACCATGAATTCAGGACCACCCTGAGACTACATAGTGAATTCCAGGTCCGCCTGGACTACAGTGAAACCCTACCACAAAAAGAAAAAGAAAAAAATTAAAAAAACAAAAAAATGTGTGGGGGGTGGTGCTGAAGAGATGGCTCATGACTAAGAGCACTTGGCACAAACAGGAGAACCTGAGAAGACCTGCGTCTGATCCCTAGCACCCAGATGAAAAGGCAGCATGCCCATAAACATCTGTAATCCCAACCCTGGGGGAGCAGGTACCCAGAAAACAGCAACTGGGTTCAGAGAGGCACTCAAGAGTGACAGAGGATACCTGACAATCTTCACGTGTGTGTGCATGGAACATACACATCTGCACACAGACTCCCCATACAGTTTACGCACATATGCATTGCTAAAACAAACAAACAAAATAACCGGGCATGGTGGCACACTTTTTTAATCCCAGCTGTAAATTCAAGGCCTCCCTGAGACTACATAGTGAATTCCAGATCAGCCTGGGCTAGAGTGAGAACCCCCACCTCAAAAAAACAAACAAAAAAGCCCTGCGTAGTGGCGCCCGCCTTTAATCCCAGCACTCAGGAAGCAGAGGTAGGAGGATCGCCGTGAGTTCAAGGCCACCCTGAGAATACAAAGTGAATTCCAGGTCAGCCTAGACTAAAGTGAAACCCTACCTTGAAAAACCAAAAAAAAAAAAAAAAAAAAAAAAAAAATTGGGGGCGGCTAGGGAGATGGCTTAGCAGTTAAGGCGCTTGCCTGCAAAGCCAAAGGACCCAGGTTCAACTCCCCAGGACCCACATAAGCCAGGTGCACAAGGTGGCGCATGTATCTGGAATTCGTTTGCAGCGTCTGGAGGCCGTGATGCACCCATTCTCTCTGGCTCTTTCTCTCTCCCTCCCTCTTTCTCAGATAAATAAAAATAAAATATATACATTAAAAAATGTTTTTAAAAAGCCTTCACCCTGCGATCTGGGTATGGGATGTAACTCAGTAGACAAGTAGGGTGCTTGCCTAACACGCACAAAGTCCTAGGTTCAATCTCCAGCACACCGTAAAACCTGAGCATGCTGGTACATGCCTGTTGGAAAGCAGAGCCTCACCTACATAGTGAGTTTGAGGCCAGCCTGTGCTACATGAGACTTTGTCTCAAAAAAAGAAACAAGGGGGCTGGAGAGATGGCTTAGCAGTTGAGCGCTTGCCTGTGAAGCCTAAGGACCCCGGTTCGAGGCTCGATTCCCCAGGACCCATGTTAGCCAGATGCACAAGGGGGCGCACGCATGTGGAGTTCGTTTGCAGTAGCTGGAGGCCCTGGCGTGCCCATTCTCTCTCTCTCTATCTGCCTCTTTCTCTTTCTGTGTCCGTCCCTTTCAAATAAATAAAAAAATAATTTTTATTTTATTTTTTTAGTTTTTTGGTTTTTCGAGGTAGGGTCTCACTCTGGCTCAGGCTGACCTGGAATTCACTATGTAGTCTCAGGGTGGCCTCGAACTCTCGGCGTTCCTCCTACCTCTGCCTCCCGAGTGCTGGGATTAAAGGCGTGCGCCACCACGCCCGGCTTTTTATTTATTTATTTATTTTTTATTTTTTTTAAAAAAATAATTTTTAAAAAAAAGAAAGAAAGAAACAAGGGCTGAAGAGATGGCTTAGTGGTAAAGGCACTTGCCTGTGAAGCCTGAGGACCCAAGTTCGATTCCCTAGTACCCACATATGCCAGCTGCACAAGGTGGCACATGCATCTGGACTTTGTTTACAGTGGCTAGAGGCCCTGTTATACCCATTATCTCTATCTGCCTCTCTCTCTCTCTCTCTCTGTCTCTCTCTCTCTGCCTCTCTCTCTCAAATAAACAAAAAGAACCAAGGAACAGGGCATGTGACAAGCCCTGTGGTGATTCTGATGGCAATCACACTAGCACCCCATGCTTGTTTTAGTTCCCCAAGGAAAGATCACTCTTCCCATCCAGCTCATCCCTTCTCTGGGGAACCTTCCTGACCCTTGACCTGCCAGGGCTCCCTTCTTGGGGGAATCATCTCCAGCTGTGCCACCCTAAGGCGAGCAAGCACGTGGCAGCCATCTTTGGATCTCTAGCACCTGGCATACTGAAGACCCGCTCAGAACATTCTTCTGGAGTGGAAACAGAATGAAGAACCCAGACCCTGCGTTAAGTGGAAGTGGGCCATACAATTAGCCTCTGGGCTGGGCGTGGTGGCACACACCACAGCAGAGGTAGGAGGATGGCAGTGAGTTCAAGGCCACCCTGAGACCACATAGTGAATTCCAGGTCAGGCTGGGCTGGAGTGAGACTCTACCTCAAAAAACAAAAAACAAAACAAAACAAAACAAACAAAAAAATCAGGCTCTGGGAGTTTCCCCACTTGTTTGTCCTGGGTCTGACTCAGGCCCAGATGGCTTTGTCCCTGCCCCAGCTTCTCTGACCTCTTGGGGCACAGACACATTCTGGCGTGTGGGACTGAGAGCTCTTTCCTTAGGCAGGCCCTGTGTGGACTCATATAGGAGGAGGGGCTTGCTTCAGTTTTTCTGAAAGATGCTTTTTGCTCTCCTAGGAATTTCAGAGCTGTCAGGCTGCCCATCAGTCTGGAGGGCAGCAGCCATGCTAGGCAGCACTGCCTGACCCCCATCCCCCTCTCCCCAGCCCACCCTGCCAGCCCCAGTACCTCACTCTTAGCAGGGGACTCCGGCGTGCTCGGCTTCCGGACAGCCACAGGCTGAGGCAGGGGGCTGCTGGCTAGGGTCGCAATCACCTGACCCTGGGCATTCAATAAGAGTTGGGGGGTCACGGCCTGGACCTGCAGGCTTTGTGCTGGTGCCGGGGCCGCCACGCTAGCTGAGTTCACTACCCATGGAAGTGTTCCAATAACCTGGGAAGAAATCAAGCAGGGACCCAAGAGTGAGGGCAGTCTCAAATCTCACCCCTGAGCTAAATCCCCCAGCTGCAGAGGAAGAGACTAACTTGGAGAAATCATTTGGTCCCTCTGGCCTCAGTTCTCTCCTTAACAAAGTGAAAGCACCCGTAGCGATCCCTTATTCTCTCTCCAAAGCTATGGTGAAATAGGTAGGTTTGTTTGTGAATCAGAGGCCTGGATGCTAATCATGGTTCTGCCACATTTTAACTGTGTGGCTTCTTATTTCTGAATCTGATCTTTCTCATAAAACAAAAATCTTGGGCTGGAGAGATGACTTAGCAGTTAAGGCACTTGCCTGCAAAGCCAAAGGACCCAGGTTCAATTCCCCACGACCCATGTAAGGTAGATGCACAAGGCAGTGCATGTATCTGGATTACCTTTGCAGTGGCTAGAGGCCCTGGTGCACCCATTCTCTCTCTCTCTCCTTCTCCCTGTCCCTCTCTCAAATAAATAAATAAATGTAAAATATATTTAAAAAAAAGAGAAATAGCTGGGCGTGGTAGCGCGCTCCTTTAATCCCAGCACTCGGGAGGCAGAGGTAGGAGAATCGCCAAGAGTTCCAGGCCACCCTGAGACTACATAGTGAATTCCAGGTCAGCCTGGACTAGAGTGAGCCCCTACCTTGAAAAATCAAAACAAAGCCGGGCATGGTGGCACACGCCTTTAATCCCAGCCCTTGGGAGGCAGAGGTAGGAGGATCGCCATGAGTTCAAGGCCACCCTGAGATTACACAGTTAATTCCAGGTCAGCCCGGCCAGAGTGAGACCCTAACTTGAAAAAATAAAAAATAAAAAGAAAACAAAAATCAAAACAAGCAAACAACAAACAACAACAACAAACCAAACATGAATATGAGAAGGTACCTAACACAAGGCCTAGTTTCAAAGTGGGTACTCCATAAATGCAGTTCCCCAACTAGAATTCATGTTGGCAAGGCAGAATGGGGGTTACACCCCTGCCTGGCCTCTGCCCGAGCAGAGTCACCCACAATGAGCTACCACAAGCATGAGCTTGAGACCCTGTCTGAGTTTCTGTGGCTCTTAGCTGAAGCCGGGGCTCCCTCCTGGCCAGCTGCTTCATGGTACCCACCCTTCACCCCGGCTTTGACCACTTGCCTGTCCCTGAGCATTGGTGAGGATCTGACTGCTGATCCCTGGCATGCTGGGAATGGCGTTGGTAATGACTGGAGCTGTGGCGAGGGAGCCCAGGATCTGGGTCTGGCCCCCAAGGGAAGCAGCACTGATCTGTGGGTGGAGGAAGAGCCTTGCTCAGAGGCCAAGGGGCAACAGAGGGCCCAGGACAGAGGGAAGAGGGCTAAGGGTAGAGTGGGCTGCCGGCCCAAGTCCGCTGGCTGAATATCCAGGGCTAGAATGAAGTTGCAAGGGGGGCCAACAAGGAAGGGGGGGCACAGTCACATGACGGTACCTCTAGTGATGCTTTCTGGCCAGGCCTGGGAGGGCAAAAGGGCCAGACTGCAGGGGGCTGGCATGCGCCTGGTCATACCTGACGGCTCCAGTCCCAGGCAAAGGGCCCCACTGGGCAGACACCAGCGTGGGCCTGTGAGCCTCAGGTCGCGCACAAATGTACAATCCCACCCACCAAGGCTGGTCCAGCGGTCCAGGTTCTGGTGACTGCCCAGGCCGCTTGGCAGTGTGGTCTGCTTTTGTCTGGGCTGGACAAGCCGGCAGTTGCTAGAAGCCCTCAGAGGGAGCCCATCTCTGCTGAGGTTGTTAGAAAGGGTTGTAGTCAAGGGGGTGGGGGGGGCTGTTCCTCCACTGTGTGTGGGGGGGTGTCAGTGCCACCCTTGGCCCAAGGTTTGGTCCATCCCTGGCCAGCCCTGGGCGAGGACAGCAGCTTACGATTCCCGGGCTAAGTGCGAAGCCTGCAGGCTGGACGGTGATCTGTGGGGCGGTGTCCACTGGCTTGGGGGTGGGGGCGGCGGCGGCGGGCAGCGGCGGGCTGCGGGAGGATGGCAGGTGTGGTCTGCAGCAGCGGCTGGGGCTGGAACAGCGTCTGGGGCTGGGCTGGTGGCCGGGGCTGGGCTGGCGAGGAGGCCTGGACCGGCGCGGCAGCTTGTACAGGTGCCGGGAGGGCGGTGTTCAGCACAGCAGCTGCTACGGAGCAAGGCAGAGACAGAGGTGCTCAAATGCCAAGCCACAGCCGGGAGCCGCTCCAATCCCAAAGGATCTGGCACGAGAATGACAGGGGTTTGGGGCAGTGGGCACGGGGCAGCTGCAATTCCCTTGATGCTCGGAGGGCTGACGCATGCCAACATCTGTCATTCCCCCCCCTCCCTTGGGTCAGTAGATGTGTAGGTTCAGGAACCAGCTGTTGACTCTTCTTGAAGTCCTTTTCTGGAGGCTGGTCATGGGGTGAATTCTGGCGTGGGGAAGGGGGGGGGCAGTCTCAGGCAGCTGGCGGAAGGAAGAAAGGCCTGCTGGCCAGCCTGGTGTCCTGGCCTAGAGTCCCAAGGTGGTGCAGTGGCTGGGTGGCCTGGTCACTGGATCCAGACTCCAGGGCTGTTGCCCTGGGTGGGCCGCAGGTTCTGAGTCCAATATGGTAAACACACGTGCAGGGATGGTAGTGTAGGGTGGTGGGGGTCTGGTGCAGTCCTTGGGAGAGTTGCCGTTACCTTGGAGACCAGCTAATGGTGGCTTGAAAATTCCCCCCGTAGGAGAAGCAGCGGTCAGTCCTGGGAGGGCAGCTACAGTTGCTGTAGGAATTGTCCACACGGCCAGCCCCTGCTGCCCAGCCACTTGACCTGCAATACTGATGGGGATAAGAAGAGGTTGAGTAACTGCCCCTGCTGGAACCATAACTCCTGTCAGAACTGTGGCTAAGTTTTCCTGAGTCAAGACCTGCAAAAGCAAACAAGATTTCAAAAAGAAAAGAAAAAAAAATAAAAAGAAAAATCAACATGACAGCGCAAACACCGGGTCTCTTGGACCCAGCTCAGCACAAACAAGCATTCTGAGGACTGTTGGGGAAAGGCCAGAGGAGGGCGAGCGGAGCCAAGCCCCAGCCGACGGCCTAACCCTGAGGGTGCCTGGACCACACTATCCAGCCTATCGAGAAGTGACCCAAATCAACTGAGGGTCCAGTCCTGCTCACGGGACAGATGGGGCACACAGACCTCTTCTCCCCAAAGGCTGCTTCCCCCCGCCCCACCAAACTTTCCCTGGGTCCCTGCCTGCATGATTAGTGAATTGTGGCCATGGAACATGGGCCAATGGCTGCCACAAAATGGCCTACAGAGATCTTCAAAAGCTCTAGTGGGGGGATGCCCTTGACTATGTGCCTTGGTGATCAGAGGTCACCTGGGCTCTGCAGGCCTGTGGGATCCTGCAAGCAGTTTCTTATTGCTGGGGCTTCTCTGTAACTTTAATGGAGTCTTAAACAATCCATTAACTCTTCCAGGCATCTGCTGGAGAGGCTGACATGGGTGTTCGCTCATCATTAGATAAACACACACTCCTGCAGCATGAAAGAGTCAGGGCAATTTCTATAACCCTTTCTGGACCCAAGGCGATTGGTCCCTCAAGCACAGATTCCTTTCGTGAATGGGCCTGACCTAGGGCAGGGGAAGGCCACAAGGCGCTTAGTAGGAGGTTCCCTCCCTCAAGCCACAGCCCTTCCTCGTCCTGCCTCGTGCAGTTCCCAGATCCTGTAATCACCCCATGCTTGCTCCTGCCCTCGCCCTCTGCCCCAGCTCCCTGGCACGGCCCTTACCTGGGGGGCAGCTTGTACAGCCAGTGGCGTCAGGGTCTGCGATGCCTGAGGCTGGCTTGGGGCCTGGCTGAAGGTGGCCATGGTAGGGGCAGGACTTGGAGGGATCCCAGGGAGTGACTTCACTTCACATGGCATTGGAAGAAAGAAGGGACAAGGATTGAGTGTTAAAATGAGCGGAGGAGTGACTACAGTGAAACATCTTGTCTCCAGCCCCACGTGGCAACTCCAGCCCCCTTGTGGCTTTCTGCATAGCCCAAGATCGGGTGGTGGCTTTCTCTGGCCCAGGAGGCGGCTTCCCTGATGTTGCTAGTTGTGAAACGAGTAGGCTGTGGAGTCCTACGTCAGACCAGGAAGCTTGGTACTTTCACCTCACAGCTACAGGAAGGAAATGAAGGTCTCTGTACAGTTGGCTATCAGCCCCTCATTTCCTGGGTCTACAGGACACTACGACCTGTGACATAAAAGTCAAGGGACCCGAAGCAAACACAAGTCAGGGAGGGAAAGAGCTATCCTAGTCTCAACCAGCAACTGGATCTTTTTTTTTTTTTTTTTTTTGAGGTAGGGTCTCACTCGGGCTCAGGCTGACCTGGAATTAACTATGTAGTCTCAGGGTGGCCTTGCACTCACAGCTATCTTCCTCCCTCTGCCTCCTGAGTGCTGGGATTAAAGACGTGAGCCACCACGCCAGGCTTGAATGATTCTTTATCCCATCTTGGGGGTACTTTTTGGATGCAAAACCAGACTGACACATGGGCCTTCTGGGTACTAGGGGGTCGCATACATAGGCGAGGTGCCTATTTCCTTCTACTGTGGTCAGGGAAGTCTTCTCAATAGAAGTGGTGTCTGAGATGAAATCTGAACAGTGGGTGGTGGTTAAACAAGCAAAGGGACTGGAGAGATGGCTCAGCAGTTAAAGGCACTTACTTGCAAAGCCTGATGGCATGGATTCGATACCCCAGAACCCACATAAAGCCAGATGCATAAAGAAGTGAATGTATCTGGAGTTCACTTACAATGGCAAGAGGCCCTGGTGTACCCATTCTCTCTCTCTGTTCTTTCCTCTATCTCTAATAAATTTTAAAAAATCAGAAAAAAAATTAAAAAAATAACTTTGTTGTTGGGCTGGAGAGATGGCTTAGTTAGCCAAAGGATCCCAGTTTGATTCTCTAGCACCCACATAAGCCAGATGCACAAAGGGGTGCATGCATCTGGAGTTCATTTTCAGTGGCTGGAGGCCCTTGAACGCCCATTCTCTCCCTCCCTCCCTCTGCCTCTTTCTCTCTCTCAAATAAATAAATAAAATATATTTAAAAATAAATAAAAAAATAATTAATAACTTTGTTGGATAAAATGTGAAGTCAGGTGTGCTGGCACATGCTTTTGATCTCAGCACTCAGGAGGCTGAAGTAGGATTGCTGTGAGTTTGAGACCACCCTGCGGCTACAGAGTGTTTCACGCCTGGGCTAGAGTGAGACCCTACCTTGGAAAACACAAGAAATGAAATGAAATAAAATGAAACAATGAAAAGCAAATGGGACTGTGACAAACAAACATGAATGTTAAAAGGTTACCAGCTAGAGAAATGAAATATTCATGCTATTAGAGCGTATTTTCAAGTAAGACCAGGCCAGCTTCAGTGGCACACACCTATAATCACAGCACTCGAGAGACTGAGATAGGAGGATAGAGAATTCAAGGGCTGGAGAGATGGCTCAGCAGTTAAGGTACTTGCCTGTAAAGCCTAATGTCCCAGGTTTGATTCCCCAGTACTACAGATGCACAAAGCGGCACATGCCTCTGGAGTTTGTTTGCAGTGGCTAGAGGCCCTGTTGTGCCCATTCTACCCCAGGTTAACTTGGAACTCATTATGTCGTCCCAGGCTGGCCTCAAACTCACAGTGATCCTCCTACCTCAACCTCCCAGGTGCTGGTATTAAAGCTGTGCACCACCACACACGGCCTTCCCTCCCTCCCTCCCTCCCTCCCTTCCTCCTTTCCTTCCTCTCTCTCTCTCTCTTTCTCTTGTTTCTTTCTTTCCAGGAATACATTATGTACACATTATGTAGCCCAGGCTGTTCTCAAACTAATGGCAATCCTCTTTCCTCATCCTCCTGAGTACTAGGATCACAGCAGTGTGCCAAAACACCAGTTTCAGCAAGTAATTTCTCTTCAAAAGGAAAAGTATTTATTTAAGGGCCAGTACAAAGATGTTCAAAGTGATACTGATTACTAAAATAATAATAATAATAATAATAGTAGTAGTAGTAAAGGACAATGGCCAAGACCAAAAGCAAGTTTGTGAGTCTGTCAATACAGAAAGCAGGCATATGAAATAATATGGGAGTCAGTCTCATACTCCAGAGTCCACCCTCCATAGATAACTCCACTATAAAAATGTGTGTAATACAGATTAGATAATAAGTTAGAGTGACACAAGTCCCTAGATTCTTTTTTTTTTTTCCATCCTGGAAAAGTTTCCTATTACTTTGTTTTGTTTTGCTCAGAGGGAATCCTTCTTTTAAAAAATATTTTATTTATTTACTATTTATTTATTTGAGAGAGACAGAGAATGGGCATGCCAGGGCCTCTAGCCACTGCAAATGAACTCCAGATGCATGCACCACCTTGTGCATCTGGCTTATGTGGGTCCTGGGGCATTAAACCTGGGTCCTTAGGCTTCGCAGGCAAGCATCTTAACTGCTAAGCCATTTCTCCAGCCCTCTTCTTTAAAAAAAAATTATTTATGAGAGAGAAAGAATAGGCATGCCAGGACCACTAAGCACTGTAAACAAACTCCAGACACATGCACCACCTTGTACATCTGACTTACGTAGATCCTGGGGAATCAAACTTGGCCTTCAGGCTTTGCAAGCAAGCGCCTTAACTGCTAAGCCATCTCCCCAGCCTGGGAATCCTTCTTAAAGCTGCAAAGGGAGGCTCCATTTATCTCAGCTGGAAGCAAACTAGGCAGTACTGCTAAAACACCTAAGCGTGATGGCCTCGCCTTTAATCCCAGCACTCAGAAGCCAGAGGTAGGAGGATCGCAGTGAAGAGAGGAGTCTGGGACTTCAGAGTGAAAGCCAGGTCAGCCCGGCCTAGAGTGAGGTCCTACCTCGAAAACACACACACACAGCCCTCCCTTACCTGCTTGCTGATGGCTGAAATTCCTTTACTAGGAGGAAGCTTTCCGTGAAATAAGATGTGCACTACCAGAAAACACTCATGCTAGGGGATGAAAAATTGATTTAGGATCCATTTCTGAGAGTAAATGTGGATAAGGGTGGAATTACGGCACCAGACCAAAAAAAAAAATGAGGTAGAAAAGATGGAAGCAAATGGATGAGAAGGGGAAGTCAGGGCACTGGGGAATAGATCCAAGCAGTCTACTGAATTTTGTGAAAAGGGTCTCCAGTCCCATAATTGTGCTTCTTAGTGCAGAGAATGGCAGAGAGGCCTTGTTTATCCGGCTCCACGGTTCAGCCTCCAGAGGCACCCTGACTCTCAGGGGCACAGCAGGAGAATCCAACTCATACCCGGAGGTAGCTTTGGGGAAGGACCACGCCCACCAACCTGGCGAGAGGCGGGAGCAGGTGTTTGCAGGGCCCTGCTGCAGCCTCAGTCTGAGGAAGGCAGGATGCTCTTCCATCCTCAGTTCCTGGGACCTCCCAGCTCTATCACAAACGGGACCAAGTTGGAAAGCAGCTATGGCAGAGTCTGAAGGGATGACAGTCTGGTGTGGCCCCAGGAGCCCTCTGAGGTTGATTCACCCTTTTAGACCGAGCGTTGCCAATCTCCTCCCACTTCACCCTGCTCCATGCCAGTTTAGGGAGGGAAGTAACTGCAAGGATAACCAGTTTCAGTAACAAGGAGGCCATAGTAGCCCTGGAAACTGCCCAGAAGAACAGACTATGGCCAGAGGCTGGCTAGTCAATACCCTAATGCCAACTGGGTCCTCAGGACTTGTACTAGCTCCCAAGGGAACCACAGAAGTGACTCAGTGACAGCAACAGCAGATCAGAGCATTGACCTCATACCAGTTGCCTCTACAGAGGGGTCTGGGGTATCTGGCCCAGCTTCGCCAGCAGGTTCAGTGGCCTCACTGGGGCCTCCGCCCTGGGAGCCCTCAGCTGCCACACCCTCCAGGCCTTTGCTTTCTTCCTCAGCGGGGAGCTGGGCATCCACTCCAACTTCCAGGACTCGAATAGTCTCATGGCCTGACATCACGATGACCTGCAAGCAGAGATGGGGAACACTGCTGGGGAGTGGTAAGAGCCTTGGGCATAACCAAGAGGAGTAGGGTGCAGGGATTCAGGATACAGACCTCCTATCCAGAGGACTGGGTGTTCTGACAGAATATGAGGGCCTGGGCCCGGATACTGTCCCTGACTCCAGGGAAGGAATGGCTAGAAGAAAGCAAGCCCTGGAGACAGGGAAAAGGATCTGACACGAGTTGGGAAAGTCCCACGAAGCCAAACCACTGGGACAGATTTCTTTTTTCTTTTCTTTTTTCTCTCTAGCCTAAGCTGACCTAGAATTCACTATGTAGTCTCAGGGTAACCTTAATCTCACAGCAATCCTCCTACCTCTGCCTCCCAAGTGGGAGATAATGCCCGGCTCACTGGGAGATATTTCTGTTTGTTCCCCATCTCGGACTTGTCTGGAGGAGTGGGCAATAACCCATCCCACAAGCTTGCAAGGACATCTTCTTGGCTGCTAAGATACTAAAGTATGGCTAGGAAGCCCTGTAACCTTAGCACTGATGTACAACATAGGTTGGACTAACATACAAATCTGTCTTCATCCCCTTTGAAACAATCTAGAAGAGCCCAAAGATGGAGGGGCGAGAAATTTTTGTGCTGTGTTACAATGCTGAAGAACCTTTTATGTGTGTGCGTGTGTTTGCAGACATGTGTGTCCACACACGCACATGCCTGCCACTGCAAACACAACACCAGATACATGCATGACTTTCTCTCTCTCTCTCTTTCTTCCTTCCTTCCTTCCTTCCTTCCTTTCTTTCTTTCTTTCTTTCTTTCTTTCTTTCTTTCTTTCTCTCTCTCTCTCTCTCTCTCTCTCTCTCTCTTTCTTTCTTTCTTTCTTTCTTTCTTTCTTTCTTTCTTTCTTTCCAAGATAAGGTCCCTCTCTAGTCTAGGCTGACCTGGAATTTACTGTGCAGCTCTGTAGTCTTAGGGTGGCCTTGAACTCACAGGGATCCTCCTACCTCTGCCTCCTGAGTGCTGGGATTAAAGACATGGGTCTTTTTTTGGCTTTTTAAGGTAGAATCTCGCTCTAGCCCAGGGTGATCTGGAATTCAGTATGTAGTCTCAGGTTGGCCTTGAACTCATGGTGATCCTCCTACCTCTGTCTCGAGTGCTGGGATTAAAGGTGTGTGCCGCCATGTCTTACACATGCACCATTTTTTGGGTCCAACTTTATGTAGATGCTGGGGAATTGAACTCGGGCTGGCAGATTTTTTTTTATTTTTTATTTATTTATTTTTATTTATTTATTTTTATTTATTTAAGAGCGACAGAGAAAGAGGCAGAGAGAGAATAGGTGGGCCAGGGCCTCCAGCCACTGCAAACGAATTCCAGATGTGTGCACCCCCTCGTGCATCTGGCTAGCGTGGGTCCTGGGGAATCGAGCCTTGAACCGGGGTCCTTAGGCTTCACAGGCAAGCGCTTAACCGCTAAGCCATCTCGGGGCTGGCAGATTTTATAAGCAAGCACCTTTAACCAGTGAGCCATCTCCCCAGCCCACTGAATAACTTTTTTTTTTTTTTTAAGTAACTTTTTAGACTCAGGATACCAGAATTTTCCTGCAATATAACTTCCTGAAAGAAGTGTCAGGAATCCTGAATGGGCAGCTTCTCCTGCCTTTTGCCCTGCTCCTGGTATCCTATAGATCTTACACCACTGTAGGCATGCTCAGGTGGCAAGAAAAGTCTTCATGTCCCTGTGGTGAAGGCGGTCCCTGGGCCTCCTCAGAACACTGGGTCTTCTGCTCACACTCTAGTTAGCTCTTTAGCCCTAGTACTTGAGTCTTTCAAGAATCAGAGATTAGGGCTGGAGAAGTGGCTCTGTGGTTAAGGTGCTTGCCTGCAAAATCAAAGGACTCAGGGAGGCTAGATGCACAAGGAGGTGCATGCGTCTGGAGTTCATTTGCAGCAGCTGGAGGCCCTGTCGTGCCCATATTCTCCTTCTCCCTCTCTACCTCTTCTCTCTCTCAAATAGATCAATAAAAATACTGAGGAAAGCTGGGCTTGGTGGCGCACGCCTTAAATCCCAGCACTCGGGAGGCAGAGGTAGGAGGATCGCCATGAGTTCAAGGCCACCGTGAGACTACATAGTGAATTCTAGGTCAGCCTGAGCTAGAATGAGACCCTACCTCAAAAAACCTATATATATATGGAGAGAGAGAGGGAGGAAGAGGGAGAAAGAGAGAAGCAGAGATTATTTCCATACATTAGCTCTGTGTCAGCCTGTGTCTGAAACCACCCCTAAAGACTGAAAATTGGATCCAGCCAGAGCCTGTGCTAGAAAAGATGAGAATGTGACCTGTTTGAAGAACGGGCGTGAAATAAATCCCAGAGCAGTTCTCCTTGGCTGACTCAAAGTTGACTTATGAGGGACTTCACTCCAGTTACGCTTCAAGGGACACTAATGGTTTTCCTCTTTTGAAAAGTGACATAAAAAATAAATGCACATTGCAGAAAAATGTAGAAAATACATAGGAGCAAGAAGAAAAAATAGGGCTGGAGAGAAGGCTTAGCAGTTAAGGTGCTTGATGGCAAAGCCAAAAGACTCTCAATTCCCCAGTACCCACGTCAAGCCAGATGCACAAGCTAGCGCATGCATCTGGAGTTTTTTTTTTTTTTTTTTGGTAGTAGCTGGAGGCCCTGGCATGCCCATTGTTTCTCTCTCTCTCTCTCTCTGATAAATAAATAAAATATTTAAAATTTTTTTTGTTCATTTTTATTTATTTATTTGAGAGTGACAGAGAGAGAAAGAGGCAGGGACAGAGAGAGAATGGGCACGCCAGGGCTTCCAGCCACTGCAAACGAACTCCAGACGCATGCCCCCCCCCCTTGTGCATCTGGCTAACGTGGGTCCTGCAGAATCGAGCCTCGAACCAGGGTCCTTAGGCTTCACAGGCAAGCGCTTAACCGCTAAACCATCTTTCCAGCCCATAAATAAAATATTTTTAAAAAGAAATTACCTGATGTTGAAACCTTTCCCTGTGTACACTATACATATTTGTGTATTCTAATTCATTTTTCAAGTCACTGCTTAACTACCCAGTCTGGGCCACTGAGAAACCCTACCTGGCCACTCCCTCTGAACCTGTGAAGTAACCATGACCTTTGGTAAGAAACTAGCAGTGAAGAGACTCCTTTCTTGCCCATACCACCCTCAGTCCATTGCCACCCCCTTCTCTTCTCGCCCCAGAAGATACCTGCTCATTGACTGTCAGAGATGAGTCAGACCGGGCTCCAGGATCCATGGCCAGTGTCAGCTGGGTGGGCGCCTGCCCACACCTAGTGCATCCTGGGTAAGATGGGATTAGAAAAGCAAAGGCTGATGTGACACCGAAGTATAATTTCCAGACCATCTAGCAAAGCCCAAAATAGAACGGTAAGAGGGCAGAGAAGCTAGGCTCTCCCGAGTATGCGGAGAAGTGGACGAAGCAGGATTCTAAGAACTTCAAAGTCTCACTTTCCACAGCATTCTATAACCCACACCCAGGAAGAGCCAGAACATCTGTGCTTAGGGTGATAAGAGTAAATGGATGGCCTGGTATTTGTCCCTAGGGGTGCCCCGTCCAATGGCAAGGTAATCTGACAGATCCTCAGAAAGTCAAACAAAGGTAAGGGGTGTTTGCTGTATCAGAGTGCCTCTTGGGAGAGAAACCTGGACAAGATTCCCAGAGGAGATGACAGAGACAGAAACTGACCTGCTGTCAAACTTTAATATGAGCCAGGCATGGTAGCACATGCCTTTAATCCCAGCACTCTGGAGGCAGAGGTAGAAGGATGGCTGTGAGTTCGAGACCACCCTGAGACTACATAGTGAATTCCAGGTCAGCCTGAGCTAGAGCGAGACCCTACCTGATGGGGGGGATGAGGGGGTCAAAAACAAACAAACAAAACTTTAATATGCACTCCCTAAAAATGTACTTCTCAAGACCCTTCCCCCAACAACCGTCAAAGAGTGGGATTCGGGGGAGGAGTCCACAGAATCAGTTCTCAGGTGACTTCAACAGTGGCTCAAGGACCAGCCACAGTGGCCTGTGCACAGGAGAGTGGGCACGCTCAATGGTGGAACAGCCTGTCATGTGCCTCAAGCAGGAGTGGGCAAACCCCATGTGAGGACAGGTTGTCTGGCTGGAGACACAAAGCAGTCATAAAATAATAAAGGGGGATACAAGACAAAAGTTAGCCATCTGTCGCTGGGCCTGGTGGCGCATGCCTTTAATCCCAGCACTCGGGAGGCAGAGGTAGGAGGTTCACCGTGAGTTCGAGGCTACCCTGAGACTACATAGAGAATTCCAGGTCAGCCTGAGCTAAAGTGAGACCCTACCTCGAAAAAAAAGTTAACCATCTGTAAGGAAAGAGGGTAACTGGCAATATATATTTTGGTGCCTGTGAGTTGGGTGTTTTATGTAATACTAACTGATCCCCTGATGCTGGGGAATGGGGGCGGGCAATTTTTTTTTTTTTTTAAGGTAGGGTCTCACTCTAGCCCAGGGTAACCTGGAACTCACTCTGTAGTCCCAAACTGGCCTCAAATTCACAATGATCCTTTTACCTCTGTCTGGGATTAAAGGTGTGTACCACCATGCCTGGCTCAAGGTGGGGGGGGGGACACATTATTACCATCATGTTACAGCTCAGAAAACTAAGCTCAATGAGATAGATGTTCTGCATTCCTTTACTTTCCATTTCTTTCCTCCTTTTTCTTCTCAGGTTTTTGTTTTGTTTTGTCTTTGGCATGCTAGGGATTGGACTCGGGGCACGTAGCATGCTAATCAAGTGCTCTACCACTGAGTTATATCCCCTGCCTCTCCTCTGAAATCGAGGTAAAATTCTTCTATTGTCTGAATGTCTGTATGTCCCTCCAAATTCATATAATGAAATACTAACCTCCAAAGTGATGGTATTAAGGGGGTGGGGAGCTGCGGAAGGTGACGACGCCTTTAAGAGACCTTTGTCCCTTCTACCATATGACAACACAGCAAGAAGGCATTTCTGTATGAGGAAGAAGATTCTCTCCAGACACGGGTCTTTGCCTTGGACTTCCCAGCCTCCAGGGCCATGAAAAGTGAGTTGCTGTTCACAAGGTCCCCAACTCAGTAGCTTGTTATAGCAGACCAAACAGACCAGAATCCAAATGACATAAAACTCACCAGTTTAACCATCTTATTTCTGCATTTCTCCTCTCTCTCTCTCTCTCTCTTTTTGTGATGCTGGGGATTGTATTTAAGTCCTCATACATACTAGGCACATGATCATCACTGAGCCACATCCCAAGCTCCCATTTTAGCCATTTCCAGCAGGGTGAGAGCACACTTTGTAATCCTAGCACCTGGGATGTGCAGACAGAAGGATCAGGATTCAAGACCAGTCTGGGCTATCTAGGGAGTTTGAGGCCAGATTAAGACCCTGTCTCAAACAAACAACCAAAAAATAATAATAATAATAATAAAGTGTACAATGAAGTGGGATTTAGTACATTCACAATGTTGTGCAAACAGTAACAATTCTAGTCCAAGAACACCACTAACCCCAAAGAAAATTTCATGCCCATTAGTGGGCACTGCCATCTCTCAACCCCTAGTAAACACTAATCTTCTCTCTGTGGATTTGCCTATCTTAGATATTTTATATAAACAGAATGAAGCCAGGCATAGTGACACCCACCTTTAATCCCAGCATTTGGGAGGCAGAGGTGAGAGGATTAGCATGAGTTCGAGGCCACCCTAGGCTAGAGTGAAACCCTGCCTTGAAAAACCAAAATAAAGAGACAAATAGAATGAAATAATATAATGCCTTCTTTTACTTCATATCATGTTCTCGAGGTTCACCCATGTATCCGAACTTCATTCCTTTCATTGGCTGAATGTTCTTTTGTTACTTTTCTCCCTTCTTCCTTCCTCCCTCTCTCCTCCCTCTCTGTTTTGAGGCAGGATCTCATATAGCCCAGGCTAGCCTCAAACTCACTATGTACCATGGTTGAGAATGACTTTGAACTCTTAATCTTCCATGTGCTACCACATCGTGCACTCTCTCTCTCTCTCTCTCTCTTTTTTGGTTTTTCAAGGTAGGGTCTTACTCTAGCCCAGGCTGACCTGGTATTCACTATACAGTCTCAGGGTGGCCTCGAACTCACGGCGATCCTCCTACCTCTGCCTTCCGAATGCTGGGATTAAAGGCGTGTGCCACCATGCCCGGCTCAGGCTCTCTTTTTAATTTCTTTTTCTTTTTTTTTTTTTTTTTGGTTTTTCAAGGTAGGGTCTCACTCTAGCCCAGGGTGACCTGGAATTTCCTACCTCTGCCTCCCAAGAGGTGGGATTAAAGATGTGTGCCACCATACCTGTCCCCCCCGCCCGCCTTTTTTTTTTTTCCTTTTTTTTTAGGTTCTGCAGTAGAGTTTCACGCTAGCCCAGGCTGATCTGGACATGTACTCTAGGCTAGCCTTGAGCTCACAGTGCTCCTCCCACCTAGGCCTCGTGAGCGTGTGCACCACCACCATGCCTGGCTGTTTCTATCTTTTGGCTGTTGTGAATAATCTGGATATTTTCACACAATTTGTTTAAGCACCTGTTTGCAATTCTTTTGAGTATGTATCTGGGAGTGGAATTGCTGTTTTAGTATCTTTCCCCTTGGCAGAATGTGCCCAGGTCAGCTAGGCGAGGTTCCTTCTCTTCTCTTCCTTCTCCATCACTCCTAGAATGGGTTTTGAGGGAGGCGCCAGCCATTCAAGATCAGTTGAAAAACCAGGTAAACAAGACTTCCTCTTTCAGGTAGGACAGGGTGGGCATATGGTACATAGGAATTTTCTGGAAAACTGTTGAGCATCTGTCTACCTCACTGGGGCTCCAGCTGCATTCCTCGGTGATGTTTCTTCCTCTTAGATTTAGTATTTTTCTTTAAATATTTGTTTATTTAAGAGAGAGTGAGAGAGACTAAGAGAAAGGGAGAGAGAAGGGGCATGCTAGGGCCTCCAGCCTCTGCAAACGAATTCCAGACGCATGTGCCACCTTGCACATCTGGCTTATGTGGGTCCTGGGGAATCAAACCTACGTCCTTTGGCTTTGTAGGCAAGTGCCTTAACCATTAAACCATCTCTCCAGCACCCCTCCCCCCTTTTTTGTTTGTTTTTTGAGATAGGGTTTCACTCTAGCCCAGGCTGACCGGGAATTTACTATGTAGTCTCAGGCTGCTTTCAAACTCAGGGCGATCCTCCTACCTCTGCCTCCCAAGTGCTGAATTAAAGGCGTGCGCCACCACACCTGGCTGACTTAGTATTATTACATGAAGTCTTCCATGAATTTTTCAGAGAACTTGACAGTTTATCCCCACTTCGGATTGGAAACTGAGAAGAATGAACAAAGCTGTGATATGTAGACAAGTCACTTGATGATTTAAATAGGAGGCAACTGCAAAACTTAAAGGAAAGGTGTGCATGGTCTATGACAGTGCATTTGGGTTATGTTTACACATACCTCTCCCAGGAAGAAGACTTGCTGTTCCAAAGGAGACCCTCCAGCAGTACCCAGTCACTGAGGCATGTGCTTAAGAAGGGCGGAAAGCTCACTCAGCCCACTGTGGAAGCGCGCGCCTTTAATCCCAGCAGAGATAGGAGGACCTCAGAGATTACGAGGCTGCTTGGACACTACATAAGGAATTCTAGGCTAGAGCAAGACTCCACCTCAAAAAACTTACAAAAAAAAAAAAAAAAAAAAAAAAAACTCTGATGACCACTGTCAGACCTGAGCTGAATGCTACCCTCCCCAAGTGGTTTCACCAGTCTGACAACAACCAAACCAAAATGGTCAGCATGAACCCCATCCAGTATCCAGTAACTTCAGACTATCCAACTGCCCACTGCTCCTATCACCTCATACTCATGTTAAAACCAAATTCCTCACTTGGGAGGTACAGATAGGAGGATCAGAAGTTCCAGGCCAGCCTAAACAATGTAGGACTCAGTCTCAAAAAAAAAAAAAAATAAATAAATAAATAAAATAAATAAAAACCACAGGATAGAGAGATGGCTTTAGCAATTAAGGCGCTTGTGTGCAAAGCCAAAGGACCCAGGTTCAGTTCTTCAGAACCCATGTAAGCCAGATGCACATGGTGGCGCATGTGTCTGGATTTTGTTTGCAGTGGCTGGAGACCCTGGTGTGGCCATTCTCTCTCTATCTGCCTCGTTCCCTCTCTCTCTCTCTCTCTCTCTCTCAAATAAATAAATAAAACGGGCTGGAGAGATGGCTTAGCTGTTAAGGCACTTGCCTGCAAAGCCTAAGGACCCGGGTTTGATTCTCCAGTACCCACGTAAACCAGATGCACAAATTGGTGCATGCATCTGGAGTTGGCAGTGGTTGGAGACCCTGGTGCACCCATTCTTTCTTCTCTCTCTCTTTCTCCTTGCAAATATATGTATATTTGACACGGGCTGGAGAGATAGCTGAGAGGTTGAAGAAGCTTGCTTGCAAAACCTGACAGCCCAAGTTCTATTTTTCCAGTGCCCATGCAAAGCCAGACGCACAAAGTGGCAAATAAGTCTGGAATTCATTTGCAGTGACAGAAGACCCTGGCACACCCATACTCACTCTTTCTGCCTGCCTCTTGTCTCTCTCTCAAATATATTAATTAAATTAAAAAAAAACTTGAGGGCTGAGGAGATGGCTTAGTGGTTAAGGCATTTGCCTGGAAAGCCAAACCACCTAGGTTCGGTTTCCCAGGACCCCCATAAGCCAGATGCACAAAGTGGTGCATGTGTCTGGAGTTCGTTTGCAGCGACTGGAGTCCCTGGTGCACCCGTTCTCTCTCTATCTGCCTCTGTCCTCTCTCTCTCTCAAATAAATAAAAATAAAATATATTTTTAAAAACCCGAAACTCCACATTTCCAGCCCAAATCTGCTCCAAGGACATGCAGCCTTTTTCATCTCAGCAAATGGTGGCTTCAGCCTCCCACAGAGTCAGGTTTTGCCATCACATTTCCATCTTCAGTAAAGGCATAAGGCCCAAGTTCCCTTCTTCCTGCTACTTCTTGGGCCCGTGGCTCTAGTGCGCCCCCTCCTGTATGTCAGCATTATTTGTCTAGGTCCAGGTTCGGGGAAGACCATCCTCATCTTCAAAGGATCATAGCCTGGCGAGTTTGCTGTCTGTCCTCCCACCTCTTTGCATTCCTGCCCCACGGCACAGATTTCCCACCCCTGCCTGTTGAAGTATGACAGCCACTGACAGAGGATCAAGGCCTTTCACACACACATTTTTTTTTTTTTTTTTGACAGTTTATCTACACAACCCAGGCTGGCCTCCAAATCAAGATTCTCCTGCCAGAGCCTCCTCAATGCTGGATTACAAACTTGTGCCACCATGCCCAGCTTGAAACGGGTAATATTTATGGAAGACACAATAAGGCCTTGCACGCAAACACTATAAAAGTGTTGTTGCTGTTATTTTTTGTTTGTTTAGTTTTTGAGGTAGGGTCTCGCTCTAGCCCAGACTGACCTGAAATTCACTATGTGGCCTCAAACTCATGGCAATCCTCCTATCTCTGCCTCCTGAGTGCTGGGATTAAATGCACACACTACCACACCCAGCTACTGGTATTGGTTGACTGAAGTAGAGCATTATATAAAATGCTTTAAATTACAAAGCATCATAGAATGTAAACTATTATGTTCCTATTACTTGTTTATTTATTTTGAGGTAGGGTCTCACTCTGACCCAGGCTGACCTGGAATTCACTATGTAGTCTCATGGCGGCCTCGAACTCATGGCGTTCCTCCTACCTCAGCTTCCCAAGTGCTGGGATTAAAGACATGAGCCACCATGCTTGGCTAGGTGTACACTTTTCTTAAAGTGTAGTGTCTCCAGACTTCAACTAAAACGCAATACATGGGCTGGAGAGATGGCTTAGCTGTTAAGACACTTGCCTGCAAAGCCAAGGGACCCAAGTTCTATTCCCCAGAACCCAGGTAAGCCACCTGCACAAGGTGATGCACACATCTGGAGTTTGTTTCCAGCAGCTGAAGACCCTGGTGTGTCCATTATCTCTCTTTCATTCTACTTGCCTTTCTCTCTCTCTCTCTCTCAAGTAAATAAATAAAAATTTATATATATATATATGTATATATACATACATACATATATATATATGTATTATTTTTTTTAAGGTAGGGTTTCACTCTAGTCCAGGCTGACCTGGAATTCACTATGTAGTCTCTGGGTGGCCTCGAACTCACAGTGATCCTCTTACCTCTGCCTTCCGAGTGCCGGGATTAAAGACGTGCACCCGTAAGCCCGGTATAAAATATATATTTTTTAATGCAATACAGGTCCTTATTCCTTATTAGCCCCACCCACCAGTCAATGTTGGCTGCCTTAGAATACCAAAATGAGGGGAGGAGGAATATATATATCTCCATTCTTGCGAACAAGGAATCTGGAACAGCAAATGAGGCTCACCAAAGAGCCTCTGGTCTTTGGCCTCGTGAAGCTTCCTGACAGCTTTTTTTTTTTTTTTTTTTTTTTAATTTCTCCTTGTCCAGTGGAGAAGCTATTTCGTGAAGGTTTTTGGTGATCTCCAAGCTAAAGTAGAGGTTGAAAAGCACTCTTGGGGCTCCCTGGGCCTTGCTAGGTGCAAATGTCCTGGGAGCACATTCTGGGCCCGTTCTGCGACCACTATTAATACTAATATCGTGATTACATATTTATGAAGTGCTCACGCTCCGTTCGATGGCGACCCTCCCACCACTCCTCAGACACGGGTCCAGCGACACCCAGGTGTGTAAGCCGGAGTCCCAGCAGTCCTCTGGGGTTAGGCTGGTCAGGGCAGAGGACGGTGACAGGTCGCCAGAGCCTCCCGAGTGCTCCGTACCGCACCTGGGCTGCAGGGCAGGCTCGGGGATGGGGCCGGGCCGGGCCCCTCGCGCGTCCCCCGGAGGCGGCGGCTCCCCGCGGGTCCGAGGACACCGGGCGGCGAGGGCGAGGGCGAGGGCGGCCTCCCCCGGGGCTCTGCGGCCCCAGGTGGGCGGCGATCGCCGTCCCGCTCCCGGGTGCTGCCCGCCGCCCGGGCCGTATCCCGCCGCCGCCGCCCCGGCCCCGCGGCTTTTTTTTTTTTTTCTCTCTCTCTTTATCATAAATATATAAATTATGCTAATTACGGGCATTGCATATTAACCAAACCCGAAACCTCCCCTGCCCGGCCCCCTCCCCCTCCGTGCAAACCCCTCCCCGCCCCGGACCCCGCTACTTACCGGAGCCCGAGCCCCAGCCGCCTTCGCCCCGGGTGCCGGGCGGTCACCGATTACACATTCATCTCACAGTCCGGGCCAGGGGACCCGGGCCGGGGCCGAGCCGGCCGCCGCCCGCAGACAAAGAAGCCAGTGCGGCTGGGCTGGGCTCGGCTCGGCCCGGGAAGCCGGTCGGGACCCGCCGCCGTGTCCCCCCCCCCAACTACCACCACCCCGGGGGGCCCCCAGGCGGAGCTGGGCGCTGCCCAAGGGGGCTCGGTGGGCTGCGCCGGCGGAGGGGCACGGCCGGGAAGCGGGCAGGGGAAGCCAAGGGGTACGGGGGGCGGCCAGGTATATATTTTTCTTCTCTGCCCCCCCCACTTCCACGGCTCCCCCCTTTTTCCCTCCCCCCCCCCCCACACCGTTTTTTTCCCCCTCCTTCTGCTACTTGGATTTTTTTTAGCAGCTGCGTCATGAGCATAATTTATGCACAGAGCTCTGCGGCATGCTGCACCGCCCGCGCCGGCCGCCGGGGGCGGCGGTCAGGGAAGGGAGGGAGGGGAGCCCGGGAGCCGCGGGCCCGGGTGGGGGTGGGGACGGGACCCGGCGTCCCCCCACCCCTCCCGGCCCCGGAGCTCTCGGCCCGGGACGGATTTGCAGGATCGGTCATCGGTCACTCAGCCCCCTCCCAGGTGCCGCATTGGAGTACGGGGCGGCGGGGGGGTGGGAGGGGGTCGTTGCATTTCCAAGGGTAGGAGAGTTTGGGGGGTGGGTGGGTGAGAGACTAGGGGACCCTGTGCCACCTTCCCTTCAGCCAAGGGATGGGGCGGTGACGACTGGGACTCTCAAGTAGTCAGCTACCCTTCTCCACGGTGAAACTCAAGTTCGTGTCCGCGGTCCAGCCCCGGGGAAAGGAGCGAGGGAACTCGGCCAGAGCCCAGCCTCCCGAGGGGACCAGCTGTGTCCCCGCTCCACACCAGGGAGGGGACCGAGGTCCTGGGCTCCCCCCACTCTCCTTCTTTCATGGGGAAGAGGGTGGTCTAAAGACAGCTTGCCGGCCTGCTCGGCCAAGTACAAAAAAAATGTGCAAAGAAAGACAGTTAAGTGGAATAGAGAAAAGGGGTGAGTGGCTGCTTTGGTGTATAGTGGTGGGGAAAGTTTTGTGTGTGTGTGTGTGTGTTTTCCGAGGTACGGTCTCAGGGTCTCCTCACTCCAGCCCAGGCTGACCTGGAATTCACTATGTATTCTCAGGGTGGCCTCGAACTCACAGCGATCCTCTACCTCTGCTTCCCGAGTGCTGGGATTAAAGGCGTGCGCCACCACGTCGGGCCAAGAGAGTTGGGTTTTTTAATGGCTTTTTTTTTGGGGGGGGGGGTTCGAGGTAGAGTCTCTCTCTCTCTAGCCCAGGCTGACCTGGAATTCACTATGTAGTCTCAGGCTGAGCCTCGAACTCACAGAGGATTCTCTTTAAAAAGAGAAGTGGGCACGCTAGGGCATCCAGCCACTGCAAACGAACTCCAGATGCATGTGCCACCACCTGGTGCATCTGGTTTACGTGTGGGTCCTGGGGAATCGAACCTAGATCCTTTGGCTTTGCAGGCAGGCAGCTTAACCGCTAAGACATCTCTCCAGCCCTCCTATTTCTGCTTCCTGCGTGCGCCGCCACCACCCCAGCTCTATTAATGGCTTTTGAAGGAAGGGCAGGGTTAAGAGAAGGCTGCTTTGAGAGCAAGGAAAAGTAGCGACAAATAGGAGAGGAAGGAAGATCAAAGGGAAGGGAACGGATACAGGAGGGAGGCTTGTGGATCCCAACATCCATCTGACCGCCCCCCCCCCGCCCCACTCTATGGTCCAGGATGACCTTGAGGTAGACGGGAGGGTGGCGCACAGATGAGGTACAGTCAGGAGAAAGGGGGTGGACACGGAGTCCTCGCACAGTTCCTTAAGCCTCTCTGCTGGAAGGATAGGGCCGGGCGAGGGAGGGAAGGAGAGGGGAGCGGTCCCCGGTGGCTCTGGACCACGTAGGCACGCTTCTCCAGGGTGTTCGCACCCAGAGGCTCTGCTGTGCTCACAGAAGCTTGCCACTTTTAGCCAGATGGCGAGTATCAAGCTTGCTGTGCCCCTGAGGCAGGCGAGGAAGGACCGCAGGTGGGAACCAATGGATGAGGAATCCGGATGCTTGCGGGGGGGGGGGGGGGGGGAGGTTCTCCCAGCTCTCTCCCAAGCAGTCCAGGCCAAGCTCCGCACCATCCTTACAGTTCCAACTGCTTGGGAGGCAGAGGCAGGAGGATGTCTTGAGCCCATGGAGTCTGGACAACAAAGTGAGACCCCCCCACCCACCCCCAATCTCAAGGAAAATAATAAATAAACGGAGGACGGGCCCTGGTGTGGTGGCGCACACCTTTAGTTCCCAGAAGCTGAGGTAGGAGGATTGCCCTGAGTTCCAGGCCAGCCTGGGTCTACAAAGGGAGTTCCCCATCATCCTGGGCCAGAGTGGGTGAGGAAAGGGTGGAGATTGAGGAGATAACTAATTACAATGACTGCTTCACAGCATTAAGTTACTGTGAGCCCATATTTGAAAAAAGCTTTGAAAAAGTATAAGGTTTATATAGTTATAACGTACCTATACCATTGCTTGAACCCATTTTTGTTGTTGATGTTTCTTTTTTTTTTTTTTTTTTTTTTGGCTTTTGGAGGTAAGGTTTCATTGTAACCCAGGCTGACCTAGAATTCACTGCCTAGTCTCAGGGTGGCCTCGAACTCACGGCGATCCTCCTACCTCTTCCTCCGCAGTGCTGGGATTAAAGGCATGCGCCACAACACCTGGGTTGTTTTTTGAGGTGGGGTCTCATTTTAGCCCAGGCTGACCTGGAACTCATTCTGTAGTCCCAGGCTGACCTCAAATTCATGGTGACCCTCCTACCTCTGTCTACCCAGTGCTGGGATTAAAGGCGTGCGCCACTATGCCCGCTGTTTGAACGCATTTTCATGCTCTTCTAAATTCTACATGACATGATGTTATGGTTCTTGGGTATGTTGTGTGGTTCAGATGGGCCTGTCCCATGAAACTCTTTGAGTGTCAGGATTGTGACTTACTCATCTTTGTATTTCCTACCACTCCTTTGGTGAAGAAAGGGCACAGTATTGCCATTGAATTTTGTAGCTCAGAGGCAGAATTTCCTAATTCTATGTGACTGGGTTTGGTGCTACACATAGATCAAAGGCTCTGGAAGACATGGACTCAGGAATGGCTTGAAGAAATAGATGAATGTGCTCGCAGAAGCTCAGACACATCAACATGGAAATCTGGTTTTCTTTGGGAAAAGGATACCTTTGACTTAACATTGTATTCGTTGCTTAAGTATTTGAAGAGTACATATTACTTTATTGTTATTTCATTTTTTATGTTGTTTTGTTTTGTGGCAGGGTCTCACTCTATCCCAGGGAGACTTAGAACTTACGCAGGCTGGATTTGAACTCTGGGCAGTCCTACCTCAGTCTCCCAGGTGCTGGGACCATGTGCCACCACACCAAGCCGTACTGTTTTTTTTTTCCTCCTTGCTATCATGGGCATTTTCCTCCTCCTCCTCCTCCTCCTCCTCCTCCTCCTCCTCCTCCTTCGTGTGTGTGTGTGTGTGTGTGCTTATTGTGTGTCTCCCATATGTCAGGTGATGGATTTATTAGCTTACCATTGCTCATAGTCCTAGACAGTAGTATTTTTCTTTTCAATATTTATTTATTTGAGAGATAGAAAGAGGCAGAGAGGGCTGGAGTTAAAGTGCTTGCCTGCAAAGCCAAAAGATGCAGGTTCAATTCTCCAGGACCCACTTAAGCCAGATGCACAAGGTGGTGCATGCACCTGGAGTGCCTTTGCAGGCTGGAAGCCCTGATGCATCTTCTATCTCTATCTGCCTCTTTCTCTCTCCCCCCTCCACCCCTCTCTCTCAAATAAAATGAATAGGATGTGAGGGTGATCTGGCTGTGACATCTGTCACCCCATTGATCGCCAGGGTTGATTCGGCTGATCTGGCTGGCTAGGCCAGTGTCCCCTTCCTACCTCACCGCCTCATGTGAGTCCCTCCCAAAGCTGCGCAAATAGAGGAGGACCGATCTTTGGTCAAAAGTGTACGAGTAGCTGCGCTCCCCTGCTAGAACCTCCAAACAAGCTCTCAAATAAAATGAATAAAAAATAAAACATTTTTAAAAAAGAAAAAGAAAGAGGGAGAGAGAGAGAAAGAATGGGCACACCAGGGCCTCTAGCCACTACAAATGAGCTCCAGATGCATGTGCCACCTTGTATATCTGCCTTACTTGGGTACTGGGGAATCAACCCTGGGTCCTTAAGCTTCGCAGGCAAGCACCACCTAATCTATGATTTTTTAAAAAATTTATTTAAGAGAGAGAGGCAGAGAGAGAATGGGTACACCAGGGCCTCTAGCCACTGCAAATGAACTGCAGATACATGTGTCACCATATGTGTCTGGTTTATGTGGGTACTGGGGAATTGAACCTGAGTCCTTAGGCTTCGCCAACAACCGCTAAACCATCTTTCCAGCCCACCCGCCTGTTCTGTTTTTTTTTTGTTTTTTTGTTTTTTTGTTTTAAGAGAGAGAGAGCGAGAGCGAGAGAGAGTGTACCAGGGCTTCCAGCCACTGCAAAGGAACTCCAGACGCATATGCCCCCTTGTGCATCTGGCTTACATGGGTCATGGAGAATCGAACCCGGATCCTTTGGCTTTGCAAGCAAATGCCTTAACCTCTAAGCCATCTCTCCAGCCCCGCGTCCTGTTCTTGATGAACATTTGCTTTGTTTCCTATTTGGGGCCGTACTATTTAAAGCTGCTGTGAACATTCTTGTGCAAGGTTGTTGTGAACATATGTATTTCTTTCCTTTGGGTAAATACTGAGGAGTGTAGCCGGGCGTGGTGGCGCACGCCTTTAATCCCAGCACTCGGGAGGCAAAGGTAGGAGGATCGCCGAGAGTTCGAGGCCACCCTGAGACTACATAGTGAATTCCAGGTCAGCCTGAGCCAGAGTGAGACCCTACCTCAAAAAACCAAAAAAAAAAAAAAAAAAAAAAAAAAAAAAAAAAATACTGAGGAGTGAAAATGCTAGGTTTAAGACACATGTTTAGTTTTTGTAGATAGTGCTAAATACTTTTCCAGTGCTCAAACCAACATATATCCTTACCAGGAACATGAGAACTCTAGTGCCAGGAACATGAGTTCCAGTTATTCTGTATCTGCACCAGTACTTAGTATTGGCAGTCTTCCTACAATAAATATATATCATGGTTGTCACCACACAAAAACATCTGAGCTGGGGTGAAGCATAGTGGTAGAACATTTGTTTAGCATTTGCCAGGCTCTAGGTTTTATCACCAGCACTGAAAAAAAATAATAACACACACATATATACACATATATATAATAATTTTATTTATTTATTTGCAAGCAGGGAGAGATAGAGAGAGGAGAGACAAACAGAGTGGTTATGCCAGGGCCTTCAGTCACTGCAAATGAGTTCCAGATGCATGTGCCCCACATTTAATTTTTTACCCACATTGCTAGGCTTTGCAGGCAAGCGCCTTAACTGCTGAGCCATCTATCCAGCCCCTCCCCAAGTAATAAATTATATATAATGCATATTATATGTTTTTCTATGTGCAGGTAAGGAAATATTGCCAGTAGCTCCCTTTTGCTTCTGACGCCAAGTACAATTCTTCAATAAGTTCCTCAGCCCCAATAATTCTTTTCTTCTTCACTCTGACACTCCATGCCTTCCGAGATTTCATCTATTCAACAAATATTTATATTGACTATGCACTGTACACTGAATTGGGAGCTAAATGTCTAGCGGAAAGCAAAGTCAGCCTGGAGTTCACTCTGTAGTCTCAGGGTAGCCTCGAACTCACGGTGATCCGCTTACCTCTGCCTCCCGAGTGCTGGGATTAAAGGCGTGCACCACCATGCCCGGATCCCTTGATATTGTATTGGACTTCATAACAGGCATTAAGTGTATGAATATACCACTGCACATTATGGGAAGCCAAGAAGGTGAAAAAAGAGACGACCAAAAGGCAGGAAAGCCCTCAGCAGGCCCTAGTCAAGGCCTAGAAGATGGGAGATGGGGGAGGCAGAAGGAAGAGCATGGGCAGCAGCTCAGAGGCAGGAAAGAGCTTGGGGCTCAGGACGTTGAAAGTGTATCATTGAGCCGGGCGTGGTGGCGCACGCCTTTAATCCCAGCTCTCGGGAGGCAGAGGTAGGAGGATCACCGTGAGTTCGAGGCCACCCTGAGACTACATAGTGAATTCCAGGTCAGCCTGGGCTAGAGTGAGATCCTACCTCGAAAAAAACAAAAAACAAAACCAAAAAAAAAAAAAAAAAAAGAAAGAAAGTGTATCATTGTGCCTGTCTTATTTCATTTGGTCAGCTATACACATTATAGATTGGGTGCTTTATGAGCAAAGAAACTTATTTCTCCCAATTCTGGAGGCTAGGAAGTCCAAGATCAGGTGTTGGCTCATTTGATGTCTTGTGAAGACCCATTTCACACTATATACAGACATCCTCACATGGTGAGAGGGGGCTAGGAAACTTCCTGGGATTCCTTTTATAAGGGCACCAATGACACTCATGAGGAGGCCACCCCCCGATCTAATCATCTTCCAAAGGCCTTGTCTCCAAACACCATCACATTGGGAGTTAGGATTTTAACATGGGAATGGCAAGGAGATATAAACATTCAGTGTATGACAAGCCAGAATACAGGACTGATGGGGAGAATTGTGCAAAAATGAAGTTGGAAAGGTAAACAGAGCCCACATTCAGCAGTCTATTCTTTCTAATTAATTGGGTCCCTTTTTTAATATTTTATTTTTATTTATTTATTTAAGAAAGAGGCAGATAGGTAGAGAAAGAGAGAGAATGGGTGTTCCAGGGCCTCTAGCCACCATCAATGAACTCCAGACACATGCATCACCTTGTGTAACCTATGTGGGTCCTGGGGAATTGAATCTGGGTCACTAGACTTCACAGGCAAGCACCTTAACCACTAAGCCATTCTCTAGCCCTAGGTTCCTTTTTGTTTTGCAAACTCTACTTAAAGATTTACTTCCTTTAAGATGGAGAGATGGCTCGGTGGTTAAGGTGTTTGCCTGCAAAGCCTAAGGACACATGTTTGATTCCCCAGTACCCATATAAGCCAGATGCACAAGGTGGCACATGCATCTGGAGTTCATTTGCAGTGGCTAGAGGCTCTGGCGTGCTCATTCTCTCTCTATCTTCCTCTTTCTCTCTCTCAAATAAATAATTAATAAGATGGGCGTGGTGATGCACGCCTTTAATCCCAGCACTCAGGAGGCAGAGGTAGGAGGATCATTGTAAGTTTGAGGCCACCCTGAAACTACATAGTGAATTCCAGGTCAGTCTGGGCTAGAGTGAGACCCTACCTTGAAAAGCCCCCCCAAAATAATAATAAATAATAATAATAATACTTAAATGAAATATTTAAAAAATTACTTCCCTCAAGAAGCTTTTTTTTGTTTGTTTGTTTGTTTTTTTGTTTTTTTGAGGTAGGGTCTCACTCTAGCCCAGGCTGACCTGGAATTCACTCAGGAGTCACAGCGATCCTCCTACCTCTGCCTCCCAAGTGCTGGGATTAAAGGTGTGTGCCACTTTGCCCAGCAGCTAAGAAGCTTTCTTAAATCAAAATATTATTTTGGAGCTGGAGAGATGGCTTAGTGGTTAAGGTGCATACTTGCAAAGCCTAAGGACCCAGGTTTGATTCTCCAGGTCCCACGTAAGCCAGATGCACAAGGTGGCTCATGCAGTGGCTAGAGGCCCTTGCGTGCCCATTCGCTTTCCTCTTTCTGTCTCTCCCTCCCTGTCTGTCGCAAATAAAAATAAATATTACATTGTTCCAATGAGTACTGTCACTTTAATTACATCATTGTTCCAATAACTTTATCATGTAATTTTTTGTTTTCAGGCCACTTACTCTGCTTCTTGAGAATGTGATGTTTTACTTACTTAGGAGGTGAAGGACAGGGCCTTTTGTCCTCTTTCCCCTCACATCTCTTGCCACGCAGCCTGTGAGTGTCGCTTTGTAGACGATGCCGGCTTCCCTCAGTACTGTGACTAAATGCTCCTGGAATCTTAGCAGATGAGCCTTGGGGTCCCACCTTTCCTGACCTGAGAACTGACTGGGTCCCAGGTCATCTAAAACTTGTCATAGAGCAACTGAGTCCTGCCAGAATCCATACGTACTTTCAAATATTTATTTATTTATTTGACAGAGAAAGAAGGAGAGAGAGAGAGAGAGAGAATGGGTGCACCAGGGCTTTCAGCCACTGTAAATGAACTCCAGACGTTTGCGTCCCCTTGTGCATCTGGTTAACGTGGGCCCTGGGGAATCGAACCTGGGTCCTTTGGCTTTGCAGGAAAATGCCTTAACCAGTAAGCCATCCCTTCAGCCTGCATACATACTTTCCCTGAACATCCCTCTTTACACAGGTAATCTTGCCCCGCCCACTCTGGCCACCAGGTGAAAGACAGGACACCCACTGTTGCTCTAAGAGGTTAAGCCTAGAGTAGATGGAGTGAGTTGAAGGATAACACAGCGGAGGCTCCAACCAGGGAAAATCGGTGAAGAGAGGAAGAAAAGCAATGCATTTCCGAGGCTCTGCAGACTAGAGTTCCTAAAAACAAGGAAGCAGTCTCACTGGCTAGATGAAGTCCAGTGAGGAGACCCGGCCACAGAAGAAGATCCCTGAGGACTGCTAACAATGGGATCTCTTAAGGTGAGAAGCAGATCATTCATATATATACATATACAATATAATATAATTTTCATCATTTGTTTTTCAAGGTAGGGTCTCACTTTAGCCCAGCCTGGCCAGGAATTTACTGTGTAGTCTCAGGATGGCCTCAAACTCATGGCGATCCTCCTACCTCTGCCTCCAAGCGCTGGGATTAAAGGTATGTGCCACCACGCCTGGCATAAATATATATAATTTTTAAGCAGAGAGAGAGAGAAAAGGGGCACACCAGGGCATTGCAAATGAGCTCCAGATGTATGTGCTACTTTGTGCATCTGTCTTTACATGGGTCCTGGGGAACTCAGGCCAGCAGGGTTTTGTAAGCAAGCGTTGAAGACACTGAGCCATCTCCCCAGCCCAAGCCAGAGTTTTAAACAACTTACATGTGACAAGGAGTATGGCTATGCATGCTCTATTTTTTTATAGGCCTCCTCCTCCCACCCTAAAATGTATAGACAATGTTTTATTCTATTTAATCTTAGCAGTGATGTCAAGCTAGAATTCTGGGCTGCTGTCACTGTATGACAGGTTACCCTACCAATACAAAGGGTAAATATGGTTTTTTTTTTTCTTCCTTTTTTATACAGTAATAAGGTGAGGACCATTTTAGCTCATAAATTATTTACCAAACTTCACAGGCATAATAGGCTGTGTGCATATTCATGAGGCTATCATCCATTATTCATAAGAAGTTCACTTCAACTGTTAGAAGAAAATGAGGTTGTTGATTGAAATGCTGAAGGAATGTAGGCTTTTGTCCTCCTCCTTCCTTTCTCCTCTCTGCTAAGTATGGAAGCTCCCATCAAAAATGATATTATGGAAAAATATTATTCCTGACATGCATATGCATAAAGAAAGGAAAAGAAAGCTTGAAGTAATAAATTGGCAGGATGCATTCACATTCATTTAATTTAGATAGGACCCCCTGACTCCTGCTTCCACAGGCATTGTGCCCACGGAGCAGCCACAGGGATCTGTCCCCTCTCTTTCTTTCTTTTTTACTATTATTTAACCTCTAAGCCATCCCTCCAGTCCAAGCACTTTTTTTTTCTTTCTTAATATAGGGTCTTGCTATGTTGCCCTGACTGATCTGAACCTGGCTATGTAGACCAAGCTGGACCTACATCCACCTGCCAATAAATTCTTCTTCTTCTCCTTCTTTTTTAATGTATTTGAGACAGAGAGAGGGAGAGAAAGGGACAGAGAGAGAATGGGCACCCCAGGGCCTCTAGTCACTGCAAGTGAACTCCAGATTCATGTGCCACCTTATGAATCTGGCTTACGTGAGACTTGGAGAATCAAACCTGGGTCCTTAGGCTTTGCAAGCAAGTGCCTTAACTGATAAGCCATCTATCTCTCCAGCCCTGTTTTTTTTTTTTTTTTGGCGGGGGGGTTGTTTCAAGATAGGGTTTCACTTTAATCCAGGCTGACCTGGACTTCACTATGTAGTCTCAGGGTGGCCTCAAACTCATGGCGATTCTCCTACCTCTGCCTCTCGAGTGCTGGGATTAAAGACGTGCGCCACCACGCCCGGCTCATAAGTGCTCATAAGTGCTTCTTATGCTTAGTTATAAGCAGTAACTGCCAGATTTGGTGAAGCTGCAAATACTGTTGCATGGAAGAAGTCCTGAACTGGGTGAGCTGGTGCGCGCCTATAAATTCAACACTTGGGAGGCTGAGGCAGCATGAGTGCCCCAAATTTGAGGCCAGCTTTGGCTGCATAGTAAGTTCTAGGACAGCCTGAGATGCATCGAAGACCCTGTCTGAAAACCCCATAAAAAAAGAAAGGGGGGAGCTGGAGAGATGGCTTAGCAGTGAAGGCACTAGCCTGCAAAGCCTAAGAACCCATGTTTGATCTCTCTCCAGATCCCACATAAGCCAGAGGCACAAAGGTGACCTGAGCATAAGGTCACACATGCCCACTAGGTGGCACAAATGTCTGGAGTTTGATTTCAGTGGCTGAGGCCCTGGTGTGCCAATTCTCTCTCCCTCTTGCTCTCACGCTCTCTCTCTCTAATATTTATATATATTAGATTATTATTATATATACATAATTTATTTATTTGAGAGAGAGGGAAAGGAAGAGGCATGCTGAGCAGAGACAGAATTGCTGGAACTCACTGATCAGCCAGTCTAGAAACAGCAGCTCCAGGTTCAGTGAGAGAATCTGTCTCAAGCAAACAACACAGAAGAACACTAGAGGAAGACACCTACCATTCCTCTTTAGCCTCCATATGTGTGCACACCAGGCACCTGCTTCAGCACACACACGTTCACACTAAACATACAACAACACACTCATATGACAGACACGAAGACATACAAAACCAGAACACAAAGAAGAAAAAACAACAAAGACAGCCTGATGTGGGGAGCGGTGGCGCGGGCCTGTTATCCAAGCTATGCTGGAGGCAGGAGGACTGCAAACTCAAGACTAATTTAGCAATAGCCTGTCTCAAAATAGAAAGTTCAGTGTTGTTCCCTGCACAGCAGGGTCCAGGGAGTTCTGCAGGGGGACAGCCTGGTTTAAGGAACTGCTCTAGAGACTTGGACTAACTTGAAAGGTTGGGGAGCCCCAGGGCTCTGTCTCAGAGGAAGGAAACCTGGAGCCTTAGCCCTCTATGCTTTTTTTTTTTTTTTTTTCTTCTTCAGCTTGTGGAAAGCTCATTAATGATTAACTGATTGCTTAGCATAGGAGTTCTTTCTCACAACACTACTTGCTATGTTCTTTTGAGACAAAGCAGATGGTTACAGAGAAGGAAGTATGCCGGGTGTGGTGGCGAATGTCTTTAAACCCAGCACTTGGAGAGATGGCTTAGTGGTTAAGCGCTTGCCTGTGAAGCCTAAGGACCCTGGTTCGAGGCTCGATTCCCCAGGACCCACGTTAGCCAGATGCACAAGGGGGCGCACGCGTCTGGAGTTCGTTTGCAGTGGCTGGAAGCCCTGGCACGCCCATTCTCTCTCTCTGTCTCTCTCTCTGCCTCTTCCTCTCTCTGTCACTCTCAAATAAATAAATAAAAACAAAAAAAATTTAAAATAAACCCAGCACTCAGGAGGCAGACGTAGGAGGATCACTGTGAGTTGGAGGCCAGCCTGAGACTACATAGTGAATTCCAAGTCAGCCTGGGCGAGAGTGAGACTCTACCATGAACCTCCCCATAAAAAAATAATAAAAAATAGCCGGGCGTGGTGGCGCACGCCTTTAATCCCAGCACTCGGGAGGCAGAGATAGGAGGATCGCCGTGAATTCGAGGCCACCCTGAGACTCCATAGTGAATTCCAGGTCAGCCTGGGCTAGAGTGAAACCCTACCTCGAAAAACCAATAATAATAATAATAATAATAATAATGGGAGCCGGGCGTGGTGGCGCACGCCTTTAATCCCAGTACTCTGGAGGCAGAGGTAGGAGGATCGCTGGGAGTTCAAGGCCATCCTGGGACTACAGAGTGAATTCCAGCTCAGCCCAGGCTAAAGTAAGACTGTACATGGAAACAAACAAACAAACAAACAAAAAGCCAATAACAACAACAAAGCAGTTTTAATATTTTATTTTTACTTATTTATTTATTTGAGAGAGAGAGAGAGAATGGGTGTGCCAGGGCCTCTAGCCATTGCAAACAAGCTATAGAAGCATGTACCACCATGTGCATCTGGCTCATGTGGGTTCTGAGAAACTGAACCTGGGTCTTAGACTTCACAGGCAAGCGCCTTAACCACTGAGCAATCTCTTCAGCCCCAAAATAGTTTTAAAAAGGGATCAAGGGGTGGGGAGATAGCTTAATGAATAAAGGTGCTTGTTTGCAAAGCCCGATGACCTGATTTTGATTGTCCAATACCTAAGTTAAGCCAGTTATGCAAAAAATGGTGCATGCATCTGGAGTTCATTTGCAGAAAGAAAGAAAAACTGATGTAGTTTAGTGAAAAAGTACTTGCCTAGCATGCCTAAAGCTCTGGGTCAACGTTTAGGGCTATCCCCTCTCTCACCAAAAAGTTGGGCCTCGTAGTAATGCTTATACCAGGCTGAGACAGGAGGATGGACTATAGAGTGAAAATCAAGTCTCAGCTGGGCATGGTGACGCAGACTTTTAATCCCAGCACTTGGTGGCAGAGGTGGAGGATCGCTGAGTTCGAGGCCATCCTAAGACTACAGAGTGAACCCAACAAGGTTTCTTTTTATGTAGCCTAGTCTGGCTTCTATCTTCCTGCCTCAGGATTATATCAGTGTGCCACCATGCCCGGTGTGTGTGTGTGTGTGTGTGTGTGTGTGCGTGTGTGTGCGCGCGCACGTGCACGTGCTGGGGTGTATCAGAAAAAAGGTGCTACCGCAGCCTTGTGGGAATCCAGCAGAATTGTTTTCTATACAAAAGTCCAGATCCCTTCCAGTCTTCTGTCCAGATCAAGAAACAGAAAGTTCTGTTCTCTGAGTGTCTTAGGGAGAGTTGGATCTGTCTTTCTCTTTCCTCAAATAAAAAGTGAAATCTCAAAACCTCAAACATCAAATTTCATTATGTGTTGAAATCACTTCATTTAACCAGCATTTTTTTTTTTTTTCCCCAGACTGACCTGAAACTCACCATGATCTTTTAACCTCAGTCTCCCAATTGCTGGGATTTAAAGGCATGTGCCACCACGCCCAGCCGGGCCTTCTTTTTTATTTTTTTATTGTTGTTGTTAGAGTTTGGTAAAGGTTTTTTTTTTTTTAATCTTTTTATTATTATCAATATATTTCATGTGGATACATCATGTGTTGGTATCCTCTTTTCCTTCGTCCTTGCCCCCATTCCATTGGGGACCTTCCTCAGTGGGGTTGTAGGTATTTCCCCATGGGAGCAGCAGTCAGTTACTTTTGTGGGGAGGGAATGCCTCTGGGCATCATGTCTCAACCTGTGGCTCTTACAATCTTTCCGCCCCCTCTTCCACAAAGTTCCCTGAGCTGTGGTGGGGTGAGTTTTAAGTCTACTTCAGTGATGAGCCCTTAGGAGACTCTGGATCTCTCTGCTTTGGTAGGTGTTGAGTATCTTCAGGGTCTGTCTCCTTCATCCTGGCACTGATTGTCAGGTTCAGCATGGAAGCAGCACTCAAGTTTGTCTCCGTGGTTCCCCCATGGTTTCAGCCGTGGCTTGGCTGAGGTGTGAGGGGTAGTTTATCTCCTGGGGTCTCACTATCTTTCTGCGTGTGCACCCTCAGGAGCCTTTATTATTTTATTAATTTTTTTCTTTTTTAAACTTTAAAAAATATTTATTTGAGATAGAGAGAAAAAGGCAGAGAGAGAGAGAGAGAGAAAAAAAAAAAAGAGGGAGAATGGGTGTGCCAAGACCTCTAGCCACTGCAAATGAACTCCAGATGCATGTGCTACCTTGTGCATCTGGCCTTACATAGGTATTGGGGAATCAAACCCCAGTCATTTGGCTTTATCGGCAAGTGCCTTAACCACTAAGCCCTTTAAAAATATTTTTTTATCTATTTACAAGGGTGGAGAAAGACAGAGAGAGAAAGAGAAACAAACTCCAGATGCTTGTGCCACATTATGCATCTGGCTTTACATGGGTACTAGGGAATTGAATCCAGGCTGTCTGGCTTTTAGGCTTTGCAAGTGAGCACCTTTAACCACTGAACCACCTCTTCAGGCCAAGGCCTTTTTAAAAAAAGGTTTAACTTTTCCTGTTTTGCTGTGTAGTCATCCCCATGAGTCTTCTGCTTCTCAGTATCAACACTGTCGCCCTCATAATCTTCAGCTGCCTCCTCCTTCATCTCCCTCACATTATCTTCTTTCTCCTCCTCTTCTTCTCCACCTTCTTCTTCATCATCCACCTCATTGTCTGCCTTCTGTTCCCCATTTTCTTCCTTAGCATACCTACTTTCTGTCTCTCCCACACGTTCCTTTTATTTTGGTTTTGGTTTTTTGAGGTAGGGTCTCACTCTGGCCCAGACTAACCTGGAATTCACTATGTAATCTCAGGGTGGCCTCGAACTCATGGCGATCCTCCTATCTCTGCCTCCCAAGTGCTGGGATTAAAGGTGTGTGCCACCACGCCGCTCTGCCACAAGTTCCTTTTTAACCTTCAGATCATTAGTGGTGATGTTGGAGCTATTGTCCACAGCCATGCCTGACTAACTTGGTGAGGCTGGTGACCACCTGAACTGCTTTATGCACGCCTGTTGTCATGTGTTTCTCACCATGGTGACTGTATTTCCTCAAACTGTCAGCTGAAATAGACCTCTTTTCCCTTAAGTTACTTGCTTTAAAAAAATATATTTTAGCTGGGCGTGGTGGCACACGCCTTTAATCCCAGCACTCCAGAGACAGAGATAGGGGCATCCCTGTGAGTTCAAGGCCACCCTGAGACTACATAGAGAATTCCAGGTCAGCCTGAGCTAGAGTGAGACCCTACCTCAAAACAAACAAACAAACAAACAAACAAACAAACAAACAAACAAACAAAAAATAATGTGTGTGTGTGTGTGTGTGTGTGTATTTTATTGAGCAAGGCATGGTGGTGCATGCCTTTAATCCTAGCACTCAGGAGGTAGAGGTAGGAGGATCGCTGAGTTTGAGGCCAGCCTAAGACTATATAGTGAAATCCAGGTCCGGCCTGGGCTAGAGCAAGACCCTACCTCAAAAAACACAACAACAAAAAAATTGCTGGGCTGGAGAGATGGCTTAGCGGTTAAGGCATATGCCTGCAAAGCCTAAGTACCCAGGTTCTATTCTCCAGGTCCCACGTAAGCCAGATGCACATGGTGGCACATGCATCTGGAGTTCATTTGCAGTAGCTAGAGGCCCTGGTGTGACAATTCTCACTCTCTCTCTCCCCCTCTCTGTCTCTAATATATAAAAATAAATCTTTAAAAAATATTTTATTTATTTGAGAAAGAGAGAGACAGAAAGAAAGTGAGTGAGGGACAGACAGAGACAATGGGCATGCCAGGGCCTCTAGCCACTGTAAATGAACTTCAAAGACACATGTGTCACCTTGTACATCTGGCTTACATGGGTACTGGGGAAATTGAACCTGGATCTTTAGGCTTTGCAGGCAAGCACCTTAACCATTAAGCTATCTCTCCAGCCCTTAAGCTGCTTCTTGACAGGTATTTGTCCACAGCAATGAGAAAAGTAACTAGCACAGAGATTTGGAACCAAAAGGTGGGGCCATTGCTGTCACAGACTTGACTGTGGTTCTTGGGCCTTTGGAACTGGTCTGTGGGAGGAATGTGGAAAATTCTGGAATACTGGGCTAAACAAGCCCAAGTATACTGCAAGCAGAACTTCATGAGCCATTTTGAGAGGACTTTGGAAAACCAGAATGCCCAAAGAAACATGGACCCTGGGCTGGAGAGATGGCTTAGCGGTTAAGGCGTTTGCCTGCAAAGCCAAAGGACCTTGGTTCGATTCCCCAGGACCCACGTAAGCCAGATGCACAAGGAAACACATGCATCTGGAGTTTGTTTGCAGTGGCTGGAGGCCCTGGTGCACCCATTCTCTCTTTCTTTCTCTGCCTCTTTCCCTCTCTCACTCTTTCAAATAAATAAATAAGTTTAAAAAAAAAAAAAAGAAAAGAAACGTGGACCTGGTGCATGAGGCTTCAGAGAAGAACAAGGACTCCACTGGGAAACTGGACTAGAGACATTTCAGGTTGTACTCTGGCAAGAAATTTGGATGCATTCTGCCCATGTCTTGAGAGTTTGAGTGAGGCTGGAGTCAAACATAGTGAACTGATTTGCTTGGGTGAAATCTCAAGACAGGATAATATTCAGGCTGTGTCATGGTTTCTGCTCACTGCAGTAATCCAGGTCTGTGTGAGAGAGAAACAAAGTTATACTATTTGGTGGGAAAAGGAAGGAGTTTAAAGTTGCATGCTGAGAAAGCCACTGTAATTATTAAAAGAGATTAATGCCAATAAAGATAACCTCCTGGGGCTGTACAGATGCCTGCAAAAGAGCCTGCAAAGCCTAACAACCCGGGTTCATTTCCCTGGTACTCATGTAAAGCCAGATGCACAAAGTGGTGCATTCATCTGGAGTTCATTTGCAGCAGCTAGAGGCCCTGGTATGTCCATTCTCTCTCCTCTCTCTATCTTTCTCCCTCTCCTTGCAAATAAAGAAATAAAATAATTTTTAAATAAAAGTAAAGGGGCTGGAGACATGGCGTAGCGGTTAAGGCGTTTGCCTGCAAAGCCAAAGGACCTCGGTTGGTTTGATTCTCCAAAACCCACATAAGCCAGATGCACAAGGGGGCGCATGTGTCTGGAGTTTGTTTGCAGAGGCTGGAGGCCTTGGCCACGCTCATTCTCTCTCTCCCTCTTTCTGCCTCTTTCTCTCTCTCAAATAAATGAATAAAAATAAAGTTAAAAAGATGATAACCTCTCCTGGGGGCAAGACCCCCCACCCATCATATGCTCTATCTTGCAAAAATCCAAATTCATGTGAACGAAGTTAGCTTAAATTAAGAATGTTTCTGATGAGGCCCCCTGCTAGAAAACAATACCTAGGGAGGCTGTAGCAGTGACCTTTGTTGTTGGGTTTGTTTCAGACTCACAGATTCCAGGGGAAGCTTCTTTATGGTGGAAGAACCTGGTTAAATTCATCATACATCCACAGCAGAGACAGGAAGAGAATAGCCAGGGTTCAGGCTGGCTCAGACACACCTTAGTGTTGGATTCAAGATCTGCCCCCTAGCTGGGCATGGTGTCACATGCCTTTAATCCCAGCACTTGGGAGGCAGAGGTAGGAGGATTGCCATGAGTTCGAGGCCACCCTGAAGGAAGCTTAATCAAAAATGCCAGCCAGGGCCTGGAGAAATGGCTTAGCCCTTAAGGCACTTGCCTGCAAAGCCTAAGGTCCCAGTTTCGATTCTCCAGGTCCCACGTAAGCCAGATGCACATCGTGGTGCATGCGTCTGGAGTTCATTTGCAGTGGCTAGAGGCCTTGGCGTGCCCATTCTCACTCTCTCTCTCTCACCCCTTTCTCTGTCTTTAATAAATAAATCAATCTTAAAAAAAAAAAAAAAAAGCCAGCCAGCCTGGCATGGTGGCGCACGACTTTAATCCCAGCACTCGGGAGGCAGAGGTAGGTGGATCGCCCTTGAGTTCGAGTCCACCCTGAGACTACATAGTGAATTCCAGGTCAGCCTGAGCTAGAGTGAGACCCTACCTCGGGAAGAAAAAAAAAAAATGCCTGAGTCTGAGGCCATTTACATTCAAACCAGCACAGAAGTGCTTCCACAGAATCAGCCTGCAAGGCACACAGAGACCAATTAAACCGTGGTCCAGGGGGCCAGGCTTGCTCTCAAGCTGGCAGCAGAACTTGGTGTTATCCTCATGTTACTGATTCTGTCGGCACGAAAGATTCAGGATTGATGGAGTCTTGCACCACATTCCACAGTTGTGTGGCAGCCATCCTGAGAGGCCACTGCTTGAAGCTGTGATGGTGTGGATCCCAGGCTGGTGGAGAAGCGGACCTTCAGCAGAGGAAAGCCACGCGCATAGAGTGGATCCAGGCCCACAGAGAGGCTGTGTGTGCTGCAGGAGGCCTAGCTGGAGGGGTGGGGCTACCTAAGCCCTTTGGAACCCAGATGACTCCATCCTGCGCCCCAGATGCCAAGCATGGAGCCGCGGGATGTCGTGTTTGCACTGCTGGCTTTTGTCCTGCTTTTCTCTGATCCTTCCTTGCTATGCCCCCGTTCTTCCCTTTTGCAATGAGAATGTTTACTCTGTGCTGTCCTACACTGGGGGTATGTAATTTGTTGATTGTTTATAAGGGCTCCCAATTACTCTGAGTTTCAGGACAGAGTTTGAACTTTTTTTTTTTTTTAACTTTATTTATTTGAGAGAAAGAGGCAGAGGGAGAAAGAGAGAATGGGCACGCCAGGGCCTCCAGCCACTGCAAAGGAACTCTGAACACATGTGCCACCTTGTGCATCTGGCTCAAGTGGGTCCTGGGGAATCAAACCTGGGTCCTTTGGCTTTACAGGCAAGCGCCTTAACTGCTAAGCTATCTCTCCAGCCTGAGTTTGGACTTTTGAACAGTGTTGGGACTGTTAAAGACATGGGGACTTTGACGCTGGACTGAATGCTTTTATTTATTTAAAAAATTTTTTTGTTGTTGTTCATTTATTTATTTATTTGAGAGTGACAGACACAGAGAGAAAGAGGCAGAGAGAGAAAGAGAGAGAGAATGGGTGTGCCAGGGCCTCCAGCCACTGTACACGAACTCCAGATGCATGCACCCCCTTGTGCATCTGGCTAACGTGGGTCCAGGGGAATTGAGACTCAAACCAGGGTCCTGAGGCTTCACAGGCAAGCGCTTAACCGCTAAGCCATCTCTTCAGCCTTATATATTTATTTTTATTTTATTTTTTGGCTTTTGAAGGTAGGGTCTCACTCTAGCTCAGGCTGACCTGTAATTCACTATGTAGTCTCAGGGTGGCTTTGAACTCATGGCACTCCTCCTGCCTCTGCCTCCAAGTGCTGGCATTAAAGGCAGTGCGCCACCACGCCCAGCCAACTATTATTATTTTTTACTTTTCTATTAGGTAGGCTACATTTTTCAAAGAGGTAGGCAACTATGCCTATCTTTTCACAATTATGTCTTTTTTTTTTGAGGTAGGGTTTTGCTCTAGCCCAGACTGACCTGGAATTCACTATGTAGTCTCAGGGTAGGCTTGAACTCAAGGCAATTCTCCTACCTCTGCCTCCTGAGTGCTGGGATTAAAGGCGTACGCCACCATGCCAGCCAGGTCTGAGTTTTAAACAAAATCCTAAAATCCTAACACCCAGTATAAGAGGCTTTGACCAACTTGGGGGCATCTTGAATGAACAGGATCCAGGCTCAAGAGGATTCCCTTCATCATTGGACTGTGGACAGGTCCTGGGAAAAAAACATTCAATAGTAGTACTTAAATTTTTAATAGTAATAGGGCTGGACCATAATCTACAAGAAGATTACCAGCTCTGTCAATTCACCTATATAACCTGTCTGAAGTACACTTACTTCCCCTACCTGCAGTGTCCTTAGAGCCCGTGAGGCATGAAATGCATGTGCCTGGGGCAGTGTTTCACTCATATATAGCAGGGAATAAGTAGGGATTGAATAGATGAGGATCAAGGTTAGTTAATCAGTAGCAGACTTAAGAACAGAGCTAGTGTCTTTTTTTCTTTTTCAATGACATAGGGGTCTTGCTATTACCCAAGCTGTCTTTGAACTCCTGGACTCAAACAATCCTGTTACATCCAGTATTCCAAGTAGCTGGGGTTACAGGTATGCACCCCACGGCTGGCAGAACTACTGTCTTCATTTTGAATCTATCTCCTAAATTTACTAACCTGAATTGCTATAGTCAACATGATTTCAATAGCCAGAGGTCCCAGCAGGAGATATAAAGGAAGTTTCCATTCTTGTTTTCTTGGTTTTTTGATGCAGGGTCTTGCTGTAGCCCAGACTGACCTGGAATTTACTATGTAGTCTCAGGGTAGCCTGGAACTCACAGAGATTCTCCTACCTCTGTCTCCTGAGTGCTGGGATCCAAGGCATGTGCCACCACATCCAACTTGTTTTTAATTAAAAAAATATATTTATTGGGCTGGAGAGATGGCTTAGTGGTTAAGCGCTTGCCTGTGAAGCCTAAGGACCCCAGTTCGAGGTTTGATTCCCCAGGACCCACGTTAGCCAGATGCACAAGGGGGCGCACACGTCTGGAGTTCGATTGCAGTGGCTGGAGGCCCTGGTGTGCCCATTCTCTCTCTCTCTCTATCTGCCTCTTTCTGTCTCTGTCACTTTCATATAAGTAAAAATAAACAAAAAAATTTAAAAATATATATTTATTGACTTATTTATTTGAGAGAGAGAGACAGAATGGGTGTGTCACAGCCTCCAGCCACTGCAAACGAACTCCACATTGTGTATTTAGCTTATGTGGGCCCCGGGGAATTGAACCTGGTTCCTTTGGCTTTGCAAGCAAGCACCTTAACTGCTAAGTCATCTTTGCAGCCTTTTTTCCCCCCCCCCTTTTTTCGAGGTAGGGTTTCATTCTATCCAAACTGACCTGGAATTCACTAGGAAGTCTCAGGGTAGCCTCAAACTCATGGTGATCCTCCTACCTCTATCTCCTGAGTGCTATAATTAAAAGTGTGTGCCACCACGCCTGGCTTTTTAAAAATATATATTTATTTATTTATTTGAGAGAGGCTGTGGGGGGGGAGAGAGAGGGAGAGAGAGAGAATGGGCACGCCAGGGCCTCCAGCCACTGCAAATGAACTCCAGATGCATGTGCCCCCTTGTGCATCTGGCTTACATGGGTCCTGGAGAACTGAACTGGGATCCTTTGACTTTGCAGGCAAACACCTTAACCACTAAACCATCTCTCCAGCCCCCCCTTCTTTTATTATTTAAAGACTTAAAAATGTTCTTTTAAATTTATTGGGGGGCAGATAGAGAGGAAAAAAAAGAATAGGTGCACCAGGGCCTCCAGCCACTGCAAACGAACTCCAGATGCATGTGCCATCATGTGCATCTGACTTATGTGGGTCCTGGGGAATCAAACCTCGGTCCTTTGGCTTTGCAGGCAAGCACCTTAACTGCTAAGCCATCTCTCCAGCCCCTGTTTTATTACTTATTAATTTTTTTCTGAGGTAAGGTCTCACCCTAGCCCAAGCTTACCTGGAACTCACTCTGTAGTCCCAAGCTGATCTCAACCTCACAGCAATCTTCCTACTTTAGTCTCTTGAGTGCTTGAATTAAAGGCATGTACCACCATGACTGGCTCCTTTCTTGTGTTCAATTTTTAAAATTTTTTATTTGCAAGCAGAGAAAAAGAGAGAGAGAGTGAGTGAGTATGGATGGGCATGCCAGGGCCTCTTGCCACTACAAATGTACTCCAGACACATGTGCCACTATGTGCATCTGGATTTACATGGATACCCAGAAATCAAACCTGGGGCTGTCAGGCTTTGTAAGCAAGTGCTTTAACTACTGAGCAATCACTCTGGCTCAGGCTGACCTAGAATTCACTATGGAGTCTCAGGGTGGCCTCGAACTCATGGCTGTCCTCCTACCTCTGCCTCCTGAGTGCTGTGATTTAAGGCGTGCGCCACCATGCCTGGCTTATTTCATTTCATTTATTTATTTGACAGAGAATGAGGGAACGAAGGAGGGAGGGAGAGAGAGAGAATGAATGGGCACGCCTGGGCCTTTAGCCACTGCAAATGAACTCCAGATGTGTGCACCCCCTTGTGCATCTGGCTAACGTGGGTCCTGGGGAATCGAACCTGGGTCCTTTGGCTTTGCAGGCAAACACCTTAACCTTTAAGCCATCCCTCTAGCCCTTATTTTTAATGTTTTATTTATTTGCTTGAGAGAGAGAGAGAGAGAGAGAGTACGAACAAGACAGAATGGGAGCACCAAGGTCTCTAGAGACTGCAAACTCCAGACGCACGTGTCATCTTGTGCATTTAGCTTTACGTGGGTACTGGGGAATCAAGCTTTAACCGCTGAGCCATCTCTCCAGCCCCATGAGCTTATTTTATTTTCTGAGGCTCAGAACACTGACTGGATAAGATTGGATTAATGACTTGCCCTATTTCAAGCTTTGAGATGGGGTCACTTTTAGGATCTGATTTAAAAGAGTCAGTGCATCAGGAAGAGTTACCTGATCTGACCTCCAGAGAGTTATTCATTAATTTATTCACCAATTACTGATTGAAGACTTCATGCTAAGAAAAGTACAAGGCTCTAGGGGTAATAGATAGTTCACTAAAACCAGTGTTTTTTTTTTTGTTTTGTTTTTTGTTGCTTGTTTGTTTTTCAAGATAGGGTCTCAATTTAGCCCAGGCTGACCTGTAATCTCAGGGTGTCCTCGAACTCATGTCAATTCTCTGTCTCCCTAGTGCTTGGATTAACTGCATGTGCCACCGTGCCCAGCTCAAAATCAGTGTTTTACAAACTAAGCCCTCACTTGTTTGTGGGATGTAAAATCAAAAGCAGAATTTAAAAGGGGACGGAAATCAAAGTGTGGTGGCACACACCTTTAATTCCAGCACTCAGGAGGCAGAGGTACGAGGATCACTGTGAGTTTGAGTCCAGCCTGGCACTACATAATGAATTCCAGGTCAGCATGGGCTAGAGCAAGACCCTACCTAAAAACAAAACAAAACAAAGCAAAGAAAACTCTGAAACAGACCTTTATCAGATGCTAGTCATGCTAGCAGTGTGTATTGATGAGAGAAAAATCAAAGCGAAATACCAACCTGGGGACCTGGGAGCCAGGACACAAAACTGTAACCTGTTTGTTAAGTGTGACTTGGAAGTTGGGCATGGTGGCTCATGGCTCACACCTAAACTCCCAGCACTAGGGGAATTTTAAGGTAGGAGCATCCCTGTGAGTTAGACTAGGTCGGCCTGGACTGCCTAGAAAATTCTAGGTCAGACTGTATTGACGACAGTCTGGACATGGGGCGAATCTCTCTGGGTCATTTTCAAGGTTGAGCAAAAAGAATGCTGAATGTTCAAATAAGCCTTGCTTGCCACTGACAGGGCTGCTGTGCAGACCAAATGGAAGTGTATTTTAATGGCTGTCCTGCCACTGAAATATGGTTACTAGAGACAAAAGCAAGCAATTATCGAGTTGAAGTGAGTGTGGGTATTTGCAGTGTTTAATCACGGTTCTGTTTACTGAGGACCTCTCTTCTCCAAAGTTCTCTCTTTTTAAATGCTTTCCACATACTCTCACTGTAAATATAGAAGATGCTGCTGGGCCGTTTGGTTAGCTCTTCATTCCATACTTACACATAACAATTGTTCATCAGATATTTTGGAATGAAGAAAGGGAAAACAATTAATTGCTGCCCTAAAAGATGCCATTTTTTAAAAAAGCAATACTTTTATTAGGAAAATAAAGTTGACTATTGTTTCTTACTTGTAGGATCTCAAAATTGCTATCTTTCTTTTCTGGGAAGATTTGACTCCTTTCTTTTCATCTTTGTTACTCATCAAAAGATGCCAATTTTTTTAAACCACTTTAGAACATTAAGTTAGAGGCAAAGCGCTCCGCAAAATACCCGCAGGGAGTCCGGCAGCGTCTTTTCTACTGGCTCTCCCAGGACTAAGGGTATGCCGAAGTGACCACCCAGAAAAACAGCGCACAGGCTGGAAGCCCTCAACCCCAGGTCGTGCACACACCGGGCAGCCAAGATGGCAAGGGTCTAGTTCAGGAGAGATCTGTGAAATAGATTGGTTAACAACAATCTTGACGTCACTGAAGCTTTAAGTTGGGTTTGGTTGTACAGGAAGGGCAGACAGATCAAAGACCAGGGGACATATTTGAAACACCTTGGAAAACTTGTTGAAATCGATGGCCCCCCGCTCCGGAAAGACTGTAAAGGTGAGGTCACCTTGAGCTGATGAGCGTAGGTGGGAAAGGTTTCTGGGAATGCACGCGTCGTTCTGCCTCTGAGCGTCCAACAAAGACCAGGTTTTGAGACAATACCTGTACAAACTCGGTCCTCCTCTTGGAGGGACCAGGCTGACGGGCGGGGGGCGGGGGCAGTGGGCGGAGCTAACGCGAGTGGGCGTGGCCCCGCGGAGGCGACTGGAGGAAGCGGCGAAGAGGCGGGGTTTCCGGCGGCCAGACACTCGGGCGGCGAGTGACGCCGAGGCTGACGGGTCATCACGTGACACGGAAGTGACTCCGAACAGGAAGAGGACGAAAAAAATAACCGTCCGCGACTCCGAGTCGACCGGGACCCGCAGCCACCATGAACAGCAAAGGCAAGGACGCGGGGGCGGTCGGGGCCGTCGGGGGACTAGTGCTGGCCCGGAGCGAGCGGGTGCGGAGCCCCGGAGTCGCCGGGCTTGGGGTGGGCTACGCCGCGGCCCGCAGTCCGGAGCTTGCACCTGACGTCTTCGTCACTGCCGAGCTACGGCTGCTCCCTCCCTCCCGCCCTCCCTCCCGGCCTCTTCCCCCCATCAACTCTGTGGCGCAGTTTGGAGCTGCAGGCTCGAGTGGGTGTGTGGGGGGGCTTAGTCATGATGGGCGTCTGCCGCAGCCAATGGGATGCTAGAGCAGGGATTTGGGCAGGCCAATGGACAGCCGCGGAGGCGGGGCGCCGCGCTTCGGAACCACCGGCCGGGCCCCGGGCTTAACTAGTGAGGTGCCGGCGGGGAGGCACGGCCGGGGCCTGCAAGGTCTTAACCCCATTCCTGTGCGTTCCTCGCCCTTCGCAGGCACCGTTAGATTCTCTCCCCATTCTTGGAATTGTCAGAAAGTGGTTGCTTTCGTCTTTTTTTCCCAGTCTCACGCTTCGCTTCCACTCACTGTCTTTATTTGGAAGTCGACCTTGAATAGGAATCTGCGAGATGGGAACCGTCGTTGCCCAGAGCCTGTCTGGGTACCGCTCAGCCGGTGCAGACAGTCCAGAGCACAAGTACATTTGGATAGGCCGGCAATGCAGAACCTCTGAAACACGGCCCCAGACCTGCCCCGGGCTGGGAGGGGAAATTGGGTCCAGCCAAGACTTTCTCCTTTACATCAGTATGTTAGTGGGAACAGCGCCTTTCCTGTCCACTGTGAACCCAGCACCTTCCATTATGAGCTTGCAAAAAGCAGTGCTTATTTTCTTAGCTCCAAGAAATCGGGCTCCATGAAACAATCTGTTTGCAAGTCTCCTCGCTCCCAATTTAGCTACCCAATATGCCCTGCTCCATCTGGTAGTTCTGAATGGTAGGCAACCTATATATTTTTTCTCTTGTATTCCAGGCCAATATCCAACACAGCCTACCTACCCCGTGCAACCTCCTGGAAATCCGGTGTATCCTCAGACCTTGCATCTTCCTCAGGCTCCACCGTATACAGATGCTCCACCTGCATACTCAGAGGTACTACAGGTCCAGGCTTGGACTAGTTGAGAATTCTCTCATTTAAAATTTTATTCCACCTTCACAAAGACTGCTGACATGAATAATCAGACACATTATGTATGTCAGCAGTTACTGCTGGAATTGAAAACATATTGTGTGATTATTTTATTTGGCACGTGCTGAAGATGAGTTTGTGTGCCTTGAGCCCAAATTAGCTATATCAGGAAATTATCCAGGAGAATAGTGAATGCTAGTGAAAAGGCACCTTGTTCATAGACTGTGTAATTGGCACAGGGAGAATTAAGTGTTGACTCATACGCCAGGTGCAGTGGTACAAGCTTGAAATTCTAGCACTCAGGAGGCTGAGGCAGGGGGATACTGAGTATGAGACCCACTTGGGTTATATAACAAAATCCTGTCTCAAAAACTAAACAAGGGGGCTGAAGATATAGTTCAGATAATAGAGTGCTTGCCTACTATACAGGAAGCCTTGGGTTAGCATCCTGGCACTACATAAAATGAGGTGTGGTGGTTCATTCCTGTAATCCTAGCACTGGAGAAGGAGGTGGATGCAGAGGGATCAGAAGTTCAAGGTCATCCTTAGTTATATATTGAGTTTGAGGCCAGCTTTGGTTACATGAAACCTTGTCTCAAAAAGAAGGGGGGGGGGGTCGGCTGGAGAGATTGCTTAGTGGTTAAGCTGCTTGCCTGCAAAGCCAAAGGACCCAGGTTTCGATTCCCCAGGACCCACGTAAACCAGGTGCACAAAGTGGTGCATGTGTCTGGAGTTCGTGGCTAGAGGCTCTGACGTGCTCATTCTGTCTCTCTCAAATAAATAAAAATTTGAAAAAAAATAAAAAATAACCGGGTGTGGTGGTGCACGCCTTTAATCCCAGCACTTGGGAGGCAGAGGTAAGAGGATCACTGTGAGTTCAAGGCCACCCTGAGACTACATAGTGAATTCCAGGTCAGCCTGGGCTAGAGTGAGACTGTACCTCGAAAAAGGAAAGGGTGGGGGTTGGAGAGATGGCACAGTGGTGGTGCATGTGTCAGGAGTTCATTTGCAGTGGCTGAAAGCTCTGCCGCGCCCATTCTCTCTCTATCTGCCTCTCTCTATGCCTGTCACTCTGAAATAAAAAAATAAAAATAAACAAAAAATTTTTAAAAAATTCCTTGGGCTGAGAGATGGCTTAGCAGTTAAAGCACTTAGCTGTGAAGCCAAAGAACCCAGGTTCGATTCTCCAGGACCCATGTAAGCCAGATGCATAAGGTGGCACATGCACCTGGAGTTCATTTGCAGTGGCTGAAGGCCATGGTGCACCCATTCTCTCTATCAGCCTCTTTCTCTCTCAAATAAATAAAATAAGTAAGCCAGGTGTGGTGGCACATGCCTTTAATCCCAGCACTTGGGTGGTAGAGGTAGGAGGATCACTGTGAGTTCAAGGCCACCCTGAGACTACAGAATGAATTACAGGTCAGCCTGGGCTAGAGTGGTAAGACTCTACCTCAAAAATTATTTTAAAAAAATTCCTTGGGCTGGAGAGAGAGCTTAGCAGTCAAAGCACATGTATGCAAAGCCTAAGGATTCGGTTCAATTCTCCAGGACCCATGTAAACCAGACGCACAAGGGTGTGCATGCATCTGGAGTTTGTTTGCAGTGGCTCGAAGCCTGGTGTGCCCATTCTCTCTCTGTCTCTCTCAAATAAATAAATATTTAAAAGTAAATAAGTAAGCTGGGCACGGTGGCACACACCTTTAATCACAGCACTTGGCAGGCAGAGGTAGGAGAATTGCTGTGAGTTCGGGGCCACCTTGAGACTATATAGTTAATTCCAGGTCAGCCTGGGCCACAGTGAGACCCTACCTCGAAAAACCAAAAAAATAAAAATATTAAAAAATAAAAATATTAAAATTTTTCTAGGGACTGGGAACATGGCTCAGTGGTTAAAGGCTTGCAAAACCTGCCAGCCTGGATTTAATTCCCAAGCCACCCACATAAGTCAGATGCCAAAAAGTGGGTGCAAACACATAGTGGTTTGTAGTAGCAAGAGGCGCTGGCACGCACACACATGCAAATAAATAAATAAAAAATTATTTAAAAATATGGGGCTTGGGAGATGGCTTAGTGCGTTAAAGATGCTTGCTTGCAAAGCCTACCTATCTGCCTGGGTTCAATTCCCTGGTACCTACATAAAGCCAGATGCACAAAGTGGCTCATGTGTCTGCAGTTTGTCTGTAGCAACAAGAGGCCTTGGTGTGCCTATTCTCTTTGTCCCTCTCAAATAAAAATATTTAAATTTTGTTTTGTTTTTCAAGGTAGGGTCTCTAGCCCAGGCTGACCTGGAATTCACTATGTAGTCAGTCTCAGGGTGGCCTCGAACTGTTGGCAATCCTCCTACCTCTGCCTCCCGAGTGCTGGGATCAAAAGCATGTGCCACCACGCCTGGTTCTGTTTTTATTTATGAGAGAGAGAGAGAGGGAGGGAGGGAGGGAAGAGTAGAAAGAGGTAGGAATGTGCCAGGTCCTCCAGCCACTGCAACTCCAGATATATGTGCCACCTTGTACATCTGGTTTACGTTGGTCCTGGGGAATTGAAAATTGAACCTGAGTCCTTTGGCTTTGTAGGCAAGTGCCTTAAGCCATCTCTCCAGCACCCCCCCCCCCTTTTTTTTTTTTTTTTAGGTAGGGTCTCACTCTAGCCCTGGCTGACCTGGAATTTACTGCATGGTTTCAGGGTGGCCTTGAATTCACAGCGATCCTCCTACCTACCTCTGCCTCCTGAGTGCTGGGATTAAAGGTGTGCACCACCACCCAAAATTTTTTTTTATTTTTTTGGTTTTTCAAGGTAGGGTCTCACTCTAGCCCAGGCTGACCTGGAATTCACTGTGTAGTCTCAGGGTGGTCTCGAACTCACAGTGATCCTCCTATCTCTGCCTCCCAAGTGCTGGGATTAAAGGCGTGCATCATATTTTTTGCCCAGTTCCAAAAATATTTTTTGAATTGATATATTTTTTGTACTTATATGTTTGTGTGCATGCATGTGTGTATATGGCTGTATTAAGGTCTGTTGTTTCTACAAACATGACACACACACACGTGCCACAATTTTGCCTGGCTTTCCATGGTTAATGGGGAATTGAACTCAGTCTAGCAAGCTTTGCATGTAAGTGTCTTTAACCTGAACCATCTCCCCAGCCCAATAAAATTTATAAAAACATTTAAAAAATATTTGCAATGGAATGTCCTAAGGTGACATCTCGCCTTCTCTTCCTTTTCCTTCAGCTCTATCGTCCGAGCTTTGTGCACCCTGGGGCTGCCACAGTCCCCACCATGTCAGCTGCGTTTCCTGGCGCCTCTCTGTATCTTCCCATGGCCCAGTCTGTGGCTGTTGGACCGTTAGGTTCCACCATCCCCATGGCTTATTACCCCGTTGGTCCCATCTATCCACCTGGCTCCACAGTGCTGGTGGAAGGAGGGTATGATGCAGGCGCCAGATTTGGAGCTGGTGCTACCGCTGGCAACATTCCTGTGAGTATGGCCTTCCCAGAAGAAACGTGGCCTTGGTTTTACTTTCCAGAATTGCTTCATATTCATTTCCCCACAATCCCTGGATAATAATTGCCAGGATTAATGCACCCATTGTAACCTCATAGGCAGGTCCAAGGTGGAAATGGGTTAGTGTGGCAGGTAAGCAGGTTCTGGCCTGTTCACTGGGGGCATGATTCAGAAAATAGAATGTAAAATCCCTAGTAAATAGCTTTCCAAAGATAGGGGTTTTGATTACTAGGTTGTCCTGCTACATGCTTCAGTGTACTTGAAGTCCATCTACTAGCGGTGAGGCAGGAATGGTGTCGTTAGTGAGCCATAGGTAATCCAGTGATCTACTTAAAAACTCTAGAGGGCTAGTAGTTCAGTGGTACAGTATATGCTTAGCATGTATGTACAGTGTGCTCCCACTCCACCCACAAGAAAGTGCCTGGGATCCTGTGGGATGTGGCTGTGGACCTGAAACTTCCTGTTTGGGGAAAGTTGAGTGGGGACGGTTTCCCAGCCGCAGCAGGACAGGGTCTGGTACCCACAGGCTTCATCTTAGAGGTGCAAGTCTTCCTTTCCTGTTGCAGCTTTGGGTTCAGAGGGAATATAGTCCTGCTTTAGAACTCAAGTTGGTTGGTGGGTGTGGTGACACATCTCTGCAATCCCAAAACTGGAGAGGTTGAGGCAGGAGGATTGCTGAGTTTAAGGCTAGTGAAACCCTGTCTCAATAAAAGAAAGGAAGGAAAGGAAAGGAGAAAAGAAAGAACTGCTGGTTGGCATAATGACGACCAAAGCTTCCTGAGGCACTTCACACATGACCTTCCCTGTATGACTGCCGTGCCCATTGCTCTCTTTGTCCTTTCCTTCCAGCCTCCACCTCCTGGATGCCCTCCCAACGCCGCTCAGCTTGCAGTCATGCAGGGAGCCAATGTCCTTGTAACTCAGCGGAAGGGAAACTTCTTCATGGGTGGCTCAGATGGTGGCTACACCATTTGGTGAGGAATCAAGGCCACTTCTGTGCCGGGAAAGACATCACATACCTTCAGCACTTCTCACAAAGTAACTGCTTTAGTCATATTAACCTGAAGTTGCAGTTTAGACACATGTTGTTGGGGTGTCTTTCTGGTGCCCAAACTCTGAGGCACTTTTCAAATTTAATAAGGAACCATGTGAGGGTAGCAGTACCTCCCTAGAGCATTTGAGGTAGGGAGGCATCCATTCATGAAACGAATGTGGAGGCAGCCCTGAGGATCTTCCTTTAGTTCCTCCAGAGTATACTGTACCATACCGGTCTTCGCTTTTAGTAATACATCATCAAATTAGGTTTGGAGGGAACTTTGATCTTCCTAAGAATTAAAGTTGCCAAATTTTTTTGATTGGTCTTTAATCTCCTTTAAGTCTTTGATTTATATTGTTAAATGAACGCATTAGTTGTCTGCCTTTTCCTTTCCATCCGCAGTCCACATCTCTCCGTCCCTGTCTCCCATGCCCTTCTGCCAATGTCCATTGAATCAGTGGTGCAGGACAGAAAGCCAGTGAGAATAATTTCTTCTCTCCTTGCACTTCTCCCACTTGTCATCGATGGTTTAACTCGTTCACAAGGATCCTTTGAAGCCCCCTCCCCCTCCTGTGTCCCAAGCACAGGCCCTAGATCTGCTTTTGTACCTCTTCAGGCAAAAATGAAGGGTGCCCTTTGGACCCTCTTGGGCAGTCTCTGCATACATGAATCTAACCCAAATTTGCTTTGGTGCCAGAAAAACCCAAACTCTGAACAATGAATTATCAGTGTAAAGTGTCCCATAAAATAATTTCTTTAAAATATGATGGGCAAGCTAGAGGATGCATTTCAAAAGCTTGACTTTGTAGCCATTTGAAGGGTAGTTTTCAGATTAAAAATTGGTCTTTTTTTTTTTTTTTTTTTGTCTGAGTGTCTATTACAGCCACTCCTAAGAATTTCTAAACTGGGTTAATAGGGTCACATTGTGAATGCCTCACTGTAAAATGACTTGAGTCCAGTGAAATCTCATTAGGGTTAAGACTATTTCAGGGATCCTTAATATTTTAATTTTTATTTTCTGAAATTGGATTTTTATTTTATAATTTCAGTTCATCTAAATTTTGTGTTCTGTACATGTGATGTTTGACTGTACCATTGACTGTTATGGAAGTTCAGCATCGTATGTCTCTCTCTACACTGTGGTGCACTTAACTTGTGGATTTTTTATACTAAAAATGTAGAATAAAGACTATTTTGAAGATTTGAATAAAGTGATGAAGTTGCATTACACCTCACTCCAAGGAATTCTTCCTTAGCTTGTTTTCAGATGTCTTTTGTCTATATCTTAATTTAATCCTACCTGGCACGGGGTCTCAGGTAGCCAGGTTGTCTTAGAATTACTGTATAGCCTGGGAGTACCTTAAACTTCTGATCCTTCTGCATCTACTTCCCAAGTGTTAAATTTATAGGTGTGCACTACCAATATCCCCCCCCCTTTTTGGTGAAATGAAGCCATTGAAATGCAGGGGTGCAAGGCTTAGATTTGGCTCTTTTAATGAGTTTCACTTTACATGTAGGTTTTTCTTCACTTTCCTACCTAAATTTCAGATTCTGGAATTTAGAATTTAGATATAACACAACATGGGACTAGAGAGATTGCTTAGTGGTTAAAGCACTTCCCTGTGAAGCCAAAGGACCCAGGTTCGATTCTCCATATCCTACGTAAGCCATATGCACAATGTGGCACATGCATCTGTAGTTCCTTTTCAGTGGCTGGAGGCCCTGGTGTGCCCATTTTCTCTCTCTGTCTCTAATAAATAAATAAAAATTAAAAAAGAAATAAAACAACGGTATATGGCATTTGCTCTGAGGTTTCAATTGAAGAACAATGTCCTGGTGTGTGCATTCTGGGTGACCTTCAGTTAGTTTCTCCTAAGTCCTGTGTAAAGAAACACTGAAGGGCTGGAAGGATGGCTTAGCAGTTAAGGTGCTTGCCTATGAAGTCTAAGGACCCAGGTTCAATTCCCCAGTACCCATGTAAATCAGATGTACAAGGAGGCACATGCGTCTGGACTTTGTTTGCAGTGGCTGGAGGCCCTGGTATGCCCGTTCTTTCTCTCTCTGCCTCTTCTCTCAAATAAATGATCATAATATTATAATAATAAAAGAAATACTGAATACTGGCCAGGTCTGGTAGCACAGGCCTGACAGTACTCCCACTGCTCAGAAGGCCGAAGCAGGAAGACTGCCAAAAGTTAAGCCAGTCTGGACTACACAGCAAGACCCTGTCTCACAGTGACAACAAGGTAGCTCAGTCAGATAAGTACTTCTGGGGCTGGAGACATGGCTTAGCAGTTAAGGTGCTTGCCTGCAAAGCCGAAGGACCCAGGTTTGATTCCTAGGTACCCACATAAGCCAGATGCACAACGTGGTGTATGCATCTAGAGTTCATTTGCAGTGGCTAGATGCCCTGGTGTGCCCATTCTCTATCTGCCTCTTTCTTGCTCTCTCTCAAATATATATATATATATATATATTTTTTTTTTTCCCAAGATAGGGTTTCACTCTAGCCCAGGTTGACCTGGAATTCATTATGTAGTCTCAGGGTGGCCTCGAACTCAGTGATCCTCCTACCTCTCTGCCTCCTGAATGCTGGGATTAAAGGCGTGCACCACCACGCCTGGCTCAATAAAATATTTAACCCATGTACACAAATGCTGTGGTGGGCTTCTGTAATCTCAGTGTCCCTCTGGTGAGGGGCAGAAGCTTGCTGGCTGACCAGCCTGGTGAATGCAGCGGTGGACAAGAGACCCTGCCTCAGGGTTGAAGGTGAGGACCAACACCTGCGTTTGACATGCCTTCATCTGTGCATTCTCACATAGGCGCACAAAGAAAGAGATGGGCAAGTGATACATGCTCATAATCCCAGGCTAGGGAGGGAGAGAGCTCCCTGGAGCACTCTAGTCAACCAGTCTAGACTTACTTGGTGAGCTCCAGGCCAGTGAGAGACCCTGTCAACAACAACAATGACAACAAAAATGGGATGGCAGGCTGGAGAGATGGCTTAGCGGTTAAGGTGCTTGCGTGCAAAGCTAAAGGACCCAAGTTCAGTTCCCCAGGACCTAGATAAGCTGGTACATGTATCTGGAGTTTGTTTGCAGCAGCTGGAGGCCCTGGCATGTCAATCCTCTCTCTTTCTGTTAAATAAAAATAAGATATATATAAAAAAATGGAAGGACCGGGCATGGTGGCACACACCTTTAATCCCAGCACTCTGGGAAGCAGAGGCAGTAGGACTGCCATGAGTTCAAGGCCACCCTGAGACTACATAGTGAATTCCAGGTCAGCCTGAGCTACAGTGAGACCCTACCTCAAAACACCAAAAAGAAAAAAGAAAAAAAAAAAGGATGGGGGGGATAGTTGGGGAAATGGCTTAGTAGTTAAGGAACTTGTCTGAGAAGCCAAAAGGACCCAGGTCCAAATTCCCAAGACCCACGTAGCCTGATGCACAAGGGACACATACGCCGAGTTCGTTTGTAGTGGCTGGAGACCTTGGCGTGCCATTCTCTTTCTATCTGCCTCTTCCTTTCTGTCTCAAATAAATATTTAAAAAAATGGATGGCACCTGAGGATGACACCCAAGCACGCACATGCGCGCGTGCACCCCCCCCAAAACCAAACTATGCTGCCGACACTAGTCCCTAAACTCTTACCCCACCCTCCTTGTAGTGTGCAGCATGTGGTGTGTGCAAATGTACACACGCAGTGTGGAGGTCAGAGCAGACAGTTTCTCACTAAACGTGGCGCTCCCGCTGTTTTTCACATGGGTTCTGGACTGAATTCACGTCCTCATGTTTTCTCAGCAAGTGCTCTTCACCACTGAGCCATCTCCCCAGCCCTGGGCTCTTGACTCTTATTTGAGTGGGCTTGAATTTGGACAACAGAGGCAGTACATTAATAGCCCAAAAGAGGGCCAGTTTAAATATCTGAGGAGCTAATAATTTATATCCATATACTGCACTTTTTTTTTTTTTTTTTATATTTGTTTTTTTGAGGTAGGGTCTCACTCTAGCTGTGGCTGACCTGGAATTCACTATGGAGTCTCAGGGTGGTCTCAACTCACAGTGATCCTCCTACCTCTGCCTCCGGAGTGCTGGGATTAAAGGCATGTGCCACCACGCCCAGCTCTGTACTGCACCTTTTAAACATACCTCATCTTTTGAGAATTACTAAACTCAAGAAATTGTCTGGGTTGAAAAACTTTCCTGGTGGGAAAGAAGATGGGCAGATGGTTTGTGGCTCTGTCTGTGTGTACATAAGAGATAGGGAAAATTCCGGCCCTTGCCAGAATGGAGGGCCCACCAACTCATCTCCCAGGGTCTGCTTCTGATGATGCTTCTTTGGGTCAAACTTCCTGGATCATCTTCATTTCAAACTCTGGAGAACATTGGACACTTCTAGAACTTCCACCTAGAATTCTTTTTTTTTTTTTTTTTAATTATTTATTTATTTATTTATTTTGGTGGTTTTTCGAGGTAGGGTCTTGCTTTAGCCTAGGCTGACCTGGAATTCACTATACAATCTCAGGGTGGCCTTGAACGCATGGCAATCCTCCTCTCTCTGCCTCCCGAATGCTGAGATTAAAAGCGTGCAAGCCGGGCGTGGTGGCGCACGCCTTTAATCCCAGCACTCGGGAGGCAGAGGTAGGAGGATCGCCGTGAGTTCGAGGCCACTCTGAGACTCCATAGTGAATTCCAGGTCAGCCTGGGCTAGAGTGAGACCCTACCTCGAAAAAGCAAAAAAAAAAAAAAAAAAAAAAAAAAAAAGCGTGCAGTACCCCATCTGGCTTATTTATTTATTTATTTATTTATTTATTTATTTATTTATTTTGGGGAGGGTGGAAGTCAGACAGGGCGCACCAGGGTCTCCAGTCACTGCAAACAAACTCCAGGCACATGTGCCACCATGTGCATCTGACTTTAGTTGGTACTGGGTAATTGAACCTGGGTCCGTAGCTTTCGCAGGCAAGTGCCTTAACAGCTAAGCCATCTCTCCAGCTCCCCTTAGAGTTCTTTCTAAGAAACATGCAAATAAGCAAAAGAAAATATTAAAAAAAGTTAAAATAAGTAAAAATTTAGTTCTTACAATGGCAATGGTTTTTTTTTTGTTTGTTTCAGTTGAGTTTAATGTGGATAGGAAGAGTGTACACGTGAGGTTGTTGGAGAGAATGGAAAGGACGGGCTCAGATTAAGGGAGGTGGCACATACCAGGAGGTGACATCCCCAGTGTTCGCCTACCCTTCCTGGCCTGGCCCCTGGAAAGACCTTCTATGGATAGCTGCATGGGTCTATCACTAGGGGGCCAGAGAGAGGACAGTGTGGGATGGCTAGCCACCTTCCCCACCCCCTTCAACCTAGGAAGGCAGATACTAAGATGCTCCAGGGCATAGCCCCAGCTTGCTGGTCAGCTGCAGGTGCTAGCTCTATTACAAAGGCCTGGTTGAAAACATCATAAGCAACTTTCTCCATGTCCCTGGTCCCTGGAGTCAGTGATGCTGGCATTGGGGCTGTGTTCTGGAAGGAGAGTGGATGTGTCCACAGCAGTCAGTGTTACTCACTGGCTTCAGATAAAGCTTCCACCTAACTTAGAGTGAGTGTGCCATTGCTGGAGCCAGGCATTAGTCCCTCAAGGCCTGGGGTCATTAGATGAAATACTCTTCCTTCTCTCTGCCCTTGGCTGAGTCACTCTCCATCTGGAGGATGGCACTGGGCTCGCCTTCTGCAGGTTCATAGGTGACGTAGCTGCCTTTGTTCTTGTACAGGTAAAAGAAGATCAAGGTCACGACCGAGAGCAGGGTGAGGAAGACCACGGTGATAACAACTTGGAAAGGAGAGGGGAAATGGAGACACGTTTAAGGATTGAGGGTATCTCTGGGATTCACTGGATCGCCCAAATCAAGCCATTTCCTCACTCGAGCCATCCTCTCGTGTTAGTTACCTAGCACCCACGTCCACACTCCCCTCTAGCCCAGCTTCCATGGTATGGCATCCGGAGTCTCCTGACACTTCAGCTAAGGACAAAACTCAGCTCTCCCAAACCAGTTCCTAGTGATCATGATGAAAACCAGGAGGGAAATAACTAGCTTATCCCAGCAGGAAACATGTTTTAATCCATAGCTTCCATGTTTCTTTGATTCTCCCTCAGTTCCTCACACACTCAACAATCCTCATCCTTACCCATGTACTCAAGTGCACTGTCCCTACACACCAATGCCTACTTATGCCCACTCCCAACTTCTCACTTACTGGCCATGCCTCTAGGTCTTTTAATCTCTCTGTGTGTGTGAAAAGAGCTACACGCCACAATGAACCCAGTAATGCACTTGGTCCCTAATCTGGTCTTTCTTACATGGGGAAAATCTTACACTGTCATACTGGGTTCCCGGCTGTCTTGGGAGTCAGATGGCTTCCGGCCCTGGCGGGTCCCTTGGGGTCACGCACACTGTCACCTGCAGTGCTTGGAGTTTGGCACACTGTATTACCTGCAATGAGCGCTGTGCTGGCTTCTTCAGCTTCTGGGGACAGGGTCTCAGTGGCCCGCAAAATTGGGGTGGTCAGCAGTTCTGGAAAGTTCAGAAAAACGGAAAATTAAATGGGGTAAATTCTTTTGTTCTGAAGCATATCTTTGGTTTTCAAGTTCTATCACCTCATCTATTCAGAAGTTTATTCTATCAGCCAGCTCCTACAGGAAACCCAAATAGGAAAGCCTAGAGAGCGGAGAAGAAAATAATCTACTTCCAAAAGATGACAGTTTGATGAGTTTCACTCTGCCTAACATAATGGTTTAAAAATAGGGGCTTGAAGCTGGGCGTGGTGGCGCATGCCTTTAATCCCAGTACCCGGGAGGCAGAGCTAGGAGGATCGCTGTGAGTTTGAGGCCACCCTGGGACTACATAGTAAGTTCTAGGTCAGCCTGGGCTAGAGGGAGACCCTACCTTGAAAAACAAACAAACAAGCAAGCAAACAAACAAACAAACAAAATACATAGGGGTTTGGGGACTGGAGAGATAGCTTAGTGGTTAAGTTCTGGCAAAGCCAAAGGACCCAGGTTCAATTCCCCGGTACCCATGTACAGCCAGATGCACAAGGTGGTACACATGTCTGGAGTTCATTTGCAGTGGCTAGAGGTCCTGATATGCCCACTTTCTCTCAAAAGTTTGGTTTTCCGATGTAGTGTCTCACTCTAGCCCAGGCTGACTTGAAATTCCCTATGTAGTCTCAGGGTGGCCTCGAACTCACTGCAATCCTACCTCTGTCTCCCGAGTGCTAGGATTAAATGCATGCACCACCATGCCCAGCTTCAAATAAATATATTTTTTAATGTTTTTTAAAAAATAGAGGATTTTGGGCTGGAGAGATGGCTTAGTGGTTAAGCGCTTGCCTGTGAAGCCTAAGGACCCTGGTTCGAGGCTCGATTCCCCAGGACCCACGTCAGCCAGATGCACAAGGGGGCGCACACGTCTGGAGTTTGTTTGCAGTGGCTGAAGGCCTTGGCGCGCCCATTCTCTCTCTCTCTCTCTGCCTCTTTCTCTGTCTTTCTGTTGCTCTCAAATAAATAAATAAAATAAACAAAAATTTTAAAAAATAGAGGATTTTGCTTGGTGTGGTGGTACATACCTGTAATCCCAGCACTAAAGACTGAGGTATGAAGGTTGCTGATTCAAGGTCTGCCTGGGCTGCATAGGCAGACCCTGTTTCAAATGAAACAAAAAGATCCTAGGTGCTTCTTTTGACCCTGACTTACTGGGTCTCAAATATGATCACATGACCTGTACTACTGTGTGACCTGGGGAGGTGAAGAAGGGACCCTTGTTTAAGTATCAGTTATTCATATGCAAAAGGGGAGACTATAGAATCTAACTGTGGTGGCTTGAATTAGGTGTCCCCCATAGAGTCATATGTTGTTTCTTAAATTAAAAAAATATTTTTAGGTATATATTTTATTTTTTAATTTTTTTGGTTTTTTGAGGTAGAGTTTCACTCTAGTTCAGGCTGAAATTGGCTATGTAGTCTCAGGCTAGCCTTAAACTCACGGCAATCCTTTGCCTCCCAAGTGCTGGGGTTAAAGGCGTGAGCCACCATGCCTGGCTATTTTGAGAGAGAAAGAGGAGGGAGAGGAGGAGGGGTAGAGAGTGGATGTCAGGGCCTCTAGCCACTGCAAAGAAACTGAAGACATATGCACCACCCTATGCATCTGGCTTACATGGGTGCTGGGGAATTGAACCTCGGTCCCTTGGCTTAGCAGGCAAGTGTCTTAACCACTAAGCCATCTCTCTAGCCCCTCATGTCTTATTTTATTTTTTTGGTTTTTCAAGGTAGGGTCTCACTGTAGTCCAGGCTGACCTGGAAATTCACTATGTAGTCTCAGGGTGGCCTTGAACTCATAAGGATCCTCCAACCTCTGCCTCCCAAGTGCTGGGATTAAAGACGTGTACCACCATGCCCAGCTATTTTATTTATCTGAGAGAGAGAGAGAGAGAGAAAATGGGGATGCTAGGGCTGCTGCAAACGAACTCCAGAAGCATGTAGCACCTTGTGTATCTGGCTTACATAGGTCCTGGGGAATTGAACCTGGGTCCTTTGGCTTTGCAAACAAGCACCTTAACCACTAAGCCACCTCTCTAGCCCGACTCTTATGTTTTGAATGCTTGGTTCCCCAGCTCGTTGCTGTTTGGGAGGCGAAGCCTTGCTGGGGGAGGTATGTTGCTAGGGGCCGGCTTGGGAGTGTTATAGCCAGCACCCCTTGCCAGAGCTCAGCTCGCTCTCTTCCTGGTTTCTGTCAGCTTTTGTGGGAAGAAGTGATGTCCAGCCTCTGCTCTACCATTCTTTCCATTACTGCTTTTGGTCAGGTGTTTTGTCCCAGCAATGTGAAAGCAACTGCCACACTACTTCATAGGGTTGTCATCTATACAGTCAGGATAAACCATTATTCAGAATGGATTTTTTCCAAGTTAGGTGTCACTCTAACCCAGGCTGACTGACCTAGCACTTCACTCTGTAGTACCAGGCTGTCCTCGAGTTCAAAGTGATCCTCCTACCTCTGCCTCCCAAGTGCTGGGATTAAAGGTGTGTGCCATCATGCCCGGGAGAGAGAGAAAACTACAATGGGCGCACCAGGGCCTCCACCCACTGAAAATGAGCTCCAGACACATGCACCACCTTGTGCATCTGGCTTTACATGGGCACTAGGGAATCAAACCCGGGCCATTAGGCTTTCCAGGCAAGCGTCTTAACTGCTGAGCCATCTCTCCAGCGCTCAGAATGCATTTTACTTATTTGTTTATTTGAGAAAGAAAAGAGAGAGAAAGAAACTGCAAACGAACTCCAGACGCATGTGCCACCTTATGCATCTGGCTTTAGATGGGTATTGGGGAATCAAACTTTGGTCCTTTGGCTTTGCCAGCAAGCGCCTTAACCACTAAGATACCTCTGCAGCCCAGAATGCACTTTTTTTTTCCCCCTGAGGTACGGTTTCATTCTAGCACAGGCTGACCTGGAATTCACTATGTATTCTCAGGGTTGCCTTGAACTCACAGTGATCCTCCTACCTCTGCCTCCCAAGTGCTGGGATTAAAGGCGTGCAACACCACCTGGCCAGAATACATTTTTTTTTTCCAAGGTAGTGTCTCGCTCCTAGAATACATTTTTAAATGAGATAAAATACTAAGTGCATGTACATGCATATATACCATATAGTATCACAAAACATGTGTATTTCCTTTCATGTTCTACATACTCCTTTAAAAACATTATTTTTAAATAATTTTATTTATTAGAGAGAGAGAGAGAGAGAATGGGCACACCAGGGCCTTCAGCCTTTGCAAACAGACTCCAGATGCATGTGCCACCCTGTGCATCTGGCTTTACATGGGTACTGGGGAATCAAACTTTGGTCCTTTGGCTTTGCTGGCAAGTGCCTTAACTGCTAAGCCATCTTTTCAGCCCATAAATATTATTATTGTTACTTTTTTCTTTCTTTTGATTTTTCGAGGTAGGGTCTCGCCCTAGCTCAGGCTGACCTGGAATTTACTATGTAGTCTCAGGGTGGCCTTGAACTCATGGCCATCCTCCTACCTGTGCCTCCCGAGTGCTGGGATTAAAGGCATGCGCTACCATAATAATAAACATTATTTTTGTTTCTTGTAATCCCCTGTCAAAGATCTTTTCCTTCCAGGATAGGCCAAGCACTGTGAAAGGCCCTGAAACAGGGTCTTTCCTACCTTAAACTATTTGTCCTGTATGGGTCTGTTCATCTTCAGAGTCCAACCCCCAAGCTAAAGTTCTTACCCAGGATGAGAACATTACAAAACTTTGATCTCCACAAGTCCCTTGCAAGTGTTTCTATAGGAACTCAGGACTCCTTCATCTTTCTTAAATTAGCATTGTGATGTAACGGTTTTAAAAGGTAGCAATCAGGTCAAGGTTACTGCAGGGAAGAGATGTCCTGGGGAAGACAGGCTAGCTGACCCTGGAGCCACCCTAAAGTTTCTTCAGTAAATAACATTTGGAAGCCTGGTCACATCTATAATCACAGGACTTGGGAGACAGAGGCAGGGCGATTACCATGAGTAATGTAGTGGCTAAAACTAATGTAGTGAATTCTAGAACAGTCTAGGCTACAGAGTAAGGTACTCTGGAGGCAGAGGTAGGAGGATCGCCACGAGTTCAAGGCCACCCTGAGACTGCATAGTGAATGCCAGATCAGCCTGGACTAGAGTAAAACCCTACTTTGAAAAACCAAAAACAAAACAACACACTTGTGTTCTGCCCACACTTTGCCAGGAAATGTATAGACACGCTGGCGTTAGAATAGAGCAAGGCACAGGGCCAGCTTCTCAGGGGTCATCTCTTCCATACCCCACAGTTAACACAGTTCTGAATTACAGAAATCTGAAAAAGGAAACACCCTTAGAAAAACATCTGGCAGAAGGACTGATAGAATCTTCCAACCAGAGTGACATTTGAATGGTACCAAAGATGAGATATATTCTTTTACTTTTTTTTTTTTTTTTGAGGCAGAGTCTCACTCTAGCCCAGGCTGATCTAGAATTCACTCTGTAGCACCAGGCTGGACTTGAACTCACAGTGATCCCCCTACCTCTGCCTCCCGCCCAGCTTCAGCTTTTATTTATTTATTTTTTTTGCTTGTTTTAATTTTTTTTTTTTTTTCCGAGGTAGGGTCTCACTCTAGCCAGGGCTGACCTGGAATTCACTATGGAGTCTCAGGGTGCCTCAAACTCACAGCGCTCCTCCTACCTCTGCCTCCGGAGTGCTGGGATTAAAGGTGTGCGCCACCACACCTGGCTGCTTGTTTTAATTTTGAGGCAGGGTCTCACTCTAGCCCATGCTGACCTAGAACTCACTATGTAGCCCAGTCTGACCTTGAATTCACAGTGATCCTCTTACCTCAGCCTCCCTCCTGAGTGTTAGGATTAAAGGCATGAGCCACCATGACCAGCCCAGATTTTTTTTTTTTTTTGGTGGTGGGTTTCGAGGTAGGGTCTCACTCTGGTCCAGGCTGACCTGGAATTAACTATCTAGTTTCAGGGTGGCCTCAAACTCTCAGCGGTCCTCCAACCTCTGCCTCTCGAGTGCTGGGATTAAAGGCGTGCGCCACCACGCCCAGCTCAGATTCTTATTTTTGAAGAAAATGGTCTTCATTAGAAGTGAAAGCTCCTGCCTGCAAAGCCAAAGGACCCAGGTTCGACTCCCCAGGACACAGCCATCTCTCCAGGCCAAAATAAAAATAAATTGAAAAAAAAAAAAAAGTGGGCTGGAGGGATGGATTGGTGGTTAAGGCATATGCCTGCAAAGCCAAAGGACCCAGGTTTGATTCCCCAGGACCCACGTTAGCCACATGCACAAGGTGGTGCATGTGTTTGGAGTTCGTCTGCAATGGCTGGAAGCCCTGGTGTGCCCATTCTCTCTGTCAAACAAATAAATAAATAATAGAATATTAAGAAAAAAGCTGGGTGTGGTGGTTTATGCCTTTAATCCCAACACTTGGGAGGCAGAGGTAGGAGGATCACAGTGAGTTCAAGGCCACCCTGAGACTACAGATTGAATTCCAGGTCAGCCTGGGCTAGAGTGAGACCCTACCTCAAAAAAAAAAAAAAAAAAAAAAAAAAAAAAAAAAAAAAAAAGAAAAGAAAAAGAAAAAGAAAAAGTAAAAGAAAAAAAAAGAGAAAAAAAGTGAAAGCTCCCTGGAACCCTCATCTCAAAGCAGGGCACACAGAGCCCCAGGATAGCAGCAGTGATTCAAAGACTAGTGGAGATTTAATGCTGCCAATATTTTTATTTGGGTTGTTACTGTATTTATTGAGGCTCTGGTTACAAAGTCCTGTAAGTGTTGCATGGTCTGTCCCATTCCCGTTTTTCCTGTAAGTCCTCTTAGTTTCAATAATGTGATTTCAGAATGTGAGTCATTTTAAAAATGCACATAAAGTTTTCTAGCAGAAATGTCTAGAGGAGATGTTGCCAGAGACTTGGAAATAGTGTCAGAAAGCTGTGTAGCTCAAGGTGGCAAAGAAATTTGGAAGGCAATTTGAAAAACGTCTTATTTAGGACATCTGGGGAGACAGCTCAGCTGGTAAGGCGCTTGTCTTGCAAGTATGAGTTTGCTCCTCGGTACCCAGGTGAAAATTTCAGGCATACTAGTGTCTGCCTATAATCTGGGCACTGGGGAAGAGATGGTGGCCAGTGAGAGACCCTGTCTCAAAAAGAAGTGGACAGTGTATTGAGGAACGGCATACCTAAGGTTGTTGTCCAGCCTCCTACACACACACCTGCACTCATGCATGTACATGTACCCACACACATGCAAGCACACATACACATGCATGCACCACCCCCCACAACAACAACACCACATTATACATTATATGGAACAGGGCAAGGAAAGAGCTAGATGCTATGTCCGGGCCTGAAGTGCCAGGTTGGAGGTTAGACCAAGCAGAATTCCCGTAGGCCCTTCTGTCTCTGTCTCCTACCAGACAGTGGTTGAACACTCAGGAGCTTCGAGAGCCTTGAGGACAGGGGGAGTGACTCACACCTGTGATCCCAGCACTTGGGAGAAAGACTGTGAGATAGGTTTGAAGCCAGCTTGAGCCATACGGTGAGAATCTGTCTCAAAAAGAGGAAGAATGGGGCTGGAGAGATGGCTTAGCGGTTAAGGCGTTTGCCTGCAAAGCCAAAGGGCCTCGGTTCGATTAAAAATTAAAAATTAGAGCCGGGCGTGGTGGCGCACGCCTTTAATCCCAGCACTCGGGAGGCAGAGGTAGGAGGATCACCGTGAGTTCGAGGCCACCCTGAGACTACATAGTTAATTCTATGCCAGCCTGAGCTAGAGTGAGACCCTACCTTGAAAAACCAAAACAAACAAAAAAGAGGAAGAATGGGCTGAGGAGGTGGCCCGAGTGGTTAAAAGCCTGCCAACCTGACTTCAATTCCCCAGAACCCACGTAAAGCCGATGCACAGCGTGCCTCATGGATCTGGAGCTCTTTACAGTGGCAAGAGGGGCCCTCCCCCCAACCTGGCCCACCCATACTCTCTTCCTCTCTCTCAAATAAATAAATACTGAAGGGTGGAGAGATGCCTTAGCAGTTGAGGTGCTTGTCTGCTAAGCCTAAGGACCCATGTTCAAGCCTGCAGGTCCCTTGTCAGCCAGACACAAGGTGATGCAAGTGCAGAAGGTCACACACGTGCCCTAGGTGGCACGTGTGTCTGGAGTTTGATTACAGTGGCTGGAGGCCCTGGGGCACCAAATGTCACTCTCTCTCTCTCTCTCTCTCTCTCTCTCTCACAAACACTTGCTCTCTTGCATTAAAAAAAAAAAAAAAAAGAGTGGGGGGGTGGCGATGGCTTAGCGGTTAAGGCATTTGCCTGTAAAGCCAAAGGACCCAGGCTCAATTCCCCAGATCCCACGTTAGCCAGATGCACAAGGGGATGCATGCGTCTGGAGTTCGTCTGCAATGGCTAGAGCCCTGGCATCCCCATTCTCTCTTTCTCTTTTTTTTCTCTCTCTGTCAAATAAATAAATAAATAAAAATAAAACGTTAAAAAAAAGTACTAGGTGATCCTTGGGTTGAAGAGATGACTCAATGGACAAACTCTTGAGTGCCTGAGTTCAAATCCCCAGACTCCATGTAAAAGGATTCTGTAGTCAGTACACCTGTAGCAAGAAGGGAGGTGGAGACAGAATTTTCTGGAAGCTCACTTATAGAAAGGTGAACAACAATGAGATACTCTGCCTCAAAAGAGGTGGAAAAGGGGAAGGAGCTAGGGAAATGACCCAGTGGTTAAAGGCGTTTGATACCCTATAACCCAAGCAAAGCCAGATGCAAAAAATAACACCTGTGTCTGGTATTTGTTTGCAGTGACAAGAGACCCTGGCACGCACGCATACACACACAATAATAAAGGTGGAAGCCCAGGATCAACTCAGTTGTCCTCTGACCTCCACATCAAATGCACATGTACTACACACCAAATTCATGATAAAACAAAGAATAAAAATTTTTAAATAAGGGCCTGGAGAGATGGCTTAGTGGTTCAGGCGCTTGCCTGCAAAGCCAAAGGACTCAGGTTCAATTCCCCAGTACCCACATAAGCCAGATGTACAAGGGAGCACATGCATCTGGCGTTCATTTACAGTGGCTAGAGGCCCTGGTGCGCCCATTCTCTCTCTGTCTATATCCTGTCTCTCTCTGCTTGCAAATAAATTAATTAATTAAAATAAAATTTAAAAATTTAAATAAGAATGGGATATGGATAAGAACAGCAATTTAAAATAAGGCAGTCAGAAGAGCTTTCCTAAGGAAGCAACTGAAATAAAGACCTAAACACGGCGCTGGCAGCAGCCAGGGAAACAGTTGGAGAGGAAAATTCCAAGCTGAGGAACAGCATGGTCGGGCAGCCTGTAATGCTGAAAAGCACCTGGGCTGGAGCATGTGTGGCCTGTCAAAGGTGCCACACAGAGGCCGCTTGCAGAGAGCAGCAGGAAGACAGGGAGGAATGAAGTTGAGGAGGCGACAGAGTATGGGTCGTAAGCCACAGTAAGGACTGCAGCTACCAGTAAGAGATACGGGAAACGCTTACAAGTCTTCTTAACAGAAAATGAGCATGCGCACACACACGTGTTGAATATGTATATGGGTGCACATCTGTAGGCCAGAGGTCAATGTTGGGTGTCTTCTTCTATCACTCTCCACCTTTTTTTTGGGGGGGGGGACGTCGGTTCGAGGTAGAGTCTCACTTGAACCCAGGCTGACTTGGCATTCACTCAGGGTGGCCTCGAATTCACAGCAATCCTCCTACTTCTGCCTCCCGAGTGCTGGGATTAAAGACGTGCGCCACCACGCCCGGCTACCACCTTATTATTTTTTTTTTTTTTTGAGACAAGGTCTCTCAGTGCATCTAGAGCTCACTGACTGGGCTGGATAACCTAGCCAGCAAGCCCCAAGGATCATCTTGTCACTGCCTCCCCGGTGCTGGGATTTCAGGAAGCCAGTATTTTACATAGATACTGGGAACCCAGGGCTGGAGGGATGGCTTAACTATTAAGGCAGTTGCCTGCAAAGCCAAAGTTTGATTGCACATGACCCACATAAGCCAGATGCACAAGGTGGCACATGCATCTGGAATGCATCTGCAGAGACTGCAGCCCTGGTGTGGCCATTCTCACTCTCTATCTGCCTCTTTATCTCTCTCTCAAATAAATGAATAAACAAAATAAAAAGACACTGGGAATCCAAACACAGGTTCTAATGCTTGCATAGCAAGCACTTAACCCACAGAGCCATCTACCGGCACAGAACATTTTATATTTAAAATTTTTTATTTATTTGTAAGCAGAGAGAGGGTGAGGGAGAGAATGTGAATAGAACGGGTGTGCCTGCCAGTGCTTCCTGCCACTGCAAATGAACTCCAGACACATGCACTACTTTGTGCTTCTGGCTCTAGGTGGGTACTGGGGAATCAAACCCAGGCCATCAAGCTTTGCAAGCAAGCACATTTAGCCACTGAGCCATCTCTCCAGCCCCCAGATATGTATTATTAATTAATTAATTTTTTTGAGGTAGGGTATCTCACTGTAGCCCAGGATGACCAGAATCCCATTCTGTAGTCCCATGCTCTCAAAGTTACAGCAATCCTCCTATCTCTGCCTTCCAAGTGCCGGGATTAAAGTCATGCACCAACACTCTAAGATAGTACTTTATTTATTTATTTATTTATTTTTTGGTTTTTCGAGGTAGGGTCTCACTCTAGCTCAGGCTGACCTGGAATTCACTATGGAGTCTCAGGGTGGCCTTGAACTCACAGTGATCCTCCTACCTCTGCCTCCCGAGTGCTGGGACCACCACCCCGTGCATGTGCCACCACACCTGGTTAAGATACTATTTTAAGGTAATGCTTCTAAACCCTATTGTACATAAGAGGGTCCCAGGATCTTTTTTTTATGTCATTTTTTTCTGATTTATTTTTATTTATTTGAGAGAGAGAGAGAGAGAGAGAGATAGGGAGAGAGAGAATGGGCGCATGAGGGCCTCTAGCCATTGAAAATGAACTCCAGATACATGCGCCACCATGTGCATCTGGCTTACATGGGACCTGGAGAATCGAACCTGGGTCTTTAGGCTTTGTAGGCAAGCGCCTTAACCACTAAGCTATCTCTCCAGCCCCCCAGGATCTTATTAAAATGCAGTAGATGGAGGAATGGCAGACTGGAATCCCCAATATCAAACTTTTTAAAAAACTTAAAAAAATGCATTCATTTATCTGCAAGGGGAGACAGAATGAAAGAGAGAAAGAGAATGGGCTTGCCAGGGCCTCTAGCCACTGCAAAGGAACTCCAGATGCATGGGCCACTTTGTGCATCTCACTTTATGTGGGTACTGGGGAATCGAACCTTGGTTGTTGGGTTTTTCAGGAAAGCACCTTAACTATTAAGCCATCTCTCCAGCCCCAGTATCTTTTTTTTTTCAAGGTAGGGTCTCACTCTAGTCCAAGCTGGCCTGGAATTCACTATGTAGTCTCATGGTGGCCTTGAACTCACAGTGATCCTCTTACCTCTGCCTCCCGAGTGCTGGGATTAAAGGTGTGTGCCACCATGGCTGGCTAAAAGCATCCCCCCACCCCCCGGTTTTTCAAGGTAGGATCTCACTGTAGCCTAGGCTGATCTAGAATTCATTATGTAGTCTCAGGGTGGCCTCAAACTCATGGAAATCCTCCTACCTCTGCTTCCCAAGTGCTGGGATTAAAGGCGCACACCAACATGCCTGGCTAATATCGAACTTTTGAAACTCTGAGTTCACCATGTCCTGAGGAATCCCAGTCTAGTGTAGTGAAGGATAGTGTAGAAAGTCCATGTGACACCCACTAGGTGGGGCAAGTGTCTGGAGTTCAATTGCAATGGCTGAGGCCCTGGCACACCAATTCTCTCTCTCCTCTCTCTCCCTGTCTCTCTTTTGCTATCTCTCTAAATTTTTTAAAATGATTTTGGGGCTGGGGAGATGGGTCAGTGTTTAAGACATTGGCTTGTAAACCCTAACGATCTGGGTTAAATTCCCTAGGATCCATGTAAAGCCAGATGCACAGAGTGGCACATGCATTTGGAGTTCATCTGCAATGGCTAGAGGCCCTGGCATGCCCATCTCTCTCTCTGCTTGAAAATAAATAAAAATATTTTTAAAAAAGTCCAGAGCTGGAGGGATGGCTTAACGGTTAAGGCATTCGCCTGCAAAGCCAAAGGACCCAGGTTCGATTCCCCAGGACCTATGTTAGCCAGATACACAAGGGGGCACACACGTCTAGAGTTCATTTGCGGTGGTTGGAGGCCCTGGCACGCCCATTTTAAAAAAAAAGTCCATGTGGGGGGAGACCAAGCTCCTAGCGTCAGCTGACAGCCAGCACCAACTGGCAGACATGTGGAGAAGGCCATTTTGGACCTTTCAGTGGATTTCCGCCCCGTGAGGGAGCATGGGGGACACCAGAGAAATACCCAGCCAACCCAATGAATCACCAGAAATAACCCGGTTTTGTTTGCAGGGCTGAGGACTGAACCTGAAGCCTGGCATATGGCAGCTGAGCGCTCTACCACGGACACAGAGCTGCACACTCAGCTAAAGTGTTGAGTCACCGAGTTTGGAGATGCTTGTCACACAGCAACATAACTCAAACAGACTGGTCTTTTCAGAGACGGCCTCACTCTGTAGCCGAGACTGTCTTGAACTCACTTTGTAAACTAGGCTGGCCTTAAATTCATGACAATCCACCTGCCTCAGCCTCTGGGTGCTGGGATTATAGGTGTGAGCCACCATGCCTGGCTAAACAGACAGATATGTTAAGGGATACGTTTGACTGTGTCACGGACACCAGGTTGAGGAAGGTGGAGATAAGGACAGAGGCAGGGGCTGCCTTTTTCTTTTAATATTTTTATTTATCTATTTGCAAGAAGGGGGAGATGAAGAGAGAATGGGTGCACCAGGGCATCCAGCTATTGCAATGGACTAGAGATGCATGCAGCACTTTGTGCATCTGGCTTGCAGTGAGTGCTGGCGAATTGAACCTGGGCTGGCAGGCTTTGCAGGCAAGCGTTTTTCACCAGCCCCATGCTTTTTTCTAATTTCCATGGAAGCCTTGATTGGGCCTAGCAACAGCTAAGTGAGAAAGTAGCTGGACTGACAGGAGTGGATATGGATGGAGTCCCAGGTGACACCAGTGTCTTTGGCTTGGGAAACTGGCTTGGAGAGGAACATGACTGCTTATCAGATATCCAAGTACAGATGTCAAGACTAGAATTTTGGTAAAGAGTAGTGATTTAAAAAAGTTTTAAGCAGAGCCGGGCGTGGTGGCGCACGCCTTTAATCCCAGCACTTGGGAGGCAGAGGTAGGAGGATCGCCGTGAGTTCGAGGCCACCCTGAGACTCCATAGTGAATTCCAGGTCAGCCTGGGCTAGAGTGAGACTCTACCTCAAAAAAACAAACAAAAAAAAAAAAAAAAGTTTTAAGGGCTGGAGAGATGGCTTAGCGGTTAAGCGTTTGCCTGTGAAGCCTAAGGACCCTGGTTCGAGGCTCGATTCCCCAGGACCCACGTTATCCAGATGCACAAGGGGGCGCACACATCTGGAGTTCCTTTGCAGTGGCTGGAGGCCCTGGCATGCCCATTCTCTCTCTCTTTCTCTCTGTCACTCTCAAATAAATAAATAAAAATAACAACAAAATATTTAAAAAAAAAGTTTTAAAAAGCTGGGCGTGGTGGCGCACACCTTTGACCCCAGCACTCGGGAGGCAGAGGTAGGAGGATCGCCATGAGTTTAAGGCCACCCTGAGACTACATAAATTCCAGGTCAGCCTGAGCTAGAGTGAGACCCTACCTCGAAAACCCACAAATAAATAAATAAATACTCATAATAAAAAATAAGTGCTAGGTGTGGTGGCTCACACCTTTGATCCCAGCCCTCACTCAGAAGGCTGAGGTAGGCCAGCCTGGGGCTACAGAGTGTGTTCCAGGTCAGCCTGGGCTACCGGGTTGGGGCGGGGGGAAACAAAAACAAAAATAATCATTAAGAAAATGGGATGGGGAGATAGCTCAGTGGTAGAAAGCCTGTGTAGCATGCTGAGACCCTGGTTCTGATCCCAACACTGGGACAGATACATAAATGAAACTTAAAGAGTCACCGGCATCTGGAAGACAGGGGCTGGATGAGATCATCCACACAGCGGGCACAGACAAAGGACCTCAGGACCGGAGCCAAGGAGCCGGGAGCAGCCGCCAAAGACATCAAGCACCAGGACTCTCACTGCATTTTACCACAGGGCTCGTGAATGACCTTTGCAAGACATGTTCTGGTCAAGTGCTGAATATAAAACTGTGGTTTAGGGTGGATTCAAGAAAGAAATGGCAGAAGGAACTGGAGACAGAATATAAATAAACTCTTTCAAAAAGTTTTTCTGTAAAGATGAGCAAAGAAACTGACTTGCCATTGGAAACTGGGGGAGGGGGGAGTTACAGATTTTTTAATCTTTTTTTTTTTTTTTTTTTTTTCGAGGTAGGGGTCTCACTCTTGCCCAGGCTGATCTGGAATTCACTATGTATTCTCAGGCTGGCCTCGAACTCACTGTGATCCTCCTACCTCTGCCTCCCAAGTGCTGAGATTAAAGGCGTGCGCCACCATGCCTGGCTTAGTTTTGAGTATTTCAAGGTAGGGTCTTGCAGTAACCAAAGCTGACCTGGAATTCACTATGTAGTCTCAAGGGTGTGCCACCATGCCTGGCTTTTGTTTTTGATTTTAGAATGAAGAAATGAAAGTAGGATTGTGTTAAGGACAGGAATGGAAAGAGGAATCAACTGATGATACATGAGAGTGGCTGGAGTCATGTCCTTAAAAGGACTGGATTTCATGTAGAAAAAGAGGTCTGCTACAAGACAGCAGACAGACGGTCCACCGCAATTACAGAAAAGGAGAGTATCTGGCCATGGACACAGATAATAGGGAGATAGTGGAGAGTGGGACCCTTGGGCAGCTCTCTTCTGAGAACCTTAATCTGCTCAACGACATAGGATACAAGATCATCCTTTGAGGGCTGGAGAGCTGGCTTAGCGGTTAAGCGCTTGCCTGTGAAGCCTAAGGACCCTGGTTCGAGGCTCCATTCCTCAGGACCCACGTTATCCAGATGCACAAGGGGGCGCACGCGTCTGGAGTTCGTTTGCAGTGGCTGGAGGCCCTGGCGCGCCCATTCTCTCTCTCTCTCTCTCTATCTATCTGCCTCTTTCTCTGTCTGTCACTTTCAAATAAATAAATAAAAATAAAAATTTTAAAAAAAAGATCATCCTTTGACTGTGAGGATAGGGAGGGGTTTAAAGAGAACTGACAGTGCTATATGAGTATAGCCACAAAAATTTGGTAAAAACATCTAAAATATTCTTGTGGGCAAATCCAGCTTGCTATAAGGACAAAGTGGAGCAGTAAAAGTGTGGGAGGCTGAGGTAGGAGGATCACTATGAGTTTGAGGCCAGACTGAGGCTACATAGTGAATTTCAGGTCAGCCTGGGTTAGAGAGAGACCCTACCTCAAAAAAACAAAAACCCAAACAAACAGACAAACAAAATGGCCCAGCTTGGTGGCCCATGCCTTTAACCCCAGCACTTGGGAGGCAGAGGTAGGAGGATGGCTGTGAGTTTTGAGGCCAGCCCTAGACTGAATTAAAAAACAGTCTGGGCTATAGGATGACCCTAGATCAAAAACAGAAAAAAAAAAAATAAGACTGGAGTGTTGGATGGGGAGAGCTCAGCAGCTAAGAGAGTCTTCTCTCAAAAGCATGAAGGAGGGCTGGAGAGATGGCTTAGCGGTTAAGCGCTTGCCTGTGAAGCCTGAGGACCCTGGTTTGAGGCTGGATTCTCCTGGACCCACGTTAGCCAGATGCACAAGGGGGCGCACGCGTCTGGAGTTCGTTTGCAGTGGCTGGAGGCCCTGGCGTGCCCGTTCTCTCTCTGTCTGTATCTGCTTCTCCCTCTCTCTGTCCGTCGCTTTCAAATAAATAAATAAATAAAAATAAACAAAAAATTTTAAAAAAGCATGAAGGATGCAGAGGGCCCACGAGTGTCTGAGTTGGGTTTCCCAGTCCCCACATGAACAGCTGGGCATGACAGTGCGTGCCTATAACCCCAGTCCTGTGGGGAGTAGAGACTAGAGAACCCTGGGCAGGTTCAGAGAAGAGGCTCCATCTCAAGGAAACGCACAGATTAATGATGGGGGTGGGGGACATCTGACCCTCTCCTCTGGCCTCCACAGGGGCATGCATGCACACATCTGCACACCACACACATGCATACGCCACACATACTATACACACATGCTTCAAAGGAAAAAGAACCTAGTGATGACAGTCTAGACAGAGGTTCTTCCATTGGGATTTGACCTTGGATGCTTTTGAATGGATAGTTATGTCAAATCAAGTCAAGATCTTGGCCTTCTGAGTGCTGGGCTGTTACAGGCATGCCGCACCACGCCTGGCCATTTATTACTTTTTAAATGAAAACAGACATTAACAACAAAGTAAACCAAGTTCAAGGAGCCTGATGCTAAAAGGGAGGAAGTGGCTAGAGTTGTACCTCAGTGGTGGTGTATGGGCTTAGTATGGACAAGGACCTGGATTTAACCTCAGTGTCCAATCTCCCCCCAAAAGGGACGGGGAAGGAATGGATAATAACTTTCCCACATGATCGCCTCTTCCTAAGTTCCCTTCTGCTAATTTGAAATTATAAACAAAGAAATAATAATGTTATTCTCCATTTTCCTGTCTTAGGTTCCAAAAGATTGCAGTGATATCACTATAGGTGGGCCGGGACAGCAAGGCCACAAGGTTACAGGCTCCACCCAGATCCTAACCACCACCAATGCCCTCCACTCCCCCTTCTTTTTGTTGACCCAGATACTGGTTGGTTTCTTTGTGGCTCTTATTCCCAGGTTGTGCTAAATCTCTTATCGAGGAGGCATCAGATCCGTTGCCGTTGCCACCTACACCTGCCAACCTGCTTGTTTGCTTTAGACCTGCCCAGCAAAGGGCCGCTCCCACAATCCTCCTTTCCTTGGGAACCGGCTCTGGAATTCTGTCCCTTTCTCCTTCCTTCTTTCAAGTGTACCAATGGACAGAGGGGTGGAGGAGACTTTAGGAGCAGTAGACCGTGATAAGAAAGGCACAGGCTTGGGAGTAAGTTGGACTTGGCACTAAACGCTGCCTCTGCTGTGATTAGCTGCATGATGAGAAATTTTCTTAATCACTGAAAAGTTCTTAACTTCCCTGAACTCAGCTTTTGCTTTGGTAACCGAGAATAAAACCTGCTTCACAAAGTTGTGGTGACAAACAGTATATGAGCAGGACTGAGTTTCTTTCTTTTTTAAAAAAACTCTTTTTATTTAATTTATTTGAGAGAGAGAGAGAGAGAGAGAGGGAGGGAGGGAGAATGGGCACACTAGTGTGGGTCCCTGGGAATCGAACCTGGGTTCTTTGGCTTTCCAGGTGAACGCTTTAACCACTAAGCCATCTCTCCAGCCCAAGTATCTTTAAAAATGTTTACTTTTAATTAATTAATTTATTTGAGAGAGAGAAGAGAAGAGAGAATGGGCACACCAGGGCCTCCAGCTGCTGCAAAGGAACTCTGGGTCCTGGGCTGATGGCACATGCCTATAATCTCAGGATTTGGGAGACTGAGGTAGAAGGAGCAACATGAGTCCAAGGCCAGCCTGGGCTGCAAGGTGAGTTCCAGGTTATCCTGGGTTAGTGAGATCCTGCTTAAAAAACAAACAAATGGGGGCTGGAGAAATGTGTTAGTGGTTAAGGCGCTTGCGTGAGAAGCCTAAGGCCAGGTTCAAGTCTCCAGGTCCCATGTAAGACAGATGCCGCCTGGAGTTTGTTTGCAGTGGCTAGAGGCCCTAGCACTCCCATTCTTGCTCTCTCTCTCTCATCTCTCTGTGTCAAATAAATAAATAACAATGAATCTTTAAAAACAAAACAACAACAACAAAAAAAAAACGGGAGCCAGGCATGGTGGCACATGACTTTAATCCCAGCACTTGGGAGGCATAGGTAGGAGAATCACCCTGAGTTCGAGGTCATCCTGAGACTACACAGTTAATTCCAGGTCAGCCTGGGCCAGAGTGAGACCCTACCTCGAAAACAAACAAACAAACAAACAAACAAACAAACAAACAAACAAACAAACGGGTTGGAGAGATGGCTCAGCTATTAAGGTGCTGTTTGCCTGCAAAGCCTAACGACCCTGGTTCCATTCCCACAGTACCCACGTAAACCCAGATGCAAAAAAGTTGTGCAGGCATCTGGAGTATGTTTGCAGGGGCTAGAGGCCCTGCCAAGCCCATTCTCATCCATTCTCTCTCATCCCTCTGTCTCTCTCTGCTTGCAAATAAATAAAAAACAAACATGGGGGGAGGGAGGGTATCACCATGGGGTATTTTTTTATAATCATGGAAGCTGTTAATAAAAAAAATAAAAATAAAATAAAAAATAAAATAAAATAAAAAAAAAGAACAACCCCTCCCAACACCACTTTATACCTCTTAGGATTGTACTGCCAACAAATGTTGGCAAGGATGCAGATAAACTGAACTTAAAAAAAAATTATTTATTTATTTGCAAGTAGAGAGAGATAGAAGAGAAAGAGACAGAGAGAGAATGGGCATGCCAGGGCTTCTAGCCACTGCAAACGAACTCCAGACGCATGTGCCCCTTGTGCATCTGGCTTTATGTGGGTACTGGGGAATCGAACCTGGGTCTTTTGGCTTCACAGGCAAACACCTTAACCACTAAGCCATCTCTCCAGGCCCCTGAACTTTCTTAAAAAAAATTAATTAGTTAATTAATTAATTAAGTTATTTGAGAGAGAGAGAGAGAGAGAGAGAGAAGCAGACAAAGAGAAAGGGAGAATGGGCATGCAAGGGCTCTAGCCACTGCATACAAAGTCCAGACACATGAGCCACCCTTGTGCATCTGGTTTTATGTGGGTACTGGGGAATTGAACCTCGGTCCTTTGGCTTTGCCAGCAAGCACCTTAACAACTAAGCCATCTCTCAAGCTCTTTTTAAGTTTTTTGAGGTAGGGTCTCACTCTAGTCCAGGCTGACCTGAAATTCACTATGTAGTCTCAGGCTGGCCTTGAACTCATGGTGATCCTCCTACCTCTGCCTTCTGAGTACTGGGATTAAAGGTCAGCCTCAGAAATTCAACTTTAGTGCATTTCTTGGAGTGGTGTGGTTGCTATGAAAAACAGTGAGGTAGTTCCTCAAAACAAGTTAAATATAAAATCACCACATAACATGGATTCCACTTCTGGATCTAAAAGAATTGAAAGTAGGGCTGGGGAAGTGGCTAAGGGATTAAAGGCACTTGCATGCGAGGCCAGGCAGCCCAGGTTCGATTCCCCAGTTCCCACATAAAGCCAGATGCACAAAGTGGTGCATACACCTGCAGTTTGTTTACAGCAGCAAGAGACCCTGGTACACCCATTCTCATTCTCTCTCTCTCTTCTTGTAAATAAAAACATTAAAAAAAAAAAAAAGAATTGGGGGCTCTCTACTTCGTACTTCCTTCTGTTAATCTAACAAAGTCTTTCTAAATCTTAAAGCAACAACAACAAAAAAAGGTGGGGCTGGAGAGATGGCTTAGTGGTTAGGTCACTTGCCTGCAAAGCCTAAGGACCCAGGTTTGATTCCCCAGTGCCCACATAAGCCAGATGCACAAAGTGGTGCATGCTTCTGGTATTCATTTGCAATGGCTAGAGGCCCTGGCGTGCCCATTCTCTCTCTCTCTCTTTGCCTCTCTCTCTCTCTCGCAAACAAATAAATACACATTTTTTCTTTTGCACCTCAGATACGTTTATTCACAGTAAGCTGAACTCAGATGAGTGTACAGTGAAGTCCCGCATTCCCATCTAACACAGCTTGCTTACATCTACAGGCGACTGATTCGTCTCCAGCGGACTCGGGGAGCTGGTTAGTGATGATCGTGGGCAGCTGCAGGCCTGGAGCATTTCAAAGCTTTACTTCTTTTATCAGCACTCCTGCTTTTATAATGATCATGGACATCAACCCTACTCCTCCCCAAATTTCTTGATAAACCTGGGTATATATAGTAGGGCTTCAGAGAGACCCACACATTCTTCATAAAGCTTTGAAACATCTTAGCAAGACCAAAGGCTCAGGCCACACTGGACCCCCACAACAGACTGCCAAAGGTTACCCAGCATGTAGGCATCACCAAACATAAAAATATTTTTTTAAAAAAAGAATTGAAAGTAGAATCTTGAGCTGGGCGAGGTGGTGCACGCCTTTAAACCCAGCACCCAGGAGGCAGAGGTAAGAGGATTGTCATGAGTTCGAGGCCACTCTGAGACTACATAGTGAATTCCAGGTCTGCTAGAGCAGGACCCTACCTTGGAAAACAAAAAAACACCAAAAAGAAAAAAAAAAAGAAAAAGAAAGAAAGAAACGAAAAGAAAGTAGAGACTTGAATGAATATTTACATGCCCTTGCAATCCAAGGATCCCTCAGCAGATGAATGGATAAACAAAACATACACGCACACAAAGAAATATTAATAACTCAGACTTGAGACAGAAGGAAAATTTGGCTTATGCGAAAACATGGGTGAGCCTTGTTGGTATTATGTAAATGAAATAAGCAGACACTAACAGGCAAATATCGACCCGATCCTCAGCTAGACGATTTGTTATGTCCCTCTGCCTATATAAATAGAGGCCTTCTGTCCGTGTCTCTTTTCTTACCCCTTCTCCCTGGACAGCTAAAAGTCTGGACCTGTGTGCCTCCCCAGTCACAAGAGATACTGGCTTAGATGGTGTGCGCTGGAGTTCTCACTCACCTGTGTCCATATTCACAACAGCAGGGACTGCTGCTTCTAACAGCTCACGTGAGACTGCACATACGAAAACACAGAATACATACCAACGGTCTGTACTGCTCTCCCCCTGCCTAGAACCAGCTAAAGTAATCAATATGACTATCTGACAGTTTGTCTGACCCCTGATTATGAAATGAAAGGTGATGGGCTGGAATACGGCTCAGTGGTAAGCTTGTAAAGTCCGATGGCCTGGGTTTGATTCCCCACGTAAAGCCAGATGCACAAAGTGGCCCATGTGCCTGGCGTTCCTTTGCAGTGGCGAGTGGCTCTGGTGTGCTCATACTCTCTCTTTCAAATAAATAAATAAATAATTTTCTTTCTTTCTTTCTTTTTTTTTTTTAAAAAAAGGGCAATGAAAGGTTGAGAATCTCTTTTTGGGATAATGAGGTAGATCCCTGCCACAGCATACCTCAGGTTAACTACAGTTTTTTTTTTTTTAAAGCAAAGGAATCTTTTAAAATATTTAATTAATTAATTTATTTGAGAGAGTTGTGGGGGGGGGATGGAGGGAAAGAATGGGCACACCAGGGCCTCTCTAGCCACTGCAAACAAACTCCAGTAGCATGTGCCACCTTGTGCATGTGGCTTTATGTGGGTACTATGGCACATCAAACTCAGATCCTTAGGCTTTGCAGGCAAGCGCCTTAACTGCTGATCCACCTCTCCAGCCCCAGAACTACAAAGTTCTGGTAATGGGTTGTATCCTTAGATTAGTAGTATTACAAAGCAAGATCCGTTTCCAAGGTTACAGGCCATCATCACACCTGGCTCCTAGTATATCTGTGTTCTGTTTTACACATTTAAAATGTTTTTATTTCCCTGTTATCCTTAAGATTCCCTTTTCAAGTTTAATTACGGGGTTTGCTGTCTCACCTCGGAATTATTAAAGGGGTGAATGAAAAGCGTCGCCTTTACACTTATAAAAGCCTTATGGTAGTGGCAGCAACTGGCTAAGTCTGCACTTCAAAGCAAAACCATGCGAAAGGGCGCACTCTAGTCGCTTCTTCCCAGGACCCGACAGGGAACTGAAGGGGCTTCCCATCAGTGCAGAGCCCTCAAGGAACTACAGAACCGGTCCAGGGGGTGGGATCAAGAAAGGCCTTCACTTACCTCCGGGAGAAGGCGTGGTCGGGAGGCCGGTCATCCTGCTGCGGGCAGAGTGTCTTCAGGGAGGGGAGGGGGCGTCGATCTGTGGGTGGGACAGAGCGGAATGAGCTGGGTGGGCTCCTGAGACTCCAGGGCCTGCAGATCCCAAGGAAGGCCTGCCTGTTCCCAGAGTCCCGAAGCCTTACTTCCTCCTTTGCCCCGAACGCGGATCGTCCCTGCTGCTTATCTTTGGGTCTCCCCAGGACCACCCCGCGTTCCAGATGCAAATCCCTCCCCAGGACAGAGCCGAACCCACGGGTCATCAGGCGACCCCACACCTGCCTAAGAGACCCGTCTCGGGGCCGGAGGACGAGGTCAGGCAGGAGGTCAGCAAAGAAGCAGTTTGGCCAAAGCCCGACCTCAGCTACCTGGGTCACCTGGGCCGAGAGTTGGGGCGCTCGGAGCCATCCGCTAGGTGTCAGGAGAGGCCCGGGACCCGCGCCCCGACTTCCCGACGGGCTGGGGTAGGGCGGGCGTCGGGGGATGTGTGTGTAGTTGGTGGGGGAGATGCGGCGGCCCCGCCAAGCCAGCCAGGTTGGGGCGCCCGGGCCGCCTCCCCGGAGCCCTGGCCGGCCAGCGCGCCGTCCACGCCCGGGGCCCCGACCCTGCAGCGGGCCCGCCGCGGCCGGAGCCCTTCCTGCGCGCCTGCCTGCCCGGCGGACGTCGAGGGTCGCGCGGCGGGCCGGGCCGGCTCTGATCGCGCGCTGTCCCCGGGCCGCTCCCCGCCACCCCGAGCCCCGCGTTACCGGCGCTGCGGGGCGGCTGCGGGTACGTCCCGGAGCGCTCGCTCGGGGCTTTCGGTTCCTGCGGCGGCTCGGGTGCGTGTGGGCGGCCGGGCTCGCCGGGTCCTCCGCCGCGCGCCCGGGTCCCTCCTCCTCCTCCTCCTCTTCGTCCTCCCCGTCCTCGCCGTCCTCCCCCGCCTCGGCGCGCTCACCTTTCCTGTCCGACGGGCCGCGGGGCTGGGCTGGGTGGGACGCCGCTCCCTCCGCGCGTCCCTTTGAACTCGGCGGGGGGCAGGATCGCCGGAGATTGGCCGGAGCCCCGGGGGAGGCCGAGCCGCGGCCTCGGGGAGCCTGCGACCCCGCGCGCCCGACGGGAGCCCGCAGAGCGCCCCCGGCTGGGGGTGGGGGCCGGCGGCCGGGGTGGGACAGGAAAGCGGGCAGAACCGCCCTCGGCAGGTTCCCTGTTGGGTTCCCGGGGAGGAAAGGCTGCCTTTCCCCTTCTCCCGTGGTCACCGTGCCCTCCATCCGGAGCCGCTTCCTCCCTCGTCCCGGGGGACTCCCCCCCCCCACTCCGAAGGGACGCGATCTGGACGCAGGGTCCGTCCTCGTGTCCCCCCCCCCGACCCATTACACCCGGGGACTGATGTCAACTTGAGGTTTTCGGCGAATGTGCAGTTAGTTTCGTGCAGAGTTTACCTACGTTGCAAATCGTTTGCGCTAATAGGTCTGCTGTCCGAGGCTGGGATTTTAGGCAAGGTGACTTTTACGCACTCCCTCTTGGGAGCTCGCAGGTGAGGTGGGGAGACAGGTGAGGCCCCCAGTGGGACTTTCCTTGCTCGACCTTCATCTGACGCGGTGGGATACAGACGGGTCTGCAAATTATTAAACGCCTCCAAACTCGCGGCTGCTTCACCCCTAAAATGGACTGAAAGTGGCAATTCCTGTAAAGCCATTTCACAACCCTAGTCCCAGCACTGGGCAAGCAGCTCATCTAAATATTCATCAAGTGCCATGTTTTAGTTGCTGTTTGACTCACTTGGTGGCAGGAAATGCTCCCAAGTTAAGCAGAGGAACTCTCGGTGACTAAGAGGATATAACGAGGGCTCTGGAATTGGCTCAGCTGAGAAACTGTGGACACGTTATTTCTGCTTTATCCTTCTCTGTGGGGCAAAAACTGTTTTTTCTTCCACAGTGTTACTGTGGGGATGGGATACATTAGAACTCACCCGGAGATGCCAGCTCCTGTGATCATGGCTGCCCGCTTAGGCTTGGGCCTCATGGTTTGGGAATCCTTACTTTTGCACGTCAACAGGAAGATTTGGGGTGTTCATCTGGGAAAGAATGAGAAGCATAATAACTAGAAAAATGAAGCCATAAATAAAACCGTGAAGGAATGAAATGGCTTTCATTCCTAAACCATTAGTTGATAAAATCAGAGGAGAAAAAAAATAAACTTGAGAATTTCCTCAAGATTTTCCTCATATATATATGAGGGAGAGTGAAAGAGAATAGGCACACCAGGCCCTCTGGCCACTGCACACAAACTCCAGATGCATGTGCCACTTTGTATGGCTAGTTTACACAGGTACTGGGGAATTGAACCCTGACCAGCAGGCTTTACAAGTAAGATCCTTTAACCACTGAGCAATCTCTCCAGCATCTCTCTCTCCAGTATATTATTGGGCTTTTTATTTATTTTTATTTATTTATTTGAGAGTGACAGACAGAGAAAGAGACAGAGAGAGAGAGAATGGGTGCTCCAGGGCCTCCAGCCACTGCAAACGAACTCCAGACACGTGCACCCCCTTGTGCATCTGGCTAACGTGGGTCCTGGGGAATCGAGCCTGGAACCCAGGTCCTTAGGCAAGTGCTTAACCGCTAAGCCATCTCTCCAGCCCACTTTCCAGTATATTATATATGCCTGGTTCTACTTATATTTTTAAAAGGCAAAACTGGCCAGGCATGATGGTACATGCCTTTACTCCCAGCTCTCAGAAGGCAAAGGTAGGAGAATCACTGTGAGTTTGAGGCCAGCTTGGGCTAGAGTGAGACCCAATCTGGAAACAACAAACAAACAAACGTATAAACTTGCAGAAAAATTGGATCCAATATGCACATGTTCAGCACCATGCAAAATCAGGAATTTTGTAAGCAGTTGTATATTATGCTTATTTTATTTTACTTATTTATTTTCTGAGGCGAGATCTCACTCTGGAACTTATTCTATAGTCCCAAGCTGGCCTTACCTCTGCCTCCCAAGTGCTGGGATTGAATGCTTTTATATATTTTTATTTATTTATTTGAGAGAGAGAGAGAATGGGCGCCTCTAGCCACTGCAAACAAACTCCAGATGCATATGCCACCTTGTGCATCTGGTTTTATGTGGGTATTGGGGAATCGAACCTGGGGTTCTTTGGCTTTGCAAACTGCTAAGCCATCTCTCCAGCCCTCTTTTCTTTTTGTTTTTTCGAGGTAGGGTCTCACTCTAGCCCAGGCTGACCTGGAATTCACTATGGAGTCTCAGGGTGGCCTCGAACTCACGGTGATCCTCCTACCTCTGCCTCCCGAGTGTTGGGATTAAAGGCGTGCGCCACCACGCCCGGCTAGCAGCCCTCTTATTTTATTGTATTTTTTTTTTTGAGGTAGGGTCTCACTCTAGCCCAGGCTGACCTGGAACTCTGTGGTCCCAGGCAGGCCTCAAATTTATAGCGATCCTCCTACCTCAGCCTCCCCAGTACCGAGATTAAAGGTGTGCACCACCATGCCTGGCTCTTATGCTCTTTTGTGTATCCTGTTTGTCCTGGATATGTCACGTTACCAGAGTTCTCTGCAGCACAGAGTAGCCTCCAGTTTTCAGTCTCTTGCTTTGCCCCTGAGTGCTGAGATTACAGCTATGTACCTCCACACCCACGGAGAGTCCTCTGTAGTCTCACCCAGTGTGTCAGTGCTGCCCTTAGATTGCTGTCGGTAGGGACTAGAAAATGCACCTGCACTTAGTCCTATCTAAAGTTGCTTATGGGTGGATGATGGAAGAAGCCTGGTGGGGTGCTGAGCCTCCAGCCTTCTCCAAAGATCAAATGCTAAGCTCCAGAAACCCGAGCGGGCATCCTTTTGTCCACAGATCTCCAGGGACCTCAGGGTTCCGAAAGGAGATACTCATCGGCACCTCCTCGTTTGTTGGCTGTCGGCCCTGTCCTGTGCTGCCTTCTTCTAAGCCCTAGCCCTTTCCCTGGAGAATGTTTCCATTTTGTAAATCAGGGCAAGTGGTTTGGTTCCCAGCTGAGAGTGTCCACCATTTTCCTTGCCACCTTGGAGCCGAGCAGGGTCACACACAAAGGGACTGGCAAGCCCACAGCAGCAAATGTCCCACTCCAGTTGCGTCCCGGTTGAAGCAGTCACTGCTTTTCTCCTTCATCAGACCCTAACTCCCTACAAGTCTGCTCTGGCCTACTCCCCGAAGAGGACCCACGTCCTCGGGGGAAAGAAGGTCAGGAAAGGCTGATGGTGAGAATGTGGAGAGCCTTGCACTGTGAGGGCGTGTGTTCCCGGCCTCTCCCCTGGCTGGCCTAGGCCCCCCATCTGCCTCCCAGCAGTGAATCTGAAGGCCACAGGAGGAGAGTGTTTTCCAAGAGAGCTAGTAAAAGACGGGAGTAGAGTTTTTATGTTTTGAAAATCCCTTCTGTCCCAGATGGCACGCACCTTCCTCCTCCTCAGTACTGCTGTGTAGTCTGTAAAGGACACTTTCTTTCTCTTTCTCCTCCTCCTCCTTCTCCTTCTTTTTAGTATTTACTTATTTGAGAGAAAGAGGCTAAGAGAGAGACAGAAGGGGCCCGCCAGGGTCAGTACCACTGCAAACAAACTCCAGAAGCTTGAAGCACCTTGTGCATCTGGCTTACGTGGGTACTGGGAATCAAACCCAGGTCTTAAGGCTTGGCAGGCAAGCACCTTAATCACTATGCCATCTCTCCTGCATTTATTCATTTTATTATTATTCTTTTTGTGTGTGTTTTTTGAGGTAGGGTCTCACTCTAGCTCAGGCTGACCTAGAATTCACTATGTAGTCTCAGGGTGGCCTCGAAGTCACGGTGAGGTGATCCTCCTACCTCTGCCTCCCTCCCGAGTGCTGGGATTAAAGGAGTATGCCACCACATCTGGCTTTTTTTTTTTTTTTTTTTTTTTTGAGGTAGGGTCTCGGTCTAGCCCAGGGCGACCTGGAATTCACTATGTAGTCTCAGGCTGGCCTCGAACTCACAGCGATCCTCCTACCTCTTCCCTCTTGAGTGTTGGGATTAAAGGCGTGCGCCACCATGCTTGGCTTCAGCTTTCTTTTTCTTTCTTTCTTTTATTTAGTAACAGATTTTATTTATATGTGTCTGTCTGTCTGTCTGCGAGGTGCATGCATGGAAGTCAGCGTCCTGGCTCTTACCTTTTGCCTTGCCTGGGGCAGGGCTCTTTTGTTGTTCATTGCTGCACACACCAGCAAGCCTCCACAGATTCTCCTCTCTCCACCTTCCATCTCCCTGCAGGAAAGCTTAGATTATAACTTCTGGGGACCCAAACACCCACTACTTGCACAGAAAATGCTTTTTTACCTCCTGAGGCATCTCCTCAGCCCTAGGATTAGATTTTAGAGACGTGGCTCCTAAGATTCTGGGTCCAGGAAACTGGGCTGTGGTTCCAGACCTCCCTGGCCTGGCCATTATGGGTGTGCGCTCGCTTGCTCATCCTGGGAGTGGCCACTGTGTGCAGCCACAAGTCCACCAGAGAGAAAGGAAATGGTTTAGAGAACATTAAGGGAGCATTTTCCTGATTGATGAAAAAATAACACAGTTATCATCGTCTGACATTGCTAGGAGGTTAGGCAGTTATTATGTATTGTAAAAACAAAGTCGGCGGGGGGGGGGTGCTGGAAAGATGGCTTAGTGGTTAAGGCGCTTGCCTGCGAAGCCTAAATACTCATGTTCGACTCTCCAGGTCCCGTGTAAGCCAGATGCACAGTGATGCAAGCATGCAAGGTTGCACATGCGCACAAGGAGGCACACACACACACACGTCTGGAGTTTGATTGCAGTGGCTGGAGGCCCTGGCGTGCCATTTCTCCCTCCCTTTCTCTCTCTCACATAAAAAAAGGCCAGTCTGTTGGACTTGCCTCAAAAACAAACAAACAACAACAAAAACAAATAAACAAAAAAAACCAGGGAAGCTGGACATTGTGGCACACGCCTTTAATCCTAGCACACAAGAGGCAGAGGTAGGAGATCACTGTGAGTTTGAGGCCAGCCTGAGACGACATGGTGAATTCCAGGTCAGCCTGCTAGAGTGAGACCCTACCTTGAATAAAAAAAATAAAAATAAATAAATAATTAAATAAATAAAGGGGGAAATGGCCCCTAAATATCAACACATAATTCCAGTTCGTGTGTGGACACATTGACTGGAAGAGCCTGTAAACACCTCAAACTCCTTGTGTCCAGTGCTTGCAGAGACCCCAGGACTTTGTTTTTGGTTTTCTTCAAGATATAGTCTCACTTTAGCACAGGGTGACCTGAAACTCACTGTGTGGTCTCAGGGTGGCCTTGAACTCACAGCAGTCCTCTGCTGAGGGCTGGGATTAAAGGCATGTGCCACCATGCTCAGTTTGAGTTTGTTTTTTATAGTTTAAGCCATCATTGATGCCCGACAACCTGTATATAAAGTCACAATTGGATGAGCCTTGATGCATGTGCCTACCCACTAAACTACCACCATAATAATAAAAATATGGTGATATGCTGGGTGTGGTGGTTCATGCCTTTAAATTCAAGGCCCACCCTGAAACTACATAGTGAATTCCAGGTCACTGAAACCCCACCTTGAAACCATGGAAAAAGAAGAAGAAGGCGGGTGTGGTGACACGTGCCTTTAATCCCAGCAGTTGGGAGGCAGAGGTAGGATTGCCATGAGTTCGAGGCCATCCTGAGACTATAGAGTGCATTCTAGGTCAGCCTGGACTAGAGTGAAATCCTGCCTCAAAAAACCAAAATAAGGGCTGGAGAGATGGCTTAGTGGTTAAGCGCTTGCCTGTGAAGCCTAAGGACCCTGGTTCGAGGCTCAACTCCCCAGGACCCATGTTAGCCAGATGCACAAGGGGGCGCACGCGTCTGGAGTTCGTTTGCAGTGGCTGGAGGCCCTGGCGCGCCCATTCTTTCTGTGTCTCTCTCTCTGCCTCTTTCTCGCTCTGTCTGTCGCTCTCAAATAAAGAAATAAATAAATAACAAAAAATTAAAATAATAATAATAATAAATGTGGTGATATGTGATTGCTGTCTATCCTGAAAGACCCTCCTCACCACCATGTTCTACAATATCTACTCCCATTTGTATTCTTCCTGTCATTATAGACACCAGCATGTTGTGCCATCGTCGGCCCTCAATAATGCCCATCACAGTTCCCCATTTCACTGTAGGATGAGCGCACCAGGCAAGCCAAGCCAGCAGCTTCTTCCCCCAGGAAACGTGGGTCTGGAGAGGATGTGGAGCTGGCGGAAGCCTCGGCTGAGGCCGGAGCAATCCTCATCCCAGCTGCAGACACCCCTGGGCTGGTTCGCGTTGGTCCTGCAGCCTGACTGCTCTTCAATTCTGCGTGCTCTCTGTTGTCCTTCCTCCATATCCTCTGTTGCTTCATTCTGCCAATTGTAGCTTGCAGCCAAAGTCCAGATAAACGTGCTTCCTTCTGTAGTTAGCATTTCAGGAAGTGATACCACCAGATAGACTCTAGTCTCTCACGCTTAACCTTGAACATTTCCTTAAAACTTTAATGTTCAGGGCTGGAAAGATGTCACAGTGATTAAAGTGCTTGCCTGCAAAGTCAGATGACCCAGGTTTGATTCCCCAAGACCCACATAAGCCAGATGGACAAGGTGGCGCATGCATCTGGAGTGCGTCTGCAGTGGCCAGAGGCCCTAGCGTGCTCATTCTCTCTCTCAATCTATCTCCCTTTGTATGTGCCTCTTTATCTCTTAAATAAATAAAATAAAAAGAGTGCTGGGGAAGCTGGTGAGATGGCTTGCAAAGCCTGATGGCCCGGGTTCCATTTCACAGTGCCCACATAGACCCAGATGCACAAAGTGGTGCATGCATCTGCATTTCATTTGCAACGGCAGGAGGCCCTTGTGTGTCCATTCTCTCTCTCTCTCTCTTTTTTTTTTTTTTCTTTTTTGGTTTTTCGAGGTAGGGTCTCACTCTAGCCCAGGCTGATCTGGAATTCACTATGGAGTCTCAGGGTGGCCTCGAACTCACGACAATCCTCCTACCTCTGCCTCCCGAGTGCTGGGATTAAAGGCGTGCACCACCACGCCCGGCTTCTCTCTCTCTCTTAAATAAATAAATATTTAACAATAAGAATGCTGGAGAGATGATTCAGCAGTTAAGTACGCTTCCTGTGCAAGCATGAGGGCCTGAGACTGGCTAAGTTCAAATCACCAGATCCCATGTAAAACAGCTGAGGGGGGCCACGTGGGCCTGTAACCCCAGTCTTGCAGGGGAGCAGAGACTGGAGAATCATCAGAGCCCTACAAGCTTCAGAATCAATAAGAACATACTTCCACTCAAAACAAGACCAGGCAGAAAAGCAACGGAGCTCTTCCCGCAGTCCCGCTACTGCCACTTCAGGTGAGCATACATCACACATACCAACACACGCATGCACACAAGCAAAAAGAAAAAAAAAAGAGCCGGGTGTGGTGGCGCATGCCTTTAATCCCAGCATTCAGGAGGCAGAGGCGGGAGGATCACTGTGAGTTCAAGGTCACCCTGAGACTACACAGTGAATTCCAGGTCAGCCTGGGCCAGCGTGAAACCTTACCTCAAAAACCCAGAAAAACAAACAATGAATTCCAAGACAGTTGTATGGGAATATGTCATCAACTCCAACCTGATCTTACCCATTGGAAAACCTCACTGGATTCTCACTAGATCTGACCTTAACTGACACTCTTAAAAATCCTCCATACTCAAATGTATCAAGAATGAAAATCTAGGCTGGAGAGATGGCTTAGCGGTTAAGCGCTTGCCTGTGAAGCCTAAGGACCCCAGTTCGAAGCTCCATTCCCCAGGACCCACATTAGCCAGATGCACAAGGGGGCGCGTGAGTCTGGAGTTCATTTGCAGTGGCTGGAGGCTCTGGCGCGCCCATTCTCTCCCTCCCTCCCTCTTCCCTCTCTCTCTCTCCCTCTCTATCTGCCTCTTTCTCTCTGTCGCTCTCAAATAAATAAATAAAAATAAATTTTAAAAATTGAAAATCTGGCTGGAGAGATGACTCAGTGGTAAGGCACTTGCCTACAAGACCTAATGACCCAGGTTTAATTCCCCAGTACTCATGTAAAGCCAGATGCACCAAGTGGCCCATGTATTTGGAATTCTTTTGCAGTGGCTGGAGGCCCTGGTATACCCATTCTCTCTCTGCTCGCAAATAAATGATTTTGTTTTTGTTTTTCGAGGTAAGGTCTCACCCTAGCTCAGGCTGACCTGGAATTCACTATGTAGTCTCAGGGTGGCCTTGAACTCGTGGCAATCCTTCTACCTCTGCCTCCCAAGTGCTGGGATTACAGGCATGCGCCACCACACCCGGCTCAATAAGTGCATTTTTAAAAAAGAATGAAAATCCAAGATGCATTACTATAGAAGTTCCTATACAAGTCAACAACGTGTAACAGATCAACTGGTTTCTGTTGTCACCAGACATATTCAAACAACCAACACACCGGGGTATAAAACATCTTTGTGTCAGTGTTTTCCACAGTATGTGTGTGACTCATTAATGAGTCATTAAATCAATTCTGCTCTGGTTAAGCAAAGAACATAAAAACTCTTAAGAGTTTATCATGCATCCCTGTCCAAGCCATCATTAATTCTCCCCATCCTGCTTGCTGCTCAGCATTTTCATGGCTGCTTTAAAGATCTTACTCTCTGGGCTGGGGAGATGGCTCACTGGTTGAAGACATTTGCTTGAAGGGCCTGATGGCCTGGGTTTCAATTCCCCAGTAGCCACATAGAGCCAGATGCTCAAAGTGGCACATACGTCTGGAATTTGTAATGGATTAGCCCTGGAGCATCCATTTTCTCTCTCACTCTTTCTGCTTGCAAATAAATTAAAAAAATTTTTTTTAAACTTATTTTAGAGAGAGAGAGAGGCAAATAGAGAGAGAGAATGGGCGCACCAGGCTCTCCTGGCCACTGCAAATGAACTCCAGATGCATGTGCCTCCTTGTGCATCTGGCTTTACGTTGGGTCCTGGGGAATTGAACCTGAGACCTTTGGCTTTGCAGGCAAGCACCTTAACTGTTAAGCCTTCTCTCCAGCCCTTAAAATTTTTTTTTAAAAACAATGTTACTTTTCTCCCCCATTATGATTTTCTAGTACCTAGAACTGATACTGAGTACGTGGCCCAGAGTAAGTGCTTACTACATGCTCACTGAATGACTGATGGCTAATGACCTCATCGCTCATTTCAAGGCACGAATGCCTAGAATTCCAGCACTTGGAGTTAAGAGGTGGAGGCGAGAGGATCAGGAGTTCAAGGCCAATCTGGGGTACATGATGAGACTGTCTCAAAAGACAAAACAACAACAACAAGAAGAAATAAAGGGCTGGAGAGATGGCTTAGCACTTAAGGCACTTGCCTAAGAAGCCTAAGGACTCATGTTCAACTCTCCAGGTCCCAGATGCACAGTGATTCAAGCACACAAGGTCACACATGCGCACAAGGGGGCACATACATCTAGAGTTTGAATCCAGTGGCTGGAGGCCCTGGCACACCAATTCTTTCTCTCCCTCTCTCTCACTCTTTTTTTTTTTTTTTGGTTTTTCGAGGTAGGGTCTCACTCTAGCCCAGGCTGACCTGGAATTCACTATGGAGTCTCAGGGTGGCCTCGAACTCACGGCAATCCTCCTACCTCTGCCTCCCGAGTGCTGGGATTAAAGGCGTGCGCCACCACGCCCGGCTCACTCTCTCACTCTTGCATTAAAAGAAGAAGAGGGCTGGAGAGATGGCTTAGCGGTTAAGCACTTGCCTGTGAAGCCTAAGGACCCCAGTTCGAGGCTCGACTCCCCAGGACCCACGTTAGCCAGATGCACAAGGGGGCGCATGCGTCTGGAGTTCGTTTGCAGTGGCTGGAGGCCCTGGCATGCCCATTCTCTCTCCTCTCTGCCTCTTTCTCTCTCTGTCTGTCATTCTCAAATAAATAAATAAAAATAACAAAAAAAAATTAAAAAAAAAAAGAAGAAGAAGAAAGGACCAGGCATGGTGGTGCATGCTTTTAATCCCAGCACTTGGGAGGCAGAGGTGGGAGGATCACTGTGAATTCGAGGCTAGCCTCAGATGACATAGCGAATTCCAGGTCAGTCAGGGCTACAGCAAGACCCTTCCTCAAAAAAAAAAAACAACAATAAGGGGTTGGAGAGATGGCTTAGTGGTTGAGGCACTTGCCTGCAAAGCCAAAGAACCCAGGATCAATTCCCCAGGACCCACATAAGCCAGATGCACAAAGTGGTGCATGCATCTGGAGTTCATTTGCAGCGGCTGGAGAGCCTGGTGTGCCCATTCTCTCTCAAATAAATAAAAATAAAAAACAAAAGACAAAGCAGGGGGGTCGGGTAGAAGAGCATTTGCACTTGGACTTCTGACTCCAAGTTTAGAGTCATTTCCACTACATTCTTGTGCTTTGTGTCTGTCACTTCACTTGAGGTCTCCTATTAAATCTGTCTGCCTCACATTCCTATGCCCACTGGACATAGACCGGAAACACTAGACACAGTTCTAAAGTATATTCCATTTCCCAGAGGACTTGTTTATGCAGGAACACGGCTGGGTTGAGATACACCATAAAAGAACTCCAGCCAGGAGGTTGGGTGAGCTGGGGTCAGAGATATGACTGAAGCTTTCTGAACCTGGGGCAAAATCAATAACCTTGTCTTGTCTAAGTGGAAAACAGCGTGCAGGGCAGGAGCAACGCCCTGTGTCAAACAAAGAATTCTGCATCTAGTCAAAAACAAAAAATCACACTTTATTTAACCAGCTTTAAAATCTCTTCTGTAAGGCTCGCCAGTGGAGTGAGAGGTCAGATGTGGCTTAGCCCTCCCCCTCTGAGAAGGTGTGGTTGTGTCTCTGTGTGGACAAGCGTTAAGTCCACACGTGCATTTGCCTTTTAGCGTCGTTATAACTCTGCCTTTGAAGCCTCATTCTCACAACGCTCAAGCCTTAAGTAAATTACTCCCTGAGTCTGACATCCTCCTCTCCCAAGCCTGCCTCCCTCCTCAATCCCTCTGGCTGCAATGTAGACTCCAGTAATGCCAGGTCTCCAGAGGCTGCCTGCGCTCACACTGCTGAGAACCTCATGCGCTTCTGGCTGTTGAAGTGATTGCTTCTTTAGGGAGATGAGGGGGAAGTGTCTTTTCTGCAGAGTTACTCATTCACACTTGCAGATACCTGCAAAGTAAACAACACTGCATTAAAGGCTGGTCTGCTCTCCCACCAACCACTCGAGAGGGCCTAAAAGCTCAACTAAAAAAAAAAAATTATGTATTTATTAGAGAAAGGCATAGAAGAGAAAGGGAATAGGCACACCAGGGCCTCTAGCCACTGCAAATAAACTCCAGACGCATGCACCACCTTGTGCAGCTGACTTTACATGGGTCCTGGGGAATCGAACCTGGGTCCTTTGGCTTTGCAGGCAAACGCCTTAACCACTAAGCATCCCTCCAGCCCGCAAAACTTTTTTTTAAATTTATTTATTTGCAAGCAGAGAGAGAGAAAGAGAGAGAATGAATGGAATGGGTGTGCCAGGGCATCTTGCCACTGCAAACAAACTCCTGATACATGTGCCATTTTGTGCCTCTGGCTTACGTGGGAACTGAGAAATTGAACCTAGGGCCTTCAGGCTTTGCAAGCAAGGACCTTTAACAGCTGAGCCAACTCTCCAGCCCAAAGCTCAACTTCTTTCCCTCATCATTATTATTGTTGTTGTTTTTTTTCTTTTTGAGGTAGGGTCTCACTCTGGTCCAGGCTGACCTGGAATTAACTCTGTCATCTCAGGGTGGCCTTGAACTCATGGCGATCCTCCTACCTCTGCCTCCCGAGTGCTGGGATTAAAGGCGTGCCCACCACGCCCGACACTCTTTCTCTTGAATTCTATAATTCATGGACATTTCACTGGCCTCGACTGAGGGCAGATGTGAAACTGGTCACAGAGTATCTAAGGACTTGCTGCAGGGAGCTGGGGAGATGGTTTAGCAGCTGAAGGACTTGCCAGAGGTATGAGGAACTGCGTGCACTGCGCATGCCCTCTCTGGAGAACGAGAACCTTGCTCCTCTCTAGCTGCCACTGTTCTTAGAAATGGGCACCATGTGCTAACAGAACAGGTGTTTCTCTTCTCGGAAGTTCAAAAGTCGGGAACCAATTTTGTGACCTGCCCTTACTATTTGTTTTATGGAAGGCATTTTTGTATTTACCTAACTCCTGGCTCCATTTTATGTCACCATCCTGAGTTTTTTGTGCCACACTGTACGTGTAAGTATATGCATGAGATATGTTCTTGTCTATCTGTATAACCTTGCTCTTTTTGAAATAAGTACAGGCACAGTTAAGTCAGTATTCAGGAGATAAGGTTAGTTGTAGGCCTGTGTTGGGAATGGGCACAGAGACACCAGAATGTCTCACATCCTGAGTGGAGTTCTGGGATTACAGATGTGAGTCACCACACCCGGGTTATGCAGTCCACCTTACCTCTTTCCTTTTTGGTTTTTTGAGGTAGGGTCTTACTCTAGCCCAGGCTGACCTGGAACTCACTATGTCGTCTCAGGCTGGCCTCAAAGTCATGGGGATCCTCCTACCTCTGCCTCCCGAGTGCTGGGATTAAAGGCGCGTGCCACCATGCTTGGCTTCTTTTTTTATTTTTAATTTTTTAAAATTTCTGTCTATTTATTTGAGAGAGAAAGAGGGAGAGAGAGAGAGAGAGAGAATGGGTGTACCAGGGCCTCCAGCCACTGCAAACAAACTCCAGACACATGTACCATCTTGTGCATCTGGTTTACATGTGTCCTAGGGAATTGAACCTGGGTCCTTTGGCTCTGCAGGTAAGTGCTTAACCACTTAGCAATCTCTCCAGCCCTTTAAACATATTTTTATTTATTTATTTGTCAGGAGAGAGAGGGAGAGAAATGGTGTGCTAGGACCTCCAGCTGCTGCAAATGAACACCAGATGCATGTGGCACTGTGCACCTGGCACTACATGAGTACTGGGGAATCAAACCTGAGACACTTGCTTAGCAGGCAAGCGCCTTAACTACCAGTCCATCTCTCCAGCCCCTCCTTACCTCTTCTTGAGGCTCAGGTACAGTGATGTTCTCTCCTGGATCCAAAGAGTCAGGACTTTGAAGGCCTTGCTCCTACAAAGACAAAAGTCCTGCCCGTGAGAAGTGTCCCTGGCCTCTCAGCATGGAGGGTCTTCTATGCCTCCCGCTTCTCAAGGCTCATGAGTAATAAAAAGACAAATACGGGGTGCTGCTTCCCTGAGCTGAAGTATTAGGGAGAGGCTTTCCTTTGTGCTCTTTTTTTTTGTTTGTTTCTTTGGTTTTGTGAGGTAGGGTCTCACTCTAGCCCAGGCTGACCTGGAATTCACTATGGAGTCTCAGGGTGGCCTCGAACTCACGGCAATCCTCCTACCTCTGCCTCCCGAGTGCTGGGATTAAAGGTATACGCCACCACGCCCTGGCCTTTGTGCTCTTTTACAGATGAAAACCAGGCATGAGCCAGGCGTGGTGGTGCACATCTGTGATCTCAGCACTCAGGAGGGTCGCTGTGAGTACAAGGGCAGCCCGAGACTACAGAGTGAGTTCCAGGCGAGCCTGGGCTAGAGTGAGGCCCACACCCTACGACTGTGTGACGTGCTGTTGTGTATGTGTCTGTGGAGTCTTCCAACCCCTACTGGCCACTTTCAGACTCGTTCACCTCAGGGATGCACGACAGCTCCCACTTGTACGTGATTCTGAACTGTGACAAGCGTGACGGATGCGTCATCACACTGTATGGGAGCGGTAAGAGGCATGATGGAGGAAAGTTTCTTTGGGAGAAGTTCTAGGTCCTGAGACAGGAACCCAAGAGCCAGATAATCCTGTCAAAGAACTATGCCAGGAAGACCTTAGCACTCTGAAGTTTATTTATTTGCACACGTGTAGGTGGGTGTGATGTGTATGGGCATGGCAGGGTATCGAGCTCTCTTGCCACTACGAATTAACTCCGTACATGTGCGCCACTTTGCATCCAGCTTTGGGTGGGTATTGGGGAACTGAACCCTGGCTGGCAGGATTTGCAAGCAAGTGCTTTTAACCATGAAGCCATCTTCCCAGGCCTGACTCTAAATTTTATATATATATAATATATATATATACAAATATATACATAAATATATATATTTGGCCTGGGGACGTTGGTAGCTCCGCGGTAGAGCATTTGCCTATCATGTATCCAGCACTGTAGAAAAAAAATGTGTGTGTGTACTTATTTCAAAAAGAGCAAGGTGGGCTGGAGAGATGGCTTAGCAGGTTAAGCACTTGCCTGTGAAGCCTACGGACCCAGGTTCGATTCCCCAGGAGCCACATAAGCCAGATGCACAAGGTGGTGCATGTATCTGGAGTTTGTCTGCAGTGGCTGGAGGCCCTGGTGCACCCATCCTCTCTCTCTCTCTCTTTCTGCCTCCTCTCACTGTCTGTCACTCTCAAATAAATAAATAAAAATAAAATTAAAAAAAAGAGCAAGGTTACACAGATAGACAAAAACATATCTCATGCATATACTTACACATACAGTGGAGTACAAATCTTCCTGCCTGTACCTCCCAAGTGCTAGGATTACAGGCATGTACCACCACTTCCAGTTTTATGAGGTGCTGGACATTGAACCCAGGGCTTCTCTAGGCAAACACTCTGCCAACTGAGCTGTATCACCAGCCTTTGTTCACTGTCTTAACTCATTTTCTAGAAAGGTGACTGGCATGTTGCAAGGGGTGCTCAGTGATTGTGACTGAATGGGTGAATATTTAAAAAATATTTATGAGAAAGAGGCAGGGAGAGAGAGTGAGAGAGGGGAAGAGAGAGAGAAAGAGAATGGCACACCAGGGCCTCTAGCCACTGCAAACAAACTCCAGAAGCATGTGCCACCATGTGCATCTTGATTATGTTGATACTGGGGAATTGAACCTGGGTTCTTAGGCTTCATAAGCAAGTGCCTTAACTGCTAAGCCATCTCTCCAACCCAGTGAATTTTGGTGCCATCTGGTCAGGCATCTCACCATAACCCTCTCCCTACCATACACCTGACCATAGATCATATATTCTTACCTCTTAACATCAGGGAAGGATTATTCTTTTCACGGTGACCCATCCATTTTTTTTTTTTTTTTCATTTTTCTAGGTAGGGTTTCACTCTAGCCCAGTTTGACCTGGAATTCACTATGTAGTCTCAGGGTGCTCTCGAACTCACAGGGATCCTCCCACCTTTGCTTCCTGAGTGCTGGGATTAAAGGTATGTGCCACCACACCCGCTAATTTTTTTGTTAGTCCTTTAAGCTCTCCTTTTCCTGATATACTTTTTCTTCACTTTTTCCAACTCTACTTCTTTTAATTTCTAAAATTTAATTAATTGATTTATTTGAGAGAGCATGAGAGAGAAAGAGGCAGACACACACACACACACATACAGAATGGGCACACCAGGGCCTCCAGCCACTGCAAACGAACTCAGATGCATGTGCCACCTTGTGCATCTGGTTTACGTGGGTCCTGGGGAATTGAACCGAGGTCCTTTGGCAAACACCTTAACTGCTAAACCATCTCTCCAGCCCCTACTCCACTTTTTGTTTGATTATTTTATTATTTATTAGAGACAGAGAGAGGGAGAATGGGCACACCAGGGCCTCTAGCCACTGCAAATGAACCCCAGACATATGCGCTACCAATGTGCATCTGGCTTATGAGGGACCTGCAGAATCAAACCTGGGTCCTTAGGCTTTGCAGGCATGCGCCTTAACCACTAAGCCATCTCTTCAGCCCTACTTTTAAAAGAGCTAATTCTTCTACTGATTCAGAAATTAAGAAATGTACCTTATATATATTTTTTCTGAGGTAGCCCAGGAATTCCCGAGGCTGACCTGGAATTTACTATGTAGTCTCAGGGTGGCCTCAAACTCATGGCGATCCTCCTATCTCTGCCGCCCAAGTGCTGGGATTAAAGTCACCATGCCCAGCTAAGACATGTACCTTTTTGAAAAAAATCTTTATGTGTAGAACTTCTCAAAGAACAAGTCAGAGCCGGGCGTGGTGGCGCACGCCTTTAATCCCAGCACCTGGGAGGCAGAGGTAGGAGGATCGCCGTGAGTTCAAGGCCACCCTGAGATTCCGTAGTGAATTCCAGGTCAGCCTGGGCTAGAGTGAGACCCTACCTCGAAAAACCAAAAAAAAAAAAAAAAAAAAAAAAGAACAAGTCAGCCCTTATATATTAACGCTACTCTCACTTTGGGTAGAGAATCTTCTCTTTTCAGATGGCAGTGACCTTGGGACGACTCAGAAGGTATCACAGTGCTGGAAAGAAGTGACTGGTGTACTGAGTAACATCCCGATCACACCTTGCAAGGCTCAGGGTCTAATGCGGAAGAGGTGGCGGAAAGAACCTAAGAGCCAAAGGAAGGGTAGGACTCCTTACAACGTGCTCCCTCCAGACATAAAATGGCCTGGATATCCATGACCTCACAGTGCCTGACACTATCTACACAAGACCATCATAAGAGGAGGAAAAGATCATGACATCAAAATAAAAGAGAGACTGATTGAGATGGGGAGGGGATATGATGGAGAATGGAATTTCAAAGGAGAAAGTGGGGGGAGGGAGGGTATTACCATGGGATATTTTTTATAATCATGGAAAATGTTAATAAAAATTGAGGAAAAAAAAGAAATAAAAAATAAAATAAAATAAAGGTGTGAGCCACAAAAAAAAAAAAAAAAAAAAAAAAAAAAAAAAAAAAAAAGAACAAGTCAGGTCTATCTTCTACATAACTTTTCCACATAATTAGAACAGAGCAAAGCTTCACTTCCAGGCCCCTTACAGAACGTGTTGCCTTCATTTCAGTGGGTGCCTCAATTATTCTCACCTTTCAAAAGGCCATCCCTGTCAGGCATGATGGCACATGCCTGTCACACCAGCATTTGAGAGGGAGAAGCAAGAGAACCATTATAAGTCTGAGGCCAGCCTGACCAACACGGTGAGTTTCAGGCCAGCCAGGGCTACACAGCAAGAACCTGTCTCAAAAACTGAAAGACTATCCCTTTTCCTTTATGTTCTCAGAGTTCCTGCTTTCAGGACCTTCTCATCAAAGAAGATAAACCCTGAAAATCTGCTGCCATTTTTCTTGGGCCTATTTACCATAGTCAAGTATGATGAACTGAGGAGAGACCCTTTCCCAACCTCATTAAAAAAAAAAAAAAATGAAGCCAAAAAATAAAAAACTGAGCCGGATGTGGCAGTGCACACATTTGATCCTGGCACTTGGGGGGCAGAGGTAGGAGGATTGCCTGAGTTCAAGGCCATCCTGAGATTACACAGTGAATTCCAGGTCAGCCTGGGCTAGAGTGAAACCCTACCTCAAAAAACCAAAAAAAGAAAGAAAGAGAGTTCGAGGCCACCCTGAGACTACATAGTGAATTCCAGGTCAGCCTGAGCTAGAGTGAGACCCTACCTCCAAAAAAAAGGGGGGGGAGGCTGGAAAGATGGCTTAGCGGCTAAAGCGCTTGCTTGAAAAGCTTAGGGACCCAGGTTCAACTCCCCAGGACCCAAGTAAGCCAAATGCATAAGGTCGTACATGCGCACAAGGTGGCACATGCATCTGGAGTTCACTTGCAGTGGCTAGAGGCCCTGGTGCGCCAATTCTCTCTCTCTCTCATAAAATTAAAGTAAATAAACAAATTTAAAAAATGGAATAAAGACTCAATCAGAAGTGGGAAATGGTGCATCCCATTGCTCAGAGGGCAGAGGCAGGAGACTTGCCGAAGTTCAGAGCCAGCCTGGTGTTATATACAAGGTGCAGAGTTGCTGGCCAGCCAGGTTATGTAAGAAGAGGAAAAAAAGACCCGATGAAACCGCCACTTACCTGGGAGGTGGGCAAGGCGGGGTTTAGCGCAAAGTTCTGGGCTAAGGCTGTGCGCGTCCTCCTTCTCCCTGACCTCGGGGATTCGCAGTGGCTTCTCGGGGGCTTCTGCATTGGGAAAAGCTTCTGAGGAGGCCCCGGAATTAGGGGGTGGAGGCCCGCCAGAGGCTGGAGGGCTGCAGGGCTCATTCCCTGAGCCAGGCTTGGGGCTCGGAGGGCCTTTGGGTGGAGGAGGGCGGCCAGGGGGTGCTGAGCTCCTCTGGATGGAGGCTCCCTTCCTGGGTTGCTCAGCTCCCTCACTTGCGGTGCGGGTGCGGAGGACTACTTCTGGGAAAGAGGAGGACGGCTGCTCGGAAGGGGTCAGGGCCCCCCTGGGTGACGGCGGCGCCGGGGAGCTCTGCAGAACTTCCTCCTGGGGCCGGGCCCCCTCGGTGGGGGAAGGCGGCGCCTGCACTGGGCCGTTGCAGGCTGGCCCAGGCTCTTCCTCCTCGGAGGAGCTGGCTTCGGGGGTACCCTCCGATTCCCCGTCTTGTAAGGATTCGTCTTTGACCTCAGACTCATTCCCCGGGGTGGCCTCAGATTCACTCTCGCTGGTCGTAGAGAGCGCAGTCGGGGAGAGCCCAGCGGGACTGGCGGGCGACGTCGGAGGGCTGGAGACGGAAGAAGGGGTTCGAACTGGGGGAGAGATGACTAAAGAGCGCCTGCTGTTGCTAAAAAAGAAAGCATTCGGATTCAGAACCAGATAGCCCACATATTTATCATGCACGCACGGAGACTAAAGCAATCAAGAATGATATCAGAGATGTGTGTCTAGGTGCTCCAGGGCCTCTTACTGCTACAAATGAACACCAGATGCTTGCATGACTTTTTGCCTCTGGTATACAGGTATGTCTGGGGAATTGAACCTGGCCTTGATAAGCAAGCACCTTTAGCCATTAGCCATCTTCCCAGCCTAAATAAACTTCTTTTAAAAACTGTAGCTCCTGGAGTGGTGTCCCATGCCTTTAATCCCAGCACTCGGGAGGCAGAGGTAGGAGGATCGCCATGACTTCGAGGCCACCCTGATGCTACATAGTGAATTCCAGGTCAGCCTGGGCTACAGCAAGACCCTACCCCGAAAAACCAAAAAAAAAACAAAACAAAAACAAAACAACTATGTAATGTAGCCGGGCTTGGTGGCACACTTCTTTAATCCCAGCACTTGGGAGGCAGAGGTAGGAGGATCACTGTGAGTTCAAGGCCACCCTGAGACTACATAGTGAATTCCAGGTCAGCCTGGGCTACAGTGACACCCTACCTTGGAAAACCAAAAACCAAACAAACAAATAAACAAAAATCTATGCAAGGTAGTCAGGCTTGGTGGCGCACACCTTTAATCCCAGCATGCTGGAGGCTGAGGCAGGAGGATCACCATGAGTTCAAGGCCACCCTGATACTACATAGTGAATTTCAGGTCAGCCTGGGCTAGATAGAGCGAGATACTACCTTGAAAAAAACAAAAAGAAAAAAATTTAAAAAGCAGTACTTTTATGTATGTGAATATATATATATATATATATGAAATAAAAGTAAAAAGACATGCATGCAAATAGCAAATACTAAGTTTAACATAGCAATCACCTTTGGTGCAGACAGGGACAGTTGAAGGAGAAAGGAACACTGGGAGTTTCAATTATATTTCCTTTTTTTTTTTTCGAGGTTGGGTCTCAGTCCAGCCAGGCTGACTTGGAATTCACTCTGTAGACTTAGGGTGGCATTGAACTCACAGTGATCCTTCTTTCTCTGCCTCCTGGGATTAAAGGCATGAGCTACCACAACCAGCTTTTTTTTTTTTTTTTTTAGAGGTAAGGTCTTGCTCTGTAGCCTAAACCAGATTACAACTCATATAGCCCAGGCTGGCCTCAAGTTTATAGCAATCCTGCCTAGATTCTGAAGAGCTGGGATTATAGACATGAGCTACAATAGTTGATTTATTTTTATTTATTTATTAAAGAGAGAGAGAATGGGCATGCCAGGACCTGTAGCCACTGCAAATGAACTTCAGATGTATGTGCCACTTCGTGCATCTGGTTCTACATGGGTTCTGGGGAATCGAACCTGGGTCCTTAGGCTTTGTAGGCAAGCGCCTTAACCGCTAACAGCCAGGTAGCTGATTTAAGTTTGGGTGGTAGGTATATGACTACTTGTATTATTATTCATACCTTTAGCTCTATCTGAAATGTTTGATGTCAAGGAAGATTATTATATAGGGGCCTAGAGTAAACAGCAGACAGCATCAGGACTGACCACAAAAGTGAGGCCTGGGCTTGGGACTGGACATCAGCGTGTTGACCCTGTCTACACACCGGACAGAGGAAGCGAAGAGTCCCTGAATGTGCTCACCTCGACAGGCCCTTCACCACAAAGACCTTGTTGGAATGCTGCTTCTCCAGCTTGCTCATCACTTCGTATAGGTTGTGGTTCAGCTAGGAGAGAGGACGGGGTGCTAGCCAAACGGAAGCCCACGACCATCTTCTTTCCCGCACAGCTTCCCAAAGCCTCGCCCTTCCATCTCTGAACACTGCCATGCAGGAGCCCGCCCACCCTACAACACTTGCTGCTTGATGTTTTCTTTTCTTTTTCGAAGACTTTTACTATTTATTTATTTATTAGAGACGGGGGGGGGGGGGAGGAAGGGCACGCTAGGGCCTGTAGCCACTGAAAACGAACTCCAGAGGCATGCACCACCATGCGCATCTGGTTTACGTGGGACCTGGGGGATCGAATCTGGGTCCTTAGGCTTCGCAGGCAAGCGCCTTAACTGCTAATCTATCCCTCCAGCCCCTTGATTTTTTTTTTCAAAGTGTGTGTGTGTGTGTGTGTGTGTGTGTGTGATGTATGTTTGTGTGCAGATGCGCACCCCTGCACACGTATGATGGCCAGAAGAAGGTGTCGGGTATCCTCCTCCATCAGTATTTTTTTTTTTTTTTTTTCAAGGAAGGGTCTCACTCTAGCTCAGGCTGACCTGGAATTCACTATGTAGCCTCAGGGTGGCCTTGAACTCGTAGTGATCCTCCTACCTCTGCCTCCCTCCCACGAATGCTGGAATTAAAGGCGTGTGCCACCATGCCTAGCCATCAGTATTCTTTTTGTCTCTCACTGAATCCCAACAAAGCTCATGCTGTTTTTCTGATTAGATTGGCTGACCAGCATGACTCAGTGATCCTCCTGTCTCTCTATCCCTCGGTGCTGGGATTGTATGCATACACAGCCACACCTGGATTTAAAAAAAATATATTTTTTTTGTGTGTGTGTGTGTTTATGGGCATGGACATACCGAGGCCTCTTGATGCCTCAAATGAATTCCAGATGCACGTACCACTGTGTGCATCTTGCTTTATAAGGGTACCAGGGAGTTGACTCTGGGTTGGTAGGTTTTGCAAGCAAGTCCCCACACCTGACTTTCTACTACCTGGGCTCTGGGGATCGAACTCAGTTTGTCATGCTTGTGCAGCAAGGACTCGTACCCGCTGAGCCATCACCCCAGTCACGTCCTTGTTTCTTTGTGCCCCAAAGGTCTCTTTTGCCATGAGGCTGGCTGCTTTCTCAAGACAGGCTCCATAATAAGTTGACTGGAGGTTCTGGCTTTTCTCCAGAGTATGAAAACTCCTCTCTCTCTCTCTCTTTTTTTTTTTTTTTTTAGTTTTTCTAGGTTGGGTCTCACTCTAGTCCAGGCTGATCTGGAATTCACTATGTAGTCTCAGGGTGGCCTCGAACTGACGGCGATCCACCTACCTCTGCCTCCCAGGTGCTGGGATTAAAGGCGTGTGCCACCAAGCCTGGCATGAAAACTCCTCATAATATTAACTATGCAAATCATAAGAAACGGTGGCAAGGCATATGTGTGGCTGCACATGAGTGTAATATTGTAGCAGCAAAGAATCTTGTAATCTCAAAGTTAAAACGACCTTATGAAGTCATGTTTTGGTGCTGCCTGTCACTGACGGGACTGGTCCCATTCAAGACGGGGCACCTGAGAAACTGACTTGTCCTTAAACCCTCCCCCCCCACTCTCCCACAATTGAGGCTTCACTACATAGGGCCATTTCAGCTGCTCCTCCCATAGGCCTAATCTCTTTATTCATGAGCTCCATTCCTCTTAACTCAGATGGAAAAGACTCTCTCACATTGTGCATGGGCACTTCAATACAGTTCAATACAATCAGTCAAGGGCTGCTGGTTCATTGTAAGATAAAAGCCAATGTAAATAGCTAAAGAAATTATGTAAATGAGGGCTTGTATTTACTAGAAAAAACCCACCTAGGAGTCACAATTGACCAGTTGTTTCTCACCTTGCTCATCTCCCTGTAGAATACATCCCTCAGATTGGAAATGTTCTGGAAGATGGTCACATAACAGCCAATGCGACTATTAGGAGACAAACAGCAGACATGAAAGGTAAGGAGCAGCAAGGAGGCCTTTGTTTCGAGTACAAGGTAGGAGCTTAAGCCAGCACTAGCCGCCACCAAGCTTCTTACAGAGAGGCATGCCATATCCTAGAGTCGGATGTTCTGGAATCTGTTTTCTTTTTTTTTTTTTTTTTTTTGGTTTTTCGAGGTAGGGTTTCACTCTAGCCCAGGCTGACCTGGAATTCACTATGTAGTCTCAGGGTGGCCTCGAACTCATGGCAATCCTCCTACCTCTGCCTCCCGAGTGCTGGGATTAAAGGCGTGCGCCACCACGCCCGGCTCGAATCTGTTTTCATTATAGCTGGGCCAGCAGTACATCCGACTTGAGAGTAGACACCAAAATTTAACAGATCTCTAGTTTCACAAAGTTATCTGATTTGGGATCTTGCAGAGTTAAAGGAGACATGAAAGTACCTGGAGGATTTTTTAAAGGAGTATAAAGACAGAAAGCCCTATAATTATAATTATTATCTTAAGTAGTTATTGGTTCTCTTTATGCAACACAGGACTTACTTCTATGTCTTTATGTATCTTAATGTAATGCTTCTATTAATGAATCAGGGAAATGAAACTGGGTAAGTCTCCATTCTATTTAAATTAGGAGTTATGTACTCCTTCATAATAATGTCATTTAAAATGACAGTGTAGCATGAGGGTCCATGCTTGTAATTCTGGCACTTGGGAGGTTGAGGTATGAAAATCAAAAGTATACCGATGTGGTGGCGCACGCCTTTAATCCCAGCACTCGGGAGGCAGAGGTAGGAGGATCGCTGTGAGTTCGAGGCCACCCTGAAACTACATAGTGAATGCCAGGTCAGCCTGGGCTAGAGTGAAACCCTACTCCAAAAATCCAAAATGAAACATTAAGTAAGTAAAATAAATAAATAAAATCAAAAGTACAAGGCTGGCCTAGGCTGCATAGAGACCCCTTATTTCAAAAAAGGCTACATGTAGACATATGTTAAGTAATACTGTTGCTCTGATTACATCTGTATCAAACATACTCTGGCCAGGCATGGTGGAATACACCTTTAATCCCAGCACTTTGGAGGCAGAGGTAGGAGGATCTTTGTGAGTTCAAGGTCAATCTAGGACTACAGAGTTAGTTCCAGGTCAGTCTAGGCTAGAGTGAGACCCTACCTTAAAAATGAGAAAAAGGGCTAGAGAGATGGCTTAGCAGTTAAGACAGTTGCCTGCAAAGCCTAAGGACTCATGTTTGACTCTCCAAGTCCCATGTAAGCCAGATGCACAAAGTGATGAGAGCATGCAAGGTTGTACATGCGCACCAGGGGGTGCACACGTCTGGAGTTTGATTGCAGTGTGTGGAGGCCCTGGCATGCCAATTTTCTCTCTCGCTCTCTCACATAAAAAAATAAACTAGTCTGTTGGGCTTGCCTCAAAATACCAAACCAAACCAAAATAAAAACCATGTTGTGTATAATGAAAATAAGATATAAGTAGAGTTTCGGTTCCTATTTCTCGTCCAGTGTGAAGAATTCAAATCTGGAACGCTTCCCTCCCCTTGGAGCGATGTCATCTTCATTATCGCAGATAATCATCCCACGGTCACCTTTGGGATGCTTGTGCACTGAGCTGGTGTTAAACAATGCACTCTTGAGCAACGAAAGCCCGATCCTCCCAGTACACAGGACACAGCCCTTGCCTTGACAAGATCTCTTCTACCCAAGAAGCACCTCATCGTCCAACCCAGAAAAACTGGCAGGACAAGAATGGTTATCTGTGCGTTGTAGGTGAAGGAAACAAGGTCCAGGGAGATAAAGCACTTGCCTAATATCACACAGCAAGCTAGTGGCAGGCAAAGGCTACATCCCCCTCTTGCACCAGGGCTCTTTCCATGAGGTGCCATATTTGGCCCGCCAGTTGGCCTCAGCCTCCACTGGCCCCCTTTGAATGTCAATCATTACCTGTTATAAAGGACAGGCAGGTCCTCCAGTAGTTCCTGGTTCAGGTCTTCAAACACAGTCTGAGCTTTGCTGAACTCCTCCTCTGCCTGGGTGGTAAAAACAGACAACAGGCAAGAGGCCGCCCCCTTTATCCTGTGCGGTTTTTCAGACACCAGGCTTAGTTGGAGCCGCATCTCTCCTCTCCTTCCCCAGACCCATGTTCTCCCATCTCTCTCCAGACTCAGGCTCTCCCTAGCCTCACGATTTTGACCCCCCTTACAGCATCAAGGTCAGGAGAAAATGGATTGCCTTCAGGACACGGGATGCTGGATAGACCATTCCTGGCGCCACCTGCCACGGGCAGGGAAGGGAGAGCAGGACGATCTGACCGCTTGCTTCCTCTTACCTTGGCAGTCTTGACCTCATCTTTCTTCTTAGCATTCTGCAAGGCCTCCAGGTGGTGTCGGGCGCTGTCATAGTCCACAAGTTTCCGACCCCGCTTGGCAATTCTCTCCTAGCTCAGGGGGATGAGAAGGCAGATGGATGATGCTCACTTTTCTTTTCTTTTTTAATTAATTAATTAATTATTTTTTCAAGGTGGGGTCTTGCTCTGGCCCAGGCTGACCTGGAATTTACTGTGGAGTCTCAGGGTGACCTCGAACTCACGGCAATCCTCCTACTTCTGCCTCCCGAGTGCTGGGATTAAAGGTGTGCGCCACCACTCCTGGCCTTTATTTTTTTATTGACAACTTCCATAATTACAGACAATAACCCATGGTAATTTCCTCCCTCCCCCCACTTTCCCCTTTGAAACTCAACTTTCCATCATACTCTTTCCCCCTCTCAATCAGTCCCTCTTTTGTTTTGATGTCATCATCTTTTCTTCCTATTATGATGGTCTTGTGTAGGTAGTGTCAGGTCATGGATATCCAGGCCATTTTGTGTCTGGAGGAGCACGCTGTAAGGAGTCTTACCCTTCCTTTGGCTCTTACATTCTTTCCGCCACCTCTTCTACAATGGACCCTGTCTGCTCACTTTTCATTGGCCAAAAGATGGGTATAGAGTTCCAAGAAAAGAAGCAAGATTCTAGGCTTTTACTACCAAATCTGTTCTTTCTTCCCTTCCTCCCTCCATTCATTCTTCTATTCATCCTTCTTTTCTTTCCTTTCTGTCGTTCTCTCTCTCCCTCCCTTTCAGGCATGTGTATGTGTGTTTGTGTGTGCACAGGTGCATGTGAGGAGTGTGCATACATATGTGCGCACATACATGTAAAGGCCAGAGGGTGTCATTCCTCAGGAACCCCATTCCCACCCCCTTTCTTTTCTTTTGGTTTTTTGAGGTAGCTGTCTAGGCTGACCTGGAATTCCCTACATAGTCTCAGGATGGCCTTGAGCACAGCATCTCTCCTACCTCTGCCTCCCAAGTGCTGGGACTAAAGGTGTGCGCCACCACGCCCAGCCCTCTACCTATTATTCTTGTCTACATGTTGATGGGCTAATATTCTAATATTATGCAGGTCCTGTGCAGGTAATAGCCACTGTGGGGTCATGAATACAACTGTCACTTTATGTCTTGAATGGTCCCTGAGCCTTGAGGGGTATGATAGAAATGTGCTGGGATCAAAGGCGTGTACCACCATGCCCGGCTACCTGTCCACCTTTTTTTTTTTTTTTTTGAGACAGGGTCTCTCGTTGGCCTGGAGTTTGTCAATTTGTCTAGACTGGTTGGCCAGTGAGCCCCAGGGATCCAGCCCTCGCCAGCTCCCCAGCACTGGGAGAACAGGCACAAGCCACCACACCAGGCATTTTTATCTGGGTGCTGGAGATTGAACTCAGGACCTAGTTTACTGCCTGAGCTATCTCCTCAGCCTACATTTTACTTTCTTTTTTAAAAGATTTTTTGGTTGTTCATTTTTTAAAAATTTATTTGACAGCTACAGAGAGAGAAGGAGGCAGATAGAGAGAGAGAGAATGGGCACGCCAGGACCTCTAGCCACTGCAAACGAACTCCAGACTCATGCGCCCCCTTGTGCATATGGCTAACGTGGGTCCTGGAGAACCGAGCCTCGAACCGGGGTCCTTAGGCTTCACAGGCAAGCGCTTAACCACTAAGCCATCTCTCCAGCCCACATTTTACTTTCTAACAAGGTTCTGTGCCCCAGAGTTCTCCCTCCCATACTTAGAAGAATCAGGATTTTCAGATGGAGACAGTAAGGGGCAAGTCAACATACAGAGCATGTGGAAACTTGTATTAAATTAGGATATTTCCTATGAAGCCGTTATAAACTCCTTCAGCTTCCTGGAGAAACAGCCTTGAGAATCCCGCTGGTTAGGACTTCTGGATCTTAGTCCTAAACCTGCTGCTGCTAGCTTTGTGGCCCAGGGTGAGGTACACTGTATGGCGCTTCGGTAGCCTTGCCAACTCTGGGCAAGCATTGTTCTAGAAGCCAGATGACGGGTATAAACTGCTCTGGGGCTGGAGAGATGACTTAGTGGTTACAGCATTTGTCTGTAAAGCCTAACGGTTTGATTCCCCAGAGCCCATGTAAGCCAGATGCACAAGGTGGCTATAGAGGCGTGCCCACTCTCTCGCTCTCGTTCCAATTTTAGTATATGTGCTGCCGAAGCGAGCACAACTCTCTCACTCTCAAACAAATAAATAAACAAACAAACAAAAAGAAGTAAAGTGCTTTGAGAGCTCGAAAGCACAATAAAAATAGTACATGAGAGACAGGCGTGGTGGCTCATGTCTTTAATCCCAGCACTTGGGAGGCAGAGGTAGGAAGATCACTGTGAGTTCAAGGTCACCCTGAGGCTACATAGTGAATTCCAGGTCAGCCTGGGCTAGAGTGAGAGACCCTACCTTGAAAAATGAACAACACAAAACCAAACCAAACAAGAAAAAGATTGTAGTGATCATCTTGTCCAACTTCATTCTTTTTTTTTTTTTTTTTGAGATAGGGTCTCACTCTGGTTCAGGCTGACCTGGAATTTACTATGTAGTCTCAGGGTGGCCTTGAATTCACGGCGACCCTCCTACCTCACCATCCTGATAGCTGTGATTAAAGGTGTGTGCCACTATGCCCAGCATGCTTAATGAATTTAATTGAATGAATAAAAATTCCAAATTTAGCCGGGAGGCTCACCATGAGTTCGAGGCCAGCCTGAGATTACATAGTGAATTCCAGATCAGCCTCCTGGATCCTACCTCAAAACACAAAACAAAACCAAACAAAAAATGGGTGGATGGGGTTCCTGAGGAATGACACCCAAGGCTGTCCTCTGGCCTCTACACGCATGTTCACACACGTGTGTGCACACCCCCACCATGCACCTGCACATACACAAAAACGCACATACATATGCCTGAAACAGGAGGAAGAAAGAAAGGGAGGAAGGAAAGAAAGGAAGGATGAATGGACGGACAGAAGAATGAAGGGAAGAAGGAAGGAAGGGAAGAAAGAAAGGAAGATTTGGTAGTAAAAGCCCAGAACCTTGCTTCTCTGCTTGACACTCTATTACTCACATTCTGGCCAATGAAAAGTGAGCATTACAAGACCAAAATCTAAATCTGCCTCTGGGAACAGTTTAGAATAGGGTGAGGGCTGGAGGGATGGCTAGGTGGTTAAGGCGTTTGCCTGAAAAGCCAAAGGACCCAGGTTCGATTCCCCAGGACCCACATAAGCCAGATGCACAAGGGGGTGCATGTGTCTGGAGTTCGTTTGCAGTGGCTGGAAGCCCTGGCACGTCCATTCTCTCTCTCTCCCCCCCTTTCTCTGTCAAATAAGTAAATAAGTAAAATATTTTTTTTAAAAAAAGGATAGGGTGAGTTCCTTTTCCAACCAACAGAATTTCAAGCATTTAAAGATAACTGAGACGCTTCCATTTCAGCTTCCATGCTTAATCATCTTACTCCCATCAGCTGTTCCTCAAATCTAAATGTGATGCCCTAACCAGGCACGGTGGCACATATCTGTAATCTCAGCACACAAAAGGGCGAGGCAGGAGGATGGAAAGTTTGAGGACAGCCTGGGCTATTTAGAGAGATCCTGCTTTTTTAAAAAAAGTGGGGGAGGGCTGGAGAGATGGCTGAGCAGTTAAGGCACTTGCCTCTGAAGCCTAAGGACCCAAGTTTGAGTCCAGATCCCACGTAAGCCAGATGCACAAGGTAGCGCATGGATCTGAAATTCATTTGCAGTGGCTACAGGCATGCCCATTCTCTCTCCATCTCAAATAAAAATAACTTTTAAAAAAGGTGGTGGGGAGAGGGAACTGGGGTGATGGTTCAGCAGTTAAAAGCACTTGCTTGCTAAGTCTGCTGGCCAGGGTTCAAGTCCCTAATACCCATGTAAAGTCAGATGCATGGTGTTCATACGCACCTGGAGTTTGTCTGCAATAACAAGAGGCCCTGGTACACCCATTCTCTTTTTCCTTCAAATAAATAAAATATTATTTATTTATTTATTGGTTTTTGAGGTAAGGTCTCGCTCCAGCTCAAGCTAGCCTAGAATTCACTATGTAGTCTCAGGGTGGCCTTGAACTCTTGGTGATCCTCCTACTTCTGCTTCCCGAGTGCTGGGATCAAAGGTATGCACCACCACACCTGGCATTAAATATTATTTATTTATTTATTCATTTGCAAGCAGAGAGCAACAGAAGGGATACACAGAGAAAGAGAAAGAATGGGCGCACCAGGGCCTCCAGCCCCTGCAAAGGAACTCCAGATGCATGTGCCACTATGCATGTGGCTTTATGTGGGTACTGGGGAATCGAACCTGGATTGCTAGGCTTTGTAGGCAAGTGCTTTAACCACTGAACCACCTCTCTAGTCCCTAAAATATTTTTTATTAATTTTGTTTATTTCAATTTATTTGAGAGAAGCAGAGAGAGAGAGAGAGAGAGAGAGAGAGAGGGAGAGAGATAATGGGCACACCAGGGGCCCCAGCCACTGCAAACAAACTCCAAATGCATGTGCCACCTTGTGCATCTGTCTTACATGGGTACTGGGGAATTGAGCCTTGAACTGAGGTTCTTACGCTTCACAGGCAAGCACTTAACCACTAAGCCATCTTTCCAGCCCACTAAAATATTTTTAAATATTTTATTTATTTATTTGAGGAAGGGAGAGAGACACAGAGAAGAACAGGTAGACAGAGAGAGAGAATGGGCACACCAGGGCCTCCAGCCACTGCAAAGGAACTCCAGATGCATGCATCACCTTGTGCATCTGGCTTATGTGGGTCCTGGGGAATTGAACCAGAGTCCTTAGGCTTCTCAGGCAAGCACCTTAACTGCTAAATCATCTCTCATGCTCCTAGATTAAAAAATAATAATAATATGTAGCCAGGCATGGTGGTGCATGCTTTTAATCCCAGCACTCGGGAGGCAGAGGTAGGAGGATTGCCATGAGTTCGAGGCCACCCTGAGACTCCATAGTGAATTCCAGGTCAGCCTGGGCTAGAGTGAGACCTTACCTCAAAAAACCAAAAGAAAAAAATATGTTATTATTTAGGGCTGGAGAGATGGCTTAGCAGTTAAGGCACTTACCTGCAAAGCCCAAGGACCCAAGTTTGAGTCCAGATCCCACGTAAGCCAGATGCACAAGGTAGCGCATGGATCTAAAATTCATTTGCAGTGGCTGGAGGCCCTGGCATGCCCATTCTCTCTCCATCTCAAATAAAAATAACTTTTAAAAAGTGGGGGAGGGCTGGAGGGATTGCTTAGCAGTTAAGGTGTGTGCCTACAAAGCCAAAGGACCTTGGTTCAATTCCCCAGGACCCTTGTAAGCCAGATGCACAAGGGGGCACATGCATCTGGAGTTCATTTGCAGTGGCTGGAGGCCCTGGCATGCCCATTCTCTCTCCATCTCAAATAAAAATAACTTTTAAAAAAGGTGGTGGGGAGAGGGAACTGGGGTGATGGTTCAGCAGTTAAAAGCACTTGCTTGCTAAGTCTGCTGGCCAGGGTTCAAGTCCCTAATACCCATGTAAAGTCAGATGCATGGTGTTCATACGCACCTGGAGTTTGTCTGCAATAACAAGAGGCCCTGGTACACCCATTCTCTTTTTCCTTCAAATAAATAAAATATTATTTATTTATTTATTTATTTATTTATTTATTTATTTATTTATTTATTTATTTATTTGAGAGAGAGAAGGAGAGAAAGTAGGAGAGAGAGAGAGGAGAGAGATAATGGGCACACCAGGGCCTCCAGCCCCTGCAAAGGAACTCCAGATGCATGCACCACCTTGTGCATCTGGCTTATGTGGGTCCTGGGGAATTGAACCAGAGTCCTTAGGCTTCTCAGGCAAGCACCTTAACTGCTAAATCATCTCTCATGCTCCTAGATTAAAAAATAATAATAATATGTAGCCAGGCATGGTGGTGCATGCTTTTTAATCCCAGCACTCAGGAGGCAGAGGTGGGAGGATCGCTGTGAGTTCGAGGCCACCCTGAGACTCCATAGTGAATTCCAGGTCAGCCTGGGCTAGAGTGAGACCTTACCTCAAAAAACCAAAAGAAAAAAATATGTTATTATTTAGGGCTGGAGAGATGGCTTAGCAGCTTGGTCAGCCAGCAGAAGCAGATGGCAAGACTCTATGGCTGCAGACACCACACCCTTTGGTGGCAGTACGCTGGGGAATCGGCTGGAACTGAGCTGCTGCAGCCCTCCTCCCTGCTGGCTGGCTGTCACAGTGCTGAGAAGTGTCGTGCAGCTGCTGGTGGAGAAACGTCAGCGATAGACTGAACCAGCACTGGATGAAGCCCTCCTCCTGTGAGAGTGTCGAGCTGAACGTCAGCGATAGACTGAACCAGCACTGGACCCTGCAGGCTCACAACTGTCCAGCCAGGTCAGACGTGTCCACTTGTGAAATAGTGGCCCATCTGCTACGGGGATAACTGATTGCTCTCTGATTGATTTGAGGCCCGCTCCACGGGCGCGAAGTCACGCCTAGTACCACAGTCTAGTCAAAAGCCTGTGACTGGGAAGGCAGTAAGCTCTAGGGGAGAAGCTACCACCATTGCCTGTCCACCAAATTACCCTTTAATATTTATGTTTATACCCATATGTTAGTGTTCCTCTCACTTTGGGTTAGAGAAGCTTCTCTTTTCAGATGGCGGCGACCACTGGGGAGACACAAAACTCATCAACCTGGGCTGGGGAGATGGCTTAGTGGTTAAGGCACTTGCCTGCAAAGCTAAAGAACCCAGGCTCGATTGCTCAGGACCCACGTTAGCCAGATGCATAAGGAGGCACATGCGTCCGGGGTTCATTTTTGCAGTGGTGGAGGCCCTGGCGTGCCCATTCTCTCTCTCTCTCTCTCTCTGCTTCTTTCTCTCAAATAAATAAACAAAAGCTCATCAACATGCTGAGAAGTGACACCTGAGTGCTGAGCACTGAGTGAGACATCTCTACCACAGCCTCCAAGACTTGGGGACCACTGTAGGCAAGGTGGAGCAAAGGGTCATGCCCAAAGGTGAAGAGTGGTGGACGCTGTCTTCCAGACACATTCATGACCTCACAGTGGCTGACACTACCTGGACCTGCATAATACTGGGCTCGTCAACGCTTGTCATGAATGATAGAGAGCGTAAGAGAAAAAAATCACATCAGCCGGGCGTGGTGGCGCACACCTTTAATCCCAGCACTCAGGAGGCAAAGGTAGGAGGATTGCCGTGAGTTCGAGCCAGCATGAGAATTACATAGTTGAATTTCGGGTCAGCCTGGGCTACTGTGGACCTACCAGAAAAACAAACAAGCATGGGCTGGAGGAGATGGCTTAGGGTTAAGTGCTTGCTGTGAAAGCCTGAGGACCCGGTTTCGAGGCGATTCCCAGGACCCACGTTAACCAGATGCACAAGGGGGCGCACGCGTCTGGAGTTCGTTCGCAGTGGCTAGAAGCCCTGGCACGCCCATTCCCTCTCTCTCTCTCTCTGTGCCTCTTTCTCTCTCTGTCTGTCGCTCTCAAATAAAAACATACAAACAAACAAACAAACAAACAAAAATCGACATTCAAATAGAAGTGAGACTAGTTGGAAATAAGAAGGGATTCAGTGGAAAGTGGATGGGCGAGATTATGATGAAAATATCCTTTGTATATGTATGAAAATTATCAGTAAGAGGTTTTTTTTTTTAAAAAAAGAGAGGCATAATGTCTAAGCTGCCCTTACTCCGACAATGGCTTTCAGCTCCTCGTGCCCATCCCACTCGCTGCTGTAGATCTCCTGCAGAGTTTCTGACACTCTCTTCGAGCTCTCATGCATCACTGGAAGGAGAGAACTCAGGCTTACCATCAGGTTTCCCAAACCCAAGTCAGCGGGTCAGTTCAGAAGGCTGGGTTATCGGTGCGGGAAGATGGATGGGCGGGGCTGGGAAAGGTCCCAACTAGGCCCACAGAGAGCCAGAGGTCAAGGGAACAATGAGGAACCCGAGCCTGCTTGTTCCATCCACCCCAGCCCTCCCAGCCTCGCATCAGCGCCTCTCACTTTTCTGTGTTGACTACCCACCTTTGACGGCACTAAGGAAGCTCTTGAGGTCCTTGTACAGCTTGTGGCCTTCTGCCTGAAGGGAAAAAAGAGCTTTGGTGACGAACAATATATATATATATATATATATATATATATATATATATATATAATTTTTTTCGAGGTAGGGTCTCACTCGAGCCCAGGCTGACCTGGAGTTCACTATGTAGTCTCGGGCTGGCCTCGAACTTTCAGGAAAGAAAGAGAAAGATAATGGATGCGCCAGGGCCTCTAGCCACTGCAAATGACCTCTAGATGCATGCACCACCATGTGCATCTGGCTTATGTGGGTCCTGGGGAATTGAACCTGGGTCATTAGGCTTTGCAGGCAAGCGCCTTAACTGGTGAGCCATCTCTCCAGCCCACCTTCTTGTTTTAGAAAGAGGGAGATGTCTACTATGTACCTAAGAATTCTAGCCGAGAGAAAGAGAGAGAGAGAGAGAGAGAGAGAGAGAGAGAGTTTGGGGTGGGCGATGGCTCAGTGGGTAAGAGTGCTTGTTGCACAAACATTAGGACCTGACTTTGATCCCCAGCAAAAAAGCCACGTCTGGCCGCACATCACTGTAACCCCAGTGCTGAGACAGGGAGAAACGGGGATCCCTGGAGGCCAGTCTCACTGAAAAATGGAAGGCTTGGGCTGGAGAGATGGCTTAGTGGTCAAGCGCTTGCCTGTGAAGCCTAAGGACCATGGTTCGAGGCTCGATTCCCCAGGACCCACGTTAGCCATATGCACAAGGGGGCGCACACATCTGGAGTTCGTTTGCAGTGGCTGGAGGCCCTGGGGCGCCCATTCTCTCTCCCCCCCCTCTCTCTGCCTATTTCTGTCTGTTGCTCCCAAATAAATAAATTAAAAAAAAATAAACAACAACAACAAAAAACCCAGTAACTCTAAAAAAAAAAAAAAAAGGAAGGCTTCAGGTTCAGTGAGAGATCCTATCTCTAGGAATAAAAGTAGAAGACAGATAGAAGAGGTCACCCAACATCCTCCTCTGGCTTCTACATGAGCACAGGGTGTACGCACACACACACACACACACACACACACACACATCTGACACACACATACTATGTGTGGTGGTTTGATTCAGGTGATCCCCATAAACTTAGGTATTCTGAATGCTAGGTTCCCAGCTGGTGGAGATTTGGGAATGTACGCCTCATGGAGGTGGTGTATTGTTGAGGGCAGGCTTATGGGTGTTATAGCCAGTTTCCCCATGCCAGTGTTTGGCACACTCTCCTGTTGCTATTGTCCACCTGATGTTAGCCAGGGGCTGATGTTGTCGTTTTCCCCTGACATCGTGGAGCTTCCCCTCGAGCCTGTAAGCCAAAATAAACCTTTTTCCCACAAGCTGCTCTTGGTTGGGTGTTTTCTACCAGCAATGCGAACCTGACTGCCACACTGTGCTACATATACTACACAGATCTCACACACACACACACACACACACACAGGAGCAAAAGTAGAAGGCAGAGATCAATAGAACTGTGGAGGCAAATGCTGGGCTTGCCCAGGAAGAGAGTCAATTACGATCTCCTTGGAGAAGTATAAGCAAGTGACTGATGGGATGGAAGAGTGAAATGAGGCAAGATGGAGAACGGAGGTGAAAAACATGTGTGAGGAGTCAGAGAAGAAAGGGAGACAGAAGTGGGATTATTACCATGAGTTTGACACCATCCTGAGACTACATAGAGAATTCCAGGTCAGCCTGGGGCTACAGTAAGACCCTACCTCAAAAAAAAAAAAAAAAAATCACTGAGTGTGGTGGCACACAACTTTAATCCCAGCACTCTGGAGGCAGAAGTAGAAGGATCACTATGAATTTGAGGCCAGCCTGAGACTACTTAGTGAATTCCAGGCCAGCCTGGGCTACAGCAAGATCTTACCTTATAAAACAAACAAAAATAAAATAAAATAAGAGGGCTGGAGAAATGTCTTAGTGCTTAAGGCACTTGCCTGCGAAGACTAAAGACCTGGGTTTGATTCCCTAGTACCCACATAAGCCAGATGCACAAGGTAGCACATGCGTCTGGAGTTCATTTGCAGTGTCTAGAGGCCCTGATGTGCCCATTCTTCTCCCCACTCTCTTATCCACAAATAAATAAATAAACAAATATATTTTTAAAAAGAAAAGCATTAAAAAAAACACACACAGCTAGGGCTGCAGAGATGGCTCAGAGGTTAAAGGCTCTTGCTTGCAAAGTCTCATGGCCTAGGTTCAATTCCTAGTACCCACATAAAGCCAGATGCACAAAGTGGTACATGCGTCTGGAGTTTGTCTGCAGTGGCAAGAGGCCCTGGTGTGTCCATACTCATTCTCTTTCTGATAAATAAATAAATAAATAAAATAAAATACAATAACAAGGGCTGGGGAGCTGCCTCAGAGGTTAAGGTGCTTACTTGCAAGCCTAAGGACCTAGGTTTGATTTCACCAGTACCCACATAAGCCAGATGTGCAAGGTAGTGCATGCATCTGGAGTTCATTTGTGGTGGCAAGAGGCCCATACTCACTTCCTTTCTGTCTTATAAATATATAATATAAATAAATAAATAAATATAAATAGGCTGGAAAGATGTGTTAGGGGTTAAGGCACTTGCCTGCAAAACCTAAGGACTTTGGTTCGATTTCCCAGTACCCACGTAAGCACAAGGTGGCACATGTGTCTGGAGTTCATTTGCTGTGGCTAGAGCTCTGGCATGCCCATCCCCCCTCTCTCTATCTGCCTATTTATCTGTCTGTCTCTCAAATAAATAAATTATAAATAAATAAATACAATTATAAAATGTTTAATAGCCAGGCACAGCGGCTTACACTTATAATCTTAGCACTTGGGAGGCTGAGGTAGTTGGATCACCATAAATTAAAGCCAAGGCCAGCCTGGTCTACATTGTAAATTCAGGACAGTCAGGACTACAGCGTGAGAATCCATTAAAAATTTTTTTTTCTTGGTAGGGTCTTACTCTAGCCCAGGCTGATCTGGAATTCACTATGGGTGAATTCACAGGATGGCCTCCAACTCATGGCGATCCACCTACTTCTGCCTCTCAAATGCTGGGATTAAAGACGTGCACCACCACACCCAGCACTAAATTATTTTTAAAAGAAACCAATTTATTGCTGGGCATAGTGGTGCACGCCTTTAATCCTAGCACTCAGGAGGCAGAGGTAGGAGGATGGCTGTGAGTTCAAGGCCATCCTGAGACTACATAGTGAATTCCAGGTCAGCCTGGGCTACAGTGAGACCCTACCTTGAAAAAAAAAAGTTAGGGCTGGAGAGATGACTTAGTGGTTAAGGCGCATGCCTGTGAAGCCTAAGGACCCAGGTTTGATTCTCCAGGTCCCACGTAAGCCAGATGCACATGGTGGTGCATGTGTCTGGAGTTCCTTTACAGTGACTAGAGGCCCTGGTGTGCCTAATCTCTTTCTCTCTTCCTCTCTCTGTCTCTAATATATATATTATGGATATATATATCACAGTCCAGAAGATGTGAGTGTCCTCTGCCCTTGCCTGGACCTCACAAAACTCAGCTCATGTCCACGTTTCAGAACCTAGCCTTTGTCCCAAAGTACATTCCTTATGCTCTTGCACTTTCCTTATTATTTTGTTTTTGATTTTGATTTTGTTTTTCGAGGTAGGGTCTCGCTCTAGCCCAGGCCAGGGTGGCCTTGAACTCACGGCGATCCTCCTACCTCTGCCTCCCGAGTGCTGGGATTAAAGGCGTGCGCCACCACGCCCGGCTCTTGCTTTCTTTAGAGAAGTGCGGGAGTGCACGTGGAGCTGCAGATGATGGCACGGGATGGGTGGCATCATTCTACTTCTCTGACCTGTCCATCCTAAAACGTCTCCAGGCTGATGACTCCAGCATCTTCTGTCCTGACAGATGGGACTCTCAGTCTCAGGTTCTCACTTGCCTGGGAGTCAAGTAACCTGGCTCTACTCCAGCCAGCAAGTTATTCTACTTTTCTGCCTTCAGTTTCCTCAGCCTTGAACACAGGCCATTTCTATCTCCAGGTCTTGTGATCTTTATCACGTCTGTTCTCTGAAACCTTGCCAGATTCTTGGCATTGCCATAAAGTGTCTGAGTCAGTCCTTCCCACCCCCTGTACAAACAGCCCAAGCCCTTAGTTAATGACCCATTCGCTGGGGAAGTTGTCCCGAGCAATCAGGTGCGTAAGATTGGGTCCCAACAGACCAACACGGAGGATGGAGAAAAATGTTGAGAGTTCCATACTTGTTAAAAAAGATGGACTCTGGGCTAGAGAGATGGCTTAGTGGTTAAGGCGTTTGCCTGCAAAGTCAAAGGACCCTGGTTCAATTCCCTGGGACCCATGTAAGCCAGATGCACAAGACTGGCACAACATGCATTTGGAGATCATTTGCAGTGGCTGGAGGCCCTGGAGCGCCCATTCTCTCTCTCCCTCTCTCTCTTTCTTTTTCTCTCTCTCAAATAAATAAATAAAAATTTTAAAAAACTAAAAAAATAAAGAAAGAAAGAAGATGGACCTTACAACATGATGCCCCCAGATACAAAATGGCCTGGATATCCATGACCTCACAGTGCCCGACACTACCTACACAAGACCATCAAAATAGGAGGAAAAGATCATGACATCAAAATAAAAGAGAGACTGATTGAGATGGGGAGGGGATATGATGGAGAATGGAGTTTCAAGGGGGAAAGTGGGGGGAGAGAAAAGCATTACCATGGAATATTTTTTTATAATCATGGAAGTTTTTAATAAAAAGAAACTTGAAAAGAAAAAAAAAACATTAAAAAAAGAAGAAGAAGATGGACTCAGAGGCTGGGCATGGTGGCGCACACTTTTAATCCCAGCACTTAAGAGGCAGAGGTAGGAGGATCGCTGTGAGTCTGAGGCCAGCTTGGGACTACAGAGTGAGTGCCAGGTCAGCCTGGGCTAGAGTGAGACCCTACCTCTAAAAACAACAACAAGAAAAAAATTGTGAATTCTGAGAAACCCCAACACTCAGCAGAACAAAGCCAGGCATTGTGGCACATGCCTTTAGCTCCAGCACTTGAGAGGCTGAGGTAGGAGGATCGCTGTAAATTCAAGCCTGGCTTGGAGCTATAGAGTGAGCTCTCCAGATTAGTGTAGGCTAGAGAGACCCTACCTTAAAAAAAAAAAAAAAGAAAAAAGGCTGGAGTGATGACTCAGCAGTTAAGGCACTTGCCTGCAAAGCCTGACGACCCAGGTTCTATTCGCCAGGACCCATGTAAGCCAGATGCACAAAGTGATGCATGTGTCTGGAGTTCCTTTGTACTGACTAGAGGCCCTGGCATGGCCATTCTCTCTCTCTGTTTTTGTCTCTGCTTGCAAATAAATAAAAACATTTTTAGGGCTGGAGAGATGGCTTAGCGGTTAAGCGCTTGCCTGTGAAGCCTAAGGACCCTGTTCAGAGGCTTGATTCCCCAGGACCCACGTTAGCCAGATGCACAAGGGGGCGCATGCATCTGGAGTTCGTTTGCAGTGGCTGGAGGCCCTGGCACACCCATTCTCTCTCTCTCTCTCCCTCTTTCTCTCTCTGTCTGTCGCTCTCAAATAAATAAAAAATAAACAAAAAAATTTAAAAGATATTTTTAAAACAAATAAACAAAAACAGAACAAAGCCCCGAGGAAGCGCTCAGAGGGCTTGCCCTGATGGCTACCCTAGGAGGATGAAGCCACAGTTAGATTCCATTCTGAAGGCAATGAATTGGAATCAGTTGTCAGTATTACAAGTCAAAGATTAAAGTGCTGCTCGGGAAGACAAGTCTTCCTATACAATACGTTTTGAAGAGAGTTAAGGGGGAAGCATGCTGAGCTGCCACATCCAGGAGCCTAGGCGAGCAGCAAGGCCTCAAAACCAAGCTGAGAAGTTGTGAGGGACGAGGGAAGACACTGTACTAAAGAGTGCACTCTTTAGTCATGATTCTGACTATCACAGGAGAAAGGAGACAGGCAGCCATTATGTGCCTCCAGACAGAAGATATAAGACCTAGGAAGTAGTCCTGCCTCCAGACCCACAAGAACAAAAAAGTGAAATGTCATCAACCCTATAAATTTACAGAAAACAAGGAAACAACACCATGGAGATGCAGTCAGCAAAACAAATTGCCAGGAGTCGCAATAAAGGAGGGATTAAAAATCTATAGACTCAGAGGTTAAACCTCAGATCCAAGAGGCTCAGGCATGTCAGTGAATTGCTGACTTAAGCTACAAACCCGATGACTCAGTCAGGGGAATCTGAATACAGACTGGATTGCTTTTTGGGGTAGAACTCAGGTTGGAACCCAGGGCCTTGTATACAGTATGCAAACACTGAGCTAAACCCTTAGACTGGGTATTTTGATATTAAGGAATGATGCTAATGGTTTTTAGATAGCACCCAAACTTAACTTTTACTGGAATATCTAATCTGCAATACCGTAAAGATATCGTATTTTGTTTTTAAGTAAAAACCAACTTCGTGCAGCGAGGTTGTGTTGCTGCACTCTTATAATCCTAGCACTCTGGAGGCCGAGGCAGGAGGTTTGCTAGGAGTTTGAGGCCACTTGGGATTACATGGTAAGCACAAGGGCTGTAACTAACAAGACTGCCTCAACTTACCCCCATGCACCTGCAAAAGAAGTAACCTCATTTGTATTGACAATTTCCATAATATTCGACAATAAACCATAGCAATTCTCTACCCCCCACTTTCCCCTTTGCAACTCCACTCTCCATCATATCTCCTCCCCCTCTCTATCAGTCTCTTTTATTTTGATGTCATCATCTTTTCCTCCTTATTATGATGGTCTTGTGTAGGTAGTGTCAGACACTATGAGGTCATGGATATCCAGGCCATTTTTATTTATTTATTTATTTCTATTTTTATTTGTTTGGTTTTTCGAGGTAAGGTCTCATTCGAGCCCAGGATGACCTGGAATTCACTCTGTATTCTCAGGGTGGCCTCGAACTCACGGTGATCTTCCTACCTCTGCCTCCCGAGTGCTGGGATTAAAGGCATGCGCCATCATGCCTGGCTATCCAGGCCATTTTAATCTCATTGTTTTTATAAACCTCATATTTATCTGTAATGGATATCCTTTTTTTTTTTTTGGAGGGGGAGGGTGTAGGGGTAGGGTCTCACCCTAGCCCAGGCTGACCTGGAATTCACTATGTAGTCTCAGAGTGCACCACTACGCCCAGCTAATTTTTTAAATATTTATGTGGTTATTTGTTTATTGAGTGATTAAGTCAAGGTCTCTTATATAACCCAGGTTGGCCTCAAACCCAACCTCTTACCTCAGCCACTTGAATCCTAAAATTATAGACATGAGCCTCTCGGGCTGGCTGTTACCCAGTTCCTAATGCAAATTTTCTTCCCAAGATTATCCAAAATACGAAAAGAGACAAAGTCCTTTGTCCTGTCAGATCTCAGGGTCAGGAGAAAGAGGACCAATACATTGCTCTTGCTCCCAGGGGAAGGACAAGCAGCAGGTCACCCCGTGACCCTAAGCCCTGGGGAGAGAAGGCTGGGAGACGCTTGCTGCTTTACAGACTCAACCCTCCTGTCTTCTTCCCTCCTCTACATGGGCTCCTTTCCCAACCCCCCAGATTACCTGCTGTTGGTAGAAGTTGGCAGCACTTTGTTCAAATCGCTCATCTTTCGTTTCAACAGTTTTCCCCAGTTTTTGCAGTACCTGCAGACGTAAGACAGAAAGTCACATCACAAAGGTTATGGTCAAGTCTCTTATCTGCGGACCTTAGATGACCCTAGCTTCTCTCAGTCTTGGATGCAAATGAAGGTTCGGACTTTCATCAGCTCAACAAGATTAGAAATGTAGGGCTGCTCAACGGGTGCAATAGTGGCACGTCTGTCGTGGTGGAAACCAACTGCCCTCCAATTGGACTGGAGGCCCGCTCCAGGGGGGGGGAATACATCCCTGATACTGAAAACTTAAAACAGGGGTAGTCATTAGCCCTAGGGGTGTAACATCTGCTGATGTCTGGAAAAATGTATATACTATGCTTACCAAACTGCCTAGTAAGCACTTTTCTTAATATTTATACCCTTATATTAATGCTACTCTCACTTTGGGTAGAGAATCTTCTCTTTTCAGATGGCAGTGACCTTAGGATGACTCAGAAGGTATCATAGTGCTGGAAAGAAGTGACTGGAGTACTGAGTAACAACTCGATCACACCTTCCAAGGCTCAGGGTCTAATGCGGAAGAAGTGGCGGAAAGAATTAAGAGCCAAAGGAAGGGTAGGACTCCTTACAACGTGCTCCCCGCAGACACAAAATGTCCTGGATATCCATGACCTCACAGTGCCTGAGACTACCTACACAAGACCATCCTAATAGGAGGAAAAGATGATGACATCAAAATGAAAGAGAGACTGAGAGGGGTAGGAGATATGATGGAGAGTGGAGTTTCAAAGGGGAAAGTGGGGGGAGGTAGGGTATTACCATGGGATATTTTTTATAATCATGGAAAATGTTAATAAAAATTGAGAAAAAATAAATAAATAGAAAAAAAAGAAATGTAGGGCTGGGAAAATGGCTTAGCAGTTAAGGCATTTGCTTGCAGAGCCTAAGGACCCCGGTTCGATTCCCCAGGACCCACGTAAGCCAGATGTACAAGGGGGCGCATGTGTCTGGAATTCGTTTGCAGTGGCTGGAGGCCCTGGTGTGTCCATTCTCTCTTTCTCTCTGCCTCTTCCTCTGTCTCTGTCTCAAATAAATAAATAAAAAATATTTTTAAAAAAGATTAGAAATGAGCCTGGCATGGTGGCGCATGCCTTTAATCCCAGCACTTGGGAGGCAGAGGTAGGAAGAAGAGCACCTTGAGTTCAGGGCCACCCTGAGGATACACAGTGAATTCCATGTCAGCCTGGGCTAGAGTGAGACCCTACCTTGAAAAACCAAAAAAAAAAAAAAAAAAAAAAAAAAAAAAAAAAAAAAAAGAAAGAAATGTACATGTTGCTGACAAATACAATCATGTTTTGTGTTTCTTCTCAAATTGGGGCACTAGGGGCTATGCAGGAGTGTACTAAAGGACCTTTCCTTCTTCCTTTCTCCCATTTTTCCTTTCTATTTATATCATCCATCTACCTACACATATCATCAATCTTTTTTATTTTTATTTTTTTTTTTGAGGTAGGGTCTCACTCTAGCAAAGGCTGACCTAGGAATTCATTATGTAGTCTCATGGTGGCCTCGAACTCATGGCAATTCTCCTACCTTGGCCTCCTGAGTGCTGGTATTAAAGGTGGGTACCACCACAACCTAGCTTTGAAAACTTTTAAAAAAAATTATTTGTGGGGCTTTACCCAATCTCTCCTTACTCATTTTGGGAGCTCTTTGTACTCCCTCCTCTTTCCTTTTGTAATATTTTATCTATTTATTTATTTGTGTGTGTGTGTGTGTGAGAGAGAGAGAGAGAGAGAGAGAAAATGAGTGTGCCAGGGCCTCTAGCAAATTCCAGACATCCAGACTCATGAGCCGCCTTGTGCATCAGGCTTTACATGGGAACTGGGGAGTTGAACCCAAGTCCTTACACTTTGCAGGCAAGCGCCTTAACTGCTGAGCCATCTCTCCAGCTCTTTCCTTCTCTTAATCTAATAAAGTCTCTCTAAACCTTAACCTCCGGCCTATGGATTTTAATTATTTAAATTCAGAAGACAAGAATCTGGGGTGCCCTAAATTTGTCAGTGCATTGGTATATTGGTGTATTGACAAGGAACCCCAAACTTCCTGTCTCACCTGGCCAAGAGCTCTGCCTTCTCTTGTGGGGCTTCTCAACCCCCCACTTGCTTCCCTGGACAAGAGCTCCACCTTGCTTCCTTCTGGCGCATTTTAAGTTTAAGCCCCCTTCTCTTCTTCCTCCTAACGTTTTTTTTTTTTTTTTTTTTTTTTTTTTTTTTTTGTTCGAGGGAGGGTCTCACTCTGGCCCAGGCTGACCTGGAATTCACTATGTCATCTCAGGGTGGCCTCGAACTCACGGTGATCCTCCTACCTCTGCCTCCTGAGTGCTGGGATTAAAGGCATGCGCCACCATGCCCGGTGTTCCTCCTAAAGTTTGAAGCTATCATAAAATCTTTCTGACCCTTAAAAAATTTTTAAATATTTTTTATTTTTATTTATTTGAGAGTGACAGAGAGAGAAAAGACAGAGAAGAGAGAGAGAGAGAGAGAATGGGCGCGCCAGGGCCTCCAGCCACTGCAAACAAACTCCAGACACGTGCGCCCCCTTGTGCATCTGGCTAACGTGGGTCCTGGGGAATTGAGCCTCGAACCGGGGTCCTCAGGCTTCACAGGCAAGCGCTTAACCGCTAAGCCATCTCTCCAGCCCACCTTAAAAATTTTTATTTGTGTATGTGAGACAGTGTGTCTGTGTATGGATGTACCAGGGTCTCTTGCTGCTGCAAATGACCTCCGAACACATGTGCCACTTTGTGCAACTGGCTTTGTGTGGGTGCTGGGGAACTGAACCTGCATAGGCAGGCTTTGCAAACAAGTGCCTTTAAGTGTGGAACCATCTCTCCAGCCTCCCCCGCTTTTCTTTTTAACCCAAGAGCTCCTCTTGAGCTGGGCACGGAGGCTCACGCTTGTAACCCCAGCACTCCGGGGGCTGAGGCAGGCAGATTGCCGAGTTCAAGGCCAGCCTGGGCAACAGGGTGAAACCCTCTCAAAACAAAACAAAACGGAGCCCCTCTTCCCAGTCATTGTCACGAGGCAGTTAGAGAGATGGGCAAGGGACTCTTTCCTCATGGACGACCTCGTGGAAAACTGAGAAATACTTAGTGTGTGTGTGTGTGTGTGTGTGTGTGTGTGTGTGTGTGTCTGTGTAGATATGTATAATGTTTGACACTCAGAAATGAACTCTACTTTTATTTCTATCTCCTATCAAGCAGGAAACAGAAGAGCCCGCCATTATCCTGGCTTCAGTACTAATGCAAGACAGTGATGAAGAAGGCCGAGCCCCCAGGGTCCACTGCGGAAGAGGTGGCGGAAAGAATATAAGAGCCAGAGGAAGGGTAGGACTCCTTACAGCGTGCTCCTCCAGACACAAAATGGCCTGGATATCCATGACCTCACAGTGCCTGACACTACCTACACAAGACCATCATAAGAGGAGGAAAAGATCATGACATCAAAATAAAAGAGAGACTGATTGAGAGGGGGAGGGCATATGATGGAGAGCGGAGTTTCAAAGGGGAAAGTGGGGGGAGGGAATTACCATGGGATATTGTTTACAATTATGGAAGTTGTTCATAAAAAAAAATTGGAAAAAAAAAAGAAGGCCGAGCCTCTATTTGCAGAGGGCATGCTCACCAACCACCAAGTAACTGCTTGTAGAAGTCGCTTCCCCAAGGGAGTCCCTGCTGTCCTGCCCTAGGCAGGAAGGGTGACCGTCTCTGGCACTCTGCCCTTTTTCCTCACAGGTGACATGTATCACGAGTGCCCCACTGCGTCCCTCCCCATGTCCATCTCTGGAACCCATCCCGTGCTTTCTGCTCTTGCTGCCGTAGCCTTAGCCCGGGCACTCATTGCTACACTAGATCTTGATGCTGCTGCTTCAAATCGAACAGGTCCTATACCGTGTTCACCAAACTGCCCAGGAAGCACTTCTCTTAATGTTCATACCCATATATTAATGCTACTCTCACTTTTGGTAGAGAACCTTCTCTTTTCAGATGGCAGTGACCTTGGGATGACTCAGAAGGCATCATGGTGCTGGAAAGAAGTGACAGGAGTGCTCAGCACTGCAATATCTCTATCACACCTTCTATGGCTCAGGCTCCATTGCGGAAGAGGTGTCGGAAAGAATGTAAGAGCCAAAGGAAGGGTAGGACTCCTTACAATGTGCTCTTCCAGACACAAAATGGCCTGGATATCCATGACCTCATACTGCCTGACACTACCTACACAAGACCATCATAAGAGGAGGAAAGATCATGACATCAAAATAAAAGAGAGACTGATGGAGGGGGGATATGATGGAGAGTGGACTTTAAAAGGGAAAAGCGGGGGGAGGGAGGGAATACCATGGGATATTGTTTATAATTATGGAAGCTGTCAATAAAATAAAATATTAAAAGCCGGGCATGGTGGTGCACGCCTTTAATCCCAGCACTCGGGAGGCAGAGGTAGGAGAATCCCCATGAGTTCGAGGCCACCCTGAGACTACATAGTGAATTCCAGGTCAGCCTGGCCTAGAGTGAGACCCTACCTCGAAAAACAAAAACAAAACAAAAAACAAAGATAAAACAAAACACAACCCACCGGGGCAGGTTGTTTGTTCTTCCTAAAGTGTTAATGCACTGGCTTATGCTCTAGGCCAGGCTGACTTGGAACTCATTCTGTAGTTCCACGTTGGCCCTGAACTCACAGCAATCATCCTAATGCCTCCCAAGTCCTGGGATCAAATCTTTCAAACACCTACCCACATCTATTTCACATTAATCAAATGGATCACCCCCTCCCTCCCAGGTGCTTGTAATTTTGATGACTTGTAAACGCTTCTGGTGCCGTTTTAGTCTCCTTATTCATGTGTCAGTTTCCTGGCCTTCTATGACTCCTTATGGATTGGATACTTTTACTTATTTAGCTCTCAGAATCCGGCACATGGATGAAGACTCGGTAATTCTCACAGGAGGGTTAAGACTGATACAGAAGAGGCCATGGGCTAGGTCTTGGTATAAAGAGCCAGAGTAGATACAGGATTCCAGACAAACACCTTAGCAAAATCACGTGAGTGTGTAACTGAGAGGGTTGGGCATGGCTCATTTAGGGTGTGCTATGGGGAGTGGTCGGGAATGAAGGTAGAAGAGGAGATTGAAGTCTAATTAAGGTCTTTGAGGGTTGGAGAGATGGTTTAGCGGTTAAGGCGCTTGCCTACAAAGCCAAAGGACCCCGGTTCAATTCCTCAGGACCCATGTAAGCCAGATGCACAAGGGGGCACGTGCAGCTGGAGTTGGTTTGCAGTGGCTGGAGGCCCTAGCGCGCCCATTCTCTCTCACTCTATCTGCCTCTTTCTCTCCCTCTCTCTCTCTCAACTAAATAAAGTAAATATTTTTGAAAATACAAAAAAGGGTCTGGAGAGATGGCTTAGAGGTTAAGGAGTTTGCCTGCAAAGCCAAAGGATCCTGGTTTGACTCTCCAGGACCCATGTAAGCCAAATACATAAGGTGGAGCATGCATTTGGAGTTTGTTTGCAGTGGCTGGAAGCCCTGGTGCGCTCTCTCTCAAATAAATAAATAAATAAAATATAGTTAAAACAAAAAAGCAAACAAACTGAAAAAATACAAAAAAGCTAGGCATGGCACTGCACGCCTTTAATCCAGAACTCAGTAGGCAGAGGTAGTAGGATTGCTGGGAGTTCAAGGCCACCCTGAGACCACTGAATGAGATCCAGATCAGGCTGGGCTAGAGACCCTACCTCAGAAAAAAGGAAGAAGGGCTTTGAATCACATGTCTGGGCAGCCAGGAAGGCTCTGTAGATTCTCTAGCTCAAATGTCTCTAATGCTCTGGAGAAAGTGTGTGTGTGTGTGTGTGTGTGTGTGTGTGTGTGTGTTCATGCATGTTCACGTGTACACACACACCAATATCTCTCACTTCTGGAGCTCTTTCTGCAGTGGCTTAGATCAAGGGCCATTGCAGTTAGATGTTAACTTGCATCTTGGCCTTTCCACTTTACTGGTTGTACACTTTTGGGCCTCAGTGTAAAGAGCTTCTTTCCTCTCATTAATATAATATTTCTGGACTGGAGAGATGGCTTAGCAGTTAGGACACTTGCTCGTGAAGCCTAAAGACCCATGTTCAACTTTCCAGATTCCACATAAATCAGACGCGCAAAGTTGAGGCAAGTGCAAGGTCGCACATGCCCACTAGGTGGTACAAGCATCTGGAGCTCAATTTCGGTGGCTGAGACCCTGGCATACCAATTCTCTCTGTCCCTCTCTCTGGCTTTCCCTAAAATAAGTGAAATACAATAAAGGTAATTATTTCTGCAGTGAGGTCAAGATCATTCCGAGACTCCATAGTGAATTCCAGGTTAGCCTGGGCTAGAGTGAAACCCTACCTGGAAAAACTAAAACTAAACAAACAAACAAACGATATTTCTTAGGGCCTGGTGTGGTGGCTCACACCTTTAATCCCAGCACCCGGGAGGCAGAGGTAGGAGGATTGCTATGAGTTCAAGAAAAGCCTGGAGCTACACAGTTAATTCCAGGTCAGCCTGGGCTAGAATGAGACTCTACCTTGAAAAACCAAAAAAATAAAAATAAAATAAAAATAAGGGCTGGAGAGATGGCTTAGTGGTTAAGGCACTTGCCTGTGAAGCCTAAAGATTAATGGCGTGCGCCACCACTCCTGGCTCTATTTTTAATTTTTATTTATTTTTTTGAGAAAGAGAGACAAAGAGGCAGAGAGAGAATGGGCATGCCAGGGCCTCAAGCCACTGCAAATGAACTCCAGACACATGTGCCACCTCATACATCTGGTTTACATGGGTCCTGGCATATTGAACCTGGGTCCTCCCTCTGGCTTTGTAGACAAGCACCTTAACTGCTGAGCCATCTCTCCAGCCCCTAAATTTTTTTGTTTGTTTGTTTGTTTTCCAGGTAGGTTTGACTCTAGCCCAGGCTGACCTGGAATTCACTCTGTATTCTCAGGGTGACCTTGAACTCATGGCCATCCACCTACCTCTGCCTCCCAAGTGCTGGGATTAAACGTGTACGTCCCCATGCCTGGCTTTAAACATTATTTTTAAAGATAATATTTCTTGGAGCTGGCGTGGTGGCGCACGCCTTTAATCCCAGCACTCGGGAGGCAGAGGTAGGAGGATAGCCGTGAATTCGAGGCCACCCTGAGACTCCATAGTGAATTCCAGGTCAGCCTGGACTACAGTGAGACCCTACCTCGAAAAACAACATCAAAAAAAGATAATATTTCTTGGGGCTGGAGTGGCTCAGCGGTTAAGGCACTTGCCTTCAAAACCTAACAACCTTGTTTACAATTATGGAAGTTGTTAATTAAAAAAAAACCATAACAACTTGAGTTCAGTTCCCCAGTACCCATGTAAAGCCAGACGCACAAAGGAGTACATGCATCTGGAGCTTGTTTGCAGCTGCTAGAGGCCTTGGCATGCTCATTCTCTGTGTGTCTATCTTTCTCTACTTGCAGATAAATAAATTTTATATAAAAATACACAATGGGCTGGAGAGGTGGCCTAGCAGATAAGACGCTTGCCTGTAAAGCCTAAGGACCCAGGTTCAATTCCCCAGGACCCACCTAAGCCAGACGCACAAGGTGGTGCATATGTCTGGAGTTAGTTCGCAGTGGTTGGAGGCCCTGGCCTGCCCATTCATCCTCTCAATCTCTCTCTTTCTCTGCCTCCTTCTCTCAAATAAATAAAATTATTTTTAAGAAAAGATAATATTTCTTGGCTGGACATGGTGGTACACACCTTTGATCCCAGCACTGGGAAGGCAGAGGTAGGAGGATCTCTGTGAGTTTGAGGCCACCCTGGCACTATACAGTGAGCACCAGGTTAGCCTGGGCTAGAGTGAGACCCTACCTTGAAAAAACAACAACAACAACAAAAAAGATAATATTTCTTGCCATGTGTGGTGGCACATGCTTTTAACCGCAGCATCGGGGAGGTAGAAGTAGGAAGATCACTGTGAATTTGAGGCCAACCTGGGACTACAAAGTGAGTTCCAGGTTAGCCTGGGCTAGAGTGAGACCTTTACCTAAGAAAGTGAAAGAGAGAGAGAAGGGGAAAGATATTTCTTTCCTAGAGCTGTTGGTGAGTGATAAAAAGGGACTTGGGGCTAGAGAGAAGGCTCAGTGGTTAAAGGCACTTGCTTGCTAAGCCTGGGACTGCCCGGGTTTGATTCCCCAGTACCCATGTAAAGCTGATTGCACAACGTGGGGAATGTTTCTGGAGTTTGTCTGCATGGGCAGGAGGCCCTGACACAGCCATACTCTCTTACACTCTCTTTCCCTCCCTCTCTGAAGTAAATAAACAAACATTAAAAGAGAGACTGTGGGGCTGGAGAGACGGCTTAGCGGTTAAGCGCTTGCCTGTGAAGCCTAAGGACCCCAGTTCAAGGCTCGATTCCCCAGGACCCACGTTAGCCAGATGCACAAGGGGGCGCACGTGGCTGGAGTTCGTTTGCAGTGGCTGGAGGCCCTGGCGTGCTCATTCTCTCTTTCTCTCTCTATTTGCCTCTTTCTGTCTGTCGCTCTCAAGTAAATAACTAAACAAAAAAAAAAAAAAAAAAAAAAAAAAAGAGAGAGAGAGAGAGAGAGAGAGAGAGAGAGAGACTGTGCATGTAAATTGTTTTCTCTGGAGCTTCCTGAGCCATCATTACCCACCTACTCTACCCTTCTGTCTAGTTTTGCTCCTTTGCTTAAGACCGTGGGCAGTTTTCCAGTGTTGCAAAGTCTTCCTCTGCAGGTCTCTAACACCTCCTCACTTACCACCCCTCCCTGCATGCACAGACTGCATCCTCCCTCCCCACCCCAAGAAAAACATGGTTCTCTACCAGAAAGTTGCAAAACCACCTTGTTTAGCGGTAAGTACTTCCTTTCTGCTACTCCGCCCTTCCTTTGCCCGGGGCTTGGTTTTTCTCAAGTGGCAGGGGCCGACACAGAGCCAGCCTAGAGAATGACTGGTAATCGCTGCAGCTCACCAAAGGCTCAGGGCTTCAAGGAGAATGAGCCTATGGGAGGAGGGAAGCTTCCAGTCTTCTACTCTAAAAGGGACTATAAAAACCTGGAAACACATTTCGCCAGGCACAAAGTCAGTTGTCGCCATCAGCAATAGGCCTGTGTGTGGGCCGTCTGTGTTCTTCCTCAGGGACAGACCTTGAGGATAGACAGAAACTAGGTGGTTCATATATGGACCAGATGTTTTAAGTTCTTGCTTGTTTTTTCGAGGTAGAGCCTCACTCTAGCCCAGACTGACTTGGAACTCACAGGCTGGCCTCCAACTCACAGAGATCCTCTTACCTCTGCCTCCCAAGTGCTGGGATTAGTGGCTCTCTTTTTTTCTTTTTTAAAGGCAGGATCTCACTTTAGCCCACACTGACGTGGAACTCATTCTATAGTCTAGGCTGGCCTTGAACTCACAGAAGTCTTCCTGCTTCAGCCTCCTGGGTGCTGGGATTAAAGGTGTGAACCACCATGCCTGCTCTCTAGTGCTCATTACTGATCCATTCTTCTAACTTTTCTAGATTGTGAAGGGAGGGATAAACCTTAGAAAAAAATCTCTGCCTACATGTTTGGTGGCTACAATACCTCACCATGACCCCCTAAACAATTATTATATTTTAGTTAATTCTATCAGTTGAGGTGACTTGAATAGGGCCTGAATATTAAATGACATTATGCAATGTTGTCTATTTTTTTTTCCTTAGGCGTAATAACTTTATTGTGGCTATGTAAGAAATCTTTCAGTTAGATACTAAGGTAGGCTTTCTCTAATATTCCTCAATGTACTTTAAAAAAATTTTTATTTTCGAGGTAGGGTCTCACTTTAGACAAGGCTGACCTGCAATTCATTATGTATTCTCAGGTGGCCTCAAACTCATGGCAATCCTCCTATCTCTGCTTCCCAAGTGCTGGGATTAAAGGCATGTGCCACCACACCTGGCCTCAGTGTACTTTTAATTAATTAATTTATTTATTTGAGAGAGAGAAGAGGGAGGGAGAGAGAGAGAGAGAGAGAGAGAGAATGGGTGCACAGGGCCTCCAGCCACTGCAAACAAACTCCAGATGTATCCTTGTGCATCTGGCTAACGTGGATCCTGGAGAATTGAACCAGGATCCTTTGGCTTTCCAGGCAAACGCCTTAACCGCTAAGCCATTTCTCTAGCTGTCAATGTACTTTTTAAAAAATATTTTATTTTTATTTATTTGAGACAGAGAGAAAGGGAGTGACAGGGCCTCTAGCCACTGCAAATGAAGTCCAGATGCATGCACCACCATGTGCATCTGGCTTACAGAGGACCTGGAGAATCAAACCTGGGTCCGTAGGCTTTGCAGGCAAGAACCTTAACTGCTAAGTCATCTCTCCAGTCATTTTTTTCAAGGTAGAGTCTCGCTGACCTAGAATTCACAATGTAGTCTCAGGGTGGCCTCGAACTCACGGCAATCCTCCTACCTCTGCCTCCTGAGTGTTGGGATTAAAGGTGTGCTCCACCATGCCTGGCTCCAGCCCATTTAAAAAAATATATTATTTTTTATTTATTAGAGAGAGAGAGAAAGAATGGGTGCCCCAGGGCCTCCAGCTGCTGCAAACGAACTCCAGATGCATGCACCACTTTGTGCATCTGGCTTACGTGGGTCCTGGGGAATCAAACCGTGATCCTTTGGCTTTGCAGGCAAGCGCCTTAACCACTGAGCCATCTCCCTAGCCCCCTCAATGTACTTTTCCCAGGCTTTTCTCCAGGCACCCCTTCCCTGTGGTCAGCAGCATTTCTCACTAAGAAGCCTGGAATGCTGCTCACACTTCCCCACAGAACTACTGGTCACCCACAGTTCCCATTTCCAACTACCTCTGCTGGAAAACCTCCCTCCCTTCTCCTCAAGCTTTCTGTCTGAGTTCCTGCAGAAGTCTATCTATATCTCAGGTCAGTTATTTTTAAGCTAAAAAAAAAAAAAAAACCCAGAAAGAAAAAAAAAGAAAGAAAGAAATCTAGATTATAAGCTTCCGGCAGTCTTAATTCCCTCCTGGGTCCAGCCCAGCCCCCTAAACAAAAGAATCTATTGTAAATATTTGGCAAATTAAACCCTTTGGGATATAAGTTAAATAAATGTCAACAGAAAAAAAATATATCAATAAAGGAGTGGTTTTAAAAAAAAAAAAATGCCCCTGCTCAGGGGAGATCCAAGATGTCTGCCACAGAGAAATCACAAACAGATGGTGGATGTGGTCGTTGGAAATGTGAGGATGTGTTATACTGTAAAAATACAGTAGAGCCAGCCTGAACCCAGCTGCATGTTGAGTTTGGGTGGAAACTGGAAAACTGAGCAGGAATGTCATCCCTGTGGTGTTTAACAGTCAGCAGACCTTCGCTCCCTGCTTGGCAGAGGAAGATGAGCCTGTGTAGAAAGCGTTTCCGCTGCTCCTTCTAGAAGGGAGCAGCAGGAAGTGGGGAGGCACAGATGGTGGAGTGGCTTATCGGGAATGTGGCAAAGAGAGCAGCCTGAGGTTGGGCGCGAAGGGCACGACACCTGGGTTCTGGTCATACAGCTGCCATTTGCCAATCTCTTTTGAAACTCGTTTCCTTATTTCTAAACTTGGAACACCAGGGCTGAGGAGTGTAGCTCGATAGTAGAGCCCTTGCTCAGTGTACACCAGGCCCTGAATTTAATTCCCAGCACTGAAAAAAAAAAATGAAAGCAGGGCGTGGTGGCGCACGTCTTTAATCCCAGCAGTCAGGAGGCTGAGGTAGGAGGATCGCTGTGAGTTCAAGCCTTGGCTAGAGTGAGATCCTGCCTAACAAAAAAAAAAAAAAAAAAACAACCCAAAAACCAAAACTGAGGATACTATGTTGGCTCCATGCAAGAGATAATGTGTCTTGGCCATTTGATATTTGACACATTAGCTGTTATGATTACTCAGAAGGTGATGTCTAATTGCTTTCAGAAAATCTGAAAAGTATACCAGGCAATCCTCTATTTTTTATTAGCATGCGAAGAGTTAGGTTACATTATGTGATATTTCAAGCAAAATTTGTTTTCTGTTTTCTCCTCCCCCTCCTTCCTTCCTTTCTTCTTCTTCTTTTTTTTTTTTTTTGAGATGCTTTTTTCTTTTTCTTTTTTAAAGTAATTTTATTTATTTATTTGCAAACAGAGACAGAGAGAGAACGGGCACGTTAGGACCTCTAGCCGCCACAAACGACCTCCAGATGCATGTGCCACTTTGTGCACTGGCTTTATGTAGGTACTGGGGGAATTAAACTCAGGTTGTTAGGCTCTGCAGGCAAGTGTCTTAACCGCTGAGCCATCTCTCTAGCTCCCCCTTTTTTTCCAGTCCTCTTTTTTATTTTATTTTATTTTTTTGTTTTTCGAGGTATGGTCTCACTCTGGTCCAGGCTGACCTGGAATTAACTATGTAGTCTCAGGGTGGCCTCGAACTCTCGATGATCCTCCTACCTCTGCCTCCCAAGTGCTAGGATTAAAGGTGTGCGCCACCATGCCTGGCTATTTTATTTTATTTTTTATGAGGGAGACCAAGAGAGAGAACTGGTGCACCAGGGCCTCTAGCCACTGCAATAGAACTCCAGGTGCATGTGCCACCTTGTACATATCTGTGACCTTGTACATGTGTCACCTTGTGCGTCTGGCTTAGGTGGGATCTTGGGAGTGCAACCTGGGTCCTGAGGCTTTGCAGGCAAGCGCCTTAACAACTAAGCCCTCTCTCCAGCCCTCCTGTCACTTTTGATTATCACTTTCTCTTGTCCTCAATAATTTCCCAAGACTTAGAGCTCTGGTTCCCGGCTGACTAAGCTAAGTCAGGTCCCCACCCCAGGCCATTTCTCTTTTACGCAGGCCAACACCTCTAGGCGCCACTTCAAGTTCAATGCCTGTCCCTGTATCTGAAAGTGGTTTAGAATATCTTTAAAAAAAAAAAAGGTGTGTGTGTGTGGGGGGGGGGGTGCTGGAGAGATGGCTTAGCAGTTAAGGCGCTTACCTGCAAAGCCTAAGGACCCAGGTTCAATTCCCCGGTACCCACATAAGCCAGATGCACAAGGTGGCACATGAATCTGGAATTCATTTGCAGTGCCTAGAGGCCTAGAGGCCCTGGTGCACCCATTCTCTCTCTCTCTCTCTGCCTCTTCCTCTCTCAAATAAACGAATAAAATATTTAAAAAAAATTTTTTTTTTTGGTTGGACACAGGGCCCCTCTATGTAGCTAGCCTATGTTAGGCCTTGAACTCCAGTCTCAGTCTTAGAGTATCTTGTCTTCTGCATGAACGTGGATGAGAATACCTCAGGGGCAGAAGAGCTTCTTCTCTCTTTCCCTGCCTGTCAGGGTCCAGGGCAGGAAGAACAGGGTGCTACCTGTGAGGCTGGTTGTCTCCTTGGGAAATATTTGATTCTGAGGTTCCCGGAGTGCCCTCTCGGTTTGAACTTGGCCTTCCCAGATGAAGTTTCATAAGAAACATCAACCCTCTCATTTTACAGGCGCACGATCTGAAGCCCAGAGCAGTGCATTATGTACCTAAGGTTTTAGAGTACAGACACCCTTTTAAGTATACTATTGACAACATCCAGATGAAGAAAGAGGCTGAAAGAGCAAGTCAATTGAGCTGGGCCTGGTGGTGCACACCTTTAAAATCCCAGCACTCGGGAGGCAGAGGTGGGAGGATCGCTGTGAGTTCGAGGCCACCCTGAGACTCCATAGTGAATTCCAGGTCAGCCTGGGCTAGAGTGAGACCTTACGTAGAAAAAAAATATATTTATGAGGTGTTGGGTGGTTTGGTTTTTGTCTTTTGGAGGTTTCACTGGTTTTTCAACCACAGTGCAGTTCCCTGTTCCCCCAGACTTACTTGCTAAACTTTTCCCATTTATCAGATTCCTAGCTAGACAGCCTGCAGAGAGGCTGAAGTGATTGTTAAGGTGAAGTTCAGTAAGTGAAATAACAAAGTCTGGCCACACAAAGTCTTTCTTTTGCCTCCTGTCTGCCACATGGCCTCAAAAAATACAAAAAAAGTATGTAGAAACCCTCCCTTCCACTGCAGCCTCTTAAAGTCGGCAACTGTAGCTACATTTCACTGGTTTTCCATGGATAATCTCACTTGGGAGCTGCCCTTAATCTTTCCCAACGGCCCAGCCAGGGCACCACCTTTAGAGGATAACATAACTTGCTCTATTGTTAAGCATATGTCATTTGTTTAAATGTTCCGAAAACTATGAACCTTTAGAAAACCAATAGTGGATCTGAATTCCTTCTGTATCTACCTCTCCACTTTCTCTTCTGACTCATGCCTCTTCTCACCCTACTTTATCTACTAGGCGTTGGTAGGTGGAGGCTGGAAGCAAAGAAAACACTCTGCCAGGTAAAAACAAAATGTCATTTAACAATTTTGAGAAAGGGCTAGGGACATAGCTCAGTGGGTAGAGTGTTTGTCTAATACACATGAAGTCGGGCATGGTGGCACACGCCTTTAATCCCAGCACTTGGGAGGCAGAGGTAGGAGGATCGCGGTGTGTTCGAGGCCACCCTGAGACAACATAGTGAATTCCAGGTCAGCCTGGGCTACACTGAAACCCTACCTCGAAAAATCCAAGAAAAAAAAAGAACAAGTAATACACACGAAGCTCTGTATTGTATCACCAATGCCACATAAAACCAAACGTGGTGATGCATTACCACAGTACTCAGGAGGTTCAGACATTCAAAGTCAAAGTTTGATTCCCAGTACCACATAAAGCCAGATGCACAAAGTGGTACATGCATCTGGAGTCCATTTGCAGCAGCTGGAGGCTCTGGTGCACCCATTTCTCAGTCTGTCTGTCTGTCTCTCTCCTTGAAAATAAATAAATAAAAATATAAAGAAAAGAAAAGCAGGGCTGGGAGACGGTTTAGTGGTTAAGGCACTTGCCTGCAAAGCCAAAGGACCCAGGTTTGATTCCCCAGCACCCATGTAAGCCAGATGCACAAGGTGGCACATGCATCTGGAGTTTGTCTGCAGTGGCTGGAGGCCCTGGCGTGCCCAATCTTTCTCTCTGCCTCTCTATATCTATCTTTCAAATAAATAAATAAGTAATATATATTTGGGCAGCGTGTGGTGGCGCACGCCTTTAGTCCCAGCACTTGGGAGGCGGAGGTAGGGGGATCACCGTGAGTTTGAGGCCACCCTGAAACTACATAGTATATTCCAGGTCAGCCTGGGCTAGAGTGAGACCCTACCTCGAAAAAAACAAAACTACATATATATCTATAAAACAAAAATAAAAATAGAAAACAAAAGAAGTATGCAGAAATATGACCATGGTCACTCACGTCTATAATCCCAACTCTTAGGAGGCTGAGGCGTGGGGGTGGGGGTGGGGGATCACCTTGATTGAGACCAATCTGTTTCAGAGTGAGATGATCTTAGCAAAGTGTGGAGAGGGTCCATATAATCTAGATGGGTGGGAAAGTTATGGTTGGCAGCTTTAAGGAGACAGGGTGTGCTGTCATCGCCAAAGCCCACGGGTCTGTACAGGAAGCAGATAACAGCTAGTGCTTACGTCAGCTTTTGGGGGAGGCTTTTTTTTTTTTTTTTCAGACAGGGTCTCATGTAGCTCAAGTTGGCCTTGAACTGATGTAGCCAAGGATGACTCTGAATTTGCTCTTCCTACCTCCACCTCCCCAAGGGCTGCCATTACAGCTGTGTGCCCACTATGCCAAGCTCTACTTTCCATCAGCCTGAACAACACTCAGAGGCCAGGCAGAGGCAGGCCCAGAGAGAACTGTCTAGAGGTATTCCATCCTCAGCGCGTTCCCTACCCAAGCTAAGCAAGCAGTGCGGTATTGACATCCCAGTGGGCTGTCACTGACTCTGGGGAGAAATTATCCTTCAATGTCATCATCTGTGAAACATCATCTTCATTTTATTGCCAGGACAAAACCTGCAACATGGTTGCCCCTTCACCCCCCACCATTAGTTCCTTTGCCTTTTCCGGGCCAGCCTAAGACTTGTGGAAAGTTCCCGAAGGGCTCCTGTCGCCTCAGTTGCTTCTCCCTCTTTCAAATCTGCCCGTTTTCATGGACAACCCACCCTCCATCTCCCCGGGCGGTGAGCCCCTCCTCTCCGCCCATTCCCCGGGGACCCATGCTACCCACCTTCTCCTGGGCCCTGCTGAACTTCTTCTGCACCTGCTTGGCGAAGAGGCCCGCGGCACCGCCCGCCTTGCCCTCGGCCATCCTGCCCACTGGCTCCCCAGGGGCGCTGCCTGCCGCTGGGCCCTGTGGTTTCTAGAGGCCCCCGGGGGGAGGAAGTTGGGGCTCCCAGCATGCCTAGCATCCGGCCTGGGGTGGGGGGTGGGCTGACCTTTGCACCATGCAGGGTCCCCGAGCTGGGGCCTTGCCGCAACCACCGCATCAGGACCACCTTGGGCCCCCCCCATCCCAGATCAAGCGCGACACCGATCAGCAGACCAAGGCCCGTGGGGACTCCGCAGCTGGCATGGAGGCTGAACTGTTCCGAGGAGGAAGCCGTCTGAGGGACTGGGGGGGCCTGACCTTGGTGGGTGGCTCGCAGTTCCACTTGGAAATACTAGCCCTGAAGTAGGGGACAGCAGCACCGCGGATGAGGGTCTTCCAATGTGGGACAAGACTCACTGGTTCCAGAAATTGAACCAGCCCTGGAAAAGAACCAGGCAGAAAGTATTGTTGATGGCCTGGAGAGATGGCTTAGCGGTTAAGGTGCTTGCCTACAAAGCCAAAGGACCAAGGTTTGATTCCCCAAGATCCACGTAAGCCAGCTGCACAAGGTGGTGCATGCGTCTGGAGTTTGTTTGCACAGGCTAGAGGCCCTTGCCCCCATTCTCTCTCCCTCCCTCTTTCTCTCGCTTTCAAATAAATAAATAAATAAAAAATAAAGCATAAAAAATATTTTAGCTGGGCGTGGTGGTGCACGCCTTTAATCCCAGCACTCGGGAGGCAGAGGTAGGAGGATTGCAGTGAGTTCGAGGCCACCCTGAGACTACATAGTGAATTCCAGGTCAGCCTGAGCTAGAGTGAAACCCTACTTGGAAAAACCAACAAACAAAAAGTCTGGAACTAGTAGAGTGGGCAAAATCTAGATCTGGGTTTGAAAGGGGGAAATGACTGAGGGGGAGAAAGAGCTGGGGTCCTCAGGAAAGGTCACCTCATTGCTTACCAGCTCAGGGAGCTAGCTTTCCTAGTTGGGGCACAGTACACTACGTGGAAACAAACCATGAACTCGGACACCTATTGTGCAAATTGGGGTGGGGCTACTGAGATTACAACTATTGTTTCTCTAGGGGAAAGGGCCTCCAAAAAGGGAACCTTTCCCATTCTGTTTGACGGGCTGGCTGGAAATTGGGAGATACCAATGAAGGAACCATTTAGTCAAGGATATGTCAGTGCGGGTGAAATTCCCTCAAGGAAGGAAAGGATGTCGACATAGACTGACGCCCTGTGGACGGAAGAAGGCAGCTGCAGGCATGCCGCCCCAGTACCCGCTGCTGTTTCCCAGTGCTTTCGCCCAGTTGGACACTGCCCGGGGAACTGTGGGCCAGGCATTGCTGCGGGCTGGGAAGCCAAAGGTGGATGAAATACAGGCCCTGGCCTCCATACGCCTAAGGTGTGGAGGAAGGTTGGCCACCAGATGGTTTTACTGTCATATGGTTAATTCGTTTACAGAGATGAGCACAAAAGCTTCAGACAACAGGAGGTTAGAGCCGGGCGTGGTGGCGCACGCTTTTAATCCCAGAACTCAGGAGGCAGAGGTAGGAGGGTCACCGTGTGTTCGCGGCCACCTTGAACTACATAGTGAATTCCAGGTCAGCCTGAACTACAGCGAGACCCTCCCCCGAAAAACCAACAACAACAAAAAGGAAGTTAAGGTTTATTTAGATATTACCTTTGGTAGCTGGGCATGATGGCGCACGCCTTTAATCCCAGCACTCTGGAAGCAGAGATAAGAGGATCGCGGTGAGCTCGAGGCCAGCCTGAGACTACATAGTGAATTCTAGGTCAGCCTGGGCTAGAGTGAGAACCTGCCTTGTAAAAAGAAAAAGATATTACCTTTGGTGATGGTCTGGGTAGGAGAGGCAGAATGAAAGAAATGAAGGACTTCCTGTTGGATGGAGAGGAGAGAAAGCCGGAGAATGTCTGTGCTGCCGCGACACTAAGTGCAGGTGGCCGTGACAGCAAGCATGTCCTTATCAGGAGCCTGGTGTCTTTATGGCTCCCAGGATGTCATAGTGACGCCGGTGATGAAGGGATTCCTTCTCCTTCCCAGGCCTCCACAGCACCCCCAGCAATGCACCCAGCCACTCACTACCTCCTAAGGGTCTCTCTCTCTCTCTCTCTCTCTCTCTCTGTTGTTTGAGACATACTCTCATCTATAGCCTGGACTGACCTGGAACTCATAGCAATCAACCTGCCTCAGTCCCTCAACTACTGGGATTACACATGTGAGCCACCATGCCTGGCTAAGAAACCCTAAGTGTTAAGATCTTGTGAAGTGGGCTAGAGAGATGGCTCTGCAGTTAAGGCACTTGCTTGCAAAGCCTAAAGACCCAGGTTTGATTCCCCAGTGCCCACGTAAAGCCAGATGCACTAGACGGCAAATACTTCTCTGGAGTTCATTTGCAGTGGCTAGAGGCCCTGGCGTGCCCATTTTCTCTATATTTGCCCCCCTTTCTGTCCTCTCAAATAAATAAAAATAAATTATTTATTTGAGATGAGAGAAACAGAAACATAAATAGGGAGAGAGAGAGAGAGAAAGAGAGAATGGGCATGCCAGGGCCTCCAGCCACTGCAAAAGAACTCCACACGCGTGCGCCCCCTTGTGCATCTGGCTAACGTGGGTCCTGGGGAATCAAGCCTCGAACTGCAGTCCTTAGGCTTCACAGGCAAGCACTCAACTGCTAAGCCATCTCTCCAGCCCTATTTATTTTTATTTTAAAGAGAGAATTGACACTCCAGGGCCTCAGCCACTAAAATTGAACTCCAGATGCTCGTGCCACCTAGTGAGTACATGCGACCTTGAGCTTGCCTCACCTTTTTCTTTTCTTTTTTTTTTTTTACTTATTTTTATTTATTTATTTGAGAGCAACAGAGAGAGAAAGAGGTAGAGAGAGAGAGAGAGAGAGAGAGAGAGAGAGAGAGAGAGAAAATGGGCATGCCAGGGTCTCCAGCCACTACAAACGAACTCCAGATGCATGTGCCCCTTGTGCATCTGTCTTACGTGGGTCCTGGGGAATCGAACCTCGAACCGGTGTCCTTAGGCTTCACAGGCAAGCGCTTAACCGCTAAGCCATCTCTCCAGCCCTTGCCTCACCTTTTTCTGTCTGGCTTATGTGGGATCTAGAGAGTGGAACATGGGTCCTTAAGCTTTGCATGCAAGTGTCTTAACCACTAAGCCATCTCTCCAGGCCCTCTCAAATGAATAAATAAAATATTTTTAAAAAATCTTGTGAACTGAAATTGAAGGTCACTAAATCATAGCATTAAAATAGGAATAATCCTTAGGAGTTAACTAGATGGGAAAATCAAGTCACAGAAAAGGCTAGCAATTTGTCCAGATTACTCTTCCCCCAACCACTGTCCTGAACCTGAGTAGGAACACAGGTGTTCTGACTTTGGCCTAGCTGCTTATAGTGTCTACCATATCCTAGAGGAGTCTGCCCATACAGTGGTGAGGCAGGACAGAGAGGGGACATTCCGGGGACACGGGAAGGAAAAGAAGCCTCACCTGAGTCTGTCTGGGAGTGACAACCTTCAACTTGCTGAGCATGGTGGTGCACGCCTATAATCCCAGTACTTGGGAGGCAGAGGTAGGAGGATTGCTGAGTCTGAGGCCACCCTGAGACTACATAGTGAATTCCAGGTCAGCCTGAGCTACAGTGAGATCCTACCTCGAAAAACAAAACAATACAAACAAACAAAAAATAGGGCTAGAGAGATGGCTTAGTGGTTAAGGCACTTGTCAAACCCAGGACCCATGTAAAGCCAGATGCACAAGGTGGCACATGTGCCTGGCGCATGCAGTGGCTAAAGGCCCTGGCATGCCCATTCTCTCTCTCCCTCTCTCTCTCTAATTGCCTCTTTCTTCCCTCCCTCCCTCCCTCCTTCCTTCCTTCCTTCCTTCCTTTCTTCCTTCCTTCCTTCCTTCCTTTCTTTTTCTCCCTCTCTCAAATAAATAAAAATATTTTTAACTTATAAAAACAGAAGAAAAAATTGTGCTTACTGATGACCAAAATGTGGCTTTGAGTTGAGCTATATTAGTTCTCCTTCTGTCCCTAAGCCTAAACAATCCGCCTTGTAAGACCACCTTACAATATTATTTACAAAATAAAATTCAAAATAAGAAAACTAAGCATCTATATATCTAGATCTGTATGGTCTCATGTAGTTCAGACTGGTCTTGAACTCCATATGCATTTGTAGATGACCTTGAACTTCTGGTCCTGCCTGTGTCTTCACCTCTTGATTGTTGGGATCACAGTGTATATTACTATGCTCAGTTTTGTTTTGTTTTGTTTTTCCCGAGGTAGGGTCTCACTGTAGCCCAGGCTGACCTGGAATTCACTATGTAGTTTCAGGGTGGCCTTGAACTCAAGGCAATCCTCCCACCTCTGCTTCCTGAGTGCTGAAATTAAAGGCGTGCACCAACCATGCCCTAGCTATGCTCAATTTTATAAGGTGCTTGCTGGAGATCTAACCCAGGCTTTTATAAATGCTAAGCAATCACTCGACCAACAGAGCGCCATTCTGAACCCAGGTTATGCATTTTTAATCTTTAATTTTTAAATATTTATTTGTTAGAGAGAGTAAGTATGTGTGTGCATCAGGGCCTCTTGCTGCTGTAAATGAACTCCAGACAATGAACTGCAGACGTGTGCACCACTGTGTACATCTGCCTTTATGTAAGTAATGAGGAACTGAACCCCAGCCAGTAGGCTTTAACAGTTGAACCATCTCCTTAGCCCTAAACTTTATTTATCATTATTATTATTATTATTATTTTTGGTTTTTCAAGGTAGGGTCTAGCCCAGACTGATCTGAAATTAACTATGTAGTCTCAGGGTGGCCTCCAACTCATGGTTATCCTCCTACCTCTGTCTCCCAAGTGCTGGGATTAAAAAGGTGTGCACCACTATGCCTGGCTTAATTTTTTTTTTTTTTTTTTTTTTTGTGGTTGTTAATGTTTTTCTAGGTAGGGTTTTGCTCTAGCCCAAGCTAACCTGGAATTCACTATGTAGTCTCAGGGTGGCCTCTGACTCATAGCAATCCTCCTACCTCTACCTCCCAAGTGCTGGGATTAAAGGTATGCGCCACCACACCTGGCCTTTATTTATATTTATTTTTCAGATACTAAGTTAATGTCCCAACATTAAAAAAATTATTATTATTTTAATATTTTTATTTATTTGCAAGCAGAGAGAGAAAGAAAGAAGAGAGACAGAGAGAATGGGAGTACCAGGTCTTCCAGCCACTGCAGACAAACTCCAGGTGCATGTGGCATTTTGTCCATCTGGCTTTATGTGGGTACTGGGGAGTTGAACTCAGGTTGTTAGGCTTTGCAGGCAAGCACTTTGACTGTTGAGCTATCTCTCCAGCCCAACTTTAGTTTTTAATATTTATTTATTTATTTATGAAAGAGAGAGAAGGAGAATGGGTGCATCAGAGCCTCCAGCCAGTGCAACAAACTGCAGATGCATGCACCACCATGTGCATCTAGCTTACGTGGGGTCTGGGGAATCGAACCTTGGTCCTTAGGCTGCTCGGGTAAGTGTATTAACCACTAAGTCACCTCTCTAGCCCCCCCAAACTTTAATCACTAAACTCTGCTTCATCTTTAAACTTTGAAAATTTTAGGCAATGTAAGTTAGAAAGGCACACACACACACACACACACACACACGTATATATGTAGCCATTGTAATGCCATCTAACTGGGACTTTATCCCTTGAAAAACCTGTGACCCCCCCCCCCCCCCAGCCCGCCCCAAGGAAGGAAGGAAGGAAGAAAGAAAGAAAGAAACAAAGAAAGGCAGACAGAAAGAGAGGCTTGTACCCACACGGGTGTGTACAATCTTTTCTTTCTCTAAACGCCAGCACTTAAATCTTGAACAGGCACTACCCCTTATCTCCACTTAGTAAACTCACTACCTTTGCTTTCCTCTGACTCATGGTGAATTCTTTTCTGTAGTTAGTGGAGGTCCCCAAGGGTGGGAACTCCTGGGGCTGTGATGTCTGTCACCCCAGTCCTTGGCGTCTGGCCTTTAGTGATTGCTATGAAAAGCTGCTTCTCATCTACCCAGACTTCTTCTTTCAGTTCCCCCTTCGCTTTCTCCTGGGCCACTCTGCAAACGGAGCCCTGGCCAGGATAGAGCAGACCTATAAGCTTCCCAGTTCTCAGTGGTTTGTAGAACCCTGGATCCGGTTGCCTGTTTTAGGCCCAGCTTTAAAGTGCTGATTCATTCTTAGTTCAGGCCCTAGATTGTGGCCTCTTCCTTTCTGCCCTGCCCCTTCCCCTCAGCCCTTTCCTCTCTTTGTTTAATATCTTCTTTCCTCTGGCCTGTCCTGTCTACTTTGTTACTTCCTTAGTCTGTTGTCATCTGACCTACCTCATGATTCTGTTTTCCAGAGTATCCTAGTCGCCCCTGTCACCCGGAGCGGTCTGGGCGAGTGCTTGTTCTAGTGGGAGACAAAGAAGGATGTGCCCACAGTGTACTTTGGAGAATTCGGGCGAGTTTAGTCACTCAAGACGCCTTGGGCTGGAGAGATGGCTCAGCAGTTAAAGGCGCTTGCTTGCAAAACCTGATGGCCTGGGTTCAAATCCCCAATACTCAGGTAAAAGCCAGATGTACAAAGTGTTACATGCATCTGGAGTTTGTTTGCAGTGGTATGCTCATTCTCTCTTTCTCTCATTGTAAATAAATAAAAATAGAGCTGGGCGTGGTGGCACACGCCTTTAATCCCAGCACTCGGGAGGCAGAGGTAGGAGGATCACCTGTGAGTTCGAGGCCACCCTGAGACTCCATAGTGAATTCCAGGTCAGCCTGGGCTAGAGTGAAACCCTACCTCGAAAATAAAAAATAAAAAAAATAAATTAAAAATAAATAAATAAATAAATAAAAATATTTAAAAAAGAAAAAGCTAGGCATGGTGGTGTACACCTTTGTTCTCAGCACTTGGGAGGCAGAGGTAGGAGGAATGCTGTGAGTGCGAGGCCAGCCTGGGACTACAGAGTGAGTTGCAGGTCAGCCTGGGCTAGAGAAAGACCCTACCTCAAAAATAACAAACAAGGGCTGGAGAGATGACTTAGCAGTTAAGGCGTTTGCCTGCAAAGCCAAAGGACCTTGGTTCGATTCCCCAGGACCCACGTTAGCCAGGTGCACAAGGGGGTGCACGCGTCTGGGGTTTGTCTGCAGTGGCTGGAGGCCCTAGTGCGCCCATTTTCTCTCTCTCTCCCCCTCTTCCTCTGTCAAATAAATAAAAATAAAATATTTTATAAAATTAAAAAAATATATAACAAACAAACAAAAAAGAAGTCTTTAAGGCTGGAGAGATGGTTCATTGGTTAAAGGTGCTTGCTTGCTAATGGCTTGGGTTAGATTTCCCAGTACCCACATAAAGCCAGATGCACAAAGTGACAGACATGCATATTGAGTTTATTTGCAATAGCAAGAGGTCCTGGTGCACCCATACTCATTTTTTCTCTCTCTTTCCTTCTATGTCTGTCTCTCAAAACTTTTTTAAAACTTATTTTTATTGACAACTTCCATAATTGTAAACAATATCCCATGGTAATTCCCTCTCTCTCCCAACTTTCCCCTTTGAAACTCCACTCTTCATAATATCCCCTCCCCCTATCAGTCAGTCTTGCTTTTATTTCAATGTCATGATCTTTTCCTCCTATTATGACAGTCTTGTGTAGGTAGTGTCAGGCACTGCAAGGTCATGGATATCCAGGCCATTTTGTGTCTGGAGGAGCACGTTGTAAGGAGTCCTACCCTTCCTTTGGCTCTTACATTCTTTCCACCACCTCTTCCGCAATGGACCCAGAGCCTCGGAAGGTGTGATAGAAATATTTCAATGCTGAGCACTCCTCTGTCACTTCTTCTCAGCACCATGGTGCCTTCTGAGTCATCCCAAGGTCACTGCCATCTGAAAAGGGAGGCTTCTCTAACCAAGAGTGAGAGTAGCATTAATATATGGGCATGAGTTGGGTGTGGTGGTGCATGCCTTTAATCCCAGCACTTGGGAGGCAGAGGTAAGAGGATCACTGTGAGTTTGAGGCCACCCTGAGGCTACATAGTAAATTCTAGGTCAGTCTGGGCTAGAGTGAGACTCTACCTCAAAAACAAAAACAAAAACAAAAACAAAACATATGCATGTGTGTGTGTGTGTGTGTGTGTGTGTGTGTGTGTGTATGACCATTAAGAGAAGTGCTTACTGGGCAGTTTGGTGAGCATAGTATATACATTTAGCCAGACACCAGCAGACATCACACCCCTGGCTTTTTCCAGCTTTCTGTGAGCTGGTCTAAAATGGAGGAGGTTTTCAGCTCAGTTCCAGCAGGATTTCTCAGTGACTTTGCAGCCCAAGTATGTGGAGTCTTCAGCAATAGGGTCTTACCATCTATTCCTGGTGGGAAACCAAGGGCCTCCGCAATGACCTGTAATGTTTTGGGGGCATCAGGGACCTCCCTGGCCAACAACTCACTGGAAGGCATCCCATTCCTGGCACCTGAAAATTTTCTAGTAACAAACAATATATGGCTTCTGATTGTTTCATTATAGCTTTTCATATGACTTATTTATATCCCCTTAGATTTTGACTAGCCCTCCCTCCACCTTTCCTTTACTCAATCTCTTCCCCTGACCTCACTTGGGCCTTTTCACCCCATTAATCTATTATTCTACTTACCCATATACAATATCATCCTATTAAATCCCCCCGCCCTCCTTTTCTCTTCCCTTTGTATCTCCTTTCTAGCTTACTGGCCTCTGCAACTGAGTTTTCTTCCTACTCACATAGAAGTCCAATCATCTGCAGCTAGGATCCACATATGAGAGAGAACATGTGGCGCTTGGCTTTCTGGGCCTGGGTTACCTCACAAAGTATAATCCTTTCCAGATCCATCCGTTTTCCTGCAAATTTCCTAACTTCATTTTTCTTTACCACTGTCAAAACTTTTAAAATATTTATTTATTTATTAGACAGAGAGAGAGAGAGAAGAATGGCTGCACCAGGGCCTCTAGCCACTCCCAACAAACTCCAGATGCATGCACTATCTTGTGCATCTGGCTTACGTAGGTTCTGGGGAGTTGAACCTGGGTCCTTAGGCTTCACAGGCAAGGAACCACTAAGCCATCTCTCCAGCCCTCAAAATATTTTTTTTTTTTAAAAAAGAAGTCAGCCAGGCATGGTGGCACATGCCTTTAATCCCAGCACTCAGGAGGCTGAGGTAGGAGGATCGCCATGTGTTCAAGGCCACCCTGAGACTACAGAGTGAATTTCAGGTCAGCCTGAGCTAGAGACCCTACCTTGGAAAACCAAAAAAAAAAAAAAAAAAAAAAAGAAGTCTTGGGTTGGAGAGATGGCTTAGCAGTTAAAGTGTTTACCTGTAAAGCCGAAGGACCCAGGTTCAATTCCCCAGGACCCACATAAGCCAGATGCACAAGGTGGAGCATGTGTCTGGAGTTCGTCTGCAGCTGCTGGAGGCCTTGACACACTTATATTCACTCTCTCTCTCTCTCTTCCTCTCTTTTCTCACAAATAAATAAGTAACTAAAGTCTTGGGCAGGAGAGATGGCTTAGCCATTTAAGGCATTTGCCTGCAAAGCCAAAGGACCCAGGTTCAATTCTCCAGTACCCACATAAACCAGATGCACAAGGTGGCACAAGCATCGGCAGTTCCTTTACAGTGGCTGAAGGCCCTAGTGTGCCCATTCTCTCTCTCTCAAATAAATAAAATTAAATTTTAAAAAAGGAAGTCTTTGAAACACTATGCCTTTGAATACAGCAACTGTACACAGGAAAGGGGGACAGGAAAGGTCAACAGATTCTGAACTATTACAAAATGTAAAACCACTCCCACCGGGCTTAGTTTGTGGACTGGCATAAAGATTGCAGCAAAGGGAAGGACCAGCCCACAGATATGGTGAAGTTAACTCAGGTCCTAGAACTTCACTTCCTCCAGATGGTTTAATTATAAATACAAACACACAATATGATAATGAACCTTCAGTTTTATTTGCCCTTTGTATCTAGTTCAATAATGTCTTAGAATCCAGTCACCTCCCCCGCGTGCTGGAGATCCAGCTAGGGGCTTCTTGCACTTTAGACAAGCCCCCCACCACTGAGATACACTTCAGTGGCCCCCTTCCCCAGCCCGTCCCCTACTGCAGTGTTGGGGGTGGAACCTAGGGTCTTGTACGTGCTAGGCAAGTGCTCTACCACCTGAGCTACACCCCCAGCCATGTTTATTCTCTTGTTGACCTCAAGTTCTATTGCAGATCCAAGAACCATCTTGGGGAAGCCACTGGACTCAGGAAAATGTTCAGTTGGAGGCAATGACCTGAAGGAAAAGAGTTATGTCCATGGTCAGAAACTTGTGTCCGCTTTTTTTTCCTACTAGTCAAGTCTGACTGGGTACTGGGTCTATGGGGGAAGGAGGAGGAAGCAGATCTCAAGGCCACCAGGACATCACAGTGCTATAAGCACACAGTTGAGACGCAGAGGCAGACAGAGCCATGACTCACGGAACAAGGCTCCAGAATGTGTTTGACGACTGCAAGGTTCAGTGAGCTGTTGGGTGAGTGAGTGTTGTAGGCCTCTACTACTAGGCTAGTGTAGGCAGAGTCCTACCTGTGTCTCAAGCATAGTTTAAAGTGGTAAGACGGGCTGGAGAGATGGCTTAGCGGTTAAGCGCTTGCCTGTGAAGCCTAAGGACCCTGGTTCAAGGCTTGATTCTCCAGGACCCACGTTATCCAGATGCACAAGGGGGCGCATGTGTCCGGAGCTCGTTTGCAGTGGCTGGAGGCCCTGGTGCGCCCATTCTCTCTCTCTATCTGCCTCTTTCTCTCTCTGTGTCTGTCGCTTTCAAATAAATAAATAAATATAAACAAAAAAATAATAATAAAGTGGGAAGACTTTTTCCCCCCCCAAAGTCAAAGCTTGGGCTGGGGAGATGGCTTGGAAGTTAAAGGCACTTGCTTGCAAAGCCTGCTGGTCTGGGTTTGATTCCCAGTACCCATGGAAAACCAGATGCACAAAGTGGTACATGCATCTGGAGTCAGTTTGCAGTGGCAGGAGGCCTTCGTGTGCGCATACACTCTTTCTCTCAAATAAATACTTAAAAAAAAAAAAGTCAGAGCTCTGTGGGCTATGATGTCCCAGAACTTGGGAGGCCGAGGCAGGAGGATCGCTGTGAGTTCCAGGCCGGTCTGAGACTACATAGTGCATTCCAGCTCAGCCTGGGCTAGAGTGAGACCCTACCTCGAAAAACCAAAAAAAGTCAAACTCTGAAAAAGCGCCGTGCGGAAAAGTGCCGTGCGAAGCAGCGTACTCAGGACTCAGGAGCATGAAGACCTGCCTAAAGCTATTTATCCTTGACTTTGCCTTAGGACGGCAGTGACATCCGCCTCGTTCAGCTTTGCTCTTTCTGGGACCTTAGCCTAGGCAGTAAGGCGCGTGCGTGGAAGGAAAGGAGTGAACCCATGACCGCATGGAGTCGGGAGGAGGATGGTTTCCCCAGTGCAGCTCTTCCTCCCTCACCCAGCCAGCGCCCGGATCTCCAGGGGAGCCAATTTGAAGCCGTCATTCGCGGACACTCACGTTGTTCATCCAGGAGATGTAAGCAGACACCCGAGTGAACACGGTGGGCTTCCTGGAGACATTACAGCCCAGGGACGACACAAAGCTGGTCACTCCGTGGACAGAATACTGGCCGTTCACCAAGCAGTGGAGGGGACCCCCAGAATCACCCTGCAGGGGAGAAAGGCATCATCCTAAAGCACACCCCCACCCCCACTGGCAAAGCCCTGAACATTTTTGAAGCTCTGATTCGGATCTCTGCTTCTTTCACGTCCGCACGATCGCAGCGAGTTTCTTCTTTCTTCTAAGTAACAGCAAGTCCATCTTACCCTGTATTGTGGCACGCGGGTGATGTCATGCCCGTCCTTGTATTTTGGCTTCATAACTTGTTTCTGCCTCCCACTCATCTCTGTGAACTACTTTTTTTTTTTTTTTTAATTTTGTTCATTTTTTTTTATTATTTGAGAGCAAGAGGCAGATAGAAAGAATGGGTGCGCCAGGGCCTCCAGCCACTGCAAATGAACTCCAGACATGTGTGCCCCCTTGTGCATCTGGGCCCTGGGGAATCAAGCCTTGAACCGGGGTCCTTAGGCTTCCCAGGCAAGCGCTTAACCGCTAAGCCATCTCTGTGAGCTTCTTGAGTCAAGATCTTTGAATTACTGATGGCTTTCCTCTCCACAACGCTAGCTTTTTTGATCGCGTGGCTTTTTGTGACTACTAATTGAACCCAGGGCTTCGCTGTTACTGAGCTAGACCCTTTAGTCTAAGTGTAAGCTATTTTTTTGTTTTTGTTTTTCAAGGTAGGGTCTCACTGTAGCCCAGGCTGACCTGGAATTCACTATGTATTCTCAGGGTGGCCTTGAACTCACAATGATCTTCCAACCTCTGCCTCCTTAGTGCTGGGATTAAAGGTGTGTGCCACCACACCCGGCTCTAATAGTAAACTATTTTTATTTTTTAATTTTTTGGTTTTTCAAGGTACGAGCTCACTCTAGCCCAGGCTGGCCTGTAATTCACTATGTAGTATTTTTAATATTTATTTATTTATTGATTGATTTGCAAGCAGAGAGAGATAGAGAGACAGGCAGAGAATGGGTGTGCCAGGGCCCCAGCTGCTGCAAACGAACTCCAGATGTACTCACCACTTTGTGCATCTGGCTTTACATGGGAACTGAAGAACTGAACTCTAGTTGGTAGGCTTTGTAGGCAAGCACCTTAACTGCTGAGCCATCTTTCCAGTCCTACTTTTATTTTTTATTTGCAAGTGGAGAGAGATAGAAGTGAGACAGTGAGAATGGGTGTGCCAGGGCTTCCAGCCACTGCAAACTCCAGATGCATGCTCCACTTTGTGCATCTTTTTAAAAAAATATTTTATTTTTATTTATGTATTTGAAAGAAAAGGGGCAGAGAGAGAGAGAGAGAGGAGAGAGGGAGGGAGAGAGAGAGAGAGGGAATGGGCACGCCAGGACTTCCAGCCACTGCAAATGAACTCCAGATGCATACACCACCTTATGTATCTGGCTTACGTGGGTCCTGGGGAATCAAACCAAGGTCCTTTGGCTTTGCAGGCAAGCGCCTTAACCACTAAGCCATCTCTTCAGCCCTCCATAAACTTTTTTTTTTATGAAGAAGTTGTTTATTTTTTAAAGTATTTTCATTTATTTACTTGCAAGGAGAGACAGAAAGAGGGGGACAGAGTGAGAGAATGGGTGTGCCAGGGCCTCTAGCTGTTGTAAATGAACTCCAGATGCATGGACTATCTTGTGCATCTGGCTTTACGTGGGTGCTGGGGAATTGAACCCAGGCTGTTAGGCTTTACAGGCAAGTGCTTTAAATGCTGAGCCATCTCTCCAGCCTCTATAAACTTTTTTTTAAAAGTTGAGGTCTCACTAGGTAGTTCAAGCTAGATCTTGCCATCTTCCTGCCTTAGCCTGCTATGTATTGGGATTACAGACGTGTGTTATCACCCAACTTCAATATCTTAAATTCAGGATTCCTTATTGGCTTGAGTTCAATGTGATATGAGAAGTATAGAGTTCTAATGACTATTCTGAAAATTTAGACCAATAATTTAGACTCAGGCTAGACAGTCAGCCCATGTTAAGCTAGTTAGAGTGATAAACAGAGAACATGTCAAAGTAGGTAGTGTTTATGTGCTCAGGCTGAACATCAGATGACCCAGAGTTTATAGACTATGGTCTCAATGCTCTGTTCATCAGCTCCTAGAATGCCAGGTCTATGATGCCAGACGTTCCAACTGGAAGATGCTTCTCTGGAAAAAATCTGATCCTCCAAGAGGAAATACATAAGACATTAGAGGTCTCACACTGAAATGGTCTAGCCAGATCACCTGCCAGAGAAATCCACTAAAGAATGCCAGAGTAGGGTTGGAGAGATGGCTAAGCGGTTAAGGCATTTGCCTGCAAAGCCAAAGGATCCCAGTTCAACTCTCCAGGCCCCATGTAAGCCAGGTGCACAAGGGGGACTCATGCATCTGGACTTCATTTGCAGTGGCTGGAGGCTCTGGTGTGCCCATTCTCTCTGTCTCTCTCTCTCAAATAAATAAATAAAAAATATATATATTTAAAAAAGAATGCCAGAGTACGCCGGGTGTGGTAGTGCACACCTTTAATCCTAGTACTTGGGAGGCCGAGGTAGGAAGATGGCTGTGAGTTTGAGGCCAGCCTGAGAGTACATAGTGAATTCCAGGTGTCAGCCTGGGCTAGAGCAAGACCCTTCCTCAAAAAAACAAAACAAAACAAAAAGCTGGCGAGATGGTTTAGTAGTGGATAAGTACTTGCCTGCAAAGCCATGTTTGATTACCCAGGACCCATGTAAGCCAGATGCACAAGATGGCACATGCATCTGGAATTTGTTTGCAGTTACTAGAGGCCCTGGCGTGCCCATTCTTTCTATCTGCCTCTGTCTCTATCTCACAAATAAATAAATAAATAAATAAATAAATAAAAACATGTTTTAAAAATAAAAACAAGAGCCGGGCATGGTGGCGCACGCCTTTAATCCCAGCACTTGGGAGGCTGAGGAAGGAGGATCGCTGTGAGTTCAAGGCCACCCTGAGACTACATAGTGAATTCCAGGTCAGCTCGAGCTGGTGAAACCCTACTGTGAAAAACCAAAATAAGTAAATAAATAATGAAAATAATAAATAAATAAATAAAATAAAATAAAAATTAAAAAAAGAGCCAGGCATGGTGGTGCACATCTTTAATCCCAGCACTCAGGAGGCCGAGGTAGGAGGATCGCTATGAATTCCAGGTCAGCCTGGGCTAGAGTGAGACCCTACCTCACCAAAAAAAAAAAAAAAAAAAAAAAAAAAAAAAAAAGAGGGCTGGAGAGATGGCTTAGCAGTTCAGGCATTGTCTGCAAAGCCAAAGGATCCCCATTCAACTCTCTAGGACCCATGTAAGCCAGATGCACAAGGGGGCGCATGTGTCTAGAGTTCGTTTGCAGTGGCTGGAGGCCCTGGCATGCCTATTCTCTCTCTCTCTCTTTCTCTCAAATAAATAAATAAATTTTTAAATAAATTTGTTTATTTTTATTTATTTGACAGCAACAGACAGAGAGAGAAAGAGGCAGATAGAGTAAGAGAGAATGGGCGCGCCAGGGCCTCCAGCCACTGCAAATGAACTCCAGACGCGTGCACCCCCTTGTGCATCTGGCTAACATGGGTCCTAGGGAATTGAGCCTCGAACCGGGGTCCTTAGGCTTCACAGGCAAGCACTTAACCGCTAAGCCATCTCTCCAGCACCAATTTTTTTTTTTTTTTAAAGAAAAGATTCTAGGTATGGTGACTCATGCCTATAATCCCTGAATTTGGGAAGGTGAGGTAGGAGGATGTGAGTTTTAGGTCAGCCTGGGCTAAAATGAGACCCTACCTCAAAAAGAAAAGAAAAAAGCCGGGTGTGATGGCGCACGCCTTTACTTGGAAGGCAGAAGAGACAGAAGGATCTTTGTGAGTTCGAGGCCACCCTGAGACTACATAGTTAATTCCAGATCAGCCTGAGCCAGAGTGAGACCCTACCTCGAAAAACAACTAAAAAAACAAAACAACAACAACAACAAAGAGCTGGTCACCATAGCTCACGCCTTTAATCCCAATACCAGGGAGGCAGACATAAGAGGATCACTGTGAGTTTGAGACCAGCCTGGGACTACAGAGTGAGTTCCAGGTCAGCTTGGGCTAGAGTGAGACTCTACCTCAAAAAAAAAAAAAAAAAAAAAAAAAAAAAGAAACAAAGACTATAGGAAGAAGAAAATAAAACTCTGATTAGTATAGCATCCATGATTCAAGAACAGTATGCCAGGAGATAGACATTAAGAGACCAAAAGGAGTCTTTGGAAATTGTAAACTTGAGGAAATGAAATCTTGTAAGAGTTAGGGGGAAAAAAAAGCAAAATAAACAAAACATAGAGGAGAGGGCCAGGAAGTAAATGCGACTAACAGAAATTCTAGAAGTTTAAGAAAGGAACAGAAAAACTCCAAATACCCCTCACAGTGGCCTCAAGTAGCCTCACACCAACACAGACCAGCAGGGTCCAGAGAAGATGAAGCAGGTTTCCTACCAATCCGTGAAGAGCGTGGGGTTGAATTAGTGAGGAACGGACTTTGTATGAAGCAAATGAAAAACAATTATTAACCCAAGAGAAAATAAAGTTAAGTAGGAAAAGTAATGACTAGATTAGCTCATGACTTAGTTATGAATGACATTTTACATAATCATAATAAAAACTGAATGTTGATCAAACCAAAATTATTTGGGGAGGTTATGGGAAAAGTTTGTGCTGGGGCAGGTATATGTATGTGTAAGAGAGATGCCTAATAGACCTGACTGTAAAATAAAGTAGCAGTGCAGAGTATGTATATTTTAAGGTATCAAGGTAGACCTCAAAACATCTGCTGATATCCGGGTATAGTGGCACACACCTTTAATCCCAGCACTTGGTAGGCAGAGGTAGGAGGATTGCCATGAGTTCAAGGCCATCCTGAGACTACATAGTGAATTCCAGATCAGCCTGGGCTAGAGTGAGACCCTACCTCGAAAAACAAACAAACAACAACAACAAATCAGCTGAGGGGCTGGGGAGCTGGCTCAGTGGAGAAAGCGCTCGTCACGCAAGCCTGAATACCTTAGTTTGGGACCCCAGACCTTATGAAAAAGCCAGAAACCACAACAGGCCTCAGACACACCAAATGCAACATGGAAGGCAGAGGCTCTTCCAGGAAGTGCCTAGACCAGCTAGCCTGGCATACACAGCAGGAGACCCACGATGAGAACTCGTCCCCCTCCCCGCCCTCACATCAAATGAGGTTGAAGGGCCAGGCGGCCAGGCGTGGTGGTGCACACCTTTCATCCCAGCACTTGGGAGGCAGAGGTAGGAAGATCGCCGTGAGTTCGAGGCCACCCTGAGACGACATAGTGAATTCCAGGTCAGCCTGGGCTAGAGGGAAACCCTGCCTCAAAAGCAAGCAAACAAACAAACAAACAAACAAACAAACAAACGAGGTAGAAGGTGAGGATCCCAGTAAGTTGTCCTTTGACCTCGACACACAGGTGGTGGCATGTGTCACCTACATTTTACACACATGTACATACACACACATCACACACAAAATAAATAACAAATGACTAGCTACGTTGGGCATGGTGGCACATGCCTATGATCCTAACTTTTAGAAGGCTAAGGCTGGGGAATCACTAGTCTGAGGCCAGCATAGGTTACCTACTTAGAGACTCTGTCTAAAACAAAGCCAAAAAAGATTAGTTGAAAGTGGTCTCCTGGACTAGAGTTATGGACTGGAGCTAGTACAATGATTGTGTTTCTCACTATTGAGCATTATAGTTTCGTTTGCCAATTTAAGCAAGGTAATAGGTTTAGCTTCAATGAAAATTAAACTTCAAAAAGAAGAACTAGGACTGGGCATGGTGGCGCACGCCTTTAATCCCAATACTCGGGAGGCATAGGTCTGAGGGTCGCCGAGAGTTGGAAGCCACCCTGAAAATACAGAGTGAATTCCAGGTCAGCCTGGGCTAGAGTGAGACACTACCTTGAAAAACAAAACAAAACAAAAAAAAAAAGGAAGAAGAAGAAGAAGAACTAGGGAAAGTGACCAAAAGTTCATTTTGGAGATAATTCTTTTAAAGAGGAACTAGTTATACTCCACCCAATTACTTAGGGAAAGATTTATTTTTAGACTGTTGTACTCAAAACAAACAAAGTCAACTAGGTCTCTCCTACCTGTCCCCTAACAGGTGGTCATTGTTGGTGCTTTTTTGTTTGTTTGTTTGTTTTTGTTTTTGATGGCAGGGTCTCGTCCCTCACAGGTTTTTGAGAGTATTTCAGAGCTCAGGAGTTGGAAAAGCATTGCATGTATATACTACTTTTACCTTATGGTGACTGATCTTAAGAGACTGAAGCTGGGAGACTAGTGTGGCTGAGGATTCTAAGGCAGAAGGAAAGGATGGAAAAGAACCTGCTGGGAATGGTTTGACTGAACCCAAAGGGGCCCAGCGAATCCACTCTGAGAAATGGATCTAGTCAGAATGCTAAAGACCCACAATTTGGAAAACTTCAGGGAGAAGGGACCTAGCGACACATTTGTGACAAAGAATTATCAATTATAGGCCAGGTGTGGTGGCGCACGCCTTTAATCCCAGCACTCAGGAGGCAGAGGTAGGAGGATTGCCATGAGTTGGAGGCCACCCTGAGACTATGTAGTGAATTCCAGGTCAGTCTGGGCCAGAGTGAGACCCTACCTCGAAAAACCAATAAAATAAAATAAAATCAAAACACTCCCCCTAATCTGAGTATAGTGGTGCACACCTTTAATCCCAGCACTTGAGAGGCAGGGGTAGGGAGAGTGAGGCCAGCTTGGCACTACAGAGTGAGTGCCAGGTCAGCCTGGGCTAGAGTGAGCCCCTGCCTCAAAAATACAATATATATAGAAGAGGGCTGGAGAAATGGCTCAATAGTTAAGGTGCTTGCCTGCAAAACCTAAGACCCATGTTCAATTTCTCAGTACCCACATAAGCCAGATGCACAAAGTGGCATATACATCTGGAGTGTATAGTGGCTGGCTGGAGGCCCTGGCATGCCCATTCAATCTCTCTCTCTTTCTCTCTCTCTCTCTCTCTCTCTCTCTCTCTATATATATATATATATATATACATATATATATATACATACACACATATACATATACATACACATATATAATGTGTGTATATATATAATGTATATATATATATCTGTTTGCAAATGAATAAAATATTTTAAAAAAGAAAAAATTATGCTTACTGATGACCAGAAGGTGGCCTCAGGTTTAACTCTACTAGTTATCCTTGTGTCCCTAATCCTCCACACACCTTGAAAAACAAAGCAAAACAAAACTTCCTTTTATGTTGTTATTCCAACCAGTCTACTAGCCTTCCACAAACATCCCTCTCCTCTCCACCTGTCTTGGACCTTGCCATTGAGTTGCAATCCTGTCCTGCCGCCACAGTCAGGCAAGAAAACCCAGGCCTGGGTCTGTGCACCCCTGCACCAGGGTGTGTGGGAAAGAACGAGTGAGGCGCACGCCCACGCGGCCACTGTCTGCGCCCCGACTTCAGCAGCTCGGGCGACAGTCCTCCCAGTCATTTAGTTATTCCACACACACAACCTTTGCACCGTCATTTTCTTCAATCAGGTTGACTCTTAACTCGCTCATGAGTAACCAGAAGCAATAATACCAACACCTGCCGACTTGCAGGTGCCAACCTGCAAACCTTGCCCGTCTAGCGCACACCTGCCAGGCCTCCCTCCGTCCCAGCGGCTCCACCTGTGTTCTCGGTTCTCGCTCTGCCTTCCCTCCTGGGACCTTGGCCGTCCGTTCTTCCTTCCCCTCACCCTCCAGGGACGTCCCTCTGGGCCTATTAGCACACTCAATTTTCTTTTCTTTCTTTTTTTTTATTTTTATTTTTTGGTTTTTCAAGGTAGGGTTTCACTCTAGCTCAGGCTGACCTGGAATTCACTATGGAGTCTCAGGGTGGCCTCGAACTCTTGGCGATCCTCCTACCTCAGCCTCCCGAGTACTGGGATTACAGGCGTGCGCCACCACGCCCGGCTCTCCTTTAGGATTTTTATTCTCACCATTTCTAAATGTAATTGCCCTTCTTAGCTTTTGGGTCATATGAAAAAGCCAGGCAGCAGGCTGGATTTGGCTTGAGGGCCCCCAAACTGTGCTAATGCTGTAGCTGTAGGGAACGGCCAATAATTCTCTGGGTGTTCTACGTCTACGTTTTTCTTGGTCTGATATATTTATTCATACTGTTCCCTACTTCTTCTTCTTCTTTTTTTTTTTTTTTTCTGATTTGGTCTATTTAGCCCTTGTGACTAACTGCAGAGTCTACTGTCTTGAGACAGCAAGTCGTCCCTGATTCCAGCAGGCAGAGGTGATAGGGATCCCTGGGCACCCCACTGCTCTTCTGCCCCTCCCCCTGCCATTGCTCCATTCACCTCCCTGTCCCCAGCGCCTAGCGCAGGTGCCAGGCACGCAGAGATACACAACGCATGTTTGCTGAACTACAGTAAGTGACCCGCAATATGGTCTATTGCTGACTGACCTGATCTAAACAGAGGAGAATTCTCCGTGTTACATAAAAATGATGAAATGGGTTAGCGTACCATACTCACCTGTACCTACTGCCGTAGATACCAGGGTAAAAGGCAGCAGTGGAGGAAGTACGAGAAAAGCTGGGATCGATGGCACTAGAATGTACCTTTCATACAGTCAGTTACCACTCCCACAGGCCCAGCCTCATGGCTACTATAAAAACACCTTTGTCACACATCACTTCCAAAGCTGGGTTCTGTACATGAGTGCACACGTAGGTGTGGGGACCAGGCATGGTGGCGCACGCCTTTAACCCCAGCTCTCTGGAAGCTGAGGTAGGAGGATCACCTTGAGTTCAAGGTTAGCCTGGACTACAGAGTGAATTCCAGGTCAGCCTGCGCTAGAGTGAGACCCTACCTCGAAACAAACAAACAAACAAACAACAACAACAACAACAAAAAAGATGTAGAGGGGCTGGAGAGATGGTTTAGCTCTTAAGGTGCATGCCTACGACGCCTAAGGACCCAGGTTCGATTCTCCAGGTCCCACGTAAGCCAGATGCACATGGTGGTGCATGCATCTGGAGTTTGTTTGCAGTGGCTAGAGGTCCTGGCACACCCATTCTTACTCTCTCTCCCCCTCCTCTCTGTCTCTAATAACTAACTTAAAAAAAGAAAAAGATGTGGAGCAAGAGTGAGCAAAAGAAAGGTGGAGGGGTGGGCTGGAGAGATGGCTCAGCAGTTAAGGCGCTTGCCTGCAAAGCCTAACAACCTAGGTTGCATTCCCCAGTGGCCATGCCAGATGCAGAAAGTGGTGCGTGCACCTCAAATTTGTTTGCAGCCACTGGAGGCCCTGGCACATGCACTCATATTTTTTTTTTCTCTCTCTCTCAAATGAAAAAAAAAAAAAGGCTGGGGAGATGGCTTAGTGGTTAAGGTGCTTGCCTGCAAAGCCAGAGGACCCAGGTTTGATTCCCTAGGACCCAAGTAACCCAGATGCATAAGGTGGCGCGTATGTCTGGAGTTCATTTGCAGTGCACCCATTCTCCCTTTCTCTCTCTCAAGTAAATAAACAAAAATAAAACATTGTAAAGAAAGAAAGGTGGAGGGGTAAGGAGGAAGCATGGGCTGGGGCCTCTGCCGCCTCGTGCCTGCGTTCACCTGGCATCCAGAGCGAACTCCATCCCCGCCGGCACACACCATGCTCCTCTTCACTGTGGAGCCCCAGTAGGAAGAACTGGAGCAGGTCGCGTAGTCCACACTGGGCAGGTAAGCCTGCTGCAGGGTCTGCGCCAGCTGCCCGTTGGCTGTACAGGACACACAGCATTCAAAGTCAGCCCCAGGTGCTGCGCAGAGGAGAACCCTTCCACATTCGGCGAAGCGTCCCCAAGATCTGGTGAAATGTGGACTCAGGGCAAAGCTCCTCTTTGCTTGTTGCGGGTCATGGGTCCCTATGTGGCATCACAGGCCTCTTCCTTTAAGGAACCAGCCCACTCCCTGCTCCAGGCTTCTAAGCACCAGTCCTACCTGCTGTGATTGCAGGGGTAAGTAATTAGACTGGTCTTACTTGGTGATAACTTAATCTGGCTGTTTTATTTATTTTCCTTCCTTCCCTCCCTCCTTTCTTCCTTCTTTCTTTCTCTCTCTCATCCTGTCTCTCTTGCTTGCTTGCTTGGTGTGGTTGGTGGCACATGCCTTTAATCCCCATCACTCAGGGGGTAGGAGGATCACTATGAGTTCAAGGCCAGCCTGAGACTACATAGTGAGTTCCAGGTCAGCCTGGGCTACAGTAAGACCCTACCTCAAAACAAAACAAAAATTCTTCCTTTCTTTCTTTCCTTCCTTTTTTTTTCTCTCTTTCCTTCCTTTCTTTCTTTTTCTTTCTTCTTCTTTTTTTTTCTATCGGGTCTCATTGTGTTGCCCAGGCTGTTCTCAAACTCACAATCTTCCTGCCTCAGCCTCTCAAATAGCTAGGATCCTATTTCCATGTTTTTTTTTTTTTTTTCGAGGTAGGGTCTCACTGTAGCCCAGGCTGACCTGGAATTCACTATGTACTCTCAGGGTGGCTTTGAACTCACAGTGATCCTCCTACCTCTGCCTCCCGAGTGCTGGGATTAAAGGCATGTGCCACCACACCTGGCTTGCTATTTCCATTTCTTAATGGTACAGCTTTCCTTTTTCTGGCCCTTTTTGACTTTCCAAAGCCTCTGCATATATGTTATTTCTGTGGACTGTCACAACAGCTCTTTCCTGTTGTGGAACCACAGCGCCATTCACTGATCTGAGAGCAGAGCTGGGTTAGAAGTTTGTCTGGGTCAGCTCCAGGCTTGGCCAGTAGACCTGCTGCCCACAGCAAGGCCTTGCCTCTCCTCCAGAAACCTAAAACCTGCCGAGTGGCTAATGGGCCACACTGTTTCTGCCCTTTCCAACTCTCTGTTCCTAGATCTGTGTGCCCTGACTTACCTGGATCTACAGTCATCCTGGTTTCAGTCGCTGCCATCCAGCCCCTCGCTGCCCGTGGAGGTGACGCCGTGACCACGCAGGGGAGGCTCAAGGCGGCTGCTAACTAGTCACGTGGTCAAATCCTTTAGTTTTCTTTGAATTTTGTTGTTGTTGTGTTTTGTTTTTCGAGATAGGGTCTCTCTCTAATCCAGGCTGATCTAAAATGCACCCTGTAGTCTCGGGTAGGCCTCAAACTCACAGTGATCCTTCTACCTCCGCCTCCAGAGTGCTGAACTTTCTTTCATTTTAATTCACTTTCCATATGTATAAAATCAGGGGATGGTACAAAACAGTGTCTGGTAAATTTTTTTTTTTGTTGTTGTTGTTGGCCTGGAATTCACTATGTATAGGTCCTGGGCTGGCCTCGAACTCATAGTGGATGCTCCTGCCTCTGCCTCTCAAGTGCTGACTCCCACACTAGCCACAACGTTTTTCCCCCTCAGTTCTAAGAGTCCGTGAAGAAATCCTTTAGTTCATTCTCCCACAGCTTAGTCTTAGCCTGGGATTCATATATCAGGGATTTTATCTGTGGTTCCTTATACGGGTCTCTCTGGCTTGTGAGCACCTAAGACCGCAGGAAGCTCACAGGCTGATCAAGGTGAATACAGACAACTTACTCTTGGTCCTGCCCCAGCCTGTGATGTAGCACGGGGTGTTGTTAGTCAGGATGGTTCCCTCCTTGGGCAGCACACCCAGCTGGACGTAGCTGTTGAGGGTAACGCTCTGGGCCAGGCGCAGCAGGGCGATGTCGTAGCTGCAGGAGGAAAGGAGGCGGCTCGCTCGTGCAATCAGCCCTGCGGACCCACACAGGGCCCGGCCCCCCTCTAAGCCTCGGTGGCGTGCGGCCGCGGAATTGGAAGCTACCACTCCGAAGGAAGAAGCCTACCGAAGCGCTTGAGCTGCGGACATTACACGTTTAGCGGCGGCACCTGCTGGTAGAATGTTGGCATTGCAGCCTCGCTGCGCGCTGCAGCAAGGCGGAGGTGCGATCTTGGGGGCAGAGTTCTTCTCAGGATGGAAAGATTGTACCACTCCGAAAGCTCCGCAGAAATACTCTAATTACTGGAAGCCATCCTAACCTCCGCACTCTGCAGAACTGGCCCCGTTTTAGCCCCCTCTTGTAATGTTGGGGATTGAACTCAGGTAAAGGAAGTGCTTTACCACCGAGTGCCTTCCCCAGCCATGACTTCCACTTATTCCATTTAATTTAATTACACTTATTCACTTATTTAGTCGTATGGAACCTCGGGCCTCGTGTATGCTAGACATGCCAGGCAAGCGACGGAACACACACACACACACACGCATACACACACATTTAGTTTTTTTTTTGACACAGAATCTCAAGAAATCCAGGTGGGCCCTGAACCCCCTATGTTGCTGAGAATAACTTTCAATTCCTGATCCTCCTTGTGAGAATTACAGATGTGTGCTACTGTGCCTGGCTTTTTAAATTTTTTATGAGAGAGAGAAAAAAAAAAAATTGGCCAGGGCCTCCAGCCACTGCAATCAAACTCCAGACACATGTGCCACCTTGACGTGTGACCTTGTGCATGTGTCACCTCGTGTGTCTGGCTTATGTAGGATCTGGCGAGTCAAACATGGGTTTTTAAGCTTTGCAGACAAGCACCTTAACTACTAAGCCATCTCTCCAACATCCCTCCCCTCTTTTTAATATTTACTTGGGAGACAGAGAAAGAGAGAGAGGAGAATGGGTGTGTCAGGGCCTCTTGCCACTGTAAATGAATTGCAGATGCAGGAGTCACTTTGTGCATCTGGCTTTACGTGGGTATTGGGGAACTGAACCAAGGCCAGTAGGCTTTGCAGACAAGTGCCTTTAACCACTAAGCTGTATCCCTAGCCTCACCCTACTTTTTCGGTACTGGAAATTGAACTTAGAGCCTTGAGCATGCCAAAAAAGCATTCTACCACTAAGCTATATCCCTAGAGCTCTTTTCACTTCTTGTTTTTTTTTTTTTTTTTCCCCGAGGTAGGGTCTCACTCTAGCCCAGGCTGACCTGGAATTCACTATGGAGTCTCAGGGTGGCCTCGAACTCACAGCGATCCTCCTATCTCTGCCTCCCAAGTGCTGGGATTAAAGGCATGCGCCACCACGCCCGGCTAACTTCTCGTTTTTTAAAAATATTGTATTTTATTTATGAGAGAGAGAGGGAGGGAGGGAGAATGGGTGCACCAAGGCCTTTAGCTGCTGTAAAAGAACTCTAGATCATGCACCACCTTGTGCATCTGGCTTATGTGGGCCCTGGGGAGTCGAACCTGGGTCCTTTGGCTTCCCAGGCAAATGCCTTAACCACTAACCCATCTCTAAAGCCCTACATTTTGTTTTATTTATTTATTTTTTTGGGGTGGGGGAATATTTTTGAGATAGGGTCTCATGTAGCCCAGACTAACCTCAAACTGGCTCTGTAGCTGAAAATTACCTTGAATTTCTGATCATTCTGCCTCTACCTCCCATGTGCTGGGATTACAGACGCGCACCACCACACGTAGCTCCTTGACCATTTTGACGATTTCCTTTCTAAACACGCTCAGGCTTGCAGCTCAGTAAGAGCCACTTTAATGCATTTCCTTTCAGGCTGGGGAGATGGCTCAGTGGAAAAGTGCTCGCTGTGCAGGCTTGAGCGCCTGAGTTCAGACCCCGAGTACCCACACGAAAAACCAGAGGCTGGAGGCTGCAGAGATGGCTTAGGAGCTAAGGCACTTGCCTCCAAAGCCTAACGACCCTGGTTCGCTTCCCCAGTAGCCATGTAAAGCCAGGTGCAGAAAGTGGTGCGTGCATCTGGAGTTCGTTTGCAGTGGTTGGAGGCCCTGGTGTGTCCATTCTCTCTCTCTCTCTGTCTCTCTCTGCTTGCAAATAAAAAAAAGCCAAAGCAAGACTGGAGAGGTGACACAACTGTTAAAGGTGCTTGCTTGCAAGGCCTGATGGCCTGGGTTCAATTCCCCAGTAGTCACGTAAAGCCAGATGCACAAGGTGAGATATGCATCTGGAATTCATTTGCAATGGCAAGAGCCCTGGTTTGTCCATTCTCTCTCTCTCTCTCTCTCTCTCTCTGTCTGTCTCTTTCTGCTAGTAAATAAATTTAGAAAATATTTTTAAAAGCCAGATTCTGAGCCGGTCGTGGTGGCGCACGCCTTTAATCCCAGCACTCGGGAGGCAGAGGTAGGAGGATTTCTGAGAGTTCGAAGCCACCCTGAGACTCCATAGTGAATTCCAGGTCAGCCTGAGCTAGAGTGAGACCCTACCTCGAAAAACAAAACAAAACAAACAAACAAACAAACAAAAAGCCAGATTCTGTAGCAAGCATCTGTAATCCTGGCATGCCTGTGGGAAACAGGAAGTGGAGACAGGAGAATCTCCTGAAAGTCTGTGGACCAGCCAGCCTGGAAAACGCACCCGTGAACAACTAGAGACCCTGCCTCAAAGCGGACGGCAACACTTGAAGCTGTCCTCTGACCTTCACAATGTATGACACGGCACACACACAGCCACACTCACGCACATGGATACGTACGTGTATAACACACACGAAAGGGAAAAATCAAAAATTTCCTGGGCGTGTGGCTCACTCGGTGCTTGCCCGGCATGTTTAAGACCTGGGATCCACCTCAAGCCCCAAAAACAAAATTAAACAGTTTCCAGGTATGGTGTGGCTCATGCCTTTAATCCCAGCAGAGGCAGAGGGAAGCAGAGATAGGAGGATCACAATGAGTTCAAGGCCAGCCTGGGACTACAAACAGGGCCTGAGCTAGAGTGAGAACCTATCTGGAGGCAAAAAGAAAAATTAAGCCAAGTTTCCTTGTACAAATGAAGACATGCTGCTGTACTCCTACTCCTGTAATCCTAGCACTTGAGAAGTTGAGGCAGGAGGCCATTATCAGTTACATAATGAAATCTGAGGCCAGCCTACATACATAAGACCCATCTCTAAAAAGCCCAAACCAAACCAACACACACACACCACCACCACCACAAGACCAGAGACATTAAACTATAGAGAAAAGTTCATGTAGCCGGGCATGGTGGCGCACGCCTTTAATCCCCCATTGGGGAGGCAGAGGTAGGAGGATCGCCATGAGTTTGAGGCCACCCTGAGACTACATAGTGAATTCCAGGTCAGCCTGGGCTAGAGTGAAAGCTTACCTCAAAAAAAAAAAAAAAAAAAAAAAAGAAAGAAAGAAAAGTTCATGTAATGTAATCATGCAGACCCACCTACATCAAACAAATCCTAAAGGTCTTGTGGCATTGTCAAGCCCTCCCAAATCTACATTCTCAACTACAGAGCTGGCTCAGCAGTTAACGGTACTTGCTTGCAAAGCTTGATATCTGGGGTACTATTCTCCAATATCCACATACATAAAGCAGAATGCACAAAGTATGGCGCATGTGTCTGGAGTTTGTTTGCAGTGGCTAGAAGCCCTGGCGTGCCCATTCTCTCCCTCCGCCCCCTTCTCTCTCAAATAAATAAATAAATAAATAAATAAATAAAATGAAAATTTAAAAAAATCTTTAAAAAGAGGTCCTGGTGTGTCCATACATTCCCCCCCTCCCTTGCTCTCTCTCTCTCTCCCTTGCATAAATAAATAAAATAATAATAAAATAAACTTACAAGGGGGCTGGAGAGATGGCTTAGCGGTTAAGGCATTTGCCTGCAAAGCCAGATGATCCCGGTTGGACTCTCCAGGATTCACATAAGCCAGATACACAAGGGGGCACATGCATCTGGAGTTCATTTGCAGTGGCTGGAGGCCCTGGTGTGCCCATTCTCTCTCTTTCTCCCCCAGCCTCTTTCTCACTCTCAAATAAATAAATAAATAAATAAAAAAAATATATATATGTATATATTTTAAAAAAAGAAAATGTCTTCTTGATGCATTAAAAAATAAAACCTTCCAAATCTACATTCTCAGTGTCTTCCCGGATGATGTCTCCAGTGCACTGCTCCTCCAAGCCCCCTTCAGGTGCCCTCCAGGTGTCCTTTCTCAGGCTCAACCCACTCCGGAGCTAAGCAGGCCACCTCTCAGCTGATGTAATCTCTCTCTAGCCTTCTGGGAGAACCAGAGAAGGCAACCAAGACCCGACCGGTTACCAGGCAGCCCTGGGCCCCCAGGGCGGGCCCGCTTGTCCTGGCGCCGACCTACCCCGCAGCCACGTTGTTGCTATTCCAGCTGGGGTGCGTCACGATCTTCTGCACGCTCACGTACTGCTCGGTGCCGTCGTTCTGGCTCAGGCTGTGGTCTCCAACGACCACGCGGAAGGTCATTTGGCTGGAGGGAGAGAAGGAAGTCCTGGGTGAGTGACCAGGTGGCTTTCATTTCTCCCACAGAGCAAAGCTGGAAAAGCGGTTTTACAGCTTATCTTTGGGGCAGGTGCCCATCTTATCTGGCCTAGGCAGAGGAGGTTGAAAGATCTTTGGAGATGAAAAACAGTTCAAGCTTCCTCACTCCCTAATTCACCAACAATCAGTTTCATTTTCACGGTTTAGGAAGCTAACATCATAGGGGGGAATGCCTTGTAGCCTGGGACAGGTGTGGTAAGCATTAGGGCATGGTGACTCCGAGCTGCAGAGGGACTTTGAGGCAAATAGAAACTTCTAGGCTGGGCTGGAGAGATGGCTCAGTGGTTAAGGTGCTTGCTTACAGAGCCTGACAGTCTGTGTTCCATACACCAATGGAAAGCCAGGTGGTGAATGTGTCTGGAATTCACTTGTAGTGGCAAGAGGCCGTGGCATGCCCAATCTCTCTCTCTCTCTCCCTCTGCTTACAAATAATTTTTAAATTATTTAAATTTTTAAAATATTTTATTTATTTATTTGAGAGAAGGAGAAAGGCAGACAGAAAGAGAGAGAGAGAGAGGGAGAGAGGGAGAGAATAGGCGTGCCAGGGCCTCTAGCCACTGCAAATGAACTCCAGGTTCATGCACCACCTTGTGCATCTGGCTTACATGGGTACTGGGGAATGGAACCTGGGTCCTTTGGCTTCACAGGCAAACACCTTACCTGCTAAGCCATCTCTTCAGCCCAAATAAAATATTTTTTAAAAACTTTCTAGGTTAGAGCCGGGCGTGGTGGCGCACGCCTTTAATCCCAGCACTCGGGAGGCAGAGGTAGGAGGATCGCCGTGAGTTCGAGGCCACCCTGAGACTCCATAGTGAATTCCAGGTCAGCCTGGGCTAGAGTGAAACCCTACCTCGAAAAACCAAAAAAAAAAAAAAAAACTTTCTAGGTTAGTAATGCTGTTTATCTTCAGACAGATTTTCATATCTTGCCTGGGCTGGTCTCAAACTCTCAACCCTCCTGCCTTAGGCTTCTGAATGTTGGAATTACAGATGTGCATCAGCACACCCAGCTTAGACCAGTGATTCCCAAGCATGGGCCTGGGACCAGCATCATTGACATCGCTTGGAAACTTGTTAGGAAGATAATAGGGCCTAATGCTGGTGCTGCCGTTTCAGACACGCTGCTTAGTGGGCTCACCAATCGGTGCCTTCTGTGGGGTTCTGACACGTGCTCAGGTCGGAGAACAAGTGCTTGTAAGAAGTATGGAAAAACGGCCAGCAGTCCGGTGCTGAATGGGCATCTAAGTATCTAGTCAGTCCTCACCATAACTCTGCAAAGTAGGAATCATTATCCCACTTCAGAGACAGGAGAACGGGAGAAAAGAGAAGTCAAGTCCGAAGTTACACAGCCCAAGGATGCTGTCATGAGATTTGAACCTGAGCCTACCTGACTCCAAAACTTGTAGTTTCTCATCGTTCCGCTGCCTTTCCCCCCCCCCACTGACCCCTAAACATGAACACACTGGACAATGGCCCACTGCCCAGTCGTTCCTCTTTCCGTAGAAAACCTGGCCTTTGTTTCTCTCACTTGTTCACGCAATGAGCAGCTGTCATCACCCAGTTCCGCCGGACTAGGGTCCCTCCACAGGTGTGGTACCATGACCCTCCAGACAGGTACTGGAGGGAAATCTAGATGGAAGGGAAGAAAAGAGGGGATGGGTTGATACTTCGCAAAAGGTTCTGCCCCAAACAGGTCACCTCGTGAATGCCTGACAGCTTTCAAAATACCCGACCACCCTGGCCTGGGGATAGCAAGTCAATTTCCTTTGAGCTGCCAATTGCTATCGACTGGCTGGCAGTGGCTATGAGGAGTGCATTGCTGAGAAGAGGTGGGTGGACGCTGCTGGGGTGGGCTGGAAAGTGGACTCCGTTGTTTGGTGCTGTTTGCTGTGTATGTGGGGATTAAAGGCACACACAGCGCCTAGGTACCCCTTCTGTAGGTTGTGTCACAGGGCCTAAACCCAAGGTCACTTAGCCTCCTTACCCCACCATTTTTTTCTCCTTTCCCTTTTGGAAAGAAGATGTAACCAAGGAATTGTCTAAGCCCCACAAGCTTAGGTCTCAAAAGTTCCTTCTCTCTTTTCCCTTCCTTCCTTCCTTCCTTCCTTCCTTCCTTCCTTCCTTCCTTCCTTCCTTCCTTTCTCTCTCTCTTTCTTCCTTCCTTCCTTCCTTCCTTCCTTCCTTCCTTCCTTCCTTTCTTTCTTTCTTTCTTTCTTTCTTTCTTTCTTTCTTTCTTTCTTTCTTTCTTTCTTTCTTCCTCTCTCTCTCTCTCTTTCTTCCTTTCAGCTAGGGTCTCACTCTAGCCCAGGCTGACCTGAGATTCACTCTGTAGTCTCAGGGTGGCCTCAAACTCATGGTGATCCTCCTACCTCTGCCTCCCGAGTGCTGGGATTAAAGGCATGTGCCATCACGCCTGGCTAAAAGTTCTTGCTTCAATATTTTCAAGAAGTTCCCTTTCTCGTTATTTTAGGAAATACTTAAATAAGCCCATGGGATGTTCATTTTTGTTGGTTCATGTTACTTCATACTGTACAATAGATCTATTCCCCAAAACTAGGACTCAAACTACTGAAAATTGATTTTAATTATAATTGCGGGAAGTTCTCTCAATGTGGTGAGTCACCAAGTTAATTCACCAGTCTTATACATTCAGATTAGTTTAATTCAGGGAGCAGCTTTAGCCAAATAAGCAATATGCTGTGTGTGTGTGTGTGTGTGAATGGTGTGTATGTGACACAGACCATAGAGTGGTGAGAGCATGTGCATTTCAAGCCCCTGGGGACAGTCTGGCACAGTTCTCTTAGTGTGTCACAAGGGGGTAAGAAAAGCAGTTTGTGAGATGGGAATGAGGCCAGTGACAGATCACTTGCCTAGCATGTGTGAGGTACGGGGTTCAATCTGTCCCACCACCACCAAAAAAGAAGGAGGAGGAGGAGGAAAAGGCAGAGGAGGAAGAGGAGGAGGAGGAGGAAAGTAAGAAAGAAGGAAAGAGAGAAAGAAAGAAAGAAAGAAAGAAAGAAAGAGGAAGGAAGGAAGAAAGAAAGAAAGAAAAGGCTGGGGAAGTGGCTCAGCAATTAAAGGCTCTTGCTTGCAAAGCCTGCAGGCCCAGGTTAAATTTCTGAGCATCCTTGTAAAGCCGGATGCAAAAAGTGGCTCAAGCATCTGGTGTCATTTGCAGCAGCAACTGACTCTTGCGTTCTCACATGCCCATATACCCCCCCCCACGCTCATGCATGTGTACAAATACATAACTAAAAATGTTTTTTAAAAAGTTTGTCCTTGGGCTGGAGAGATGGCTTAGTTGTTAAAGCACTTGCCTGTGAAAGGTTCGACTCCCCAGAACCCATGTAAGCCAGATGCACATGTGTCTGGAGTTTGTTTGCAGTGTCCAGAGGCCCTGGCATGCCCATTCTCTCTCTTCCTCTCTCTCAAAAATAAATAAAAATCTTAAAAAAAAGTTTACCCTTGAGTATATGCCCCTGAAAATGTTGATGTATAAATCTACTCCGTCATGCCTTTTGCATTTAGAAACATACCTCAGCCCAATCTCACTCATCTTTAAAATCCAGAATCTAGACAGCCGAGAAGCTGCTTGATACAATACCTTTTGTGAGTACACAGCACCTCTTGGTTCAGGTAGGAAAAAAAAAAAAAAAAGCATGGGTTGTGGGGGAATACCCACCTGAGAGGGCCAAGAGTTCCTCCGGGCCTCAGTTCCTCCAACGACTCGTGCATTGGTTTCTGGAAAGTCCTGGGTACTGTGTCCTTTGTGGGGCAGAAGAGTGAGTGATGACTAAGCATGGAGTTAGTCTGTGGGTGGGAGGGCCTGGGAGTGGCAGCTGCGCTTTGAGGACTGTTAGCTTTGTCTGCAAATTCACAGTTCTTTGTGGGGGGGCGGGGGGGGGGAGACAGCTGTCAGATCTCTGTGTCCCTTTTGAAAGCAGAGGCTCCCGGTTGCCTTGTGTCCCAGAACACGTGCTATGAAAGACCTATCCAAAAACCCCAAGCCACACTTCCATATGTGTCTTGTGGTCTCAACTTGTTCAGGGTCCCCCCCTCCACCAAGCTTGAGAGATTGAGGGGACACCTCCCCATGCTTTGTCAGGATTCTGCAGCGGGGAGAGACAGCAATGCACATCTGGCCAGGCACAGGCTGACGGTGTGTCTTCTGGTCCAGGGGTCTGGAGGGGAGCCCTCAGAGGGGTTTCTTTTTGTTTCATGCTCCTGAACCTGCCACCCGGCAGGGCCTTGCATGAGCAGCCAGTGGTCCAGGCTCCAGGAGAGTCAAGTTCTCACTACACGCAACTCCTCTCTCAGGCAGAGGGTCCCACCCTCCCCTGCGACAGAGAGTTGGCTTGGGCTTAGGGCCTTCCCAACCCTGCTGCTCAAATTCCCTCTCTACAGACGAGGTCAAAAGATCCACTTACCATACAGAACCAGGGTGGCGAACACCAGGAAGCGCAGCATGGTGCTGGGAGGGGAGACCACTGCCCCCTTGCCATGAGCCGAGCCCTCTTTATACTTCTCTTATCAGCAGCTCTGCTGACCTCCTTCCTGCCAGCTGGGCAGGGCTGTGGGTGGAAGGCAGGGAAAATCACAGGTGACAAGGGAGTACAAATGAAAAGATTACTTTTCAAGTCAACGAATTTATCTGGTATTCACAGACAGAACAAGGTCGGCGCTCGGTTAATCATCTGCCTTTAGTTGAAAAGCATCCAGCAACCCCCCCCACCACCACCGCCACTTTTATTTTTTTTTTTTTCAGAAACCATCACCTTTCGTTCCCTCAGGTGCACCCCCCATCATCCAGCACTACCCCACTGTCCCCTGCGTAGGGACCTGTCCTGAGCACTAGGAGGTAGAGGCCAGGGGTCGGGAAGTGGAGGAGGAAGGACAGTGGTTGTCAAGAGAAGGGAAGAAGACACTGAAGCTTGTCTCTTCCCTGTCCAAAGAGGGAGGTTGGGGCTCGTCCCCAGCATGTGGGTGCGGGCAAAGCAGATGCTTTCCATGAGAGGCCTGTGGCAAATGAATGAACAAATCTGAGGTGACACAGACGGCGAGCCACCAAGAGGGTTTTCAGAGCAGAAGAATGTGGGCAGGACACACGAGGGCCCCTCAGGGCAGGAAGACTCTGAGGGCCATGAGGGTGGAGGACAGATGACACAGGAGAGGAAGGGCACTGCCACTCATGGGCAGCAGAGGAGGAAGGAAGGAGGGCAGTGTGCCTAGAGGATGGCGGAGGACCATGCGCTGGACACAACGTGGTCAGAGCTATTGCAGGCCCCAGGGCAGAGGGCTGTGGGCGGAGCAATGGTAAGAAGCATAGGTTTAAAAAAAAAAAAAAAAGGGGGGGACTGGAGAGATGGCTTAGCGGTTAAGCGCTTGCCTGTGAAGCCTAAGGAGCCCAGATCGAGGCTCGATTCCCCAGGACCCACGTTGGCCAGATGCACAAGGGGGTGCACACATCTGGAGTTCGTTTGCAGTGGCTGGAGGCCCTGGCGCGCCCATTTTCTCTCTGCCTCTTTCTCTCTCTCTGTCTGTTCCTCTCAAGTAAATAAAAATGAACAAAAACTAAAAAAAAAAATATTAAAAAAACAAAAACAATTTTTTTCTGTTTTTTGTTTTCGAGGTAGAGTCTCATTCTAGCTCAGGCTGACCTGGAATTCACTATGTAGTCTCAGGGTGGCCTCGAACTCACCACCATCCTCCTACCTCTGCCTCCTGAGTGCTGGGATTAAAGGTGTGTGCCACCACATCCGGCTAAATATCTTTTTTTTTAAATTATTATTGACAATTTCTATACTTACAGACAATGAACCATGATAATTCCTCCCCCCCCCACGTTCCCCTTCACAACTCCGCTCTCTATCATATCCCCTCCCTCTCTCTGTTATTCTCTTTTACTTTGTTGTCATCATCTTTTCTCCTATTATGAGGGTCTTGTGAAGATATTGCTAGGCACTGCGAGGTCATGGACATCGAGGCCAGTTTCTGTCTGGACAGTTGCATTGTAAGCAGACCTACCCTTTCTTTGGCTCTTACATTCTTTCTGTCACCTCTTCTGCAATGGACTCTGAGCCTTGGAGGGAGTGATAGAGATGTTTCAGTGCTGGACACTCCTGTCACTTCTTCTCAGCACTATGGCGTCTTTTGGGTCATCCCAGTGGTCACTACCATCTGAAAAGAGAAGCTCCTCTAACCAAAAGTGAGAGCAGCATTAATTTATGAATATGAACTTTAAGTGTAAGTGCTTACTGGGTAGTATTGTGAGCATAATCTATGCATTTAGTCAGACAAGAGCAGTCATTATGCTCCTAAGGCTCAGGACCTCCACCATAGGCTTTTGATTAGGTTTTCAGTACCAGGCATGTATTCCCTCCCATAGAGTGGGCCTCTAGTCCAATTAGAGAGCAGTTGGTTTCTCCCAGAACAGACATGCCACTATTGCACCCATTCAGTCATTTGGCCTGTCTGGCCAAACTTGAGGCTTCCAGTGTCTACTGTTTTCACCACTGATGACTTCTGTCTCCCATAAGGCTGCATGCAGTGCAGCTTTTCCCAGCTTTCAGTCGGCTGGTCTACAGGGAGGAGGTTTTCAGCTCAGCCCCAGCTTGATTTCTCAGTGACCTTGCTGCCCAGGCATGTGGAGTCTTCAGCAATAGGGTCTTACCATCTGTTTCTGTTGGGAAAGCAAGAGCCTTGGCAATAGCCTGTAATGTCTTGGGTGCAACAGGGACCTCCCTGGCCAACAATTCACTGGAAGGTATCCCATCCTTGGCACTGAAAATTTTCTAGTAACAATCTTTGGCTTCTGGGTGTGTCATTATCCATAAAATAGGCTTTCATATGTTTTATTCACAATATCTTGAATTTTGATTGAACCTCCCCCCATTATTCTTTTACTCAGTCTCTTCCCCTGGCCTTGCTTAGACCATTCTACTCCCTATAATCTGTTCTTCTTCTTACATATATACAATACCATCCACTTAAACCCACCTCCCTCCCTTATAGCCTTTTTCTAGCTTACTGGCCTCTGCTACCAATTTTTGGTTCCAGCTCACACAAAAGTCTAAATATTTGTAGCTAGGATCCACATATGAGAGAACATGTGATGTTTGGCTTTCTGGGCCTGGGTTTCCTCACTTAGTATAATCATTTCCAGATCCATCCATTTTCCCGCACATTTCATAACTTCAGTTTTCTTACTGCTGAGTAGAACTCCATTGTGTAAATGCACCACATCTTCATTATCACTCATCAGTTGAGAGACATCTAGGCTGGTTCCATTTCCCAGCTACTGTGAATGGAGCAGCAATAAACATGGATGTGCAAGTGTCTCTAAGGAGTTCTATAGCTGGATCATATGGTAAATCTAGTTTTAGCTGTCTCAGGAACCTTCATACTGGTTTCCACAATGGCTGGACCAGACTACATTCCCACCAACAATGTAGAAAAGTTTCTCCTTTTCCACGTCCTAGCCAACATTTATTGTCGTTTGTTTTCTTTTTTAAAAATTTTATTTATTTATTTATTTGAGAGAGAGAGAAAGAGGCAAAGAGAGAGAATGGGCACACCAGGGCCTCCAGCCACTGCAAATGAACTCCAGATGCATGTGCCACTTTGTGCATCTGGCTTACTTAGGTCCTGGGGAATCAAACCCAGTTTCTTTGGCTTTGAAGGCAAGTGCTTTAATCACTAAGCCATTTCTCCAGCCCATTTATTTTCTTGATGATAGCCATTCTGACAGGAGTGAGATGGAATCTCAAAGTAGTTTTAATTTGCATTTTTTAATAAAATGTTTTATTTATTTGCAAGGGGGGGAGAGGGAGAGAATGGATACACCAGGGCCTCTAGCTGCTGCAAACGAACTCCAGATGCATGCACCACTGTGTGCATCTGGCTTTACATGGGTACTGGGGAATCAAACCCAGGTTGTTAGGCACTGCAGGGGAGTGCCTTAACCACTGAGCAACCTCTCCAGCCCCAGGTATAGGGTACAGACTGGCAGAGAGGTGTCTACAGTGAAGCGGGAAGGTGACTCGACTTACCTGGGGCCCTTGTTGGCTACCTACCCCAGGGCCCAGGCTTCAGGCCTGCGGGGGTGGAAGAAGCCAGGAAAGGTATTTGCAGGAGTCCCCATGGCCTTCAGCCGGTCAGATGGTCTGGAGGGCTTCCTCTGCAGCCCAGCTCCCAGCTTTCCCTCGTAGAGGTGCCCCCCTCAGGGGCAGGGCTGGAGGAGTCGGAGAATCTGGGGTCTTTTGCCATTCTCCTTCCACCTCTTAGCCTGTGGGAAGACAGGGAGATAGTGCTGGGCCCCAGGATGAGGAGTCTAATAGCAGGCCATTAGGTTTAGCAACAAGTGCCTTTAAAGGCTGAGCTCCTTTCCCACCCCCATGACTTTTAATAGGGTGTTTTCTTTACAAACATGTTTTAGATAAATGCTGTGAACTTCATGGGGGTGAGGGAAATGTCGAAAGCTAACCAGATAAGGAGTAAAGAGCACATTTGGGGGTTCAAGAGAGGCAGCAAGGATAGGGGTTTGGTCTGGACGGACTACGTATTTGGGGATGGCCTGATTTTTTTTTTTTTTTTTGGTAGGGTTTCACTCTAGCCCAGGCTGACCTGGAATTCACTCTGTATTCTCAGGGCAGCCTTGAACTCACAACAGTCCTCCTACCTCTGCCTCCTGGGTGCTGGTATTAAAGTCATGTGCCACCATGCCCAGCAATTTAAAAAAAAATAAATTTTTATTTGAGACAGAGAGAGAGAGAGAGAATAAATGGGCACACCAGGGCCTTTAGCCACTGCAAACAAACTCCAGATGCATGCGCCACCTTGTGCATCGGGCTTACGTGGGACCTGGAGAATCAAACCTTGGTCCCCAGGCTTTGGAGGCAAGCACCCCAATGGCTAAGCCATTTCTCCAGCCCTAATTTTTTTTTTTTTTTTTGAGGTAGGGTCTCGCTGTAGCCTAGGCTGACCTGGAACTCACAGTGATCTTCCTACTTCTGCCTCCCGAGTGCTAGGATTAAAGATGGGCGCCACCATGCCCGGCCTGATTTCTATAAATTCAGCTAGTTGCTGTTGTGCGTCTCTTACTAGTATCAATTCCCTGTGGACAGTTGTTCAACTTCTCTTCAATGCAGATAGGAGAAAAAAAAAAAAAAAAAAGAGGTAGGGCTGGCTGTGGCAGTGGTGGCTCACACCTTTAATCCCAGCACTCTGGGAGGCAGAGGTAGGAGGATCGCCGTGAGTCTGAGGGCACCCTGAGACTACATAGTGAATTTCAGGTCAGCCTGGGCTAGAGCGAGACCCTACCTCAAAAAAACAAAACAAAACAAAACAAAACAAGAGCTAGAAATAGACAGACAATGGGTGTATAGATTTAGAGAAGGAACCAGTAGGCCAAGACAGGCACAAAGGCGGCAAAATAAAGGCTAAGAAAGATAAGAGGGAGGCTGAAGATCTCAGCAGTTAAAGGCACTTGCTTGTAAAGCCTGATGCCCTGGGTTTGATTCCCCAGTACCCACACAAAGCCAGTGCACAAAGTGGTGCATGTGTCTAGAGTTCATTTGCAGTGGCAAGAGGCACTGGCATGCCCATCTCAGTCTCTTTCTCTGTCTGTCTCTCTGTCTCAAATAAATAAAGAAAGAAAGAAAGAAAGAAAGAAACCTTGAGAAGTAGGAAAAGGGAGGGGCTCTGCTAGATAAGTTTTCTATAAGTTTTTTGTTTTTTTTAAAACAAGATGCCTCTGGGTGTGGTGGCAGGAGGATTGCTGTGAGTTTGAGGCCAGTTTGAGATTACATAGTTTATTCCAGGTCAGCCTGGACTAGAGTGAGACCCTACCTTGAGAAAAAAAAAAAAAAAAAAAAAAAAAACAGATGCCTTTAGAAGGTTTTAAAACAAGGTAAGTCCCCAAATGTTGGAAGTTTTCTTTGTTCCTTTTCTACAGTAATATGGATTAATGGACCCCAATTAACAATAACTCTCTCCTGTACCAGAGAACAAAGACAGGGTGCAGAGGTCACATACCACCTGTGGTCATGAGCTACTATCTGCCAGTCTCTGGACACTTCAGATCTAAGAGAGAGCAAGAAGTGGCCAAATAGACATCAAATGACCAATCTAAGGAGGACAAAAAAGAAGGGGAGCTCAAAGAGACCTGTTTCTATGTTCAGTTTTTTTTTAATTTGATTTTTTTATTTGCAAGCAGAGAGAGAGAAGAGAGACAGACAGAGAAAGAATGGGCACGCCAGGGTCTCTAGCCACTGCAAATGAACTCCAGACGCATGTGCCCCTTGTGCATCTGACTTATGTAGGTCCTAGGGAATAGAACCTGGTTCCTTTGGCTTTGCAGGCAAAAGCTTTAACCACTAATCTATCTCTCCAGCCCAGTAAAGCACTTTTCTGTCTCAGACCCAAACAAATTTATATTATGTATCCTCCACAATCGTTCCCTAGGACAGACTCACTCTCTGGCTCTATGACAAATGAAAGGAAAATGACAAATAGCTCAGAATTTAATATAAAGAATTTTGGTTTATATATTTTCTCACTTGCCTTTTACTGTTTATAAGATAGTTCACTATCTAAGGTCACTTAAGCTCTGTAATGTCTTGCTAGAATGTTGTTCTCAGATTTTTGTGAAACAGGAAGAAAAATGAGTAAAAGAGTTCTTTTAACTGTAAGTAGAGGGCTGGAGAGAGGGCTCAGCGATTGAAGGCACTAATTTTGAAAGCTTGATGGCCTGAACTCAATTCCCCAGTACCTAGGTAAAGCCAGAGGCACAAAGTGGTGTGGCTGGAATTTATTTGCAGTAGCAGGAGACCCTGGTATTCCCTTTCTCTCTCTCTCTCTCTCTTTCTCTCAAATAAATAAATATTTTTTAAAAAGTATCAGGAGGCAGAGGTAGGAAAATTGCTGTGAGTTTGAGGATGGCTTGGAGTTACAGAGTAAGTTCCAGGTTAGCCTGGGCTAAAAATGAGACCCTACCTTGAAAAAAAAAACCAATAAATAAATAAATAAATAAATAATAGGGGCTGGAAAGATGGTTCAACAGTTAAAGGCTCTTGCTTGCAAAGCCTGACAGTCTGGGTTGGATTCCCCTGTACCCACATAAAGCCAGTGCATAAATAAATAAATAAAATATTTGAAAATAAAACAAAATAGCCAGGTATGGCAGTGCATGCCTTTAATCCCAACACTAGGGAGGCAGAGGTAGGAGGATCACTGAGTTCAAGGCCACCCTGAGGGTACATAGTGAATTCCAGATCAGCCTGGGCTAGAATGAGAGAGATCCTACCTTGAAAAACAAAACAAAACAAAACAAAACAAAACAAAACAAAACAAAACAAAACAAAAAATAAAATAAGGGCTGGAATGATGGCCTAGTGGTTAAGGCTCTTGCCTGTGAAGTCAAAGAACCTCAGCTCGATTCCCCAGGACCCACGTAAGCTAGATGCACAAGGTGGAGCATGCATCTGGAGTTCATTCACAGTGGCTGGAGGCCCTGGTGTGCCCATTCTCTCTCTTTCTCTCTCTGCCTCTTTTCTTCTCTCAAATAAGTAAATAAATAAATTAAAAAATAAAATAAAATGCAAGCAACAACCATGTTTACCTAAATCTTACAATAGGCTAGAATTTGGTAATTTAACATTATGTAAACAGGTCATCTTTTTTTTTTTTTTTTTTTTTTTTGGTTTTTCGAGGTAGGGTCTTACTCTGGTCCTGGCTGACCTGGAATTCACTATGTAGTCTCAGGGTGGCCTCGAATTCACAGCGATCCTCCTACCTCTGCCTCCTGAGTGCTGGGATTAAAGGTGTGTGCCACCACACCCGGCTTCATTTAGGTTTTATAAAAGAAATTCATTGTAACTTTTTTTTGTTTGTTTGTTAATTCTCTCCTTTCATTGTAACTTATTTTTGTTGGGGGGGAAGTTTAGTTTTTCAAGGTAGGGTCTCCCTCTAGCCCAGGCTGACCTGGAACTCACAGCAATCCTCCTACCTCTGCCTCCCAAGTGCTGGGATTAAAGATGTGAGCCAGCATGCCTGGCTCATCATAACTTTTGCTCTTAGGGAAGTAAGAAAGACTTCCAGTGTTTTGACAATTTATGCTTCTTTAATTTAAAGCCTTGTTGAGAGGCTCCATTCTTAATTCTTGAGTCAAAGTTAAAGGGGCCCCAAGCCCAGACCCCTCCACTGGAATTTCTTGTTCATCCTTACCCATTGGGACACCAAAAGCCAATAAGAAGCTGGGAGGAAAGCAACCTAGTACCAGCCTGGGAGGGACCTTTCCTGATGCCAGTAACTCCCCTACCAACAGTGGAAAAGAGATGGACTCAGTACTCTGCTGCAGAGGTACCAATGGAAAGACGATCAAACCAATGAAACATTGTGGATATCAGGGGATAAAATTAACTTCATAACTTAGAAAAAGGGCTGGAGAGATGGCTTAGTGGTTAAGATGCTTGCCTGCGAAACCTAAGGACTCATGTTTGACTCTTCAGGTCCCACATAAGCCAGATAGATGCACAGTGATGCAAGTGCGCAAGGCCACACATACACACAAGGGGCACACATATCTGGAGTTTACTTGCAGTGGCTGGAGGCCCTGGGGTGGCAATTCTCTCTCTCACTCTCTATCTCACTCTCTCACTCCTCACTCTCACATTAAAAAAAAAGGCAGCCTCAAAACAAAAACAAAAACAAAAAGAAAGGAAGGAAGGAAGGAAGGAAGAAAGAAAGAAAGAAAGAAAAAGACCTGCTCTAGAGGAATAATCTTAAACCTACCCCCTCATTTATTACAACATTTCTGAGCCTGGCGTGGCGACACACGCCTTTAATCCCAGCACTCAGGAGGCAGAAGTAAGAGGATCACCATAAGTTCGAGGCCACCCTGAGACTACATAGTGAATTCCAGGTTAGCCTGGGCTAGAGTGAGACCCCCACCTTGAACCTTGTCCCCCACAAAAAAGAAGAAAGAAATATGTTCTGGCAGTATGTTCATTCATTTATTTCTGATTTTGCTTCTCTCCTGCCTTCATAAATTGTTTCCCAGGTCATTTCTGAATAAATTGAGATGCAAAAAGAGCTGTTTGTAATCTGCTTTTTACGAGGGCAGAACAATGGGAGGCTTGATTAATGTAATTATGGCCGCTCCCCCACTAACTGCTCAATTTGATGCATGCCTAGTTTTATCCTGCTGGGATTTAGGAAGCCAGAGACAATGTTCTAGAATGAACAAATGTATGCGCACTGACTTTTTCCTGCACGGGCAGCGTTGATCTTCCCCTCCATGTCCTAACGTAGATGATGAACGACAGACTGCTGTATATCAAGGACTCTCATAAGCACATATAATGGAAGTCAACGATTTTAGACAGACTATAGAGGATGAGACTGGATATGAGGGAAACAAATGCATAGTTGGAATGGATAAATATTCTGTTAGCATTTTTTTTTGAGGTAGGATCTAGCTGTAGCCCAGGGTGACCCGGAATTTACTATGTAGTCTCAGGCTGGCCTCAAACTCACAGTGATCTCCTACCTCTGCCACTCAAGTGCTGGGATTAAAGGTGTCCACCATGATGGGCTAACCTGTTAGCATTTAAAAAATGTTTTATTTATTTATTTATTTATTTATTTATTTATTTATTTGCAAGCAGAGAGCTAGAGAGGAGATAGGCAAAGAGAGAATGGGCAGACCTGGGCCTCTAGCCACTGCAAACAAAGTCCAGACGCACGTGCCACCTTGTGCATCTGGTTTACGTGTGGGTACTGGGGAATTGAACCTGGGTGCTTTGACTTTGCAGGCAGGCATCTTAACCGCTAAGTCATCTCTCCAACCTCCTTGTTAGCATTTTAAAATTAAATTAATTAATTAATTTATTTATTGAGAGAGAGAGAGAGAGAGACAGAGACAGAAAGAGAGACAAAAAGAGAAAAAGACAAGACAGAATATGGATATACCAGGGTCTCTTGCTGCTGAAAACGAACTCCAGATGTATGTACCACGTTGTGCATCTGGCTTTATGCGGGTACTGGGGAATCAAACCTGTACTGGCAGGCATTGCAAGCAAGTGTCTTTAATCACTGAGAAATCTCCCCAACCCATCTGTTAGTGTGTGTGTGTGTGTTTTTAAGGTAAGGTCTCACTCTAGCTCAGGTTGATCAGGAATTCACTATGTATGTGTTTTTGTGGTCAACCATTAATAAAAATGAAGATTAGATACACTATATATCACAATAAAAATGGTTTATTAATTAGAGATGCTATTAAAGGTATGGCATACCAATTAGATGCAACCAGTAGGATGACATGGGAAAATAGACTATATATGATGTTAGCTGAAAAAAAAAAGAGAGAGAGAGAGAGAGAGAGAGAGAGAGATGTAATGTTGGAAATAAATGTACTTTTTGTAAAAAAAAATCTATTTACTTATGTACAAACAGAGAGATAGAGAATGTGCCAGAGCCTCTAGCCACTGCAAATAAACTCCAGATGCATGCATCACCCTGTGCGTCTGGATTTACATGAGTACTGGAGAAACAAACCCAGGCTGACAGGCTCCACAGGCAAATGCCTTACCCAGGTTCAAGTCCCCAGTACCCATGTAAACCAGATGTACAAGGTGGCACGTGCGTCTGGACTTTGTTTGCAGTGGCTAGAGGCCCTGGTCTACCCATTCTCTCTTTGTCTATCTCCTCTCTATCTCTCTCTCTGCTTGCAAATAAATAAATACATAAATAAAATAAAAACAATTTTTTAAATGCTAACAGGTTAGCCCATCATGGTAGACACCTTTAACCCCAGCACTTGGGTGGCAGAGGTAGGAGGATCACTGTGAGTTTGAGGCCAGCCTGAGACTACATAGTAAATTCCAGGTCATTCTGGGGTAGAGCTAGATCCTACCTGCTGAGCCATCCCAGCCCTCAATGTTGTACTTTTTTGGGGGGTGGGGTTGAGGTAGGGTTTCACTCTAGCCTAGGTGATCCTCCTACCTCTGCCTCCCGAGGGCTGGGATTAAAGGCGTGTGCCACCATGCCCGGCTTAATGTTGTACTTTTATCCCCAACAACACGGCACAATGAAAAGCTGTTAGGGGCTAACAACTCTAGTTACTGAACTGGCTGAGAGTTTAGGAACATGTGATGCTTTCTTTAACGTGATGAAACAATGGTGCTTTTAAAAATATTTTATTTATTTATTTGCAAGGAGAGAGACAGACAGAGAGAGAATGGGAATGCCAGGGTGTCTAGCCACTGCACATGAACTCCAGATGCATGTGCCACTTTGCACATCTGGCTTACATGGGTACTGCTGAGGTAGGAGGATCGCTGTGAATTCGAGGCCAGCCTGAGACTACATAATGAATTCCAGGTCAGCCTGGGCTAGAGTGAGACCCTACCTCGAAAAAACAAAAAAGAAAAAGCACAGGTGTTGAACTAGGGTAATGTCAGCACTGGCTAAGAAAACGGTCAAGGGACTACTTTATTATTACTATTATGTTTGGTTTTTCGAGGTAGGGTCTCGCTCTAGCCCAGGCTGACCTAGAATTCACTATGCAGTCTCAGGGTGGCCTTGAACTCATGGCGATCCTCCTACCTCTGCCTCCCGAGTGCTGGGATTAAAGGCGTGTGCCACCACGCCCTGCAGAACTGACCACCCTCCTTCTTGACCTTCTTCCCTGTCCACCTCTCCTTCTATGTGGTTGGGGGGTGGGTAATTCTTTCTCCCTCCTGCTGCACCTCCTGCCCCCTGCTGGTGAGTTCGCCTGAGTTGAATTGCTCTTGGGAGATACTATACTGTTTGGGGGCAGGTGTGAGGAAGCCTCTTGGCCCTCCATGGGCACCTCGGTTGGGTACAGTCTGATTGGGTGAGGAAGCTGTCGAGTGATGTTACAGACACTTTAAGGGGTTCTGGGATAAATGACAATTAATCTATTCCTAGTCAATGGGTGTTTGATGGAGCCAACAGTAGGATCAGGGTTGGAGATTCTGACTCCGTACGACTTACCTATTATACACAGCATACAAAGCCCTTCTCTCTCTAGTAGAGCTCACCAGCCACACTCATGCAAACTCATTCTCAACTGGGCTCCAACCCATTCTACTAGAGAGTAGATTAACCCAGGAGGCACACTGTCAAGGACCCAGAATACTTTTTTTTTTCTTTTTTTGGTTTTTCGAGGTAGGATCTTGCTGTAGCCCAGGCTGACATGGAATTCACTAGGAGCTGTAGCTCGTAGCTCTCCATTGTTGTTTTTTCAATTTATTTTTTTTATGTGTGTGTGTGTGTGTGTGAGAGAGAGAGAGAGAGAGAGAGAGAGAGAACTGGAACATCAGGGCCTTCCAGCCACTGCAATCCAACTCCAGATGCACGTGTCATCTTGTGCGCATGAGCAACCTTGTGCCCTTGCATCACCTTGTGCGTCTGGCTTATGTGGGACCTGGAAAGTTGAATATGATTCCTTAGGCTTTGCAGGAAAAGTGCCTGAACTGCTAAATTATCTCTTAAGCCCTGTTTTTTTTTTTTTTTGGTTTTGCTTTGTTTTTGAGGTAGGGTCTCGCTCTAGCCCAGGATGACCTGGAATTCACTATGTAGTCTCAGGGTGACCTCGAACTCACCGTGATCCTCCTATCTCTGCCTCCCGAGTGCTGGGATTAAAGGCGTGCACCACCCATGCCTGGCTTCTGTTGTCTGTTTTTTAGTTTTCTGAGATAGGGTCTCACTCTAGCTCAGGCTGAGCTGGAATTCACTATGTAATCTCAAGGTGGCCTCAAACTCACAGCGATCCTCCTACCTCTACCTGAGTGCTGGGATTAAAGGCGTGTGCCACCACATCTGGCTTTGTTGTCATTTTTTTTTTGTTTATTTTTATTTATTTGAGAGTGTGAGAAAGAGAGAGAGAGAAAATGGGTGCACCAGGGCCTCCAGCCACTGAAAACAAACTCCAGATACATGCGCCCCCTTGTGCATCTGGCTAACGTGGGTACTGGGGTAATCGAACCTCGAACAGGGGTCCTTAGGCTTCACAGGCAAGCGCTTAACTGCTGAGCCATCTCTCTAGCCTTCTTGTCATTTTTTTAATGGACTGAGTCCACTAAAGACTAAAGTCCCAGCTGGGCATAGTGGCACATGCCTTTAATCCCAACACTTGGGAGGCAGAGGTAGGAGGATCACTGTGAGTTCAAGGCCACCTTGAGACTACATAGAAAATTCCAGGTCAGCCTGGGCTGGAGTGAAACCCTACCTCAGAAAACCAAAAAATAAAAAATAAAAAAATAAAGTCCCTAGGGCCCACCAAAACCATCTTCCGCTCTGCTGTCCTCTTCTACCTTTGTCCCCCTGTGGCCTTGCTCATATTAAATCTCTGCTCAGGTGACATCTGCTTGAGTCCTTTCCAGCTGAGGACTCCTCCTTTGATGAGGTCAATGTCACTGTCTTTGTGGGGCCTTCCCTACCTTCTCACAACTCACCTGGAACATGTGTGGACATCACCAGGCTTATCATAACTTGCTCACATTTAGAGTGGGAATCCAAGGGGGAAGGACTCCCTCTTACATCTCATTTGTCATTTATTTTTATTTATTTATTTGAGAGTGACAGACAGAGAGAGAAATAGGCAGATAGAGAGAGAATGGGTGCGCCAGGGCCTCCAGCCACTGCAAACGAACTCCAGACGTGTGCGACCCCTTGTGCATCTGGCTAACGTGGGTTCTGGGGAATCGAGCCTCGAACCGGGGTCCTTAGGCTTCACAGGCAAGCGCTTAACCGCCAAGCCATCTCCCCAGCCCCTCTCTTACATCTCATACCTTAACATTCAATACTAGATTTGGTGCCAGAGGATGTCTGGGGTCAAGTGACCACGGCTGTAACTGAGCATTTCAGATGAATGTGGTTCTTAGCCTCAATCAACAGTTTCCGCTACAGGACGAGGCAAAGAAGAGGAATCCAACGCAAGCTTCCTTTACCAACGCCGTAACACCTTTATTCCTGCCACACCCCACATTCATCTCTTCCGTTTCCCCATCACAGGGTACAGTCTAGCCACTCTCCTTCTCTGTGCCCGGGCCACCCCAGGTTGTCTCTCCCAGGGAGTTCTGAAAGCTCTGGGGGGCCCCCGAGGGACTTGCAGAGCAGAGCAGCATGGAACGGGAGGCCGCTGTGGTCCCGTGGCACCCGCATGTGGCTGACATCCAGCTTCTAGCGCCCTCTGCGGTGGGGTCCAAGCCCGCCTGCCTGGCCTCCACACAGGCGCTTCATGTGAACATGGCAGCTTTAGTCAGCTTGACTGCACCTGTTCCTAATTCCTCAGCTCTGCCAACCCTCTGGTTAGCCTTATTTGGGGGTCTAATCTCAGAGCTGCCAAAACCTTGTGCTTAACTTTGGACAAACTCATTTATCTAGCCTCAGCTGGACAGGAAATCAAAGAACTGGATTAGCACACCAGTTTTCAAATTATGCTTCCAGATAGTGACCATTTCATGTCCATTACTGCACTGCCCTCACCCATATTCACCATGCTGTTTATTATTGGAGTCGCGATCTTACTCTGTAGTCCAGGCTGGATTTGAACTTGAGATTCTCCTGCCTCGGTTTCTGGGTGGAAATTACAGGCATGTGCCCAACCCTTTTTTTCCTTTTTTCTTTTTTGAGGTAGGGTTTCACTCTAGCCCAGGATGACCTGGAATTCACTATTAGTCCCAGGGTGGCCTTGAACTCACGGCGATCCTCCTACCTCTGCCTCTCGAGTGCTGGGATTAAAGGTGTGTGCCACCATGCCTGGCTTTGTTATTATTTTTTTGTCTACCTTATGTATGGGGCTTAGAAAACAAGGTCTGTTGATGAGAATCAGTGGCTGCATGAACCTATGAACATTTCCTGCACTAATATTAGTTCCGGGAGTCCCAGCATGGTCTCCCAGCTTGCTACCTGGCTCAATTGTAGGCTTCTGGGAACCAGCTAGAAATGGCCAGAAGAGGCTGAGGAAATGGAAAGGGGGGCGGCTCACTGCCCATTGTTCTTGAGTGGGACAAGGAGCCCGGGTTCAGTACCTAGTGATTCGTACTGACGATGGAGCTTCAGCCCTAGCTCGAGGCACCTGCCAGCCGTGAGACTGCAGAGAAGTCTCTCCATGTCTCTGCCTCTGCTTAGCTTTCCTCCTCTCCTCCCTCTTCTCCCTTCCTGCCTTCCTTTCTGTTTCCTGCGGTGCTAGGATAAAACCTAGGGCCTGGCACAGGTTGCCTAGAGTTATGAGTTCTGCCACTGAGCTATAGTCCAGCCTAACCTCAGATTTCTCATCTGTGAAATGGACATAGTGGCTCACCTTTTGCATAGATTATTGTGCCAATGAAGTAGGACGCAGGACACGTGACAGGTCATTTTCTGTAAATCTTAAATGGTCCGACATACCCAGGCTAGCATTAGCAAGAGAGCTCTCTTTGCCTCTCATCTCTCTGTTAGAACACACTATTTCACGAAAGTCATGGCTTTGGGCTGTGACCATAGGGGTACTCCTCCAGAACTCAGGAGGACAATGGCCGTAGGGGTGCTCTTCCAGAACTCAGGAGGACCATGGCTGTAGGGGTGCTCTTCCAGAGCTCAGGAGGACCATGGCCGTAGGGGTGCTCTTCCAGAGCTCAGGAGGACCGTGGGTGTAGGGGTACTCTTCCAGAACTCAGGAGGACCATGGCCGTAGGGGTGCTCTTCCAGAGCTCAGGAGGACCGTGGGTGTAGGGGTGCTCTTCCAGAACTCAGGAGGACCGTGGCCGTAGGGGTGCTCTTCCAGAACTCAGGAGGACCGTGGGTGTAGGGGTGGTACTCTTCCAGAGCTCAGGAGGACCGTGGGCGTAGGGGTGCTCTTCCAGAGCTCAGGAGGACCATGGCTGTAGGTTACTCTTCCAGAACTCAGGAGGACCGTGGCCACAGGGGTGGTACTCTTCCAGAGCTCAGGAGGACCGTGGGCGTAGGGGTGCTCTTCCAGAGCTCAGGAGGACTGTGGGCGTAGGGGTGGTACTCTTCCAGAGCTCAGGAGGACTGTGGGCATAGGGGTGGTACTCTTCCAGAGCTCAGGAGGACCGTGGGTGTAGGGGTGGTACTCTTCCAGAACTCAGGAGGACCGTGACCATAGGGGTACTCTTCCAGAACTCAGGAGGACCATGGCCATAGGGGTACTCTTCCAGAACTCAGGAGGACCATGGCCATAGGGGTACTCTTCCAGAGCTCAGGAGGACCATGGCTGTAGGGTACTCTTCCAGAACTCAGGAGGACCATGGCCATAGGGGTACTCTTCCAGAACTCAGGAGGACCATGGCCATAGGGGTACTCTTCCAGAACTCAGGAGGACCATGGCCGTAGGGGTGCTCTTCCAGAACTCAGGAGGACCATGGCCATAGGGGTACTCTTCCAGAGCTCAGGAGGACCATGACTGTAGGGGTACTCTTCCAGAATTCAGGAGGACTGTGGCTGTAGGGGTGCTCTTCCAGAGCTCAGGAGGACTGTGACTTTGAAGATAACCTGGGGCTTAGACAAAAAGCCAGAGCTGGTGGGGGTCACTGGGATTACAGGGGGCCATGGCTGGCTTCTTGTCCTTAATTGTCAGGCAGGTACCAGATCCTGAGTTCCTGATGAGCTGATCCTAAAAGATAATACAGCAAGGGATCACCCTGGAGCCCAGACCTCCAATAGCACTATGCGGAGCGGGGGCGGGGGGGGAGGCGGGCAAAGAGACAAAGGACAATTGATACAAGGCAAAGAAAACCCGACAAGGCACAAAGAGGAAGCTTCCAGTGCCTTCCTGGAGACGCAAACACTGCAGGGCTGCCTGTTACACATGCCCGGCTTTAGTCTGATGGCTGTAATAAGAAGACAGCAAGGCTATGGCTCATAGAAAAGTGCTCTGAGAGGCCTGGAGAGATGGCTTAGTGGTTAAGGCACTTGCCTGCAAAGCCAAAGGACCTCGGTTTGATTCCCCAGGACCCACATAAGCCAGATGCACAAAGGGGTACATGCATCTGGAGTTCGTCTGCAATGGCTGGCATGCTCATTCTCTCTCTCTCTTTCTCACTTTGCCACTTTCCCTTTCTCAAATAAATAAATAATTACAAATAAAATATGTTTTTTAAAAGTGCTCTGAGGGCTGGAGAGACGGCTTCGCGGTTAAGGCATTTGCCTGCAAAGCCAAAGGATCTAGGTTCGACTCCCCAGGACCCACGTAAGCCAGATGCACAAGGAGGCGCATGCATCTGGAGTTCGTTTGCAGTGGCTGGAGGCCCTGGTGCACCCATTCTCTCTCTCTGCCTCTGTCACTCTCAAATAAATAAATGATAAAATTATAAAAAAAAAAACAATGCTTGCAGGGCCAGATGTGGTGGCGCACACCTTTAATCCCAGCACTTGGGAGGAAAAGGTAGGAGGATTGCTGTGAATTTGAATTTGAGACCACCCTGACACTACATAGTGAATTCCAGGTCAGCCTGGGCTTACCTTGAAAAGAAAAAAAAAAAAAAAAAAAAAAAGGCTTAGCAGTTAAGGCGCATGCCTGCAAAGCCTAAGAACTCATGTTCAAATCTCCAGGTCTCACGTAGCCAGATGCATAGTGACGCAAGTGTGCAATGTCACACATGTGCACAAGGGGGACATGCATCTGGAGTTCATTAACAGAACTGGTGTGCCCATTCTCTCTCTCTGCCTCTTTCTCTCTCAAAAATAAAATAATTAAAAAAATTAAAAATGCTTGCAGAGCTGGAGAGATGTCTTAGCAGTTAAGGCACTTGCCTGCAAAGCCTAAGGACCAAGGTTTGTCTCCCCGATTACCTACATAAGCCAGACGCACAAAGGAGCACCATGTGTCTGAAGTTCTTTTGCAGTGGCTGGAGGACCTGGTGTGCCCATTCTCTCTCTCTCAATATCTGCCTCTCTCTCTCTCTCTCAAATAAAGAAATAAAATGTTTTTGAAATGTTTACATTGTGGCAGCACGAGCCACGAACCATCTTCTGCCAGAACCAGCAGCCTACACTCTCCATGCATTGTACCCTGCTCTAACCCACCCCCGCCCCATGGTGCCCCCGGCAGGAGATGCCAGTGTGCCTCCAGAGTCTGGATTCCAGCTCACCTGGGTCACTTCCCATTCCTGGTCCTTGGGCACTTGGCTATTCTTGCCAGTGAAGTGACAGCTCCTGAGGCCCAGAGTGCTAGCGGTGGCGTGTAGACACAGCAGTTTCACAATGTTGTGACGAAGGTCCTTCTGGGTTGTGTACTCAAAGTACTGCAATCAAGACAAGGAGGTCTGGACTTTTCTCACCACCTCCCAAAGCCGCCTGACCCACCGTGTCAACCGCATGGCATCCAGGGGAGGAAAGCAAGGGCGTGAAGTCCTGCCAAGGCTTTTACTAATTTATGTGTTACTTTCATGATTTTTACTATACCTGGGTTGTACTGGAATATGAATGCATATGTAGCCCTGGAACTAGGGCTGGAGAGATGGGTTAGTGGTTAAGCGCTTGCCTATGAAGCCTAAGGAGCCCGGTTCGAGGCCCGATTCCCCAGGACCCACGTTAGCTAGATGCACAAGGGGGCGCATGCATCTGGAATTCGTTTGCAGTGGCTGGAGGCCCTGGCATGCCCTTTCTCTCTCTCTCTGTCTCTCTCTCTCTCTGCCTTTCTCTCTGTGTCTGTCACTCTCAAATAAATAAATAATGAACAAAAAAAAATTAAAAAAAAAAACCTGGAACTCACGCTGTAGCACCAGGCTGGCCTTGAACTCACAGTGATCCTCCCGCCTCAGCCTCTAGAGTGCTAGGACTAAAGGTGTGTACCACCATGCCCAGCAGATGATCTAGTTATTTGTGTGTGTGTGTGTGTGGGCATGTGTGTGTCATGGTAGAAGTCAGAAATGTCTGTGCTCCATGTTCTGTGAGACAACTCTTGCTCCTGCAAACTGGCTTTACATGGATGCCAGGAAAGTGAACTTGAACCAGAAGGCTTTGCAACAAGAGCGTTTTACTACTGCTCTGGCCCAGGCTGACCCGGAATTCACTATGTAGTCTCAGGGTGGCCTCGAACTCATGGTGATCCTCCTACCTCTGCCTCCTGAGTGCCAGGATTAAAGGCGTGCGCCACAACACTCGACTTAAAATTTAATTTCTATGAAGTCATATGTTGGCTCTGCTATGCTAGTTTTACTTTATTTCTTGCCCCCCCTTTTGTTTTTTGTTTTTCGAGGTAGGGTTTTGCTCTAGCCCAGGCTGACCTGGAATTCACTATGTAGTCTCAGGGTGGCCTCGAACTCTGCCTCCCGAGTGCTGGGATTAAAGGCATGTGCCACCATGCCCAGCTTCTTTTCTTTTTTTTTTTTTTTTTTGTCCAGGTCTTGCTAAGTAGCTTAGGCTAGCCTGGGTCTCTCTGCTATGTAGACCATGATGGCCTTGAACTCATGATCTGCCTGCCTCAGCCTCTTAAGTGCTGGGACTACAGGCGTGAACCACCACACTAAAGTAAAAAATGTTCATGAACTGGGCGTGGTGGGACACACCTTTAATCCTAGCACTTGGGAGGCAGAGGTAGGAGGATTGACGTGAGTTTGAGGCCACCCTGAGACTATATAGTGAATTCAAAGTCAGCCTGGGCTAGGTGAAACCCTACCTCAAAAAACTTAAACTAGGGCCTGGAGAGATGGCTTAGCAGTTAAGGTGCTTGCCTGCGAAGCCTAAGGACCCAGGTTCAACTCCCCAGAACCCATGTAAGCCAGATGCACAAGGTGATGTATGTGCACAGGTACAGCATGCATACAAGGTGGTGCACATGTCTGGAGTTCATTTTCACTGACTAAGGCCCTGGAGTACCAATTATCTCTCTCATGCATGCTCCCTCATAAAAATAAATAAATAAATATTAAAAAAACTAAAACTAAAACTGAAAAAGAAGTGGGGCTGGAGAGATGGCTTAGTGGTTAAGGCACTTGCCTGTGAAGCCTAAGGACCCAGGTTCAATTCCCCAGTACCCACATAAGCCAGATGTACAAGGTGGTGCATGTGTCTGGAGTTCGTTTGCAGTGGCTAGAGGCCCTGGTGTGTCCATTCTCTCTCTATCTGCCTATTTTTTTCTCTCTCTTTAATAAGTAAATAAATAAAAATTTAAAAAAATACTTTAGTTTTATTTATTTATTAGAGAGAGAGAGAGAGAATGGGTGCTCCAGGGCCTCCAGCCACTGCAAATGAACTCCAGATGCGTGTGCCCCCTTGTGCATCTGGCTTACATGGGTCCCGGGGAATCGAACCTGGGTCCTTTGGCTTTGCAGATAAGTGCTGTAACCGCTAAGCCATCTCTCCAGAGCCCCTCCAAAGTTTTTAAGTGTTCACAGGAAAGCCAGGTGTGGTGGTGCATGCCTTTAATCGTAGCACTCAGGAGGTAGAGGCAGGACTGCTGTGTGTTCAAGGCCAGCCTGAGACTACATAGTGAATTCCAGGTCAGCCTGGGCTAGAGCGAGACCCTACCTTAAAAAAAGGGAGGGGGGGAGGTTCGTGAATGTGCCACCTAAAGGTCATTCGACAGGACAGCTGTGAGAGAAGCTGCTTCAAATGGGTTTGTCTTCATCTGTACATTCCCAGCAGCTGGCTTGCTGTTCCTTCCTTCAGCAGTGATTTTTGTTTGTTTGGTTTTGGTTTTTCGAGGTAGGGTCTCACTCTAGCCCAGGTTGACCTGGAACTCACTATGTAGTCTCAGGCTGGCCTTGAACTCAAGGCGATCCTCCTACCTCTGCCTCCCGAGTGCTGGGATTAAAGACGTGCGCCACCACACCCGGCTTCCTTCAGCAGTGTTTTAAGCGCCTGTCACTTCCCAGAGCTGGGCACTGGACCAAGGGACAGTGGGTGGGGAACAGACTAGTTATTCCTCACAGATGTGCTGATGCATGTGGGGTACAGGGGTAGATTCTCAGGATGTCAGGTGGCTGTGAGATGTCAGTAGGTGGCTGTTTGGGGTCACTGCTGGAGGTAGGATCAGGGGGGTGGTTTCTGGTCAGGGGTGTCATGGAGAATTAAAACTGAGCATAAGGCCGGGTGTGGTGACACACACCTTTAATCCCAGCAATCAGAGGTAGGAGGATTGACGTGAGTTTGAGGCCACCCTGAGACTATATAGTGAATTCCAAGTCAGCCTGGGTAGGTGAAACCCTACCTCAAAAAACTTAAACTAGGGCCTGGAGAGATGGCTTAGCAGTTAAGGTGCTTGCCTGCGAAGCCTAAGGACCCAGGTTCAATTCCCAGTACCACATAAGCCAGATGTACAAGGTGGTGCATGTGTCTGGAGTTCGTTTGCAGTGGCTAGAGGCCCTGGTGTGTCCATTCTCTCTCTATCTGCCTATTTTTTTCTCTCTCTTTAATAAGTAAATAAATAAAAATTTAAAAAAATACTTTAGTTTTATTTATTTATTAGAGAGAGAGAGAGAGAATGGGTGCTCCAGGGCCTCCAGCCACTGCAAATGAACTCCAGATGCGTCGTGCCCCCTTGTGCATCTGGCTTACATGGGTCCCGGGGAATCGAACCTGGGTCCTTTGGCTTTGCAGATCAAGGCCAGCCTGAGACTACATAGTGAGTTCCAGGTCAGCCTAGGTTAGAGTGAGACCCTGTCTGAAAACAACCCCGTGAGCGTCATGGCCCTCAGGCTGGAGCTTCCTGCAGCGGGCTTGGTACTTTCTCGGGCATCTCTCCTGTAACCTAGGTCTTAGGAAATGACTGTTTAGGGTAGAGACAGGGGGTGTGGAGAGGAGGTGGCCACCTCACAGACAGGTTTCTCTACCTGATTGCCGCCGAGGCCATGGCACATGTACATGATGAGGGGCTTCCCTCCGTGGTTGTTCTCACCCACGTCCAGGCACTGATTGGTGCCGAGGTTCCTGATCTGCAGAACGGTAAGCAGAGAGGAGAATCAGGACAGGCCGGCTGGGCCTTTCCTAGCTTGGAGAGTGGGGCCCAACCGCAATGATTTTTCTCTTGTGTACGTTTAGCCCTGGAGTTAACAGCAAAGTGAGGTGCTGAGTGCTCTAGAGGCTGGGCGAGGCAGGGCCGGGCGCCCTCTGTTGGCAGGCTAGGCAAGCTCTCAGGATGCCAGGTCCCCGGAAGAAAGGGAGCTTCCTTAGGAGCAGAACAGTGGTTCTGCCCGTGTGTCTGCCCCTCAGCCATCGCCATCACCGGGGACTTGCCAGAAATGCAGATTCACAGACCTCGTCAAGAACTTCCGGATCACAAACTGTGGCCTTGGGGCCCAGGGATCTGTTTTGACACATCTTCCTAGTGGGTTTGATGTGCTTCATGTTGGAGAACCACTGCTTATGACCTGCCTCATGCCTCTGCCCCACCCTGTCCTAGGCAGGTGTTCAGCTCTCAAAGAAAGCCACAAATGGATCCTTCCATCCTCCCGGATGAAGGAAGATGCAGGGAAAAGCCAATTCCTAACTGTCATCTACTAGTGAGACGGTAGCTTTAAATTCCCCAGGAGGGCCTTCCATGATGGTGAGTAGGTTAACTCACGGCTCCATAGAATGTGGGATTCAGGTCCGGAACAAACATCTCCGGGTAGATGTTCTCCAGGTACCAGGAAAAGTTGTGGCAACGTAACTGTTCCCTTAGCTGCAGTCGCTCCGAAATATCACCAAAGGAGTTCTGTCAACAGAGCCACCCCAGAGGGTCAGTTCCCTAGCCGGGACCTTCCTGTCTGTGTTGAAGCAGCTCGAATAACAGTGTCAAGGCTAGTACTGCTTCTGCTCATTCCTGATCAAGACCCCACATGTGATCCCAGGCCCTTTGCCATGGTTTGGGAACCCCACTCCAGTCTGCCCCCATAACTTCCTCTATCTCCTGGTCCCCAGTTCTGAGCCTGTCAGAGCCATTCCTCCTGTGAGGGGTTCTTCCTTGAATCTCTTTCTCTTCCCCACCCTCTAAGGGAGTGTAGGACTCCTCAGGCAAGAACAAAGGCTCCTGTCTGTCTCAAGCCTAGGAGATCTGTCTATCCTGGGGCCCTTGGCCCACCTGGCTCACAAGGTTCTGAGGCTAGCTGCCATTGGGCCCCTGACCAGGGCCTAGGATTCTGCTTCTATCCTTCAAACACCTTCTTTACCTCGTGGGCCATCTCTGCTGCCCGTTGATTTCGCCTGTAGAAAATCTTCTTGTAGCCGTCCATCCAGACCTCAGCCAGACGCACCTGGTTGCGGGTGATGACATTGGTGCCCTTGGGGAAGGTGTGGGGGCTCTTGGTGCGGAACACGTGGCCCACCACAGAGCAGGGGATGATCTCCAGCTGGCCCCCACACTGCCATACCTGACAGGAGAGGAAATAGGATGGGGGCTCAGGGGGCGGGCCACCATCATCCCCTAAGCAGCTCAGGAGGACACAGCCCTTCCTGTCCTTGGAGGAGGGACACCTGTGGACTTCTTCCTGTGCCGCAAGGACCCAATTCCAGGCTCTCTGTTCTGGTTCACTCTGGCATAGCAATGCGGATGTTCAGAGTTCTAAGACATTCAGGGCCGACTTCAGGGAAAAGACAGCTGGCTAACTTCGTACTATGCACCTATTCTGGGCTTTGATCACTTGGGTTTCTGACCTGGAAAATCGATTTTATCAGCTTAACGCAAAAGAGTTATGGGACACTCAAGCTCCCTAAAATCAGAGCATCAATACATTAATTAACAGCAGTGGCAGTCAATGGTGATTGTGGGAGTCACCTGGGCTCTTATCAAGCCAGCTTCCTAAGAGAGAGAGAGATTGAACTGAGGTCAGAGGCCATCAGAATGCTGGTGACCGTCCTCTACGCTGGGGGGCTGACCCAAGACGTCTTTCCTATTCATCTCTTCTTTCGGGTCTTGAATCGGGAGCTACACGTTATTCATTTTGGTGCGGCAGCAACAGGACCCGCGGTCATCGTTACAGTAATAGCAAAATGATAACTGTGGGCTTAACATGTATGTGCCAGGCACAGAGAGGTGACTTCACAAACGAGCTCTTTGACTGATTAGTTACTTTCCACTGGCATGGGGATTCGTGCAGCACTTGCAGAGAGGCAATCTTGCCTGACCTATCTTGATGTGCCCAGTTGTTGGAACCCATCAGAATTGGGGTCCACTTCTTGTCCCACAGGTATGAAGAGCTCGTTGAGAGTACTTAGGGAAAATGCAAAGGCTGCCAGGGCATGAGTCCTTGCACCTGGGAAGAGGAGCCCCTGATTTTTCTTTTCAAAAGGATGGAGGCTAGTTCCTGATCTGTTTCACTTTACCCAAACCCTTTCCCACAGAGTCGTAGGAGCCCCAGTCCCGTGATGTCCAGTCCTTACGGTTCCTTTTATCCTTCCCTTCCAGAATTCTGCCCGGAAATTTGTTCAAGCCATTAATCTGATTGCCAGAGCCCCACAGTGGCGGGGGGCGGGGGACAGAGGAAGTGGGAACCCACCCTTTCAAGTTCAGTTCCAGGCATGACATCCCTGAGGCTGCTGCCGCCCAAAAGACAGCTCCTCAAGCTGTCCCCTGAGAATGCTGGGGTTCCCCACCTCCCAAAGCCCTCTTCACTCTCACCCGGAAGGACATTTCCACGTTCTCCCCTCCCCAGATCTCCATCTGATTATCATTAGGTACGTTGTGCTCAAAGTAGGACTTGGAGATGGAGAAGAGGCCACCAGCAAACGTTGGGGATCTGGAGAGACAGAGGGAGAAGCATGGGTATCTTCTGTGAGGGGAGCAGTGGGTTTGTTTTTGTTTTCGAGGTAGGGTCTCACTCTAGCCCAGGTTGACCTGGAACTCACTATGTAGTCTCAGGTTGGCCTTGAACTCAAGGCGATCCTCCTACCTCTGCCTCCCGAGTGCTGGCATTAAAGGCGTGCGCCACCACGCCCGGCTTCCTTCAGCAGTGTTTTAAGCGCCTGTCACTTCCCAGAGCTGGGCACTGGACCAAGGGACAGTGGGTGGGGAACAGACTAGTTATTCCTCACAGATGTGCTGATGCATGTGGGGTACAGGGTAGATTCTCAGGATGTCAGGTGGCTGTGAGATGTCAGTAGGTGGCTGTTTGGGGTCACTGCTGGAGGTAGGATCAGGGGGGTGGTTTCTGGTCAGGGGTGTCATGGAGAATTAAAACTGAGCATAAGGCCGGGTGTGGTGACACACACCTTTAATCCCAGCAATCAGAGGTAGGAGGATCTCTGAATTCAAGGCCAGCCTGAGACTACATAGTGAGTTCCAGGTCAGCCTAGGTTAGAGTGAGACCCTGTCTGAAAACAACCCCGTGAGCGTCATGGCCCTCAGGCTGGAGCTTCCTGCAGCGGGCTTGGTACTTTCTCGGGCATCTCTCCTGTAACCTAGGTCTTAGGAAATGACTGTTTAGGGTAGAGACAGGGGGTGTGGAGAGGAGGTGGCCACCTCACAGACAGGTTTCTCTACCTGATTGCCGCCGAGGCCATGGCACATGTACATGATGAGGGGCTTCCCTCCGTGGTTGTTCTCACCCACGTCCAGGCACTGATTGGTGCCGAGGTTCCTGATCTGCAGAACGGTAAGCAGAGAGGAGAATCAGGACAGGCCGGCTGGGCCTTTCCTAGCTTGGAGAGTGGGGCCCAACCGCAATGATTTTTCTCTTGTGTACGTTTAGCCCTGGAGTTAACAGCAAAGTGAGGTGCTGAGTGCTCTAGAGGCTGGGCGAGGCAGGGCCGGGCGCCCTCTGTTGGCAGGCTAGGCAAGCTCTCAGGATGCCAGGTCCCCGGAAGAAAGGGAGCTTCCTTAGGAGCAGAACAGTGGTTCTGCCCGTGTGTCTGCCCCTCAGCCATCGCCATCACCGGGGACTTGCCAGAAATGCAGATTCACAGACCTCGTCAAGAACTTCCGGATCACAAACTGTGGCCTTGGGGCCCAGGGATCTGTTTTGACACATCTTCCTAGTGGGTTTGATGTGCTTCATGTTGGAGAACCACTGCTTATGACCTGCCTCATGCCTCTGCCCCACCCTGTCCTAGGCAGGTGTTCAGCTCTCAAAGAAAGCCACAAATGGATCCTTCCATCCTCCCGGATGAAGGAAGATGCAGGGAAAAGCCAATTCCTAACTGTCATCTACTAGTGAGACGGTAGCTTTAAATTCCCCAGGAGGGCCTTCCATGATGGTGAGTAGGTTAACTCACGGCTCCATAGAATGTGGGATTCAGGTCCGGAACAAACATCTCCGGGTAGATGTTCTCCAGGTACCAGGAAAAGTTGTGGCAACGTAACTGTTCCCTTAGCTGCAGTCGCTCCGAAATATCACCAAAGGAGTTCTGTCAACAGAGCCACCCCAGAGGGTCAGTTCCCTAGCCGGGACCTTCCTGTCTGTGTTGAAGCAGCTCGAATAACAGTGTCAAGGCTAGTACTGCTTCTGCTCATTCCTGATCAAGACCCCACATGTGATCCCAGGCCCTTTGCCATGGTTTGGGAACCCCACTCCAGTCTGCCCCCATAACTTCCTCTATCTCCTGGTCCCCAGTTCTGAGCCTGTCAGAGCCATTCCTCCTGTGAGGGGTTCTTCCTTGAATCTCTTTCTCTTCCCCACCCTCTAAGGGAGTGTAGGACTCCTCAGGCAAGAACAAAGGCTCCTGTCTGTCTCAAGCCTAGGAGATCTGTCTATCCTGGGGCCCTTGGCCCACCTGGCTCACAAGGTTCTGAGGCTAGCTGCCATTGGGCCCCTGACCAGGGCCTAGGATTCTGCTTCTATCCTTCAAACACCTTCTTTACCTCGTGGGCCATCTCTGCTGCCCGTTGATTTCGCCTGTAGAAAATCTTCTTGTAGCCGTCCATCCAGACCTCAGCCAGACGCACCTGGTTGCGGGTGATGACATTGGTGCCCTTGGGGAAGGTGTGGGGGCTCTTGGTGCGGAACACGTGGCCCACCACAGAGCAGGGGATGATCTCCAGCTGGCCCCCACACTGCCATACCTGACAGGAGAGGAAATAGGATGGGGGCTCAGGGGGCGGGCCACCATCATCCCCTAAGCAGCTCAGGAGGACACAGCCCTTCCTGTCCTTGGAGGAGGGACACCTGTGGACTTCTTCCTGTGCCGCAAGGACCCAATTCCAGGCTCTCTGTTCTGGTTCACTCTGGCATAGCAATGCGGATGTTCAGAGTTCTAAGACATTCAGGGCCGACTTCAGGGAAAAGACAGCTGGCTAACTTCGTACTATGCACCTATTCTGGGCTTTGATCACTTGGGTTTCTGACCTGGAAAATCGATTTTATCAGCTTAACGCAAAAGAGTTATGGGACACTCAAGCTCCCTAAAATCAGAGCATCAATACATTAATTAACAGCAGTGGCAGTCAATGGTGATTGTGGGAGTCACCTGGGCTCTTATCAAGCCAGCTTCCTAAGAGAGAGAGAGATTGAACTGAGGTCAGAGGCCATCAGAATGCTGGTGACCGTCCTCTACGCTGGGGGGCTGACCCAAGACGTCTTTCCTATTCATCTCTTCTTTCGGGTCTTGAATCGGGAGCTACACGTTATTCATTTTGGTGCGGCAGCAACAGGACCCGCGGTCATCGTTACAGTAATAGCAAAATGATAACTGTGGGCTTAACATGTATGTGCCAGGCACAGAGAGGTGACTTCACAAATGAGCTCTTTGACTGATTAGTTACTTTCCACTGGCATGGGGATTCGTGCAGCACTTGCAGAGAGGCAATCTTGCCTGACCTTATCTTGATGTGCCCAGTTGTTAGAACCCATCAGAATTGGGGTCCACTTCTTGTCCCACAGGTATGAAGAGCTCGTTGAGAGTACTTAGGGAAAATGCAAAGGCTGCCAGGGCATGAGTCCTTGCACCTGGGAAGAGGAGCCCCTGATTTTTCTTTTCAAAAGGATGGAGGCTAGTTCCTGATCTGTTTTCACTTTACCCAAACCCTTTCCCACAGAGTCGTAGGAGCCCCAGTCCCGTGATGTCCAGTCCTTACGGTTCCTTTTATCCTTCCCTTCCAGAATTCTGCCCAGAAATTTGTTCAAGCCATCAATCTGATTGCCAGAGCCCCACAGTTGTGGGGGGCGGGGGACAGAGGAAGTGGGAACCCACCCTTTCAAGTTCAGTTCCAGGCATGACATCCCTGAGGCTGCTGCCGCCCAAAAGACAGCTCCTCAAGCTGTCCCCTGAGAATGCTGGGGTTCCCCACCTCCCAAAGCCCTCTTCACTCTCACCCGGAAGGACATTTCCACGTTCTCCCCTCCCCAGATCTCCATCTGATTATCATAGGTACCGATGTGCTCAAAGTAGGACTTGGAGATGGAGAAGAGGCCACCAGCAAACGTTGGGGATCTGCAGAGACAGAGGGAGAAGCATGGGTATCTTCTGTGAGGGGAGCAGTGGGCGCCTGGCGGGGAAGGCTGTTGGCAGGCTCTGTTCCTAAGCCTCCTGTGTCAGGATGAGGAGCCCTTCTTCTGCCAGGCCTCTCGTTCAGTAAACTTTTACCACACTCTCTTCCAGGTCCAGGACTCTCTGCTGAAAGGCATTCTCTCAGGCAGGAGGGATGGCTTAGTGGTTAAGGTGTTTGCCTGCAAAGCCAAAGGACCCAGGTTCGATTCCCAAGGACCTACATTAGCCAGATGCACAAGGGGGCACACGTATCATCTGGAGTTCATTTGCAGTGGCTGGAGGCCCTGCTGCGCCCATTCTCTCTCTCTCTCTCTCTCTCTCTGTGTCTCTCTTCCTCTTTCTCTGTCAAATAAATAAAAAAAAATAAGTTATAAGGCATTCTCTCTATCTGCCTCTTTCTCTCTCAAATAAAATATTCAAAAATATAAGCTGGGTGTGGTGGCACACACCTTTAATCTCAGCACTCGGGAAGAAGAGGTAGAGGATCACTGTGAGTTCGAAGCCACCCTGAGACTACATAGTGAATTCCAGGTCAGCCTAGTCCAGAGTGAGACCCTACCTTGAAAAACTGGAAAAAAAAAAAAAAAGGCATTCCTTTAGCTGTCCAATGAAGAACATAAGAAACACCAGCCATCAGGGCTGGAGGAGCATGGCTGGCACCCAAAGGTGATAACCCAACCTCTGTGAGCACAAGCTAGCAAGAGGAGAGCTTCATTGTGCATCGCTGGGCTGTAGTGACTAGAGAGAGAGCAGATATTCTTTGATATTCTTTGTTTGTTTTTCCAGGTAGGGTCTCACTCTAGGCCAGGCTGACCTGGAATTCACTATGTAGTCTCAGAGTGGCCTTGAACTCATGGTGATCCTCCTACCTCTGCCTCCCAAATGCTGGGATTAAAGGTGTGCGCCACCACATCTGGCTTTGATATTCTTTTTAAAAAATATTTTTATTCATTTATTTGCAAGGAGAGAGAGAAAGAGAAACAGACACACAGAGAGAATGTGTACACCAGGGCCTCCAGCTGCCACAAATGAACTTCAGATGCATGCGCCCCTTTGTGCATCTGACTTTACATGGGTGCTGGGGAATTGAACCCGGGTCATTAGGCTTTGCAGGCAAGCTCCTTAACTGCTAAGCCACCCCTCCAGCCCTTTTTGTTGTTGTTGTTATTATTATTATTATTATTATTTTGTAAGCTCTAAGGATCAAATTTGGGTCTTCATACTTGAAGGCAAACACTTTGCCAACTGAGCTATCTGCCCAGCCCTAATACTCTATCTATCTTTAGGAGGAAAGTGGAACTGATTTTCAAACTAGGTAAGATTCAGACCAGGAAAGAATACATGTGTAAGCCAAAACAAAACAAAACAAAAACAAACAAACAAACAAAACAAGGCAGGCATGGTGAAGCATGTCTTTAATCCCAGCACCTGGGAGGCCAAGGTAGGACTGCTATGAGTTTGAAGCCAGCCTGGGACTACCGAGTTAATTCCAAGTCAGCCTGGGCTAGAGTGAGACCCTACCTCCAAGAGGCCAGAAGAAAAAACATAAAAGATCGCATGTGTAATTATTAGCTGGGCTGATCTCATTCTGTGTCAGAGTCCTTGTCCCTTGTACTTGAGAGACTTAAGCTTTGGAGAAAGCGCCAGTGCCTTGACTAGGAGGCACACGTGCTGGCCAGGGGGCCTGGAGCAAGTAGCACATGCATCCTGCCAACGACGAAGCTTTGTTGGCCCGCTGCCGGGTTCTGGGCATCAGAGCCTTGAACGTCAGGGCAGGTGGGGCTCAGGCGGCCTGCCCCTGCCCGTATGGCTGTGTCTGGCTCCAGCCCAGGGATGGGGATTTGCTGCTATGCGTGCCAAACAAATGGCATCTATGGCTGGGCATGGTGGCCCGTGCCTTTAATCCCAGCACTCGGGTTGCAGAGGTAGGAGGATTGCCGTGAGTTCGAGGCCATCCTGAGACTCCATAGTGAATTCCAGGTCAGCCTGGACTAGAGTGAGACCCTACCTCGAAAAACAAGCAAACAAACAAACAAACCAAAACAGGTGGGGGGAGGGAGGAAATCTAAGAGACAAGCAGAGGTACGGGGTCAGAAGAAGTTTTAACTCATTTTCTTTCTCCTGCGTTCTCTCTTCTCTCCTTCCTTTCCTCCCTCTCTCCCATTCTTTCTCTTCCTCCTTTTTCCCCTCCTTTCTTTTTATTTTCAATTTTTTAAATTTTTAATCTTTTGGCTTCTCAAGGCAGAGTCTCACTGTAGCCCTGGCTGACCTGGAATTCACTATGTAGTATCAGAGTGGCCTTGAACTCATAGCGATCTTCCTACCTCTGCCTTCCAAGTTCTGGGATTAAAGGCGTGTACCATCATGCCTGGTTCCTTCTTTTTTATTTTACTTTTACCTTTTTGGAAATAGTCTTACTCTGTAGTTCAGGCTGTCCTAGAACTCATTATGTAGACCAGGCTGGCCTCAAACCTATGGGGATCCTCCTGCCCTCTGTCTCCCAAATGCTGGGATTATAGGTGTGAGCCACTATACCCAGCTTTCCCTCTCTCCTAATGGGTACAGAACAGATGATTGTTCGTGATCCATGGGCTCCCTCTCTGGTGCAGCTACCTGAGCCCTCTGCATGGCTTTGGAGCACACGGTGAATGCGTGCTATCACACCATGCATGGCTTCCTTTCTTATTTTTTAGAGATAGGCTCTCATTCTAGCCCAGGCTGACCTGGAATTCACTATATAGTCTCAAAGGAACTCACAGTGATCCTCCTACCTCTGCCTCCCGAAAGCTGGGATTAAAGGCGTGTGCCATCACGCCTGGCTCCGCATGTCTATTTTATTTTTTACACCCAGCATGTTTACATGGGTTCTGAGGATTGCACACTTGTGAGGCAAGCCCCTTACGACTGAGCTCTCTACTCTTTTTCAGGTATCCCCAACATCTGCTTCTCTCTAGCTCTGAGATAAATTTAACTGTCCCTTAAGTCTCCTGGTCAGGACAGAAGAATAATGCCACAGAGAATCCGAAACCATAGGGCACTCTCAAAGCCGCTCCCTGATTCTTTGGTCGGAGACAGGGATAAAATGGACTTGTTAGGATAGACGAACATCTGTAAGGGACTGGGCAGGATGGGACAAAGGAGGCTAGCCCAGCTGGCTGCTTGAGTTTAGCAGGTTCTGTGGCAAAGCATGGTTTTTACTTTTTATTTTCTTATTTATTAATTTGAGGGAGAAAAAGAAAGGGGGCGGGGAGAGAATGCTAGGTCCTCTAGCCACTGCAAATGAACTCCAGACTCATGTACCACCTTGGTTTATGTGGGTTCTGGGGAATCAAACCTGGGTCCTTAGGCTTCGCAGACAAGTGCTTTAACAGCTAAGCTATCTTTCCAGCCCCGCCTTTTTGTTATTTTTTAAGTATTTATTATTTGCAAGGAGAAAGAGAATGAATATGGGTGCACCAGGGCCTCTTGCCACTGTAAACAAACTCCAGATGCATGCGCCATTTTGTGCATCTGGCTTTATGTGGATCCTTGGAAAGTGAATCCTGGCTAGTGGGCTTTGCAGGCAAGCGCCTTTAACCGCAGAGCCTTCTCCCCAGCCTGGCTTTGCACTAGGTTGAACATAGTTATTATGTGACTGACCCTTTAATGAAATGAACGGGGCAAGTGTAACAAACTTCAAACTATAGACAAGTTACTTTTTCTTTCCTTTAGCATTGGCTATTAGGAATTGAACCCAGGACCTAAGTGCTCTATCACTGAGATGTTTACTTGAATTTTGTGGCAAAGTCTCACTAAATTGCCCAGACTTACTCTAGAGCTCAGACATCCTCCTGCCTCAGCCTCCTGAGCAGCTGCTGTTATTGGCCCACACATCAAGCCCAGTCTAATTGCTGAGCTCCAGGCCAATGAGAGAGACAGAGAATGGGTGTGCCACGGCCTCTTGCGACTGCAAACAAACTCCAGACACATGTGCCACTTTGTGCGCCTGGCTTTATGCGGATGCTGGGGAACTGAACCCAAGCTGTCAGGCTACATAAACAAGTGCCTTTAACCACTGAGCCATGTCTCCAGCCCTTTCCTTTAAATTTTAACTTTTATGCACATGTGTGTATGCATGTGTGTACGTATGTGTGGAGGTCAGGGGACAATGTCAGGCGCCATGCTCAGGAGCACGCTCCACTTCCTTTGAGACAAAGCCACCCTCGTTGCCTGGAGCTCACCCATGAGGCGAGACCAGCTGACCAGCAAGGCCTAAGGATCCTCCTGTCTACGCCTCCCAGGGCTGAGATCTTAGGACCTGCCACCACACCCAGCATTTTGCATTAGTTGTTTTTTGAGGTAGTGTCTTGCTCTAGTCCAGGCTGACCTGGAATTCACTAGGAGTGTCTCAGGGTGGCCTAGAACTCGTGGCGATCCTCCTGCCTCTGCCTCCTGAGCTCTGGTATTCAAGGCGTGCGCCACTAAGAACAGCAACACCCAGAATTTTTTACATGGACCTGGACGTTAGAACGCAGGTCCTCATGCTTATGAGGCCAGAGTCTTGCCAACGAAGCCATCTTCCTAGCCCCTACTTTCTTTTAATGCATTCTAAATCTGTTCAAAAGTGGTAAACCACAGGGTCCATTGTGGAAGAGGTGGTGGAAAGAACGTAAGAGCCAAAGGAAGGGGAGGACTCCTTACAATGCTGTCTTCCAGACACAAAGTGGCCTTGAAATTCATGACCTCACAGTGGATGATGTTCCCTACACAAGACCTGCATCATAGGAGGGGGCGGGGGAACCCTGACAGGGCCTGGAGGGATGGCTTAGCAGTTAAGGCACTTGCCTGCAAAATCAAAGGAAGGTTCAATTCTCTAGGACCCATGTAAGCCAGGTACACAAGGTGGTGCATGTGTCTGAAGTTAAATTGAAGTGGCCGGAGGCCCGGGCACACCCATTCTCTCTGTCTCTGTCTCTCTCAAATAAATAAATAAAAATGAAAAATATCAACAAAACAAAACAAAACACCTGATGGCATCAAGGTGGGAGACTAGCTGGAAAGAAGAAGGGATTCAGTGGAGTAGGGGTTGGGAGGGGGAGAGGGAAGGTGGTGAGAGGGGATTATGATCATGGAATATTGTGTATATTATGGAAGTTGTCAATAAATAGTTAAGAAAATAATATAAGCTGGATGTGGTGGCACATGCCTTTAATCCCAGCACTTGGGAGGCAGAGGTAGAAGATCACTAGAGGCCACCCTACCTCAAAAAGCCAAAAAAAAAAAAAAAAAAGAGGGGCTGAAAGGATGGCTCAGAGGTTAAGGCAGTTGCTTGCAAAGCCTAAGGACCTGAGTTTGATTCCCTAGTACCGACATAAAGCCAGATGCACAAACTGGCACGTGTGTCTTGAGTTTATTTGCAGTGATTAGAGGCCCTGGTGTACCCATTCTCTCTATATGCCTTCCTCTCTCTCTTTTTTCTCATAAACAAATAATTTTTTTTTTCCTGCCTCCCTAGTGCTAGGATTAAAGGCGTGTGCCACCATGCCCGGCCCTAAGTAGTGTCTCACTCTAGCCCAGGCTGACCTGAAATTCACTCTGTAGTCTCAAGGTGGCCTCAAACTCAAAGCGATCCTCCTACCTCTGCCTCCCGAGTGCTGGGATTAAAGGCGTGCGCCACCCTGCCCGGCTCTAATAAACATATATTAAAAAACAAAACAGAACAGGAAAGAAAGTGAGCTGGCAAGCCACCGCTACCTATTACAAAGGCTACCTGTCATTACAACAATGGCCTCTCCGCACCCTCTCTCGCCGTCTGTAAGCGGCAGTCATGACCTGCTAGGCACAGGGAGAAATGAGCCAGGCGAAGAGGTGAAGCCCGGCCCGGGTCAGTGGCGCACCAGCGCGAGGTGCCGTGCTGCGAGGCAGTGTGGCTCTACGCTTCAGGTCAGATGGGGACGGAGACCCTTGCTGTACCATCTGCTAGCTGCGGGATCTAAGGACACCTGTTTACAGCCACGGGCCTCAATGTTCTCACTTTGCCAAATAGTCCACCCATAGGATTTGTGTCACAGGGAGAGAGGGCTAAACAGACTATGTGGAGCGCTTGACAAAGTGCCTAACAGATGCTACTGTGGGGTGGTGCGGGTTCCTCACGCTGGGTGGGAAGAGGCCAGGGTGTGTGTGTGTGGGGGGGGGTGGTCACCAGGTGCTGGTCCTTACTTGATGGGGTAGGTCTCATCCTTGCGTCTCTGCTTCTCATGCGCAGGCACAACCTCCCAGCCGAAGGTCAGGCTCCAGTCAAAGTTGCCACGGCTATGGACGCGGCCCCTCCAAGAGGGCTTCAAGAACTGGAAAGTGTTCAGGTCAATGGTGACAATTTCTGGGCTCACCACGGCTGTCTTGACCTCAGCAATTCGAGCCAGAAGGGGCTCCAGCCAGCCGTGGAAACACTCACCTACAGGCCCAGGGCGAGAGGCAGTAGTCAGGGATCCGCCCACGTCCCGACCCCAGAGGAGACCCGGGAGGCTCAGTAGGCAGAGACCCACCACCATCTCCACAGCTGTAGGGAGCACGGGGCCATCTCCTGAGAGCATCCTCCCCCAGCTCCTGACAGGAGGAGGGGTGCTGGATGGGAGCAGGGCAGCCTCAGGAGAGACACCATTGTGAGGGCATGGGTGGGGGTCTTCAGGGTTTCCAGCCCCCTTCCCCCAGGGTGGGGTTTCAGAGGGACTTTCCCTCTAGCAGGGCATGTGCATGTCAAGCCCCAGCTCACTGTAGACGAATTCCTCTCATTGTTTTAGCCTGTTGAGATTTTCTTTTCTAATCTTGCCATGTAATCCTGGTTGGCCTACAACTCCATATGTAGACTAGGGTAGCCTTGAACTTGCAGTGGATTCTCCTGCTCCTGCCTCTGAGCCTGGGAGTACAGGTATGCCTGGCCAGCTATGAGTTTCTGTGGCTTTTTTTTTTAAACTTTTTTTTTGTTTATTTTTATTTATTTATTTGAGAGCGACAGACAGAGAAAGAGGCAGATAGAGCGAGAGAATGGGCGCGCCAGGGCCTCCAGCCACTGCAAACGAACTCCAGATGTGTGCGCCCCCCTTGTGCATCTGGCTAACATGGGTCCTGGGGAATCGAGCCTCGAATGGGGGTCCTCAGGCTTCACAGGCAAGTGCTTAACTGCTAAGCCATCTCTCCAGCCCCTTGTTTTTGTTTTTTTGAAGTAGGGTCTCGCTCTACTTCAGACTGGCCTGGAATTAAGTACGTAGTTTCAGACTGGCCTTCAACTCACAGCCATCCTGCTAACTCTGCCTCTTGAGTGCTGGGATTAAAGGTGTGCACCACCATGCCCAGCAGCTTCAAGACTTTTTATGAACTTCTGTATTTCTTTATTTAGCCCTCAGATGGTTATTTTATTGAGCGAATGGGGAAACTTAGGCTCAGTGAGCGGCAGAGGAAGATGGGAACAAGGGTTTCTAACTCTGAGTCTTGAGCTGGTTTGGGGGGTGACTTTTGTGTCCAGACATAGGTCTTTCTAGAAAAGCTGCCCACAAGGCGATTCTCAGGGAGGACAGGATGGGGGTACAGAAGAGGGAAGGCTGAAGGGTGAGCAAACGTGGCTCCAAAACACACCGCCAGCTGTTTGGGGGTCACCAATTGTTTTATGGCTGTTGCTGCTTTTTGGGAGTTGTGGAGGGGGGGGGAGGAAGCCACGTGGGAGATGAAACAGAACCGTCCCAGCCCTTCATCTGTCGGGCTGCCCAGGCCTCCTGATACCAGGCAGGCGTCTCCTACTCACAGTGGGCATCAAGGAACGTGAGCACCTCTGCCTGCGCCACGCTGGCCCCCAGCAGCCGAGCGGTGACCAGCCCCTTCCGCTCACGCTGCCGCACCACCCGCACGATCCGCAGCTGCCGCACGTACCGCTCCAGCTTCTCCTTCAGGTACTCTGGAAAGGGCAAGGCCACTGTTGAAAACCTGCGGGCACTGAGCCCAGGTGCTCCCAGACCTGCAGCAGGCCTGAATGTCAACCCCATTAACTGACTCTCCAGGGCCCACGTAAGCCAGGCGCGTCAGGTGACACAAGCGCACAAGGTCACACATGCACACAAAGGCGGTGGACGTGTCTGGAGTTCGATTACAGTGGCTGGAGGCCATGGTGTGCCAATTCTCTTTCTGTATCTCTCTCTCTCTCTCTCTTGCTCTCTCGCATAAAAGGAGAAAGGCCAGTCCGTTGGGGATGCCTCCAAAAAAAAGAAGAAAAAAGTCACTGAAGGATGATATAACTCAATGGTCAGGCACTTACTTAGTATGTACTTACCTTTCATCAATGGGGTCCTGGCTTAATCTCCAGGATTGCCTATATATGGATGTGTGTGATGTATGTATGTATGTATGTATAAAAGGGGGGGGGGAGCTGGAGAGATGGCTCAGCGTTTGCCTGCAAAGCCTAATGACCAGAGTTAAATTCCCCAGTACCCATGTAAAGCCAGATGCGTAGTGGCACATGCATCTGGAGTTTGTTTGCAGCAGGAGGAGGCCCTGATATACCCATTCTCTCTGTCTCTTCTATTGCTCTCTGTTTGCAAATAATTAATTAATTAATTTAAGAAAAAGAAAGAGGGAGGAAGCGAAGAGGGGAAAGAGAGGAAGGGACAGGACGGGTGTGTCCGGGCCTCTTGTCAGTGCAAACAAACTTCAGATTCTACTTTTTTTTTTTGGTTTTTCGAGGTAGGGTTTCACTCTAGCCCAGGCTGACCTGGGATTCACTATGGAGTCTCAGGGTGGCCTCGAACTCACGGCGATCCTCCTACCTCTGCCTCCCGAGTGCTGGGATTAAAGGCGTGCACCACCACGCCCGGCCAGATTCTACTTTGTGTGTGTGTGTGGCTTTACATGGGTACTGGGGAATCGAACCCAGGCTATCAGGCTTTGCAAGCCAGTTCCTTTAACCACTGAGCAATCTCTTCAGCCTTCTTGAATCTTCTCTATGGAACAGACACACTGGCTCCAAGGTTAATAGATTAAAAAAATGAGACTCTGTGACAAGCCCAGGGTCACCCCAGTGAGTGTGAGGGCAGCAGTGGGGTTTAAGCAGACTGTGTCCATGGAATTGTCTCCTCCACTCCGGCAGCAGCAGAGCCACTCACCAGAACCTAACACCTCACGGTTGTCTCTGCAGCCTCCCCAATCATAGTGAAGCATGGCCACTTCCCAAGTGTGAGACTCCAGGAGGAAAGGGGAGAAGGGGACTTGGTCAAGCTTCTCTTTTGGTCACAGGGAGGGCAGAAGCCCAGAGAAAGGCAACTGTAGTTTAGAACTTTAACTCTCTCTTTTTCACATTCTCTCTTTTAGTCCTTCACCCTAGTGCCCTTGGGAATGAAATTTGGCTGAGAAGGGGCACATCTTACTCCAGGACTGGGGCCTCTTGCCAAGTGCTAAGACCTTGTGAGTCAGACTTAGCCTCCCACAGTGGTGTCAGCTTAGCAGTGCACTGACCAGAGGCCGGACACTGGCCTGCACAGGAAGGGTCTGATATCACAGGGCTTACGGACCCCTGCTCAGGGCTGCTCAACAGGAAGGAGGAGCCAGGCCCGGGACTTCACCTTCTCAGCTGCTCACGTCTCCCTGAGAACCTTCTTAGCTCTTCTCACAGGAAGCTCGTGGTGGTGAAGATAACCCAGCCACGAAGCATCACAGGAAGTGGGTTCTGTGGTAAGAGACAGAAGCCCTGAGCTGGGACCGTCACAGGAGGCCTGAGCTCTTTAAAGCTCTTCCACGCCTACCTTCCAGTCTCAGGGTCCAAGCTGACTCTGGAGGTTCTAAACCCAGGAGTCTCTAAGCCCCAGATCTCAGGCCCTTCCAGGGGAGTCAGACATCTCTCCCTACTTGTCCCACCCCTGCCACTTACACTATCTCATGTCCCTTAGATGAAAGCTTTTTAATTTTTTTTTTTTTTTTTTGAGGTAGGGTTTCACTCTAGCTCAGGCTGACCTGGAATTCACTATATATTCTCAGGGTGGCCTCGAACTCACAGTGATCCTCCTACCTCTGCCTCCCAAGTGCCCAGATTAAAGGCGTGAGGGAGCACACCCTGCGGAAAGCTTTTTAATTTGGGCCCAACTCAACCCAACCTCTCTCCTCAGACCTGGACTCCACCAACTACAGTGAGCCATCCGTATCCCCCAGGCAGCCCCATGATTTGCAATGCCGTCTGTAAGTGATGGCTCGGGGCTTTCCCCTCGACCTTGCAGAACCACTAACTTAACGTGACCCCAAATGAACTCTGCATCTCTGCCAGTCTGTCCCCAAGTTCCCCACGTCAGTCCCAGCAACAGGAACTGCCCTGGAGTCATGCTGCGTTCTTTCTCCACCATTAGCTACCTGCGTGTGGGTTCCCATCCATCCTTGTCACTCCAGATAGAAGGTCCAACTAGGAGCTGGGCGTGGTGGCGCACACCTTTATTCCCAGTACTCAGGAGGCAGAGGAAGGGGGATCACCGTGAGTTCGAGGCCACCCTGAGAATACATAGTGAATTCCAGGTTAGCCTGAGCTAGAGTGAAACCCTACCTCGAGAAACAAAAACAAAATGTCCACCTAGGTGGTATCCTGGCCTCTCTACTCCGTATCACACTCCCTAGCCCAGTCATGGCAGCCACGGTGAGCAGCAGAGTGTCAGCCGTTCTCTCCTTTTCTCTCTCTGCTAGGGATCCAACTCAGGACTCAAGCATGCTAGGCAACGGCTAGTCCACTGAGCTGTAGCCTTGTCCCAAAAGTATATCTTAAAACTATAAATCAGCTGGGTGTGATGGTGCACGCCTTTGATCCCAGAGCTCAGAAAGCAGAGGTAGGAGGATCACTATGAGTTCAAAGCTAGCCTGGGACTCGAGGTCAGCCTGGTCTAGAGACCCTTCCTTGAAAAAACAAACAAACAAACTATAAACCAGATAATTTTTTTAAGTTTTTTTTTTTTTTTTTTTTTGTCTGTTTTTTGAGGCATGGTCTCACTCTAGCCCAAACTGACCTGGAATTCTCTATGTAGTCTCAGGGTGGCCTTGAACTCACTTCAATCCTTCTACCTCTGCCTCCCGAGTGCTGGGATAAAAGGAGTGTGCCACCATGCCCGGCAACAAATTTTTTTAGTCAAAAAAATTTTTTTAAATAAAATGTAAATTAATTGCCTTTCTTTTCCTTTTCCCTCCCTCCATTCCTTCTCCCTCCTTTTCTTTTTTTCCTTCCTGAGATAAGGTCTTACTATGTTGCTCAGGTTGGCTTCGAACCTGTGATCCTCTCATCTCCACCCCTCTTAGCACCGGGGCTACAGGCATACACAGCCATGGCTGGCTTTTTATGTGGTTGCAGGGGATTAAACTCAGGTCCTCATGCTTGTGCAGCAAGTGCTCTTACCTGCTGAGCCATTCGCTCAGCCCCAACTCAAATGAGTTCTCTATTTATTTTGTTTGTTTGTTTTTGAGATGGAGTCTTAGTAAGTAGCCCAAACTCACAATTTTCCTCAGCCGACCACAAATTTCACTAACACAAATAATTTCACTAACACTTAAAGGTATACTTAAAAAGAGATTCATGTCAGGCATTGTGGTACACACCTTTAATCCCAACACTCAGGAGGCTGAGGCAGGAGGACTGCCATGAGCTCAAGACCAGCCTGGGACTATGTAAATTCCAGATCAGCCGGGGCTAGAGTGAGACCCTACCTCGAAAAAACTTAGAAAAACAAAAACAAAAACCTGCCTGCCAGGGTTTAATTCCCCAATACCCATGTAAAGCCAGATGTACAATGTGACACATATGTGTAGAGTTCGTTTGCAGTGGCAAGAGGCTCTGGTGTGTCCATATTCTTTCTTTCTCTCTGCTTGCAAATAATAATAATAAAAATCCAAAGGAGAAACCTTAAAACAAGCAAACAAACAAACACAAGGATTGGGGATTTAGTTCAATCGCAGGATGCTTGCCTAGTAAGTGAAGGATCAGGGTTGAGTCCTCAGCATCAGAAAAAAAAAAAAAAAAACAGAATTATCATAAATATAATTCAGCAATTCCACTTCTAGGTATAGATGCAAGAGTTCCAAACAGGAACTTGAGCAGTGATCTTTACACCCCTGTTCACAGAAGCATTACTCACAACAGCTACAGATGAAGCGACCACTCTACGTGTCCATCAGTAGATGCACAGATAAGCAAAATGTGGAATAGCCATGTGAGAGTCATCAGTCATCCTTAGAAAGGAAGGGATTTTTGTTTTCCCATGGTAGGGTCTCATTCTAGCTCAGGCTGACCTATAATTCACTCTATAGTCTCAGGTGGCCTCGAACTCATGGCGATCCTCTTACCTCTGCCTCCCAAATGCTGAGATTAAAGGCGTGCGCCTCCATGCCCAGCTTGGTTAATATTTTTTAAATATGTTATTTATTTATTTAAGAGAGAAAGAGGCAGATGGAAAGAGAGAGAGAGAGAGAGAGAGAGAGAAAGAGAGAGAATGGACGTACCAGGGCCTCTAGCCATTGCAAACAAGATCTAGACATAGGTACAACCTTGTGTATCTGGTTTTATGTAGGCACTGGGGAATTGAACTTAGGTCCTTTAGCTTTGCTGGCAAGTGCCTTAACTGCTAAGACATCTCTCCAGCCCCCTCTTTTTTTTTTTTTTTTTTTTTTTTTTGAGGTAGGGTCTCTCTCAAGCCCAGGCTGCCCTGAAATCCACTATGTAGTCTGGCCTTGAACTCACAGTGATCCTCCTACCTCTGCATCCTCAGTGCTGGGATTAAAGACATGTGCCACCTCACCTGCTATCCCCTTTTTAATTTTTTTTTTTTTTTTTTTTTTGGTTTTTTGAGGTAGGATCTCACTCTAGCCCAGGCTGACCTAGAATTCACCATGGAGTCTCAGGGTGGCCTCGAACTCACGGCAATCCTCCTACCTCTGCCTCCCGAGTGCTGGGATTAAAGGCGTGCGCCGCCACGCCCAGCTTTTTTTTTTTTTTTTTTAATAAAGGAGTTCTGACACATACTCCAACAAGAAGCCAGCCACACAAGAACAAATGCTATATAACATTCCACCTATTGAGGCACCTAGAGTAATGAAATTCATAGAGACAGGAAGGAAAGTGTGGTTGCCAGGGGATGGGGAGAGACAGAAAGGGTGAGAAGCTGTGGTTTAATGGGTACAGGCTTTAATATGGGAGGATGAAACAGTTCTGGAAATGGACAGTGGTGATGGTTACACAGCAACGTGGATGGATTCAGTGCCAAAGATCTGTACACTGGGTCAGAGAGATGGCTTCGCCATTAACGGAGCTTGCTTCCAAAGCCTGATGGCCTGGGTTTGACTCCCTAGAACCCATGTAAAACAAGATGCAAAAGTGGACCATGTGTTTGGAGTTTGTGTGCAGTGGCTGCAGGCCCAGGAGTGCCCATTCTTTCTTTTTTTTCCCTCAATCTACCTCTTTCTTTTTCTCTCCTATCTCAAATACATAAACAAGTAAAAACCTTAAAACAAAACAAAGCAAAAAATCTGTGCATTTAAAAACCAGTTGTGGTGGCACACGCCTTTAATCCCAGTACTTGGGAGGCAGATGTAGGAGGATCGCCGTTGATTTCAAAGCCAGCCTGGGATTACACAGTGAATTTCAGGTCAGCCTGGACTACAGTGAAACCCTACCTTAAAAAACAATGGTGAAAATGACCTGTACACTAAGAGAAAAAGAAATGATGACATCCAAATTGAAGAGGGAGTCCATGGAGGGGGTTAGGAGGTGAAAACGGAGGGCGGTGACAGGGATTATGATCATGGTAGATTGTCTGTATTCATGGAAGTTGTCAATAAATAGTTAAAAAATAAAATAGGGCTAGAGAGATGGCTCAGCAGTTAAGGCACTTGCTTACAAAGCCTAAGTTTGGTTCCCTAGTACCCACAGAAAGCCAGATGCACAAAGTGGCACATGCAGCTGGTGTGGTGGCGCACGCTTTTAATCCCAGCACTTGGGGCAGAGGTAGGAGGATCGCTGTGAGTTCAAGGCCAGCCTGAGACTCCATAGTGAATTCCAGGTCAGCCTGGGCTACAGTGAGACCCTACCTCCAAAAACCAAAGAGAAAAAACAAAGTGGCACATGCATCTGGAGTCCAACTACAGTGGCTGGAGGCCCTGGCATGCCCAATCTCTCTGTCTGCCTCTCCTCTATCTCTGCGTGCAAATATATATATATTTAATTAATTTATTTATTTTTTTTTTGGTTTTTCGAAGTAGGGTCTTGCTGTAGCTCAGGCTGACCTAGAATTCACTATGTAGCCTCAAGGCAGCCTCGAACTCTCAGCGATCCTCCTACTTCTGTCTCCTGTGTGCTGGGATTAAAGGCATGTGTCACCACGTCCGGCTTAGTAAATAAAAATATTTAAAAAATTAAAATAGTGAAGATGAAGAAATATAAGGCTTTCCTCATATGCACAGGGTCCTGGGCTTGATCCCTAGCATCTCTCTCTCTCTCTCTCACACTTGAGCACACATGCACACATGCATGCACAAACTAAGAAAAACATGGGGGATGATGGTGCATTTTACATTGTGCCTGCAAGCCCCGGCCACTGCTGACAAAGCTCTTACGATTTACTCGTGCCCACCTTTCCACACTTTCACAATGGTGCCTTCAGCTTCCTTTCCGACTTCCTTTCCGCCGTGCCAGCCTGCTTTCTGACCCGTCAATATGCCTCGGGGCCTTTGCTGCCTGTGGGGGGAGCACCCGGAGTGGGCTTCCCTGGTTACGCTGCTGAGGGGACTCCCTAGCCCAACCTCCTCTCGCCTGTTCGTTTTCCTTTGCTGTAATTCCTCCACAGCACGTGTTACGATCTGAAGTCATCATCGCCTTTCCCACTGAGAAGGTCGGGAGTGACCTCTGCGCTGGCTCTGACTCACAGTGGCGAGGAACAGGACTGGCACGGCGTGTCCCCCTTGTTAATATCAAATGTCCGTGTACTCACAGTCACAGGGCCACCGCTGGGCTCTGCGATAGGAGGACAGAGAGAGGGGTCATTGTGCTTCAGAGACACAGCCCTTGCTTGTGTGCGTTAACGAGAGCTGGCTAATCTGATCAAGCAGTCAGACACGCAGGAAACTTGATCCCGCGTGGATAGATGTGCAGAGACTGCTGGCCGCAGACGTGAGGGTTTTCCCATCCCCCACTGCACTGAACAGTGCGCACTCTCTCTGAACTGACTGTTCGTTGTGGAGTACACAGATTCGCTGGGATTAGATGCAGAAATGTAGTTTTAAAAATTGTTGTGAGGCTGGACAGATGGGTTAGCAGTTAAGGCACTTGCCTGCAAAGCCTTAAGGACCTAGGTTCGATTCCCTAGTTCCTACATAAGCTGGATGCACAAAGTGGCACATGCATGTGGAGCTCAGTTGCAATGGCTAGAAGCCCTGATGTGCCCGTTCTCTCTCAAATAAATACATCAAATTAAAGGTGTGGTGGCGCACGCCTTTAATCCCAGCACTCAGGAGGGAGGCAGAGGTAGGAGGATCGCTGTGAGTTCAAGGCCACCCTGAGACTACATAGTGAGTTCCAGGTCAGCTTGAGCTAGAGTGAGACCCTACGCTAAAAACAAACAAGCAAACAAAACAAAAACAAAAACAAACTGTGGTCAATGCACCCTATTCCAGGCAGAGAAAAGATAAGCTTTCCCTAGAATCTCAAAGCCAGTAGCAGGAGATGAGAAGGCCCAGGTCAGGTTTTGGAGATGCTGCAAATGGCCTATTGAGCAAGTCCGGGGCAACCAAAGAGAATGAGAACACCATTCTGCCGGGCTGTTACGTACAGGCATTTGGAGGGGCGGATGCAGAGACCAGCCAGCCAGGCACAGGCCGCTCTGCCCTTTAAGGCTGCCTGTGCTGTCCTGGCATTATGTCTGGCCTGGGCAGAGCTGCTGCCCGCTGGGGTACTTGAGTCTTATGGGCTCACCAGATCCACCCACCCCTAGTGGCTCGGGGGCGGCGCTTCTGAGGGCCGGGGTAGCAGACCTGCTTCTGAGGCTTGATTCTAGCCCAAAAGCCAAGAAGCCATTGCCATGTGTTTCTTGGGAAATGGTGAGCTCCCCGGGGAAGGGGCCTGCAACAGAGCTCATGCACAGCCCCTTCTCCCACTGCTCGTGTCCCCTCCCAGCATCACCCCTAAGCCCGGCAAGAGCAGCTGAGGACGTTAGGAGACCAACGGCCAGGGCTCTGCCGGGGTGACTCAGGACCGTTACCGGGAGGTGTGCGGTTGGAACCCCGGACACAGGAGGCCAGCCGGGGAGAGCTCCAGACGTCAGGTGCAACTCGGGGCGGGAAGCAGCTCCTAGACTCCCATGTCTCCCTGCGTCAGCCCCACAGCTCCTTCCCTAGTTCCAGCCTGTCAGCCCGCTTAGCGTGCTGAGAACTTGCTCTTGGGACTCTGGGTCCTCCTGTTAATTGCTCTCCTCCAAAGCTACCTTCTGAAACAAGGCCCTTTTCAGATTAGACCCCCAATGACTCCCCATTTCAGTCCATGCTTAATGTTTAGCCTGGCATGGATGTCAGTTCAGCACCCTTCGGGGCTGAGGAGGTAGCTCAGTGGTAGAGCACCTGCCTACATGCACTAAGCCCTGGGTTTGATACCAAACATCACAAGAAACAGACAAGGGGCTGGGGAAATGCCTTAGTGGTTAAGGACGTTTGCCTGCAAAGCCTAAGGACCCCAGTCCTACTCCCCAGGACCCACGTAAGCCAGATGCACAAGGGGCACATACGTCTGGAATTCGTCTGCAGTGGCTGGAGGCCCTGGCACACCTATTCTGTCTTTCTTTCTCTCTCACTTCAATCAATCAATCAATAAAAATATTTTGAAAAAGAGAAACAAACAAAAACCAACACTCCTTCAGTCTCATTTCCTACCACAAACCCAAGTTTCAGTCACACGGATCTCCTCTCCCTAACAAACACACTCATGGCTGCAGGACTCTGCCATTCTCTCTCCCAGGAATGCCCTCTATTCACAGTTCCCTCCTCAGACACGCGTCCTTTAAGGCGAAGCTACAATCTGACCTCTGACACCAGCTGCAGCCACACCAGGCAGAAATAACACCGCCTGGCCACACGCTCCCAGAGTGCACTGCGCCCACACAGTGAATGCAACGAAACACACGTGTATGGGAGCACTCTGTGACACGTGAATGTTTGGATTATCACCCATTTCACCTCCTTCACCTGCCATTCGAATAAGTCAATTGTCCCGTTTTGGTTTTGTTTTTTTTTTTAATAGAAAAGGGAATTTCAGAGAGAAACAGTGCTTGCCCAAGGTCACAGAACTAGGAAGAGTCAGAACTGAATTCCTAATGTTGGACTTAACATCTGTGAGAGACGTATGATGGCCCTACCCTCATCTGAACTATGAACAGGTTAGGGGCCTTTTTGCCAGAGTACCCGGCCCCCCTCCCCACCTTGGCTGAAGTCAGGCACGAGTACTGGTAGATGACTGTGGGATGGAATGGAGGCTTGGAAGCTTACGCTATTATCAACTATAGCAGCAGGGGTTTCTGAAGTAGAGTCTTCAAGAGTAGAAAGGGGGCAAAACAGACATAAAAGGGGAAAGGACTGTCTTGGCCCTCTGCCCAGACCTTTCCTGCATTTCTGAGTTGGGGCTGGCACGAGTCTTGGAGGCCAAGGCTGTTCTGTGTGAAGTGTAAATATGTTCCAAGCCCTAGGAATAGAGAGAGATCAATTGCTTGCCCTGTCCTCACCTGCCTGATTTCTCCTCCTGGTCCCTAGAGAGAACCTGCCCCTGGCATCCCAGCCTTCCAGGCCTGACCCTCAATGCATGCCGCTACCTGCAGAAGACCTACCCCAAAGACCCCAGGCCTCCTGACCCTGCAGCCTCACCCTCAGTGCTGGCGTCGTCCACCAGGATGATCTCCCTCAGCAAGATGGCGGGGCTGGTGTGCAGGACGCTATACACCGTGCGCAGCAGCGTGGACCAAGCCTCGTTGTGGAACACGATGATCACACTGGTAGTGGGCAGTGGGGGACAGCGCGGGAACTTCTGACTGACACACCTGGAACGATGGAAGGAACCCCTTTTATTTTATTTATTTATTATTATTATTTTTTTTTGGTTTTTCTTTTTCTTTTTTTTTTTTTTTTTTGGTTTTTCGAGGTAGGGTTTCACTCTAGCCCAGGCTGACCTGGAATTCACTATGGAGTCTCAGGGTGGCCTCGAACTCACGGCGATCCTCCTACCTCTGCCTCCCGAGTGCTGGGATTAAAGGCGTGCGCCACCACGCCCGGCTCAGGAACCCCTTTTAGCCCCTGCCCCTGGTAAAGAAGATGTTATACGGATCTGCCCAACCTCCTGTCTGCCTCGGAGTTTCTGGGAACAATCTCAAAAACAGCCGCTTGTTACAGGGCTGTCATACTTGGTCCAAGTCCGCTGACAGCCCTAAAGGATCGTGAATTTTCGCTTACGTGTCTTATCTTTTCCAACTAACTCTTTAAAGCTGGGAAAGACTAAGTGAGGAAGTGGGCCCGGGTGGATACGGCGAGGGTCGGGGGATGCATCGGAGTGAGGTGGGGGGGGGGGGCTCAAAGATCCAAATGCCGCCTTTCCTGTCCAAGGCTGAGCATATGGATCATTTCAAACACAGGCTGGAATGACTGCACGAACCTGTGGCCTTTACTGGAGGAAACAAGGTGGTATGGTCAGGAAACATTTCCCAGCTCAATATTAGCGGCCTCATACCAAGCTGCTCCTGAGCCAGATCCTGGTCCTAGCCCCGAGTTCCTCTACCTGCATTCTATTACCTACACTCTCATGGGTCGCAGTGGATTTCTGCCTGACCATAACACTCCTGAACTCCAGCCCCTGGGACCACAGCAATTGGCCAGCAAAGTAAATAGCGCTTAAGGGAAATCCTTGCCTATGTTCTCACATCCCCTTCAAGTTTCTCTGGTACCGGGCCTGTGGCCACAGACTCCTGACCACACTTCTGGGAAAGTCTTAGCCTCCCTGCAGGGATCTGGGTGCTACTTACTCAGGTGGCCGGGTGTCTGGCCCCAGGGCCCTCTGCAGGGAGATTCGGTCACTGGCAAAGGCATTGAAGCAGTGCTTCTTATAGCCCTCTTCCTTTTCCTGGGTCTCCAGTGGGGTCCACTCGGTTTTCTTAAATGCCTTCCCATCTGCCCCAGGGCCATTAGGATCCTGTGGTGGCCTTTCCCAGAAGGGCTTCAACTCATCAGCGAGGTAGAACCCAGGAAGGCAGGACTGGTTTGTGGGGAGCAGAGTCTGCTGGGGCTCTGGAGCCCTGATCTGCAGCTTGGGCATGGAATCTCGAAGGTTATTCACAGCCCCCAGCATGAGGTCCAGGACATGATCCTTCTGGCCCACCAGCGACTTCAGCCACGGTTTCTCCGTGGCTTGTTCCCTGCTGCCTTCGTCCCTCTGCCGGATGAAGAGGAAGAGCACGAAGGCGCTGCCCAGCACGGCCAGGCGCAGGGACGCGTGGCGTCGGCGGAGGAGCCTCATCCTCCACACTCTATGGGGACCCCACAGGGTCCGTTCTGAGTCTTGGGTCCCTCCTTGGAAGTCGCTCGATATGCTAGGATGCCACACCTGGGGTCCTCCGCCTGACAAAGAAGAGGATGATAGAGAAATAAGCCAAGACAGGGGTGTGTGTGGAGTTTGGGGGGACACACTAGGGCCTGTTGTTGCTGCAAACAAATTCTAATTGCACGTGACACTTTGTGTATCTGGCTTTATGTGGGTACTGGGGGATCGAACCCAGGCTAGCAGGCTTTGCAGACAAGTGCCTTTAAGCATTGACTTGCCTCCTTAGCTCCTCCCCACAAAGTCATTATTTCTATTGTTAGTCACGTGTGACTCTTGGGTTATTTATTTAATCCTGCTAAACCTCAATTTCCTCATCTCTAAAGTGGGGTTAACTAACACCTAAGTCACAGGGTTGTGCTGGGGATTAAGTCAGATAATGCATGTAAAACACTCAGTACAGTACCTGTCATTTACTAAGCCCTCAATAAATGGTATCCAGCATTTCTATTATAACTGATTATAATTATTATAGCTCAGCTCCCCAGCAACTATTCTTTTTTTTTTTTTTCTTGGTTTTCGAGGTAGGGTCTCACTCTAGCCCAGGCTGACCTGGGATTCACTATGGAGTCTCAGGGTGGCCTTGAACTCACGGCGATCCTCCCACCTCTGCCTCCCGAGTGCTGGGATTAAAGGCGTGCGCCACCATGCCCGGCTCCCAGCAATTATTCTTGAGCATCTGGTCCTTGGAAGAAAAGTCACGCTCATCACCCCTTGCACGTTCCTTATGCCATGAAGCTGAGGAGGAGGCTCAGTGCATAACTGCTTGTTGCTCAAGCTGAGTTCAGATCCCCAGCACTCACATAGAAAAAGCCAGGCTCTAACCAGCCAGGGAAGATGTGCCCACGGGTATTGTTATAGAAGTAACCAACTGCTCAGGGAAATTATGCCCGGTACTGCAAGACTAGTCAAAAGCCCGTGGTTGGAGAGATCATAGGTCCTAGGCCAAGCAGCTATTATTTTTGTTTGGCTAAATGGCCATGTTGTGCCCATCAAACTGCCCTCTAAAAATTTATATTTATGATCTGGGCACGGTGGCGCACGCCTTTAATCCCAGCACTTGGGAGGCTGAGATAAGAGGATTGCCGTGAGTTCAAGGCCACCCTGAGACTACCGAGTGAATTCCAGGTCAGCCTGGGCTAGACTGAGACCGTACCTCAAAAAAAAAAAAATTATGTTTATGCCAGGCATGGTGGTGCACACCTTTAATCCCAGCACTCGGGAGGCAGAGATAAGAGGATTGCTGTGAGTTTGAGGCCAGCCTTGAACTACAGAGTGAGTTCCAGGTCAGCCTCGGCTAGAGCAAGACCCTACCTTGGGGAAAAAAAAAAAAAGAAAAATCTTTTTTTCTTTTCTTTCTTTCTTTTTCTTTTCTTTCTTTCTTTTTTTAAAAAAGTTTTTCAAGGAAGGGTCTTGTTCTAGCCCAGGCTGACTTGGAATTCACTATGTAGTCTCAGGGGTGGCCTCGAACTCACAGCCATCCTCCTTACTTCTGCCTCCCAAGTGCTGGTATTAAAGGCCTGCGCCACCACACCGGGCTGAAAAAAAATCATGTTTTCGATCATAGGTTGGTACCGCTCTCACCTTTGGTCAAAGAACCTTTTCTTTGTGGTTTGTGGTGATTGCTGGGGATACTAAACATTTGTCCAGGCGCTGAGAATAAGGCACTGCGGAACACTTAGCACTGAATGAGACATCTAGTTCACTCTCTCCAGGCTCAAGGAACATTATGGAAGAGGGGGCAGAAGGAATGTAAGAAGCAGAGGACGGGAGGAGTGCTTTGGGACCGTCTTCCGGACATAATGCGGCCTTTTCATTCATGACCTCATAGCAACTGTCCTTACTTGCGCAATACTGCACGAGAGAGGTCCCCTTCCCTCCCTGAGAAGTTGGTTGCTGAGGAAAGGGAAGAGATTTTCTTCCTTTCCTTCCTTCCTTCTTTATTAATAACAACTTCCATAATTATAGACAATAAACCATGATAACTCCCTCCCCCCAATTTCCTCTTCAGAACTCCACTGTCCATCATATCTGAGATTTCCTTCAGTGCTTTAACCACTAGTAAGTTATACATGCCCTAGTAAATAATCCTCCACTCATGTTCATGCAGGCTAAAATTTAAAAAAGAACAAACCCTAAAACAAACAAACAAACAAAGCTGAGCATAGTGGGGTGCCTGCAATCCCAGCATGCTGGAAGCAGAGCCACGAGGCTCCCTGGGGCTTGCTGGCTAGCCAGCTTTGTTGTTGTTTATTTGTTTTTTCCGAGGTAGGGTCTCACTCTAGCCCAGGCTGACCTGGAATTCACTATGTAGTCTCAGGGTTGCCTCCAACTCACAGTGATCCTCCTGCCTCTGCCTCCCAAGTGCTGGGATTAAAGGCGTGCGTCACCACGCCCTGGCTTTTTTTTTTCTTTTTTGAGGTAGGGTCTCATTCTAGTCCAAGCTGACCTGGAGCTCCTACCTCCGCCTACTGAGTGCTGGGATTAAAGGTGTGCACCACCGCATCTAGCCCTGGATAGCCAGTTTAGCTGAAGCAGTGAGCTCCAGATTCAATGAGTGACCCTGTCCTAAAAAATATGGTGGAGACAGGCTGGAGAAATGGCTTAGCAGTTAAGGTACTTGCCTGCAAAGCCTAAGGACCCATGTTTGACTCTCCAGATCCCACTTTAGCCAGATGCACAAGGGATGCAAGTGCACAAGGCTGCACATGCACACAAGTTGGTACACGCGTCTGGAGTTTGGTTATACTGATTGGAGGTCCTGACATGCCAGTTCTCTCTCTATCTCAAGAAAAAAATTACAAAAAAATCTGTGGTGGAGAGAAATAGAAGAAGGCCTAAGGCATTGACCTCGGGTCTCTAGTGTACATCTCTGCACTCATTTGCACTCACACACACAAGCACACACCCATACACACATGCATGCACGTCACACACATATGTACATGTGCACACAAAAAAAGTAACTCTGGGGCTGGAGAGTTGACTTAGTGGTTAAGGCACTTGCTAGTAAGGCCAAAGGACCCAGGTTTGATTCCCCAGTATCCACGTAAAGTCAGGTGCACAAGGTGGCACATGCATCTTGAGTTTATTGTTTATTGGAGAAGTGAGCCTCAAACCGGGGTCCTTAGGCTTCACCAGCAAGTGCTTAACCATTAAGCCATCTCTCCAGCACAATAAATAATTTTTTAAAATTGACCAGGTTAGTGGTACTGTTGTTATTGCCCAGCCCCTTGTAGTATACTCTATAAAACTGTATAAAACTATTCTATCAGCCAGGCATGGTGGGACACGCCTTTAATCCCAGCACTTGGGAGGCAGAGGTAGGAAGATCACTGTGAGTTCGAGGTCACCCTGAGACTACATAGTGAATTCCAGGTCAGCCTGGACTAGAGTGAAAACCTACCTCGAAAAAAAAAAAAGTGATTCTATGGTAGGCCTGCTGTCAGGGGTCACTTGCATCTGGATAAGACATGGCTATCACGATCTCAGGGGAGTAGGGCTCACACTGGGCTGGGGGACATAGGTGGTCTCTTTCATAGACTCATATTCATCAAAGAAACAAAGCTTCTTTGTGCATCTATTTTTAACTGTTTTCCAAGATAGAGTCTCATAAAATTGACAACTTCCATAATCACAGACAATAAACCATGATAATTCCCTCCTTTCCCCCACTTTCCCCTTCCCAAATCCACCCTCCATCATATTTCCTTCTCCTTTCAATTAGTAGCTCTTTAATTTTGATGTCATCATCTTTTCCTCCTGTGAGGAGGGTCTTCTGTAGGTAGTGCCAGGCACTCCGAGGTCATGGACATCCAGGCCATCTTGACTCTGGGTGATTTGAGCAGGTAATTTGTATTAAGTAAGGATGATCAAGGATATAGGAGAGGTGGGTTCATTTTGGCAATACACATCCACGTGCCATCTGCCAGGGACTCTGAAAGATGCGGGGAAGCCGGGGAGGGCAGAGGAGACCAATTTCAGAGACGTCAGCAAGAAAGCAGCATGAGTGAAGTTCACTTGGGCGCTAAAGGAGGAAGAGCGCAGAGAACAGCAAGAACAAGGGAGGCCAAGAAGTCTCACGCAGGGAGAAGCTTGAGCACCAGAGCACTAGTAGGAGTTGTCTGGGTGGGCCTGCAATCCCAGCATGCTGGAAGCAGAGCCACGAGGCCCCTGGCATGCTGGCTAGCCAGCTTTGTTGTTGTTTATTTGTTTTTTTTTTTTTTAAGTTTTTCAAGGAAGGGTCTTGTTCTAGCCCAGGCTGACCTGGAATTCACTATGTAGTCTCAGGTGGCCTCGAACTCACAGCGATCCTCCTACCTCTGCTTCCCAAGTGCTGGGATTAAAGGTGTGCACCACCGCATCTAGCCCTGGATAGCCAGTTTAGCTGAAGCAGTGAGCTCCAGATTCAATGAGTGACCCTGTCCTAAAAAATATGGTGGAGACAGGCTGGAGAAATGGCTTAGCAGTTAAGGATTTGCCTGCAAAGCCTAAGGACCCATGTTTGACTCTCCAGATCCCACTTTAGCCAGATGCACAAGGTAACGCATGCATCTGGAATTTGTTTGCAGTGGCTGGAGGTCCTGGCACACCCATTCTCTCTCTCTCTCTCTCTCTCTCTCAATAAACAAATAAAATATATTTTAGTTTTTTAAAAAAGAGCAGAATGAAAAAAAAGGGGGGATAGCAGCAGATGCCTTTAATCCCAGCCCTTAGGAAGCAGATGTAGAAGGATCTCTGTGGGTTCAAGGACAGCTTGGAACTACAGTGCATTCCAGGTCAGCCTGAAACTAGGGTGAGATCCTACCTCAAACCACCCCCCCCAAAAAAAGAGAGCAGCATGGGATGAAAATGGGAACATTGGGCTAGAGAGATGGCTTAGTGGTTAAGCGCTTGCCTGTGAAGCCTAAGGACCCCAGTTCGAGACTCGATTCCCCAGGACCCACATTAGCCAGATGCACAAGGGGGCACACGTGTCTGGAGTTCGTTTGCAGTGGCAGGAGGCCCTGGCGCGCCCATTCTCTCTTTTTCTCTCTGCCTCTTTCTCTCTGTCTGTTGCTCTCAAAGAAATAAATAAAAATTAAAAAAAAAAAAAAAAAGAAATGGAAACATCTAAGTATGTCACATGTTGGGCCGGTGATGTAGCTCAATGACAGCATTTGCCTAGCATGTATAAGGCCTTGGGTTCCATCCCTAGAACTGCAAAACACCGTGCATGCCACGTAGCATGTGCTATTTTAGTAAGTTTTCATTTCAGTTATAACTTGTATGTATAGAATATGCCAAAAGTCTTAGTACCATTCTAAGCTTGAATAACTTCAGGAGTAACAAATAGCACTAGAAAGCTTTAAATTATTTTTAGTTTTCTGAATTTTGAATGATCAAATTTTAATATTTCAGTCTACTGTCTAATACAAAATTCAAACTAGGGTCTGGAGAGATGGTTCAATAGTTAAGGCGATTGCCTGCAAAGCCTAAGGATCCAGTTTCAATTCCCCCGAACCCAGGTAAAGCCAGATGCACAAGGTGACGCATGCGTCTAGAGTTCATTTGCAGTGGCTAGAGGCCCTGGTGTGCCCATTCTCTCTCCTTCTCTCCCTCACCCTCACTCTTTTTTTCATAAAGAAAAAAATAAAATACTATAGCTAGGCATGGTGGTGCACATCTTTAATCCCAGCACTCAGGAGACAGAGGTAGGAGAATCACTGTTTGAGGCCACCCTGAGAATACATGGTGAATTCCGGGTCAGTCTGGGCTAGAGTGAGACCCTACCTCAAAAAATCAAAAATAAATAAAACAAAATATGTTTCAGGGCTGGAGACATGACTTAGCGGTTAAGGCACTTGCTTGCAAACCCTAAGGACCCAGGTTTGATTTCCCAGAACCCATGTAAGCCAGATGCACAAGGGGGTGCATGAGTCTGGAGTTTGTTTGTCATGGCCAGAGGCCCTGGTGCACCTATTCTTTCTCTTTCTCTCTTTCTCTCTCAATAAATAAATAAAAATAGGGCTGGAGGGATGGCTTAGCAATTAAGGTGTTTGCCTGCAAAGCCAAAGGACCCTGGTTTGATTCCCCAGGACCCACATAAGCCAGATGTACAAGGTGGAGTTCATTTGTAGTGGCTGGAGGCCCTGGCACACCCATTCTCTCTCCCTCTTTCTCTGTCAGATAAATAAATAAATAAAAATAAAATATTAAATAAATAAAAATAATAAAATACTTTAAAAATAAAACAAAAATCTAAAAAGATGTTCTTCAAAATTCATAAAACTAAATAAAGGTAAAAGAAGTGTAAAAGAAGCCAGGCGTGGTGGTGCACACCTTTAATCCCAGCACTAGGGAGGCGGAGGTAGGAGGATCGTCGTGAGTTCAAGGCCACCCTGAGACTACATAGTGAATTCCAGGTCAGCCTGGGCTAGAGTGAGACCCTACCTTGAAAAACCAAAAAAAAAAAAAAAAAGGAAGAAGAAGAAGCGTAAATGAGGCTGGGGAGATGGCTCAGCAGTTCAAGAGTACAGAGCCTGAGACAGCAGTTCAATTCCTCAGCCTCACCTCTTGTAAACAGCTGGTGTGATCAAGCACATTTGTTACCCCAGTCCTGCAGGAAGGGACAGAGGCCTGAGAATCTCTGGACTGAGCGAGAGACTGTCTCAAGGAAGCAAGCTGATGAGTAAAAAGAGGGCGCCCAATGTTCTCCTGTGGCCTCTGCACACACTCATGCACGCACCGCGTGCCTGCTTGTGCACACACACACACACACACACATCCACACTACATCGCATCATACACACACCACACCACACAGACTCCACACAGATAACTTTTTGGTGTGTCCCCCCCAAAAAAATCTAAGTTCAAATGATTTTTGTTACTTTGTGTAATTTATCCTTGCGATATTATTAAAATGTAAAACTGCCCTAAGACTTCTGGGATACACTGTCTCCCCTTATGTACCAGGTCTAGTAAATGCCTTCCTTTCCAGTCACATAGGTTTGAAAGTCAGTGACACAGTCCGATCCCCCAATTAACGGCCCTAGCCTCCTCCAGGAAGCCTTCCCTGATTCCTAGCACAAGTAACCCCGCCCCCTTGGTCTCCTGTCTCTTTGCTTTGCCAGCAGTGCTGGCAGTTGAAGCAGGGCCTTACACTTGCTAGGGGAGGGCTTTCTACCAAGAGCCACACCCCGAGTCTTGTCCTCCTGTTTCCACTTGTTCTTGATGCTCATGGAAGCCTGAGAGGTGTAAGATGGTTCTCTTTTCCCTCAGGGGACTTGATCCTGTTGAAGGGCCAGGTCACATCTCCCTTTTAATTACTTGTAAAGTCTCCAGTATGTTCTGCATACAGTAGGTGTCCCACACGCAGTAGGTGATTACTCCACTTAATGAAATGAGCCAGAGGAGTTAAATGTTGGGCCCAGGCTTCTCTGATGACGGCCTGAGTGCGCTTACTGCAAGGATTTAAGCTGGGTGACAGTCTGCTGTTACCCATTAGCTTGTGGGCTGGACTCCTGTCTCTGACTTGGCTGGAGACACAAAGGTCGCAGGTCCCAGAAGCGCAGAGTGTGGTCTCTCAGACCACTGCTCTGGCCTCTATACTCTTAACCTCCTCCTCGAAGGTTCTCATGGGTCTGGAAGCTCCCGTGCCTCTCTCCAGAGGTTCCTAAGACCTCCTCTCCAAGCTCCACCTATGAATTTTCACGCTGAAGGATGCCCAAACTAGGAAGTAGCAACCAAGTCAGCTTGCTTGAAAGCCAAGGTCAGTCATCCAGAACACACCCTTGCTGGCCAGGTGGCCTCTTTGTTACAAACTTTCTTCCTGCTAATCAAATGAGCTCTGCCTCACCTCCGGGAGAGATGAGCGACGACGTGGCAGCCACAAGGATGTTTGCCTAAGTTAATCAGGCTACAGGTTAATGACAGGTCTCTTCAAAAGCCAGGAATGTCACCACTTGCACAGAGTGTGCAGGTGTGTGGAGCTGGACAACATGTTGGGGAGGGGACAGGTCAATTTCAGGATCCTGGTGGGGGAAGGGGGCTGCAGGTGAAAGGGCTGCCGGGCTGTTTGGCCCAACAACCAGGGTCATTCCTCAGGCACACTTTCTCTCCGTGAAAACAGCACTAATCTGGCCTCCTGTGGAGCTGTGAAGAGGACCAAATTCTGTCCTGTCCTCCAAAGCCCTCTTTCCACCCCAGGTGTCCCTTTGATCACAGAATGCTGGGAGGTTTCCACGTTCCTCCTAATTCTACCTTCTCCACACTTCTTGGCTTTTCTCCAAGGACAAAACCCCAGAAAGATGTGCTGACAGCCCCTTCTGTAGCCAGTCCATCAGAATGTCCCCCAGCATATGTAGGGTTATTTTAGCTTTACATAAGGTGCTAAGCTGAAAGTATCCAAACAGATTATCAACTGAAAAACCCAACCCAAGTTTGTTCAACACAGTATAATCGGATCAGTGTTTGGAATAAATAGGTGTTCACTAAACCTTGGCTGACTTATTCCAAGGAAAAGTCATTGAAAATCAAAATAAGAAGTGGTCAGAAAGGAAGCTGGGGACTGGAGAGATGGCTTAGCGGTTAAGGTGCTTGGCTGTGAAGCCTAAGGACCCATGTTCAACTCTCCAGATCTCATGTAAGCCAGACACACAAAGGTGAGGCAAGTGCAAGGTCACACATGCCCACTAGGCGGTGTAAGTGTCTGGAGTTCAATTTCAGTGGCTGAGGCCCTAGCATGCCAATTCTCACTCTCTCTAAAATAAAAGGGAAATTGAAAAGAAAAAAAAAAAAAAAAAGGAAGTCAGGGGCTGGAGGGATGGTTCAGCAGTTAAGGTGTTTGACTGAAAAGCCGAATGACTGGGGTTCGATTCCCCAGTGCCCACACATAAAGCACAAAGTGGCACAGGCATCTGGAGTTTGTTTGCAGTGGCTGGAGACACTGGAGCTCCCATTCTCTGTCTCTGTCTGTCTCTCACTGCTTACAAATAAATAAAATTTCCCCTGAAGGGTCTCTAACGCTTGTCAGATGGGATGACTCAGAAGGCATCATGGTGCTGGAAAGAAGTGACAGGAGTGCTCAGAAGTCAATAACTGGGCTGGAGAGATGGGTTAGTGGTTAAGGTGCTTGCCTACAATTCCAAAAGGACCCAGGTTCAATGCCCCAGGACCCAAATAAGTCAGATGTACAAGGTGGCACATGTGTTTGGAGTTTGTTTGCAGCGACTGCAGGCCTTGGCGTGCTCGTTCTCTCCTTCTTTCTTTCTCTCTCTCTCTCTTTCTCTAGTAAATAAATAAAATAAAAATAATTTCAAATTATATTTTAAAAGTCAATAATTTAAAAAAAATGATGGGCTGGAGAGATGGCTTAGTGGTTAAGGCACTTGCCTGCAAAGCCTAAGGACCCATGTTCGACTCTCCAGATCCCATGTAAGCCAGACGCACAAGGTGATGGAAGTGCTCAAGGTTGCACATGCACACAAGATGGTACACACGTCTGGAGTTTAACTGCAGTGGCTCTGGTGCTCCAATTCTCTCTCCCACTTGCTCGCTCTCATAAAAAATACAATAAAAAAAAACATAAAGTGGGCTGGAGAGATGGCTTAGCGGTTAAGCACTTGCCTGTAGAGCCTAAGGATGCCAGTTCAAGGCTCCATTCCCCAGGACCCACATTAGCCAGATGCACAAGGGGGCGCACGCATCTGGAGTTCATTTGCAGTGGCTGGAGGCCCTGGGGCGCCCATTCTCTCTCTCTCTCTGTCTGCCTCTTTCTCTCTCTGTCTGTCGCTCTCAAATAAATAAATAAAAATAAATAAATAAATTTAAAAAAAACATAAAGAGCAGGCGTGGTGGCGCACACCTTTAATCCTACCACTTGGGAGGCAGAGGTAGGAGGATCACTGTGAGTTCGAGGCCACCCTGAGACTACATAGTGAATTCCAGGTCAGCCTGGGCTAAAGTGAGACCCTACCTTGAGAAAGCAAAACATAAAAAATTATATATTATATATTATATATTAATGCTACTCTTACTTTTGGTTAGAGAAGCTTCTCTTTTCAGATGGCAGTGACCTTGGGATGACTCAGAAGGCATCATGGTGCTGAGAAGTGACAGGAGTGCTCAGCACTGAAACATCTTGATCACATCTTCCAAAGCTCAGGCTCCATTGTGGAAGAGGCGTAAGAGCCAAAGGAAGGGTAGGACTCCTTACAACGTGCTCCTCCAGACACAAAATGGCCTGGATATCCATGACCTCACAGTGCCTGACACTACCTACACAAGACCATCATAATAGGAGGAAAAGATCATGACATCAAAATAAAAGAGAGACTGATTGATTGAGAGGGGGAGGGGATATGACGGAGAGCGGAGTTTCAAAGGGGAAAGTGCGGGGAGGGAGGGAATTACCATGGGATACTGTTTACAATTATGGAAGTTGTCAATAAAAAAACAAATTAAATAAAAAAAAACATAAAGAAGAAAACAACCAGCTAGGTGTGGTGGTGCATGCCTTAAATCCCAGCACTCAAGAGACAGAGGTAGGAAGATCCCTACCAGTTCAAGGCCAGCCTGGGACTACAGAGTGGGTTGGTTCCAGGTCAGTCTGGGCTAGAGTGAGACCCTACCTCGGAAAAACTAAAAATAAATAAATAGACAGACAACTGGGGCTGGAGAGATGGCTCAGCGGTTAAATCGCTTGATGGCCCTGGTTCGATTCCCCACACAAACCCAGATATACAAAGTGGCACATGCATCTGGAGTTCATTTGCAGTGGCAAGAGGTCCTGGTATGCCTGTATTCTCTCTCTCTCTGCTTGCAAATAAGTAATATATATGTGATATATATATATATATATATATATATATATATATATATATATATGTACTTATATGTATACACACACTGTATATCAATCTAAATTGTTACCCCTAAGTCTTGCCAGAAGCCTTCCTGGCTGGGCATAGTGGCACATGCCCGTAACTCCAGGACTCAGGTGGTGAAGGCAAGACGACCAATTCAGGCCATCCTCAGTTATATGAAGAGGTCAAAGCCATCTTGGGTTACACGGACTGTGTCTCAACAAAACAAAACAACGAACACAGAAGACGGCTTCCTAGACTAAGGTCTATCTCAGTGCCCCCGTGATCGAGGTAATGTTTATTTATTCCCACGAATCACTCATTCGCCACACTTTCCCCATGTGGGACAGTCCCACTAGATTCACGGTTGAGGCCCAGGCACCTAAATCCTGTTCTCCCCTTCCTTCTCTAGCTTTAAGGCCTGCTCCCCAAACTTCTGTCTCCAGAGTGCTCGCCTCTCTACCTTCCGGCTGCCTTTCTATCCCCAAAGCACCCCTGTGTGCTGAGGGTGTGAGGTAGGTCACTCCCCGCCCTGCCCTTGGCTCTGAGCGTTAGAGGGCGAGGAGCGAGTTTCTTCCTTGCTACTCATCTCTCCTTAGGCTTCTGGGCCAGGTTGGACGGGGCACCAGAGGATCACCTGACCCCACAGGCTTCTCAGGTGCCAGCAGCAGAGTGGCCTCGTAGTCCTTCTCTGCCTGGGCTGAACCCATTCTTGTTTAGTGCAGCGGCCGTTTACAGAGCACAATTACAGCATTGAGCTCCGTGCAGAGACAGGCACTGCCCTGCACTTGACCTCCTGCTTACTCAAATGCTCTCGCTCACCCCTACCGGCTGAGAATGGACATTTTCGGCTTTCCCAGAAGAGCAGCAGAGGCTGTATGGGCAGCCAAGTTCACTGGGTCAGTCTTTTAGGTCCATGCCCACACTTACTTAGCGTCACTGCCAGAGCTGGAGATGCTGGAATGTGTCAGAGCCAGAGGAAGTTTAGGACAGTACTATAGCCATCTTTTATTATTATTTTTTTTTCAGGGCCAGAGAGATGGCTTAGCGGTTAAGGTGCTTGCCCACGAAGATTGGAGACGCAGGTTCAAATCTCCAGGACCCACATAAGCCAGATGCACAGGTGGCACATGCATCTGGAGTTTGTTTGTAGTGGCTGCAGGCCCTGGTGTGCTTATTCTCTCTCTATCTGCTTCTTCCTCCCCCTCCCTCACTCAAATAAGTAAGTAAATAATTAATTAATTAATTAAAGCTATTTTTTAAAAATTATTTTTCAGATGGGGTCTTGTTGTTTCTTTCCCAGGCCGATCTCAGAGTCCTGAGCTCAAAGAACTCTGTTCAGCCTCTTGAGTAGCTGAGATTATAGGTGTGCACCACTGTACCTAGCTGTAATTGTAATCTTTTTTTCTTCAAGATCTTTCTTGATCTAGCCCGGGTTGAGCTGTAATTTACCATGCAGTCTCAGGCTGACCTCGAAATCACAGCGATCCTCCTTCCTCTGCCTTCCGAGTGCTGGGATTAAAGGTGTGCACATCTGTGCCTGCCTTTTTTTTTTTTTTTTTTTTTTTTTTGAGGTAAGGTCTTAATGTAGCCCAGGCTGACCGGTCACTCACTCTGTAGTCCCAGGCTGGCCTTGAACTCACAGTGATCCTCCTCCCTCTGCCTCCCAAGTGCTGGGATCAAAGGTATGCACCACCATATCTGACTTTGTATCATAATTTTTTAAAAAAAATCCTTTTCTACATTTGATTTATTTATTTGAGAGAGAAAAAGAAAGAGGCAGAGAGAGGGAGAGAGAGAATGGGCACTCCGGGGCCTCCAGCCACTGCAAATGAACTCCAGATGCATGCGCCACCTTGTGCACCTGGCTTAGGTGGGTCGTGGGGAACCTGGGTCCTTAGGCTTCGCAGGCGAGCGCCTTAACTGAGAAGCCATCCCTCCAGCCCTGTATCATAATTTTTTAATATTGCAACTTACTACAGCAAATCAAGTTATCTTCTCTGCTTTACACAGAAAGAAAGCGCAGCTCCGGGAGGCGAGCCTAGTAACTCAGGCCACACACACAGCTAGGATCTGCATTCGGGCTCATGCCTGTCCAAAGCCGTGCTACAGTCTTCTATTTGGCTGGTGCCTGGAGCTTCCCCAAAGCACTTGCATACGCACCTTCTCATTTGCTCCCCACCCAGGGAGTGTTTATATGATTGCGCCAAGGTTAGACAGCTAAATGAGTGGCAGAGCTGAGTCAGCCACCTGCTGCTTCCATTCTAGTCTCTGCCTCCCTGCAAGCGCGGTACTAGGGTCAGGATGCGCCGCCCCTCCTAGTCCTGCCTTCTATTGTATGCAAGGGCCCCAGGGACTCGGCCCATGGCCCTATCTTCTGTCCAGGCTTCTCCCAGATGAACTTGGTCTCAGAGGGCACCTGGTGCCCATCGGAGCCTTCCCTTTTGCCGTCCGAGCTCTTTCCTGCTGGTGTTGGTGGGCATCAGTCTCCTGCCGCAGGTCGCAGCCCATTTCCTTTGTGGCTTCTCCAGTTCCCGGCTTCCCTTGACCGTCCAGTCCTGCTCCTGGGCCCACATGTCCCTGGAAGCTGTTCTCTCCTGTCACCTCTGGGTTTCTAAAGCACATGGTATCACTAAGGAACTGGAGCCAGGAAATGCCTGTAATGATAACTCACTTTTCAAACCTCTCGCAGGGCGTGGTGGCCCACGCCTTTAATCCCAGCACTCGGGAGGCAGAGGGAGGAGGATCACAGTGAGTTCAAGGCCACCCTGAGACTACAGAGTGAACTCCAGGTCAGCCTAGGCTAGAGAGAGACCCTACCTCAAAAAATAAACAAACAAACAAACAAACAACAAACAAAAACTCTCACCTGGTCTGCAGAGATGGCTCAGTGGTTAAGGCGCTTGCCTGCAAAGGCTGACAACCCAAGTTCAATTCCCCAGTACCCACGTAAAGCCACAGGTATAAAGCGGCGCATGCGTTTGGAGTTTGTTTGCAGCTGCTGGAGGCCCTGGCGTGCCCATTCTCTCTGTCTCTGTTTGCAAATAAGTAAATAAAACATCAAAAAAAAAAAAAAAAGCCAGGTGTGGTGGCGCACGCCTTTAATCCCAGCACTCAGGAGGCAGAGGAAGGAGGATCGCTGTGAGTTCCAGGCCACCCTGAGACTATATAGTGAATTCCAGGTGCGTCTGGGCTCCAGTGAGACCCTACCTGGGAAGTGGGGGGCGGGGGGGGGGGAAATCTCTCACCTTACATTGTTCTAGTCTTTACAAGAATTTGCCTGTCAGCTCACCCTTCTTGCCTTTCTCTGATGGGCAGGGTAGCAGCTTCCTTGTGTGGAGAGGTGAGCAGGACCGAGCAGGGTCCTGCATAACACACACACACACACACACACACACACACACACACCCCTGTGGTACAATGAGTATAGCCCTGGAGGCTCTTTGGTGTGTCTGGAGTCACTAACCTCACCCAGTGTAGTCTGCATTTGCAGGTCTCCGGGTGAGCTGAGCTCTGTGGTGGTTTACTGGCTGAGAGAGGGGCTCTGTTTTCAATGACCGCCCAGTGCCCACCCAGGCAAGGGAGCCCTCTCAGCACAGGTCTGCATGTGAGATGACTGACACCCTCCCCCCCCCCCCCCCCCACCGCGCGCAAGTGACAAGCTGATTCTTCTGTCATCACAAGGCTTGGAACAAGTGAGGGAGAATCAGGAAGTTGGGGACAGTCACAAGCATGTCCACCCATCCGATCCCTCCCACACAATACCATACAACTCACTCCCTAAGTGGCCCCCTCCCCAAAGGCCCAAGTAATCCACCCACAGGGAAGCCAACCAGGCCATGATCTCGGGGACCCTCCCCAGCGGAGCTTTGGTGGAGGGCCTCTCTCCGACCGACCGAGGAGAGGTGACCCAGCCCGGGGCGGGGGTGGGTGGGGGACGCGTGCAGAAGGGATGCCCAGACCCGGGTGGGCGCGGAGAAGAGGCAAGGCTGGCACGGACCGAGCTCCAGGAGTCGGGGCTCCCCATTCATTCCTCTGGAAGGCGGCCGGGTCGCACGGAGGGCGGCGCTAGAAGCCCGGGCGCCCCGCGGAGGCAGGCGCGGACGGCGCGGCGGGTGGGGACCGGGGCGCAGCGAGCCCGGGAGCCCGGGGACGGGCGCCGGGCCCGGGACGGCAGCTTACCTGTGGCGCGGACGCACGGACCGCTCCGCTCGGCTCCGTCCCCGCCGCCCCGACGGGACGTCCCTCCGCGAGGAAGGGCGGGCGGGTCCGGGGCGGGTCCCGCGGGCGGCCGGGCGTCACCCCGCGCTCCCCGGCCAGGTGCCGAGGGCCTCGCCGCGCCCTCCAGCGCCGCTCCGGGCCCGGGAACGCCCGCCCACAGGACCCGCCCGGGGCAGCGCGTCTCAGGTCTCCGGTCCCAGCCGCGGTGAACCGTGCCCAGAGCTCCACGTTCCTCGTCTCGTTCAGATAAACACAGCCTCCGCCCGGAGCTCTCGTGGCAAAAGGATTAAAAGAAAAACAAAAACAATTCCCAGGGCTGGGAAGATGGCTCAGCGGTTAAGGCGCTTGCCTGCAAAGCTTAAGGACCCAGGCTCAAATCCCCAGGACCCACATAACGACAGCTGGACAAGGTGGTGCATGCATCTGGGGTTCATTTGCAGAGGCCAGAAGCTCTGGTATACCCATTCTCTCTCTCTCTCTCTCTCTCTCTCTCTGTCTCCTTGCAAATAAATAAAGTGTTTTTAAAAATTAATTTGCAGAGAGAATGAATATGGCCAGCCACGCCAACCCCCTTGTAGATCTGGTCTCACATGGGTTCTGGATAATTGAATCCAGGCAGTCAGGCTCTTAAGCAAGCACCTTTAACCACGGAACCATTTCTCCAACCCCAAAAGGATTTGAGAGAGAGAGAGAAAGGGCACTCAGGGCCTCCAGCCACTGCAAACGAACTCCGGACGCATGCACCACCTTGTGCATCTGGCTTACGTGGGTCCTGGGGAATCAAACCGAAGTTTTCCTTGGCTTTGCAGGCAAATACCTTAACTGCTAAGCCATTTCCCCAGCCCCCCAAAAGGATTTTTTCAAAAAGGAGAATAAAATATTTTAGCCAGGTGTGATGGCACACACCTTTAATTCCAGCACTTGGAAGGCAGAGGTTAGGTGGATCACAATGAGTTCAAGGCCACCCTGAGACTACATAGTGAATTCCAGATCAGCCTGAGCTAGAGTGAAACCCTACCTCGAAAAACCAATATATATATATATACACACACACATATATATATATATAATTTATTTATTTATATTTATTTATTTGAGAGAGAGGAGGAAAGAGGTAAGTAGAGAGAGGGAGAGAGAAAGACTGGGCGCTCCAGGGCCTCCAGCCACTGCAAACTAACTCCAGACATATGCACCACCTTGTGTGTGCATCTGGCCTCTGTGGGTCCTGGGGAATGGAACCTGGGTCCTTTGGCTTTGCAGGCAAGTGCCTGGACCGTTAAGCCATCTCTCCAGACCAGGAGAATCTTTTTTAAAAAATATGTATTTTATTTGAGAGCAAGAGACAGCTAGGGAAAGAGGCAAAGAGAGAGGTGGGGGAAGGAGAGAATGGGCTACATAGGGGGACCCTATCTCAGAAAAAGAGAAGAGAGGGAATGAAATAGAGAAGGTGGGACAGAAGGGGTCTCTCTCTCTCTCTCTCTCCCACACACACACACACACACACACACACACACACAGAGAGTGGAAGGAGAGGAGAGTGTTCTCTAGAGTACAACTCCTTATTTATATCTTACATTAAATCCATAGCTCTGATATAAAAGAACTAGCTACAACCCATAATTATCAGTTCTTGCCTGGCCTGCATGATACCCTTGGTTCAATCCCCAGCACCTCAAAACAAAAAAATGTGACTTCTGTCTTTCCTTTAAGCATCATAGAGACTTGGGTGTGTGCGGTAGGGTGTGTGGGTGCGCACACGTGTGTTTTATGCATAAACCTGCATGTGCAGATATAGAGGTCAGAGGAGGACCTCTTATATTTGCCCCCCTTGTTGCTAGGGTTACAGGCCCATACGTGGCCATGCTTGTCTTATATGAATACTGAAGGTCAAACTCAGTACCTTTATAGGTTGAGCCATTCTCTTAGTTCTCTTGAGCCCAGGCATTCCATTTGTAATCTGAACCTTTAGTTATTTTCACAGTTTACTCCAAAGCCTTTCATGGAACTCAAATTAGAAAATAACTCCTAAAGTTAAAACAGTACTTATAAGCAACTATCAAGTAGTCCTCCTTTTTTTTTTTATGCGAGATACCAAAGTGAGAGAGAGCGTGAGAGAGAATTGGCACACCAGGCCCTCCAGCCACTGCAGTCGAACTCCAGACACATGTGCCCCCTTGTGTGCATGTCTGACCTGTGCTTGTCACTGTGTGTCTGGCTTATGTGGGACCTGGAGAGTTGAACAAGAGTCCTTAGGCTTCGCAGGCAAGTGTTTTAATGTCTCTGAGCCATCTCCAGCCCAAGCTCTTTGATGATAGTACCAGCAGTAAGAGTAGAATATACATATAAAAACAAAAACCAGGCTGGAGGGATGGCTTAGCAGTTAAGGCTGTTTGCCTGCAAAGTCAAAGGACCCAGGTTCAATTCCCCAGGACCCACGTTAGCCAGATGCACAAGGGGCGCACATGTCTGGAGTTTGTTTGCCGTGGCTGGTGGTCCTGGCACACCCATTCTCTCTCTTTCTCTCTTTCTCTCCCTCTTTCTCTGTCAAATAAATAAATAAAAATATTTAAAAAAACTCAAAACCCCAGCTGAAGAGATGGTTCAGTGGTTAAAGGCACTTGCTTGCAAAGCCTGACCGCCTGAGTTTGATTCCCTAGTACCCACATAAAGCCAGATACACAAAGGTGTTCATGCATCTGGAGTTCACTTGCAGGGGTAGTGTGCCCATGTTCTCTCTGTTTCTGTCTCTCTCTGCCTGCCTCTTTCTGTCTGTCTGTCTCTCTCAAATAAATAAATAAATATTTTTTCAGTTTTCAGGTTTTTTGAGGTAGGGTCTCACTCTAGTCCAGGCTGACCTGGAATTCACTATGTAGTCTCAAGGTGGCCTCTAACTCTCAGCAATCCTCCTACCTCTGTCTCCTGAGTGCTGGGATTAAAAGATGTGTGCCACCATGCCCCACAAATAATAATGATAATGATAATAATAATAATAATAATAACAGTAACAATAATAAAACTCAATGGTAGCCAGACGTGGTGGTGCACACCTTTAATCCCAGTGTTTGAGAAGCAGAAGTAGGTGGATCACTGTGAGTTCGAAGCCAGCCTGAGACTCATAGTGAATTCCAGATCAGCCTGGGCTAGAGAGCAAGAACCTATCTCACTTCCCCAGCCCCCCCACAAAAAAACCCTCAATGGGCTGGAGAGATGTCTTAGCAGTTAAGACACTTGCCTGCAAAGCCTAAGGACCTAGTTTCAATTCCCCAGTACCCACCTAAATCCAGATGCACAAGGTAGTGCATCTGTCTGGAGCTTGGTGCACATGTCTGGAGTTCATACGCACTGGCTGGAGGCCCTGGAGTGCACATTCTCTCTCTCTCTCTCCCCCACCTCAAATGGATAAATAAATAAAATATTTATAAAAAACCTCAAAACCAGCTGGCTGTGGTGGTGCATGCCTTTAATCCCAGCACTCAGGTGTCAGAGGTAGGAGGATCGCTGAGTTCAAGGCCACCCTGGAATACATAGTGAATTCCAGGTCAGCCTGGACTAGAGTGAGACCCTACCTCACCCCCCCACAAAAAAAAAGCTACGTTTCTTGCCTCCCTGGACCTGCAGGCCCTCTCTCCTGAAATCATCTGTATGTGCTCATAACCCAAATGTCCATCATGAAGCACTTCCGTGGCGCAGGTCTAGATTCCCCCAGCTGCCCGTGTCTACCTTCACTCCCCAGGAAGTCTTGTGGATGTCAGTTTTTCCCCTCACAATCTGTATCTTTTATTTCTCAGCCACGGTAGATTCTGGCTGGAGGTGTTCTGAATTTCTCTTTTCACGTCAATATGCTTCGGGGGATCTCCCCGCCTTGGGCAGGAAACACGTGGGGAGCAGCTCGGAGCTGGTGTCAGCTCTGGGTCTTATCAAGTCTCTTCCTCCCACGCTCTGAAGAGAGGATGGCTCCCTCTGGGTGGGACAGAAGGAGGGGGAGTCTTGCCCTTCCGAGAGAGGGGCTGGCCCGCTTAGCTGGGAATGCTTGCAAGGGATGTCTTGAGCTTGTCAGGGTGTCACAGAGGAAGCCCACTGGCCCACCTCACCCACCAGTACCCCTCAACTCACTTCTTGTAGCAGTTACCTTCTTTTCTTTTTCTCCTCCTCCTCCCCGTCCCCTCCTTCTCTCTCTTCCTCTTTCTCCTCCTCTTTTTTTTTTTTTTTTCCTGGGGGTGGGGATTTGAGGTAGGGTCTCACTCTAGCTCCAGGCTGACCTGGAATCACTATGTAGTCTCAGGGTGGCCTTGAACTCATAGCGACCCTCCTACCCCAGGCTCCCAAATGCTGGGATTAAAGAAGTGTGCGCCACCCCGGCAGGCACAGTTAGCTTCTTGCTGAGGACAAAACATGCGACCAGAAGCAGTTTATAGAAGGAAAGGGGCTTATTTCTGGCTCACCGTTAGAGGAAGTTTCATCATGGTGAGAAAAGCAGGTTCAGAGCCGGAAGCAGGGAGTCACATCCTGTCACGTCAGCAGCCAGAGGGAGCTAGCTACAAACACCCAGTGGGGTTGGAAATAAGCCTCCAGGTCTGGCTCCAGCGACACACACACACACCTCCTCCAGCAAGGCTCCACCAGCTGGGGATCAAGCATAAGGCTTAATCTCAAACGCATGAGACTGTGGGAGATGTTTCACGTTCAAACCACCATACCTCCTCTCCCCAGGGTGAAGGGGCGTGCGTGGCTCTTACGATTGATGTCACTTTAACCTCTTTATTGTTTTTCCTGGTGCTTTGGATTGTTGTAAAGCTCAAGTGAAATAACAGATGTGCAAGTGTGCTGATAAACCTGGCATGGTGGTGCACGCCTTTAATCCCGGTACTCGGGAGGCAGAGGTAAGAGGATCGCTGAGTCTGAGGCCAGTCTGGGCTAGATTGAGGCCCTACCTCAAAAAAAATAAAATAAAATAAAACAACAACAACAATAACAAAAAAGAGGGGGCTGGAGAGATGGCTTAGCAGTTAAGTGCTTGCCTGTGAAGCCTAAGGACCCCGGTTCGAGGCTCAATTCCCCAGGACCCACGTTAGCCAGATGCACAAGGGGGCGCAAGCGTCTGGAGTTCGTTTGCAGTGGCTGGAGGCCCTGGCACACCCATTCTCTCTCTCTCTCTCTCTCTCTCTCTCTCTCTCTCTCTTTGCCTCTTTCTCTATCTGTCACTCTTAAATAAATAAATAAATAAATAAATAAGTAAAAGAGGGAGCTGGAGAGATGACTTAGCCATTAAGGCACTTGCCTGCAAAACCTAAGGACCCAGGTTTGGTTCCCCAGGACCCACATAAGCCAGATAGATGGACAAGGTGGCATATGTGTCTGGAGTTCGTTGGCAGTGGCTGGAGGCCCTGGAGTGCCCATTCTCTGTTTGTCTGTCTCTCTCTGTTTTCAAAAAAAAAAAGTAAATAAGTGAAATATTTTTTAAAAAAGAATGGTGATAGTTCAAAATTTCACCTGCTTCTTTAGCCTTTTTCTTCCTGTATTCATCCGTGTCCACAGAAGAAATAGCCAAAGCCAGAGAACAGTTAAGAATCAAGGCGCACCTATTCCAAGTTTTGCCACAGGTAGACATTCCAACTCACCTCAGTGTGCCTCAGTTTTGTCATCTGTAAAATGAACATATTTTTTTCAATCATTTGGCATGGAGGCAATGTTTGTAATCGTGGCACTTGGGAAGATTATTATGACTTTGAGGCTGACCTAGCTGCAAGCAGGAGGAGGAGTTCTAGGCCAACCTTGGCTATAGCAAGTTTGAAGTGAGCTTGGACTTGAACCTCTGATGGAGATTAGGAGCCAGGTAGCTGGTGTTGTAGGTATCTTAGCCTGGGTCACAGGCTTCCAAGAGAAATAAACACGTTTGACCCTCAGTCATCAAGGATGCTGGCTAACCAGCCTTTGCCGGATTGTTCTCCCCATTTCCTGTGCTCACAGCTGCCCGCATCCTAACTTCCTTAGAATTTTGGTGAGGAGGCAGGGTGTGGTGGCTTACTCTTTTAATTTCAGCACTCTGGAGGCAGATGTAGGAGGAATGCTGTGAGTTCAAGGCCAGCCTGAGACTAAGGAGTGAGTGCCAGGTCAGCATGGGCTAGAGTAAGACCCTACCTCAAAAAACAAAACAAAACAAACAAACAAAACAAAAACCAGGGCTGATTGCTTAGCAGTTAAGGTGCTTGCCTGCAAAGCCTAAGGACGCAGGTTCAATTCCCTAGCACCCATGTAAACCAGAAGCACATGGTGGCACATGCATCTGGAGTTCACTTGCAGTGGCTAGAGGCTAGGTGTACCTCACCTCTCTTCTCTGGACCTCATGGTCAATCTGAGGACATATACTAAAATTGGAACGATACAGAGATTAGCATGGCCCCAGCGCAAGGATGACACGCAAACTCGTGAAGCGTTCCGTATTTTTTCATGAACTTTTAATGAAACTGTATTTCTGTTAAATATAAGTGAAGTTTAGGCTTTTCTTTCTTTCTTCTTCTTTTCTTTCTCGAGGTAGGGTTTCACTTTAGCTCAGGCTGACCTGGAATTCACTATGTAATCTCAGGGTGGCCTCGAACTCACAGTGATTCTCCTACCTCTGCCTCCCAAGTGCTAGGACTAAAGGCGTGCGCCACCACACCTGGTTAGGCTTTATTTCTGTTTAATATGGCTTTTTACCATTAATTAAATGAAGGAATGTACCTTTTTGAAGAGATTTACATTCTGTAAATAAACATTGGTTGTAACAATAAAGCTGGTCCAGACTAAGAAAGGGAAAAAAAAGTGTTAGGCTTGGGGCAGTGCCCGGACTAGGTTACAGCAAATGAGACATTTACATGAGTGCACAACTTAGGTGGTACCCAAATACTCAGGAATCAAGAGGTATTAGGGCCTGGGGAGATTGCTCAGTGGTTACAGGTGCTGCCTGCGAAGCCTGCCAGCCCAGGTTCAATTCCCCAGAACCCACATAAAGCCAGATGCGCAAAGTGGTGCATGAGACTGGAGTTCATGTGTAGTGGCTGGAGGCCTGGTGCTCTCTCTTTTTGAAAAATAAAATAAAATAAAAAAAGAGCTATGAGGCAGCTGCAGTGGTACACTCCAAGTTCCTGTCCCCCTTTCCAGTACCACCAGATGACATGAGCCAGCCATGGCCAGCTTTGCCTCGAAAGGAGCAAAGCCCCTCATAGGCTGTGCCCAGGTCCTGCGGGCAAGAGGCTACAGCAAAACAGAAGGGGATTATTATGAAAATATATTTTATTCATGTGTAAAAACTGTTGATCAACCTGGTGTGGTGGCACACACCTTTAATCCCAGCGCTCGGGAGGTAGAGATAGGAGGATCTCCATGAGTTCGAGGCCACCCTGAGACTTACATAGTGAATTCCAGGTCAGCCAGGGATAGAGTGAGACCCAACCTCCAGAAACAAACAAACAAACAAAAATTAATAAAATAAATAAAACAAAAAAATCAGGGGGGCTATAGATGGCTCAGTGGTTTAGGCCCGGGTTCGATTCTCCAATACCCACATGAACCCCAACATAGTCACCCAGGGCAGCATCTACCTGGGCATCCTTAAGGATAAACATCTACTAAAGCCTAGGATGGCCTTGAACTTCTGATCCTCCTGCCTCCCAAGTGCTGGCATAGTAGCTATGCACCACCACATTCAGTTAGGTGGTGCGGGTGCTCAAATCCACAGCCTCTTCATGCTAAGCAAGCACTCTACCACTGAGTCCCATCACCAACTCCCAAAAGCATCAAAATTAGTGAAAAAAAAATCCATGATAAAGATCAAAAACTTAGCTGGGCGTGGTGGCCCATGCTAAATTTTAATCCCAGCACTAGGGAGGCAGAGGTAGGAGGATCACCGTGAGTTCAAGGGCACCCTGAGACTACATAGTGAGTTCCAGGTCAGCCTGGGCTAGGGTGAGGCCCTACCTCAAAAAACCAAAAAACAGAAAGAAAAAAAAAACTTAAAAGAATCACGGGCTGAGTGACAGCACTGAGAGATCTCTATCACATCCTCCCATGCTCAGGGACCATTGTGGAAGAGGTGGCAGAAAAAATGTAAGATCAAAGGAAGGGTAGGATTGCTTACAATGCAATCTTCCAGACACGAAATGGCCTGGATATCCCTGACCTTGTAGTAGTGCCTGACACTACCTACACAAGACCTTCATAATAGGAGAAGATGATGACATCAAAATAAAAGACTAATTGGAAGGGGGAGGGGATTCAATAGGTTTGAGAAGGGGAAATAGGAGTGGATGGAGAGAATTATCATTGTTTTATTCTCTACTTATGGGAGCTGTCAATAAAAAGTAAAATCAACCAGGTGTGATGGCTCACACCTTTAATCCCAGCTATCGGGAGGCAGAGGTAAGAGGATCGCTGTGAATTCAATGCAAGCCTGATACTATATAGTGAACCCCACATCAGCCTGAGGTGAGACCCCACCTCAAAAAAAAAAGGGGGGCTGGAGAGATGGCTTAGCAGTTAAGGTTCTTGCCTGCAAAGCCAAAGGACCCAGTGATTTCTCAGGACCCACATAAGCCAGATGCACAAGGTGGCGCATGCATCTGGAGTTCATTTGCAGTGGCTGGAGGTCCTGGCATGCCCATTCTCTCTCTGTCTCTCAAATAAATAAATAAAATAAAAATATTTGAAAAAAAAACAAATAAATAAAAATAGAAATATAATAAAATAAAAATTTATAAAGGGGACTGGAGAAATGGCTTTGCAGTGAAGGTGCTTGCCTGCAAAGCCAAAGGACCCAGGTTCAATTCTCCAGGGCCCATGTAAGCCAGATGCACAAGGTGATGCATGTGTCTTAGAGTTTGTTTGTAGTGGCTGGAGGCCATGGCGCTCCCATTCTCTATCTGCCTCTCCCTCAAATAAATAAACAAACAAATAAATAAAATATTTTTAAAAAGAATTGTGAGCTGGGGGCTACCTCAGTGGAAGAGTGCAGGCTTAGAATGTTAACCCCCTGCAGCTGGACTGTTGAGGGAAAGTTCATCTGGGTGGTGAAACTAGAATGTTCTTAGGTGGGAAGTGGCTGTGATGGTACTTCTGTGAGTCAACTATGTGGAGCTATGCTGTGCAGTTGTTTGGCCAAACACTAGTGTAGACAGCACCGTGAAGGTATTTGTAGATGTGATAAACATTCACCATCGAGTTTAAATAAAACAAACTGCCCTCAATAGTGTGGCTAGACCTCACTTATCCAATCAGTAAAGACCTTCAGAGTAAAAAAACTGAAGTTTCCCCTGGGGACTAACTAATTCTGCCTCAAGACTTCAGCATAGAAACCCTGCCTGAGTTTCCAGCTCACTGACTTATTATCCTAAAGATTTTAGACTCAAGCCAGGCTTGGCAGTACAGGTTATATAATCTCAGAGACTTGGGAGACTGAAGCAAAAGGATCATCAGTCAAGGCCTGCCTGAACTACAGCATGAGTTCGAGGCCAGCCTGGGCAACTCAGAGAGACCCTGTCTCCCCCGCCACCTACCACTTCGGCCAAAACTGGCTGGAGAAAAAGCTCAGTTGTAGAGAGCTTGTCTAGTAGGCACAAGATCCTGGGCTCATTCACACAGTACTGAAAAAATTTAAAAATACATTTTGCCTGTAATGACCTGAGTTCAATACCCCAATACCCATGTAAAGCCAGATGTACAAAGTGGCACATGCATCTAGAGTTCATTTGCAGCAGCTGGAGGCCCTGGCACGCCCATTCTCTCTGCTTGTCTCTCTTCTACCTCTCTCTGCTGGCAAATATATAAATAAAAATATTTTTTAAAAATTATGGACTCAAGACTATGATTCACTTGAATTTCTTCCTTACCTTCTTCCTTCTCTTCCTCCTTCCCTTCCTCCTTCCTTCCTCTCTTCCTTTCTTTTCTTTCTTTCCAAGTCTAGCCCAGGTTTATCTGGAACTCACAGCAATCCTCCTACCTCAGCTTCCTGAATGCTGGGATTAATGGTGTGTACCACCATGCTCAGCCTGTCTTAAATTTTTCTTTCTTTTTTTTGAAGTTTCTTTTTTTTGGCTTTTCGAGGTAGGGTCTCACTCTACCTCAGGCTGACCTGGAATTCACTCTGTAGTCTCAGGGTGGCCTCGAACTCTCGGCGATCCTCCTACCTCTGCCTCCTGAGTGTCTCTTTCTTTTTAAAAAATATTTTATTTTATTTGACAGAAAAAGAGGGAGAGGGAGAGAATGGGCACGCCAGGGCCTCCAGCCACTGCAGATGAACTCCAGATGCATGCGCTCCCTGGTACATCTGGCTAAGGTCGGTCCTGGGGAATCAAACCTGGGTCCTTGGCTTTGCAGGCAAATGCCTTAACCACTAAGCCATCCCTCCAGCCCTCTTTTTTTAAAAATATTTTTATTGGGGCTGGAGAGATGGCTTAATGGTTAAGGTGCTTGCCTGCTGAGCCAAAAGATCCAGGTTCGATTCTCCAGGACCCACGTAAGCCAGAAACACAAGGTGGCTCATGCATCTGGAGTTCGTTTGAAGTGGCTGGAGGCCCTGGCATACCCATTCTCTCTCTCTCTTCCTCTCTCAAATAAATAAATAGAAATAAAAATATTTTAAAAATATTTTTACTTATGTATTTGAGTGACAGGAGTGTATGGGTACACCAGGGCCTCCTGCCACTGTAAACAGACTTCAGATGCATGCTCCACTTTGTGCATCTGCATCTGGCTTTATGTGGGCACAGGGGAATAGAACCCTGGGCCATCAGGCTTTGCAAGCAAGCACCTTCAACCACTGAACCAGCTCTCCAGCCCCCTAACTTGAATTTCTAACCTGCTGACTTGCCCTACAAATTTTAGATTGGCTGAGTCCCCTGACTTTGTGAAGCATAAAGTTAACCTCTCTCTCTCTCTCTGCCTCCCTCTCTCAATCTCTTTCCACCATGGGTTCTGTGACTCACACAGGGTCCATGCATGAGGTGAGACTATGGACCCTGGGCAACTATTCCTATTGGATTCTACACTAGAAAATGAAGCTTATCACACATTCAGGTCCAAACTGACCAGGTCTCTAACCCCGCTGTTGCAGACCATGCTGGTATTATGATCCTTCATGAGACCTTGTATAACACAGACAGCATCACCGGTACTAACTCTTTGGGTGGGTGGGTGAGCCCATCCATACTGCTTCCTACTACAGTGGGTACTGAGAAACCCCCTTTTAAAAAACCTCAGTATATATAAATAATATACCATGATCATAATCCATTCTTCCTTTCTCCTTCCTGAATTCCCTCTCCAATGAATTCCTTCTTCTTGCCAACTAGTCTCTTTTCTATTTTGATGTCATCATTTCTTCCCTCCTATGCAGGTCTTGTGTAGGTAATGTCAGGCACTGTGAGGCCATAAATACTAAGACCACTTTGTGTCTGGGAGACAGTATTGTGAACAGTCCTCCTCTTCTTTTGGCTCTTACATGCTTTCTGCCACCTTTTCTGTAACAGTTCCTGAGCCTTAGAGGGCGTGATAGAGATGTCTCAGTGCTGAACACACCACCATCATTTCTTCTCAGCACTTTGGTGAGTTTTGAGTCACCCCAGTGGTCACTGACATCAGAGAAGAAAAGCTTCTTTACCAAAAGTGAGAGGAACATTAATAGATGGGCAGAAACGTAAGTATAGCCAGATGTTGTGGTGCACGCGTTTAATCCCAGCACTTGGGAGGCAGAGGTAAGAGGATTGCCATGAGTTCGAGGCCACCCTGAGACTACATAGTGAATTCCAGGTCAACCTGGGCAAGACCCTACCTTGAAACACCAAAAAAAAAAAAAAAAAAAAAAAAAAAAAAAAAGGTATTTAGAGGTATGGTATGGTGGACATAATATATCTGTTTAACCAGACAAACAATAGTAGTAGGTTCCCCCCGAACCCCGCCCCACCGCACCTAGGGTTTATGACCTCCCCAGCCATAGCCTTTTGATTAGGTTTTCAGTACCAGGCATGAATTCCCTCCAATGGGAATTTTCGAGTCCAATAAGAGAGTAATTGATTTCCCCCCTAACAGACCTGCCACCATTGCACCAGTTGGCAGAGCACCCCCATTTTTACAAGTAAAGAGTTATAAGCACAGCGGGTTGCTAAGACCAGTACTTCCTATATGTGTTCTAATTTATTCACGACTATTTCAGGATCTTCAGAAAAGTGTTCTGGGCTGGGCATGGCTAGGTGGGGCATGGTGGCACAAGCCTTTAATCCCAGCACTCAGGAGGAAGAGGTTGGAGGATCACCATGAGTTCAAGGCCACCCTGAGACTACATAATAAATTCCAGATCAGCCTGGGACAGACCTTACCTCAAAAAAAAAACAAAAAAAAAAAACAAAATAGGTTTGGAGAAATGGCTCAGCAGTCAAGGCACTTGCCTGCGAAGCCTAATGACCCAGGTTTGATTCTCTAGTACCCATATAAAGCCAGATGTACCAAGTGGCATGTGTGTCTGGAGTTCGTTTGCAGTGGATAGAGGTCCTGGCATGCCCACTCTCTGTCTCTCTTTGCTTGAAAATAAATAAATAAAAATAAACACAAATACTTATAAGGTTTTACTGAGAGAATGCTTTATGCCTCAAATTATGATTTCTTACTATTTAATATCACTCTTTTATTTATTTATTCTTATTTTTTGATTTTGTGTGTGTGTGTGTGTGTGTGTGTTGGGTCTCACTTTAGCCCAGGCTGACTTGGAATTCACTATGAGAGAGAGTGACGGAGAGAGAGAGAGAATGGGTATGCCAGGGCCTCTAGCCACTGAAAACAAATGCCAGACGCACATGCCGCTTTGAGCACCTGGTTTACATGGGTGCTGGGGAATCAAACCTGGGTCTTTAGGCTTCAAAGGCAAACACCTTAACCACTAAGCTCTCTCTCCAGCCCTGGAATTCACTATGTAGTCTCAGGGTGGTCTTGAACTCATGGTGATCATCCTACCTCTGCCTCCCAAGTGCTGGGATAAAGTCATGTGCCACCACACCAGGCTCAGAATCATCCTTTTGAAAAAGAAAAATAAACACATTTAACTTCCTAAAATGAAGCTCAAAAAGACACAGATCAGGGGGAAGTTCCATTCATTGTGGAAGAAGCTGCTTCCATACATCGAGCAGAGAGACACAATTAACCAGCTAGCAAAAGCCAAAAAAAGCAGGGATGACTTAGCAGTGAAGGCACTTGTCTGCAAAGCCAAAGGACCCATGTTCGATTCCCCAGTACCAGTACCCATGCAAATTCAGATGTACAAGGAGACATATGCATCTGGAGTTTGTTGGCAGTGGCTAGACGCCTAGCATGCCCATTATCTCTCTCTCAAAAAAATAAATAGACTTCTGGTTAAGATGGCAATGTAGGAACCATGCCAAAGCAGCCCAGGGAAGAAAAAGCCAAAAAACAAAACAAACAAACAAACAAACAAACAAACAAAACCCAGAAAAATACACTCTTCTGCCAAAAAGTGAGGTATGTAAGAAATTATCAGCTTCAGCAGAGAAGTAGGAGAGGTCCAGAGCATCTAGAGCCCACAGACGCAGGCAGAAGCAGCTCCAGCAGCAGCGGCACCATGTCTACGTTGCCACAACCGTAAGGCTCTGCCTGAGCCACAGGAAAAGCCAGGTGAGGAGATTCTCCACTCACACCAGAGCTCCTCCCCAAATCAAGAAATGTGAAGGGAGGATGGCAAGGACAAAGGGAGGAGCAGCAAGTGAGGAAGAGGATCGCGAGGACCAGAGGGAGAACTTCAGCCACCATCCACAGCCTCCCCACCCCCACCGCCAGCACAAGCACCACCAAGCACCAGAGACTGGGGAAGGGAGGTCACCTACACAATGCCCAGCACAGGTGATCAGAGCAGCGATCCAGCGAGCCTACCTGAGCCCACAGTGCAGCAAAGAGGGACCCAAGCGGGAGCGCAGCATAATTGAGACAGAAAACTTTCCAAAAGGTAACTGGGATTACATCAGGTCAGTACCCGCCAAATAAGCCTGGCATATAGGCTTGAATGGGAAGTGCTAATTGCACCTTCCATGTCAGGATAAATTATGGTAATCTGATGGATGATTGGATTTGCCATTTTTTTTTTCAAGGTAGGGTATCTCTCTAGCTCAGGCTGACCTGGAATTCACTATTGTAGTCTCAGGGTGGCCTCGAACTCACAGTGATCCTCCTACCTCTGCCTCCCACGTGCTGGGATTAAAGGTGTGCGCCACCGCACCCAAATGGATTTGCCATTCTTAAATAAGCTATATTTTGGGCTTGTCATTTATTGCTTCCTGATGCCTTTGTTTCCTCTGCTGTCATTCCTTAGGGAAGGGTCTCACTTGGTCACAAGCTGACTTGGAACCCTCAACAGACCAGATATCTTAGCCTTCTAGTTGACAGGACTAAGGGTGTGGGGCAACACACATCCTTAGGGACGGTGACTTTGTTAGAGGATCTGGTTGTCATAATATCTACTCTTGCATAAATACTCCGTGCCAATTTTCATTGAATGTGTACATTTTTAGTTAAATTTTAGAATTTGCCTGTATTTTGTTCCACTCAGCCTACTTGAATACTCTCATAGCAGGCAAACCCAACATCTAGGGTCACTTCTGTAGTTACTCTGAGAGTTTTAAGAGCCACACCTAGCACCTTAAGCTCCTACCCTGAAGATATATAACATCAGATTGATTGATATATCTAATAATACTGCAGATAATTAGAAAATCCAAGCCTTAAATTAATCCCAGATGCAAAAATATGAATATTATAACACAACCAATGCAAAAAATCAAGACAATATAAATCCACCAAAAAGTATTAATGCATCAGAAATGACCTCCAGCGAGACTGATTTAGAGGACATGTCTGAGAAAGATTTCAAGAGAATGATTATAAATATGTTCAAAGAAATCAAAGAGAAAATCAAAAGAATCAAAGAAAACACAGGAAACCAATTTAATGAAATAAAGAGGTCAATACTAGATATAAATAAGGAAATAGAAATAATAAAGGAAAACCAGTCAGAATTACTAGCAATAAAGAACACAGTTAATGAAATAAAAAACTCTGTAGACAATCTCACCAGTAGAATGAATGAAGGAGAGGACAGAATATCTAAGCAAGAAGACCAGGTGGCAGATCTAATGCAGTCCAACAAAGAGAAAGACAAACTAATAGGAAAGTATGAATGAGAATTTCAAGATATTTGGGACACTATGAAAAGATCAAACATAAGAATCCAGGGTATAGTAGAAGGAGAAGAATTTCACTCCAAAGGCATTGTAGGCATTTTCAACAAAATCATAGATGAAAACTTCTCCCAAATTGGGAAAGAGATGTCAATGCAGATACAGGAATCCTTTAGAAGACCAAAAAGACAAAACCTGGAAAGAACCTCTCCTCACCATATTATCATTAAATTACCAAACATACAAACCAAAGAAAATACTTGAGAAAATACAGATCACATACAAAGGCAAGCCCATCAGGATTACAGCAGATTACTCAACACAAACTTTAAAAGCCAGAAGGGCTTGGAATGATGTATTCCAAGTTCTGAAAGATAACAATTTTCCACCAAGGTTACTTTATCCTGCAAAGCTATCCATTCAAATAGATGGATGTAGTAGTTTAAATAGATGGCCCCCAATATATTCAGTGTTTTATTTGTTTGTAGTTTACATCTGTAGCCACCTGGCTGGAGGCAATGTCACTGGATGTATCTTAATGTGTGGTGGTGGGTTTAAGATTTCAATCTAAAGATATACAAAGTGTGCCTAGCTAGAGTTCCTAAAGTGTGCTGTGTGACTTTTGGCTTTCAGCCTTGTGCTCCTGTCTTTGTGTTTGGGCCTGTGAAGGCAGGCCAGCTTCTTCTGCCATTATGGAACTTCCACTGGATCTATAAACTTCAATAAATCCCTTCCTCCATAAATGTGCTTGATCTAAAAGTTCATTTCCGTGAACCTGAAGCTGTCTGCTACAGAAGTTGGTACCAGAAGTGGGGTGAGATAAACCTGACCATATGGATGTTGGTCTTTTGTTTTGGAGAAATGGGCATGGATTCGGTGTTTACAACTAAAGATGCCTTCTAGAATGGTAAGCCAAGTTTTATGGACTATTCTAATGTGAGTTTCAAAATGCTAAGTACAGACAATATTAAACTTCAAGGCTTGGCTTATGAGCTTTCTAAGGGAAAAAAAAAAAAAAAAAAACTACAGAAGACTTTGTTGAAACTGGGCTACTGACATAAGGGCTGACTGCATTCTGCTGCCCAAGCCCAAAGAATTTAATCAAGGTTAAATTTGTAATGGGCTAATATACTTGGCTAATGATAATTGGACTGAGAGATTTAAGATTTTTAAGCTGAAAAACCTCAAACAAGTTAAAATTACAGACACTAAGACTGGTCTTAGGTTACTAAACCAACTATTGTCAAATATATTAACAATCTTAAAAAAAGATGGCCCAACTGCTTTACATTATCAAAACAATAAAAAAAGATGCCTGAGAAAAGACTGTTAAAAAATACAAACTCTTTTGGAAAGAGTTGACTAAAAGAAAAATCCCTACTTTTCAAGGTTATGATTTATTTCATCCCTGATTTAAAAATATGGCTGTGTCCTACATACCTGGTATTGGTTTCAGAAACATAAAAAATGTGAGGAGTGATCATAAATTAAACACAGTTCCAGGAGCCACTGCTAAGACACGGCATGAGGCAGAGCCTAATACCCTGATAGTCTAAAAGAGGCTTTAAAAGATGGACTGCAGGTTGCATAAAAACCTAAAGATGTTTTGGATATACCAAGGGCTATACAAGGGTTACCATAGAGCACACTGTTGGCCTAAAATAAAAGTGCTCCCTGGCTACTCTGCCCAGCTGGAGGGGCAGAATTAAAAAAACTGGAGACTGTCAGTCTCTGGTTATATTAAACTTAAACTACAGAAGTTTAATGTTGTGTTATAGTGGTTGAGTTTACATTGTTTTAGTCTCTCCTTACTATACATTACACAAGTTAAAAATGTTTACTCTGTGCCTTTATATGTTGGAAGTATTTAAGTTGTTTGATTTTACAGGAATTACTATCTTAAATTGGTCAAGACTGTGGGGACTTTTAAAATTAAACTGAGTAGAATTTACAATATGTGATGATTATAAATCTACTGGGGGCCAGGGGCAAAATGTAGTAGTTTAAATAGATGGCCCCAATATATTCAATGTTTTATTAGTTTGTAGTTTACATCTGCAGCCACCTGCCTGGAGGCGATATCACTGGGTGGATCTATAAACTTCAATAAATCCCTCCCCCCATAACTGTGCTTGGTCTAAAAGTTCATTTCAGTGAACCTGAAGCTGCCTGCTACAATGGGGAAATAAGGACATTCCACAACAAAAGCAGGCTAAAGGAATATTTTAAGACAAAACCAGCTCTATAGAAAATCTTGAAAGAATCCTCCATGCTGAAGAGAAAGAAAAGCACACACATAACTAACCCAGAATAAATAAACCATACTCAAATACTAGTTAACACAAGAGAGCAAAGGTGAAACCAGAAGCACTACAAAAGAAGAAAAATGGCAAAAATAAATACACCCCTTTTAATAATAACTCTTAACATCAATGGCCTCAGTGCCCCAACCAAAAGACATAGGTTTGCAGACTGGGTTAAAAAGCAGGATCCTTCAATTTGTTGCCTCCAAGAAACCTACCTTTCTACAAAGAATGGACACTATCCTAGGGTGAAAGGCTGGAAAATGGTGTTTCAAGCAAATGGGCCTAGAAGACAAGCAGGGGTTGCCATCCTAATATCTGACAAGGTAGACTTCAGTCCAACATTAGTTAGGAAAGATAAGGAAGGACACTTTGTATTGATTAAAGGCACACTCCAACAGGAGGACATTACAATCCTAAACATATATGCACCTAACATGGGGGCTCCCAACTTCATCAAAAAAAACACTATTAGAACTCAGGTCACAGATAACACCAAACACAGTGGTAGTGGGTGACTTCAATACCCCACTCTCATCAATTGACAGGTCATCCCAGAAAAAAGTAAACAGAGAGGCATCTGGGTTAAATGAGGTCATAGAACAAATGGACCTAACACATATATACAGGACATTTCATCCAAATGCTGCAGAATACACATTATTTTCAGCAGCACATGGAACATTCTCTAACATAGACCATGTATTAGAACACAAAGCAAATCTTAACAAATACAAGAAAATTGAAATAATTCTTGCATTCTATCTGACCACAATGGGATCAAACTACAAACCGATAGCAAGAAAAGCTATAGAGCATACACAAAATCATGGAAACTAAACAATACACTACTAAATGATGAATGGGTCAATGAAGAAATCAAGAAGGAGGGCTGGAGAGATGGCTTAGTGGTTAAGTGCTTGCCTGTGAAGCCTAAGGACCCTGGTTCGAGGCTCAATTCCCCAGGACCCACGCTAGCCTGATGCACAAGGGGGCGTACATGTCTGGAGTTCGTTTACAGAAGCTGGAAGCTCTGGTGTGCCCATTCTCTCTCTCTCTCTCTCTCTCTCTGCCTCCTTCTCTCTGTCGTTCTCAAATAAATAAACAAACAAACAAAAAATAAAAAAAAAGAAATCAAGAAGGAAATCAAAAAATTCATAGAGCCAAATGATAATGAGAACACAACATACCAAAACCTTTGGGACACAATGAAGGCAGTCCTAAGAGGGAAATTTATAGCTTTAAGTGCCTATATTAAGAAATTAGAATGGTCGCAAGTAAACAACTTAATACTTCACCTTAAAGCCTTGGAAAAAGAAGAACAAGCAAACCTAAAATCAGTACACAGGAAGAAATAATAAAGATTAGGGCAGAAACTGGGCTGAAGGGATGGCTTAGTGGTTAAGGCATTTGCCTGCAAAGCCAAAGGACCCAGGTTCGATTCCCCAGGACCCACATTAGCCAGATGCACAAGGGGGCGCACGCATCTGGAGTTTGTATGCAGCTGGCTGAAGGCCCTGGCATGCCCATTCTCTCTCTCTCCCTCTTTCTCTGTCAAATAAATTTAAAAAAAAATAATAAAAAGATTGGGGCAGAAATTAATGAAATAGTAACAAAAAAAAAAAAAAACAAAAAAAAACCAATCCAAAGAATCAATGAAACAAAGAGTTGGTTCTTTGAAGGAGAAGCAAGATTGATAAACCCTTAGCAAATCTGACCAAAAGAAAGAGAGAAGAGACACAAACTAATAAAATTAGAGATGAAAAAGGCACCATCACAACAGATACAGAGAAATTCAAAAAATCATAGGGACACACTATAAGGACATATACTCCACTAAATTTGAAAATCTGAAAGAAATACCCCCAGATCATCTCCCAGGAATACCTCCTCCAGCCAGGCAGCTGGTAAATGGGAGTTTCCCTGACTTCTTTCTCAATATGTTTATCATTGTATATCAGGGAAACTCAAATTAAAACTTCCTTAAGATTCCTACTCACTCTGGTAAGAATGGCTATCATCAAAAATTAAATGACGGGCCAGGCATGGTGGCACATGCTTTTAATCCCAGCAAAGGTAGGAGGATCTCTGTGAGTTCAAGGCCATCCTGAGACTACATAGTGAGTTCCAGGTCAGCCTGGGCTAGAGAGAGACCCTACCTCGGAAAAAAAAAAGAATATATATATATATAAATGACAGGCTGGAGAGCTGACTTAGCAGTTAAGGCGCTTGCCTGTGATGCCTAAGGACCCAGGTTTGATTCCCCAATACTCATGTAAGCCAGATGCACAAGGTGGTCCATGTCTGGAGTTTGTTTGCAATGGTTAGAGGCCCTGGCATACTCATTCTCTCTCCCCCTCTCTCCAATAAATAAATAAAATATTTTTTAAAGTAAAATGACAACAAATACTGGTCAGGGTAAAAAGGAGGACTCCTTATTCACTGTTGATGGGAGTGTAAACTGGTATAGCCACTATGGAAATCAGTATGAAGGATTCTCAAAAACCTAAACATAGATCTAAGACATGACCCAGCTGTACCACTCCTAGGTACATACCTTAAAAACTCTACACTTAGCCCGTGCGTGGTGGCACATGCCTTTAATCCCAGCACTCAGGAGGCAGAGGTAGGAGGATCTGTTGTGAGTTTGAAGCCGCCTTGAGACTGCGTAGTGAATTCCAGGTCAGGCTGGGCTAGAGTGAGACCCTACCTTGAAAAACCAAAACCAGCCCCCCAACAAAACAAAAACCCTCTATGCTTCATGGGGCTGGAGAGATGGCTCAGCAATTAAGGCACTTGTCTGCAAAGCCTAATGACCCAGGTTCAATTCCCCAGTACCCACATAAAGCCAGATGCACAAAATGATGCATGTTTCTGTAGTTTGTTTGCAGCGACTGAAGGTCCTGGTGAACCCATTCTCTATCTCTCTGCTTGCAAATAAATAAATAACTAAAAATATTTTAGGGCTCAGAGATAGCTTAATGATTAAGGTGCTTGCCTGTGAAGCCTAAGGACCCAGGTTTCACACCCAGGAACTCATGTTAGCCAGACGCATAAGATCATGCAGGTGCACAAGGTGGCACATGCATCTGGAGTTCAATTGCCGTGTCTAGAGAGCCTGATGCACTGATTCTCTCCCTCTTTCTCTCTCTCTCCCATAAAAAATTAAAAGAAAATTAAAACATTTAAGTTTTTTTAGGGCTGGAGAGATTGTTCAGTGGTTAAGGCGCTTGCCTTCAAAGTCTAACGAGCTGGGTTTGAGTCCTCAGGACCCACATAAGCCAGATGCACAAATGGCACATGCACCTGGAGTTCCATTTGCAGTGGCTAGAGGCCCTGTGTGACAATTCTCTGTCAGTTTATCTATCTATCTATTTATCTATCTATCTATCTATCTATCTATCTATCTATCTATCTCTGCTTGCAAATAAAAAATAAATAAAATAAGTCTAAATCATGTCAGCCTGAGCTAGAGTGAGACCCTACCTCGGAAATAACTAACTAACTAAATAAATAATCCCAGCATTTGGGGAGGCAGAGGTAGGAGGATCACAGTGAGTTTGAGGCCAGCCTGGGTCTATAGAGTGAGTTCCAGGTTAGCCTGGGCTACAGTGAGACCCTACCTCTATAAAACAAAAGACAAACTACCCAAAATCTCTCTCTCTCTCTCTCTCTCTGTGTGTGTGTGTGTGTGTTAGCAACAGAGGGCATGCAAAGTTCTCCTCTAGCTTCCGCACATACATGCACAGGGTACATACCTTTGCACACACACATTGTATCATCACACACCACACATATTCTATACAACATGCACCAAAAAAAAAAAAAAAAGCATTAAGATTTGAAAAACCTTGAGTTTGTCTGTTAAGGACATTTATGGGAATCTCTGCTTACAAAACCTTCAAGGGATATAAAGGGTACAAAGCTAGAATGCCTCAAAAGTAGTGGGAGGGCTGGAGGGGGGCTTAGCAGATAAGGTGCTTGCCTGCAAAGTCAAAGGACCCAGGACCCACATTTGATTCCCCAGGACCCACATAAGCCAAATGCACAGGGTGGCACATGTAACTGGGTTTTGTTTGCAGTGGCTGAAGGCCCTAGCATGTCTATTCTCTCTCTCTCTCTCTTTCTCTGAAATAAATAAAATGAATTAAAAAAAAAAAAAGTAGTGGGAGAAGAAGCCTTGCTCCAGGGAGCTTCAGATCAGATGTTTAGAACCCATACAGACTGTCATGTGTTGTCATGTCCTAGCATTCACTACACAAGAATAAGGCACACAGGGATGAAATACCTTCCAGTGAGTTCTTGGCCAGGGAGGTCCCTGATGCCCCCAAAACATTACAGACCATTGCTGAGGCCCTTGGTTTCCCACCAGGAATAGATGGTGAGACCCTATTGCTGAAGACTCCACATACTTAGGCTGCAAGGTCACTGAGAAATCCTGCTGGAACTGAGCTGATAACCTCCTCCATGTAGACCAGCTGACAGAAAGCTGGAAAAAGCTACACTGTATGCAGTTCAATATTAGAGAGAAAAATCACCAGTGGAGATACTCAACAGTGGACACTGCAAACCTTAAATTTGGCCAACCAGGACAAATGAGCCAATGGGTGCAATAGTGGCATGTCTGTTATGGGGGAAACCAACCATTCTCAAATTGGACTGGAGGCCCTGCTCCATGGGAGGGAATACATGCCTGGTACTGAAAACCTACAATAGGGGTAGTCATGAGCTCTAGGGGTGTAACATCTGCTGCTGTCTGGCTAAATGTGTATACTATGCTCACCAAACTGCCCAGTAAACACTTCTCTTAATGTTCATACCCATATATTAATGCTACTCTCACTTTTGGTTAGAGAAGCTTCTCTTTTCAGATGGTAGTGACCTTGGGATGACTCAGAAGGCACCACAGTGGTGAGAAGAAGTGACAGAGGAGTGCTCAGCACTAAAATATCTCTATCACAACTTCCAAGGCTCAGGGTCCATTGTGGAAGAGGTGGCGGAAAGAATGTAAGAGCCAAAGGAAGGGTAGGACTCCTTACAACATGCTCCTCCAGACACAAAATGGTCTGGATATCCATGACCTCACAGTGCCTGACACTACTTACACAAGATCATCATAATAGGAGGAAAAGATCATGACATTGAAATAAAAGAGAGACTGATTGAGCGGGGGGAGGGCGTATAATGGAGAGTGGAGTTTCAAAGGGGAGAGTAGGGGGAGAGAGGGAATTACATGGGATATTGTTAAAATTATGGAAGTTGTCAATAAAAAAAATTAAGCCAGGCATGATGGCACATGCCTTTAATCCCTGCACTCGGGAGGCAGATCTAGGAGGATAGCCGTGAGTTAGAGACCACACTGAGACTAAGTAGTGAATTCCAGGTCAGCCTGAGCTACAGTGAGACCCTATCTTGAAAAACCGAAAAAAGGGCTGGAGGGATGGCTTAGTGGTTAAGGCATTTGCCTGCAAAGCCAAAGGACCCAGGTTCAACTCCCCAGGACCCACGTTAGCCAGATGCACAAGGGGGCGCATGAGTCTGGAGTTTTGCAGTGGCTGGAGGCTCTGGCGTGCCCATTCTCTCTCCCTCTTTCTCTGTCTGACAAATAAATAAAAGACAAAAAGTTAAAATAAAATAAATAAAAGCAAAACAAACAAACAAACAAAAAAACCAGTCGGGCATGGTGGCACACACCTTTAATCCAAGCCCTTGGGAGGCAGAGGTAGAAGGATTACTGAGAGTTAGAGGCCAACCTGAGACTACATAGTGAATTCCAGGTCAGCCTGAGCTAGAGTGAGACCCTACCTCAAAAAACAACAACAAAAAAATGGGGGTGGTGGTGCTGGAGAGATGGCTTAGAGGTTAAGGCGCTTGCCTGCAAAGCCAAAGGACCTCGGTTCAACTCCCCAGGATCCATGTAAGCTAGATGCACAAGGTGGCGCATGCATCTTGAGTTTGTTTGCAGTGGTTGGAAGCCCTGGAGTGCCCATTCTCTCTCTCTCTCTCTGCCTCTTTTCCACTGTCAAATTAATAAATAAAATATTAAAAAAAACCAACCTAATGGGAATAAACAATGAGCCAGATGTGGTGGCACATAGCTTTAATTCCAACACTTGGGAGGCAGTGGTAGGAGGATTACAGTGAATTTGAGGCCACCCTGAGACTACGTAGTGAATTCCATGTCTGCTTGGGCTAGAGCAAGACCCTACCTCAAAAAAGAAAAAAAAAAAAATGAAAGCCTTGCCAACAGAATATGGTAGACAGACTATCAGGACTTGAAGACAAGGCAGAGGAAAAAGACTGGGAGGCCAAAATCCAACAAATTCAGAGGCTGGAGAGATGGCTCAGCAGTTAAGGCGATTGCCTACAAAACTTGATTACCCAGGTTCAATTCCCCAGTACCCACATAAAACCAATGCACAAAGTGGTGCCTGCAACTGAAGTTTGTTTGCAGTGGCTAGAGGCCCTGGTACACCCATTCTCTCTCTTTGTTTTTCTCTCTCTCTCCTTGAAAATAAATAAATAAACAAAATGGTTTTTTTTGTGTGTGTGTTTTGAGGTAGAGTCTCACTCTAGTCCAGGTTGACCTGGAATTCAATATGTAATCTCAGGGTGGCCTCGAACTCACAGGGATCCTCCTACCTCTGCCTCCCAAGTGGTGGGATTAAAGGCATGTGGTACCACATTGGGCTTAAATTTTTACAAATTATAGAAGAAAATTTTACCTGAGTACAAGAGGCATACAGAGCACCAAATAGGCCCAGAGAATAAATTCCCTAGGTTACATTATATTTAACATTTTTAAAATATATATTTTTAACTTTAATTAATTAATTTATTTGAGAGGGAGAGAGAAAGTGAGAAAGAGGTAGAGAGAGAGAGAGAATGGGTGTACTGGGCCGCCAGCCACTGCAAATGAACTGCAGATGCATGTGCCACCTTGTACATCTGGCTTATGTGGGTCCTGGGAAATTGAATGTAGGTCCTTTGGCTTTGCAGGAAGATGCTTTAACCACTAAGCCATCTCTCCAGCTCCGTATACTTATTTATTTATTTTTCTTTTCAAATTTTTTGGAACATCTTCCATGATTGTAAAAAAATATCCCATGGTAATGCCCTCCCTCCCTCCACTTTCCCCTTTGAAACTCCATTCTACATCATATCCCCTCCCCATCTCAATCAGTCTCTCTTTATTTTGATGTCATCATTTTTTCCTCCTCTTATGATGGTCTTATGTAGGTAGTGTCAGGCACTGTGAGGTCATGGATATCCAGGCCATTTTATGTCTGGGGGGAGCACGTTGTAAGGGGTCCTACCCTTCCTTTGGCTCTTACATTCTTTCCACCACCTCTTCTGCAATAGACCCTGAGCCTTGGAAGGTGTGATAGAGATATTGCAGTGCTGAGCACTCCTGTCACTTCTTTCCAGCACCATGATGCCTTCTGAGTCATTCCAAGGTCACTGCCATCTGAAAAGGGAAGAGTATCAAAAGTGAGAGTATCATTAATATAAGGGTATGAACATTAAGAGAAGTGTTTACTGGGCAGTTTGGTGAGCATAGTATATACATTTAGCCAGACAGCAGCAGACATTACACCCCTAGGGCTCATGACTACACCTGTTTTAAGTTTTCAGTATCAGTGTTTCCTCCCATGGAGCGGGCCTCCAGTCCAATTAGAGGGCAGTTGGTTTCCACCATGACAGATGTGCCACTATTGCACCCGTTGGCTCATTTGGCCTCAGCCCTGTATATTTAATATTTTTTTAATATATTTTATTTTTATTTATTTGACAGAGGGAGAGAGAGAGAGAGAGAGAGAGAGAGAGAGAGAGAGAATGGGTGCGCCAGGGCCTCCAGCCACTGCAAATGAACTCCAGATGTGTGCATCCCCTTGTGCATCTGGCTAATGTGTCCTGGGGAGTTAAACCTGGGTCCTTTGGTTTTGCAGGCAAATGCCTTAACCACTAAGCCATCCCTCCAGCCCTAATATTTTTTAATTTGTGTATTTGTAGCCAGGCATGGTGGTGCATGCCTTTATTCCAGCATTTGGGAGGCAGAGGTAGGAGAATTGCTGTGAATTTGAGGCTACTCTGAAACTACATAGTGAATTCCAGGTCAGCCTGGGCTACATCGAGACCTTACCTCAAAAAACCAATAAATAAATAAATAAAACAGTAAACACAGAAAACAAAAAGTAATAAAAGCTGCAAGAGAGAAACAGCTCATCACTTAAAAATATGAATCCCTGAGAAAAATATATGACTTTCCAATAAAAACCAAAAGCCTGAAGGGCTTGCAATGGAGTATTTCAAATATTGAAAGACCATGGCTGCCAATTTCTGCAGTGGACAGCTTCCTGTTGCTGGGATGAACATCCAAACCAGTCAGTTTATAGGAGGAAGGAGTTTATTTCAGCTCACAGAGCTAGGAAGAGGTTCTATCTATGACAGAAGAAGCTGGCTCCCATTCATAAATCCAAGCAGTGAGAGAAACCATCACCAGCCAGCAAACACCAAGAGCAGCAAACACGAAACTGGCAGCAAGCTGGACCACCAGAGCTCAAACTGCTCCCTTATACCTTTGGGCTGGAATCAGATCCATCTCCAAACACACCTTTGGGCTGGTCCACAGGATCCGCCCCCAGTGACATATCCTCTAGTAGGTATCTAGAAACCCAGGTTACAAGCTTTATAAAACATTTGAGTCTCACGGGGGACATACTACCATATTCTGCCCCTGGTCCACAATAGACTTATGATCATCTCCCATTGTAAAGTGTATTCAGTCCAACTTCAAAGGTACCCATAATCTTTACCAACTTTAATATTGTTCCAAAGTCCCAAGGTGTATCCAAGATTGAAGACTGTCTCTTAATTGTGAGTCCTGTAAAATAAAAACAAGTTACATACTTTCAACATATAATGGCACTTAGTAAACATTCCCGTTGCTATAAAGCCTAATATGGAGAGACTGGACTAATGCAAACTCAATAACCATCGGGTAAACATCAAACATCTGCAGTTCAAGTCTGACATCCATAACCAGTGATGACCACCTCTGGGTTTCCAATTTCCATCCCTCCAGCTGTGCTGAGTAGCCAGGAAAAACTTCCATCCTGAGCCAATAGCACTCCATGGCAACCATTGCACAGTACTGATATGTCCAAAACATCTTCAGGTCTCTACCTCAAACCATAGTCTCATGTATCATGTATCATGATGATACAAAGACCTCACCGGCCTCTCTATCAGAGACATCACAGTCTGTTTCATATGCCCATTTTAGCAGTGGCTCCTGGAACTGTGCGCACTTCAGAACCCACTTCCATGCATTTCTTGTTTCCAAAATCAATACCAGGTGTATAGTGACACAGCCATTTGTTAATCCAGGGAGAAAATAAAATCTTAATCTTCAGTCTTTAGAATTCTTCCTTCCCAGTACTGCATCTCCTTTCAAGGGTTTGCATTCCTAGTTATACAGTCTCTCCTGGCTGGAATTACCTCAGGCATCTTTCCATAGTTTCAATGTAAGTAGTTGGGCCATCCTTAATGCTGCCAATCTGCTTGACAATAGCAGTTGCAGTAACCTAATGTGGTAGTTTGAATATATCGCCCCCAATAGACTCATGAGTTTTATCAATGCTTGTAACTTGGATTTCCAGCTGCCTGGCTCAAAGAGGTGTCACTGAGGACAGATCCTGGGGTCCAGTCCAAAGGTGTGTTTGGGGCAGATCTTATTTCTAGACTAAAGGTATGCAGGGTGCTTGAGTTCTGCCTGGGTTCACTGCAGGTTTGGCTACTGGTTTTGCTCTTGCTTGTGGTGCTGGTTGATGGTTGTGTTTCTCTGCTTTGATCTGTGAAGGAGGGCCATCTTCTTCCACCATCGATGGGACTTTCCCTAGATATGTAAGCTTTAAATAAATTCATTCCTCCCACTTAAAATAAAAATAAAAAGAATAAGGCACGATGGGGTGTAGCTCAATGGTAGAGCTCATGTCTAGCATATGTAAGGACCTAGGTTCAATCCCCAGTACCACAAAATAATAAGGCAGCCCTTTAGGAGCCCGCTGAGGACAAAGCCCAGCAGTGAGCAGGGAGCAGTAGAGGGGTGACAGGAGCTGGCCCTGCCGACACTGCTGAGCTGGAGCTTCTGTTGCTCTAGGATCTGCCCCCCCCCCACCTCCACACATCTGTTATGTGAGACGCCATCCGTTATGGGGATGTTTGGAACCCAAAGTAGGACTGAAGAGAAAAACAGAAGATACCAGTTCACAGGACCTATTCCCCCTCCAAGAGCACTGAGATTCTGCTTTGAGTCCTAAAAAACTAGTGTTTTCTGCAGAACCTGGAAAACAGCATTGGAAATAACCCTACCTGGGGAACCAGTGACTGTGGAGCCAATATGAATGAATATTTTATCTATTTACTTATTTATTTTGGTTTTTCAAGGTCAGGTCTCACTCAGGCTGACCTGGAATTCACTACGTAATCTCAGGGTGGCCTCGAACTCACAGTGATCCTCCTACCTCTGCCTGCTGAGTGCTGGGATTAAAGGCGTGCACCACCATGCCTGGCTTATTTATTTATTTAAAAAGATATTATTTATTTATTTGCAAGGAGAGAGAGAGAGAGAGAGAGAGAGGTGAAACAGACAGGGAGAATGGGCACATCAGGGCCTCCAGCCACTGCAAACAGACTCCAGATGTATGTGCCACTTTGTATGTCTGGCTTTACATGAGTACTAGGGAATTGAACTTGGGTCATTAGGCTTCAGGGGCAAGTTCTTTAACTGCTGAGCCATCTCTCCAACCCCCTACTTAATTTATTATTATTATTATTATTTATTTTGTTTATTTATTTGACAGAGAAAGAGGGAGAGAGAGAGAGAGAGAAAGAGAGAATGGGCGCACCAGGGCCTCCAGCCACTGCAAACAAACTCCAGAAGTGTGCACCCCTTTATGCATCTGGCTAACGTGGGTTCTGGGGAATCGAACCTGGGTCCTTTGGCTTTGCAAGCAAATGCCTTAACAGCTAAGCCATTCATCCAGCCCTAATTTTTTATTACTTTAAAAAAATACTTAATTTATTTGCTTATTTGCAAGGGAGAGTATGAGTGAGTGAATGAGTGTATGGGTATTCCAGGGCTTTCTTGCCACTACAAGCAAACTTCAGATGCATGTGACACTTTGCCCATTTGGCTATATGTGAGGATTATGGAATAAAACCTGGGCCAGCAGGTTTTGCAAACAAGTGACATCCCTCCAGCCCTGAATGAATATTTTAATTTGAGTGGCTTAGAAAGCCATGAGTGGGTGAGAAGTCCTGTGAGCACTGCTCTGAGAGTGAGTGAGAGCTCACACTTAAGCAGGGGTTTGTGTATTTACTGGGTTTGGAAGCAGAGAGCTGGTGACCAGGAACGTTTTGGAGGTTCTTGGTCACTGCATCTGTTTTGTTGTTGTCGTATGTTTGTTTGTTTGGTTTGCTTGTTTGGTTGTTTTTTTTTTTTTCTGATGTAGGGTCTCACTGTAGCCCAGGCTGACCTGGAATTCACTATGGAGTCTCAAGGGTGGCCTGGAATTTACAGCGATCCTCCTACCTCTGCCTCCCGAGTGCTGGGATTAAAGGTGTGCGCCACCACGCCGGGCTGGCCTGTTCTTCGTGAGGTTATCGCACAGTCGCTGCTATGGGAAAGGCACAGCTCAGCACAGCGCACAAGGCTAGAGGACCTGGTAGAACCCGCAATCCAAGGAAGGACTGCGGACTGCAGGAAGCTCCCCAGTCGGCTGGCAGTTTTGCAATTCGAGCAGTTGTCTTTAATCTCCTTTCTTTAAAATATTTTATTTATTTATTTGAGAGCAACAGACAGAGAGAGAAAGAGGCAGAGAGACAGAAAGAGAGAGAGAAAGAGACAGAATGAGCGCACCAGGGCCTCCAGCCACTGCAAACGAACTCCAGACGCGTGCGCCCCCTTGTGCATCTGGCTAACGTGGGTCCTGGGGAACCGAGCCTCGAACCGGCGTCCTTAGGCTTCACAGGCAAGCGCTTAACCGCTAAGCCATCTCTCCAACCCTAATCTCCTATCTTTAAAAGAAAATATTGATATGGATCTGTTGTGAAATTTCGGAGAGATAATATCTGTAACGTGATGTGAAACAGTGCTTGCTGTTCAACACCCAGACCACTTCTCACTGTCTCCAAGGCCACTTAGGAGGATTAAAGGCCATGGAATATCCGGGGCCACTGGAGCCTGAACAGAAGGCTGAGTAGAGTGAGCACATAGCATTTTTTAAAAAAAAATTTTGTTTTAAATTTTTTTGTTTGTTTATGTATTTATTTATTTGAGAGTGACAGAGAGAAGGAGGCAGAGAGAGAGAGAAAGAGAGAGAGAGAGAGAATGGGTGCGCCAGAGCTTCCAGCCTCTGCAAACGAACTCCAGACACGTGCGCCCCCTTGTGCATCTGGCTAACGTGGGTCCTGGGGAATCGAGCCTCGAACCGGAGTCCTTAGGCTTCACAGGCAAGCGCTTAACCGCTCAGCCATCTCTCCAGCCCGCATTTCTTTTTTTTCTTTTCTCTATGTCCGTGACTCACCAGAAAGCTTTATTTCCTTGTTTTCAGATTTGGGGCAGCACTTTTCAGAGCTTGCCAATGAGCTTTGCTGTACCAGAAAGTTCAGTCTGGGTTTGAAGGTGAAAAAGTAACGTTAGGGTGTTGCTCAAAGTTCTTTAATTTTCATTTGCTCTCAAAGCAGCTACCACAGGGTAAAACACAGAACAAGGAAATGTCCAGGCGGGTGCTGGCTGATCCTCCTGGCCTCTTTTGTTGACTCACAGAGCTTGGTGAGGGTGGCCATCAGTGTGTGTGTGTGTGTGTGTGTGTGTGTGTGTGTGTGTGTGTGTGTGATGGGGAGGAAGACGTGTGACTTGCTGTGTGCTGCCTTTACCTCCCAGCTGGACCACACTTATGAGTCCGTTATAAGGCAATCTCTCTGTCAATTCCAGCCATGCTAGTCTAGAGTCTAGGCCTGGAAGACTTTCCTCTGGGCAGTCATCCCTTGTACGTGTACTGTGGTTAGGGCATTGTTAGTTCTCAAGGAGCCAGATGCAGAGGCGTGATCAGAAAGCCGGGTGACCAGTTAAGCTTATAGAAGGTGTAAAGCTCTACTACTACACGTCGCAGCTGTAGCTGGAGGACCTTGGAGTCCCCATTTCCGGTTGGGTTCTGGCACCAATCATTTTTGCCTAAGGGTTGGCAAAGGATATGGGCTTCACTCAGCGTGAAGTCAGACTTCACAACAAACTGTAAACTACCCAGGTAGGTAGATATTTAAATGAGAAGGAAGAAAATCAGGGTTGGAGAGATGGCTTAGCAGTTAAGACGTTTGCTTGCAAAGGCTAATGACCCGAATTTGATTCCCCAGTACCTATGTAAAGCCAGATGCACAAAGTGGCACATGCATCTGGAATTCACCTACAGTGGCTGGAGGCCCTGGGGTAACCATTCTCTCTGTCTTTCTATCTCTCTCTCTGCTTGCAAATAAATAAAAAATTTTTTAGATTTTGTTTGTTTGTTTTTCGAGGTAGGGTCTCACTAGCTCAGGCTGACCTGGAATTCACTCTGTAGTCTCACGGTGGCCTTGAACTCACAGTGATCCTCTTACCTTTGCCTCCCAAGTGCTGGGATTAAAGGTATGCACCACTATACCTGGCTAGAATTTTTTTTATATTTTATTTATTTATTTGAGAGAGAGAGAATGAGCACTCCAGGGCCTCCAGCCACTGCAAAGAAACTCCAGATGCATGCGCATCTGGCTTACATGGGTCCTGGAGAGTCAAACTGGGATCCTTTGGCTTTGCAGGCAAATGCCTTAACTGCTAAGCCATCTCTCCAGCCCCTAGAAATTTTCTTTTTAAAGAAAAAATGTCAGAGAACCAAGAAATAAACCCATATATCTTGTAGCAGACAGCTCCCAGGTCACTGAGATGAACCTCCAAACCAGGCACAGTTATGGAGGAAGGGATATTTATTGAAGCTTACAGATCCAGGGGAAGTTCCGTAATGGCAGAAGAACTTGGCCTGCCTTCACAGGACCAAGCAGAGAGAGAGAGAAGCACCAGCCAAAAGCCACACAGCACACTTCAGGAACTCCAGGTGGAACTCAGGCACTTTGCTTATCTTTAGACTGGAATTTCAAATCCACCACCACAGTTTAGGGTTGATCCCTAAGATCTGCCCAGTGACCCAGTGACACCTCCTCTACCCAGGTGGCTGTAGATCTAAATTATAAACTGTAATACAACCCTGAATATATTGGGGCCATTCATTTAAACTACCACATATATATAGCTGCTTAATTAAAAGTTATTTATTTATTTATTTATTTGAGAGAGAGACAGAGAATGGGCACACCAGGGCCTCCAGCCACTGCAAACGAACTCCAGACACATGCTCTAGCTGTGCATCTGGCTTATGTGGGTACTGGGGAATCAAACCTGGGTCCTTAGGTTTCGCAGGCAAGCACCTTAACCGCTAAGTCATCTCTCAAGCCTGCCACTCAAGTTTTTGTTTTGTTTTGAGAGAGAAAGAGGGAGAGAGAGAGAGAGAGAATGGACATGTTAGGGCCTTCAGCCAGTGTATACGAACTCCAGGTGCATATACCCTTCTGTGCTCATGTGCAAAATTGCATGCTTGCATCACTGTGCATCTGACTTACGTGGGACCTGGAGATTTGAACATGAGTTCTTAGGCTTCACAGGCAAGCACCTTAACCGCTAAGCCATCTCTCCAGCACCCCTACCACCACTTAATTTTTAACAAAATTGTCAAAAACACACAGTAGAGAGCTGGGGAGATACTCAGTAGCTAAAGGTGTCCGCTTGCAAATCCTGCCAGCCTGGATTCAATTTCCCAGCCCCCACATAAAGCTGGAGCATGCATCCTGTGATCCCAATGTGCCTATGCAAGGAGAGGGTGAGCAAGGAGACTCCGAAACTGTGTAGGCCAGCTAGCCTGACGTTCATTTGAAGTGCTGCAGTCACTTTGCAGAAGCAAGAGACCCTATTTCAAAGCTGCTGTGAAGTTGTCCTTTGACTTCCATGGGAATGCTGTGGCATGCTCCCACCCCCACCACAAATAAATAAAATTAAACAAAATAAAGCAAAACATACAGTGGGGGAAAAAGATAGTCCATTTACCAAACAGTGCTGACAAAACTGAATGTACGCCTGTGGAAGAATGAGATTAGATCCATGTCTTTCACCTTGTACAAAAGTCAATTTAAAGTGTACCAAAGACCTAAATTGAAAACCGAAATACTGAAACTTCCAGGGTAAATAAAGTCATAGGTGTAGAACTTCCTGGACAGAACTCCAGTGGCACAGAAATTAGCCCAAGAACTAACAAATAAGACTACATAAAATTAAAAAGTCCCTGCATGGCAAGGAAAACTATTGGTAGAGCAAACAGAAAGCCTACAAAAGTGGGGAAAATTTTTTTAAAAAATATTTTATTTAGAGCTAGAAAAATGCGAAACCTAAGGACCCCGGTTCGATTCCTCAGGACCCACGTTAGCCAGATGCACAAGGGGGCACATGCATCTGGAGTTCGTTTGCAGTGGCTGGAGGCCCTCATGTGCCCAACCGGCATTTGGTTCACCAGTGCCCACATAAAGCCAGATGTACAAACTGGGGCATGTATCTGGAGTTCATTTGAAGCAGCTAGAGGCCCTGACGTTCCCATTCTCTCTCTCCTTACAAATAAATAAATAAAAATATATTTTAAAAATATTTTATGTATTTAAAACCAGGCATGGTGGCACACGCCTTTAATCCCAGCACTCAGGAGGCAGAGAAAGGAGGATCATCGTGAGTTCGAGGCCACCCTGAGACTCCATAGTGAATTCCAGGTCAGCCTGGGGTAGAGTGAGACTCTACCTCAAATATATATAAAAAACTTATTTATTTATTTGAGAGAGAGAGAGAGAGAGAGAATGGGCATATACCAATATACCAGGGCCTTCAGCCACTGCAAATGAACTTCAGATGCATGAGCCACCTTGTACATCTGACTTTACATGGATATTGGGGAATTGAACTTGGGTCCTTAGGTTTTGCAAGCAAGCACCTTAATTGCTAAGCCATCTCTCCATCTCCAGAAAAAAAAAGAAAAAAGGTCTTTGCCAACTATATTTAAGACAGAGAGCTAATATCCAGAATTTATAGCATTGCAAAAATTAAATGCCAAAAGAACAAATAGCCCGTCAACAAATGAGCCAATCAGATGAGAAGCTAGTCCTCAAAAGGAAAAACACAAGTGGCCAATAAGCACTTTTTAAAAGTGTTCCATATAGCTGGGCGTGGTGGTACACATCTTTAATCCCAGGCTCTCGGGAGGTGGAGGTAGGAAGATTACCATGAGTTCGAGCCCACACTGAGACTACATAGTGAATTCCAGGTCAGCCTGGGCTAGAGTGAAACCCTACCTTGAAAAACAAAACAACAACAACAACAACAAAAAAGTGTTCAATACCCCAACCCATCAAAGAAATACAAATTAAAACTACTTTTTAAAAATTATTATTATTTTAATATGGAATGCTTCATGAATTTCCATGTCATCCTTGCACAGGGGCCTTGCTAATCTTTTCTTCATCATTCCAATTTTAGTATATGTGCTGCTGAAGTGAGCACAAAAATTAGTTTTTAAAACCTTTTTTTTTTTTTTTCAGACACAGAGAGAGAGAATGGGCCCACCAGGGCCTCTTGCCACTGCAAACCAACTCCAGATGCATGTGCCACCATGTGCATCTGGCTTACATGGGACCTGGATAATCAAACCTGGGTCATTAGGCTTCTCAGGCAAGTGCCTTAACTGCTAAGCCATCTCTCCAGCCCAAAACATTTTATTTATTTATTTAAGAGAGGGAAAGGGAGAGAGAGAGAGAGAGAGAGAGAGAGAGAGGGAATGGGCACGCCAGGGCTTCCTAGCCACTGCAAAAAACTCCCGACACATGTGATACCTTGTGTATCCAGCTTTAGGTGAGTACTGGGGAATCTAACCTGGGTTCTTTGGCTTTGCTAGCAAGCATCTTAACTGGGAAACTATCTCTCCAGAGACAGAGGTAGGAGGATCACCATGAGTTCAAGGCCACCCTGAGACTACATAGTGAATTCCAGGTCAGCTTGGGCTAGAGCAAGATCCTACTTTGAAACCACAAAGAAAGAAAGAAAGAAAGAAAGAAAGAAAGAAAGAAAGAAAGAAAGAAAGAAAGAAAGAAAGAAAGAAAGGAAGAAAGCAAGCTGACAAATACTGGTAAAGACGTGGGGAAAGAGAAACCTTTATTCACTGCAGGTGGTAGTGAGGAGAATCAATTAAAATTTTGTTTGAAAATGCTATAAAAATAACTAAAGTGTTGTATGCTAAATCAATTTTTTAAACTATTTTATTTATTTATTATAGAAAGAGAGAGAAAGGTAGATAGAGCGGGCACACCAGGGCCTCTAGCCACTGCAAACGAACTCCAGACCCATGCCCCACTTTGAGCATCTGGCTTATGTGGGTACTGAGGAATCAAACCTTGGTCCTTAGGTTTTGCAGGCAAATGCCTTAACTGCTAAGTCACCTCTCCAAGCCCCCCCCCCCCCCGTTTTTTCTTTCTTTCTTTTTTTTTTTTGTCTTTTCAATAGGGTCTCACTCTAGCCCAGGCTGACCTGGAATTCACTATGTAGTCTCAGGGTGGCCTCGATACAGGAAACTGAAGTTCACAGAACTGGCACTAGAGATTGAGCCAGCATGGACCCAGGAGAATCTCTTCCAATGCCTGGACCCTGATTCTTGGTGGTTCAGAGTTTCTGTACCTTATCTTGGACCAGTCTTGCTATGTTAACTCTCAGACCTCAGAGCCCTGGCTTAGTGCCAGAGACCTTGACTTATGAGATAGGTAAATTTTACAGAAACAGGAAAACAGTTAGCAGACAGATGCCTGCAGCTGTGTTAGGCAGATAAAAAAAAAGAAGCATAAGATTATTTGCAGTACAGGTCAGGAGCTACAACGCAGATCATGACCTTGAAACGGTACAAAAACTACAGTGTTAGGCTTAAGCAGCACAGAAGACTACACAGTACAGAACATAGCCAATGCAAAGGTCTGTTACACTACTGGACATAACTTTGGGGCAGGGACTTCTCAATTTCCTTACCCTGATTGCCATCTCAGCCTTGAACTCATGGCAATCCTCCTACCCCTGCCTCCCAAGTGTTGGAATTAAAGTCATGTGCCACCATACCTGGCTAATTTTTTTTTTTTTTTTTTGAGGTAGGGTCTTTCTGTGACCCAAGCTGGCTTGGAATTCACTATGTAGTCTCAGGCTGGTCTCGAACTCATGGCGACCCTCCTACCCCTGCCTCCTGAGTACTGGGACTAAAGGTGTGTGCCACCATGCCCTGCAAAATAAATTTTTAAAAAGCCACTTTCTGGGGCTGGAGAGATGACTTAGCTGTTAAGGCACTTGCCTGCAAAACCAAAGGACCCAAGTTTGATTCCCCAGGACCCACATAAAGCCAGATGCACAAGGGGGCGCATGCGTCTGGAGTTTATTTGCAGTGGCTGGATGCCCTGGTGTGTTCAATCTTTATCTCTCTGCCTCTTTCTCTCTCCCTCGTTCTCAAATAAATTAAAAAAAATTTTAAATGGTAGTTTCTAATTATAAATGCTATGGTTACTTGTATAGGAAGTTCATAAAATATTAAAAACAAAAATGCAAATTAGGGGCTGGAGAGATGGCTTAGCGGTTAAGGTGCTTGCCTGTGAAGCCAAAAAACCCAGGTTCTATTCCCCACTACCCACATAAGCCAGATACACAAGGTGGCACATGTGTCTGGAGTTTGTTTGCAGTGGCTAGAGGCTCTGGCACACCTATGCTCCCTCTGTCTCCTCTCTCTCTCTCTTTGTCTCTGCTAGCAAATAAAATTAAAAAAAATTAGCCGGGCGTGGTGGTGCACGCCTTTAATCCCAGCACTCGGGAGGCAGAGGTAGGAGGATCGCCGTGAGTTCGAGGCCACCCTGAGACTCCATAGTGAATTCCAGGTCAGCCTGGGCTAGAGTGAGACCCTACCTCGAAAAACCAAAAAAACCAAAAAAAAAAAATTTAAAAAAATTTAAATGCAAATTAAACGTATGATTCAGAGAATGAGAGAGAGAGGGAGAGAGCGAGATCCAAGTGATATCTTTTGAACTCCTACTGTACCTGAAATCATTTATTCTTAACATTCTCCCTTCTTCTATTTCCTTTCCTTTCTTTCTGCCCCCTTTCCTTCCTTTCTTATTTATTTTCTTCCTTCCTATCTCCTTCTTTTCCTTCCTTCCTTCCTTGATTTGGTTGAAGAAAACAATTGAGACACGGTCTTGTGTATCCCAGGCTGACCTTAAACTTGCTGTGTAGCTGAGGATAATCTTGAACTTCTCATCCTCCTGTGTCTACCGCCAAAGTGCTGGTATCACAGGCATGACCACCATACTTTAGCTGAAAAAAAAACCCATAGCTGGAGCTGGGAAACAAGTCAGAACCATATCCAAACATAAGCCCATTCACCAATATCAAGCTACCATCAATCATGGGCTACAAGAGGGCCTACACTTATTAAATTCTCCATAAAAAAGTAAGAGTTATCTCATTTGTCCTGATGCTAACTTACTCTCCGTTGGAGAATCTGCTTCTCTTTTTCAGATAGATGTAGATCCTAAGGAGAGAGCCACCCCATCATACCTCAAAAGGGCCCCCAGCTGAAACTAAGAAAAATTGGTGAAACAAGCAAGGGGGCTGTTTTCCTGATGAACCGGATACCAGCAGAAGGGGGAAGGAGATCAACACAGAGAAAAATCAACTCCTACCAAATCAGAGAGCCAGAGCCTCAGAGGCCCCCAACACCTCATCACTGAAGCAGACCAAAAATGAACCCAACATGGCTCAGGGAAATTTTGCGGAAGAGGGGGCGGAAAGAATGTCAGAGCCACACATTGGGTCATGATATGCAGACACATTTATCTTACACATAACTGTGGGCTAACTCCACAATGCATGACCCATATACCTCAACAAGGAGGGGCCAAGGGGAGGGGGTAGGTCATGGATGAGCCTAATAATGGTACCAAACTGACTGTATTTGCTGAATACAAAACTACCTAATAAAGAAAAAAAAATAAAAATAAAAAAAATTCTTTTTTTTCAAGATAGGGTTTTTCTGTAGCCCAGGCTGACCTGGAATTCATTATGTAGTCTCAGGGTGGCCTTGAACTCAAGGCAATCCCTCTACCTCTGCCTCCCAAGTGCTGGAATTAAAGTGTACACCACCATGCCCAGCTTTGAAAAAACTTTGTTTTATTTGAGGTAGGGTCTCACTCACTCTAGCCAAGGCTGACCTGAATTCACTATGTAGTCTCAGGGTAGCCTCAAACTCATTGCCTCTGCCTCCCGAGTGCTGGGATTAATTGCACACTAGGTTTCATAAGGACATTTTTAGAGAAGCCTTTCTGCTCTTCCTTCCACTCCTGTACCCCCTCCTGTTAGGCCCTTTCATCCCCCTATATAATTTTTTTTAATTTTTTTGTTTATTTATTTGAGAGCGACAGAGAGAAGGAGGGAGAGAGAGAGAGAGAGAGAAAGAATGGGCGCGCCAGAGCTTCCAGCCTCTGTAAACGAACTCCAGATGCATGCACCCCCTTGTACATCTGGCTAACGTGGGTCCTGGGGAATTGAGCCTCGAACCGGGGTCCTTAGGCTTCACAGGCAAGCGCTTAACCACTAAGCCATCTCTCTAGCCCCCCCCCATGTAATTTTGTCTCTACTTTTATGACATATGAACATACATGATTTTATTTATTTATTTGATTATTTATTTTGAGGCAGGCTGACATGGAACTCAATCTATGACTTCAGGGTGGCCTCAAACTCCTGGAACTCACAGTGATCCTCCCACCTCTGCCTCCTCAGTACTGAGATTAAAAGGCGTGCGCCACTACGCCGGGCTCTATTCTGTTTTATTTGCATGTATGTAAGTGTTGCAGTCAGCCTTACGTTGTTGGGATGAACCTTAAAACCAGGTATGGAGGAAGGGATTTACTGAAGGCATGGAGAGAGGGAAGTTCCGTGATGGCAGAAGAAGCTGGGCCGCCGTCACAGGTCCACGCGCAGAGAAGCAGCCCCAGCGTCACCATAAGCGAGCACGCTGTAGGAACCCGAGGCAGGACTCCGACGCTCTGTATGTCTTAGGCTGCAATGCACATGGTAACAGACACCTTAGGGCTGGCCCCGGGCTCCACTCCGTGACAGCTGCTCCAGCCAGGCAGCTGGAGATCTAAATTACAAGCTTTAACGAACTCCTGAATGCATTGGAAGACGTCAAACTACCACAGGTATATGGGTGGACCACAGTCTCTTGCTGGGCCCATCTGGCTTTATGTGGTTAGCTGGAATTAAAGTTAGGCCAAAAGGCTTTGCAAGCAAGTGCCCTTAACTGTTGAGCCATCTTTCCAGCCTGTCTTTTTTTTTTTCTGTAATTTTTTTATGAGAGGGAGAGAGAGGGAAAGAGAGGGAGAGAGAGAGAGTATTGGAATGCCAGAGCCTCCAGCCACTGCAACCTAACTCCACACACATGTGCCACCTGTGCGCATGTATGACCTTGCTCGCTTGCATCACCTTGTGTGTCTGGCTTATGTGGGACCTAGAGAGTCAAACATAGGTCCTTAGCCTTCTCAGATGAGTGCCTTAACTGCTAAGCCGTCTCTCTATCCTGCCTCTGTCTTATTTTAATGTGTTTTTGTTTTTGTTTTGTTATTCTCCATCATCCATGATGACACGTTGATAGGCCCAGTATTTTGCAGGTCTTGTTCAGGTAAAGACAGCCGCTGTGAGGTCATGAATGCAAAGGCACTGCGTGTTCGTTCAGAAGATAGCGCGCAAAGCTCTCCTCCCTATCCTCTAGGTCTTATATTCTTTTTGTTGTTTTTTTTTCTTTTCTTTTTTCTAGTCCAGGCTGACTTGGAATTCACTCTGTAGTCTCAGGGAAGCCTTGAACTTACAGTGATCCTCCTGTTTCTGCCTCCAAAGTGCTGGGATTAAAGGTGTGTGCCACCAAGCCCAGTTTGTTTTGTTTTCTTAAGGTAAGGTCTCACTCTAGCCCAGGCTGACCTAGAATTCACCATGTAGTCTCAGGGTGGCCTTGAATTCATGGCAATCCTCCTACCTCTGCCTCCTGAGTGCTGAGATTAAAAGCATGAGCCACCACACCTAGCAGATTGTTTTTCTTTTTGAAGAAACTCCATACTGATTTCAGTAGTGGTTATGCTAACTTATATTCCCACCAGTAGTGAATAAGGGTTCTCTTTTCTTCCTGTCTTCACTAACATTTCTTTACATGTGGGTGTTCATGTGCACGTTCATGCCAGGGCCTCTTGTTGCTGCAAATGAACACCAGATACTTATACTTTTTTTTTTTCATCCAGTTTACATGGGTGGCTTAGGGATTGAACCTGGGGCCAGCAGGCTTTGTAAATAAGAGTCTTTAACCACTAAGCATCTTCCCAATCCCAGCATTTGTTGTGTTTTCTTTACTTTCTTTCTTTCTTTCTTTCTTTTTTTTTTTCTTTTTTCAAGATAGGGTCTCACTCTGGCCCAGGCTGACCTGGAATTCACTATGTCGTCTCAGGCTGGCCTTGAACTCACAGTGATCCTCCTACCTCTGCCTCCTGAGTGCTGGGATTAAAGGTGTGCACTACCACACCTGGCCCTTTTTTTGGGGGGGGGGTGTCAGGGTCTCACTCTAGCCCAGGATGACCTGAAACTAGGCTGACCTTGAACATATGGTTATGCTCCTACCTCAGGTTCCTGAGTGCTTGGACTAAAGGCGTGTGCCACCACACCTGGCTGCCATTGGTTTTCTTATCCTGCCTGGCTGCTTGAATCTTAACGTAGTTTTAATTTGCATTTCATGATGGCTAGTGAGGTGAACATTTTTTGTTTGTTTGTTTGTTTTTCAAGTAGGGTCTTGCTCCAGCCCAGGCTGACCTGGAATTCACTATGTAGTCTCTCAATGGCCTTGAACTCATAGCAATCCTCCTACCTCAGTCTCCTGAGTGCTGGGATTAAAGGCGTGCACCACCACATCTGGCTTGACTTCGTAATTATTTATTTATTTAGACAGAGAGAAAGGGAGGGGGAGAGAGAGAGAGAGAGAATGGGCACATCAGGGCTCTAGACACTGCAAACCAACTCCAGACACATGTGCCACCTTGTGCATCTGGTATATATGGACCTGGATAATTGAACCTGGGTCCTTAGGCTTAGCAGGTAAGCACCTAAATGGGTAAGCCATCTCTCCAGCCCAACTTTGTAAAATTATTTTTTCGAGGTAGGGTCTTGCTGTAGCCCAGGCTGACCTGTAATTCATTACGTAGTCTTAGGCTGGCCTTGAACTCACAGCAATGCTCCTACCTCTGCCTCCCAAGTGTTGGGATTAAAGGCATGTGTCACCACACCTGGCTTGACTTTATAATTTTTAAAAATATTTTATTTATTTATTTATTTGAGAGAGATAAGAGAGAGAGAGAGAATGGGTGTGCCAGGGCTTCCAGCCACTGCAAAAAATTCCAGACACATGTGCCCCTTGTGCATCTGGCTTACGTGGGTCCTGGAGAATTGAACCAAGATCCTTCGGTTTTTCAGGCAAATGCCTTAACCACTAAGCCATCTCTCCAGCACAACTTTGTAAATTTTTTTTTCTCCATTTTTATTAATATTTTCCATGATAACAAAAAAAATCCCATGGTATTACCCTCCCCCCTTTCCCCTTTGAAATTCCATTCTCCATCATATCCCCTCCCCATCTCAATCTTTCTACTTACATATATACAATACCAACCTAATAAAAGCCCTCCTCCCTTTCTTTCTCTTCCCTTTCTATCTCCTTTTTTAACTTACTGGCCTCTGCTACTGAGTTTTTTCCTTCTCACACAGAAGCCCAATCATCTCTAGCTAAGATCCACATATGAGGGAGAACATGTGGCGCTTGGCTTTCTGGGCCTGGGTTACCTCACTTAGTATAATTCTTTCCAGATCCATCCACTTTTCTGCAAATTTCATAACTTCATTTCTCTTTACTGCTGAGTAAAACTCCATTGTATAAATGTGCCATATCTTCATTATCCACTCATCAGTTGAGGGACATCTAGGCTGGTTCCATTTCCCAGCTATTATAAATTGAGCAGCAATAAACATGGTTGAGCAAGTATCTCTAAGGTAATGAGATGAGTCCTTAGGATATATGCCTAGGAGAGCTATAGCTGGGTCATATGGTAGATCAATCTTTAGCTGTTTTAGGAACCTCCACACTGATTTCCACAATGGCTGGACCAGATTGCATTCCCACCAACAATGTAGAAGGGTTCCTCTTTTTCCACATCCCCGCCAACATTTATGATCATTTGTTTTCATGATGGTAGCCAATCTGACAGGAGTGAGATGGAATCTCAATGTAGTCTTAATCTGCATTTCCCTGATGACTAGGGATGTAGAACATTTTTTTAGATGCGTATATGCCATTCGTATTTCTTCCTTTGAGAATTCTCTATTTAGCTCCATTTCCCATTTTTTGATTGGTTTGTTTGATTCCTTATTATTTAACTTCTTGAGTTCTTTGTATATCTTAGATATTAATCCTCTATCCGATATATAGCTGGTGAAGATTTTTTCCCATTCTGTAGGTTGCCTCTTTGCTTTCTTCACCGTGTCCTTTGCAGTGCAAAATCTTTGTATTTTCATGAGGTCCCAGTGGTTAATCTGTGGTTTTATTGCCTGAGCAATTGGGGTTGTATTCAGAAAGTCTTTGCCAAGACCAATATGTTGAAGGGTTTCCCCTACTTTTTCCTCTAGCAGTTTCAGAGTTTCAGGTCTGATGTTAAGGTCCTTAATCCATTTGGACTTAATTCTTGTGCACGGAGAAAGAGAAGAATCTATTTTCATCCTTCTACAGATATATATCCAGTTTTCCCAACACCATTTGCTGAAGAGGCTGTCTTTTCTCCAATGAGTATTTTTGGCATTTTTATCAAATATCAGGTGGCTATAACTACATGGGGTTACATTTGGGTCCTCTATTCTGTTCCATTGATCTACGAGTCTGCTTTTGTGCCAGTACCATGCTGTTTTTGTTACTATGGCTCGGTAGTATAGGTTAACTTTGTAAATTTTTTTAAAAAATGTTTTTATTTATTTGTAGGCAGAGAGAGAAAGGGTGTGTGTGTGTGTGTGTGTGTGTGTGTGTGTATGTGTGTGTGTGAGAGAGAGAGAGAGAGAGAGGTGGGGAAGGAATGGACATGCTAAGGCCTCTTGCAACTTGTGGTGGTTTGATTCAGGTGTCCCCCATAAAGTTAGGTGCTCTGGATGCTAGGTTCCCTAGCTGATGGCAATTGGAAATTGAAGCCTCCTGGAGGAAGTATATTGTTGGGGGCGGGCTTATGAGTGTTATAGCCAGTCTCCCCTTGCCAGTGTTTGGCACACTGTCCTGTTGCTATTGTCTACCTTATGTTGGTCAGGGGATGATGTCCACCCTCTCCTCCTGTCGGCATTTTTCCTGCCATCATGGAGCTTCCCCTCGAGCCTGTAAGCCAAAATAAATCTCTTTTTCCCAGAAGCTGCTCTTGGTTGGGTGATTTCTACCAGCAATGCGAACCTGACTGCAACAGTAAAGTGATACCAATTAGCGGGATTGCTGCTAGACACCTGACTGTGTGACTTTGGCCTTTTGGAGCTGATTTTCAAGAGGAATGTGGAAGGATTTGAAACTTTGGCCTAAGAGATGCCTTGCAGTGCTGTAAGTACAGCTTGATGGACTATTCTGGTTAGAGTTGAAAGGCCTGAAAGAAAGTAAGAACTATGGACTGTGAGGTTTGGCTTATGAGGGTGAGAAAGAGCTTTGCCTGGACTGGGCTAGCAGTTTGTGTGGGAAGCTTGCTGTTATAACCGGGTCCTGTGAAGTTGTGCAGGATTGCTTTGGGTAGAAATGAACTGGTGTGAGCAGAGGGATATGGCATAGAAAAAAACGAAATCTTTGGGCCTAAATTGCTGCCCGTTCACCTGCAAATTGTTTGAGAGATTACAACCTTTCAGGTTTATTCTGTGCCACTATGGGTTTTTGAGGTTATTTTTTGGTATTATTGCTTAGTTAAAAGATCTTGGACTAGGGGGATGTATGAACATCATTGGAATTGATAAAAACCATGGGGAATTTTAAAGTTAGATAAATGCATTGCATTTTACATCATGTGTGGTTGTCAGTTTATGGGGGCCAGGGGCGGAATGTGGTGGTTTGAGTCAGGTGTCCCCCATAAACTTAGGTGTTCTGAATGCTAGGTTCCCAGCTGATGGAGATTTGGGAATTAATGCCTCCTGGAGGGAGTGTATTGTTGGGGCAGGCTTATGGGTGTTATAGCCCAGTTTCCCCATGCCATTGTTTGGCACACCCTCCTGTTGCTCTGGTCCACCTTATGTTGGCCAGGGGGTGATGTCCACCCTCTGCTCATGTCATCATTTTCCCTGCCATCATGGAGCTTCCCTCGAGCCTGTAAGCCAAAATAAACCTCTTTTTTCCCCACAAGCTGCTCTTGGTTGGGTGATTTCTACCAGCAATGCTGAACCTGACAGCAACACAACTGTGAACCAATTCCAGATGAATGAACCTCTTTGGGCATCTGTCTTTACATTAGTACTGGGGAACTGAACTCCGGCCATCAGGCTTTACAAGCAAGTACCTTTATCCACTGAGCCGTCTTTCCAGCCCCGGACTTTGTCCATTTTATCAGCCCATTTATTGATTGTGTTTTTTGATTTCTTGGCATAATTTTTTGAGTTCTTTATATAGTGCAGATACTAATCCTTTATGTTATGTTCAGTTGACAAAGATTTTTTTTTTTTTTCGAGGGAGGGTCTCACTCTAGCCCAGGCTGACCTGGAATTCACTATGTAGTCTGAGGGTGGCCTCAAACTCATGGTGATCCTCTTACCTCTGCCTCTGGATTGAAGGCATGTGCCACCACACCTGGCTTGACAATGATTTTTTTTTTTTTCCAATTCTAGAAGCTGTTTCTTCACCCAATTGTTTCCTTTGCTGCGCAGAAGCTTTTTAATTTCATGAGGTCCCACCTGTCAATTCTTGGCAAAAAGCTGGTTCAAGGGCTGGCCTACTCTCTTTCTTTTCTTTTCTTCTCTTTCTTTCTTTCTTTTTTATTTTTTTGTTTATTTTTATTTATTTCTTTGAAAGCAACAGAGAGGAGAGAGAGAGAGAGAGAGAGAGAGAGAGAGAGAGAGAGAGAGAGAGAGAATGGGCACGCCAGGGCTTCCAGCCACTGCAAACGAACTCCAGACGCATGTGCCCCCTTGTGCATCTGGCTAACGTGGGTCCTGGGGAATCGAGCCTCGAACCGGGGTCCTTAGGCTTCACAGGCAAGTGCTTAACCGCTAAGCCATCTCTCCAGCCCTCTTTCTTTTTTTTTTAAACTATTGACAATTTATTAACATGATATAAGATAGTGTTTCCCAAAGACCTTAGACACTAACACCACAATAAAAGCCCATCTAATTCCTACGAATTACCCTGAGTGCATCCAAGTCCAGTAATCATTTCACTGTCAGTTTGAAGTACTAAGGGCACCAAATCCAGTGCTTGGTGCTGCACCTCAGTTTTTGGTCTAATGGTGTCGTACAGCCTGGGAACCTGTTCCGGGTTATCGGAAGTAACTGAATGAAAAATTCCACTGCTTAGTTCACTACATTCGCTCAGGATGTAAGACAAAGGGGAGCCAGGGTCCATGGCACTTTGCAGATGGTGGTGAAGGGGTGTGCTCGCTTCCACTGCAGGTGAGGAGCTGCCAGTGTTACACATGACAGCCGAAAGGAATCTGCGCCACCCGCCGGCCAGGCGCTTCAGCCCAGGCTGGCAGCGATGAGGCCAACCAAGAGGAAGTATTAGGAAGTCACCCAGAACAGACATGGTTTCCTTTTTTCAGAGACTGCTCAGCAAGGATGTGACGATGGCTAAGACACAAAAACTCAACTGCTCCACCACCAAGAAAGACCTTTTCGGAGCTGGAGAGATGGCTTAGCGGTTAAGGCGTTTGCATGCAAAGCCAAAGGATCTTGGTTCGATTATCCAGGACCCACGTAAACTAGATGCACAAAGGGACACATGCACCTGGAATTCGTTTGCAGTGGCTGGAGGCCCTGGCACGCCCATTCTCTCACTCTCTATCTCTTTCTCTCTCTCTCTCTCTGCCTCTTTCTCTCAAATAAATAAATACATAATATATATATATTTTTAAAAAAGACTCCTTACAATGTGCTCCCCCCAGACACAAAATGGCCTGGATATCCATGACCTCACAGTGCCTGACACTACCTACACAAGGCCATCAGAATAGGAGGAAAAATCATGACATCAAAATAAAAGAGAGAGCTGGGCGTGGTGGCGCATGCCTTTAATCCCAGCACTCGGGAGGCAGAGGTAGGAGGATCACTATGTGTTCGAGGCCACTCTGAGACTCCATAGTGAATTCCAGGTCAGCCTGGGCTAGAATGAGACCCTACCTCAAAAAACCAAAAAAAAAAAAAAAAAAAAAGACATGACTTAGAGGGGGAGGGGATATGATGGAGAATGGAGTTTCAAAGGGGAAAGTCGGGGGAGGGAGGGCATTACCATGGCATATTTTTTTATAATCATGGAAGCTGTTAATAAAAAGAAACTGAAAAGAAAAAATAAATAAATAGGAATAAAAATGAAAAAAAAAAAAAAGACTTTTTCCTCTTTCAGAGCATGATAGCGACGATATGCACTGGACCAGAACCTGTCCTCTTTGGTTTGTATTTGAACACTGACTGGGCTAGTGAGCTGCACTGTCACCAAATTAATTCCTTCTGTTTTTAGCAAGATTGCTGTCTTGTTGTTTCTATCCACGTCCTGGGGTCAGAAGGTCACAGAGACCCCGCTGCCCACACAGTCTTCACTGGCTTGAGTAACACAGGTTACCTGTACAGCTCCCGAAGGCTCTGCTAATGCCTGCAGCACAGGGCCACTCACTGACCCAATCACCAGCCGCTGACTATGCGTGCACTTTTCAGTCAATTGCTCAGATACCTTCCCTTGTACCGAGATGAGGTTCACATTGAACCGGGTTAACATCTGTATACACGGTTCGTCCACAGTTCTGCGCTGTCTTCTGGAAGCTCCCCTGTATCTAGAACTGTCTTAATGTCTGTAGACCTATTAAATCCCAGGTGGCGGTAACTCTCTGTAAGATCTCCCTCAACGAGGGCTGGAGGGATGGCTTAGTGGTTAAGGCACTTGCCTGCAAAACCAAAGGATCCAGGTTCGATTAGACCCACATAAGCCAGATGCACAAGGGGGCGCACGCGTCTGGAGTTCGTTTGCAGCGGCTAGAGGCCCTGGCGTGCCCATTCTCTCTCTCACTCTCTCTGCCTCTTTCTCTTTGTCAAATAAATAAATAAATAAACAATATATATATATATATATGTATGTATAAAAGATCTCCCTCAACGAGAGTCACCTGCACAGCCTAATTCTGCAATTCCTCAGAGTAATGCAGACGTGGGTACAACAGTAACAGATCCTGGACAAACACAAGGCAAAGCTTCAGGCCAGCCTGGGAGACAGCAAGCGAGGAGTCTTGAAATGTCAAACACTGATGGGGTCACATTCTGCCACTGCAGCTGCAGCCGCGGCTTCTGCTGATGCCATGCAGCTGTGGTCTCCGTGACTCAAGGCAACTGCCAACTCTGCCAAATCATTATGTCGACAAGTTTTGGGAGAAGTCAAACCACATCGTTGTAGAAATCGACTGGATTCGCGTTCCCCGCGTGGCCATCATCTGTCCTATTAAAATGCCTACTATGGGGTCAGCACTGACTTTCTGCAAAAAGTATCTGCATGCAGACTGTCTTTCAAAGACTGTGGCATGCTCTTATCTGCTTCCACCTTAGCCTGAGCTTTGAAGAATTCAGGCAATTTATCAGGTCTCCCAGAAAGATTCTAGGTGGCCATCCACTGAGATGTACGGCCACTGCTACCATGTTCTTCTAATGTCCTGGTACCCGAAGGCATTTGTGGAAAAGGACACAAACCGACTCCAACACTTTCAAGTCCAGAAAGTGTCCATAGGGTGTTCATGTGGTCAAATACACCGTGAATGGGTTCTTCAAGAGAAGTGACCGCTTCACTGCAGGAGTTCAAGCCTTCTGGCATTACTGACGCTATTACTGTAGCGGGGACACCCAGATGGAAACGCCCTTCAAGGGCAGCCACTGCACCACACGCCAACAAGAAACCAAAGAGGGGCTGGAGAGATGGCTTAGCGGTTAAGCGCTTGCCTGTGAAGCCTAAGGACCCAGGTTCGAGGCTCGATTCTCTAGGTCCCACTTTAGCCAGATGCACAAGGGGGCGCACGCGTCTGGAGTTCGTTTGCAGTGGCTGGAGGCCCTGGCCACGCCCATTCTCTCTCTCTCTCCCTCTCAGCCTCTTTCTCGCTCTGTCTGTCGCTCTCAAATAAATAAACTAACAAAATTAAAAAGAAAGAAAGAAAGAAAGAAAGAAAGAAACCAAAGAGTGCTTGTTCCCGCTCTGCACATGCCATTCTGTGCTTGAACTGCTTCGCGGAGAAGATGCCCCAGCGCACTAGGTTAAATCCAGACTTCCAAGGTGCCCAGCTGTTGGGGTGACCAATGCGCTTTCATGACACTCTGCGTTTAAAATAAAGTTGGAGGCCCTCGCTGGGCCTAGGGAACTTCTTCCCGTTTCTGCAAACAAGGAAAGTCGTTTATGGCCTTGCAAGCCATCACCATGAATGATCAGCATCCGTCTGTAAATTTGCTTCTGTAACAAGCACATTTACCTTGGCGACTGTCCCTGGCATGGCACTGACACAACCTGGCTCTTGTCCGGTGTTTGCTACAAACAGTGCACTCTCACTGCTGTCTGGCTTGATGTTTCCTTCACTTTCTAACTTTGGAGTTGCCAGGATTCCAATGTGGCACTTTCTTTGTCAGGCCCCTTCTTTAGTTGCTTCTGTTTGGGGGGGGGGGTCTTCCTTCACAGGGTTATCAGAAGATTCTTCGTGTGGGCAGACGTTGGGGGGGGGGGGCCGGGGCGCACACAGCACTCACTCTGCCCGGTGAGGCCTCTACAGCAAGCGCACACCGGCCAGGCCACCGCGCGACCCTCCTCTCCTCCCCCCTATTTCTTTTTTTTTTAATATACATTTTATTTATTTATTAGAGAGAGAGAGAGAGAGAATGGGCGCGCCAGGGCTTCCAGCCACTGCAAACGAACTCCAGATGCATGTGCCCCCTTGTGCAGCTGGCTAACGTGGGTCCTGGGGAATCGAACCCAGATCCTTTGGCTTTGCAGGCAAATGCCTTAACTGCTAAGCCATCTCTCCAGCCCCTCTATTTCTTATTAGTCCTTTTCATAAACTCAATGTCTTATGTCAACATTTTGACATGTTTGTTTCCCTTATTGTTTTCTTCTAATAGTTTCAGATCTTTGATCCACTTAGAATTGGTCTTTGCACAAGGGGAGAGATAGGGATCTGGTTTTATTCTTCTACATGTAGATAACCAGTTTTACTAGCATTGTTCCTTGAAGAGGCTGTCTTTCTAGAAGTATGATTTTGGCTTCTTTGTCAAAAATCAGGTGGCAAACTGGGCATGGGGGCACATGCCTTTGTACCCAGCACTCGGGAGGCAGAGGTAGGAGGATCGCTGTGAGTTTGAAGCCACCCTGACACTACGTAGCGAATTCCAGGTCAGCCTGGGCTAGAGTGAGACCCTACCTTGAAAAAAAAAAAAAATCAGATGGCTTCCTCAAAAAGTCTTGTAAATGTCTATTTATTCCTGCCAATACCAATCCATGCAGCTCTCTCTCACTCTGGCTTAGAGAATCTGCTTTGTACAGATGGCAGCAAATACCAGGGAGCAAATACCCATCCGAATGACAAGAAAAGGAAACCGAATGCCCAGCATGAGACGAGTCATCTCTATCACATCTGTCAGGGCCCAGGAGACGTTACAGAAGTGTCGGATTAAATATGAAGGCTGCTCTCCGTCCTAGCCCGAGAACCTCCTCCAGGGAGATGACAGTAGATACGGAGGAGGCTCAAAACTCGTCAAAACAGAAAATTGGAGGCTGCCAAGAGTAAACACGAAAGGAGAATTATAACACATCCTCCAAGGTTCAGGGAATAGTGCGGAAAGAATGTAAGAGCCACAGCGTGGGAAAGTGTAGTCTGAGACATTTTTCCTCCTCCACGACAGAGACCGACTGCTGCATTCATGACCCTACGGTGTTTATGATAATCCCACTTAGTGGAATGGAGCTCCAGGAGAGGGGGCATAAGAATATATAACCCAGGGCTAGAGAGATGGCTTAGCAGTTCAAAAGCTTGCCTGCAAAGTCTAAGGACCCAGGTTCATTCAATTCCCCAGAACCCACGTAAGCATGCACCTGGGATTAATTTGCAGTGGCTAGAGGCCCTGGCATGCCCATTCTCTCTCTCTCATAAATAAAGAAATAAAAATAGATATTTAGGGGCTGGAGAGATGGCTTAGCGGTTAAGCGCTTGCCTGTGAAGCCTAAGGACCCTGGTTCGAGGCTCGATTCCCCAGGACCCATGTTAGCCAGATGCACAAGGGGGTGCATGCGTCTGGAGTTCGTTTGCAGTGGCTTGAAGCCCTGGCGTGCCCATTCTCTCTCTCTGTCTCTATCTGCCTCTTCCTCTCTCTGTCTGTCACTCTCAAATAAATAAATAAAAACAAAATTAAAAAAAATAGATATTTAAAAATAATAATAAAAAGAGCATAACCCAATGGAAATATGACCAAATTACGACATGTTCATGTATTAAAGTTCTCAGTAAAAATGATCAGGTGGCTATAACTGTTGTGGAGGCTTTACTTTATTTCTTTCACCCATGTGTCCATTTTTGTGCCAGTACCATGCTGCTTTTGTTACCATAGCTATGGTGATAATCTCTTTTTATCACTATTGCTTTGTCTAAACGGGATCTTTTCAGCTTCTGTATGAATTTTAGAATTTTTAAAAAATGTTTTATTTTTATTTATTTGAGAGAGAGAGAGAGAATGGGCACACCAGGGCCTACAGCCACTGCAAACGAACTCCAAATGTGTGTGCCCCCTTGTGCATCTGGCTACCATGGGTTCTGGGGAATCAAACCTGGGTCCTTTGGCTTTGCAGGCAAGTGCCTTAACCACTAAGCCATCTCTCCAGCCCAAATTTTAGATTTCTTTTAATGTGAAGAATATCATTGAAATAGGTTTTTTTTTTTCATGTTTTTGTCAACTTAAAGTATCTGAACAAGTAATATGGGTGTAGAACACTTTCTAATTTTTTGTTTTGTTTTGTTTTTTTGAGGTAGGGTTTCCCCCTAGCCCAGACTGACCTGGAATTCACTATGTAGTCTCAGGGCAGCCTTGAACTCACGGCAATCCTCCTACCTCTGCCTCCCGAGTGCTGGGATTAAAGGAGTGTGCCACCACGCCCGACATTTTTTCTTTTAAATATTTTAATTAATTATTTGCAAGCAGAGAGAGAAAGAGAGAGAGAAAGAAAGAATGGGCATGCCAGCTCCTCTAGCCACTGGAAATTAGCTCCAAATGCATGTGTCACATTGTGCAACTGGCTTTACAGGGTACTGGGGAATCCAACCAAGGTTGTTAGGCTTTGCAAGTACATGCCTTACCTGCTGAGCCATCGCTCCAGCCCTGATTTTCTTTTTTTGTGTGTGTTATTTTTTTTATTTTATTTATCTACTTATTAACAAGCAGAGAGAGACAGACACACAGAAAGAATGGGTGCTCCAGGGCCTCCAGCCAATGCAAATGAACTTCAGATGCATGAGCCTCTTTGTACATCTGGCTTTACGTGGGTACTGGGAAATTGAATTCTAGTCATTAGAGCTTGAGGTCAGCCTAGAGCTACAGAATGAGTGCCAGGTCACCCTGGGCTAGAGTGAGACCCTACCTCTAGGAAAAAAAAAAAAAAAGAGAGAAGAAGAAGAAGAAAAGAAAGTGCACATGTATGGCCATTTTTAGGGTTAACTCCTAGAAGCAAACCCTATGAGCATTGTTAGTGTTTTTGATTCATAATTCAGAGTAAATATTATCCACTTGTAGAAAAAAAGTTGCAAAAAGTTCCAGTCCTTATTAACTAGGAGACTAACTGCCAAATAAATGTGAGAGACGACTTGTTTTCCAGAAAAACAGAGTCATGTCACAATGTCTATAACAAATTAAATTAAAACTGTAGACTGCGGCATGGGCGCAGGTGATCATGAAGCATTAAACAAATTGGATTGTCTGGTTCCCTGGAGCAGAGCAGAGAGCAGCTGAGAGCTGACGTAACAGTCTTATCAGCAGTCTCCCCGAGAATATCCCCACGGGTAGGAAGGACGGTGGTGGTGGGGACGGCAGCAGGTATAGTAGCATTTGTTTCTATGTAAAAGGACTTAGGACCACAAGAGTTTAAAGAACTCACTGTTCTTTTTTCTTTTCTTTTCTTTTTTGGTTTATCAAGGTAGGGTCTCACTCTAGCCCAGGATGACCCGGAATTCACTATGTACTCTCAGGATGGCCTTGAACTCATGGCTATCCTCCTACCTCTGCTTCCCAAGTGCTAGGATTAAAGGCGTGCACTACCATGCCTGGCTTTTTAGAACTTGAGTTTCTATCTCAAGGGACTCTCATGAGATTGCCAGCTATAAGTAAAATTATCCCAAAGGAGAAATTTTGGACCAGTTTAAGAAAAAAAAAAAAAAATTCACCCTGGCATGGTGGTCCACACCTTCCATCCTAACACTCAAGAGGCTGAGGTGGGAGGATTGTCATGAGTTCAAGGCCAGTCTAGGTTAACGAGTGAGCTCCAGGTTTCACATTAATCTGGGCTAGAGTGAGACTCTGCCTAAAATAAATGAATGAATGAATAAATACATAAGAACATTCTAGGAAGCTAGGTGAGATGGTGCACAGCTGTAGTATAGCAGTCAGGAGGCTGAGGCAAGAGTATTAAGAGTTTGCCAGGCATGGTGTTGCCTACATTTGATCCCAGTGCTTAGGAGGCAGAGGTAGAAAGAGGATCACTGTGAGTTCAAGGCCAGCCTGGACTAGAGTGACACTCTACTTGGAAACAAACAAACAAACAAAAAATAAACAACAAAAAAAAGAGTATTAAGAGTGAGACCCTGACACAAAAACAAACAAAATTAATTGGAACTAGAGTTTCAGGTCAGGTGAGATCTAACCTTGAACAAACAAACAATAATAATAACTTGAAAACACAGTGGACACCATAAAGCATTATTGGGGTTGGGTAGTGCTGCAGGTCAGACAAGAAAGATCTAGCCCTTGTGATGGGTAATCTTGAGTTCCAATTTCATGTGATTAAGAATCACCATGGAGAGCTGGGCGTGGTGGCGCACGCCTTTAATCCCAGCACTCGGGAGGCAGAGGTAGGAGGATCGCCGTGAGTTCGAGGCCACCCTGAGACTCCATAGTGAATTCCAGGTCAGCCTGGGCTAGAGTGAGACCCTACCTCGAAAAACCAAAAAAAAAAAAAAAAAAGAATCACCATGGAAACACATCTCTGGGTGTGTCTATGAAGGTGATTCTTGAGTGGTTTAAATGGGGAGAGAAGATCATTCTTAAATCTGGGCAGCAGTACTCCATAAATGACGTAATAGAAGAAATGGATCTAATAAATATTTATAGAACATTTCATCCAAATGCTGCAGAATATACATTGTTTTCAGCAGCACATGGAACATTCTCTAAAATAGACCATATATTAGGACACAAAGCAAATCTTAACAAATACAGGAAAATTGAAATAATTCCTTGCACTCTGATCACAATGGGATCAAACTATAAATCAATAGCAAGAAAAGCTATAGAGCATACACAAAATCATGGAATTAAACAATACACTCCTAAATGATGAGTGGGTCAATGAAGAAATCAAGAAGGAAATCAAATAATTCATAGAGTCAAATGATAATGAGAACACAACATATCAAAACCTTTGGGACACAATGAAGACAGTCTTAAGAGGGAAATTTGTAGCTTTAAGTGCCTATATTAAGAAATTAGGGCTGGAGAGATGGCTTAGCAGTTAAGCGCTTGCCTGTGAAGCCTAAGGACCCCAGTTCGAGGCTTGATTCCCCAGGACCCACGTTAGCCAGATGCACAAGGGGGAGTTCGCATCTGGAGATCGTTTGAAGTGGCTGGAGGCCCTGGCACACCCATTCTCTCTTTCTCTCTCTCTCTGTTGCTCTCTATCTCTCTGCCTCTTTCTCTCTCTGTCGCTCTCAAATAAATAAATAAAAATAAACAAAAAAAGTTAAAAAAAAAAAAAAGAAATTTGAAAGGTCACAAGTAAACAACTTAATGCCTCACCTTAAAGCCTTGGAAAAAGAAGAACAAGGCAAACTGAAAATCAGTAGATGGAAGAACTAATAAAGATTAGGGCAGAAATTAATGAAATGAAACAAAAAAAAAATCCAAAGAATCAATAAAACAAAGAGTTGGTTCTTTGAAAGGATAAACAAGATTGGTAAACCCTTAGCAAATCTGACAAAAAGAAAGAGAGAAGAGACACAAATTAATAAAATTAGAGATGAAAAAGGCAGCATCACAACAGATAGCAGAGAAATTCAAAAAATTATAGGGACATACTATAATAACATATATTCCACTAAGTTTGAAAATCTGAAAGAAATGGATAATTTCCTTGATTTATATGATCTACCTAAATTAAATCAAGATGAGATTAACCACTTAAATAGTCCTATAACACGTATGGAGATCCAAGCAGTTATCAAAAATCTTGCAACTAGGAGGGGATATGATGGAGAGTGGAGTTTCAAAGGGGAAAGGGGGGAGGAGGGAGGGAATTACCATGGGATATTGTTTATAATTATGGAAATTATAAATAAAAACTATTTTTAAAAATCTCCCAACTAAAATGAGTCTAGGCCCAGATGGATTCACTGGTGAATTTTACCAGACCTTCATGGAATAACTAACACCAAGGCTTCTTAAACTTTTCCATAAAAATAGAAAAGGAAGGAATCCTACCAAACTCCTTCTACAAACTCCTTCTACAGGCATCACCCTGATACCAAAACTAGAAAAAGATAGAACAAAAAAAGAAAATTACAGACAAATCTCTATCATGAACATTGATTCAAAAATGCTCAACAAAATATTGGCAAACAGAATGCAAGAACATATCAGAAAGATCGTTCACCCTGACCAAGTAGACTTTATTCCAGAGATGCAGGGATGGTTCAATATAAGCAAATTGATAAATGTAATACATTATATAAATGGTCTGAAGGACAAAAATCATATGATCATCTCATTAGATACAGAAAAAGCATTTGACAAAATCCAACATGCCTTCATGATAAAAGTCCTACAGAGACTGGGCATAAAAGGAACATATCTCAACATAATAAAGGCTATTTATGACAAGCCTACAGACAACATAATACTAAATGGGGAAAAATTGGAAGCTTTTCCATAGAAATCAGGAACAAGACAAAGGTGTCCACTACCCCAACTTTTATTTAATATAGTACTGGAAGTCTTAGCCATAGCAATAAGGCAAGAGACACTCATAAAAGGGATACAAATTGGAAAGGAAGAGATCAAGTTATCATTATTTGCAGATGACATGATTCTATACATAAAAGACCCTAAAGATTCTACCAGTAAACTGTTAGAGCTGAGAAACACCTATAGCCATGTAGCAGGATACAAACTAAACACACAGAAATCAGTAGCCTTCCTATATGCTAACATCAAACTCACAGAGGATGAAATCAGAGAATCACTCCCATTCACAACTGCATCAAAAAAAAAAAAAAAATAAAGTACCTTGGAATAAACCTAACCAAGGAAGTAAAGGATCTCTACGTTGAAAACTTTAAAACACTCAAGCAAGAAATTGCAGAAGGCACTAGGAAATGGAAAGACATCCCTTGTTCTTGGATTGGAAGAATCAATATTGTGAAAATGGCAATCTTACCAAAAGCAATCTACACATTTAATGCAATCCCCATCAAAATTCCAATGGCATTCTTCATGGAAATAGAAAAAAAAATCCAAAAATTCATTTGGAAACACAAAAAGCCTCAAATATGTAAAGGAATTTTTGAGCAACAAAAATAAGGCTGGTGGGATGGAGGGATGGCTTAGCGATTAAGGTGTTTGCCTGCAAAGCCAAAGGACCCAAGTTCGATTCCTCAGGACCCATGTTAGCCAGATGCACAAGGGGCACAAGTATCTGGAGTTCGTTTGCAGTGGCTCAAGGCCCTGGCACACCCATTCTCTCTCTCTCTCTCTCTCTCTTTCTCCTCCCTCTTTCTCTGTCAAAACAAAATAAATAAATAAGTCTGGTGGTATCACCATGCCTGATTTTAACCTATTTTACAGAGCCATAGTAACAAAAACAGCATGGTGCTGGCATAAAAACAGACATGTAGATCAATGGAACAGAATAGAGGACCCAGATGTAAGTCCAGGTAGCTATAGCCACCTGATCTTCTACAAAAATGCCAAAAATACTCATTGGAGAAAAGACAGCCTCTTTAGCAAATGGTGCTGGGAAAACTGGACATGTATCTGTAGAAGGACGAAAATAGATCCTTCTCTCTCTCCATGAAGAAGAATTAAGTCCAAATGCATCAAAGACCTTAATATCAGACCTGAAACTCTAAAACTGCTGGAGGAAAAAGTAGAAGAAACACTTCAACATATTGGTATTGGCAAAGACTTTCTGAATATAACCCCAATTGCTCAGGAAATAAAACCACAGATCAACTGCTGGTACCTCATGAAATTACAAAGCTTCTGTACACTGTGAATAGAGCAAAGAGGCAACCTACAGAATGGGAAAAAAATCTTTGCCAGCTATACATTTGACAGAGGATTAATATCTAGGATATACAAAGAACTCAAAAAATTAAATAATAAGAAATCAAACAAGCCAATTAAAAAAAAATGGGCTATGGAACTAAATAGAGAGTTCTCAAAAGAAGAAATACAGATGGCACATAAACATCTAAAAAAGTGTTCTACATCCCTAGTCGTCAGGGAAATTCAGATTAAAACTACATTGAGATTCCATCTCACTCCTGTCAGATTGGCTAACATCATGAAAACAAATGATCATAAATGCTGGCGAGGATGTGGAAAAAGAGGAACCCTTCTACACTGTTGGTTGGGAATGCAATCTGGTCCAGCCATTGTGGAAATCAGTGTGGAGATTCCTGAGACAGTTGAAAATAGATCTAGCATACGACCCAGCTATAGCACTCCTTGGCATATATCCCTAGGACTCGTCTCACTTCCTTGGAGATACTTGCTCAACCATGTTTATTGCTGCTCTATTCACAATAGCTAGGAAATGGAACCAGCCTAGATGTCCCTCAACTGATGAGTGAATAATGAAGATGTGGCACATTTACACAATGGAGTTCTACTCAGCAGTAAATAAAAATTAAGTTATGAAATTTGCCGGAAAATGGATGGATCTGGAAAGAATTATACTTAGTGAGGTAACCCAGGACCAGAAAGCCAAATGTCATATGTTTTCTCTCATATGTGGATCCCAGGTACAAATGATTGGACTTCTATGTGAGTAGAAATAAAACTCAGTAGCAGAGGCCAGTAAGCTAGAAAGGGGATATAAAGGGAATAGAAAGGGAGGGAGGGGTGACTTAACAGGATGGTATTGTATGTATGTAAGTAGAAGAACAGATTAATGAGGGTGAAAAGGCCTAAGTGAGGTCAGGGGAAGAGATAGAGTAAAGGAAAGGTGGAGGGAGGGCTAATAAAAATCTAAGAGGATATAAATAAGTCACATGGGAACCTACTTTTTTGGACAATGAAACACTCAGAAGCTGTTGGGCACAGGCAGGGTCCCGGGTTAAGGCAAACCTAAGCTATCAGACATGACTAGGGCCCACAGGCTATGGAGAGGTTGCGGCAGCCTGAACTGCTGGACAAAATCTCAGGTCCAGACCAGCAGGGAGGCTCCTTCCCCCATTCTCAGTGGTCACAGTGAGCCTGGACCCCTGGACAAATCTTGGCCCCAGAGATTAGCAGGAAGTAGCACCACTCCACGCCCCCACAAGTCCGGGGCTCCTGGATACCCTAATATGACTTAGGCTTCACTCATAGCCCTGTGACCTCTGGCCAGTTGCCTAGGAAACTCCTTATACGGTATCAGCCAGCAGCCTTCACACAGCCCCATCCCCCTACAACCCGTACCCTATACCTCTTCCTGCCACTATGTAGATCACCTGACTCTCTCCCTATGTGCTGGAATGAACATCCCTATATGCCAGTTAGGTATTGGCAAGCAACCTTTGAACCTGCCAATCCCTTAGGACCCTGTCACCTGTTCTCTGTCAACTGCTTATAAAAACTCAGTCCCCTGACAAATAAACAAGCTGTTCTCTGAAGCTGTCTCCTGGGTGTTTCCTCCCATCTCACTCACAGTCACTCAGGACCCTGCTGCACAGTTGTCTGTATGCCTCAGGGGAGCTGGTGCACGACAGCCTCCTCAGGAACCAGGGACCCCACAAGAAGCCATAGACTGTTACTAGAAAATTTTCAGTGTCAGGGATGGGATACCTTCTAGTGAGTTGTTGGCCAGGGAGGTCCCTGATACTCCCCAAAACATTACAGGCCATTGCCAAGGCTCTTGGTTTCCCACCAGGAATAGATGGTAAGACCCTATTGCTGAAGACTCCACATACTTGGGCTGCAAAGTCACTGAGAAATCCTGCTGGAGCTGAGCTGATAACCTCCTCCATGTAGACCAGCTGACAGAAAGCTGGAAGAAGCCACACTGCATGCAGTTAAATGGGAGAAAGAGAAATCACCAGTGAAGATACTCAACAGTGGACACTGCAAGCCTTATAATTGGCCACCCAGGCCAAATGAGCCAACGGGTGCAATAGTGGCATGTCTTTTATGGGGAAAACCAACCACCCTCTAATTTGACTGGAGGCCCACTCCATGGGAGGGAATACATCCCTGATACTGAAAAACCTATAATAGGAGTAGTCATGAGCCCTAGGGGTGTAACATCAGTACTCAGGAGGCAGAGGCAGGAGAATTGCCATGATTTCAAGACCACCCTGAAACTACATAGTGAATTCCAGGTCAGCCTGGGTGAGAGTGAGACCCTACCTAGAAAAACCAATAACTAAATAAATTAAAAAAAAAATAAAAGAGAGACTGATTGAGAGGGGGAGGGGCATGATGGTAAGTGGAGTTGCAAAGTGGAAAGTGGGGAGGGAGGGAATTGCCACGGTTTTGCTATGGGGTCTGGTGTCTCACAAGTAAGACCATTGACTCATGGAATGTGAGGCAAACTTTTATTGGTTAAAAAAAAGAAAGAAAAGAAGGAGAATAAAGAAGCTGGTGCACCAGGACTGCACCCCAGGGGTTGGGGGTCTCAGGATGCAGCCCGGAACTGTTGGGAGTGTCAGCTTATATTGGAGAAAAACCACAAGATGTTCATTGCAAAAACAGGATGGAAGTTAAACCACAAAGTTACATTAAGTTACTGTTAAACAAGGGGGTCATTACAAAACAGTCACCAGGTATTCATTACATAGGTCACGTAGGTGGAACTGAGGCAAGAAACATGTTATGCTATGTAATCAAAAAGGTATTTAGAAACAGAGAGGTACAAGAAGGTCATGGTACATTGCAGAGAGGGGTCATCCCATTCCTTACACAACAGAAAACACCTGCATTTTGCAATAAGTCCTGTGGTAATGATTCCTGAAACTTCTCCTTTCTCTGCCAGGAAGATCAGCTTGGGTGGTGGCCTCCATTATGTGTGCCTAAAGGCCAGGGCTGCACAGGAGGATGTTTAACCAGGTCTATTGTGTCCTTTTACATGCCATTTCCCAGTTTATTGTCTATAATTATGGAAATTATCAATTGAAAAAAAAAAAGTCATAGAATGGTAAGATCAGGGAGCTTCCCTGTAGCCCTGAGAGAAATCTAAAACTCTCCCTGGGGGAAGAAAAAACAAAAAAGCTCAGCTAAGCGAGCCACACCAGAAGCTTCAAGGCCAGATATCACCCACACACAGCTGCCTCCTAACACACTCTTCAGTATTGAGGTACTGGCTGGCAGAATTTAAAATCGGGAAACCCAAGGCCACAGAAAGGGGGGCAAAGGGAGATAATGTTATCTGGGCTACTGAGGAATGCCACCACTCCAGGGCCTGACACTGAGGAAGAAGTTAAATGATGGAAAAATTCAAACTAAGATAACATTCTCACTGCAAGGTTTTACAAATGCTTCTGAGCTAAATGAATGTGATGAAAGTCAGTCACGCCCTAAACCCGACCACATACCTACCAGGAGAGGAGGGAGAGCCCTCCACACTTGCAGAGGAGGGTTATGCTGTCCTGGTGTGCTCCCCAGGGGCAAAAGGTCAATCAGGCATAGCTAAATTCTGGGGCCAATCCCAGACTAATGTAGAGACCTGGGGAAACTGGTCTGTCTTGCTCTCACGCGCTGTTGCTGGGGCAGCTCTCGAAGGCAAGGACAAAATGGGGGACCACACACGAGCAGGCGCCTGCAATTGCAATGTGTCACTTAGTGCTTCCCCTGCAGGGCTTGATCTGCATGATGGCCAGATGGCCCTGGAATAGGAGGGGGACCCTGACACACAAGTCTCATTGGACAGGGAGAGAAGGCACACACATCTCTGGGCTTATGCCGCCACCCCCTGGGGAAATCCCCGATGGCTCTGTGTTCTTGGCATCCTTGCCTTGCAGAGCCAAGGGGAGCTGCAGGCACAGGGAATCTCAGGGTCCTGGTCCCAACATGATGATGGGTGAGTCCCAAATTGCTGCAGACAGATGGGGACTTATAAGAAACTTGTAACTGTTTTAAGTTTACTTTATCTCTCTATGCTTCTATGGAACTGCTAACAGACAACGGCCCCAAGGTTTGTGTTTGTTATGCCCAGTTCTCGGCACCCCCAGGTGACCACCAAGGAGAACCAAACACGTATGCAAGGGCAAGGAGCTTTATTTTGGGCTTAAGCTCGGTCTCTTGACTTCACCAACGCAGTGGATCCGTACAAGAGCCCCGAGTAGTGGGAGGGTAAGGTTTTTATAGGGATTTGAACATAGAAGAAGGGGATGGGTACATGATTGGTTGATTTAAACAGTGTACTCTTCTGGTTGGCTTAGGATTTTGGCGGGCAAAGTTGGCGGGCTGGGGCTAGGGGAATTGAACTTATCTATGATTACAGGAATGTATGGCGGAATCAGTTTCCAGTAACTGTTAAACCCACCCTTACCAGAAGATAAAAAACTTAGATCTTGCCGGGGAAACAGAAACTTAGGCCTACTGAGGACTCTGAAGCCTGTCATGGCGTCCATCTGGTTCCTGAGTCCTTCAGTGTTTAGATTGAGAAGTACTCAATACCGAGTTTGTCAGAAAACTTCTAATAATGTTCTAATCTGCTTTCATATTTTAAAAATATGTGTTTCAGAAAGCTGATAAAAAGAGGTTCAAAGGCTAGGCGTGGTGGCACACGCCTTTAATCCTAGCACTCTGGAGGCAGAGGTAGGAGGATCGCTGTTAGTTCGAGGCCACCCTGAGACATAGTGAATTTCAGGTCAGCCTGAGCTAGAGCAAGACCCTACCTCAGAAAACAAAACAAACAAACAAACAAAAAAAAAGTGGTCCCAATAACTAACAAATGATAAAATCTATATGTATATTCTGAGTAAATAATGTAAGTCAAGTCTGGTCTACTCTTTTATAAAAGAATATTTCAAAGATCCTTTTCAGGGCAATAGAAAAAAAAACACTAAATGGTCATATAAAAGGTCTCATGATTAGGACAATAAAAATTGTGTTTGTAATTATAATGAGATAAACTAGATAAAAGGATAAACTGAAGAAGAAACTTTAAATGTTGGATATTAAATGTTTGATAAAAAGATTGTGACAGAATGGTTACACAGATTTAAGATAAACGCATGTAGATGAAGGTATGAGTAAACTTAAACAAGGCTTAAAGACAAAGTTGATTAACTAAGTCTTAAAGTGCTTGATCAGGTTACAGACTACTTGAGATTAAGGTGACTATTAGCCTAGAGTTTATATCAGACTAACAAAGGATGGCCCTAGCTGGATGTAGGATGTGATGATATTTAGGTTGTAAATTTGAAACTTTAACTTGTTGATGTTAATCTGGTCATAATAATAGTTATAAGGTTGTAAAAGACAGGCTTTAAAATTCCCAACCAAGTTAACCATGTTCCTCTATTTGTCAATCTTTTAGTACTAAATAAGGTTATTATATCCTAAAACAACACTATAAACCGGGCATGGTGGCGCATGCCTTTAATCCCAGCACTCGGGAGGCAGAGGTAGAAGGATCGCCATGAGTTCGAGGCCACCCTGAGACTACATAGTGAATTACAGGTCAGCCTGGACTAGCACAAGACCCTACCTCGAAAAAACAAAAAACAAGCAAACAAACAAAAAACCCCCACTATAACCTTAAGATGGTTCCTGTCTTGTTCATGCTATTTTACTGGGTGGTTATCACTGAGATTATTGTCTACATCTTATAGAAGGTGATTTAGTCATTGTGACTATGTTCTTAGGGAAACTGAGAAAACTCCTCATCCTAGGAAAGCTTGCTGTATACAAACAATGTTAATACAGTTTATCTAGGCTTCATATATTCTAACAGTCATAAATATTGTTTTATATTAAACTTAAAAAATGATTCAATGAAGAAATCACTTTATGTCTGTCATAATGTCTTTAATGTACATTAAAATTGGGCTAATTTAGCTCAACAATGACCAGGTTTGGCTTCACTCTTAAGCTAAGTATAGTCAATCTCAGCCAAGGTCTTACTTAAGTAATTGTCTCATTTCTGGTGTCTTAATTTCATTGCTTATAGATATATTGATACTTAAGACATGTTCTCTGCTCCAGAAAAATGATCTTAAACTCTGCTGATCTGCTTCCAATTTGTGGGATAATTGGCATCTACATGGGTATACAGATGAGCCAAAGTTGTTTTCAAACACAGATGCCAAGTTTTTATAGTCTTGTCTTTTCCCGACATACAATTTCTAGATCAAATCATTGATTTAAAGTTGTGGGTAAAATATTGTTTCCAGGGCTGCTAGCATGTTCTGCCTATACTTATTACTGACAGATACTTAAAAGATAAAATGTGTATGTTTTCTTTGTTCCAGATATAGCTTACACTGTCACCTGACAACTAAACTTAAATGCTAATCAGGATGATTTTAACCTATTGTGTCATTCTCTGACCAGATCTGCTTTGCTAATCAGATATGTTCTGCACCTTTTAACTAAATCTGTTTTGCTAATTAGATATGTACAGTCTCTCTGAGTGATTCATAGACATATGTAGATGCCAAAGTCAATTGGAAATAGGAGTTAAAAGGATAACCAATGTTTTGGTTCCTGTTCCCAGGTCCTAAGGCCACAGGCAATGAGGGGACACTTGTTAACTTCTGGGCTCTGGTAAGTTACCTGTCTTCTTGGTCAGGCAGGGAGGACACAAAGACCTTGAGACGAACTCCAAATCAATGATCTGCAACAGGAGAGGCACATTGGAGGAAAATCAGTCCTCCAGGCTTCCCAGAAGAGGGAGGGCCACTTGGTTAGCACGACCTTGACTTATCCTAGCAGATGACAATACTGAGAGTCGTAGAACCCCTCACAGTTCCCCAAAGTCTCTCCTACAGAGCCATGAATGACCTCTAAAGTATAATACATAGTTAATTTTTGCTGCTTGTATGGCCTTAAACACCCAGTAAGAAAACATAAGATATTACAATATAACCCAAGATTCAGACAAATAGACTGCCCTGCCTGATGCTGGCTTACAGTACTAAACTATTAACTCATGCCTTCTGCCTCTGCCTGGCCCTGGTTAGTCAGCCACTGTGTGCCTTTAAATCAAAGATCCAAAATTGTCCTCACTGATTATGTTTACCTGCTAGTTGTTGATTCGTATTAGTCCAAGCTCTCCTAGACATGTCTTATTAAAAGGAGGTATATCACTAAGGACAGAGCTCAGAGGCAAACCCTAAAGTACATTTGGGGCAAATATAGAGCCTAGCCTAAGATGTAACATCAATTTAGAGTTCTGGCTGTTTGTACTTGCTAATGTTGGTGGTGCTGGTCATTTGATGGTGTCTCTTTGCTTAGATTTATAGAGGTAAGCCAGATTCTCCTGCCACTGATGATGCTCCCTGAAAATTTATAACACAGGGAGACCCATGTACCCTTGGAAATTGGGCTCACACCCATCAGCCAAAAGATATAAACTAATCACACCAGAGTCAAGAAGACAGTGTCCTCAGGCAATTGTAACAGCTAACAGGTCACCAGGGATCCAATGGGTTCCCTCAAAGTCAAGCTCTGGAGGACATCTGCCCCTGCCAAAAAGACTGTGGCCCTGCTCCATGCATGACAGAAGCCTGAGGACTTAAACATGAGATGCCAAAAAACCAGACACATGGGAAAGAGCCTAACTCCTTCCATTTCCTGGATTCATCAGCTTGCTTAATAACCTTAGGGGATCCATAGAGAAACTCTGGTTCCAAGGGACCTTTACGTCTTTCATCCCTGAATAGATATAGTTCTTTACTATTGCATTGTATTACATCCTTTTCCTTCCACAGGAATATCAGTTTCTTTGTGAGGGATGTGGTACAACCCCCACCCCACCCCCCCTTCTATCTGCAGGAATGTCCTGTGCTCTCCTCCTCACAATGGGATTAGTCACAGTCACTCCTGCTGACTAATCTTGTTCAATAAAGGCCCTCCTGGCTCTTTTTCATTGGCTTTATTTTATTATCAAAATTCCTTTGTGTTGCCATCCATATTTTCAAGGACAATAATCATGAGCCAGTTCCTGCTGCTGATAATTAAATACGGGATTTAATAGTGACAGTTTCAGTGTTCTCAATGACCACTGACACACGCTTGGCCCTCAAGGTCATGCTTACTCAAGACTCTGGAGGTCTTACAGCTGATGTACCCCAGACCTTGGGCCTGCCCTCTATGTGGACTACATGGGGACACTGGCTACCTCCTTTAATGGGGCCTCTCATAATAATTATGCTGGGATTTATGTTAAAACCCTACGTTCTAAATGCTCTGCCCAGGTTCATCCAATCTAAGATGGAAATAATTAAAATATAGGTGATACGCCAGGTGTACTAGCCATTACACACAAAATCATAAGGTGTTATGATGATGATAAAGAGGAAGGAATGTGGTAGAAAAGAAGCTAAAAAGTTGAAATGATTCAGAGTTACTGTAAGAGTTAATTGCTGAGGAGCTAAACTTTGTCAGCAGATGGAAAAATCCCAAAGAAGGAACTCTCCAGAAAGGGCCCAGAGGAATGATAAGAAGAGTTTGTAGTGGCTGGAGGCCCTGGCATGCCCATCCTCTCTCTCTCAAATCAATTTGGAGACAGGGTTCCGTGCAGCCCAGGCAGGCCTTGAATTTTCTGTGGAGCCAAGGATGACTTTGAACTTCGGATCCTGTTACCTTCACCTTCCCAAGTGTTGGGAGTACAGACTGTCTTACCATGCCTGGCTATTGCCCAACCTTCAGTTATGAAAACATTTTACACAGAGGAAAGGTTAATAAACAAGGGCATTTTTTTCAACAGTGTGTTTTATTTGCTATATTTTGTCTATTACTTTATTTTATTGAGGTAGGGGTCTCACTCTAGCCCAGGCTGACCTAGCATTCACTATGTAGTCCCAGGGTGGCCTTGAACTAACAGAAATTCTCCTACCTGTGCCTCCTGAGAGCTGGGATTACAGGCATGTGCCACCACGCCCAGCTACATGTATCTATTTCTATACCTCTGTTGCTGTATCATTCAAAAGGAAGGTACACCCATCATGACATTCCTAAAGGCTGTAGTATGTCTCCCCAAGGCCTGAGAATGATCTATACAACCACAGTTCCATCATCACATACCCAGGCTACCTGTGCTGGCAGTCTTTTAAAACTCTGTACTTGCCGGGCATGGTGGTGCCCGCCTTTAATCCCAGCACTCAGGAGGCAGAGGTAGGAGGATTGCTGTGAGTTTGAGGCCACCCTGAGACTACATAGTGAATTTCAGGTCAGCCTGAGCTAGAGTGAGACCCTACCTCAAAAAATTCCCCCTAAAGGGGGGGGGTACTGGAGGGATGGCTTAGCAGTTAAGGCATTTGTTTACAAAGCCTAAGGACCCAGGTTCAATTCCCCAGGACCCACATAAGCCAGATTCACAAGAGGGCACACATGTCTGGAGTTTGTTTGCAGGGGCTGGAGCCCTGGCGCACCCATTCTCTCTTTCTCTCTCCCTCTTCCTCTTTTTTTTCCTATCAAATAAGTAAATAAATAAATATAAACTATTTAAAAAAACTGCATTTCAGTGCTGGGCATTTTGTTTTTGTGGCTTGATTGCACCCTGGATCAGGAAGACAGTGACAAGGGAGGATTTTTTGAGGTAGGGTCTCACTCTAGCCCAGGCTGACCTAGAATTCACTATGTAGTCTCAGGATGGCCTTGAACTCATAGCAATCCTCCTACCTCTGCCTCTCGAGTGCTGGGATTAAAGGTGTGTGCCACCACACCTAGCTCCCTTTTTTAGTTTTTGAAGTAGGGTTTCACTCTAGCCCAGGCTGACCTGGAACTCTCTGTAGTCCTAGGCTGACCTCAAACTCACAGTGATCCTCCTACCTTTATCATCGAGTGCTGGGATTAAAGATGTGTGCCAACACACCTGACTTCTTTTTATTAAAGAGAGAGAGAATGGGTGCTCCAAGGGCCTCCAGATGCTGCAAATGAACTCCAGATGCATGTGCCACCTTGTGCATCTGGCTTACATGGGTCCTGGGGAATCGAACTTGGGTCCTTTGGCTTTGTAGGCAAGTGCCTTAAGTGCTAAGCCATCTTTTCAGCGCAGACTTTTTTTTTTTTTTTTTTTTTGAAGGTAGGGTCTCACTCTAGCCCACGCTGACCTGGAATTCATTCTGTAATCTCAGGGTGGCCTCAAACTCATGGCAATCCTCCTACCTCAGCCTCCCAAAGTACTGGGATTAAAGGTGTGTGCCACCACACCTGGTGACTTTCTTTTCTTTTTTGGTTTTCCAAGGTAGGGTCTCACTGTAGCTCAGGGTGACCTGGAATTCACTCTGTAGTCTCAGGGTGGCTTCAAACTCACAGCAATCCTCCTACCTCTGCCTCCCGAGTGCTAGGATTAAAGACATGCGCCACCACGCCCGGCTTGACTTTTTTTTTTTTTTTTTATCAACTGCAAAGTGAAAGGTCTCAAGAGCTGTATCACTGGAAGGAATAGTAGGCTTGATTGAAGTTATATTTATGTCAGATCACGCTTCTAGAGATAAGAAGCAGTGATAGTTATTTTCAGAACTCATGGGAATTTTCTGAGTAAACCAACGAATAAGTACCACTGACAAACTTTCTAAAATGGAAATTATGGGTGTGGCTAAGTGGTAGTAAAGAATAGTTTTTTAAAGGCAGTTTCAGTTAGAGATTGAGGCCCAAAGAGCACCAGAGGATACCACCCTACATGCCACCTAGCCATGGCATAAGAATGGAACTGTTGGCAGGAATGGTAGGATTGAGACTGATCTACAGCGCCCCCTTCTGTCCACGATCTAGCATGCTATCCAAATAAAAGGGCCCAGGTGGGTTAGCTCTGGGATTCACCCTCCAAATTACAAACCAATCAGGTCTTCCACTTGCATACCTGAATCTGATGCTACAAAGCCTGCGGCCTTCCCACCCCTCCCTCTCTCTTGATGCGACCCTCCATTTGTGTGTGTGTGTGGGGGTCTCTCTGGATTCCCTCTCATCTCTGCTTGGACACATGTGAGTGGCTTCCCTCTCACCCAGCCTGGCTATGTGGGGAGGACATAGAACATTGTTTCTTGGTCTGGATGGCTTTTCTGCTTGCCTCTGCTTTACAGTTTGCAGTGAGTTCTCACTTTAATTACACGGATGATTTTCCTCTGGTCTCTGAATCTGCCACGTGTGTGTTTTCCCTATACTCTACGATCTACCATGCGGGTGCTTTCTCTAACTCTAGGCCTGTTAGCTGTGTCGTTTCTCTAAACTTGAGGTAACCATGAATGCAACTCTCTTCATTACTCATTTCTCCTCTGAATCTCCTGGTCTCTGCTTTGATATTTCCTCTCTGCTATTCTTCCTCAAGTCACCACCATTTGCCCAGTTAACGTTCTTCCAAGCTGCTAAGTTCTCTCTTCCACTTGTTCGTTACCTAAAAACCTCAATTTCTTTCTTTTCTTTTATTATTAATTAATTAATTTATTTATTTATTTATTTTTTATTTTTATTTTTTGGTTTTTCAAGGTAGGGTCTCACTCACTCTTGCACCAGGCTGACCTGGAATTTACTATGTAGTCTCAGGGTGGCCTTGAACTCATGGCGATCCTCCTACCTCTGCCTCCTGAGTGCTGGGATTAAAGGTGTGCACCACCACGCTCGGCCCTCAATTTCTTTTCTTCTCTTCTCTTCTCTTCTCTTCTCTTCTCTTCTCTTCTCTTCTCTTCTCTTCTCTTCTCCTCTCCTCTCCTCTCCTCTCCTCTCCTCTCCTCTCCTCTCCTCTTTCTTTCTTTCATTCATTCTTTCTTTCTTTCTTTCTTTATTATTTTTGGTTTTTTGAGGTAGGGTCTCATTCTGGCCCAGGCTGACCTGGAATTCACTCTGTAGTCTCAGGCTGGCCTCGAACTCATGGCGATCCTCCTACGTCTGCCTCCCAAGTGCTGGGATTAAAGGTGTGCAGCCCTCAGTTTCTTTTATGTGGATCTCATGGACTATGCTGTGTTTTCCACATGAGTGCGTGTTTCCTGCTTCCCACATACATATGACTCCGCTGCTTATGACTCGGTTCCAGCCTTCTTCCTAGATCCCAATCTCCCTTTAAATAAGCCCCAGAATTTGTGACTTCCTTCTAAATCAACTTAATAATTCATAATTTGTCCCTTTTTTCAAATATTTTACTTATTTATTTGAGAGAGAGAGAAGCAGATAGAGAGAAAGGGAGGGAATGGGGGCACCAGGGCCTCCAGCCACTCAAAACGAACTCCAGACACATGTGTCACTTTGTGTATCTGGCTTATGTGGGTCCTGGGGAATTGAACCTGGGTCCTTAGGCTTTGCAAGCAAGTGCCTTAATCGCTAAGCCATCTCTTCTTGAATCTGCCTTTATTCTTTTTTTTTTTTTTTTAAGGTAGGATCTTGCTCTAACCCAGGCTGACCTGGAATTAGTCTTGAACTCACAGTGATCCTTCTACCTCTGCTTCCCAAGTGCTGGAATTAAAGGTGTGTGCCAACATACCGTCTCTATTAATTTTTTTTTGTTTTGTTTTGGTTTTTTGAGGTAGGGTCTTGCTCTAGCCCAGGCTGATCTGGAATTCACTATGTAGTCTCAGGATGGCCTTGAACTCATGGAGGTCCTCCTACCTCTGCCTCCCAAATGCTGGGATTAAAGGTGTGTGCCACCACACCCAGCTTCTTCTTCTTCTTCTTTTTTTTTTTTTTTTACAAACCTGATTTCTAAGCCTGGTTAGGCTCAGGAACAAGTAAGTGTATTGAGCAGAATACAGAAGTGCTCAGGTCTGGTATCAAGGGCTTGGCAAAGTGGTCCTTGGTGCTCTTCCAGATTCCAGGAATGGCTTCTCATGTGGACCCGGAGCCCCACAGCTCCTCTTCCCTAGTCTTCACCTGCATGCGACAGGTTCTACTCTGTTCTCCAGCGTTCCTTTCCCTGACCTCTGTTGTCTAGAGATCTTAATCAGGATCACAGGATAGGCGTAGGCAACATCTTTGCCGCGTGTGGGTCAGAGCCTGGCTTATCCTGGACTGGGGTTGGGAAGTGAGCCAGCGAAGCGACACGGGCAATGCGGAGGACGACTGGAGAGGGCTGCGTTTCAGTCAGGAGCTTGGCTCTCGGCTTCTGTGGGTGCTGCGCATTCTCCTTGTGATGCCGTGAACACAGGAGTTGCCTTCCATTGTCCCTTTAGCTGGGCGGTGACTTGGCAAGGGCTGAAAGCGGATCATGCACCCGCCTAACCTTTGCAGGAGACAACGAAGCTGTCTCTCTCCTCCCTCCCTCTCCTTCCCTTCCACAGCAAGAGCTCCCGCAGGACAGCGCAAACAAGCCTTAATTAAGTCTCCCTGCGTCCCTTTCCTCCAACCTTTTCTTGGGTTTAGATATGTAATTAAGAGGAAAGTCAAGAAACAAAATCAGGAGGAAAAAAAAATAAAAGGTAGAAAGGCCTAGGGATATAGACCTCCAATGAGCTCTGATGGTAGGATGTTTGCCTAGCGTGACTACCTAGGTTCCATTCCCAGGACTAAAAAGAAAGAGGGAGGGAAGGAGGGAGGGAGGGGAGAGAGAGAGAGGGGGAGAGAGAGACAAAGAGAGAGAGAGAGAGAGAGAGAGAATGAATTACTTTTCATTTTAAAAATATTAAATATTTTATTTTTAAAATTTATTTTATTTGAGAAAGAGAGAGAGAGAGAGAGAGAGAGAGAGATAGAGAGGCAGAGAGAGAATTGGTGCATCAGGGCCTCTAGCCACTGCAAATGAACTCCAAAGGCATACGCCACCTTTTGCATCTGGCTTATGTGAGTCCTGGGGAGTTGAGCCTGGGTCCTTTGGCTTTTGCAGGCAAGTGCCTTAACCACTAAGTCATCTCTCCAGCCCTACTTTTTGTTTTTTAAAAATATTTTAGTTTTATTTATTTATTTGAGAGAGACAAAGAGAGAAAGTAGTAGAGAGAGAGGGTTAGGGTTAGGCAGAGAGAGAATGGACACATCAGGGCACTTTGTGCATCTGGCTTTACATGGGTTTTAGGGAATTGAACCCAGGCTGTCAGGCTTTGCAGGCAAGGGCCTTTAAATTCTGGACCATCTCTCTAGCCCTCTTTAAAATACATTTTAACTTCTTTTATTGACAACTTCCATAATTACAGACAATAAACCATGAAAATTCCCTCCCCTCTCCCGCTTTCCCTTTCATAAATCCACTCTCCATCATATTCCCTCCCTCTCTCCATCAGTCTCTCTTTTATTTTGATGCCACCGTCTTTTTCACCTACTATGAGGGTCTGGTGAAGGTAGTTCTAGGCACCGTGAGGTCAAGGATACTGAGACCAATTTGTGTCTGAACGCTTGTGTTGTAAGCAGTCCTACCCTTCCTTTGGCTCTTAAATTCTTTCTGCCTCCTCTTCTGCAATGGACCCTGAGCCTTGGAAGGTGTGATAGAGATGTTTCAGTGCTGAACACTCCTCTGTCACTTAATCTCAGCACTATGGTGCCTTCTGAGTCCCAAGGTCACCACCATCTGAAAAGAGAAGCTTCTCTAACCAAAAGTGAGAGTAGCATTAATATATGGGTATGAACGTTAAGTAAAGTGCTTACAGGACAGTTTGGTGAGTATAATATATGCATTTAGCCAGACAGGAGCAGGCATTACACCCCTAGGGCTCATGACTTCCCCCATCATAGGTTTTCAGTATCAGGGATGTATTCCTTCCCGTGGAGCAGGCCTCCAGTCCAATTAGAGAGCGGTTGGTTTCCCCCATAACAGACATGCCACTATTGCACCCGTTGGCTCATTTGGCCTAGATGGCCAAACTTGAGGCTTGCATTGTGCACGTTTTCACCACTGATGAGTGCTGCCTCCCATGTGGTTGTATGCAGTGTAGCCTTTCCCAGCTTTCTGTCAGCTGGTCTATAGGGAGGGGGTTTTCAGCTCAGCCCCAGCTTGACTTCTCAGTGACCTTGCTGTAGCCCAGGCATGTGGAGTCTTCAGCAATAGGGTCTTACCCTCTTTTAAATATTTACAAATTAGCTGGGTGTGGTGGTGGTGCACATCTATAATCTCAGCACTAGGGAGGCTGAGGTAGGAGGATTGCTGTGAGTCTGAGGCTAGCCTGACACTACAAAGTGAATTCAGGTCAGCCTGAGCTAGAGTGAGACACTACCTCGAAGAAACAAACAAAAAAAATTAAAAAAGAACTCTTTATATGATTTATTTGTGTGCATATATGTGTGTAGCAGGCTCTCTCACTATGCTAATGAACACTCTTTTTATGTCTGGCTTTATATGGGTGCCTGGGGAATTGAATCCAGGGGAGCAGGTTTTATATGTAAGCACTTTTAACCAGCCCCTACATTTTAAAAAACTTTCTTTTTTTTTTTTTGAGGTAGGATCTTACTTTAGCTCAGGCTGACCTGGAATTCACTATGTAGTTTCAGAGTGGCCTCCAACTCATGGCAATCCTCCTACCTCTGCCTCCTGAGTGCTGGGATAAAGTGCCCGGCTTAAAAAAAAAAAAACTTTCATTTTATATTATTTATTAAAAAATTGGGGCTCAAAAATAGCTCAGTAGTTAAGGCACTTGCCTGCAAAGCCTAAGGACCCAGGTTCGATTACCCATGTAAAGTCAGATGCACTAGGTAGCATGTATGTCTGGAGTTCATTTGCAGTGGCTAGAGGCCTTAGGGTGCCCATTCTCTGTCTCTCTATCTGCCTCTTTCTCTTTTCATACACTTATATAGTGTATGTTGATCATAAACCCTTCCTGTAACCTTCTCCTCTCTCTCTCTCTCTCTCTCTCCATTCCTTTCCCACTGAACCCTTTCTTTTTATTTCTTTATTTATTTGCAAGCAAAGAGAGAGATAGAGAGAAGAGAGGCAGGTAGAGGGAATAGGAGTGCCACAGATGCATGCTCCACTCTGTGCATCATGCCTTACATGGGTACTGGGCAATGGAACTGCGGTTATTAGGCTTTGCAGGCAAGTGCCTTAACCAGTGGGCCATCTCTCCAGCCCCGAACTCCTTCTTTTTTTCCCAACTAGTCCATCTTCTACTTTGATTTCTTTTTTCTTTTTCTCCACCATCCATGACAGAATGTTGATGGGCCCCACATTGTGCAGATCTTGTATAGCTAAGGACAGTCACTATGAGGTCATGAATGTCATAACAACTACTTCAAGTCTGGAAGATAATGTTTCATAGCACTCCTCCCTGTTCTCTGACGCTTTTTTTTTGTTGTTGCTTGTTTGTTTTGTTTTTTTCGAGGTAGGGTCTCACTCTGGTTCAGGCTGACCTGGAATTCACTATGTAGTCTCAGGGTGGCCTTGAACTCATGGTGATCCTCCTACCTCTGCCTCCTGAGTGCTGGGATTAAAGGCATGCGCCACCACGCCCGGCTCATTCTCTGACTCTTACATATATTTGTGTGTGTGTTCATGTGTGGGGTCTGCGTGTGCACATCTACATGTGTGTGCATATGTGAGTGGGGGCCAGAGGACAACATTGGGTGTATCTTCAGGAAAGCTGCCCATTCTTTTTTTTTTTTTTTTTTTTTTTTTGGTTTTTCGAGGTAGGGTCTCACTCTAGCCCAGGCTGACCTGGATGTCACTGTGTAGTCTCAGGGTGGCCTCTAACTCACAGCAATTCTCCTACCTCAGCCTCCCGAGTGCTGGGATTAGAGGCGTGCCCCACCACCCCCAGCTGTCTACGCTTTTAAAAAAAATTTTATTTATTTGCAAGCAAGAAAGAGGCAGAGAGAGAGAGGGAGGGAGGGAGGGAGGGAGTGAGAGGGAATGGGTGTAGCTGGGCACAGCCACTGCTAATGAACTCCCAATGCATGTGTTGCCTTGTGCATCTGGTTTTACGTGGGTACTGGGAAATCAAACTTGGGTCCTCTGGCTTTGCCAGCAAGTGCCTTAACCACTAAGTCATCGAACCAGCTCTCTGTCCATCCGTTTTTACTTTATTTTGTTTGTTTGTTTGTTTATTTGATAGCCATAGACAAAGAAAGAGGAAGGAAGGGAGGGGGATTTGTTTGTTTATTTGAGAGCCATAGACAAAGAAAGAGGAAGGAAGGGAGGGAGGGAGGGAGAGAGAGAGAGAGAGAGAGAGAGAGAGAGGGAGAAAATGGGCTCGCCAGGGCTTCCAGCCACTGCAAATGAACTCTAGACACGTGCGCCCCCTTGTGCATCTGGCTAACGTCCTGGGGAACCGAGCCTCAAACCGGGGTTCTTAGGCTTCACAGGCAAGCTTTATTTTTATTTACTTACTTGAGAAGCACAAAGAAGGGGGGGGGGAGAGAGAGAGAGAGAGAATGGGCACGCCAGGGCCTTCAGCCACTGCAAATGAACTCCAGACGCGTGTGCCCCCTTGTGCATCTGGCTTATGTGGGTCCTGGAGAATCAAATCAGTATCCTTTGGCTTTGCAGGCGAACGCCTTAAGCACTAAGCCATCTCTCCAGCCCTCTGTCCATCCTTTTCGAGACAGGGTCTGTCACTGGCCTGGAACTCACTACTTAGGCTACACTGGCTGGCCGGTGAGCCGCAGGGAGCCTCCTGTCCACTTCCTCAGCACTGGCATTGCAGGCATGCGCCACCACGCCCAGCTCTGTTGTTTTGGTTTTTCGAGGTAGGGTCCCGCTCTAGTCCAGGCTGACCTGGAATTCACCATGTAGTCTCAGGCTGCCCTTGTTCTCAACAGCGATCCTCCTACCTCTGCCTCCCCAGAGCTGGGATTAAAGGCGCGAGCCACCAAGTCCGGCTGCATCTGGCGTTTGTATGTGTATTCTGGGGAGCAAACTCGGGTCTTCGTGCCTGTAAGTCAAGCACTTTACTGACTGAGCTCTCTCCCCAGCAACGCCCATCTTAAAATTTTTGTTGTTGTTTGTGAGGTAGAGTCTCACTGTAGCTCAGCTGACTTGAAATTCAGTCTGTAGACCCAGGCTGGTCTAGAAGTCAAAATGATCTTCTTAATTTAGTCTTGGACTCAAGACTGCTCCACCAAGCCAGGTAGGCTCCTACCTAATTTGTATAAGTTACTTTATGATACTTGCACAATGATGGAATTTCCTAAAATCTCTGTTTTTGTTTTCTTGAGGCAAGCCCAACAGATTGGCTTTCTAAAAAATTATTATTATTATTATTTTTTTTTGAGGTAGGGTCTCACTCTAGCCCAGGCTGACCTGGAATTCACTATGGAGTCTCAGGGTGGCCTCGAACTCACGGCGATCCTCCTACCTCTGCCTCCCGAGTGCTGGGATTAAAGGCGTGCGCCACCACGCCCGACTCTAAAAAATTATTTATTTATTTTAACTTTACTTTGTTTATTTTTATTTATTTGAGAGCGACAGACAAAGAGGCAGATGACAGACAGAATGGGGGCACCAGGGCCTCCAGCCACTGCAAACAAGCGCCAGATGCATGCACCACCTTGTGCATCTGGCTTATGTGGGTCTTGGAGAGTCGAGCCTTGAACCAGGGTCCTTAGGCTTCACAAGCAAGTGCTTAACCACTAACCAACCCCTATTTATTTATTTGAGAGCAACAGACAGAGAGAGCTGGAGAGATGGCTTAGCGGTTAAGGTGCTTGTCTGCAAAGCCAAAGGACCCAGGTTCTATTCCCCAGGACCCATGTAAGTCAGACGCAGAAGATGACGCATGCATCTGGAGTTCTTTTCCAGTGCCTGGAGACCCTGGGGTGCCCATTCTCTTTCCCTCTGCCTCTTTCTCTCTCAAATAAATAAAATACATTTTAAAAAAAGAGAGAGAGAAGATGAAGTATATAAAAGAACTCGCCAGGCAGATGGCAGGTATCCTTCATTCTCCCTGGAATCAGGTACATCTGAGCGCAGAGTCTAGGTGTGTCCATGTACTAACTGTTCTGGATGGGCAAAATACATGCCTAAGCCTCAGTTTCCTCATCTGTAAACTGGGATGATAGAACCTACCCCCTGGAGGGTTATGACAAGGACTGGATGAGGCCATCCATGTTGAGGCCCCCTGCTGCTCCCGTGCGTGGCCTTTGTCTCTACACGTGCGCATTGAGTCTTCCTATCCAGTGTAACCTCGCCTCCTTTCAGGCCAAGTACAGGCCCCAAAAGGTTGTGAGTCCTGCTAGTGCTATTATTTTTTAAACTTTTTATGTTTTTTTTTAAATGTATTTATTTATTTGAGAGAGAGAAAGAGGCAGAGAGAGAGAGAGAGAGAGGGAGGGAGGGAGGAAGGGAGGGAGAGCTGGAGAATGGACGTGCCAGGGCCTCCAGCCACTGCAAACTCCAGATGCATGCACCCCCTTGTGCATCTGGCTTACATGGGTCCTGGAGAATCAAACTGGGATCTTTTGGCTCTGCAGGCAAAAGCCTTAACTGCTAAGCCATCTTGCTAGCCCCCTTTTTATGTTTTTACTTTTTTGGAGAGAGAGAGAGAGAGAGAGAGAGAGAGAGAGAGAGAGAGAATTAGCATGCCAGGGCCTCAGCTACTGCTATCCAACTCCAGATGCTTGCACCACCTAGTGGCCTTGTGTGACCTTGTGCTTGCCTCACCTTTGTGTGTCTGGCTTATGTGGGATCTGGAGAGTCCAACACAGGTCCTTAGGCTTTGCAGGCAAGTGCCTTAACCACTAAGCTATCTCTCCAGCCCCCCCCTTTTTTTGAGGTAGGGTCTCACTCTAGCCCAAACTGATCTGGAATCCTCTATGTCCTTGAACTCACAGCAATCTCTTACCTCGGCCTCCCAAGTGCTGCACCTTCTTTATAAAAGTAATCAGTGTGACAGGGTGGCACATGCATTTGGAGTTTGTTTGCAGTGGCTGGAGGCTTACTGTGCCCATCCTCTTTCTCTATCTGCCTCCTCCCCCTCTCTTTCAAAAATGAATAAATAAAATAGTTTTTAAAAACATAATTAGGCTGGGCATGGTGGCACACGCCTTTAATCCCAGCACTCGGGAGGCAGAGGTAGGTGGATCGCTGTGAGTTCGAGGCCACCCTGAGACTACATAGTGAATTCCAGGTCAGCCTGAGCTAGAGTGAGACCCTATCTCGAAAAAAAAAGTAATCAGATTTCTCTCTCCCTCTTTCTCTCTCTCTCCAATAAATAATAATTAAAAAAAAAAAGAAGAAGAAAAGTGTAATCAGGGTGAGGTGATATCCTAGCTTTCCTTCTAGCTCCTTCAGGGCGTTTTGCTGGCCAGGCTCGAGGCACTAGTTTGTACGTTTTCCATCACGGTGGGGATCGGCAGTGTCTGGAAGCCTGGAGCCAAGTGAACCAGCCTCCTTTGGGAAGGAGAAAGCAAATCAGGCCTGGGGAAGGCAGTCTAGAGCGTCCTAGTTAGCTGTAGCCCCAGGCCGACTCTCAGGCTATCTCTGGCCTACTTCCTCTTGTAATTTGCACAACAGGCCAGAAGATGGAGCACTTGACCCTGCAGTCAAGGGTTAGCGGCTCTTCATTTCCACGGGAGGCAAGTCAGGTCCACTAGAACGCCTAGATCACCTCGACCTCCTCATTCTTGGCTCTGCCCTGCCCACTTTGCTGCTCTCATGGCTGACGTCTACCTTAGGGCAGTGGAGGATGCGTGGAGCGTTTCCCTTTGATCGCCACCTTGTCCTCTGTTGAATTACTATGTTGCCAGGGTACCCCTAACTGACCCCCTGCCCCAGGTTTGACACTCGAATCCATTCTGCCTTGCTGGCGGATTTCGGAAACACCACCATCTTCTTGGGACAGTATGGAATAGTGGCTAAGAGTTCCAGAGTCAGGCAGGATTGCTTTTGACTCACCTAATAAGGCGAGGCTGTCCTCACCTCCTCAGAGAAGCAAACCCCTATCACAGTAGCCAGCGTCTCTGTCATTTACTTCCCGACAGCCATCCTAACTTGTAATCATCTTGTTGGCTTCCTGGGTTACTACTAAATTAAGTCCCAAAGGGAGTAAGTTGGTCTCATTGCTGTTCTCTCAACATCTAGTATATCTGGATAAACAGGGTCTCAGTAAAGCTGTTCTAGATTAATAAATGAATGACTGAATCTCAGCTAAATGATGGCCTGACCAAGAAGTTGCTTAGTTTCTCTGAGACAGTGAATTTGAAATGCAGTAGAGATGCAATGACTTTTGCATTAAATGGCATGGTACATTTATACCACTAGGTCCTGGTGCAAGGGGGCCATTTCCCAAATCCTCAATAGCTATTCTTTCTTTTTTTATTTTCTGAGGTAGGGTCTCGCTCTAGTCTGGACTGACCTGGAATTCACTATGTAGTCTCAGGGTGGCCTTGAACTCATGGCGATCCTCCTACCTCTTCCTCCTGAGCGCTGGGATTAAAGGCTTGTGCCAGCATGCCCAGCTGTGTCACTTCCTTGAAGTTCTCCAAGACATAAGGATTATTTTTTTTTCTGAATTTTTATAGCTTTTGTTTCTGGAACACATCTTCTCTTTGGATACCATCCTTATGCTTGGAAGGAAGGCTTTTTGGAAGAGGTGGCCTTTGGGTTTGACTTTAAAGTACAGTCTTTTCTACTCCTGTTGCTACAAATGAATTCCATACACATGTGCCACTTTGTGCATCTGGCTTTATGCGGGAATTGAGGAGTTGAACCTGGGCCAGCAGGCTTTGCAAACAAATGCCTTTAACCACTGAGCCATCTCACCAGCCCCCTGGTCTGTACTACTCATATGGCTGTTGTTCTATTCTCTTGTCATTGTTTTAACAGCTATCCATGTTCTGATTATTAAGCTCCTTAGATATTTATTTGAGACAGAGTTTCATAGAGCTCAGACTGGCCTTGAACACAATATGTAGCCTAGAGTGATCTTGGACTCCTGACCCTCTTTTTTTTTTTTTCGAGGTAGGGTTTCACTCTAGCTCAGGCTGACCTGGAATTTACTTTGTAATCTCAGGGTGGCCTTGAACTCACGGTGATCCTCCTACCTCTGCCTCCTGAGTGCTGGAATTAAAGGCGTGTGACACCACGCCCGGCTGCTCTTTTTTAATTTTTTTATTTTTTTATTTTTCGAGGTAGAGTCTCACTCTAGTCCAGGCTGACCTGGAATTCATTATGTAGTCTCAGGCTGGCCTTGAACTCATGGAGATCCTCCTACTTCTGCCTCTTGATTGCTGGGATTAAAGGCGTGTACCACCACGCCCAGCTCTTTTTTTTAATTAAATATTTTATTTCTGTGCATCCTGGTTATTTTACTGTATTGTTTCTATCACCACATGTGAAAAACCATTTTCTTTTAAAAATTTCATTTGTTTATTTATAATTTCACTTATTTATTTATGAGAGAGGCAGACAGAGAGAGAATGGGTGGGCTAAGGCCCCTAGCTATTGCAAACAAATTCCAAATGCATGTGCCTCCTTGTGCATCTGGCTTTATGTGGGTACTGAGGAATTGAACCCAGGTCGTCAAGCTTTGCAAGTAAGTCCTTAACCACTGAGCAACCTCTCCAGCCCCTGATCCTCTTTCTTCCACCTTTCCAGGTGTTGGGATTTTAGACAGGTGTTAGTACATCCAGTTTCCAATATATTTATGATTTCTCTACATCTTTACTACCAAATGACTCTGTAAATAGATAGCCAATGTTTTCTTTTTTTAGGTTTAGAGAGTTTTTTTTTTTTAAGATTATAGATAGAATTTAAAGTGCTTAAGAGGAGAGAGAAAAGAATATAGAGTGCTTCTGCCCATGAGAAGGCAGGAGTGGTGTCAAATGATACTCAGTGTTTTATTTATTTGCAAGGAGAGAGAGAGAGAGAGAGAGAGAGGGAGGGAGGGAGAGAGAGGAATATGAATGTAAGAATATGGGTGTGCCAGGGCCTCTTGCACTGCAAACTCCAGATGCATGCACCACTTTATACATATGACTTTATACAGGTACTGAGGAATTGAACCCAGGCAGGCAGACTTTGCAAGTAAACGGCTTTAACCAGTGAACTATCTCCCCAGCCCGTTACTCAATATTTTAATAGATAGGATTAAAATAAAAGCAAATGTGGGGCTGGAGAGATGGCTTAGTGGTTAAGGTGCTTGCCTGTGAAGGCTAAGGACCTAGGTTTGATTCCTCAGTACCCACATAAGCCAGATACACAAGGTGGCACATGCATCTGGAGTTTGTTTGCAGTGAATTGAATCTGGGTCCTTGGGCTTTCGCTGGCAAGCACCTTAACTGTTAAGCCATCTCTCCAGCCCAGGATTGAACTTTTAACATGTGCTGGACTGTGTCCCCCAACTGCAGCGTTGGCAGAATCCTTTAGCTTTGCAATGAATCCTTTGCTCTTCACAATGTAGATTCACCTCTAGTCTCATGTAATAGTACATATAACAAAAGTCCCTTTCCTCCTCAGCCACAGAGGATGTTTTTGATTTTAGCCAGCCGTTCTCTTTTTTTAAAACACAAATTGAATTGAGTGCATTACTCATGATTGTCTAACCTTGCCTCAGAGCTCTTAGTTCTGTTGTTAAATAATAATTTGCCTTAGATAATATTCAAAATTCAATATTTAGCCTTGGAAAAGTTTAAATACTTTTTGAGGAATTATTTAAAAAAAATCATCCTCGATTCGACTCTACTTTCTGCTGTCAAACCTTAGCTGCAGGGAGAAGACTGTCATTAAGACAGCCCGTGGAGGGGGTCCGGTTGCTGCCTGCGTGCAGCTCCCGAACGTTCTTCAATCTGACCACTAGCTCAAGGATGAACAATTAATTTCAAAAGGCTCTCCCCGCCCATCCATGCCCCTTGTCTGTTTTGCAGGAACGCTCCCTCGGAATTTACAGGCCATCTTCTAAAGGAACAAAACCAGAATAGACAAGCCCCGACACTTTCTCCGTTTCCAAAAGTCAGGTGCTGACGCAAATAGAAGCGGAGATTTTCAACTTCTAGCAAGCAGTTTGCAAAGACCTCCAGAGCCCGGAGGCCCCTGAAGGGAGGGAGGCGGTTTCCAAGGCAACCGGGGCTCGGGGAGCGGGTTGGCTCCCCAGCCGCCTCCGCCTCCCCTCCTCCCGGTCGTCCAGGGTACCGCCGGACAGCGTCCTCCCGTGCTCCGCGCGCTGATTGGCTGCTCAGGCCGCTCGCTGATTGGCTGCGGCGGGTGCCTCGCGGCCGGTGCCCATGGAGGAGGCGGCGGCGGCGGCGGCGGCGGGTTGATGCTTGACCGTTGGCTGCAAGGGTAGGGGTCGCCGCGCGGGTGATCCGCTTCACACCGACCAGAGGGGCCGCAGACTGCCGAAAAGCTCGGCGTGGAATCCAACGGCGAGACCGAGTTCCGCTCCGCCATGCCAGCCGGGAGCAGCGAGGCGGACGGCGTCCTCAGCTATCAGGTAAGGGCCCCGCCTCCCGCCCCTCCCCGGGGCTCAGCCCGCATCCTCGGCCCACCCTCCCTTCTCCAGACCCGCGGCGCCCGCTTCCCAGGCCGCTCCCTGAGGGCCAGGGCAGGCCAGCCCGGGACAGCAGGGGGCGCTCCGGGCGGCCAGGGGCATCCGGCCGGGGCCGGGAGACGGTGACCTTGGGCCGAGCCCGGGAGTCTGCCTGCCGGGCACTGCAGCATCCCCTGCGTCGGGGAGCAACCCGGGCGGCCGGCCGGCGAGCCAGCCGAGACCTCGGAGCTCCACGCGTCTTCTTCCCTGGTGCTTCTGGCTTCGCTTTGTCCTGCCGCTTGCATCGTGGGCGAAAGGGACCTTGCTCTGGCCTTTTTGAATTTTTTTTTTTTTTTTAATTCCGATCCTTCTGTGGCTTGGATGAAGCGCTGGAAAGACCGTGGAAGCTGGGAACAGCCCCTGTTAAGGTGGCTGGCTTTGTGCCTCCCGCACCCTTGGTGCACAGACGTTTGACAAGTTCTGGTTAGGGAAACACATGGGGCTGGGGAAGTGATGAGGGGTCAGGAATAGGTCATTATTTCAGGGACTAAGCAACCCAAGCTTAAGTAATTGATAACAGAACCGCTGGGGTGTCTAATGTAAGGAAGCGCTGGACTGCCTATTAGAGGCTGGTTTGAAAATTCCACATCTGCCTCACATAGACTTTGTGGCCGTGAGTGTGTATGCCGCTTTGAGCCTCTTTGAGCCTCAGTTGCCCCATCTATTAAAATGGAGTGGTGGGGGAGGGGCTCACAAGCCCTTCTCCCTGAGGATCTACAAGCAGTTAATAGTTGCTGGAAGACAGAGACATTTTTCTTCTGTGCTGTCCCCACTAGCAAGTCCTTCTGTAAATAACCTTTCACTCATGCTTCTGTAAGCAAACCCTACTGAAACTCAGTGGGTCGCAAAGAAAAAAGACATGAAAGTAGAAGGACTACGTAGAAAGAGCCGCAGAAGTGGGAGAGGGACAAGAATCTGTAAAGGGGGGCATGCGCATGATCAAAGTACATCATATACATGCATGGAAATGTCGTAATGAAGCCCATTATGTATAATTAATACATGCTTATAAAACTGAAAAAATAGATATGGTGGTATTTGTGTGTCTTATTTCGCAGGGCTGATTTAAGGGCTTTGTGAAACAATGTATCTTTCGTGATGACCAGTGAGTGGTAGCTGTTTGACCTCTCCCTGTTTGCTTATGCAGTCAGATCGTGTGGCCACTGCTCTGGAAAGAGGGTGGAAGGAAGGTAGGAAGGTAGGGAACCGCAACAAGTAGAGGGTGTCTCAGGAAAGATGACGGGTCTTCCAAGCAAATGTCACGCTGATGTCTACTCAGGGATGGTTTCTGGGAGAAGCTAGGGAAAATATCTTGAGTTTATAGCAAAATGAGTATCAGATACTGACTCCCTCCTTCCTCTTTTTTTTGGGGGGGGGAACAGTCCTTTGGTTGCTCAGTCAAAAAAAGGATATCTTAAGATTTGGGGGCTAGGGATATAGCTCAGTTGGTAGAGTGCTTGTCCACCATTCATAAGGCCTTGGGTTTGATCCCTAGCATTGTACAAACTGGGTGTGGTTGTATACACCTGTAATCCCAACACCCTGGAGGTAGAAAAAAAAGTTCAGTTTGGATGTGCTGGTGTACGCCTTTAATCCCAGCACTCGGGAGACTGAGGTAGGAGGATTGCTGTGAGTTCGGGGCCATTTTGAGACTACATAGGGAATTCCAGGTCAGCCTGAGCTAGAGCTAGGGTGAGACCCTACTTCGAAGAGCCAAAATAAATAAATAAATAAAATAAAATAAAAAATAAAAAAATTCAAGGTCATCTTCAGCTGCTTAGTGAATTCAAGACCAGCCACCTTAAGGCCTGGTGTGTTATACTTCACCTCTCCTTGGGATATAGTGGTAAACAAAGATTGGCAATACTCTTGCCTTTCTGAGGCTTACTATCTAGTGGGGAGGGAGAATAATTAACCTTCATTTGTTTGCCTTTATTATTTATTCTAGTAGTGCTTGGGATGAATTCCACCTCATGCACACTAGACAAACACTCTACAGCTGTGCCACATCTGCAGCCCCAAATAAGTAATTAAAAAGCTTTGAAAAATTTTATTTATTTATTTGCAAGGAGAAAGAGAAATAGAGAATGAGAATGAGAGAGAATGGGCACACCAGGGCTTCCTGCTTTTGAAATGAACTCCAGACATGCATCTGGCTTTATGTGGGTACTGGGGAATCCAGGCCATCAAGCTTTGAAAGTGAGTGCCTCCCCAGCCCCCAAATAAGCACTTTTAATCAAATAATCACACAAATTACTGTAGACCTAGTACTTGGGAGGAGACAAGAGGATTGTGTGTTTAAGGCCGGACTGGTGTATATAGCGAGATACTGTCTCAAAAAACATCACACAAAATAAATGTATTGTTATAAAACTATGGTGCTTTGAAAGAGTTTTAGGTAGCTCTATGAGAATATAAACAATTCTCAGATCACAGGAGATTTTTTCTCTTTTTTTGAGGCAGGGTCTCACTCTAGCCCAGGCTGGCCTGGAATTCAGTATGTAGTCTCAGGGTCCTTGAACTCATGGCGATCCTCCTACCTCTGCCTCCTGAGCGCTGGGACTAAAGGCTTGTGCCACCACACCTGGCTCACAGGAGATTTTTTTCTTTTCCTTGACTTTCTTTTTCATTAGTTATGGACTTACTCAGTATGTAAACAGTACGTGTTGGTACTATCCTTTCCCTCATCCCTGCCCCCCCCAAAGGGACCCTTCTCATTAGGGATGTCCATCATCCCCATGGGAACTGTGGTTTGTGCATTGTGGGGGTAGCGGCAATGTCTCTGTGTATAGTGTCCCAACTTGAGGCTCTAACAATCTTTCCGCCTCCTCTTGCATGAAATTCCCTGAGCCATGTTGGGTTCGTTTAAGTCTACTTCAGTCTCTGTTTTTTTTTTTTTTTTTTTTTTTTTTTGGTTTTTCATCTTAGGAGCCTCTGGATCTCTCAGTGTCTATCTCCTTCACCCTTGTGCTGATATCAGGTTCACTGAGAAAGCAACATTCTTTCACATCTCCCCAATTCCTCTATGGTTTCAGCTGGGGCCACAGGAGATTTTTCTAAGGAAAAACCATGTAAAAGATTTAAAGTGTGGACATCAACTTGAAGGAAGAGGGAGATGACAGGGATCTGAGACAGAGAACAGCATATACAGCAGCCCCGTGATGGCAGAAGAGGGCCACATCGTGAATGAAGGCCAGTGTGGTAGAACCACCAGGGGCAATGAGGAGAATGCTTTGAGATGTGTTCTGGGTTTGTAACAAAATGAGACATTTGCAGGTCCCTGTTGAGGAAATTGTCTTTAGGGGCTGGGGAGATGGCTCAGTGGATAAAGCAGTTGCTGTACAAGTTGAATATCTGAGTTCAGATCTCCAGAACGCATTGTAAAAGAGCTGGACACTGAAGCAGCAGCACAGCACCCTTAATGTCAGTGTGCCCAGTGTGCGGAGGGCGGAGATAGAGACACTCCTGAGCCAGCTAGCCTGCGAAACACAGCAGTGAACAGCAAAGTGGGAAGCCTTGCCTCAAAACAAGGTGGAAGGTGAGGGCCTGCACCCCAAATTGTCTTCCAGCATCCACTTGCATGCAGTAGCATGTGTGTGCTCACATGCACAGAAATGAACATGCACACACACATGCACGTACACACGTACACCCCTACCAAAAAGTTGTGTTTACCTGAGGAACGAGGAGATGCCGCTACCTGGGGTTGAACAGGGAGGGAAGGTGAAGTGCAGGGGTGGGTTCAAGAGGGACAAGTGAGTCACGACCAGGCTTTCCTCCTGAAAGATTTCTCTGGCTATACTGGTTGTACTGTCCTTAGCTTGCAGTGTGTGCAGGCTGTGCTCTTGAGAGCACAATAGCAGCTAGGTCTCTGCTGATGGTCTGTGAAATTAATGGCTCCTGAGGGCTTCTGGGGTAGGACAGATAATTATTTACATTGAGTTCATAAAACCTTTTATTTGTTTTGGTTTCTTGAGGTAGGGTCTCACTCTAGTCCAGGTTGACCTGGAATTCACTCTGTATTCTCAGGGTGGCCTCGAACTCATGGCAATCCTGCCTCTGCCTCCTGAGTGCTGGGGTTAAAGGCGTGCCCCACCAGGCTCCGCTGAGGTCATGAAACTTTTGTGGGTGATAGAGTGAGGAGAGGAATGGAAAAGTAGGAACAGTAGAACTTCGTAAAGGCTGGAGTCAGGCATGAGGCAGATGGGAACATGAGATACAGTGAGGAAAAGAGAAAGAGTAGAAGGAGGAAAGGAAATGAGGATAGCCTGGGAGAGATACAATTGATAATTACCAACTATCCAGTTGGTAATTCTCATTGCTGGGATAAATTTGCCAACCAGAAGCCACTTAGGGAAGGAAAGAGTTACTTCCGCTAGTAGTTTGCGAGAATGGTGTTCATAATGGCAGGAGAAGCACAGCAGGGACAGGGAGACAGCATTACATCACCACATCAGCCGAGGAGAAGTAGAAAGAGAATGGAAAGAGGGCTAGACTACAAAAACTCAGGGTCAGCCTGGCTAGAGCGAGATCCTACCACAAAAAACAACAACAACAACAACAACAAAAGGCTTGAGTAGCCTTGCGCCTTCAGCGGTGTCATAGCCTCCCTGATGAGCAAAACCTGGCCTGAGCCTGCAGCTCTCCTTGGCAGCCATCCCTAGTCTTGACATCACCAAACTCCTGGGGTCTGCATTGCAACGTTGGGTTTCCCTTCACAGCTTCATGTAGGGCAGGGACTTTGACCCTGCCTCACCTCCCTGTGCTTACCTTTAGCAGATCTCTGGAACCATGATGCAATCCATGACCCCCTCCGTCTCGCCTTTTTCAGTTTTCTAAAACCAGGTACCATATGGGCAACACTGCCAAGTTTTGCTGCCGGGTCAGGATGAAGCCTGGCTTTGGACCACAGTTGTAGCAAGCTCTGTACACTGACCTTGGGGAGCAGAGACCTCTTTCAGCATTCTTCAGGTCTTTTCTTTTCAAATGAATTCCTATTCTTTGGGGGCTAGGCAGATGGCTCAATCGCTAAAGATGTTTGCTTGCAAAGTCTGCTGGCTCAGGCTCAATTTCCCAGCCACCTATATAAAGTTGGATTCAAAAAGGGGAGTGAGTGTGTCTAGTATACATTTGCGGCAGTGAGGGTCACTGGCATGCCCATACCCATATTCGCACACATGAGCTTGCATGTGCAAAAATAAATAATAATTTTTTAAAAAAAATATATTTTATTTATTTGAGAGAGAGAGGAAGAGGCAGAGAGAAAGAGAGAGAGAGACAGAGACAGAGAATGGGCATGCCAGTGCCTCCAGCCACTGCAGATGAACTCCAGATGCATGTGCCCTCTTGTGCATCTGGCTTTTGTGGATCCTGGAGAGTTGAACTGGGAACCTTTGGCTTTGCAGGCAAGTGCCTTAACCACTAAGCCATCTCTCCAGCCCAATAATAAAAATTTTTTAAAAAGAATTCACGCTGGGTGTGGTGGTGCATGCCTTTAATACCACTTGGGAGGCAGAGGTAGGAGGATTGCTGAGAATTTGAGGCCACCCTGAGACTAATTCCAGGTCAGCCTGAGCTAGAGCAAGACTCTTCCTTAAAAAACCAAAAAAAAAAAAAAAAAAAAAAAAAAGAAAAGAAAAAAAAAAAGAATTCTCATTCTGCTGGATGTGGTGGTGCATACCTTTAATCCCAGCACCCAGCACTTGGAAGGCAGATGTAGGAGGATTGTTGTGAGTTTAAGGCTAGCCTTGGACTACAGAGAGAGTTCCAGGTCAGCCTGGGCATGAGTGTTGGGATTAAAGGCATGCATTACCACACCTGGCTGAACTTCATATTTTTATATCTTTTTTGCATCATGTTCTTTTTCATTGTAGATTTGAATCAGGGCAGCTAAAAAAAAAGAAAAAAGAATCCAAACCACAGACTTGATGTTATTCTGCCTTGAAATTTCTTTGCCAAGCACATTAGTCCATTACTTTAAAATTCAGCCTCACTCAAGCTCTCAGGCCACGGGTAGAATGCAGCCAGCTTCTTTGTCAGAATATCACATGACCTGCCTCGAGCCCAGTTCCTGCCTACAGTCCTTGTTCCCCTCTGAAACCTCATGAGCTGCGCCCGCAAGGGCCACAGTTCTCTTGGCCTTCTGGCAAATGGCCACCAGAATGGTCTGTTAAGGTCTGCTTACAGCACTGTAAGGCTTCTCTAGCCCAAAGTTCCAAATCCATCCACGTTCCTCCCACACTGCAGTTCCACGGACTGAAAGTCATATGATAAGTTTACCACAGCAGCAGCTCCATTCCTGCTACACAGTTTCTGTAGCTGTTACTTTCTCACTGCTGGAATAAAATACCTGGTCAGAAGCAGCGTATGGAAGGAAAGAGTTTACTGTGGCTTATAGTTCTAGAGAGCAGAGTCCATCATAGCGTGGAGGCAAGGCAGGGACAGGAAGCTGGTGTCACTGTGCCATCAGCAGAGAGGAAGCACAGAGAACAGCAAGTGAGCTGGACTATAAAACCTCAAGCTGGCCTCCAGGGAGACGCTTCCTCCAGCAAGGGTTCACCTCTTGAAGGTTCCACAAACTTTCAGAACAGTACCATCAGCCGGGGATTAAGTGTTCAAACACGTGAGTCTGTGGGGGGAGATGTTTGACATTCAAGCCATCACATAAACTAAGCCAGCTGTGTGTAAGGTTGGAGGATCTTGTGAAGTGAGTAAATTATGTGCCTTGATGTCAACAGAGGTTCCAGACATTACATCAGCCCATCACAGTCTGGACTGTTTTCCCTGTGGCTGATTCCATCTCAGCCTCTGACAGTACCCTTCTGTAGTCCACTGTCCACATGGTAGTCAGAAGGAGCTTTTAGAGGAAATCAGATCATGTCATATTCTATCTTGAACCTGTCAGTGGTATCCTAGTGCATTTTGAAATAAAATCTAAACCCTGCTATGTCTTCCCACACCTTAATGTGCTCAAGGTCTTACCCTCTTTGGACTGCCTTTCCTCCATTCTCTCCCAATATACCCTGACTCTAGCTTGCTTTGTGTTTCTTTTTTTCTTAATTATTAAATTATTATATTTATTGAGGGAAGTGTAGAGACCAAGGAAAGATACCTACGTGGCTAGAGATCCCATGTGGAGGGTCTGGGAAAACCGTGGAAAGAAAAGAAAGAAAAGAAAGTTCAAGGAGCTCCTGCCATGTGGGGTGTTGGAGGGGGATAAAGAAGCCCATGCAGAGAGTAAGGGCTAGGGGTTCTCTGGCTAGGCCTGGGCCTGGGCCAAGCCAGCCCAGGCCCAGCCAAGGGAAAAACTCACCCACAGCTAGAAGTTCCCAATGGTCAGAGCATGTTTCTTTAGTATACAAGCTCCTTCACACTCCCAGCCCAGAGCTTTGTACTTGTCTCTCTTTCCAGGATACTCTTCTCCCTATGACACAAGACCTCCTGAGAGTGCCTTCTCCTGACCTCCACCAAGCCCCCACCCCCACCAGTCATACTCCTTCATATGATCTATTTTAATTTTTTTAACTAATTTATTTATTTTTTATTTTTTTGAGAGAAAGAGGCAGATGAAGAGAGAGAGAGATTGAGATGATGAGTGGGCACAGCAGGGCCTCCAACCACTGCGAACCAACTCCAGACACATGCACCACCTTGTGCATCTGGCTTATGTGAGTCCTGGGGAATCGAACCTGGGTCCTTAGGCTTTGCAGGCAAGCACCTTAACCACTAAGCCATTTCTCCAGCCCCCTATTTTAATTTCTTAATAGCACATATACCTTATCTGAGGTGTTCTTGCTTTGATATCTTTTTATCTTCTGTGATAGAAGCTGCATGAGAGCAGAAAATCTTGTCAGGGAGCACAGTGCCTGGCACACAATTGGTGCTCACTCACACGAGTAGGAGTGAATGAATGGCCCGAGGATGTGAGACCAAGGAGCCTCTCCTTCAGCTCCGCATCTAGTGAGGATTAACACAGGGCAGCCTTTGCTCAGGCGTGCAATATGGACAATCTTTTCCTTCTACTGAGGAAATGTTTTGTGTGTTTGTTTAGTTTTTCAGGGTAGGGTCTCACTGTAGCACAGGCTGACCTGGAATTCACTATGTAGTCTCAGGGTGGCCTTGAACTCATGACGATCCTCCTACCTCTGTCTCTGTGCGCCACCACGCCCAGCTTACTGAGGAAATTCTATTCTGACCTTTAGGTTCTGCCTCTATACAGTGCTATCAGAATTTGCAGCTCAGTCTCCTGTACTCACAGCCTGTGGACCATCCTCATCCATCGCAGCTGCTCACCCGACACTTCCTTTGTTGAGACTGGTACCTCTTACTGAGCTTGCCACGTGCCAGGCACTAGGCTACATGATTCCCATGTACTGTTCTTTTTCTTTTTTCTTTTGCTGAAGTTCTGAGGTTTGAATTCACAGCTTTATACATGCTAGGCAAGTGATTGATTACTCCTCAACCTCAGCCCATTTAACTCTTTCTATACCCCTGAGAATTATTTACCTTTATTATTCTCATTTTCCAAGTGAGCAAACTGAGACACAGCAAGGTTAAGTAACTTCTAGTAAGTGGCAGCACCGCCTGGGGCTCTGCCGAGATCTGCAGCTGCTTCTCTCTAGGGTACGCCCTCGTCACTGTGCCGTACTGCAGCCCCTAGCTTTGACATGGAGGTCAGCGCCTTGCTCTGGGTAAGCACCTAAGTGTGCAAAGGTCGTTGTGGAGTGGGGCCTATTGAAACTAGGGAAGCCAGCTAGGAGGCTGTTAGCATGACTTAGGCTGAGTTAATTAAGGCCTGCATTATTCATTTTCATGAGCTCTCAGGAGGTCTTACTGAATGTGTAAGCACTGATGAGCTCTTAAAGAAGGTAGTAATAGAGGAAGGTAGTGAGACAGCTTTAGGCAAAGCCCCTATTTCGTGCTGGAACAAATTGCAACTTCACAGTTCTCCAGATCAGCGCTTTCAGAATCGATCAGAAGAAAGTGCTGGAATTGAAGGCCAGAGAGATTCAGCTCAGCATTGGAGCCAAGTAGTGCTGAGCATTGAATCGAAGTTCTAGGAGAGGGGCTGGAGAGAGATGGCTCAGTGGTTTAAGATGCTTGCTGGGCTAGGAAGATAGCTCAGCAGTTAAAGGCATTTTGCAAAGCCTATTGACCTGGATTCATTTCCCTGGTACTCACATAAAGCCAGGTACACAAAGTGCTGCATGCATCTGAATTTGTTTGCAGTTGCAAGATGCCTTGGTACACCCATTCTCTTTCATGTTCATTCCCTCTCTCTCTCCTGGTACTCCTGCCTCTGCCTCTTCAGCAGTACCCTACCGGCATGTAGCACCACAACCGGCCCGCTCTCTGTCTCTCTGTCTCTCTCTTCTTGGTGGCCTTGGGTTTGAGTTCCCAGTACCTACATAAAGCCAGATACACAAAGTGGAACATGTATCCTGGAGTTCATTTGCAGTATCAGGAGGCTCTGATGCACTTACACTGTTTCTCAAATAAAAAAGAAACAAACATATTAAACAAACAACATATTAAAAACAAGCTGGGGGCTGTAGAGATGGCTTAGCAGTTAAGGTGCTTGCCTATGAAACCTAAGGACCCATGTTCAATCTCTCTCCAGATCCCGCATAAAACAGATGCACAAAAGTGACGCAACCACAAGGTCGCACATGCCCAGTAGGTGGCGCAAGTGTCTGGAGTTCGATTGCAGTGGCTGAGGCCCTGGTGTGCCAGTTCTTTCTCCCTCTCTCCCTCTCTCTCTCAAAACAAAAAACGAAACAAAACAAAACAAAAACAAGCTGGGTATGGTGACACACACCTTTAATCCCAGCACTTGGGAGACAGAGGTAGAAGGATTGCTATGAGTTTAAGGCCAGCCTGGGATTACAGAGTGAGTTCCAGGTCAACCTGAGCTAGAGTGAAACCCAACCTTGGAAAAGAAGCTCAGAAAGAGTAGATGGGGTGAAGTGGGAAACAGATCAGTCTGGATTTTGTGTGGATCAGGCCTGCTCAGAGCTGGACTATTTTGAAGAAATCTTCAAACTTTCAAATCCTGGAGTCAAATGTGGTGGTGCCTTTCTAATTCTAGCACTTGGGAGGTGGAAACAAGAAGATCAGGAGTTCAAGGCCAGCCTTGGCTACACAGTGAGTTCAGTTCAAGACCAGCCAGTGTTACATGAGACCTGGTGTCAACAAACAAAGCACAAATACCAAACCATGGTAAGTGGGTTATAACAGAAGCATGGATCATGGGTAGAGAGCCACACCCACCTCTTATGGTAGACTTTAAAACCTCCCCAGAACAAGTTGCTGAAGGAGCTCTGATTGCTGGTGCCCAGGGATGCTGGGACATGGGGCTAAGTAAATATTTGCTGTGCAAAAGAATGAATGGCTTTGTAGAGAATAGACCAACTTTCTTTTTTATTTTTATTTTTTACTGACAACGTCCATAATTGTAAACAATATCCCATGGTAATTCCCTCCCCCCACTTTCCCCTTTGACTCCACTCTCCATCATATCCCTTCCCCCTCTCAATCAGTCTCTCTTTTATCTTGGTGTCATGACCTTTTCCTCCTATTATGATGGTCTTGTGTAGGTAGTGTCAGGCACTGTGAGGTCATGGATATCCAGGCCATTTTGTGTTTGGAGGAGCATGTTGTAAGGAGTCCTACCCTTCCTTTGGCTCTTACATTCTTTCCACCACATCTTCTACAATGGACCCTGAGCCATGGAAGGTGTGATAGAGATATTGCAGTGCTGAGCACTCCTCTGTCATTTCTTCTCAGCACCATGGTGCCTTCTGAGTCATACCAAGGTCACTGCCATCTGAAAAGAGAAGGTTCTCTAACCAAAAGTGAGAGTAGCATTAATATATGGATATGAACATTAAGAGAAGTGCTTACTGGGTAGTTTGGTGAGCATAGTATATACTTTTAGCCAGACAGCAACAGACATTATACCCCTAGGGCTCATGACTACCCCTGTTGTAGGTTTTCAGTATCAGGGATATATTCTCTCTCATGGAGCAGGCCTCAGGTCCAATTAGAGGGCATTTGGTTTCCCCCATAACAGACGTGCCACTATTGCACCAGTTGGCTCATTTGGCCTGGCTGGCCAAACATAAGGCTTGCAGTGTCTACTGTTGGGTATCTTCACTGGTGATTTCTCTCTCTCCCATTGAATTGCATGTAGCATGGCTTTTTCCAGCTTATTGCCAGCTGGTCTACATGGAGGAGGTTTTCAGCTCAGCTCCAGCAGGGTTTCTCCGTGACCTTACAGCCCAAATATATGGAGTCTTCAGCAGTAGGATTTTACCATCTATTCCTGATGGGAAACCAAGGGCCTTGGCAATGGCCTGTAATGTTTTGGGGACATCAGGGGCCTCCCTGGCCAACAACTCACTGGAAGGTATCCCATCCCTGGCACTGAAAATTTTCTAGTAACAATCTATGACTCCTGTGTGTTCCATTGTCCAAAAAAATAGGTTTTCATATGACTTATTTATATCCTCTTAGATTTTGATTAGCCCTCCCTCCACCTTTCCTTTACTCAATCTCTTCCCCTGACCTCACTTAGGCCTTTTGACCCCCATTGATCTGTTCTTCTAATTACATACATACAATACCATCCTATTAAGTCCCCACCTCCCTCCCTTTCTGTTCCCTTTATATCTCCTTTCTAGCTTACTGGCCTATGGTACTAAGTTTTCTTCCTACTCACACAGAAGTCCAGTCATTTGTAGCTAAGTAGATCAACTTTCTTAAGGGTCATGGTCAGTTTACGATAAATAGACAATAAATATTCATTGAGTCAGTGTCATTGAACAAAAATATTGACTCTAAGCTGGGCATGGTGGCACACACCTTTAATCCCAGTACTTGGGAGGCTGAGGTGGGAGGATTGCTTTGAGTTTGAGGCCAGCCTGAAATTACATAATGAATTCCAGGTTAGCCTGGGCTGGAGTGAGACCCTATCTCAAAAAACAACAAAACAGAAATGATGATTCTACATAGCAGTTTCTTCTTTCCCTTCATTGCAGTGTCCAGCCTACACCCTCTCACCGTCTCTCAGCACACAGTAGGCTAGTGCGTGAAAATTGGGAAACCTGTGGGCATTCTCAACCTGACTTTACCTGATCTGTCAAGGAGTTTCAGTGGTAGAGCTGTGGACAGAATTGCCAAGCAGAGCCTTGGGCTGAGAACTGGGGTCAGTCTAGGCTGCAAATGTACTTCCTTCAAAACGTATAGATAATTGTCATAGCAATGGTTTGCCTTGGCCGTGTAGCCAGGGTTCACAGAAGTAGTCAGCACAAAGAAAACATCTTTGTTGATTCTAAATTTGCTGCTAGGTTACAGCAACACACCTTAGATAATGGAGAGTTTGATCATTTCCCATAAGGTAGTAACAAGTTTGCTTTGGCCTTGGTAGTTAGGGAGTCAGGATGTGAGTACTGTATCAATTTCTTACTGCTTTCATAACACATGCAGTGACTTAAATAACATTGACTTGCCATCTTTCCGTTCTGTGGGTCCGAAGTCTGATGTCAATGCACCAAAATCGAAGTGTTGCCCCCAGGGCTGTTTCTTTCTGGAAGCTCCAGGCAGAATCTCCCTTTGCCTTTTCCATCTTGTTAGATTCAGTCACCTGCCTTCTTTGGCTCAGTTTCCTCTCTCCATCCTTTCCTCTCTCTTCAGAGCCATAAATCACATTTTTCAGACTTTGTCCTCACATCCCCCCCTCTCTTTCTGATTCTGCTCTTCTGCCTCCATATTCTAAGGATGCTTATTTGGTTATTTATTTACGTATTTTACACAGGTTCTCACTACGTAGACCAGGCTGACCTTGAACTTGTGGCAGTCCTCCTGCTTCAGTATCCAGAATATTATAACACACACTGCCATACGTGGCTTAAGGATGCATTGGGTCACATTGAGATCACTTTGTCATTTACATAACTCATGACAGTCTCCTTGGCAGGTCAGCTGACTCGCATCCTTCCTCTACCTGTGCTCGGAATTCTCCTGTGCCTGATAAGGTCATACTCCCAAGTTCCTGGATGTGCGTCATTATCTTCCCATCACAGTGTTGTACTGGGTAGGAGGGTCTCCAAGTGGGCTTCAAAAGAAGAATCAGCGAGCTGGAGAGATGACTTAGTGGTTATAAAGGCACTTGCCTGCAAAAACTTAGGACCACCCAGGTTCAGTTTTCCAGAACCCACATAAGCCAGATGTACAGGGTGGCACATTTGTCTGGAGTTCGTTTGCAGTGGCTAGAGGCCCTGACGTGCCCATTCTTTCTCTCTGTCTCTTTCTCTCTCAAATATACATACACATATATATGTACACACACACACACACACACACACACACACACACACACACACACATACAGACACACACTTAAAAAAAAAAAAGAATCAGTGACACTAGAGTCTGGAGTTTGTTTCTAGTTGCTGAAGACTGGGAAGGGCAGCTCATGGGTGATGGCAACTGGCCTCTGAGAAGAGCAGGCCTTTAACATATACACAGGGCCTCATGGACCCCTGTTTTCTTTCTATTGGGTCTTTTATTCAGTGAGGAAGTAATTCAAGTCACTAGAGAATTAGAAATCTAGGTCAGATTCATGACAGGGTCTATGAGGAACCAGGATTCAGATGCTCTGCTGGATGAAGAGGCAGATGGAGTTGGATAAGGAAAGAGAGAATAATTGCCTCCCAAGTGCTGGGATTAAAGGCGTGTGCCACACGCCCAGCCAATTTCTTCTTTAAAAAAATATTTTATTTGTGAGAGAGAGACTAATTGAGTGAGTATGGGCGCACCAGGACCTCCTGCCACTGCAAACATGCTCCAGACACATGTGCCACCTTGTGCGTCTGACTTGTGTGGGTCCTGTGTATTTCTTTAAAATTTTATTATTGTACTCATGAGAGACAGACAGACAGAAACAGAGAATGGGTGCACACAAGAACTTCTTGCCACTGCAAATGAACTCCAGACATATGCACCTCTCCAGCCCTTGTTAGTGTGTGTTTTTATTTTATTTTTGAGAGAGAGAGAGAAAGAGAGAAAATGGGCGCGCCAGGACCTTTCAGCCACTGTGAATGAACTCCAGACATCTGTGCCCCCTTGTGCATGTGCACCATTGCATGCTTGCATCATTGTGCATCTGGCTACGTGGGACCTGGAGTTTCAAACATTGTATTCTTAGGCTTCACAGGCAATTGCCTTAACTAAGCCATCTTTCCAGCCCTAATGTATATTTTAATACCCTCACTTTTCTTTTATGGAAAGAATTGATGTGCCAGGGCCTCAGCCACTGCAGTTGAACTCCAGACGCTTGTGCCCCCTAGTGGGCATGAGTGACCTTGAGCTTGCCTCACCTTTGTGTGTCTGGCTTACATGGGATCTGGAGAGTCGAACATAGGTCCTTAGGCTTTGCAGGCAAGTGCCTTAACCACTAAGCCATCTCTTCAGCACCCCTCCCACTTCTTTTTATCTAGAGTCTGTTGTAGTCAATCTAACTCAGGTTAACATAGTGGGTCATCATCAAGAAGTTACTAGAAGGAAGTACAGAAAAAATGATTACTTGGAAATAGGATTTTTAGTCTAGCTCACTTTTTCTCCCCTCCTTCCTATTCTTTTTCTTTTAAGATTATATAATGTGTTTCTCACGAAGCTAATTTCTTGTGAATCACAAGCCCTGCTGAAAATCTGGTAAAGTTATGGACATCTGTCACACCACCAAATGCACATTTGCATATGTTACTATAGCCCTTCTGAAGCACAGTCATAGGTAACCCAGCAAAACGTTCTCCGATTGAGAGATCCATCCCATAAATAGTGATGGCATCAGAGGAAGTGATTGCCACCCTTTGAGAAACCTGCAGCAAGCATGTCCCAAGAGACCTGAGGTCCCTTTCTTTTTGTTTTTAGTGATTTTGAACACATTTTTTTGTTTTTTTTTTTTAAAGCACATTTTTATGTGCTTAAAATTTAGGGAACATTTCAAGTGTATATCAAAAAAGAGAGATTTGCATAATGAATCATCATGTACCATTGATTTGGCTTCAACAATGAACACTCCATTTTGTTTCCTGTCTCTATCCATTTTCCAAATACCAGATAGCACATTGTGTCATGAGTAAGCTTCAGTGTGTATCAGCAAAGAAAAAGGACTCTTTTTTTAAAAATGACATTATTGGAGCTGGGAAGGTGGCTCAGTAGTCAAAGGTGTTCGTTTGCAAAACCTTCCAGCCTGGGTTCAGTTCCCCAGTACCCATGTAAAAGTCAGATGCACAAAGTGGTGCATGCATTTGGATTCATATGTAGTGACAAGAGGCTCTGGTGCAAATATAAGTGAATAAATATTTAAAAAATAAAATAGAAAAGATGATAACATCAAAATAAAAGAAAAACTAATTGAGAACAGAAGGGGATATGATGGAGAGAAGATTTGTGAAGGAGAAAGTGGGGAGGGAGGAGGGAATTATCATGATATGCTGTCTATAATTATGGAAGTTGTCAATTAAAAAGTTAAAAAGAAATAAAATAGAATAGAAATGACAGTATTGCTGAATCACAAGATTATTATCATACTTTAAAAAGTAACACTAGCCAGGCGTGGTGGCACACGTTTTTAATCCCAGCACTCAAGAGGCAGAGGTAGGAGGATCACTATGAGTTTGAGGCCAGCCTGAGACTACATAGTGAATCCAGGTCAACCTGGGCAAGAGCGAGACCCTACCTTGAAAACAAAACAAAACAAAGACAAAAACAAAAAGCAGGTCTGGAGAAATGGCTTAGTGGTTAAGGCACATGCCTGCGAAGCCTAAAGACCAAGGTTCAATTTTCCAGGTCTCACGTAAGCCAGATGCACAAGGTGGCACATGCATCTGGAGTTCATTAGCAGTGGCTGGAGGCCCTGGTGTGCCCATTCTCTCTCTCTTTCTCCCTTTTTCTGTTTCTAATAAATAAATAAACAATAAATAATAAATCTGGGCTGGATAGATCACTTAGCGATTAAGGCATTTGCCTGCAAAGCCAAAGGACCCAGGTTCGATTCCCCAGGACCCACGTAAACCAGATGTACAAGGTGGCGCATGTGTCTGGAGTTTGTTTGCTAGAGACCCTGGCCTGCCCATTCTCTCTCTATCTGTTTCTCTTCTCTCTATCTCTCTCTGCTTGCAAATAAGTAAATAAATGTTTTTTTTTTTTTTTAAAGCCAGAAGCTGCCTGGCATGGGGTGGTGACCCTACCTCAAAAAAATAAAAATAAATAATAAATAAAGCCAGGCATGTTGGCTCACATTTAAAAAAATATTTATTTATTTTAAGAGAGAGAGAAAGATACACACACAGAGAATGGGTGTGCCAGAGCCTCCAGCTATTGCAAACGAACTCTATATGCATGTGCCCCCTTGTGCATCTGGCTTACGTGGGTACTGGGGAATTGAACCTGAGTCCTTTGGCTTTGCAGGCAGGCGCCTTAGCCACTAAGACATCTTTCCAGCTCCCTTAGCTCACATTTTTAATTCCATCACTCTGGAGGAGGATGGTTAGTGAGTTCCAGGTCAGCCTGAGCTAGAGTGAAATCTAGCCTCAAAACAAGCAAAAAGGTAGCAATAAAGCTGGGCGTGGTGGCGCACGCCTTTAATCCCAGCACTCGGGAGGCAGAGGTAGGAGGATTGCCCTGAGTTTGAGGCCACCCTGAGACTACATAGTGAATTCCAGGTCAGCCTGGGCTAGAGTGAGACCCTACCTTGAAAAACCAAAAAAAAAAAAAAAAAAAAAAAAGGTAGCAATAATGCCCAATATAATCAAATATCCATTCAGTTGCTTACATTTCTGTAGGTGTGTGAGTGCACTTGTGTGCACAGGTGCATGCAGGTGTTGATGTATGTGTGGAAGGAAGCCTGGGGCTGGTGTTGGGTGTCACCCTCTACTGGTGTCCACCTTATGGTATTGAGACAGCCTCTCACTGAAGCCAGAACCTGCTGATTGGGCTGCACTCGCCAGGCGCTTGTCCTGAAGATCCCTTCTCCACCTCCCAAGAGCTGGCGTTTCAGGCTGGCTGCCATGCCCATGGCATTTTGTGGGTGCTGGGATCTGAATTTAGGTCCTCATGCTTATTCAGCAAGCACTTCACAGACTGAATGACCCCCCTGTCTCTACAGTTCTCTCTAATTTTTTTCAAGTGCCTGTTTTATTTGAGCCAAAGTCCACATGTCTACATTCAAGTGTGACCTTTCATGTGCTGCAGCTAATGGTGATTGACAGTGGCTAGTCTTTGGCAAGACAAAGGGTAATTAGTCATTGAATTTAGGCTGTGCATAACCAATTTAAATTAATGAAACTAATAAGTTTCCAACCTAAATTTTTCAGATGGTTGACCTTGCTTTTCATGTTTAGATTTTATAGCTTAGAGTCAAGAAATCTATCATTCTTCCTATCCATCCCCCCACCCCGGATTCTCACTTTGTTCTGTGGTGGGTTAGCTGTTTGTGGATGATATCAACTATTATAAGTAATTGATTCCTGTTCTCTGATATTAAAAAACAGTGGGGCTGGGCGTGGTGGCACACGCCTTTAATCCCAATACTCTAGAGGCAGAGGTAGGTGGATTGCCATGAGCTTGAGGCCACCCTGAGACTGCAGTGAATTCCAGGCTAGCCTGAGCTAGAGCAAGATTTTACCTTGAAAAAAAATTTAAAAAAATCCATGGGCTAGAGAGATGCTTGAGCAGTTAAGGCACTTGTCTGTGAAGCCTGAGGACCCATGTTCGACTCTCCAGATGCCACATAAGCCAGATACGAGGTGACACATGTGCAAGGTTGCACATGTACACCAGGTGGTGCACGCATCTGCAGTTAAAGTGGCTGGAGGCCCTGATGTGCCAATTCTGTCTCTCTGTCTTGTTCTCTCTTGCTCTTGCTCTCTCTCATTAAAAAAAAAAAAAAAGCCAGTCTCTTGGGCTTGCCTCAACCCCCCCCAAAAAAAAACCAGTGGGGAAATCAACATTAATAACAACTATCCATATATAAAAAAGATTCATCAGGTCTGGGAAAATTGCTCAGTTAATAAAGTGCTTGTTGTGCAAGCATAAGGATCTGAGTTGAGATCTCTAGCTCTCATGTGAAAGAATGTAAGAGCCAAAGGAAGGGTAGGGCTCCTTACAGTGCACTCTTCCACACACCAAATGGCCTGGATATCCATGACCTCGCAGTGTCTGACACTACCTACACAAGACCATCATAATAGGAGGAAAAGATGATGACATCAAAATAAAAGAGAGACTTATTGAGAGGGGGAGGGGATATGTTGGAGAGTGGAGTTTCAAAGGGGAAAGTGTGTGTGTGGGGGAATATCATGGTTTATTGTCTATAATTATGGAAGCTGTCAATAAAAAAAAATTTAAAAAAGAAAGGTGGGGCCTGGAGGGATGGCTTAGCATTTAAGGTGCTTGCCTGCAAAGCCAAAGGACCCAGGTTCGGTTCCCCAGGACCCACGTTAGCCAGGTGCACAAGGAGTTTGTTTGCAGTGGCTGGAGGCCCTGGTGCGCCCATTCTCTCTCTCTCTCCCTCCCTTTTTCTCTGTTAATTAAATAAATAAATGTTGATGGCACCTGAAGAATAAACCCCACACCCACACACACGAGTGCACTCACACAGAATAGAAAGGTGTTGGATACTCGCCATGTGGTGATCACTGTCCTGGGTCTCGGGTAGGTGGTGTGAGCAAGAAGGAGCACTCCCCTTCTGGAGCCTGTAGGGGCTCAACTGCTTACGCAGTAGTCTATTATATTAGGCTTTGGAGAACACAAGGACAAAGGATGTGTGGCTCCTGCTGTTAGGAATCCATGATCTAAAAGACAATTAGCTAGATAAGCAAATAAGAAATAAGTCCAAATAAAGCCAGGTTTTCCCCCTTAAACTGCTAGCTTGCCTACATGCACAGGGCCCTAGGTTCAATCCCCAGTACAGCAAAAGGAAGGAAGGAGGGAGGGAGGGAGGAAGGAAGAAAGGAAGGAAGGAAATAATTATCTTCTTCAGGAAAGATTGTATGTAGAGGCCTTTACAACTTAGCTGAGAGTGAAATTCACCTGCTCTGGAAAATTGTATCATTAAAGCACCTATGATTATGAGGAAGATACTGATGTTAAAGGCACATTTAAAGGTTTTGAATTTGAGTATTGTTTTGTAAAATGTATAAAAATATTTTGGTGTGGGGAGTGGCTTGGGACAAGGTCTCACTTGTAGCTCCGATTAGAACTCTGTAGTCCAGAGTGGTCTTTGAACCCATGGCTGTTCTCCTGTCTCAGCCTCCTGAGTACTAGGATTACAGGCATGAGCTACCATGCCCAGTGTTAAAAGGTAATATTTCTGGGCTAGGAAGGTAGCTCTTCCTGGTTAAAGTTAAAGGGTGTTTACTTGCCAAGCCTGCTGGCACCTGGGTTCAGTTTCCTAGTACTTACATAAAGGCAGATGCACAAAGTGGCAAGAGGCTCTGGCATGCTTATACTCTGTGTGTTTGCAAATAAAAACATGTTTATAAAAAGTAATATTTCTTTTAAATTTATTTATTTAAGAGAGAGAAGGAGAGAGAGGAAGAGGCAGATAGAATGGGTGTGCCAGACTCTCCAGCCATTAGAAATGGACTCCAGATGCATGCACCACCTTGTGCATCTAGCTTACATAGGTACTGGGGAATCGAACCTGAGTCCTTAGGCTTTGCAGGCAAACATCTTATCCACTAAGCAATATCTCCAGCCCTTTTATGTTAATTTATTTATTTGAGAGATAGAGACACACACACTAAGAGAAAGAGTATGGTGTACCAGAGCCTCTGCAAATATACTCCAGATGTATGCACCACATTATACCTCTGGCTTTACATGGATACTGGAGAAACAAAACTAGGCTTTGCAAGCAAGTGCCTATAACCACTGAGCAATATCCCCATTCCCTCTTAGAAGGCTTTTTGATGGGCATAACATCTCCATTTAGCTAAAGAACAGAGGAAATTTCCTTCTAGGCTCTGTGACCTTCCAAGTCCTAGACTTCTGACTCAATTCTCAGTACCAGGAATGAATTCCCTCCCACTGAGCAGGGCTTGTATCCAATCAGCAGTTAATTAGGTGCCACTACTGCACCCATGGTTACATCTTGCCTGGCTGGTTGATTTTGTCGCTTGCAGGATCCACTGCGTGTTCACACTGTTGATGACGTTCTCCTCCAGCATCCCATTGCACCTTCAAGGGTCATGGCCACTGTCAACCAAGTTCTCAGTGTCCTGTGACTGCAGCCTGTGCCATCTTCAGCAACAGGATCTTAACATCTCATTCTAGTGGAAAACCAGGCACTTTGGCAATGGCCTGTTTTATTTTAGGGGCCTCCTTGACCAAACGGTTCACTGTGGGAGGGTGACCCATCTCTAGCATGGGATTCAGCATGACTTGAGAGTGAAGCTTTCTCCATCCACTCCTTTGTAGCCTTTTCTTTTCCCAAAGTATTTATTATTTATTTATTTGCACATGTGTATATGTACATGTGCGCACATGCCAGGGCCTCCTGCAGCTGCAAATGAACACTGACTACTTGCACTGCTTTCGTGTCCGGTGTATGTGGCTGGTTGAGAAATTGAACTTGGGTTGGCAGGCTTTGTAAGCAAGTGCCTTTAGCCACCAAGCCATCTTCCCAGTCCCCTTTGTAGCACTTTCAAATTGGCTTTTTTCATTTAGTAATATGCATTTTAAGGTATTTTTGGTTTTTTTTATGGCTTGAGTTCATTTCTTTTTAGTGTTAAATAATAACTCTCTTGTGTAGATATACCACAGTATGTTCACCTAGAAGAAAATCCGCATTGTTTCTGAGTTTGGCAATGATGAATAAAACTTATTTTAAAAACCTGTTTTTATGTCAATGTAAGTTTTCATTTGCAGGAAGGGGAGGTCACTACCAATGAGGCCAGTTTCTGGAACATAAGGGAAGTCTGTGTTTACTTTGGAAGGAACTGTCTTATAACGTGGTTGGAGAACTTTGCTTTTCCACTGCGGTGGTGGCAGGTCCACGGCTTCATCTCCTCTCTGGCATCTGGTGATGTTGGTGTCCTGGGTGTCAGCCACAGTGGCATAATAGGGTATAGACTGTGTGTGTGCATGTGTGTATATATATTTAATTTTTTGTTTATTTTTATTTATTTATTTGAGAGAGACAGAGAAAGAGGCAGAGAGACAGAGAGAGAGAGAGAATGGGCGCACCAGGGCCTCCAGCCACTGCAAACAAACTCCAGACGTGTGCGCCCCCTTGTGCACCTGGCTTATGTGGGTCCTGGGGAATTGAGCCTCAAACCGGGGTCTTTAGGCTTCACGGGCAAGCGCTTAACCACTAAGCCATCTCTCCAACCCCAAACGGTATATTTTTAAAAAATAACTATTAAATATAATATGGAATAACTAAATCAAAAGAAAATTTATATTATCTGTCACTTCATCATTAAAAAAATTTCTTAAGTAGAAACTTTGTATAGACACATTATATGTTACTACCAACATTTCCCTCCTCCCTGCCCCGATTCCGCTGAGGGCTCTCCTCAGTGGGACTGCTGGTATTCCCCTAGGGGTTGTGGGTTATGACATGTCAGAGCAGCAGTCAGTCATTGTAAGGGGGCGCAGTGCCTCTGGACATCCCCTTCCACCCTATGGCTGATACAGTCTTTCTGCCCGCTTTTCCACAGAATTCCCTGAGCCGTGGTGGGCGTGCTGTAAGTCTGCTTTAGTGTTTAGCTCTCAGCAGCTTCTGGATCTCTGCTTTGGTGCGTTTTGAGTGTCCTCAGTGTCTGTCTCCGTGACCTTAGCACTGATTGTGAGGCTCCCCATGGAAGCAGCACTCTTGGTCATCTCGCCAGTTCCTCTGTGGTGTCACCTGGGCCCTGGCTGATGTACGAGGGGTGGTTCATGTCCTCACTTCTCACTTCCAGTGCAGAGGAACCGGCAGTCTGTAGATTTTTTTTTTTCTTTTTTTGAGGTAGGATCTCACTCTAGCTCAGGCTGACCTGGAGATCACTCTGTAGTCTCAGGGTGGCCTTGAACTCATGGCAGTCCTCCTACCTCTGCCTCCCAAGTGCTGGGATTAAAGGCATGCACCACCATGCCCGGCTGTAGATCTTTTTTTGAGACAAGGTCTGACTGTGAGGCTCAGACCAGTCTAAAACTCATGATTCCCCAGTCCTCATACATGCTGGAATTATATGTATGCAACACCATGCCTGGCTGACTCTCTTTGTTTTGTTTTTTTGAGGTAGGGTCTCACTCTAGCTCATGCTGACCCGGAATTCACTATGTTGTCTCAGGGTGGCCTCGAACTCTCAGCAATCCTCCTACCTCTGCCTCCCGAGTGCTAGGATTGAAGGCGTGTACCACCACACCTGGCTACTGACTCTTAATTTATTTAAAATTTTATTTGTTTGTTTGTAAAGAGGAGAGAGAAAAAGAAAGAGAGAGAATGAGAATGGGTACAGCCGGACCTCTTGCCACTGCAAATGAACTCCAGGTGCATGTGACACTTTGCACATCTGGCTTTACATGGATACTGAGGAATCAAACCTGGGCTGGCAGGTTTTGCAAGCAAGCACCTTTGACCACTGAGCCATTTCCCTGCCCAACTCTTAATTTTTTTTTTTTTCAAGGTAGGGTCTCACTCTAGCTCAGGCTGACCTGGAATTCACTATGTAATCTCAGGGTGGTCTTGAACTCACAGCAGTCCTCCTACCTCTGCCTCCGAGTGCAGGCATAAAGGGCGTGCACCACCACGCCTGGCCCAACTCTTAATTTTTTAAAGAAAAAAAAATTACTTAATTGTTTGAATAGCCAAATAAAGCCCACATACTCCAATCAGTTTATTGTCTCTTTTAACCTCCTTCTGATTCCCTTTAGTAGAAAATAGTACGTTAAGAGACCAGTGTGGGTGTCAGTGGCTCTCACTGGTCATTTGAGTGAGCAGAATCTGGATTCTAATGACTAACCCATGGAACTCTGCTTTGTAAGATTTTCAGTAAACTGGTATTTGGATTTAGAGGCGTTATCAGATCCAGGGGCAGTTTCTACTCAAAACACATGATCATTACTTTCATTTATTTTCTTCCATAAGAAGAAACTTTTCTCAGTTGCTCTGTGGTACATACAGAGGAAAGCCTAGAGAAATTCTCAGTTTTCAAAATAATGAATTTTGTTTGTATAACCCTCCAATTATGGAGGTAGAACCCAGGATCTTGTGCAGGCTGGGCAAATGTTGTGCCATTGAGCTACATCCATAGTCCCTTATTAAATTAAAAAAATTTTATAGGAGGGACAGAATTGGCATGCCAGGGCCCCTAGTTACTGCAATCAAATTCTAGATGTGTGTGCCACCTTGTGCACATGCGTGACCTTTTGTGCATGTATCACCTTGTATGTCTGGCTTACATGGGTTCTGGGGAGTTGAACTTGGGTCCTTAGACTTCACAGGCAAGTGCCTTAACCACTAAGCCATCTCTCCAGCCTGCCTTTATTAAATTTTAAAGTGGCATAAACTCAGATCTGAACATATTTGATATTTTCAGTCTGTTGATATTGTTGGTGAATAAGGTACTACTTTATTGCTGCTCACATTGGCCTGTTTTTGGCACAGATCTTCTTTAAGTTGGCTCCTGGGTCCTTTTGAGATCACTCTACTTGCCTTTGCGTGCTTCTTTACTGTGTGATATAAGAAATTTTAAGACACATCATATATTTCCTGACTTTGACCTTCAGTCAACCATATCTTCAAGGAACTCAAGGAGTTTCTTTCTTTTTTTTTTTTAACTTTTGTATTTATTTGCAAGGCAAGAGAGAGAACAAATGTGAATTAGAGTGCCAAGATCTAGAGCCACTGCAAATGGACTCCAGACACATGTGCCACTTTATGCATCTGTCTTTATGTGGGTACTGGGGAATCAAACCCAGGCCTTCAGGCTTTAAAAGAAAGTGCATTTAACCTCTGAGCCATCTCTCTAGCCCCCATGATTCCTTTTTGTAAAAAAAACATTTTTTAGCATATAGTAATTATTCATGTAATGGTTTTATTATGACATTTTCATACATGTCTATAATGAACTTAGATCATAATCACACCCCAACTCCTATTACACTCTTCCTTTCACCCATCTCCTTCTTCCTCTCCTAGTTCCCCTTCTTCTTTCATGTCTGATTTTTGGTGAACTCATGACTTTAGTTAGCATGAGTGAGTAGTTGTTCTCAGTGGCTAGGCCACTAAACCACTGAAGAAAATATCTGTCTTCCTCCCCCAGCATCCATTAACTGCTTCTAAATGCCGAGGGAGAGCGGGCTTCAGGAGCTCTTCCCCTCGCCATGATGTTGATCATCCCCACCTGGTGCAGATATCACAGTTGCTGAATCTGATTCCTTTTAGTAGAAAATGAGAGTAAAAGACATACTTATTTATTTGAGAGAGAGAGAATATGGGTGCTTCAGGGCCTCTGCTTCTTCGCCACTTTGTGTGTCTAGCTTTATGTGGGTCCTGGGAAACCAAACCCAGGCCATCAGGCTTTGCAGGCAAGCACCTTAAACTGCTGAGCCATCTCTCCAGCCCCACAAATGAGATTTTTTGTTTGTTTGTTTTTCGAGGTAGGGTTTCACTCTAGTTCAGGCTGACCTGGAATTCACAATGTAGGCTCAGGCTGGCCTCGAACTCATGGCAATCCTCCTACCTCTGCCTCCCTAGTGCTGGGATTAAGGGTGCACGCCACTACACCCGGCTCTGTCATTCTTTTCTTTAAAAATACTTTTATTTATTTGCAAGGAGAGGCAGAGGAAGAGAGGGAGGGAGGGAAGGAGAGAGAGAAAGAGAGAGAGAGAGAGAGAGAGAGAGAGGGAATGGGCACACCAGGGCCTCCTGCCATTGCAAATGAACCCTAAATACATGCATCACTTTGTGCATCTGTCTTTACATGGGTACTGGAGAATCAAACCCAGGCTGGCAGGTTTTGTAAAGAAATGCCTTTAGCCACTGAGCCATCTCCCCAGCTCAACAGTGATTCTTTTAGCAAAGACTTACTAGATAAAAAATATGTGCTGGGTGTTGAGATATGGTCTTGAGGAAGGCATATAGTCCCTCAAGTGGTGGAAAGAAACATTTTCTGCTAAGGAGAATTGCAGCGTGCTGCTGTGGCATATAAAGGGGTGGGGCTAGGTTAGTCTGGAGGGATAAACACTTAGATAAACCTTCCAAGGAAGTGCTTTTTGGCTGAGATATAAAAGATGATAGAAAAATGTTAGCTGTTCTGGTGAGGCAGGAGGGACAGAAGGGAATGGTAGTTCCTGGCAGTCAGCAGTGCTCAGTGAAGGTGTGGGTGTAGTGGTAACAATGAAAATCTTTCCTTCTGTTTAAAGGGCTGGAGTGTGTGCACTGGAGCAGGTGAGAGATGAGACTGAACTTGGTTGAGAGAAAGGGACACTGACTGCCTGAAGGCATATGGTAGGCACTGAATACATGTAGAATGGGTAAATAAGCTTGGTGTTTGTAGTAGACAGTTCCACAATGCTAGGATGAACATCCAACCTGACACAGTTTATGGGAGGAACAGGATTTATTTCAAGCTTGCGGAGTTGAGGGGAAGTTCCATCAATGGCGGAAGAAGCTGGCTGCCATCATAAATCCACGCAGAAAGGAAAACCACTAGCAGCTAGCAGACACCAAAAAGCAGCCCACACAAAAGTCTGCCAGAGCTCAGACCTCTCTGCATACCTTTGGGCTGGAACCAGATCCGCCTCCAAACACACCCCCAGTGACACACCCCAGCCAGGAGCAGGAGACCCAAGTTACAAGCTCTAATAAAGCACCTGAGTCTATAGGGGCAGATGTTCAAATTACCAAAGTCCTTGAAGTGGGAGCTAAGGAATGACGGCCCCATGGCCAGGACTAGACAAGGCAGGGTGCTGGTTTTGAAGGAAGGTTCATGTGTCAGACACATGGGTCTCAACGCGCACATCCCAGTGACTCACGCAGCACTGGCATTGCGAGGCTCCGGAGATGGAAACACTTGATCCTAGGCAAGGCCGAAAGCGAGCAGAGAGGGAAAGAAGTGCCCGAGAGCTCTGCTAGGGGAATTAAAGTTAGGGGATCTTAGGAGAGAGGAGAATTTCAGAAGGGAACACGGAGTCTTAGGTTGCAATGAGGTCAGAGGAGACCAGTGGCCACCTGAGGAGGCAGGTGCTTAGCCAACAGCATTTGCCAAGTTCCAGGTTGCACTGCTGCTGCACAGCCGGAGCCGGAGCCGGGAGCTGGACAAGACGGGATGGCAGTCACAGATGGAGCTCAGTCCTCCTGCATCTTCTCTCACACTGTGGCCTTCGGCCATGATTATTTAATGTACTTTGGGTCTAGGTTGTTTATTTATAAAATGAGAAAGAGGATGACTGCCATATTTACATCTCTAGGTTATTGTGAAGTTCAAAAATTTAAATATGGCCAGGTGTGGTGGTGCAGGCCTTTAATCCCAGCACTCAAAAAACCAAGGTAATACTGCTGTGAGTTCAAAGCCAGCCTGGGACTATATAGTGAATTCCAGGTCAGTCTGGGCTAGAGTGAGACCCTACCTCAAAAAAACCAAACAGCAACAACAACAACAACAAAAGATTAAATATGTGTAAACTAGAGCCGGGCATGATGGCTCAAAGCTTGAAGTGATACCCTGCCTCAAAAAAAAAAAAAACATACATATATATTTATATATATATATAAATAATCATTGTGTTTCCCATGCCAGGTATCTCAAAGGAGTCTTAGCATACATAGGGCTGTAAGTGCTTGAGTGAATGTGTACTGCTATAATGACTTGCTTATTTGTGTTTCAACAGAGAGCAGATGAGGAAGCTGTGGTGGACCAGGGCGGGACCAGCACAATTCTCAACATTCATTATGAGAAAGAAGAGTTGGAAGGTAAGAACCGCTGTTCCACGTGCCAGGTAAGCGGGCGAGACGCTGCTGGTGGGAGAAGAACAGCCTGCCTTGCCCTTGAAGAACTGGATTTGATTCCCAGTTCTTTCTCCCTGGCTATCATACCTTGTGTGTGGAGGAATCAATTTCCTTTGCCTCACTTTCTTCATCTGTTAAATGAAAGCAGAGGTAACATTACTCACTCTGCTTCACGGGGATATTGAGGTCTCACGCACAGTTTATGACACAGTGATTTGAGTACTGTTAAGTTCAGTATAAATGTTGACACCCTGTTCTTTGAGAACATGAAGTAGTCAGTTCATTGATTTTTGACACTGCCTGGAAATAAAAGTATGCATAAAATTTTAAAATAAAATATAACTAGTTTTAAAAACTAAATTTGAGCTGGGCATGGTGGTGCATGATCCCAGCACTCAGGAAGTCGAGGTAGAAGGCTCGCTGTGAGTTTGAGGCCACCCTGAGTGCACATAGTGAATCCCACGTCAGCCTGGGCTAGAGAAATACCCTACCTCGCCCCCTCAGAAAAGCAAAACAAAACAAACAACCCTAAATTAAGCTGTGAAATCCTCTTTTTACTCCCATTTCAAATATTTGCTCTTCTTATTCTAAGTATGATCATTTCTTCTGCCCAATGTGGTTATCTAAACAAGAACAGGAAAAACAGACATGCCTATGACACACTCTCTAAGGTTTCACTGTACATAGTTATATAAAACTCAAATGAAGTGGAAGGCAGGAAGTTTCTTAGGGTAGAAAAAATGGGCCAGGCGTGGTGGCACATGCCTTTAATCCTAGGAAGGCAGAGGTAGGAGCCGGGCATGGCGGCCCCTGCCTTTAATCCCAGCACTCAGGAAGTCGAGGTAGAAGGATTGCTGTGAGTTCGAGGTCATCCTGAAAGTACATAGTGAATCCCAGATCAGCCTGGGCTAGAGTGAGACCCTACCTTGAAAACCCAGAGGAAAGCTCATATCTAGCTCAGCGTAATGAGAAGGCGCGTGTGGCTCGGAAGTCTGAACTGTTTGCAGCATCCCTGCACGGCTGAAGGCTGTGATACAGCGGCTCTCTGATCCCGAGGCAGCATGGGAAATGTCCTCTCTGTACTGCTTGTTCCCGGGATGGCTTTTGCATCAAGCTTGTTCAACCCCCCAGAGAAAACTTGTCCTTTAGATGGGGAGAGGATGAAAGCCGTAGAGGCTGACTCAGCCCCCGGGCCTGTTAGCATGAGAACTTGTGCGGGTGGCTCTGTGGAGGTCAGTGGTGTTTGGGCATGTCAAGATCAAGGCTTCAAGTTATTTTGATCTGATGGATAAAGAGCCCATGTGAGTTTTAGCAAATGGGCAAAAATAGGAGAAAAAAGGGTGAGTAGAGAGGCTGCTATTTGTTGAGTGCCTCTTGTTTGGTAGGCATCAGAGTAAACACTATATTCAAATTATGTTTCTCCTCTTAGCATAGCCCAGGGAGGCGTAAGTGTCCTTGTCCCTTTTTATGTGTGGGAGATCACTCCGGGTGACGTAGCTTCGGGGCAGGGGGGACTGGGGTGGAATCCTGCCAGTTTCATATCGTCATACTTCTTACAAGACAGCACAGTGTCCATCCTGTACTACTTACCAAACCTTAATGTCTCGCTCTATTGTGGAGACGTTTTCCTGTGCTGTTCCTGATAGTCCTGGTGTCTCTGTGCCCTTCCATGGCACCTTGGGGAGGGGCTGCTGTTATCAGCTCAGTTGTCCTCTAGCAGTTATCCGCTTTGTCTTCAGCGAAGAAGTAAAAGCATTTATACAACTTTTGTGCATTCGGGAGTAGAAGAACGAACCTGGGCAGGCGGACCAGGTCCCATCCAGAGCGGTCCCCCGAAGGACTGGCAGAGGAGCAGCATCTTCAGATGTCATGGTCTGTTCTTTTGTGTGCTCTACTGTGCTGGTAAAGCAAGCTGCGCAGTGGGGACGCCGTTACTGCAGGAGGGTGTTGAGAGATGATGCTTTATGTCGAGACCTTTCTGAAAACCAAAAATCTTTCCATTGTCAGCACTCTTTAAAAACAACACTGGGGGCTGGAGGGATGTCTTAACGGTTAAGGCGTTTGCCTGCAAAGCCAAAGGACCCAGGTTCAATTCCCCACATTAGCCAGATGCACAAGGGGGCGCACACGTCTGGAGTTCGTTTGCAGTGGCTGGAGGCCCTGGTGCGCCCATTCTGTATCTCCCTCTTTATCTGTCAAATAAATAAATAAAAATTAAAAAAAAACACTACAGGCAAATAGAGGACATACGGTGCTCATGCCTCAGGCCTAGCAGTTCAGGAGCAGCTCTAGAGAAGTACAGAGAGAGAGCGAGAGGGGGAGAGAGAGAGTGAGAGCTGGACTCGCTGTGGGTTCCACCCAGCTTACTGTGGAATGCATTAAGCTGCACTCAGGTGGTTGTGTCTCTTAAAAGGAACAGAATGAAATCAGGCCTGCTCTGAGGGAAGACAGCCATCAATCGTGTTTTGCTCCAGTAATACACATGCCACCGTACAAGGTTCTGTGGGTGCAGAGAAATCTCTAGCTCTTCCTCCCCCTTTAGTTCACACCCTCTGATCACACAGCATAAAGCTTCTTTACCCCATTGTTGGCCGGCTGCTGAGCTTTCATCTGGACATTATAGGAACTGGGCAAAGTGGCTCTTTTGTATGGGTTAATTCTGTCAGTAAGCGAAGGTGCACTAGCTTATGATGGTGCACTTTATTTTTGAGTATGGAAGAGTCAAACCAAGTGTTGGAACACCCTTCCAAAGATGACTCACGAAGAGCATGGCTGGGAATGTGGCTCAGTGGGGAGGGTGCCAGCTTAGCATTCATCAAGCTCTGGGTTCAGTACCGAGCACCAACTTAAGCTGGGTATGGTGGCTTATGCCTGAAATCCCAGCACTCAGGAGGGGAAGCAGTAGGATTAGAAATTCAAAGTCATCTTTTGCTTTAGCTATATAACAAGTTCAAGGCCAGCTTGAGCTACATGAGATCCTGACTTAAAGAATAAACAACATAGGGCTGGAGACATGGCTTAGTGGTTAAGGCAGCTGCCTGCAAAGCCAAAGGATCTAGTTCAATTCCCCAGGACCCACATAAACCAGATGCACAAGATGGTACATGCGTCCGGAGTTTGTTTGTAGTGTCTGGAAGCCCTGGCACACACATTCCCTTATATCTATCTCTGTCTCTCAAATAAATGTAAATTGAAACAAACAAACAAAATTATCAACAACAAACAAGTGTGTAATGTGCTTTGGTGGACTCTCCAAGCCACGTTGGAAAACTGGGCAGTTTCTTTAGAGGAATGGATTTTTTCTAGAAGATCATTATTCCTGATTAGCTACTAGATTTATCACTCTTGGAGAAATTTTAATGCCTTCTAATAAGTGTTTAACAAAAGCAAGAGTACTGTGATCATATTTAGAACTTTACAGAAAGGCTTGCACGGTCCTACATGTAGGACCCCCTGTGGTTATTGATGTTGAGTCAACCTTGTAAGCTCACAGGAGCAGTGCTAAGGAGCCTTGTGAGAGGCTGGGCAAAGGATGCGTGACTGAATTGTAGTCTGTGGGCCCTGACTGTGTGCCTGGGGCATGCCTGTGGTTCCTGTCCTGCCCCATGAGATTCAGTGCAGCACAGTAATGGTTGCCTGCAGTTTGTGTATACATTCTTATTTTTAAAAAGTACACTGACATTGCATTGTTCTATTAAGTTTCACTAAATTAGAATACTTGGTTTGCACACAGACAGCTCCAGTAGATACTATAGAAAAGAATGAAGAATTGGCTAGGTGTGGTGGCTCACGCCTTTAATCCCAGCACTTGAGAGGCTGAGGTAGGAGGGTCACTGTGAGTTTGAAGCCATCCTGGGATTAATTCCAGGTGTGCCTGGACTAGATCAAGATCCTTCCTCAAAAACCCAAAACCATAACAAAACAAAATTAACAGTTGGGTGGTAGATGAAGGGGACACAGACCATGTGGGCAGGACAGTGTTTGGTGATCATTAAAGTGGCCACAGCATTCATTTGGTGAAGCCACAGGACTTCTAAAACTCAGTCAGATAGAGTGGGCTTTATTGGTGCTGTATTCATTTCCTAGTATCTACTTACTTACTTTCTCGCTGAGAAAGTTCAAATTCTTGCTTCAGAATCCCCAGCCTAGAGACGAATGTCTAATCTTCCGCCGGACACTCGGTCCTTCTTAGCTCTGACCCTGCCGAGCGGGTTTTCACTTGCCTTTCCTTTCAGCACCTTCCACAAGCAGAATCACTTCATCTTTCTTCTCCAGATCCATGAAAGGCACCTGGGGGTGTCCTCCTCATCCTACGTCAGACTCAGACACCAGAGTGAGAATCAAGCAAAACCATGTGTTATTCACTCAAGAAACATATACCAAGCCCTTCTGTGGCCCCGCTCTGTAGCAGTAAGGAGCGAACAAATGAACCATTGTGTTGATTCAAAGAACGACCTAGTGTGAGCCGTTCCTGGTACTTGAACATTCTCATCTAGACTTGCTGTCACCTGAACAAGACCAGAGGCGACACTTGGCCCATCCTCCTTGTTTTATAAAGTTAGCGGTGATAGTCAGTTGACTAGTAAGATCTAATAACACAGATTCAGGAACCCAGCCACTGCCTCCTTGATTTCTTTTGAGCATGTAGTTAAAATTAAGTAATACTAGCAAGTGTTCAAATGTGAGCCTGGTGGAGGTGTTTGAGATGGGCTCAAAGGGGAGGTCATAGCTGGCCCCCGAGGAATATTCAGGAAAGAGGAAGGGGCTACATGAAGTGGTTGTTTAAGATCTGATTACGTGTTCTGCTTCAGTCTGTCTTTCTGCCCTCCTTTCTTGCCCCTTTCCACCTTGCTCTGGCACTCCCCGCTGCCCTTTTCCTTGGAAGCAGCACACATCTAGCACAGTGCCTGTGCTCTTCATCAGCCCTCCCCCTAGAACGCCCTTCCTCCCAGCTCCTCTCAGGGTTTCACCTCTTCGTCTCTCAGAGGTCCCCTCAGAGCATCATCACTAAAGTCTGTCTTCTCCATCCTACCCCATCACAGACCACTACACTTTATCTTTGTTTCATAACAATTAGCTATATTTTTTTACCTTTAAAGAAAAAGATTTACTTATTTATTTGAGACAGGGAGAGAGAGAGAGAGAGAGAAAGAGAGAGAATGGGCACACCAGGGCCTCCAGACACTACAAAGGAACTCCAGACGCATGCACCACCTTGTGCATCTGGCTTATGTGGGACCTGGAGAATCGAACCTGGGTCCTTAGGCTTTGCAGGCATGCTCTTTAACTGCTAAGCCATCTCTCCAGCCCTTTAAACTTCTTTTTTTTTTAAAAAAAAAAAGAAAGATTTATTTATTTATTTATTAGAGACAGAGAGAGGGAGAACCTTTTTAAAAACCAGAAATTCTTATTTGTGTGTGTGTATGGGCATGCCAGAGGCTTGTGCCACTTTTTTTTGTGTGTGTGTGTGCGTGTATGTGTTTTTTTTTTAAATGAGGGAGAGAGAGAGGGAAAGAGAGAGAGAGAACTGGTGCACCAGGGAGTCCAGCCACTGCAATCAAACTCCAGACGCATGCACCACCTTGTGTGCATGTGTGACCTTGCACACTTGTGTCACCTTGTGTGCGTCACCTTGTGCCTCTGGCTTGTGTGGGATCTGGAGAGTCGAACATTGGTCCTTAGGCCTCATGGGCAAGTGCCTTAACCACTGAACATCTCCAGCCCAACTTTTTCTCCATAAAGAATAGAAATACTCTTACTACATTCTGAAAGTTGAGAAGTACAGGTTCAAGGCTTTTGTAGGCTGGATGTTTGCTGAGGGCCGAGTCTGTGCTTCCAAGATGGCACCTTGTTGATGCAGCCCCTAAGGAGAGGAACGCTGCACCCTCATCTGGTGGAAGAGTAGAAGACTGAAGTTCCTATGGATGCAAAATAAAGACAAATTTTTAAATATGATTTCCATCTGTAATGGATGAATTTGGGGTTCTGGGGTGCTTCCTGGAACCCCAAACCCTAAATTCATATCTGCAAACTAACCAAAGAATTGGCAATTCCAGATTCAAGAGAATGATTTTTAAAATACCACATTTTATTCAGCTATCACAGGGAACGGGGCTGAAGATGGGAAGGGAAGATGGGGAGAATGTGAGGACCCAAGAACTTCGCTGCTGCAGTTCCGGAGACAGTGAATGAGAGCCGTCTCCCCTTGGGTCAAGGAAGATATACTTTAGAATTTGTGCCAGCCCACCTAGACACACCTACCCCAGGTGTCCCCACCAATCGGCTTGAGCATAGAGGAGAAATCCACCCACACCTGGGCAGGGTGCCACTCAAGAGAGACCTAAATACTAAATCCTGTACCTCAAGCAGGTGGGGCAACTGGGATAAGCAGGTCAAGGGTATGACATCCTGAGGGCCCTCCCTTTAAGGACTGCCCTGGTCCTGTCTAGTTAAACTACCTACCTACAAAAACAACTTTTTTTTCCCCTTTGGTTTTTCAAGATAGGGTTTCAGTTTAGCCCAGGCTGACCTCATGGAATTCACTATGTGGTCTCAGGGTGTCCTTTAACTCTTGGCAATCCTCCTACCTCTGCCTCCTGAGTGCTGGGATTAAGGGCATGCACCACCATGCCCGGCAAAACTACTTCTTTTTCTTTAAATGCTTTATTTTTAAATATTTTATTTTTATTCATTTTATTTGAGAGATAAAGAGGCAGAGGAAGGGAGAGAGAGGATGGGCACACCAGGGCCTCCAGCCACTGCAAAGGAACTCCAGATGCATGCACCCCTTGAACCTTGTGCATCTGGCTTACTTGGATCCTGGGGGATTGAACCTGGGTCCTGAGGCTTTGCAGACAAGTACCTTAACCACTAACCCATCTCTTCAGCCCCAAACATCTTTTTTATTGACAACTTCTGTAGTTATAGACAAAAACTATGATAATTTCTCCCCCTCTCCCACTTTCCCCTTCACAAATCCACTCTCCATCATATCCTCTCTCCCTCTCAATTAGTCTTCCTTCTTCCTTCCTTCCTTCCTTCCTTCCTTCCTTCCTTCCTTCCTTCCTTCCTTCCTTCCTTCCTTCCCTCCCTCCCTCCCTCCCTCCCTCCCTCCCTCCCTCCCTCCCTCCCTCCCTCCCTCCCTCCTTTCTTTCTTTCTTTCTTTCTTTCTTTCTTTCTTTCTTTCTTTCTTTCTTTCTTTCCCGAGGTAGAGTCTCACTCTACCCAGGGTGACTTGGAAGTCACTATGTATGATATCCTAAGGGCCCTCCCTAATTTAAGGGCTGTCCTGGTCCTGTCTAGTTAAACTACCTACCTACAAAAACAACTTTTTTTTCCTTTGGTTTTTCGAGGTAGGGTTTCAGTTTAGTCCAGGCTGACCTGGAATTCACTATGTAGTCTCAGGGTGTCCTTGAACTCTAGGCAAGCTGGTGCAAGTGAACTCCAGATGGATGCACCACCTTGTGCAGCTGGCTTATGTGGGTTCTGGAGAAGCGAACCTGGGTCCTTTGGCTTTGCAGGCAAGTGCCCTAACCATTAAGCCATCTTTCTAGCCCTGAAGTTAAGTTATTCTTGAAAATGGCTTGATGGCATAAAGCTGGAGGGTGGCTTTGGGATCTTAGTAAAGTCCCTCTTCTGTTCTCAAAAAAATAAATAAGAAGGGAAGGAAGGAAGGACAGGAGAAAGAAAGGAAGTGATAAAGATTCTGATGGGACAGGGTGGGGGAGTTGGGGAGATGGCTCAGCAGTTAAAGTTGTTTTCTTTTTTCTTTTTTTAAAAGGCATTTTCTTGAAGTCTGCCAGTCCAGGGTTCAGTTCCATGGTACCCACATAAAGCCTGATGTACAAAATGGTGCATGCTTCTGGAGTTTGCAGCAGCAAGAAGTCCTGACATGTCCTTACTCTTCCTCCTTCTCAAATAAATAAATAAAAATATGTTTTTGAAAAATATTCTGCCTGTGGTGGTACATCCAGGAGGCAGGGGTAGGAGAATTGCTGTGAGTTCGAGGTCAGTCTGGGACTAAAGAGTGAATTTCAGGTCAGCCTGGGCTAGAGTGAGACCCTACCCTGAAAAACAAAACAAACAAACAAAAAATTCTGACCCTGCTTGAATGAAGAGACACTAAAACAGATTTATAGGTAGAATTTCTTTATCAACACTGGCCACTCTCTAGTGGGAGATTCTCAGATGCTCAACAGCAGGAACTCTCAGGATGAAGGAAATTCCTGACTTTTATAACCTTTTGGGAGGTGGAGGAAGGGGGTGTCTCTAACTAGAGATGAGGCCTTGCTTACTTGGTTGATGTGACTCAGGGCACTAGTGTCAGAGGCTGAGAGAGGGCACTGGAGAGGGTAGATCATAAATCTAAGTATTATGTCCAGGCTGCCAGCTTTTCTCTCTGGCTGTACCTGGGGTCAAAAGAAACTGCCAAGGGGCAAGGCTACAAATGTTTCTATGGTATAAATCCTGTCCTCTTAAGGGAACGCTGTCTACCCGACTGTATTTAAAAAATATATTTTTGTTTTATTTTATTTTTGAGAGAGAGACAGAGTGGGAGAAAGAAGCAGAGAGAGAGAGAGGGAGAGAGGGAGAAAGAAGCAGAGAGAGAGAGAGAGGGAGAGAGGGAGAAAGAGGCAGAGCGAGCGAGAGAGAGAGAGAGAGAGAGAGAGAGTGGGAGAAAGGCAGAGAGAGAGAGAGAATGGGCGTGCCAGGGCCTTCAAGCCGTTGTGAACGAACTCCAAACGTGTGTGTGTGTGTGTGGTGTGTGAGTGTGTGCCCACTTGTGCACATATGCGAATATGCAACATTGCACTCTTGCATCACTTTTGTGTCTGGCTATACGGGGAGATTCTAACAAGCGTTCTTAGGCTTCACAGGTAAGCGCCTTAACTGCTAAACCATCTCTCCAGCCCAATAGGTAGAATTTCTTTATCAACACTGGCCACTCTCTAGTGGGAGATTCTCAGATGCTCAACAGCAGGAACTCTCAGGATGAAGGAAATTCCTGACTTTTATAACCTTTTGGGAGGTGGAGGAAGGGGGTGTCTCTAACTAGAGATGAGGCCTTGCTATACTTGGTTGATGTGACTCAGGGCACTAGTGTCAGAGGCTGAGAGAGGGCACTGGAGAGGGTAGAGTCATAAATCTAAGTATTATGTCCAGGCTGCCAGCTTTTCTCTCTGGCTGTACCTGGGGTCAAAAGAAACTGCCAAGGGGCAAGGCTACATTGTTTCTATGGTATAAATCCTGTCCTCTTAAGGGAACGCTGTCTACCCGACTGTACCACTTGTGAGCATATACCCTGAGGACTTTTTACTCTACTGCAGAGATACTTGCACATCCAGGGTTACTGCTGCTGTTTATAGTAAGAAATGGAATAACCCTAGCTGTCCATTGGCAGATAATGAAAATGTGGCACATTATTTACACAATGGGATTCTATTCAGCAGTGCAGAAAAATGAAATTTGAAGGAAAGGGCTGGAGGGCTGGCTCAGTAGTTGAAGGTACTTGCTTGAAATTTGTAGGAAAATGGAAAGAATTCTTTTTTTTTTCCCCCCTGAGGTAGAGTCTTTCTGTAGCACGGGCTGACCTGGAATTCACTATGTAGTCTCAGGGTGGCCTTGAATTCATGGTGATCCTCCCTACCTCTGCCTCCCGAGTGCTGGAATTAAAGGTGTGTGCCACTACCCCTCACTGGAAAGAATTTAAAAGAATTCTTAAACTTAAAAGAGTGAAGTGACCCAAACTCAGAAAGACCAAAACCAAAACCATGTGTCTCTCTAACACATGGATCCTAGCTTGTAATATCTGGAAGTATGTAGATAAAGGGGCAAATGTGGATACAACCTATAAAGGTAGAATGGTGACCAAGAGCAAGTATAAAGACACGAGAGGAGGAGGGGTGGGGGAAGGGTGAAAGACACGTGATGGGAAACAGGAGTGGAGGAGGGTACTAGAGGAGCGAGGAGAACTGCTGGGGAAGATAGGTATTAGAGAGGAAGGGGGGATGGGAACCGACTAAATCAAATTGTATTTGAAAATGTCAGAGTGAATGATAACTAAAAAATAAAATAAAAGAACAGGAAGGAAAGAAGGAAAAGAGAAAAGGAAAGATAACAATTTGGTGGAAAAGGAATGCAAAGCACAAACTGCCTGAGTGCTGGGATTAAAGCTGTGAGCCAGGCTGGAGAGATGGCTCAGCAGTTAAGACACTTGTCTGCAAAGCCTAACAACCCAGGTTTGATTCCCCAGAACCCTTATAAATCCGATGTACAATGTGGTGCTTGAATCTGGAGTTCCTTTGCAGTGGCTAAAGGCCCTGGCACATCCATTCTCTTTTTCTCACTGCCTGTCTCTGCTTGCAAATATTAAATAAAAAATTTTTTAAAGAAGTCATGAGCCACCACACCCAACAATTGTATTGTCTTTAAAAAAATCATTCAAAGGCAGGGAATGGTGGTACTTGCCTTTAATCCCAGCACTCAGGAGGCAAAGGTAGGAGGATCACTGTGAGCTCAAAGCCACCCTGAGACTACAAAGTGAATCCCAGGATAGCTTGTGCTAGCATGATAACCTACCTTGAAAAACAAAAACAAAACAAAAAAAATCACTCAAATTGCTGTTGTAATAACAATAATTAACATACATTTATTTATAGTTTGCAACCTTCCCTATATCTTCTTTATTCAAACCTCCCTCACTCCCCTTTTCTCATCATTGAATTCAGGACCTGGGACAGGCAAGCAGGTATCCATCGCTGAGCTACGTTCCCAGCCTCTAACACACCGCACGCCATGCCTCTGACAGGCTTCCTCAACCTCGCCACACTTGCCAGCCATGGGCGCCACCCTCTTACAGCTAGCACATGTAGTAATGAAAACAAGAGCACCACCACCACCACACATCACTTTTTAAAGTCTTCACGAAACGGCTGGAGAGATGGCTTAGCGGTTAGGGCATTTTCCTGCAAAGCCAAAGGATCCCGGTTCAATTCTCCAGGACCCACATAAACCAGATGTACAAGGAGGTACATGCATCTGGAGTTTGTTTGAAGTGGCTGGAGGACCTGGCATGCCCATTCTCTCCCTCTCTCTCCCTCTTTCTCTCTCTGCCTCTTTCTCTCTCTCAAATAAATAAATATTAAAAAAATCTTTACGACATCTTGTGAGGTTTGCAGCCACATGCAGGACAATGGAAGAGACCTTCAACTCTGAGAGCACTGTCTCTGGTTGTGGGAATTTTGATGTTTTGTCATTCCAGAGTAGTGACCAGTCCAAAAACCTGTGGTCTTTTTTTTTTTTAAAACTCTTAATTATGCTGGGTAACTTTTGTGAAAGGAGTTTTCTGATTCTTTGCAGGTCATAGAACTCTGTATGTGGGGGTTCGAATGCCCCTGGGCAGGCAGAGCCACCGGCACCACCGCACCCACGGTCAAAAGCACCGGAGACGAGGGCGGGGCAAAGGAGCCAGCCAGAGCGAGGAGGGCCTGGAAGCGCTGGCCCATGGTAACACCTGAACACCTGGGGGGGGGGGGGCGGTCAAGGGAAGGAGGTGTGCTGAGGCCCTGGGACATGTGAAGGGACTAAGCAAGTAGTCTTGTTCTCTGTCCCTTGATTGGGATTTCAGAGCTTTCTTCTGAGAAGAACTGCTTGTAAGAATGAATTTAAAGTGTTCTCCTTGCCGGGCGTGGTGGCGCACACCTTTAATCCCAGCATTTGGGAGGCAGAGGTAGGAGGATCGCCGTGAGTTCGAGGCCACCCTGAGATTACATAGTAAATTCCAGGTCAGCCTGAGCTAGAGTAAAACCCTACCTCGAAAAACCAAAAAAAAAAAAAAAAAAAAAAAAAAAAAAAAGAAGTGTTCTCCTGAGAACTTCACCATTTAGCCCCACCCCCAATCATTACCCTAATAGGTGAGAACCTTTTCTAGAGAATTCACCATTTCTGGATCAAATTTGCCAGATTTCCAAGTTCTTATGGGACTTTTGCTAGTTTAGTTCATAGGTCTGTCTTGTCATGAAACTGATTCCAAAGACTAACTTTTTCTCTAAGAACAAAGGAATCATTTTGATCTGTATTCTATATATTTCTGAAGTTGTTGGGTTAGGCAGAATGCTATTTCTGTTCTGAGTTTGAAGCTAAATGTGGGCTTTTCTTGGGTGGGTTTCCTAGACACCCCATCTCAGCGTGTCCAGTTTATTCTTGGCACTGAGGAAGATGAGGAGCACGTGCCTCATGAGCTGTTCACAGAGCTGGACGAGATCTGCATGAAAGAAGGCGAAGATGCTGAGTGGAAGGAGACAGCCAGGTAAGGCCCTCAAATAGCCTTGTAAGATCTGCTGGGACAAACGATGTGCACCTGCAGCAGGTGACAGGCCTGAAGAGAAGTGACAGCAGATGGAGGGACAGAGGTTTCAGTCTTGGTCATGCCTATGCCAGGTAACCTTGAGCATGGGGTTACTGATATAATGTGTAAATCTTCTTCCTCTTTTTCCTCCTCCTCCTCTCTTCTTCTTCTTCTTCTTCTTTCTTCTTTCTTCTTCATCTCACTCTAGCCCAGGATGACCTGGAATTCACTATGTAGTCTCAGGATGGCCTCAAACTCATGGTGATCCTCCTACCTCTGCCTCCTGAGTGCTGAGATTAAAGGTGTGCGCCACCACACCTGGCTAAACTTGTAACCTGTAGGGGTGGCCTCTCTCATTTGTTTGTGGCCCATAGCAAATCAATATGGTCAGGGCCACCTTGGTTGTGCCCTAGCTGAACTGCTATAGCAAAGGTCCAGACTTTTTCTACAAGTGAACCAGAGTCATTTGGGTTTAATTCACTGACAGTTTTAGAATTTTTTAAACTAATATCCTCTGAGGCAGTACAACTTCACATAGACCCTTGGTATTGTTGCTAGCCCCACACTATATCTGCTTGGCCGAGTGACCATCTCTTTTTTGAGATTCACCATTCAGGGCCCTGCCTGGGCCCCTTTAGTAACTAACCAGGGACCCTAACAGTTGATACAGTGCATCTGAACCTTGGAGAATAAGGTGAAGTAATTAATAAAACCTGGCTCCAAGTCACATTGGTAGAAGTCTTCCTGGATGCTTGCTGCTATTGTGGACATTTTTTATGATAAAGAAAATTAGGCTAATAAACATGATAACAAGGGAAGAAACAATTAGTCTTTTATCATTCTGCCTAAAGGTCACACAGATCATTGAACACTAAAAATTATACAGAACAGTAATAAAAAAGAAAAAAACCTTGATTTATTAATGTGATTTGTCAGTGTGTCCAAATACTATAAATTAGGTCTTTGCGCGTGCACGCGCGTGTGGGTGTGTGTGTGTGCGCGCACACACATGCATATGTGGGTGCATATTTGTATGTGTGTGTGTGGAGGCCTTTGTGGCAGTCCACCCTGTTTTGTTTTGTTTTGTTTTGTAGGGTCTTGCTGTAGACGTATAATTCACTCTGTAGTTTCAGGGTGGCCTTGAACTCGCAGTGATCCTCCTACCTCTGCCTCCCCAGTGCTGGGATTAAAGGCATGAGCCACCACGCCCAGCATAATCCACCTTTTTGGAGACAGTGTCTCTCACTGGCCTACAACTCACCTAATTAGGTTAGATTAGCTGACCAGCAAGCCTCAGGCATCTGCCTATCTCCACCTCCCCAAGCAGTGAGATTACAAGTGAGAGTCACCTTGGGTTTTTCTTTTCTTTTTTTTTCTGAGGTAGGGTCTCGCTGTGGCTCAGGCTGACCAGAAAATAACTGTATAGTCTCAGGGTGGCCTTGAACTCACGGCGATCCTCCTACCTCTGCCTCCCGAGTGCTGGGATTAAAGGTATGTGCCACCACGCCCGGCTTCACCTTTGTTTTAACATGAGTTCTGGGAATTGAACTTGAGTCCTCATGCTTGCAAGCCAAACACTTCACCAACTGATCTCCCTAACCATGTATCTTTTTTTAAAATTGTGCAGGTAACACATGCTTGTTATAGAAAGTTAGAAAATAAAGATAAGCAGAAGGAAGAAAATGACACTTATCTCCAATCCCACTACCCCAGGGATGAAACAAGAAATATATTTAGAGACTTAACACATGTACATGTTTGTAAAAATTTTTAGTTTATTTTTGCAAGCAAGCACCTTTAGCTACTGAACCATGTCTCCAGCTCCTTGTTTGTAATTTTTTAAAAATTTATTTATTTATTTGAGAGAGAGAAAGAGGCAGAAAGAGAGAGAGAGAGAGAGAGTGGGCATGCCAGGGCCTCTAGTCACTGCAAAAGAACTCCAGACGCATGCGCTCCTTGTGCATCTGGCTTACATGGGTCCTGGATAGTAGAAACAGGATCCTTTGGCTTTGCAGGCAAGTACCTTAACCTCTAAGCCATCTCTCCAGACCCTTGTTTGTCATTTTATTTTATTTTATTTTTTAGTGTTTGTCATTTTAAATATTTCTTTAAATAAAAATGGAATTAGGGCTGGAGAGATGGCTTAGCATTTAAGGTGCTTGCCTGCAAAGCCAAAGGACTCAGGTTCAGTTCCCCAGTGCCCACATAAGCCAGATGCACAAGGTGGCACATGCATCTGGAATTCATTTGCAGCGGCTGGAGGCCCTGACACACTCATATTCTCTCTTTCTCTCTCTGCCTCTTTATCTGTCTAATGAAATAAACAAAATAAAATAAAAACACTCATAAAGAAATGGGATTAGCTGGGTGTGGTGGTGCATGCCTTTAATCCTAGTACTCAGGAAGCAGAGGTAGGATGATCATTGTATGTTGGAGGCCAGCCTGAGACTATACAGTGAATTCTAGGTCAGCCTGGGCTACAGTGAAACCCTACTTCAAAGAAACCAAAAGCAAACAAACAAAAAACCCCCCACAATTTTGCACTGTGCCATAAATTGCTTTTTAAAATTTATGTAACAATGTGTCCTGGACTTTTCGACTAGATGTTACAGTGCAATATGATGATATTTTGCTCCCTTGGAAATTCCTCGTTATCCGCCTTTGGCATCTGGTGATCTGCACTGCTTTCAGGTGGCTGAAGTTTGAAGAGGATGTGGAGGATGGGGGAGAACGCTGGAGCAAGCCGTACGTGGCCACTCTTTCACTGCACAGCCTCTTTGAACTCAGGAGCTGCCTCATCAATGGAACTGTCCTCCTGGACATGCGAGCAAATAGCATAGAAGAAATTTCAGGTAATAGTATGCGAGAGAAAACAGAGGAATTTTGTGTAAATTTAGAATTACGAGATCCAGTTACTGTGGCATACACCTATAATCCCAACACTGAGGCAGGAGAATGATGAGTTTGAGACCAGCTTGATTACATAGTGATATTCGATTTTTAAAAAATTAGAAAAAGATTTAAAAATATAAAATGTGACACATAGGGCAGACAGAGAGGCAGGAAATTCAGCTACTGAATTCCTACTTTTTCAGTGTGGTATGCAGGGTAGACCCATGTCTGATGGAGTTTCCTGATGTGACTGGATTATTGAGTGCCTATTTTGGTGAACAGGGTTAGAGAAATACCTGGGTGCATGTGTAAACTTCCCTTGGATGACCTGTATTCAGCTGGACAGGTTAAAGATTTTCACTCTTTTTTTGTTGTTGTTGTTGTTTTTTGGTTTTTCAAGGTATGGTCTCACTCTAGTCCAGGCTGACCTGGAATTCACTATGTAGTCTCCCAGTGGCCTTGAACTCACAGACATCCTCCTACTTCTGCCTGCTGAGTGCTAGATTAAAGGTGCAGGTTAAAGATTTCTACATTGGTTTTGTTATTTTTCAAGGTATGGTCTCTAGCCAAGCTGACCTGGAACTCATTGTGTAGTGTCAGGCTGCCCTTAACTCACAGCAATCCTCTTAATTCTGCCTCCCGAGTGCTGGGATTAAAGGTGTGCGCTACCATATCCCGCTGATTTCTACATTTTTTTTTTGTTTTTGTTTTTTGTTTTTTCGAGGTAGGATCTCACTGTACTCCAGGTTGACCTGTAATTCACTATGTAGTCTCAGGGTGGCCTTGAACTCATGGCGATCCTCCTACCTCTGCCTCCCAAGTGCTGGGATTAAAGGTGTGTGCTACCATATCCTGCTGATTTCTACTTTTTTTTTTTTTTTTTTTTGGTTTTTCGAGGCAGGGTCTCACTGTAGCCCAGGCTGACCTGGAATTCACTATGTAGTCTCAGGGTGGCCTCGAACTCACGGCAATCCTCCTACCTCTGCCTCCCGAGTACTGGGATTAAAGGCGTGTGCCACCACGCCCAGCTTGATTTCTACATTTTTTAAAATAATTTTTTTTTATTTGAGAGTGAGCGAGCGAGCGAGCGAGAGAGAGAGACAGAGAGATGCACACAGAGAGTAGGCACAGCAGGGTCTTCAGCTGCTGCAAACAAACTCCAGACGCATGTGCCCCAATGTGCATCTGTCTTACATGGGTCCTGGGGAATCAAACCTGCGTCTTTTGGCTTTGCAGACAAATGCCTTAACTGCTAAGCCATCTCTTCAACCTCATTTTTAAAATTTTTATTTATTTGTAAGTGGGGAGGATAGGGGAATGGGCCTCTTGACACAGCAAAGGAGCTCTAGGTGCATGCACCACTTTGTACATGTAGGTTTACATGAGTATTGGGGAATCAAACCCAGGCCTTTAGGCTTTGAAAGAAGTGCCTTTAACTGCTGAGCCATCTCTTTAGCCTGATTTCTACATTTCGGGTATCTAATTCTGTCTCTCTGGGATCTTGTGGGTCCCCGGGTTGTTGGGGTCTGTACTGATGGGGTCGTGTGTCAGCTCTTTTGAGAGGGGATGCTCCAGAAGCAACGCTGGCTGTCTGGGAAATGGAATTCTCATTTCCACCACTGGGCTCACGTCTCTACTTCACTGACTATGGCTCATGAGGGTCCCTTTAAAAATTTGTGCTGTGTGCCCTTTAAGGCTCAGGAAATATTGTAGAAGAGGGGGCAGAAAGAATATAAGAGCCAAGGGGTGGGAAGGAGTGCATTTATGACCTCACAGCAGTTGCATTACCTGTAATGGACAAGACCGGTAATATATTGGGCCTAACATTTCATCATGGATGATGGAGGAGGACAAAAGAAAAAAAAGGACATCAAAATAAGAGAGGGAGCCGGACGTGGTGGCACACGACTTTAATCCCAGCACTCGGGAGGCAGAGGTAGGAGGATCACTGTGATTTCAAGGCCATCCTGAGACTCCATAGTGAATTCCAGGTCAGTCTAGGCTAGAGTGAGACCCTACCTTGAAAAACCAAAATAAAAAATAAATAACTTAAAAAATAGGAGAGTGACTAGGAGGAAAGAAGAAGGGATTCAATGGAAGGAAGATAAGGGAAGGAGGACAAAAGAAGGTAATAGGGAGAGGATTATGATCAAATCACATTATGTATATGCATGAAAGGAGGCAATAAAAATTAAAAAAAAAAAAAACCGCTGGAGAGATGGCTCAGTGGTAAAGGCACTTGCCTGCAAAGCCTAATGACCTAAGTTTGATTCCCCAGTATGCACATAAAGCCATATGCACAAAGTGGCTCATGCATCTGGAGTTTGTAGTGGCTAGAGGCCCTGGCACAACCATTGTCTCTCTTCTCTCTCTGCTTTCAAATAATTTTTTTTCAAGGTAGGGTCTCTCTCTAGCACAGGCTGACCTGGAATTCAGTCTCAGGGAGGCCTAGAACTCATGGTGATCCTCATACCTGTGCCTCCCGAGTGCTGGGATTGAAGGTGTGTGCCACCACGCCTGCTGCAAATATATATATAAATATATATATATATATATATATATATATATATATATATATATATTGATTTTCGAGGTAGGGTCTCACTCTGGCCTAGTCTGAGCTAGAATTAACTATGTAATCTCAGGATGGCCTTGAACTCACAAGGATCCTCTTACCTCTGCCTCCTCCTGAGTGCTGGGGTTAAAGGCATGCGCCACCACGCCCGGCTTTGCAAATAAATTTAAAAAGAATTTAAAAACCATTTGGTCCAGGAGAGATGTCTCAGTGGTTAAGGGGCTTGCATGCAAAGCCTAACAGCCTGGGTTCAGTTCCCTAGCACACACATAAGCCAGATGTACAAAGTGGCACATGCACCTAGAGTTTGTTTGCAGTGGCTGGAGGCCCTGGTGCACCCATTCTCTCTCTCTCTCTTCTCTGTCTCTCTGCTTACAAATAAATAAGAGATTTGTGTTGTGTTCTTAGGTAGAAGAATTCCTGGGACTTATTTAAGTTATAATTAACTGTAAACAGTGAGTAGACATTGGACAGCTTTTTGGCAGGACAGTGATTAATTAAATTTGCATACTAGAAAGATAATGATGACAACAATATGGAATTTTTTTTTTTTTTTTTGGTTTTTTCGAGGTAGGGTCTCACCCTAGTCTAGGCTGACCTGGAATTCACTGTGTAGTCTCAGGGTGGCCTTGAACTCATGGCGATCCTCCTACCTCTGCCTCCCGAGTGCTGGGATTAAAGGCGTGCGCCACCATGCCCGGCTGACAACAATATGGAATTTAAGGGAGAAATAAGTCAGCCTATTGCAGTAGGTTGAGTGAGTTGTCTACATCGTGGGCAGTGGCGGTAGAGGGTAAAGGGCAGGGGATAGTTTCCAGTGAAACTCAGGAGGCACAGTTGTTTAGACCAATTTGGCAGATTGGTTCGGGGAATGCAGGAGAGTTAAGGACTCTGGTGCAGGGGACCGGATGGCTAGAGAACAAGCGGGTCTACTGCACAGGGAAGGAGAATGGGTTTGGTTTTGTACTTACGAATTCTAGAGTGTGGAAGACATCTAGATAGAGATGTTCATGGGCAGTTGGAGCTTTGATGAGGCATGAGAGAGAGAGCGCACTGAACTAAGATACAGTTTAAATTCATCAGTTCATAGGCACTTGGTGCTTATAGTCTTAGAGGTGGTTGAGATTATTAAGGGAGGGAAGATGGAAGGCTGAAGTTGGAAATTGGGGTGTGTAGGCACTCTAATTGTCAAAGGCTTGGCTGTAGGGCATTTGTAGGTAGGTTGGAGGAAGAGAGGTCTGTTGAGACTGAGAGTGCTTAGAGAGGTGAGAAGAGGATTAGCTATGAGCTTCCCAGGCTGCTGTAACAAATTCCCACACATGTACCATCTTAAAACAGCAGAAATTTAAGCTGGGCATGGTGGTGCATACCTTTAATTACAACACTTGGAGGTTGAAGCAGGTGGATCATGAGTTCAAAGCTAGCCTGATCTATATAGTGAGATCTTATCTCAAAATAAAACCAAACAACCAAACAGTCAAACTTCTCTCAGAGTTTGGAGGTGAGGAATCCAAAAGTATAGGTGGGGCTGTATTGTCGTTGAAGGCTCTGGGTGGTTGGTGAGTGTCCGGGGCTCTTCCTCGATCCTTCCAGCTTCCAGCTGCTGGCAACTCCGGGTGTTCTTTGGCCTATGATTACATAACTTTAATTTCTGCCTGTCTTCATATGGATTTCTCATCTATGCTTCTTCTCTGTGTTCTTATAATGACGTCAAGTTTAGGACCTGCTCCAATAATGTAGGATGCTCTCAGCTTGAGATCCTTAGTTACATCTGCAAAGGCCTCCCCTCCGCCTTGTAACAGTCGCATTCACAGGCCTGGGTAGGGATGGGCAGAGGCAGATACTGGGAGAGGAAAGAAAGTAGTCAACCAATTATAAAAGCCAAGGGAGGAAGAGTTTTGTTTACCACTGCCGAATGCTAAGGTCAGGTGAGACAAAGACATCTATAATATTTAGCAACTGAAGATTTTTTTAATTGAAAGCAGTTTCTTTTTGTGGTGTATGTATATGACTCGTGTGTATTGTACATGTTTGTGTTTGTTGGTTGCAGGTATTTATTTATTTTTGGTTTTTCGAGGTAGGGTTTTACTCCAACCCAGGCTGACCTGAAATTCACTGTGTAGTCTCAGGGTGGCCTTGAACTCATGGCGATCCTCCTACCTCTGCCTCCCAAGTGCTGGGATTAAAGGTGTGCACCACCACGCCTGGCTCAGTTTCTGGCTTTTTTTTTTTTTAAACATGCAATTTATTAATGCTTAGTTCTCATTAAACTTAGAACAACTTACATTAAAATTAAATCTTATGCAAATGCTTCAACATTAAGGCATTGTAGCCATTTTCAGGAACGTTAACGACCCCAACTGTCCTTAAGGCTCATAATGGTATCACTATTGCCAGCTCTCCACATTTCTACAGAAACACATTGAGATAAGCAGACCAATTGGCTGGCTTCAGGTTCTGGCTTTTGTGTGAAGTCTGAGGATCTAAACTCAGGTACTCACACTTGCAAAGCAAGCGCTTTTTCCACTGAGCCATCCCCAAGCCCTGGAAGCAGTTTCACTAAGAGAGCCAATAGGACTGAGGAATTTTTCATCTGTAAACTTTGAGAGAGGAAGAAATAAAGGAGTAGTAAATGGGGGGTCAGCAGTAGGTTAATTTGGAGAGAAGAAATAAAAGTAGTAGGTGGAGGGGGTCAGCACTGGATTGATTCTTCTTTCATGACGAAGAATTCTGATGAAGCATGATTATAATATGAGTGAATGAATGACCTAACACAAAGGTTAAAGATGGGCATAAATTTAAGCTGGGCATGGTGGCACACACCTATAATCCGAGCACTTGGGAGGTAGAGACAGGAGAATCAGGTATTCAAGACCAGCCTTATCTACATAGCAAGTTTAAGGCCAGCCTGGTCTGCGTGAAACCCTGTCTCAAAAATCCAAATAAGGGCTGGGTGTGGTGTTGCACACCTGTAATCCCAGCACTCGGCAGGTAGAGGTAGGAGGATTGCCATGAGTTCCAGGCCACCCTGAGACTCCATAGTGAATTCCAGGTCAGCCTGGGCTAAAGTGAGACCCTGCCTCAAAATAAATAAATAAATAATCCAAATAAGGGCTGAAGAGATCGCTCAGCCTAACAATCTGGGTTCCATTCCTCAGTACCCACATAAAGCCAGATGCACAGAGTGGCACATGTATCTGGAGTTTGTTTGCACCAGTTGGAGGCCCTGGTGTGCCCATTCTGTCTCCCTGCTTGCAAGTAAATAATTTTTTTTGAAAAGCCAAACAACTAAACAAACAAAAAGATACAGAAATGTGTATCTTCTGCTTGAATACAAAAATACAATTTCCTTACTTATTGCTTCTGGCACTTGGGTAGTCTTGAATGAGGGGAAGAATAAAGAATAGCTCGAGGTTTTGGAAGGCTTGGGAGAGGTATGCAGGATGACGTAAACCCGCTGTGGTTCTTCACGTGTTGTACCTAATGTGTTCATAATGTTAGTGATAAGAACAGTGTAGATGAAGTGTTTACTGTGCATCAGTGCTGTCTGTATACCATCTCAATTAATTTTCCATAACAACCTTCTGAGGGGAATGATAATTTCAGCTTCATATTTGAGTATGGTGATTGTGTAATTTGTCTAAAATCTAATAGCTCATACAACTAGTATAAACCAGGGCCTGCAGCTCCAGCACCTGCACCATTCACAGTCAGACTGACCGTAATAAGTACTGGGATTTCCCCCCGCAAATCTGTTGGGCTTGATAGTTTAAAGGTTGGTAATTATCTAAGGTGAGTGATTAGTTAATTTTTCTTATAGGTTCCCCTTTTGATAGCTACTCGGAATTCTGTATAGTCCCCCTGACAGTCACCATAATGTTAAACCTTTGAAGGAAGGGGGTGTCAGGCAAGTTTCCAGGTAATAGAACAAACTTGGTAATAACGTAGGGTTTTGAGTTAGTCCATCCTGAATATGAGTATCTGCTCTGTGTCTTAACAGGTGTGAGAGCCGGGCATGTGGGCGCACACCTTTAATCCCAGCATTCAGGAGGCAGAGATAGGAGGATTGCCGTGGGTTTGAGGCCACCCTGCAACTACATAGTGAATTCCAGGTCAGCCTGGGCTAGAGTGAGACCCTACCTTGAAAAAAAAAAAAAAGGTGTGAGAGCTTAGGGAATTTTATAACATTCAGTCCTTAGCTTCCTCATTTGTGACAATGATCATGATACCTACTTCTAAGGTTTTTTCTTGTGTGTATGTGTGGGTTTTCAAGGTAGGGTCTCGCTCTAGCCCAGGCTGACCTAGAATTCACTATGTAGTCTCACTCAGGGTGGCCTAGAACTCAACGGCAATCTTCCTACCTCTGCCTCCGGAGTGCTGGGATTAAAGGTGTGCGGCATCACAGCTGGCTTAAGGGCTTTTATAAACATCAGATAGATACACGTATAAAGCTTGTAGTATATAGTTCTAGCACTTATAAGTTCTCTGTATGCTTTATTCTCAATATTAATGAAATTAGTTGGGTAGGGTGGCACATGCCTCTAGTCCTACTTCTATAGGAGGATCTTTTTTCTTTTTTGCATGTGTACGCGAGTTTGGTATGCACGCATGTGTGTGTGGATGGGTGACGTGCACATGTGTGCACTTGTATGTGGAGGCCAGAGGTCAACGTCTGATGTCTTCCTTAGTCACTTTCCACTTTTTTCTTTTGGGTGGGATCTCTCACTGAACGTAGAGCTCGTTGTTTCAGCTAAACAAGCTACCCCCAACAGACCTCAGGTACAGGAAGATCACGTGAGCCCAGCAGTTAGATCATGGTTAACATAGTGAGAACCCGTCCCTAAATATTTATTCATATATATAGTCTGCTGCTGGGGCTAAATTCCTAGCTCCTAAAAACACAATTTTGTCAAATGAATATAACTTTTCACAGCTATCATCTTGCTCTTTCAGACATTGAAGCTGAAATTCTACCTCAGTGACCCTGGTGCAGTTGCTTCCTCCTACCCTTTACCCCTCCCTAGCCCTGCCTGACGGTTTAGCTGGGTTCATGAACCCTGTTTGATTATCCATACTAATGCCTGCTCTCTAGACCTGATACTGGACCAGCAGGAGCTGTTCAGTGACCTGAATGACACTGTGAGGGTTAAAGTGCGGGAAGCCCTCCTCAAAAAGCACCATCACCAGAATGAGAAGAAGAGGAACAACCTCATTCCCATCGTTCGCTCCTTTGCTGAGGTCGGCAAGAAGCAGTCTGATCCGCATTCAATGGATAAAAATGGTACGATTATCATGCGCGGTTCTTTTTCTCTGTATTAAGAAGACACTTGGGAACTTGTTGGGGGTGTTGAGTTACCAGAGGGTAGAGGCTGTGTGTGTCTAATGGCTTTCCATGCCTACAAAGATGCTACTCTGGTGGTTAGAAAGATGAGTGGCTAGAAAAGAAGTGTGTCTCTCTCTGGTGTACTTGGAAGGCATACTTTTGATACCAGTGGATTAAGGGAGGGACCTATACCCTAAGGTAAGGGACTTATGCCCTAAGGTACTCTCAGAAATTATTAGACTTTTGGGGGAATATCCATATTGAGAATAATTTGGGGCCAGACAAAGTGAACTGGAGCCTTTTAGGAGTAACCCAATATTTTGGACTAGAGAAGCAAAGTTCTGTAGTGTGGGTTCTTTCTTTCTTTCTTTCTTTAACTTTTTTTATTGACAACTTCCATAATTATAGACAATAACCCATGATAATTCCCTCCCTCCCTCCCCCCACTTTCCCCTTTGAAACTCCACTCTCTATCATATCCCCCCCCCTCAATAGTCTCTCCTTTATTTTGATGTCATGATCTTTTCCTCTTATTATTATGGTCTTGTGTAGGTAGTGTCAGGCACTGTGAGGTCATGGATATCCAGGCCATTTTGTGTCTGGAGGAGCACGTTGTAAGGAGTCCTACCCTTCCTTTGGCTCTTACATTCTTCCTCCACCTCTTCTGCAATGGACCCTGAGCTTTGGAAGATGTGATAGTGATGTTTCAGTGCTGAGAACTCCTCTGTCACTTCTTCTCAGCACCATGGTGCCTTCTGAGTCATTCCAAGGTCATTGCCATCTGAAAAGAGAAGCTTCTCTAACCAAAAGTGAGAGTAACATTAATATATGGGTATGAACATTAAGAGAAGTGCTTACTGGGCAGTTTGGTGAGCATAGTATATACATTTAGCTCTTCTTTCTTTCTTTACATAAGAGAAAGAAAGACAGTGCACATGCTAGGGCCTCATGCTGCTGTAAACGAACTTCAGAACATGTGCCACTTTGTACATCTGGCTTCCCATTGGTCCTGGGGAATTGAACCCAGGCCAGGTGGCATTGAAGCAAGTGCCTTAACCACTGAGCCATGTTCCTAGCCCTGTAGTACAGATTCTTCAGTTAGATCTCTAGGTTTGTGATTTTGGCTTTACCACTTGTAGGGTGTATGACTTTGGGCAACCTACTAAACCTCTTGAAGTCTCACCTGTGAAATAGAGACAATCATAGCACCTAATCCTTCAGTTGATTGTGGGATTTCAACAAGTTAATCTGTGTAAAGTCTTTATTTAGGTTCATGGTGGTTGTAAACACTCAGTGTCAGCTGCTGGTTGGTTCTTTCTCTGTGGCCGGGCAGAGCCTTATCTATATTCATCGCCTAGTATCCTTGTTTACTGAATTATAATGTAGAGAGCTTTGCTTGGGAGTCTATTTTTTTTATTTTGCTTATTTATTTAATTATTTATTAACAGAGATAGAGAGAGGGAGGGAGGGAGGGAGAGAATGAGTATGGGCACACCAGGGCCTCTTGCTCTTACAAGCAAACTCCATGTGCCACTTTGTGCATCTGGCTTTATGTGGGTCCTACAGAATTAAACTTAGGCTGACAGGCTTTGCAAGCAAGTTCCTTTAACCACTGAGCAACCTCCACAGCCCAGAATCTATGTTTTTGAAAACTCCTTTGTAGAGGTCACTTAAATGCAATTCTCATTAAAAATTATTGCTTCAATAATAGAGTAATAAAAGAAGACCATGATATGTTCAGGAAGATACAGAGTTACTAGGACCTCTGCCCTCCTCCCCTTACCACTAGTTAGTAATAAGATAGGAATGAGTGGATCCTACTTGATGGTCCTTTTAACTATGTCTCTATGCAGCCACGGTAGGAAAAGTCATAGTCAACGGATGATGGATGGGATGTGTCAGAAAGGAAAAAAGGTCAGGCACTTAGCAGATTCTGTTTGATTTTCTCTAAATAGGTCAAACTGTATCTCCTCAGTCCATGCCAACTACAAGTCTTGAAGTGAAAAATGGAGTGAATTGTGAACATAGTCCTGTGGACTTAAGCAAGGTAAGCAGACATGGGAAGTTGGTTTCTAGGCCTAAGGTTACCTGTGGTGGAACTTAGCATCCAATCACTGGAATCTGGTAAGCCTTAGTATTTCAAGATCCTTTCTTCAAGACCAGAGCTGCTTCTATGGAAGAAGAGGCGCATCTGTTCACATCTTCCCCTTCTGTAGGGCCAGTCGAGGTGAGGCCGACCCTGAGTTCCTCCAGCTTCAATGTACTGAAAGCTGAGACTGCCACAAAGCCTGCACTAACCCACACCCAGACCCAGACTCACACCCAGACCCACACCCAGAGCTAGACCCAGACCCAGACCCAGACCCACACCCAGACCCACGCCCACACCCAGACCCAGACCCACACCCAGACCCACGCCCACACCCAGACCCAGACCCACACCCACACCCAGACCCACGCCCACACCCAGACCCAGACCCAGACCCACACCCAGACCCACGCCCACACCCAGACCCAGACCCACACCCAGACCCACGTCCACGCCCACACCCAGACCCACACCCACGCCCACGCCCACGCCCAGAGCTAGACTCAGACCCAGACCCAGACCCAGACCCACACCCACGCCCAGAGCTAGACTCAGACCCAGACCCAGACCCAGACCCAGGCCCACGCCCACGCCCAGACCCAGAGCTAGACCCAGACCCACGCCCACGCCCACGCCCACACCCAGACCCACACCCAGACCCACACCCAGACGTGTTAGTTACTTGTTGGTGTCTCCTCTCCTGCAGTTCCTTCTCAGAAGACAGTAGTTTTACAACTGCCTCCTAAAGCTACCTTGTGGTTGAGACTGCTGTTGTGGGCATAACTGTGGATCTCAGAAAGCGTTCAGGTGCTTGAAAAGGGAAGTAATATAACCCGGAGCTTGAACGACAGTCCTCCTTGAGGAGGCAAGATGGAAAAGGAATTAAATCAAAATGTCTGGATTTAAACTTTGATTCTTTATTTTAAAAACTCTGTGATCCTGGGCTAGTTACTTTGTTTTGCCTTTCCTTTCTTTTCTTTCTTTTTATTAAGTAGAAGCTTTGCATGGACGCATTATGTGTGGGTACCATCATTTCCCTCCTCCCTGCCCCATTCCGCTGAGGGCCCTCCTCAGTCGGGTTGCTGGGATTCACCATGGGTTGTGGGTTATGAGTTGTGAGAGCAGCAGTCAGTCTTGGGGGAGCAATGTCTCTGGATATCCCTTCCCACCTTGTGGCTCTTACAGTCTTTCTGCCCCCTCCACAAAGTTCCCTGAGCTGTGGTGTACTGTAAGTCTAGTTTAGCATTGAGCTCTCAGCAGCTTCTGGATTTCTGCTTTGGTGCATTTTGAGTATCCTCAGTGTCTGTCTGCATCGCCCTGGTGCAGGTTGTCAGGCTCACCATGGAAGCAGCGCTCTTGCCCATCTCGCCACTTCCTCTGTGGCTTCACCTAGGTCCTGGATGGTGTGTGTGTGTGTGTGGGGGGGGGGGTTCATCTCCTGCCAGGGAGTCGGCTATCTTTTCTTCTCTTGATAGATTTTGGTTGCCCTCAGTTTTCGCTGCCCTCTGCCCCTAGCAAGCACACTACCCTAGCGTCTCCTTACCCCCTGTTTTTTCTTTTGTTTTCAAATAGTTTCATCTACCATATAGGGTTTTTATGAGGATCAAATATAACAGTGTGCAAAAACACTGTTTTAACAATAAAATGATATGTGAATAAAAGATGTGACGAGAGTAATTGATGTTTAAGGTGATGGTTCCCAAATAGTCAGAAAGCTCTTTTGAACTCTCAGGTGGACCTTCATTTCATGAAAAAAATTCCTACTGGGGCAGAGGCCTCCAACGTCTTGGTTGGAGAGGTGGATACTCTGGACCGGCCCATCGTTGCCTTTGTGCGGCTCTCTCCAGCTGTTCTCCTCTCAGGCCTGACGGAAGTGCCAATCCCAACAAGGTAAAGGTGGAGGTGAAACCCAGGGCATTGCGCCTGAGGTGCGTGTATGTGTGGGCATTGATGGAAGAGACCAGCTAACACCAGTAGTTATGATTAACTGGTTTGGAGACTGGTTCCTGAAATTTAACAGTGAGCTCTGAAAATGGGTACAAGTGATTAGCCACTATGCAGAGGAATTCCAGCTTTTAAGGCTATGACTAGCTGCTACCCTACAGCCTTGGAAACAGAAATGTAAGGTGCGCTGAAGGAGCACATCAAGGGCAGTTGCTTGTTGTAATAGCCTCTCAGTCTCACACTGCAAGTTCTGCAGAGGCAGGTGCAGGGAGCCAGCAAAGGTACTGTGTGTCTGCAGTTCGGCCAGGGCTTGTGGAATGTGCGCATCCGCCTGCATTTGTTCAGAAGGCTGTTCGTGTGCCCTGAGGAGTCGATGCCAGTGAGTGAGAGCCCCGCTAATTATAGAGGAGTCAGTGCCCAGAACACAGTCCAGACTCCGCCCCAGGGCTAGATCAGCTCAACTTCTTATGCTTCTCCTCTCCCAATCATTTTCTTCATAGAACAATGAATGGATCAGATAACCTTGAATTTGTACAATGCCGTGTTTTGAAAAAAAAAATCCTTTTATAGCTAGGAATAGTGTCCATGGAAACCCTAAGAAATATAGCCACATCATTGAGTGATGCCATTAAAATAGTTTCTGATGCCTATAGTGGAGCTATTCAGTCATGGCAACATGATGTGACATACACTGTCTGTCTCCCAGATACAGAAATACAATTTCCATTTGGTAGGATGAGAGAAATGTTTTGCTGTTTAAAGAGGAATAAGATACCACTTTTTCATAACTTCCTCTTTTGCATGTCTTGCCAGGTTCTTGTTTATCTTACTGGGTCCGGTAGGGAAAGGCCAGCAGTACCATGAGATTGGCAGATCTATGGCCACTATCATGACAGACGAGGTACGTGCCGCTTCTGCTTTTCAGTCATTCACCTTGTGTCCACTGTTGCCTATGCTGTGCTGGTTCCTGGGGAGCAGCTCCGGGCACTTTATGAAAGCCTGTTATGGGAGGACTCAGCCCCTTTAAGACAGGTTCTCACTGCGCCCCCCCCAGGCTGGCCTTGAACACCAAACATGCGATCCTCGCCTCGGCTTCCCGAATGCTGTGACTACAGGTGTGCGCCACCATGGTTGCTTATCTGTGCCTTGTTTGTTTGTTTGTTTGTTTTTCGAGGTAGGGTCTCACTCTAGCCCAGGCTGACCTGGAATTTACTCTGAATTCTCAGGGTGGCCTTGAACCCACCGCAGTCATCCTACTTTTGCCTCTCTAGTGCTGGGATTAAAGGCGTGCGCCACCACGCCCAGGTCTGTTCCTTTTTTTATAGTCAGAAATGTAGGAATATCCTTTTCTGGGAAAACTACTCTTGCCAAATAGCATGTCTAGAGCAATGCATTAAACCTGAGTTAACTTTCCAGAGAATGTGCTTAATTAAATATATGTAAGTTATTTGCATAAAGAAACCTCACTTCCATTCCCTGTAAATAAGACCATTTGGGGTAAAGGTCAGGAGTATGCTTTCAGGCAGTGCCATGGGAGTGGCTTGTCTTTGTCGAGTCCACCGTGTTGGCCTTGTTCTGAACAGCTCATCCTGTGCTGTACGTGTCAGCCGCACGGTAGAGGTTTAAGGCAGAGGGAGGTGTGAGCTGTGTTATAATCTCTCAGATTGCTTCATTGAGGGTCATTATTAGTAATTCCATCCACTCTGAAACATTATGATTAAACATATTCGTGTATCTTGCTTTTCCTACTATAGTGATAATAGAATTGTACAACTGTATAGACTTTTTTTTTCTCTTTGATATCACTCTGTAGTCCAGGCTGGTCTTGACCTTGAGGCAATCCTCCTGCCTCAGCCTCTTGAGTGGTGGAATTACAGGCATGTGTCACCACACTCAGCTTAAAAAAAAATCCTTGTACTTCTCTGAGTGCTAAGTTTTCTGCATCTTGGATTCCCCTGAGAGAGAGAAATCAAGTGGCTATATTCGTAGCCCCTGGAACTTTTTTTTTTTTTAGTGAGGGGGAGCAGAATTGGCACCCCAGGGCCTTCAGCCACTCCAGATGCATGCGCCACCTTGTGTGTGTGCCACCTGTGTGCAGGCGTCACTTTGTGCATCTGCATTACATGGGTTCTGGGGAGTCGAACCAGGTTGTTAGGCTTTGCAAGCAAGTACCTTAACTGCTAATCAAGCTCTCCAGCCCCCTCAGTTTTTGGAGGTAGGGTCTCTCTCTAGCCCCGGATGACCTGGAATTCACTATGTGGTCTCAGGCTGGTTTCAAACTCACAATAGTCCTTCTACCTTGCCTTCTTGGTGCTGGGATTAAAGGTGTGCACCACCACTCCCAGCTGGAAATTGTGTGTGTGTGTGTGTGTATGTGAGATATATTTTCAGGTAGGGTATCACTCTAGCCTAGGCTGACCTGGAATTCACTATGTAGTCTCAGGGTGGCCTCAAACTCATAGTGATCCTCCTACCTCTGCCTCCCAAGTGCTGGGATTAAAGGCGTGCACCACCATGCCCGGCTTGGAAATTGTTTTAAGTAAAGTAACTTTCAGTTTTCTTAAAGAGTCTTTCCTTCCCTGTAGATTTTTCATGATGTGGCATATAAGGCAAAAGAGCGAGATGACCTCCTGGCAGGGATTGATGAATTCCTAGACCAGGTGACGGTGCTCCCTCCTGGCGAGTGGGACCCGTCCATCAGAATCGAACCACCCAAAAACGTCCCTTCGCAGGTAATGTATGCATGTATGTAAGCCAGTGGTGGCTGATGAAGCAGAGACCATGTGTGTATGTGTTAAATAAACTGAGACCCATCTGTGTTTGGGAGCTGTTGAATACCACAACAACAATTTAAAAAGGACTTTGCAGTAACCAGATTAGCTCATGTGTGATGAAGTATTAGAGTTACTTAGGGAAAATTTTTAATCCAAATTTTGAAGGGTTGATTAAAGGATGACAGAGAGGAGCAAAAAAATATCTCTTGGAAGTATATCATATATAAAGTCATCAAATGAAAAGGCAAGTTGTGTAGAGAAAGCAAATGGAATTCCCCATCATTCTGACATCTAAGGATGGAAAGAGAACTTCTGTGTATTTAGTCACCAGACCAGATGTTTTACAGATATGACTTTAGCCTGTGCAGCAACCACTCCTGAAAGGTACCATTGTCTCAAGTTTACACGAGAGGAGCTTAGTGACCTTGTAGGGCAGAACTTTAAGGTAAAGATTGCACAGAAGCAGATTTCAAAAAGAAGCTTAGATGTTCTTATCTGATGCTGGAGCCGTTATTTTTTTTTTTTTTAATTTCTGGGATGATGTAGTAAGGAGTCAGATTTTACTGCAGAGGAAGAGATGTTTTATTTTATTTGAGAGAGAGAGAGGCAGATAGAGAGAATGGGTATACCAGGGCCTCTAGCCCCTGCAAACAAACTCTAGACACATGAGCCACCTTGTACATCTGGCTTACATGGGTATTGGGGAATCAAACCTGGGTCCTTAAGCTTCACAGGCAAGCACCTTAACTGCTAAGCCATCTCTCCAGCCCAGAAGTTTTTTCAAAATATGTAAATACGCACATTCTTCCAGGAAGCAAATAAATTACATCAAGTCAGTAAGTTCATATGGGGCCGGAGAGATGGTTCAGTGGTTAAGGCGCTTGCCTGCAAAGCCTAAGGATGCAGGCTTGATTTCCCAGTACCTACATAAAACCAGATGCGCAAGGTGGCACGTGTTTCTGGAGTTCATTTGTGGTGGTTTAGAGGCACTGGTGCATCCATTCTCTCTCTCTCTCTCTTCCTCTCTTTCTCTTTCTGTGTGCCTCTCTCAAATGAATAAGTAAATAAATAAAATATATATAAAATAAACATATCTGTAAGCTACAAGCACTTGAGGATTTTTTTTTTTTTTTTTGCTTTGGTTTATCTATCTTATCACCACTCCCTCCTGTTAGCAGAAGGACAGATAGACATTGACTTTGCTAATTTTGTGGCTTTATATTAAAAGGAGAAAAGGAAAATGCCTGGAGTTCCAAATGGAAATGTTTGCCACGTAGAACCAGAACCCCATGGGGGACACAGCGGGCCAGAACTTCAGCGCACTGGGCGGTAAGCTCCGAGTCTCACAGCTGCCACTGCCTGCCCGGTAGACGCCCTGTAAGGGAAGGGGCTCTTTGTTTTGGGCATTCTCTGTAGTGGGCCTTCATTGTCTGGGGTTGGCTTTTCAAACAGAACTACTGTGTATATTAGGAATGTGTCTAACATTCTATTCAGTCATTCAAGTTTCTCAAAACGATTTATGTTCTCTCTCCTTCAGCCCTTCCCACACATTGTTTTCTCTGATGTGAATACTTTTCCCTTTCTTCATCTCCCGGTGAACTCCACTTACCCTCTGTCTCAGCTTAGGTATCAACTTCATTTGGAAAGCCTTCCAGAAGAAATTAGGCATCACCGCTGTGCAATGTAACTGATCTCTGATTCCCCCTTTTCCTCTGCCACTGCTATAGCGCTTATCATACTTACTATCGTTGCTTGATTAGTTGTATTTCCTGCTAGACCATTTTCTTCAAAACAAAGAAGGATTCTATCACAGTGCCCTACATAGAGTAGACACTCAGCATGATCTCTGTTGTGTGGTGGAGAATGATTAGCTATTGACATGTGCTGCACGATCGCTTTAGATAAGAAACTCCCCTAGCGGATTGGAGGAAAGGGATTACCTTAGGTGTGTGTGTCTCAGGGGTATGAAATCTACTCTTTTAGTTCAATATTTTAAGAATAGGTATTCAAGGAAGAGGACCTTTATGGTAGGTGAGCGCAGCTGGTCTCTGGACTGGGAGGTTTCATTTCCCAGGTAGACAATGTAGATGAGGAGGATATTAGGTATGATATGACATCAGTGGTGTCTGCAGTGCTCTTGTGGGAGAAGATTGAGAGTGTGGTCTGTCTCTAGACTGTGCTTTGTCTGCACAGGATCTGGGGTGGAGACTGTCAGGGCAGGACTCAGGTCACAGAAAGCGGGTTATGTCGCTTGTTTCCTTGCTTTTACCTTCTGCTGACTTCCTCTTTTATCCTCAGTGTTTTCCCAATAAAAGTTCAAGGAGTTTTTGAAATTGTAGAGCATGGTTTATTTTTACTCTTGAAAATATTGGGAAAAGTCAGAATGGGGGACAGAAACAGGAGGGGAAGGCACTTGACTAGCAGTACCCTTAAAGAATATGTCTTGTGGTTGTAGAAACGTGTTAGAGCGCAGGAGAAAACAACTGCTCTAGAGAGCACTGGAAGAAAGGAGGAGCCTTTGAATGGAGAGGCCCACTGCAGAAGAGAGAGCTAAGCATTGTCTTTAAAGTCTCGGGAGCTCTGCGTAGGGGTGGTGAGGGGAGTGGTGTTAATAGGCTGTGAGGAAGCATCTGTCTTAGATGTTTTAAGACTGAGACTGTCTCAGAGGAGGTGATTTTTTTGAATGGATTTTTACTTACTTTTTTTTTTTTTTTTTTTTTGAAGTATGGTCTTGCGCTAACCTAGGCTGACCTGGAATTCACTGTGTAGTCTCAGGGTGGCCTCGAACTCACGGCGATCCTCCTGCCTCTGCCTCCCGAGTGCTGGGATTAAAGGTGTGCGCCATCATACCTGGCAATATCTTTTTGATATATAAATGTGTCTACACTCTAGGTCTTAGAGTTTGAAGTAGTAGAACTTAGACAGAAGGGTTTTCTTTGAACAAATCTATGCAGAGATGAGATTTTAGGACTCCTTTGGTGCCAAGAAAAATAGAATATGAGAGTCCCATGCTTATAGTCAGTTCCACATGAGACGTTAGGTCACCAATATATTGGACTTTAGTAGTTATAAGATCTTGGAAATGGTGCCTGATTCCCCACCTCTTAAACAAACCCATAGTGAAAGGACTATCTATCACATGCTTAATCACAAACATCAAGTACCTTTAACTCATAAATTCAACTTTTTAAAAAAATATTTTTTGTTTTTGCTTTTTTTCGAGGTAGGGTCTCACTATAGCCCAGGCTGACCTGACACTCATTCTGTAGTCCCAGGCTAGCCTCAAACTCACAGTGATCCACCCACCTCTGCCTCCTGAGTGCTAGGATTAAAGGAGTGTGCCTCCACACCCAGCCCACGTGGGGTTTAAAGGAGTTCTCCATGTGTCACATGTCAGAGACTTCTAGATGGAAGAAAGCACAGAGGAAGCTCTGGGCTCTGAGCTGACTTCTGGTAGTCCTCTTCCTGAGTGCCTGATGTTTTCTTCAGAGTTCTTAGGGACAGACTGCAGGTCACATGGTCACTCTCCCATTGTAGCCTCTTAAGCCAGGTGACCCAGTGCCTACATCAGAAATCACAGTTCCAGGCCCATACCCCATATCACATTAAGTGGAAGGCAGATGTGAACCTTTCCTGCATATGGACATCCACCAAGTTTCTGGATCATTCTTTCTGGATGGCACTATACCAAAACACATGAACCTGGTTTTTCCTAATTTTTCAAACCATTAGTTATGTTTCTTTGAATGCAAACCTTGCTTTATGGAAATCATGTTGCAGAACCTTGAGGCCAGACTCAGAGATATAGGGGCTGTTACCCTTGTTGGATGAATAGGTATTTGAAGATTGGTTAGAGTAGATTCTAAGAAGGTGGGAAAGGAGACAAAGTTGAAAACAGTGCTCTAAATTCTTTATCTTCTGACCTTCCAAGCCACGACCAAGACAGTATCTTGAGGCGGGATGGCATAGGTAACAAAGAGGAAAGTGTGGCTAGAATCTTCCCAGCAGTCCAAGAGGCATCACAGGAGGATGCTCTGGAATGTGTTTTCTAGGGTAGACTCATATCCTTTATTCGGGATGCAAATTTTGGGGAAGGGTTAATGAAACAGGTTTCTTTCAAAGCACAGCAGGCAAACAGATGACTGGCCTGTCCCTAAAGCCCTCCAGGGAAGGGCTCCCTAAGTCAGCGCTCCAGAATAATGTCCTTCAGAGGAGGTCCCTGAGCCTAGGGACCCTCCAGTGAGTAAGTCCTTTCTTGCTTCAAACTTGAGTTCATAAACTGTGTGCCTCCTGCCCCACAATACTTGAACATTAAGGACGGTGTTGAAAGAGAAAGGAAGTCTCAAATATGAGTTACTCATGTCTAATTGCTGTTTGTATTAGTTGTACAACTATGGTATGACTTTATGTATGAATGAAGTATGAGGCTAACTCCATGAGAGTATTTAGAAATCATTTTCTTTCTTTTAAAAAAGTATTTTATTTTTATTTATTTCAGAGAGAGGGAGAGAGAGAGAGAGAGGTGGGGGTGGAGGAGTAAGAGAAAATGGGCTCACCAGGTCCTCCAGCTGCTGCAAACAAACTCCAGACACATGTGCCACCTTGTGTATCTGGCTTATGTGGGTTATAGGGAATTGAACCTGGGTCCTTTGGCTTTGCAGGCAAGTTCCTTAATCGCTAAGCCATCCCCCAGCCCCAGAAATCATTTTCTAATTTATAGTTCTGCAATTGATATGAGCCCTAGATTCTCACCTCCCTTAAGAACCTTCCTTTTCATGGTTTCTCATAAATCTGTTTCATGTAACTCTTGTCCGTTACTCACAGATGCTCCTTTCTGAAGATGTCTGCAGTGTCCATGGGCTGACCAGTCATGGCAGTGTGTCAGATAGCCTCAATGGGATATAGGAGGATGTTATTTTTCCAGCATATTGTCCTTCTGAGGAGGTGACAGTCCCGAGATCTAAGATGCTGTAGTAGCTAAGGACCCAGAAACACTTGAATCTTGCTCCAGTCTAATTTCACTGCCACCTCTAAGATCCAAAGGAGGATAAGACAAATGGCACTTTATTTTCAATGAGAGTCTCAGTTTGAAGCCCTGAGACTGAGCCCTGGTGATCCAGGTTTAGTTTCTAGGGACAGTGCCTTTGCCCGATCTGGGTTTGCCAGGTTGGCTGAAGCTAAGGCAGGTCTTAAAGCTGGCTTTGCTTCTCTCTTCTCATCCCACACCCAAGTTGATGTTACTGCATAAATAGAGCTATAGTAAGCCCAGCCACCCCACCAAAGCCAGAAGAAAAGAGCAGCACGCAGCATAGAGCAGTGTCCTCCACTGAGCTTAGCTCAATGAGAGAATACTTATGGAGGGAGCAACGGCCGGGTCGTCACTCCTGCCTCAGGTCCCAGATCTCCTCATGCTTCCCCAGGCTCTTAGGAGACAGAAAGAAAGAAACAGATGGTCAAGCCTATAAAGGAGAGTAACTGGGTTTTTCATGTTAGCCTTTTATTACAGAAAATTCAAAATATATAAAAAGAAGAATGAATAGTATAATGTAACCCCCAAATACCCATCAGCTGTTACCAACATTTTGCCAGTTTTATTTCTTTTCATATATTTTTATGTTTTTAGATGATTTTAAACCAAATCACCAATATCATTTTTCCTACAATGCCTCAGTATGTATCTCATTTATTAATAACTTTAAAAAACCAATTATGCTAATAAAAATCTGATGAAATTACCCCCCCTTTTTGAGGTAGGGTCTCGTTCTAGGCCAGGCTGTGTTCTCAGGCCTGGTCCTCCAAGGGCTGGGATTAAAGGCGTGCGCCACCACACCCAGCCAACCATCATTTTCTAAATCATTACGTGCTCAATGCATATTTGGTTTTGGTGATCATCAGCAACATCTTTTCTGGAGTTTATTTGTTTGATGTTGGATCCAATCAAGGTTTGCATTTGGTTATTATGTCCCCATTCTATCATAGTCCTTCTTCCTTTTCTTTCCTTTTTTTTCCTTATGCCTTTGCCCCATAGAAGCCATCAGGTGATGTGTCTTATGGTGTCACTCTGGTGCAGTGACTCCACCATAGAATGTGACTGAAGTGGGAGCAGCGCCCCTCCCTGGAAGGAGAGCTTGCTTCTCATCTGCTTTATCTGTGGGCAGTGGAGCGGGCCTGAAGTCCTGCCTTCCAGTCTTGCTGATTGTGCCTCCTAGGAGCCCCTGATCCCACCCATTTCTATGCTTCCTTCATCACCCCGCCACAGGGGTGATCCTTTAAGAATGCATGTTGGATTATGTCATCCCACTGTGTATAGTCCTTCAGAAACTTGATATGTTGTTACGATAAATTTATTAAAATCATATATAGGCCATTGTGACTCAACTTCTTCAAATTTGTCTGTGGGTTTTTGCCCTCGTGCTAGAATGACCAGGTCATTTCTCTGCCAGCATCTTGGACCTACCACATGCTGTCACCTCTAGGTGTCCCCATGCTGACCCCTCTGCCTTGTTTGGCTGTCTCCCAGTCCATGAGTTCCTGCTGAGATGCCTCCCACCCTCCCACCCAGCCCTGTGCTTCCAGAGCACCCTGCTGCTGTGACACTGTCTGTCTCCTGCGCTGGCTGTGGTCTTGGAGAGGGAGGCCGTGTTGGCCTGCCCGCTGCTGCAGCTCCGGTGCCTCGCCCCATGCCTGGCACCAGGGTTCCGCTACGACTTGTCAAGTGCATGAGTGAAGTAGATAGTTGTTCAAGTAAGAAAGTGTATGTGATAGGGGATTGTTCTGGAAAACCTTTACTAAGACTAGTGATTTTATTATCTCAAATTGTCTTTGCTTATTTTCTCCTAACAACTCAGAATTTGAAGTTTGGAGGTAATAATTACTTTCTAGTGAATTTTTTGAACTTTTTGATAAATGGGTAATATGCCTACCAAAATTAATTGTTTTCATGCTTGGGACAAAGCATTTAAATTTACCTTTTGGTTAGCTGGGCATGGTGGTGCACGCCTTTAATCCCAGCACTCAGGAGGCAGAGGTAGGAGGATCGCTGTGAGTTCGAGGCCACCCTGAGACTACATAGTGAAGTCCAGGACAGCCTGAGCTACATTGATACCCTACCTCAAAAAACCAAAAACAAATTTTTTTTTTTAAATCTTTTGTCTTGTCCTTGATTGCAGATAGAATCAGTACTGCTCCCAGAGATATCTCCTGTACTTGGGGTTAGTTTGAAACCAAAATGATACCTCAGTACAGAGCACATTCGAAATGCTTTCAAATGTGTGCTGTTCGTGTGCTTTTGTGCAAGAGGGACTGCGCTAGAGGCTGTCTGCCCTGTCTCTGCAGGCTGTTTGGGGGCTTGGTGCTGGACATCAAGCGGAAGGGCCCCTGGTACTGGAGCGACTACCGGGATGCACTCAGCTTGCAGTGTCTGGCCTCCTTTCTGTTCCTGTACTGTGCCTGCATGTCACCTGTCATCACCTTTGGGGGACTGCTTGGAGAAGCCACTGAGGGGCGCATAGTAAGAACTTTTAACCACTTTTAATGGCCCAAACCAAGATTAAATATTGTGGTAGCAGCCAAGTGCTCTAGGGGGACATTGTTTCCTGGCCAGGACTGAGGAGGCTGGACCCTTTCTCCCGAGTTACTGAGCTGTCCTGACTGTGTGTGGAAGAAGAGTCCAGTCCTCGCCTCAGCACATGCTCTTCTGCTCGAATGTCACTTTCAGTGGATGGTTGCCCAGATGAATTGCTCATCACCTAAGAATGGAAAATGGATCTATTGATGCCATTTGAAAAGAAGGTTTGAAGTGATTCCATGTCACAGTGTGTGGTGTGAACTACATCACTGTGCTTTTTATATATCTTTGAATGCTAAATTGAGTCACTGAAGAGCATAACTTACTTGAGGGATCGCATGCAGATGGATTTGGGCCCCAGCATTATTAGCAAAGACCTGATTACAAGAGTGTTAGGTATTGTGTGCCTGCCGCTCTTGCTAAGAAGCAGTACAGGCAGGTGGCTGCCAGGCACGCATGCTGCTACGTCAGGAGTTTGCACAACACTATTACTCTCTGCTGAGGGGCTGTGGACTGATTTTTTTTTTTTTTCCTCCTCAGAGTGCAATTGAATCCTTGTTTGGAGCCTCCATGACTGGGATTGCGTATTCCCTGTTTGCTGGGCAGCCTCTCACCATCTTGGGAAGCACTGGGCCAGTGCTGGTGTTTGAAAAGATTTTGTTCAAATTCTGCAAGTAAGACATAGTTTTGTTCTTATTTTATTTTTTATCTTTTAATTTTTTTGTTTATTTTTATTTATTTATTTGAGAGTGACAGACAAAGAGGCAGAAAGAGAGAGAGAGAGAGAGAGAGAGAGAGAGTGAGAGAGAGAGAGAGAGAATGGGCACACCAGGGCCTCCAGCCACTGCAAATGAACTCCAGATGCATGCACCCCCTTCTGCATCTGGCTAATGTGGGTCCTGGGGAATTGAGCCTCAAACTGGGGTCCTTAGGCTTCACAGGCAAGCGCTTAACCACTAAGCCATCTTTCCAGCCCTTGTTTTTATTTTTATCATTACTTTTTTTCTTTGTTTGTTTTTTGAGGTAGGATCTCCCTCTAGCTCAGGCTGACCTGGAATTCACTATGTAGTCTCAGGGTGGCTGAAACTCACAGTGATACTCCTACCTCTGCCTCTGCCTACTGAATACTGGGATTAAAAGTATGCGCCACCACATTCTGCCATAGTTTTCTTTAAAACTACCTAGATGTGGTTACTATACTGTTAGGGATGAAGGCCAGGCTTCTATACAGGAATATCAATGCTGGAGCAGGTATATATTATGATTTGTCAGAAACCCGGGGAAAGAATATCATTTGGTTTGATGTTCTACCTGGAATAGCAGGTCTTCTCATCTTAAAGAGCCTGATTAATATCCTCCAGTCATTATTTATTTCTATGTGTTTTTATTTGTGTATGGGTGTGCGTGGGCGGGGTGAGGGTGCTTATGTGTGTGTATGCGTGTGGAAGTCAGACGTCAACCTCTGGTGCCATCCGCCTTTTTTTGAGACAGCCTCACTCATTGGTCTGCAACTTGCCAAGTACACCAGACTGGCCAGCTTGCCTGCAAGCCTCAGAGATCTGCTTCCAACTGCTGCATCACTCTGTTAGGCTTAAAAAAAAATGGGTTCTGGGGATTGAACTGAAGCACTTTATTGACAGATCTCCCTACAGCCTCTCCAGCCATTATTGAAATACTGATTTATTTATTTGTTTAAGGTAGGGTCTCACTCCAGCCCAGGCTGACCTGGAACTCACTAGCTCCAGGTTAGCCTTCAATTCATAGTAATCCATCTACCTTAGCCTCCTGAGTGCTGGGATTGAAGGTGTGTGCCACCATACCAGGCTGGAATATTGATTTTTACCTGTTTATTTATTTAATTTGAGAGAGAGAGAATGGGCATGCCAGGGCCTCTGGCTGCTGCAGGTGAGCTCCAGATGCATGCGCCACTTTATGCAACTGGCTTTGTGTGGTTCTGGGAAATCGAACCTGGGCCACCAGGCATTGTAAGCAAACACCTTTAACTGCTGAGCTATCTCTCTACCTCATAAAATACTGATTTAAAAACTTTTAATTAATTTTGAGCTAGAGTCTCTGTGTGTAACCTAGACTGGCCTGGAGTTTACTGTATGGGCCGTGATGGTATTGAACTCATAATCCTCCTGTCTTGGCCTTCTGAGTGTGGAGTGGTTATTCACTGCCATGCCCACAATGACATACGTTTTAAGAAAAAAGTCCTAGTGAATGTACCCCCTTCCATTTCTATTTCAAACCACTGATTGTTTGTCCTTCAAGGTAGGGTCTCACAGCAATCCTTTTATCTCTGCTTCCTGAGTGCTGGGACTAAAGACATGGGCCACCACTTCTGGCTCAAACCAATTTTTTTTTGGTAATTTTTTCTGTGAGAGAGAGAGAGAAGGAGAGAATAGGCATACCAGGGCCTCCAGCCATTGCAATAGAACTCCAGATGTGTGTGCCCCCTTGTGTGCATGTCCAACCTTGCACACTCACATCACCTTGTGCATCTGGCTTACATGGGACCTGGAAAGTCGAACATGGGTCCTTAGGCTTTGCAGGCAAATGCCTTTACCACTAAGCAATCTCTCCATCCCCTCAAACCAATTTTTAATTTATTCTATTGTCCTTCCTTTGTATTCTGATTGTTAATGGTAGATGGAGCTTAACTAGTTTCTCTACCTTCCTTATAAGATTTTTTTCCCCATTTTGTTTTATAAATACCAGCACAGGGGATTAGACCCAACCCTCTTTTCTTACTGCATTAATAAGCTTATATACATTGGATTAATGGCAGAAATGTAATATATAAGATACTTCCTTCTTTCTCCATCCTTTTTTTTTTTTTAGGAAAGAAGGATATTCCCTCTTTTTTAATATTTATTTATTTGAGAGAGAGAGAAAACATGGGCACACCAAGGCCTCCTGCCACTGCAAATGTACTCCATATGCATGTGCCACTTTGTGCCATCTCTTTACATGGGTACTGGGGAATCAAACCCAGGCTACCAGGCTTTGCAAGCAAGTGTCTTAAACCACTAAGCCATCTTTCCAGCAGCATCCCACTGTCTATGTCTTTTTTTAAAAGAATTTTATTTATTTATTTACAAGTAGAGAGACAGAGAGAGCATGAGAATGGACATGTCAGGGGTCTAGAGCCACTGCACGTGAGCTCCAGACACGTTCGCCACGTGGCACATCTGGCTGCATATAGGTTCTGGGAAACACAAAACCAGGCCTTCAGGCTTTGCAAGCAGGTGCCTTAACCATGGAGCAGTCTTTCCAGCCCTGTCTATATCTTTACTATGGAAGGTGGCCCCTGGGAAGCCAATCTTAACATAGCTGTCCCAGAGCTTTATTTAGGAGCAGAGTACACATAAAGGACAAACTGTTTCCAATACTGGTGTCAGTAACGTGATATGACTTAGCCACCGTTGATCCTTTGTCTCATAGTGCCGTCCGTCCACGCTTCTTGATGAACTTTGCTGTTTTCCAGAGACTATTCCCTCTCATACCTCTCCCTGCGAACTTGCATCGGGCTGTGGACTGCCTTCCTGTGCATTGTCCTTGTAGCAACTGATGCCAGTTCCCTCGTCTGCTACATCACCCGCTTCACTGAAGAAGCATTTGCCTCCCTGATTTGCATTATCTTCATCTATGAAGCAATTGAAAAGCTGATTCACCTGGCAGAGACTTACCCTGTCCACATGCACAGCCAGCTGGACCACCTTAGCCTCTACTAGTAAGTGTGCTTTCCACTGTCGTCCTTCGTGGGAGACAAAGGGTCCGAGTTTAGTTACTGCTCTACTGTGCAGGCAGTGCCTGCAGCTTCTGGTAAGGAAGTGTGCTGGTCCTCTGGGAGGCAGCTCAGATGTGGACAAGGAAGGCTGGAGGTCTGCCAAGGAGAGCAGTCAGGCAATGTTAGAGGGCGGACTTGAGAGCAAAACCCAGAGAGAACTTGAGCATTGCTTGCCAGAGCATGGCTCTAAGCACTGAAACAAAAATATTCTACAAGTGTAGCAGGCAGAATTTAAATCATTGAGAGGAATTTTGTTTTTCTAGGATGTGAGAAGCCCCTATTTTTATTTTAATTAACACAAAATAATTGTATATATTTATGGAGTACAGTTCAATACACATATATAACATATAGTGATCAGATCAGAATAACTGTTATCTTACAGAACTGAATTTTTTATTTTTATTTTTTAGAGAGAGCAAGAGAGAGAGGTAATTGGCATACCAGGGCTTCAGCAACTGCAATTGAACGCCAGACACTTGTGCCACCTAGTGGTCATGTGCAACCTTGTGCTTGCCTCACCTTTGTGCATCTGGCGTACATGGGACTGGAGAGTTGAACATGGGTCCTTAGGCTTCGCAGGCATGCACCTTAACCGCTAAGCCATCTCTCCAGCCCAGAACTGATTTTTTTTAACCTAAACATAGGATGTCAGCTTTCCTCCTGTTAAAATCTTTCTGAACTTCTGTCATAAAAGGTGTGGTGGTTAAATTTACAGCTGAAACAAAGGCTGTGGGGATGATTGTCAGCTAACCACACTCAAGCCAGTTCAGACGTGAAGCATGCTGAGATTGGAAAGCAACATGGTAGCGGTAGCTAGTGGGGACAATAGTATGTCTTGTGTGGCTTGAATGAAAGAGAAGGCCTAGAAAAGCTAATGTACCTGCCAGGCCTAACTCGACATCAGTAGGCAGGAAATGGCTATGGTAGTGGAACAATAGCAAGACTAATGCAATGTCAGGAAGGCCTTGAATCACAATTCCACGAGATTTAGATTTTGAGAACAAGAGCATGATGGGGAATAGGAGTAAGATCCCAGGTTTGGAGAAAGTTGTTGAGAGCTGAGTATAGTATCAGGACCTCCTTTCTGTGTAAATTGAATTTGAATTTGATAACAAAAATAAAGGAAATGAGAACCAAAAAGGAAAACACTTGGGCTTAATTCTGGGCATATCAAGTGCCAAGCATGGTTGTCAGTTCAGTGTTGTCAATGTGAACCCATCTTCAGTGATGGTCAACTTAAAATTCGGGTATCTATCTGAGGTATATGCTTGAAAGATAAAGAAAGGAGGTAGGCTTTGTCAGAGCCTGGAACCCAGCCATAGCTAAGCACGCTCGCTGGCTGGCTGCTTTCCTGAGTAACGGGGCTTTCTCTTTGCAGCTGCAGGTGCGCCCTCCCCGAGAACCCAAGCAATCACACCCTGCAGTACTGGAAGGACCGTAACATCGTGGCAGCAGAAGTGAGCTGGGCTAACCTGACCGTCAGTGTAAGTGTGAGATGGCCACTGAGTTCAAGCGGGGCGCTGACTAGAAGAGGGCTAGTCCTTTGCTGAACTCTGGTGTTTAGGTGACACACTCCTGTAGTCCTAGCCCTCGGGAGGCCAAGGCAGGAGCATTCCAGGTTAAAAGGCAGCCAGCTTTGCATGGCAAAACCCTGTATGAAAAAAATGCAAAGCTAAACCAAACCAAACACAAAGTTTAATAAAACCCAACTATTTTTTCTTTGTCTCTTTCAAAAGTTTTCTTATACATAAAGAGGAAAATAAACCACCCCCTCTTTTGCATTCTGCCCTGTAACTCTCACTTAAAATTTTGTGATGTAGCTGGGTGTGGTGCCGCACGCCTTTAACCCCAGCACTCGAAAGATCAAGGTAGGAGGATCGCTGTGGGTTTGAGGCCAGCCTAAGACTACATAGTGATTTCTAGGTCAGCCTGCACTACAGTAAGACCCTACCTCAAAAACAAAATTTGTGTGTGTGTGTGTGTGTGTGTGTGTGTGTGTGTGTGTGTGTAAGAAACCATGCAGGGTTCAGGGGACAGACCTTGGCTTTGTGTGGGGCTTGGTAAATATTCAAGTTTGGAATATCTTCCTCAATAAAAATAATATGAATTTCCAAAGCCTTTTCAGAGCCTTGGAAGTAGAATTTGTTCAGGATAATTGTAGTTTTATCACTTTTTCATGTGGGTGTGTGTCTGTCATGTGTGGACATGTGTGTGTAGGGGCATGCGTGTGCACGTGTGCACATGTATGTAGAAACCAGAGGACAGCCTTGAGTGTGGTCGTTCAGGTACACATCCACACCTTTTCCATACAGGCTATCTCAGTAGCCTGGAGTTCACTCTTTAGACTAGACGGGCTGCCCGGTGAGCCCCAGGGATCCTTCTGTGTCTGCCTGCCCAGCAGGGGTATTACAGGTGCCCACCAGCAAGCACACTCGTGCCTGATGTTTTGCCTGCATCCCGGGAATTGATTCAGGACCTCATGTTTGTGAGACAAGCACTTTACTACTGACTGAGCTAATTCATTCTTTTGTTTTGTTTTGGTTTGTTTTTTGAGGCAAGATCTCACTCTAGCCTGGGCTGACCTGGAACCAAGGCTGATCCTCCTACTCCAGCCTCTATAAACTGGAATTATAGGCTGATTCACCAGGCCTGGCTCTAGTTTTTTTTTTTTTTTTTTTTTTTTTTTTTTTTTTTTTTTTGGTTTTACGAGGTAGGGTCTCACTCTAGCCCAGGCTGACCTGAAATTCACTATGTAGTCTCAGGGTGCCCTTGAACTCACAGTGCTCCTCCTACCTCTGCCTCCCGAGTACGGGGATTAAAGGTGTGGATCACCACACTTGGCTATGGCTCTGGTTTTATTAAGTGTCTTAGTTAGAATCCCAGTGGTGCTCTTCTTGAAAGAGACCTAGTGAGCTCAACTGCATGGTGGCTTTGCGGACACTGTTGGCAACCTGTTCCCAGCAACCGCGGAGTGACAGTGTGTGGTGGGCTCAGAAGTGTTCTCCTAGTGAGCCCCAACTGCATGTGGCCTAGTGAACACTGCTGGCAGCCTGCTCCCTGGGTGACAGTGTGTAGTGGACTCAGAAGGCAGCAGGTGTCCAATCCCGTGTGCCCTTTTGTCACCTGAATGCTTGTTCCTGCAGGAGTGCCAGAAGATGCGGGGCGAGTTCATGGGATCTGCGTGTGGCCATCACGGGCCCTACGCGCCTGATGTGCTCTTTTGGTCCTGCGTTCTCTTCTTCACTACCTTCACGCTCTCAAGCACCCTAAAGACGTTTAAGACGAGCCGCTATTTCCCAACCAGAGTAGGTAGCACGCTCGCGCGCTCCTTCGGGTTAGGGTCTGGACGCAGCAGAGCCTGGGTCAGCCTCCGGGCTCCGTGGAGGGCCCAGCTGTCCTGATGAGAGGTGCACTTGGCAGGCTCTTCAGAGCCCTGTGGTGCCGACTGGAAACCCTGAAACCTGTTCTGTTTTAAAGGGCCAGGCAAGTTCAAGGTGGTGGTTATGTTTTTTTAAAAGTTGTTATGTCTCATTTCCAGAATGCTGTTAAGCCTCATTTCCAGCATTCCAAGACACATAGTATAACAGTGGGAGCAGGTGTGTGGAGGTGCTCAAGTGGGGGTGATTATCTTGATACTTTAGCGGAGCCCCGACGTCTCTTCCAGCTCATGAAATCCTGGCTGCGTGGAGTCCAGCAGTCAGCATGTCCTCTACTTAGGGGATTCCTTCCTATTTGAAGCCTCAAGGTGCAGATAGCACTGCTTGTGTCATGAGCAGGGCTTCTGCCAGTTCAGGCAGAGCGCAATTAGAAAATCAGAGTGCCAGGCGTGAGCAGCTGAGTGGGACGTTGCTTTTGAAAGGGAGTTGCGCTTAGGAGGAAATGTTAGTGTTTTGAAAATACATTTTTATTTATTTATCTGAGAGAAAGAGACACAGAAAGAGAGACAGCGAGAGAGAGGGAGTTGAGAGAGTGTATGGGCATGTGAGGGTCTCCTGCCACTCACTGCAAATGAACTCCAGATGCATGGGCCACTTTGTGCATCTGGCTTTATGTGGGTACCAGGGAATCGAACCTGGGCTGTCAAGCTTTGCAATCAAGTGCTTTTAATCACTGAGCCATCTCCAGCCTTTGTTTGTTTTGTTTCTTTAGTGAGGTTTCAATCAGACACATTCACATAACATGGCCCATGAGTGGCTGAGGGCCCAGCTGATTATTTATTTAATGCACATACGTAACTAAAGTCCATTCTTAGACTTCAGAGCCTGCAGAGAAGCCAGGGAAGCTGCATATTACATAACTGCACTGCTTAAAGGATGTAATTTAATTTACAACAAAGTTTAAAGGTTATGCAAAGCTCAAGAATTAAAGTTTAAAAGTTAAGTGGCACTGTATATGTGCTGCTTTACTTATGTCTCATAAAGAATTTTCTCGTAGAAATGAAATTGTAAGGTGGTTTGATGAGGCATATTGTTTAGATTTAGGGATGAGAGAGGAGTGCTAACACTCAAGGCCACAAATATTCTGGCCTAAGTAAGCATGGTTTATTTTTAGCACCTTTGTTTGAGATGCCTTTAGGAAGACAGGCACTCTCTGTAGACAATTCTGATTTTACCAGCTATGTTGACTTTTTAAAAGTATTTGATTTATTTATTTATTGAAGAGTGAGAGAAAGAAGCAGATAGAGAGAGAGAAAAAATGAGTACACCAGGGCCTCCAGCATGTTCCCCTTTGTGCATATGGCTTTTGTGGGTACTGGGGGATCAAACCTGGGTCCTTAAGGTTTGCAGGCAAGCACCTTAACTGCTAAGCCATCTCTTCAGCCTTGAATTTTTTTTGATATTTTATTATTTATTTATTTTAGAGAGAGAGAGAAAGAAAGAGAGAGACTGGGTGCACCAGGACCTCTGGCCACTGCAGATGAACTTCAGATGCATGTACCACCTTGTGCATCTGGCTTTACATGGGTACCAGGGAATCAAATTGGGATGATTAGGCTTTGTAGCCAAGCGCCTTAACTGCTGAGCCATCTCTCTAGCCCAAGTTTTAAACTCACAGCCAGATTTAAGGGTGAGGAGTTTCTTACCTGGAAAAAAAGCATTTCAGGCGGATGGATAAGCTAGTACAAAGGTAGGAGTGAGAGAGTGAGGAGCGCTGGTCCTAGGAACAGCAGGGAGTCTGTGTGGCTGGAGGACAATGAGTGGGTAGCGAGCACTAGGTGCTGGTACTGGGAAAGAGACTTTGCCAGTTATGTGACCCTCACAGGGAGGAGAGCCTTTTGGGTTTTCAACTTAGTGAAACGAGGAGGGGTTTCAGAGTTTTGGTAGAAGAGTAACATGATTCAACTTATATTTTAATGATTACTCCAGAGGCTTTACTTCAAGAAGACCGTGGAGGACAAAGGCAGAAGCAGTTACCTCAGCAAGAGCTGGTGGTGGTGGGGTGGGGGAGTCTGTGGTGAGGCAGGCTCAGATTCTGGGCATGTTCTGAATGTCGAGCCAGTAGGCCTTGCAGATGGCCTGGATGTTGGGCGTGAGGGAGAAGGGAGCTGATGCGGCGGCTGATGTCTTGACTAGCATGACAGAACTTTGCTGGACCCAGAAAATCTGAACCTGGGCCTCAGTACTTCAGACGGAAGTCTCAGAGATTGGTCTTAATTGCATTGCAGTCTGTTAGAAGGTTTATTCTTCCTTACTGTATCCATATATTTTGGGACATTATTTGAGTGTATTGATAAATTCCTACTGCTTAAATATTTTTGTATTAGTTCATTTACAAAGTGATTTTTCTAAAAATTTAAACGTTTATAGTATTAAGTCACTTTCTATTATGTTCAACCCACTAACGCACTGTTCCAATTCTTTCTCCTGCCAGGTACGATCCATGGTGAGTGACTTTGCAGTCTTCCTCACCATCTTCACAATGGTCATTATTGACTTTTTGATTGGTGTCCCATCACCAAAGCTTCAAGTACCCAGTGTGTTCAAGGTAAATAGATCCCAGGGAACTTGGTGCCTGCAGGTAGTTTTATAGACTCTGATCCTGAGTTGATTTCAAAGTTTTTTTAGTAAGTGAAATGTATAATTTGTCATCATAAATATACTTATTGCAAAATTTAGAATAATAGAAAGTACCCATTCACATAAATTTATACGGATAGTATGGAAAGGTAGGTCCCTAGAGCAAACCTGGGTAACATCACTTGTGCTGAGCAACAGCTTGAAGGCACTGGGAAGGACATAGGAGGGCCTTGTCTGGGCTCCAGGGCAGCTGCCAGAGCCCTCAGGACGTCTTGTTACCTTGTTTTATGTTTGCTTATATGACTCTAAATAACCTATAGCATTAAAGAAAAACTAACATAAAGGAGAAATATGATCTGTTGCAGTTTGAGGGCTGAGTCCACCAAGGAAGACCAAAAAGCTGAGCTTAGTTCCACACATCCCCATTGGGCAGATGAGACAGAATACTGATCACACTTGGTGATGTTAGAAAAGTGGCAGTTTGGGTAGGTTGCTGACAAGGCCAGCACAGCGAAGGCCGCCTCTGACACCCACGCAGGTGACCTGTGGCTTCCTTTTGACTCTGCCAAAAATAAGAGCCTTTGAAAAATGTATTTCTTTCCATTTTGCCTTTTAATCTTGTTAGGCTTGCTAAACTACTATCAGTTAGAAACTTGTGAGCTAACAAACACCCTCTGTCTCTGCCTTAATAACCCCTGTGAGGCCTGGTGTTTCCTTTCTGTGGGAATGAGTAACACCAGCTTTCTCCCTAATACAAGTGAAGTCAGCCCTGCAGGAAGAATGGACTTTGTATAAAAAGGGTAATTTGAGAGCATTAAGTAGTCTTTGAAAACTCCATGATAGGTAGATTTACGATAGAAGGATGTCACCAGCGCACGCCTTTAATCCCAGCACTTGGGAGGCTGAGGTGGGAGGGTCACAGTAAGTTTGAGGCCAGCCTGAGAATACATAGTGAATTCCAGGTCAGCCTGAGCTAGAGCAAGACTTTACCTCGAAAAATCTAAAATCAAAAATAAATAAATAAGAAATAGGCGTGGTGGCACATGCCTTTAATCCCAGTACTTGGGAGGCAGAGGTAGGAGGATCACCGTGAGTTTGAGGCCACCCTGAGACTACATAGTGAATCCAGGTCAGCCTGGACTAGTGTGAGACCCTACCTCGAAAAACCAATAAATAAATATAGGAGGAGTAGATTTCTGGTACCTCTGGAAAGCACCTTTGGGAGCAGGAGAGAGATAAGGAAGGCAATGGGAGACTATCCAAGGCCATATTGCTAATGTGGGCTTTACTTTTTGGAAGTAAAGAGGAAATTTTCCTTTTTTCTTCATTCTCTAGTAAATATCATGGCCCCCAGCACTAAAGACCCGTTGTGAAGGCTGGTGCACTAGAGTGTCTGTATCCATAGGGGATTGGCTCCAGAACCCCTAGGGATGTGATGCTACAGTCTCTTAAATGAAATGGTATAATATGCATATATAACCTATGTACCTCCTCCTCTATACTTTAAATCACCTCCAGGATTACTTATACTAAATGCAAGGTAAATGCTATGTAGTGTTTAGAAAACAGTGACAACAAAACTTGCATGTGTCTTGTACAGATGCACTTTTCCTTCACATCTCTTTAATCTGCAGCCGAGTTCAAAGATGTAGAATAAGATATACAGGTGGTCTGGCTAGGCTATAATTTATACTGTCACTAAGGCTTAACTATTGTTCTGAAAACTTAACTAGAATATTATTATTGAGGAAACAGGTTCTGTAAGCTTTTAAAATATAACCCAGTCGTAGCGGGCGTGGTGGCGCACGCCTTTAATCCCAGCACTCGGGAGGCAGAGGTAGGAGGATCGCCGTGAGTTCGAGGCCACCCTGAGACTCCATAGTGAATTCCAGGTCAGCCTGGGCTAGAGTGAGACCCTACCTCGAAAAACCAAAAAAAAAAAAAAAAAAAAAAAAAAAAAAAAAAAAAAAAGAATTTTCTCGTAGAAATGAAATTGTAAGGTGGTTTGATGAGCATATTGTTTAGATTTAGGGATGAGAGAGGAGTGCTAACACTCAAGGCCACAAATATTCTGGCCTAAGTAAGCATGGTTTGTTTTTAGCACCTTTGTTTGAGATGCCTTTAGGAAGACAGGCACTCTCTGTAGACGATTCTGATTTTACCAGCTATGTTGACTTTTTAAAAGTATTTGATTTATTTATTTATTGAAGAGTGAGAGAAAGAAGCAGATAGAGAGAGAGAAAAAATGAGTACACCAGGGCCTCCAGCATGTTCCCCTTTGTGCATATGGCTTTTGTGGGTACTGGGGGATCAAACCTGGGTCCTTAAGGTTTGCAGGCAAGCACCTTAACTGCTAAGCCATCTCTTCAGCCTTGAATTTTTTTTGATATTTTATTATTTATTTATTTTAGAGAGAGAGAGAAAGAAAGAGAGAGACTGGGTGCACCAGGACCTCTGGCCACTGCAGATGAACTTCAGATGCATGTACCACCTTGTGCATCTGGCTTTACATGGGTACCAGGGAATCAAATTGGGATGATTAGGCTTTGTAGCCAAGCGCCTTAACTGCTGAGCCATCTCTCTAGCCCAAGTTTTAAACTCACAGCCAGATTTAAGGGTGAGGAGTTTCTTACCTGGAAAAAAAGCATTTCAGGCGGATGGATAAGCTAGTACAAAGGTAGGAGTGAGAGAGTGAGGAGCGCTGGTCCTAGGAACAGCAGGGAGTCTGTGTGGCTGGAGGACAATGAGTGGGTAGCGAGCACTAGGTGCTGGTACTGGGAAAGAGACTTTGCCAGTTATGTGACCCTCACAGGGAGGAGAGCCTTTTGGGTTTTCAACTTAGTGAAACGAGGAGGGGTTTCAGAGTTTTGGTAGAAGAGTAACATGATTCAACTTATATTTTAATGATTACTCCAGAGGCTTTACTTCAAGAAGACCGTGGAGGACAAAGGCAGAAGCAGTTACCTCAGCAAGAGCTGGTGGTGGTGGGGTGGGGGAGTCTGTGGTGAGGCAGGCTCAGATTCTGGGCATGTTCTGAATGTCGAGCCAGTAGGCCTTGCAGATGGCCTGGATGTTGGGCGTGAGGGAGAAGGGAGCTGATGCGGCGGCTGATGTCTTGACTAGCATGACAGAACTTTGCTGGACCCAGAAAATCTGAACCTGGGCCTCAGTACTTCAGACGGAAGTCTCAGAGATTGGTCTTAATTGCATTGCAGTCTGTTAGAAGGTTTATTCTTCCTTACTGTATCCATATATTTTGGGACATTATTTGAGTGTATTGATAAATTCCTACTGCTTAAATATTTTTGTATTAGTTCATTTACAAAGTGATTTTTCTAAAAATTTAAACGTTTATAGTATTAAGTCACTTTCTATTATGTTCAACCCACTAACGCACTGTTCCAATTCTTTCTCCTGCCAGGTGCGATCCATGGTGAGTGACTTTGCAGTCTTCCTCACCATCTTCACAATGGTCATTATTGACTTTTTGATTGGTGTCCCATCACCAAAGCTTCAAGTACCCAGTGTGTTCAAGGTAAATAGATCCCAGGGAACTTGGTGCCTGCAGGTAGTTTTATAGACTCTGATCCTGAGTTGATTTCAAAGTTTTTTTAGTAAGTGAAATGTATAATTTGTCATCATAAATATACTTATTGCAAAATTTAGAATAATAGAAAGTACCCATTCACATAAATTTATACGGATAGTATGGAAAGGTAGGTCCCTAGAGCAAACCTGGGTAACATCACTTGTGCTGAGCAACAGCTTGAAGGCACTGGGAAGGACATAGGAGGGCCTTGTCTGGGCTCCAGGGCAGCTGCCAGAGCCCTCAGGACGTCTTGTTACCTTGTTTTATGTTTGCTTATATGACTCTAAATAACCTATAGCATTAAAGAAAAACTAACATAAAGGAGAAATATGATCTGTTGCAGTTTGAGGGCTGAGTCCACCAAGGAAGACCAAAAAGCTGAGCTTAGTTCCACACATCCCCATTGGGCAGATGAGACAGAATACTGATCACACTTGGTGATGTTAGAAAAGTGGCAGTTTGGGTAGGTTGCTGACAAGGCCAGCACAGCGAAGGCCGCCTCTGACACCCACGCAGGTGACCTGTGGCTTCCTTTTGACTCTGCCAAAAATAAGAGCCTTTGAAAAATGTATTTCTTTCCATTTTGCCTTTTAATCTTGTTAGGCTTGCTAAACTACTATCAGTTAGAAACTTGTGAGCTAACAAACACCCTCTGTCTCTGCCTTAATAACCCCTGTGAGGCCTGGTGTTTCCTTTCTGTGGGAATGAGTAACACCAGCTTTCTCCCTAATACAAGTGAAGTCAGCCCTGCAGGAAGAATGGACTTTGTATAAAAAGGGTAATTTGAGAGCATTAAGTAGTCTTTGAAAACTCCATGATAGGTAGATTTACGATAGAAGGATGTCACCAGCGCACGCCTTTAATCCCAGCACTTGGGAGGCTGAGGTGGGAGGGTCACAGTAAGTTTGAGGCCAGCCTGAGAATACATAGTGAATTCCAGGTCAGCCTGAGCTAGAGCAAGACTTTACCTCGAAAAATCTAAAATCAAAAATAAATAAATAAGAAATAGGCGTGGTGGCACATGCCTTTAATCCCAGTACTTGGGAGGCAGAGGTAGGAGGATCACCGTGAGTTTGAGGCCACCCTGAGACTACATAGTGAATCCAGGTCAGCCTGGACTAGTGTGAGACCCTACCTCGAAAAACCAATAAATAAATATAGGAGGAGTAGATTTCTGGTACCTCTGGAAAGCACCTTTGGGAGCAGGAGAGAGATAAGGAAGGCAATGGGAGACTATCCAAGGCCATATTGCTAATGTGGGCTTTACTTTTTGGAAGTAAAGAGGAAATTTTCCTTTTTTCTTCATTCTCTAGTAAATATCATGGCCCCCAGCACTAAAGACCCGTTGTGAAGGCTGGTGCACTAGAGTGTCTGTATCCATAGGGGATTGGCTCCAGAACCCCTAGGGATGTGATGCTACAGTCTCTTAAATGAAATGGTATAATATGCATATATAACCTATGTACCTCCTCCTCTATACTTTAAATCACCTCCAGATTACTTATACTAAATGCAAGGTAAATGCTATGTAGTGTTTAGAAAACAGTGACAACAAAACTTGCATGTGTCTTGTACAGATGCACTTTTCCTTCACATCTCTTTAATCTGCAGCCGAGTTCAAAGATGTAGAATAAGATATACAGGTGGTCTGGCTAGGCTATAATTTATACTGTCACTAAGGCTTAACTATTGTTCTGAAAACTTAACTAGAATATTATTATTGAGGAAACAGGTTCTGTAAGCTTTTAAAATATAACCCAGTCGTAGCTGGGCATGGTGGCACATGCCTTTAATCCTAGCATCTGGGAGGCAGAGGTAGGATGATTGCCCTGAGTTCGAGGCCACCCTGAGACTACAGAGTGAATTCCAGGTCAGCCTGGGCTAGAGTAAGACTCTACCTCAAAAAACAAAAAAAACAATATATATATATATGTAACCCAGTCAAGGACTGGAGGGATGGCTTAGTGATTAAGGCACTTGCCAAAGGTCCCAGGTTTGATTCCCCAGGACCCATGTAAGTCAGATGCACAAAATGGCACCTGCATCTGCAGTTTGTTTGTAGTGGCTGAAGGCCCTGGCACGCCTATTCTCTCTCCCTCTTTCTCTCTGTCAAATAAATAAAAATTATATATATATATAAATATATATATATTTAAATTTTTTGTTCATTTTTATTTATTTATCTGAGAGTGACAGAGAGAGAACGAGGCAGATATATATATAGAGAGAGAATGGGCACGCCAGGGCTTCCAGCCACTGCAAAGGAATTCCAGATACGTGCGCCCCCTTGTGCATCTGGCTAACATGGGTCCTGGGGAATCAAGCCACGATCCGGGCTCCTTAGGCTTCACAGGCAAGTGCTTAACTGCTAAGCCATCTCTCTAGCCCAAAAATAAAATATATTTAAAAATATATATAACCCATTCAAAATCTGGGACTTGTGTCACTGAACAGGCCTTGAATCGAAGAGGCATAACTAATGTAGAACTAAATACTTAAGATCTAACAATCTCTGCTTTGTTGAGTTTTGGTCATTTTGGGCTATTCTGAATCTCTGGCTTTTATCCAGTAGCAGTATTTGTCTTCCCAGAGTACCCTGGGGGCTGGGAAGGGAAGAGTGGAAATTTGTGAATAAATAGCTTATATGGCCATTGGACAGGGTCCCAAGTCAGACAGTTTCCCAAGTTTAGCAGTCCTGGACCTCCAAAGTCTGTGGTGCAAGGGAGGAGACCCCTGGACTAATCCACTCCAAGCCTGAGAGATGCACGGAGCAGCTAACCACTTTGTCTTCAGTTCTGCCGCACACACACACCATGACGGCTTCTGAGAGGCCGTGTGGAGGATCGTCGACGTTATTTATATTTGTCTTTGGAAATCATTCTTTGACAACAGATTTAGTTGTCAATTATGTTTTTAAGTTTTACTTATTTATTTCTATGAGAGAGAGAGAAGAGAGCGAGCACTTCAGGGCCTCTTGCCACTACAAATGAACACCAGATGCTTGTGCCACTTTCTGTATCTGGTTTACATGGGAACTGAACCTAGGCCAACAGGCTTTGCAACAAGCACCTTTACCTGTTGAACCGTCTTCCTAGCCCTTTAGTTATGTTTACTTGGGCGAGTGCTGAGGTAAAGTTGCTTTCTGTGGGTGCAGGGGCTTGGGAAATAAATGGAAGGAAGTGTAAGAGAAATGAATATTTTACAGGGGACTTCTAACTGAAAATTGACTGCTTCAAGGGGGATTTGGCTAAAGGTCATATTTTCCTAAGGAGTTGCTGTCCTTTATGTTTTTTTTTCAAATGATTCTCATTCAAATGAGAATAAAAAGATATGTGGAATTATGATCTAATTTCATCTGCTTTATGCTAATCACCATAATAAACGTAAAATACAAAAAATAATGTTTTAAGCTGAGTTTGGTGGTTTACATCTTTAACCCCAGCAGTCAAGAGGCTCGAGGGTAAGAGGATTGCTGTGAATTTGAAGCCAGGCTGGGCCACAGAGTGAGTTCTAGATCGGCCTGGACTAGAGTGAGACACTGCCTCAAAACACAAACAAAAGCACAGTGTCTCATTTTGATTCCTTAGCCAACAAGAGATGACCGAGGATGGTTTATCAATCCCATTGGCCCCAATCCCTGGTGGACTGTGATAGCTGCAATTATCCCGGCTCTGCTGTGCACGATCTTGATATTCATGGACCAGCAGATCACCGCTGTCATCATTAACAGGAAGGAACATAAGCTCAAGGTAACAATCTCGATCTGACCTAGAACAATCTAGAAAACTGAAATGGCAGCCTATTACGTGGTCACTATGCAGCTGTATACTCTGAGTCAGCAACTATTAAATGTGGACCACTGTTTCCTAGAGGCAGGTTTTCTCCCACTGATGTTCATCACCGGGATTTCCAGATTGCAGCAGAACCCCAAGGGGTACTAGGGTCAGGGTTAGTTCTTATCCACATGTTAGTGAGACGCTTTGTGCCTTCTGCCATTGTTTTTAGAGTGGACAGTGAACCCCATCTGGAAAGGATCCAGGTATTTGTTGTAGGATTTCATAAGAACATTTATCACATTTCTCTTCAACTCCCACAGCTTTTCCTAGAATGGGTAAGATGTGGATTGGTCTCTGGTTACTCTTCCAGAGATGGATGGATCTTTGAGTGCAAGACCCACAGTAGGCTGGGGTCACTTAGATGATGCACAGATATTGGCAGGCTAGAGATGTAGCTCAGTTGTTGGAATGCTTGCCTAGTATTCATGAAGCCCTGGGTTTGACCCGTAGTACTGCATGAAACGAGTCACAGTGACACATGTCTATTATTCCAGAAGAGGCAGAGGCAGGAGGATCAGTAGTTCAGAGTCATCCTTGGGCTTCAGCCTAGCCTGGGCAGGACATGAATCCTGCCTCAGAGAGAGAGAGAGAAAGAGAAGAATAAGGAGGAGGAGGAGAAAGAGGGAGAGGATAAAAAGAGAATATGAGAGCAAGAATGAATATTGCCATATATAAGACAGGCTAAAATTTTCTTTTTTCTTCTCTGTTTCCTCCCAGCCAGGAGGAGTTGCAAGAATCCTCTGGACTTCTTCTTTTTGTAACTTTCTTCTTCTTCTTTTTAATTAATTAATTATTATTTAGTTTTTCAAGGTAGAGTCTCACTGTAGCCCCGGCTGACCTGGAATTCATTATGTAATCTGAGGATGGCCTTGAACTCACTGCATTCCTCCTACCTCTGCCTGGGATTAAAGGCATGTGCCACCACACCCAGTTGGACTCCTTTTTTACACTCCTTCCTGCTTTGGGTCTGAGACCCTTAGTTCACTGGCATATACCCTACTACAGCCGGCTTGTGGACAGTGACAGGTACTTGGTTTCCCCACAGAAAGGCTGTGGCTACCACCTGGACCTGCTGATGGTGGCCATCATGCTGGGTGTCTGCTCCATCATGGGCCTGCCCTGGTTTGTGGCTGCAACTGTCCTGTCCATCACACATGTGAACAGCCTCAAGCTGGAATCTGAGTGCTCTGCTCCTGGAGAACAGCCCAAGTTCTTGGGTATTCGAGAGCAGAGAGTCACAGGCCTCATGATCTTCGTGCTGATGGGCTGCTCGGTCTTCATGACAACTGTTTTAAAGGTAATCATTCCTTCATGGGTGAGGAAGCTGCTGGAAGTACGCTGGTCCTAAGCGCACACACATACAAATTACTGCCTAGAAGAATGGTTCCAGTGATTAAACACAGATAATGTATAGTTAGGAAAATTAGGTAAGACAAACAGGGTAGTTACAGAGCATAATAAATGACATAATGGAAATATATAGTGTCTTCTGTAGAGAGTTAATGATTCTGTTTCAGTCAGGGTGGTCTGAGAAGGCCTCTTGTAAAAGGTGGTATTTAAGATAAGATGGAAGGCTGGAGAGATGGCTTATTGTTAAGGCGCTTGCTTGCAAAGCCTAAGGGGCCATGTTCAACTCTCTAGGTCCTATGTAAGCGAGATGCACAAGGTGATGCAAGCGCACAAGATCGCACATGTGTACCAGGTGGTGCACACATCTGGAGTTTGATTTCAGCAGCTGGAGGCCCTGGTGCACCAATTCTCTCTCTCCGTCTCTTTTTCCCGCTCTCTGTCCCTTGGACTTTCCCTCTCTTATTAAAAAAAAAAAAAAACGGGCATGGTGACACACACCTTTAATCCCAACACTCAGTAGGCAGAGGTAGGAGGATCACCATGAGTTTGAGGCCACCCTGAGACTACAAAGTGAATTCCAGGTCAGCCTGGGCCAGAGTGAGACCCTACCTCAGAAAAAAAAAAAAAAAAAAAAAAAGAGGGAGCCAGCCATATCATGGATGGTGGACAATGGCCTGGAAAAGATGAGAGAGCAAAAGAACAATGAGTCAGGCTCTGAGGTAGGAAAGAGTGCTGTGTTTTCTAGAAATACCAGGGCCACGTGGCTTCAGGGCACTGAGTCAAGGCAAGACGTCAGTGACATAAAACGATGAAATGAAGAGTGGCCAGGGCCTGATTAGGGTAGGCTTTGCAGATGATGGTAAGTTACCTTTCAGGGAGTTTTAACAAGAGAAAAACGTGTCACGCTAGAATTTTAAGCAAGTCACTCCTAGGTCTAGAGAGCAAGTTTTGGCAATAGGAGAGTTTTGGAAGATTAGAAGCATTGAAACTAGTAAGGCTGTGCTGGACAGGCGATGGCAGTGGTGGTGGCAATGGTGATGGCTTGTATGAGGAAGTCAGAAAGAGGCACCCGCCAGTGGCTGAGAGGAGAATCCAAAGCTCTCACTGACTGCATGTGGAGGGGTTAAGAAAAATGGAACAATCACAGATGTTAAGTTTCTGACTTAAGTATCTGGTAGAAAGAGATAGTATTTGTATTGTTATTTCGTGACAGGTTGGGCTGTGATCAGTATTTGAATAAGAAGTCTGGAGTGACCTGAGTGAAGACACTAGAGGAGAGTTGACTCTTAAATATGGTAGCCACCAGCACACAGATGGTACTGAAAGCCAGGGGGAAAGGTGAGATCACATGGAAGGAAGATAGATAGAAAAGGAAACAAGAGCTGGAGAGATGGCTTAGCAGTTAAGGCACTTCTTGTGAAGCCTAAGGACCCAGGTTTGACTCCCCAGAACCCACATAAGCCAGATGCACATGGGGTGCATGTGTCTGGAGTTCATTTGCAGTAGCTAGAGGCCCTGGGGTGTCATTAAATTTTCTCTCTCTAATAAATAAAAAAATAAAATACTTTTTAAAAAGTGGGCTAGAGGGATGCCTTAGTAGTTAAGGTACTTTCCTGCAAAGCCAAAGGACCCAAATTTGATTCCCTGGTACCCACATAAAGGCAGATGCACAAGGTGGCACATGCTTCTGGGGTTCATTTGCATCAGTTGAAGACCCTGGTATGCCCATTCTCTCTCTCTCTCTCTCTCTCTCTCTCAAATAAATAAAAATAAATAAATTTTAAAAAAGAGAAAGGAAGAGAGACCAGAGAGAATAGAGATTGAGTTTAGGAGGAGCCAGCTGCAGAATATCAGAAGAATCTGCCAGGGAGGTGGGAAGGAGACCAGGAAGGTATGCCCAAGGCCCTGGGTCTAATCTTCAGCAGGTAACAAGTGCCTGTGATCCCAGCACTCAGGAGGTGAAGGCAAGAGGATCAGAAAGTTGTAGGCTATCCTCAACTACATAGCAAGTTCTAGGCTAGCCTGGGCTACATGAGACTCTGTCTCAAGAGAAAGAAATAGGAGGCTGGGTGTAGTGTCGCGTACCTTTAATCCCAGCACTTGAGATGCAGAGGTAGGAGGATCGCCAAGAGTTCAAGGCCACCCTAAGACTACATAATGAATTCCAGGTCCGCCTGGACTAGAGCAAGACCCTACCTCAAAAAAAGGGGGGGGGCTGGAGAAATGGCTTAGCTGTTAAGCGCTTGCCTGTGAAGCCTAAGGATCTTGGTTCAAGGCTTGATTCTCCAGTACCGACGTAAGCCAGATGCATAAGGTGGCGCATGCATCTAGAGTTCATTTGCAGTGGCTGGAAACCCTGGCGCACCCATTCTCTCTTTCTCTCTGCCTCTTTCTCTCTCTGTCACTCTCAAATAAGTAAATAAAAATAAAAAATAAAAGAAGAGGGAGAGACAGAGGCAGAGAATCAGGGAGAGATAGACACACACAGAATGAGAGACAATAAGAATGAGAGAGACTAAATCAAGCAAGGCCAGTGGAGTTAGCAATATGGAAGCTTAACATGACTGGTTCACATTAAGAACAGATTCAGTGGATTTTATTAAGTTCTGTTGCCTTTACATAATTTAAAAGTAGAAACAGGGCTGAAGAGATGGCTTAGTGGTTAAAGTGCTTGCCTGCAAAGCCTAAGGACCTAGGTTCAATTCCCCAGTACCCATGTAAGCCAGATGCACAAGGTGGTACATGCATCTGGGGTTCATTTGCAGTGGCTAGAGGCCCTAGCACATTCATTTTTTTTCTCTCTCAAATAAATAAGTAAAAAAATAAAATATTTTTTTTAAAAAGTAGAAACAAAGCTGGGGTGTGGTGGTGCACACCTTTAATTCTAGCACTTGTGAGGCAGAGTTAGGAGGATTGCCATAAAGTCAAGGCCAGCCTAAAATTACATAGTGAATTCCAGGTCATCCTGGGCTAGGGTAAGACCCTACCTTGAAAAGTAACAAGAACAACAAAAAGGTAGAAACAAAAGCTGATGAGAATAAAACTCATTCTAAAATGAAATGATTAGTTCTTTTTAAATTTTTATTTATTCATTTGCAAGGAGGGAGAGAGAAAGAATTAGAATGGGCACGCCAGGGTCTCCTGACGCTGCAAACAAATTCTACATAGTCTCAGGGTGGCCTCGAACTCATGGCAATCCTCCTACCTCTGCCTCCCAAGTGCTAGGATTAAAGATATGTGTCACCACACCCAGCAGAATATTTTTATTTATTTATTTATTTTTATTTGAGAGAGAGGGAGAAAGGCATTTAGAGTGGGCATGCCAAGGTCTTCAGTCACTTGCACCACCTTGTGCATCTGGCTTACATGGCCCTCAGGAATCAAACCTGGGTCCTTAGGCTTTGCAGGCAAGCACCTTAACTGCTAAGCCATCTCCCCAGTCCTCCTTCATTGTTCTTAATGCATGTAAGGCCTACATCCAGTGACATGGGGTGAAAAGCTCTGTGGTCGTACTGCAGAGACCAGTCATTGTGGAGCACGCCTTCCTTACCCCCTTTCTCTTTAGTTTCTCAGCTCCATGCTAGAGGTCCAATCCAGGGCCTGGGCATGCTGAAAGAGCCTCTGCCTCCGAGCCGCTCCACCTGTTCTTGCTTGTTTGTTCTCTCTCTCTCTCTCTCTCTTTAACCAGGTCTCCCTATGTGGCCCTGGCTAGCTTGGAACTCATTATATAGACCAGATTGTCCTTGAACTGGCAGTGTTCTTGCCTCTGCCTCCCAAGTCCTGGAGTTATAGGCATGCCCCATATCTGGCTTTTACTCCCTATGTTTCATGATCCTAACTACCTCAGCCAGCCCTGCTGTTGCTGTGCCGAAGTGAGAACTGCAAGGACCTAAAGCATCTGCCTGCTCCTTTACTCAGCCTTACCCCGCGCCTTTCCTCGTGCCTCTTACTAGCTTTGTCCTCGGTTCTGCTTACACTCACTCTCGTGCTCCAGGTGTCGTCTGCAGCGGCCCACAGGTTGCTGTTCCTCCAGGAACAGAACCGTGAAGGCCTGGCGACGGGTAGCGCTTGGTCTTCTCAGAAGTCTTGGAAAGATACTTTTAGGGTGCCATTCAGTAGTTCCACACACAGGTCTGTCATGAAATTGGGATGTTTAGTCACTGTGGAGTGGGAGCAACATAAAACTCAGTATGGATTTTCAAAAGAACCATGTTTGGAAATGTTCTTTAGCCCCAGAACAAAGCAAATTAAGTTCAGCTGTGACAGTGGCCCTGCCTTAACCCTGGAGGGTTCTATCTCAGAGCTGTGCAGAAGATCCTGTCTCGGTCGATGGACGTGATGCGATGGGAAAGTCACATTCCAGTGCTGTGTAGATGGATATTCAAGTACAGTTTATACCCCAGCGCGTTCGCTCTGCTTCCCTCGAGTCTCTCATCAGTGGAAAAGACTTATTTTAGTTTATGTCAAAATATACCACACTGGCTGGAGAGATGGGTTAGCTGTTCAGGTGCTTGTCTACAAAGCCTAAGGACCCAGATTTGACTCCCCAGGACCCACATAAGCCAGACACACAAGGTGGCGCATGCATCTGGAGTTTGTTTGCAATGGCTGGAGGCCCTTGTGCACCCATTCTGTCTCTCCCGATCTGCCTTTCTCTCTCTTTCTCTCTCAAATAAATAAATACAAATAAAATATTTAAAAATAAACACCTTTAAAAGATATCAGTAAAAAGTCTCTGTGTGTCCACCTGTCTTCTCATGTCTAGGCAGTTAGGAGGAGCTACTTGGGTACATGAGGCCTATGATTTGACTTTACAGGTAAAGATTTTATTTCAGAAGAAAACAGTATTTATTTTTCATTTTTTGGTTTTTCGAAGTAGGGTCTCACTCTAGCCCAGGCTGACCTGAAACTCACTATGTAGTCTCAGGGTGGCCTGGAACTCATGGCGATCCTTCTACCTCTGCCTCCCACGTGCTGGGATTAAAGGTGTGCCCCACCATGCCTGGCTTTTTTAAATGTATTCTTAACTTTATTTATTTATTTATTTATTTATTTATTTATTTAAGAGAGAGAGTGAGGGAAGGCTGGAGAGATGGCTTAGTGGTTAAGTGCTTGCCTGTGAAGCCTAAGGATCCCGGTTCAAGGCTTGATTCCCCAGGACCCATGTAAGCCAGATGCACAAGGTGGTGCATGCATCTGGAGTTTGTTTGTAGTGGCTGGAGGCCCTGGTGCACCCATTCTCTATCTATCTGCCTCTTTCTCTCTGTCTGTCTGTCGCTCTCAAATAAATAAATAAAAATAAACAAAAAAGAGAGAGAGTGAGTGCGGGAGAGAAAGAGGCAATTATATAGAGAGAAAGGGCACGCCAGGGCCTCCAGCCACTGCAAACAAACTCCAGGTGCATGCGCCACCTTGTGCATCTGGCTTACATGGGTCCTGGGGAATCGATACGGGGTCCTTTGGCTTTGCAGGCAAACACCTTAACTGCTAAGCCATCTCTCCAGCCCGAAAACAGTTTGTTTTTATCATCAACTTTTGCCTTTTTTGCTTTTACTTTTAAATTATGGAAAGGGAGCAGAAATGAATGGAATGTTTATGAAATTATTTGTGACCTTGTTTTATTTTTGGAGTTAAAAGTTTATTATATAGACTTCTACTATGCTGTAGTCCCAAATTTAATTTCTTGTCATCTGCCTTTTGTCTGCAGTTTATTCCTATGCCAGTGCTCTATGGAGTTTTCCTCTACATGGGAGTTTCTTCACTACAGGGAATTCAGGTATTGTGTGCTTTGGCTGGGCAAGGTCTCTCACCGAGTTCTCCTGTCCTGACCAGGCAGTGACTTCCTGGCCTGGCCAGTTGGGCTACCTTAGAAATGTCTTTGGATATGGGGCAAAATACAGTCATCCTGGCTGGCATGAGATTCCAGACTTCTGGAGTGACTTGGCTTGATTTCCTATTTCCAGTCATTATTTCTTTATTTATCTGAGGAGGTAGAGAGAAGATGAGTGTGGGCAAGCCAGGGCCTCTTGCTGTAAACACATGTACCACTTTGTGCATCGGGCTTTGTGTGGGTACTGGGAATTGGACCTGGGCTGTCAGGCATTGCAAGCAAGTGCCTTCAACTGCAGAGCCATCTTCCCAGCCCCAAGTCATTCTTACTCAACAATTGTTTGGCATTTGTTGAATACTGGGTGCTTTGCCAAATTCTGATAGATCTGGGTTTAAAAGGTCAGTCAAGATCCAAATTGCTTCCACAGGGCTTAATGCCAGGCTAAAGCATGAGAGAAGGCAGTTTAACTTCGGGTACCTTGGTGAAGAAACTGAGAGACAATGGAACTTGCCCGAGGGAGCATATGACCCTTCCTGTTACAATCTGTTGTTCCCTCTACCAGCTCATTCCTCACAGTCCTTCAAACAGAGGGAACTGGGCTCTTGTCAAAAACCTGAGAACCTGGATGATGTGCTAAACTTAGCCTCTTCTGCTTGGCTTTTGCTGATTTGAATGGAATGCAGGTAGTCATCTATCCTGAGTTTCAGTGTGACCTTGGGCAGAGTATTTAACCTCTAGGTGTCTGTGTTCCTTTTAATAAGGATGATTGTAATTTCTGTGTCCAGAATCTTAGGAGGCTTATTTAATCTTTTCAGTATTGTCCATGGATAGTCCCGAATCCCTCAAAGAACAAATGAGAGAAGTGAGATTTTTGAGTTTTTTTAAATCTTCTTAATATGTGACAGAGTCTCGTTCTGTAATCCACCTTGGCTTGGAACTCACTGTGTTGCCCAGGCTAACCTCAAACTTATGTTTCTTTACCTGCCGTGGTCTCCCAAGTGAGACCCTATTTTCAAAAATAAGCAGACAAACAGGCACGGTGGTGCATCCCTCTAATCCCAGCACTTGAGATGCAAAGGTAGGTGGCTTGCCATGAGAGTTCAAGGCCACCCTGAGACTACAGAGTGAATTCTAGGTCAGCCTGAGCTAGAGCAAGACTCTATCTCGGAAAAAAAAAAAAAAAAAAACCAGGGCTAGAGAGATGGCTAGCATTTAAGGCACTTGCTTGTGAAGCCTAAGGACCCAAGTTCAATTCCCCAGTACCCACATAAGCCAGATGCACATGGTGATACATGTGTCTGGAGTTCGTTTGCAGTGGCTAGAGGCCTTTGCGTGCACTTTCTTTCTATCTGCCTCTTTCTCTGTATCTATCTCTCAAAAAAAAGAAAAGTTTCCATTTCTGGCTAGTGAAAAGTGTTGGCAGCTTTCCTGAGCAGGTGACATAAGGAACGTGAATGGGCCTCACCAGGAAGCCTCCGGGAAATTCATGCCACTTCCCTTTTTTCAGTTCTTCGATCGTCTGAAGCTCTTTGGGATGCCTGCAAAGCACCAGCCTGATTTTATCTACCTGCGCCATGTGCCACTGCGCAAGGTGCACCTCTTCACCCTCATCCAGCTCACCTGCCTCGTCCTGCTCTGGGTCATCAAGGCATCGCCAGCTGCCATTGTTTTCCCAATGATGGTGAGAGTTGTTGAAATGGAGATTATTGCTATCTAAAAATTATTTTATTTATTTGAGGTGGGGAGGGAGAAAGAGGCAGAGAGAATGGGCACACCAGGACCTCCAGCCACTGCAAACAAACTCCGGATGCATGTGCCACCTTGTGCATCAGGTTTACATGGGTCCTGGGTAATAGAACCTGGGTCCTTAGGTTTTGCAGGCACACACTTTAACGCTAAGCCATCTCTCCATCCCTGTTATTTTTGAACGTTGTAGTAAGATATGTACAACATAGGATTTCTTCTTTTAACCATTTTTGGGGCATGTGTGTGTGTGGTAGTAGTAGTATGTGTGGTGTGGTGTGAGTATGCGTGTTACGGAATGTGTGTGTATAGTGTATGCACGTGAGTGTGCATATGCATGAGTCCTGTTCACAGTGTAGAGAACAGAAAAGAGTGTCAGGTGTCTGCCTCCATCACTTTTCTGCTGTCTCATTAAACTGAGAGCATCCACATGCAGTCAGGCTGGCTGGTCAGCAAGCCCAGTGCGTCTCCTGTCTCTGTCTCTCCACTCCCACCACCACAGCATGGGGGTGATGGGCGGGAGGGGCCATGCCCAGCTTTTCACATGTTCCCAGGGTGAAACTCGGGCTTTCTCGGGCCTCCATGCTTCTTTGACAAGTGCTTTCACCTGCTGAGCCATCTCCATAGGCACATTTTAAGGTGGAGGTCAGGGCTCTTAAGCACGCACACAGTGCTGAGGAGTCTGCACCACCGACTGGCTCTAGAACTTCAGTTGTCGTTTAAATCTGAATCACAGAACCCACTCAACTGTGACTCCCTATTCTCCCCTTCTTGCCAACCCGTGGAAAACCTCTACTGTACTTTGTCTCTCTGGGCTGTATTATTCTAGGTGATCGGACAGTGAAGCGTATAGTCTTTGTGTTTTGTGAGTGGCCTGTTTCTCTTAGTACTGCATCTCCAAGGTGCCTCCACGGATGTGCCAGAATTTCTTCCTCTTGGGTGCTGAATAATAGATTGCATGTGGAGACCACATTTTCTGTCCACTCCTCTGTCATTGGGTACTTGCGTTGCTTCCACCTGGTGGTGTGTGGTGAATATGCTGCCATGGGCACAGCTGTGTGGATCCTTGGTTCTAGCCTGCATTCCGTTCTGGGGGGCGGGGGGGGGCGGAGCCAGCAGGCGAATTGCTGGATCCTATGGCAACCCTGCTAGTTTTTGCTCTAGTCCCTTATTCCACATGCTCCTGGTAGGTTTCTGAATTTCATCAAAATACACATAGTGTTCTGCGTTTATGTGTTGTGTTCATAGATTAAATGTTTGATTAAAGAGATAGCAAATTCGAGGGAACGCCTATCGATTTTAGATTTTATTCATAAAGTAGTAATTAGAGAAAAATGCGGTTAGATTTTAATAAGCCACATTTGCCTCGTTCCCTGGGCAGCCACCAGATGCAGCTGATGAGTGCCAGTTGAGTCGGGCGGGTCGTTCTGGGTGAGTGCTGCCCGCTTGGAAAGAAAGGAAAGCAGCTGAAACACCCTGACCCTGCCTCTGGAGGAAATGATGTCAGATTATCTCAGTTCCTCTTTCGGCCTGTTTTCTCGAGAGCCTGCGAAGTGAGTGTTGAGGTAGGCCAGAGACAGGAGTGAAAACCACTACAGATGAACGATGTAGACATAAAACAAAGATTGGGGCATGCACAAGTGTACAGCCGAGGATCAGAGGGGCTAAAGACATTCTTCCAAGGGCCACTCACTGTCCTAGGCTGGGTGAGGCAGGCCTGGGTTGGATGCAGCTGGCCAGCGCACGATGGCCCTCCTCCTGCAGAGGCTCTCGGCCCAACCCCGTGCTCATGAGCCCAAGAGAAGGGAGCTGCTGGGGCCATCTGCAGGTGACAGGCTTCTCCTCCCCAAGCGGAACTGAATCAGCTTCTGTGTAATTTCCAGGGTTGTTAGGGTGACGATTCACGTGTGCGTGTGTGCTGGGTGAGGCGCCTGGGACCTGGCACAGAGGGCGCTCTACAAGTGCCAACCATTCCGATGATTACGATTCTTATTTTTGCTTGAAATGTCCTAGAGCACTGTGAAAATGAGGGTTCTCTTTTAATTCCAGGAGGGAGGCTTACTCTTTTAATTCATTTTCTTTCTCTTCAGGTCCTGGCCTTGGTCTTTGTCAGGAAAGTTATGGATTTTTGCTTCTCTAAGCGTGAACTGAGCTGGTTAGATGACCTCATGCCTGAAAGCAAAAAGAAGAAGCTGGATGATGCCAAAAAGAAGGCTAAGGAGGAGGAGGTGAGAGCTCTTATAGAGACAGCTGGCCATGGACTTACAGACAGCAGGGAGGCCCCGGGAGAAGTCAGAATATCTGGAATCCCTAACGTTATACTCAAGAGCTGGAAAGATTACCCCAAACTGCTCTCAGCTGAGAAAGAATCCAGGCTTCTTGCTCCTGTCTGCTCTTCATGTTTGAATTTGATAAGCAGTAGTTTCTCCTTTGTCCTGTGTCTACCAGGCTCCCACTAGAATATGAACATTGAGTCTGTTCTTATTAGTAGACCTGATGGCTCATGTTCTTGCAAGGTCTAATTTGACAAGTGTATAAAACCCACTATTATCTGAGAGTATTTGTTACTTGCTTAATTGCAGATGATGCTATGCTTGGCGCCATGCAATGATAACTTGAATGGGACTCTGTCCTTCATTTTCCCCAGCAGCTGGCTCCTTGCCACCTACACAGTAAATGACCTGAATGTGCAAAGACAGGATGTATAGCAAAATGAAAACACAGACCAAGAAATGAATGGTCCTCATATAGTGTCCTTCAAAGTATATTTTAAAGTAGATTTTTCTTAATAACTTCTTCAATTTTTAAAAATCTTATATTTTATTTTACTTATTTTAATTTTTTTGGTTTTTCGAGGTAGGGTTTCACTCTAGCTCAGGCTCTCCTGGAATTCACTATATACTCTCAGGGTGGCCTCGAACTCACGACAATCCTCCTACCTCTGCCTCCCAAGTACTGGGATTAAAGGTGTGCGCCACCACGCCCGGCTAAATTTTATATTTTAAATAAACTATACAAAAGCAATGGAAAAAAACTTTGAAAAGAATATTAACAGATTCACTACATGAAATGAGAAGCTTTTAGGTTTCTAAAATGCTAAGTGCTATTTTAAACATATTTTTAAGCTGGGCGTGGTGGCGCACACCTTTAATCCCAGCACTCGGGAGGCAGAGGTAGGAGGATCGCTGTGAGTTCAAGGCCACCCTGAGACTACAGAGTGAATTCCAGGTCAGCCTGGACTAGAGTGAGACCCTACCTCGAAAAAAAAAAAAAAAACTAAACATATTTTTATTTGTTTATTATGTATTTATTTATTTGAGAGAGAGAAAAAGAGAGAGAGAGAGAGAGAGAGGAAGAGGCAGATAGAGAGAGAATGGGCATGCCAGGGCCTCTAGGCACTGCAAACAAACTCCAGACACATGCGCCACCTTGTGTATCTGGCTTACAAGGGTAATGGGGAATTGAACCTGGGTACTTTGGCTTTGCTGGCAAGTGCTTTAACCACTAAGCTATCTCTGCAGCCCTGCTAAGTGCTATTTTGAAATAATATGTTAGACATGTTAATATTCTTACTATTCACATATTTATTTGTAGACATAAAATTAGTAAGAATGATACAGAATGAGGGGCTGAAGAGATGGCTTAGCACTTAAGGTGTTGCCTGCAAAGCCAAAGAATCCTGGTTCGATTCTCTAGGACCCACGTAAGCCAGATGCACAAGGAGGCACATGCATCTGGAGTTCGTTTGCAGTGGCTGGAGGCCCTGGAGTGCCCATTCTCTCCCTCATACACACACACACTGTCTCTCTCACTCTCTCTCTCTCTGCCTCTTTCTCTCTCAAATAAATAAATGAAATATATTTTAAAAAGAATAATACAGAATGAAAAATGAGCAGTAGATAGTTTACAAAAGACTAAATATAAGTGACCATTTACTATGTGACAGTTTATTTTCTCACTAATAACCAAAGAAATAGAAATTTGGTCAACAGGGTTTTTTGTTTTTTTTTTTTTTAAATAAGGCCTCGTTGTATAGTCCAGGTTAGCCTTGAACATGTAATCTTCCTGCCTTAACCTTCCAAATGCTGGGATTACACAGTTACATCACCACACCTAGCTAAGAATTTATTTTTCATTTTTCAAATCGGCAGAGTTTTTCAAAATTTGAAAAAGAAGGATGCCATTAACATTGATTGAAGTGGGCCTCATATATGCTGAAAATGACTGTGTAAGCCTCTTTAGACACCAGCTTAAAGAAGTCTTGAAATTTTATATGGCTGGGGGTGGGCGGCGTGGACTTGAAGGGGACCTGGGTGGCTCAGCAGCTCTGCCTCATCTCTTGGCATGTCTCCCATAAAATTACTTTAAGAGCTAAATAAAATGAAAGAAAACGACTTGAGTCAAAACTTCACCACTTCAGAAAGACAACTATTACAGCTGCTAGCTTTAAATTTTTATGTGTGTAGTTATGTGGGAGTAAGTGTAGGTATAGGATGTGAAAAAAGAAAGGGGCCCAGGAGAGGGAAAAACAGGCTTTTTGGAGAGTTGGGGAAGATAATAGAGTATAGATGACATGAAAGTAGAATGGAGAACGAATAGTGGGAGCAGAAGGGTACAGTGTTGGTGAGGGCAGGAAGGTGGGGAGAGGCACAGGAGAGGAGGACCCATCACTATTAAGTGTGTATGAAAATGTCATAAGAAAACTTGCTCTAGGGCTGGAGATATGGCTCAGCAGTTGAAGACACTTGCTCACAAAACCTAATGGCCTGGTTCGATTCCCTAGTACCCATGTAAAGCCAGATAAGTGGTGCATGCACCTGGAGTTGTAGTGGCTGGAGGCCCTGGTGTACCCATTCTCTCTGTCTTTCTTCTATCTCTCTCTTCTTGCAAATAAACAATAAAAATAAAAACAAAACACTAGAAAAAGAAAATCTGTTGTTATATGCCAATTAAAATTTATATATATACATATATATATATACATACACACATATACATTTCACCACATTGATATCCTCCACTTGTGTTCATTTCTTCATATTCTCTTTGAAACTTAACATAGAAAAAATTTAACATAGTTTTTATATGGGTTGTAATTATGTATTTTTCTATGTATATTTTATGTGCATATAATAATGTATATGTAGATTCTGACGTTTTTTGTTTGTGAGTAGGGTCTCACTTTAGCCCAGGCTGACCTGGAATTCACTATGTAGTCTCAGGCTAGCTGTGAACCATGGCCATCCTCCTACCACTGCCTCCCGAGTGCTGAGATTAAAGGTGTGTGCCACCATACCCAGCTGATTCTGACTTTTTTTTTTAAAAAAAGATATTTATTTATTTATTACAGACAGAGAGAGGGAAAGGGGGAGAAAGAGAGAATGATAATGGGCACGCCAGGGCCTCTAGCAAACTAACTCCAGATGCATGTGCCACCATGTGCATCTGGTTTACATGGGACTTGGAGAATTGCATTTGGGTCCTTAGGCTTCGCAGACATGTGTCTTAACTGCTAAGCCATCTCTCCAGCCTGATTCTGACTTTTTAATCTTAAATTTTACAAGGTTTTCATGTTTCTCTATGTGTTTAGATAATAATCATTGATTGTTTGAATGAATGCAGGATATTCTATAGTATAATTTTTTGAATTTTTTTCTGATGCTAGTCAGGCACTTTCACTGAGTGAAATCTTCAACCTCTCTATCAAGTAGTTTAAACATTCTTCCTTCGTTAAGATACTTAGTTCTTTTAGGTTTTATTACTGTATTATTTTAAACATGTTTATACATGTAGGTTTTTTCCATCTAATTATTTGCTTTAAATTAGTGACTTTTTTTTTTTTTTTTGAGGTAGTCTCAATCTAGCTCAGGCTGACGGAATTCACTCTGTAGTCTCAGGGTGGCCTTGAACTCATAGTGATCCTCCTACCTCTGCCTCCAGAGCGCTGGGATCAAAGACGTGAGTCACCACCACCGATTGCTAGTGACATCATTATTATTATTATTATTATTATTATTATTTTGGTGTTTCAAGGTAGGATCTCACTCTGGTCCAGGCCTCCTGAGTGCTAGGATTAAAGGTGTGTACCACCACACCCGGCTAGTCACATTTTTAATTAAAGGAGTATATGTTATTTTTATTTATTTATTTTGTTTTGTTTTGTTTTGTTTTTTGAGGTAGGGTCTCCCTGTAGTTCAGGCTGACTTGGAATTCACTGTGTAGTCTCAGGGTGGCCTCGAACTCATGGTGATCCACCTACCTCTGCCTCCCGAGTGCTGGGATTAAAGGCGTGCGCCACCATGCCTGGTTCTTTACTTTGTGTTTTGAGACAGGTCTTACTATGTAACTTAGGCTGGCCTCAAACTCCTGATCTTCTTGTACTAGCATTCTTTTTAAAGAAAACAGTTTATTATGGAATATTACAAGCATACAGAAATAGGGGAAATGTTAATGTGCATATTTCCTTAATGTCCTGATTATTAGTTTTTTAATATTATTTATTCAATTGCAAGGAGAGAGAGCGAGAGAGAATGGGCACACCAGGGCCTCTTAGCCACTGAAAACAAACTCCAGTGTGGGTACTGGGGAACCAAACCCAGGTCATTAGGCTTTGTAGGCAAGTGTCTTAACTGCTGAGCCGTATCTCCAGCCCAATTCTTATTTATTTATTTTGGTTTTTTGAGATAGGGTCTCACTCTAGCCCAGGCTGACCTGGAATTCACTATGTAGTCTCAGGGTGGCCTCAAATTCATGGTGATCCTCCTACCTCTGCCTCCCAAGTGCTGGGATTAAAGGAGTGTGCCACCACGCCCAGCTTGATTCTTATTTTTAATTATTTTTATTTATTTGAGAGAGTGAGAGAGAGAAAGAGGCAGACAGAGAGAGAGAGAGAGAATGGGCGTACCAGGGCCTTCAGCGACTGCAAACAAACCAGATGCATGCGCCACCTTGTGCATCTGGCTTATGTGGGTCCTGGGGAGTCGAACCAAGGTCCTTTGGCTTTGCAGGCAAACGCCTTAACTGCTAAGCCATCCCTCCAGCCCTGATTCTTATTTTTAATGACTTGTTTATTTGAATCAGGATCTAAAGAAGGTCCACATACTGTAACTGGTTAATACCATTCTTAACTCTTTTAAGGGGTAAGGGTTTTTTTGTTTTGGTTTTTTGAGGTAGGGTTTTACTGTAGTCCAGGCTGACCTAGAATTCACTATGTAGTCTCAGGCTGGCCTTGAACTCACAGTGATCCTCCTACCTCTGCCTCCCAAGTGCTGGGATTAAAGGCATGCACCACCACGTCCAGCCTTTTTTTTTTTTTTTTTTCCTTTTGTTCTGTTCTGTTTTGTTTTGTTTTTTGAGGTAGGGTCTCACTCCAGCCTGACGTGGAATTCACTCTGTATTCTCTGGGTGGCCTCGAACTCACGGGGATCCTCCTACCTCTGCCTCCTGAGTACTGGGATTAAAGGTGTGTGCCACCACGCCCGGCCCTTTTTTTTTCTTTTTGTTGAGAAAATGGTGGTTGACTTACAGAGTTTTTTGTCAGGAGAATCTTGCTGTCTTCCTTTGCATCATCCCCATGTTCTGTCCACTATGTTTCTAGTATGTTCTGTCCACTTGGTTTCTGGTCATTGGCTCTAGAGGCTTCCTCAGAGATTCAGATTTTTTGTTGTTGTTCCAGTAGTACTCCTTACATATTAAATTGTCTCTTGAACATATGAAAGGATCAAGTTAAACTTCTATGTGTGTGACTAAAAACTATGTAGAAATTGTAGTGGTAAAACAATGGACTAGGAGGCAGGCGTGATGGCACATACCTTTAATCCCAGTATTTGGGAGGCAGAGGTAGGAAGACTGCTGTGAGTTCAAGGCCACCCTGAGACTACAGAGTGAATTCCAGGTCAGTCTGAGCTACTGCAAGACCCTACCTCAAAAAAACAAAAAACAAACAAAAGAATGGAGTGGGGTCTAGAGAGATGGTTCAGCAGTTAAAGCACTTGCCTGCAAAGCCCAACAACCTGGGTTCAGTTTCCCAGTACCACAAAGTGGCACGTGTGTTTGGAGTTAATTTGCAGCAGCTAGAAGCCCTGGCATGCCCATTCTCGCCCCCGTCCTTGAAAATATTTTTAGGGTGTTGGAGAGATGGTTTAAATGTTAAGGCACTTGCTTGCAAAGCCAAAGGACCAGGTTTGACTCCCCAGAACCCACGTAAGCCAGATGCACAAGGGGACACACACATCTGGAGTTCTTTTGCAGCATATGGAGGCCCTGGTGCGCCCATTCTCCCTCTCTCTCTCACTCTCTCTACCTGCCTATTTCTGTATCTCTCTCTCTCAAATAAATAAATAAAAATATTAAAAATATTTTTAGGGGCTGGGGAAATGGCTTAGTGGTTAAGGTGTTTGCCTGCGAAGCCTAAGGACCCTGGTTCAATACCCCGGGACCCACATAAGCCACATGCACAGGGGGCACATGTGTCTGGAGTTTGATTGCAGTGGCTAGGGACCCTGGCATGCCAACTTTCTCTCTCTCATAAGTAAATAAAAATGACAAGCTTTATTTGACAGAAAAAGAAGTGTGGGGGAGAGAGAGAATGGGCATGCCAGGGCCTCCAGCCACTCCATACGAACTCTAGACACATGCGCCCCCTTATGCATCTGGCTAACATAGGTCCTGGGGAATCGAACCTGGGTCCTTTGGCTTTGCAGGCAAACGCCTTAACTGCTAAGCCATCCCTCCGGCCTGAAAAACATATATTTTTTTTTAAATTGGACTGGTTGAAGACTTTCTTACTTGGTCCAAGATGCAATAATATCTCTTTTACTTTTAGGAGGCTGAGAAAATGTTGGAAATTGGGGGTGACAAGTTCCCACTTGAAAGCAGGAAGTTATTAAGTAGTCCTGGAAAGAGCAACAGTTTCAGGTAAAGCTGTTAAAACACTGAGGAAGAGTTGAAGGGGTTTTCTTGGAACCTTCTGGCTTTGTGGTGGGGATGTTGTCACAATGGAGCTACTAGTATAAAGACCAGCTTCTCAGACCCGGCCTGTCAAAGTGCCTTTCCAGTTCTTTGAGCACTGAATGCCTGCTGTGTGCCGTAACTCTAAGGTGGTGGGGGGAGGGGGTCTCAAAAGAAAAGGGGCAATGTTTTGAGTGATTTCCTATGCAAGGTTCTCTTTCCATCTTTACAGCAATCTTCTGAGATAAGTCTCATGGTCTACCTTTGTACAAGAGAGGAAACAGGCTTTGAGGGTTTGGGTGATTTGCCAGGTGCAATGCTGCTAACTAGAAAAATCAATCCCCAGTGTGCTCCTTGAACCAGTGCTTCTCAACGTCGTCTTCACTTCCAGGGCGTTCTCAGCCTGGGGACTGGCAGAGAGCCCATTCCAAGATTCCATTCGGCTCTTGACATCTGTAGCCCAGGGAGCCAAGGGGAAACTGAGCAAGGAGTGCTGCTGTGGATTAGTGTCCTTGTCTGCTAACCCTGTTGCTCACCACAGTCACATGTGTGGTTCACTCCTGACCTCTTGTGTCTGCTTTGGAAGTCACACCCAGGATGAAGACACTAGAGGTCAAGAGGCCCAGGGAAGGAAGAAAGCCGTGGTGTGGCCTAGCCCTGAGGAATTGATTGATGTCTTCTGAGGCTGATTGCGCTTACTTCTGTAGGATGTCTTTTCATAAGCTTTCATTTCTGATGACAAAGTGTAATCAATGTTCCTTTGCTGGCAGGATGTTGTCTCTTCTGACATTTTAGAAGGAAACCTTCTGGCTTCTCAAAAGTTTTCAGAATAGTCTGTGGCCGGGCGTAGTAGTGCACACACCTTTAATCCCAGCACTCAGGAGGCAGAGGTAGGAGGATTGCTATGAGTTTGAGGCCACCCTGAGACTACATAGTAAATTCCAGGTCAGCCTGGGCCAGAGTGAGACCCTACCTTGAACCCCCCCCCCAAAAAAAAAAACATAGTATGTCTAGGGCTCCAGATGGCTAAGGACTAAGGACTGGGTTCAGTGCTTCTCTGCTTAATACTTTTCTTTGAATGGACACTTAGCTCTGTGAGCTTTTGGTATTGTACTTTCAAGGTAAGGGTGTTATTAATCTCTGTTGCTATGGTTGTTAATATAGTGTGAAAGTCCTTTGTAAACTATAAGTAGAAAATATTTGGCACATAGCAGGCATTCAGTAAGTGGTAGTTCCTGACGCTATTGTCTCAACATCTCCAGTGAACTCTTTCAAATGGCCACTAGGATCAACCCTCAGCACCATTTCATAGACCATCTTGCCACTTCCTTTTTTTTTTTTTTTTTTTAGGTGTGCAACACCACACCCAGCTTTTTTTTTTTTAGAGAGAGGAGATAGAGAGAGAGAGAGAATTGACACACCAGAGCCTCAGCCACTGCAGTCAAACTCCAGACGCTTGCACCACCTAGTGGGCATGTGCAGCCTTGCATTTGCCTCACCTTTGTGTGTCCCGCTAACATGGGATCTGGAGAGTAGAACGGGTCCTTAGGCTTCACAGGCAGGCGCCTTAACCGCTAAGCCATGTCTCCAGCCCCATCTTGCCTCTTTAACGTCTGTGTTGTTGCAGAAAGACCAAACCCCACGGATTCCAGAGCTCCTGAGAGCTGTAAGCTGGGCTCCAGCAAGTTGTTCTTTTTCTTTCTGGTAGGGTGATGGTCATTGTAGCCTGAGAAATGTACATTGCTTAATGCCTGACACTCACTATCCTGAGCATTGATTTCAGATGTGACCCTTCTGAGATTAATATATCTGATGAAATGCCTAAAACCACAGTCTGGAAAGCTCTCAGTATAAATTCTGGAAATACAAAGGAAAAAAGGTAAAAACAACTAACTTCTGATCCTTATTTGTCCCTGTTTTTTTGAAAATGGTAATAATGTTTAAGGTAAAAAGTAATTTAGCTGCAAGATAGTATTTGTCTCATGAATAACAGTTCTAGGACTTCTGTTAACCACACAGGAATAGCTGTAAGCCAAAGAAAAATAAAAATATAAAGTGGTTTCTACATATTCGAAGAGATAGGCTGTTTTGAGTTATCCATTTACTTAGATCTCAAAGTCAGGATAGAATAATTTTGGAATGTAAATTTGCTTTATCTATTTAGTGCCCTTAATCCTCTTTCTGTAAAGGTCTTATCTCAAAATCTAGAGGTTGTCTCTGCTTGCTGGGACCACACAAACTGGAAAATTGTTAAATCGGTGTCAATACTGTTTACACAAACCAATAATGTTGGTAGCATTTATTTAGACTTTAATCTATAATTTAGATTCCTTAATGAAAATATTGGCAAATAAAAGTATTGAAATACTCTTTTCTTATTCTGTGAAGTAAATTTTGTATATCAGTTGCTAGTAGCATAGATCAAATTTAATCAGGTTAGTAAAGAAAATGGAAGGACTTTGAGGCATCTAGGCCTACATTGAGGAAAGCTTTGTATCCGTATTACTTGAATTTAGCCCAAACACCACGTAAGTAGTCAAATAACTGAAGGCAAAATCTGAAGCCTTATTAAGGACAATTTCTTTATTAAAACAAGGACTCAGGAAACCTGATCCTGCTTTATAATTCCGTGCATAACTAGAAATACCACAGTTCGTGGCATTCAGTTTATTGAGCAGTAAGATGGGGCTACTAAGGTTGCTCCGAGGAGCTGCTGAAGCGCTCTGAAAAGTCACAACCATGAGTGAATGATAGTGGTGAGTTATTGCTTCATCAAATGGGTTAAAGGAAATCTGTGCTGCATTTGAGTGAAATATAGAATCTTGTTTCCTTCAGAGGAAAATCCAGGCAGCTGTCGAAATGTATAACGCACATGGTTATTTTTAGTTGAGAACTTGTCTACTTGTAAATTAAGTTAAAATATAACCAGATCCAAATTGTGGTGACATCTTCAAAGTATTGTGTTAAGAGCAGGAATGAATCATGTGCTCCTTTCTTGTCTCATTGTAACACTTCTATTCAGTCTCTTCAACTAGGAATTTTTGTGAGGATGGAAGATTTGGGCCATGTGATGCCTCAGGGAAGTTCTGGTTGGCAAGAAAATGGTGAATCTCAGAGCAGAAGCAAGGCCGAGTCTGGCCCCGTCCTTGGTCCTCTCAAAGCCATGCCCATGCTGAAGCATTCAGTTACTGTCTGTGTGCGTTTTGGAGGTCATCCAGCTACCTGCATACCAGCAGCCAGACACCAGTGGGAATGCGGAAGTAGAAGACCACCGTCTGTTGGTACTTGTCCTCTGTCTTCTTTTCTTCAGAACTGCCACCATTAAAGACCCAGCTTCCCATTTTTCAGACATTTCTCTGAAACTCTCTGCTGGTCTGATGAGCCACATGGTCCACGCTGTCATTGAGGCTTCTGTCACAGGATCCTTCCTCCTAAGGGTGCCACGGGAGGAGGGTATCAGAGAAACAGCAAAGGGAAGACTCCCGGGCCTGTCGCTGTCTAACAGGTTCCTAGGCAGCCTGGGCCTCAGTTCCATTGTCTACTAGGGCAGGAGGGGGACTGGTCAGATCTAGAGGCTAAAACAGGCCTGCTACGGGAGGTCAGACCGGATGGGTTTCAGCATTGTCCACCACAACTAGTCAGATACTTCTGACCTGGGGACATCTGTATCATTCCCCAGCAGCAGGTGGCACAACTCAGTGAGAACCTTGGAAGATACAGGGCCGAGTAGGGTAGTGGAGTTGTTTAACTATTTAAAGAAAGGCTCAGGGGAAAGCCAGTAATGTTATGGGAGGAAGATCTTGGAGTTCACTGAGAACAGAATGAGCCAACATGGCTACAGGATTTCGCTTAGATACTAGGAAGGTCTTCACAGTCTGAGGATTTGTCATGGCGTCTCTTTCTAGCTGTTTAGGAAAGACTTGATAGTTGTTTGTGGATAGAAAGTGGGACATGGTAATGGTGTTGGCCATGTTGTGGGACTATTTGCCATCTTGCTGCTGTCGCTTAAGGACACATTGTGACTCCATTTTGGAGAGAGTCCAGTGCTTACGTACTGCCTCCTTAGCTGCCTTAGTGAGCGCCATCAGCTCAGTGGACCCAGACCACCTTCAGCCATGTAGCTTCCTTCATCATCGTGGGTCTCTTCTGGTGGACAGAAGTTCTAGCTCCCATGTGAAAGCCGTGCTAGGAAATGAACTGTACGTGGTGAAGTCAATTTGGGTACTTAATTTAAAAGAATGTTGTTCATGGGACTGTGAGGCGGCTCAGTGATAAAGCAATTGCTCTGCTATTCTAGAGTATCTGTGTTTTGATCTTCAGACTCCACCACACAAGAGCAGAAGCTGTGGTGGGCTCCTGAAATCTCAGTGAGCTTACAGCAAGAAGGGAGTCACACAGAACTGCCTGGAAGCGTGCGAATGGAGTGGTGGACAACAGGAGACCCGGCCTCCAATGAGGGGAAGGACAGGGAGGATCGGGAGGTTGTCTTCTGACCTCCACACATGCTGTGGCACACATGAGCCTGAACACATGCACGCACGTGCGTGTGCACACACACACACCAAATAAATTTTTTTTAAAGAACATTTATGGTTTCTATCTTCTACGTTGCAATAAATGGGTTTGGGCTCCAGTGCTTACAGACCTTTCCTTCCTTTGTGCACAGAATGTGACTATTAGCACCATTAGCACCCAGATGACTTAATCATGTTGGTTTTCTACCCTGGACTATCTTTGTACTGTATCCCTAGCCTGCTTTGTTTTTATAACGACCTGGCTACATCATTTTATTGCACTTTGTACCCCTTGGACTCTTAACATATACTACATACACATTCTTACTCGGAAGACCTTTGATGTTGAAAGAATCCTGTTTTACTCTTACATTTCCCTACCTCTTAGGACCACTGTTACTTTGATACAGAGATGATGTTAAGATATTTAACAATTGGTACAGAGCAGTCCGCAGGCGCTCAAGAGTGGGTGTGTGCTGTAAGCAGCCCGTTGGCATTGCTGCTCAGTGCCTTTTGGCTGAACAACACGCTGCTTCCAAACACCGAAATGACGCCCTGTGCGTTGTCCCTGGTCTGTCTGAGTCCTATGACGAGGCCCATTAAATGACAGCTCCCACATAAGACCAGGCATCCTTATGGAAGTGGATGGGCATTAAGTCTCTTAAGTCGCATCTCCAGTGTCTCGTGTTAGGACAAATTTAGAATTGCATCCCTTTACCCAACTAGCTTTGACTAAGAAAGGTGCCCTCGCTCTGGGAAAGCTTTCTTGCCACCCTCCTGTTCCTTTGAGCTCCCTCTTCCTTGTGCTTTTGTTCCCTTGCAACATTCTCCGTCCTCCCCTTCTGGGCTCGCCTCCTCGTGCTCTGCATTTGTGTTTCCCTCGGTCCCCATCTCAGTGCACCTGAAAGGAACGTGATGGGGAGGAGCCCATTGTGCAAGCAAGCCAGTGACAATGTCAGAAAAAAACTGCTCTGCTGCGAGGGGTGTGCGTCCGCCTTCGTGAACTCTCCATAATGCTGTCGAAGGCGCTTTCGAATCCTCCCCTGACAAACTGTCCCAACGTCGTGGACCTGAGGAATGCTAGCCATTTTGGAAGGTTGTGCCCACCCTTTCAGGCCACTAGGCTTTTCTCAAACAAAGCCAGCCTTGTTTGTGCTGCATCTAACGGTGGAGCCATGCTGCATTCACACTCTCTCTCACCCAGCTTCCTTGACACCTTTAACCCCAGTACTGCTTGGTGGCTTGGGTCCATGGCTGGTGACCACGGGAGCAGAGGGGAGCTGAGCAGGGTCTGGGGTAAGACGTGGGGAGTGGGGGTGAAGGACTAAATAGTGTGGATGCATGTGTGTTGGCCAATGAGAATGTAGCCACGAGTTTTCGTAACTGCTCTTAAGCTCATTCTCCCATCTAAGAGCTTCCTTGTTTTGCTTTTGCTTGTGTGTGTGGTGCTTGCGCATGCACGGTCCCTGCAGCACCCCATGCGCTTACCTGCGGCAGCGCGCGCTGCTTACGGCGGCTGCAGCCAAGCACCCCGCTCCTCTGCCAGCTCTCGTTTGACGAGCTGAAGTCCCGTAAGGATCCCGGAGACGGCCATTTTTGCAGGAGCTCCAGAGATTCTCGGGGCTCCACTCTCCACAGAACTGGGGTTACAGATGTGCATGGCCCTGCCCAGCTGTTTACATGGGTCCTAGAGATTGACCTCGAGTGGACTCAGGCCTCCTCGGGTCCTCATGCTTGCCCAGGAAGTGCTCTTAACTGCTGAGCCATCTCTCCAGCCCTAGCAAAAGTATTTACGTTCAACAAGAAGGAGAAACGAATTTAGAAGTAGAAAGCAAGGTGGGTTACTGGGTGATTTTCATGACCACATTTTCCTGGGCCAAAGAAAAGCCATCCACCTCTTTCACGACACGGGTAGATTTTAGACACAGTTTGAATGTTGACAGGGCTGGTGATAATGAGGGGAGCAGGCCTGGTGACCCAAGGACACGTTGGCAGGCTCTTAAGTGAAAAAGCTGGGGTTGTTTAGTGGGCAGGTTGAGCTAAGGAAGGGGTGGTTGAGAAAGTGAAGGCCAGAAAAAATACACCACGCACTTACCCAGTATGTTTGCTTGCATAACAAACATTTGTAATGGACGATGATTTCCCACTTGTGAAGGCTTAGCAGGACATTTGGTCTTTGCCATTCCCATCTCTGGTCCCCAACACCTTAATTCACGGAAACTTGCCTTTGGGGTAGAGGAAGGGTGAGCCATAGCTTTCCAAAAGACAGTGGGAACAGGCGTGACTTCTCTTTGCTTGGCTTTTAACGTATTCATAAATGTTGGCTGGGTTGATAGCTCAGACTTTGATAGCTGTACCACTTTACTTTCTATTCACTCTCCTGACTTCCTTCTTAGTAGGGAAATCAGTAACTTGCTCCACATCCTTTCTCTTGATGTCTATAGCTCCAGTTTTCTAGAAACAAAGGAGCAGGCTGAATCCCGGGCTTTGGAGTTGTTGCTTGTTAACTGTTAACTGCTGGATGTTCTCTGACACTTTACCAGTATCTCTAAAGATCATTTAAAAGTCATTCTAAGGGCTGGAGAGATGGCTTAGCAGTTAAGGCACTTGCCTGCAAATCCTAAGGACCCAAGTTCAATTCTCCAGCACCCATGTAAGCCTGATACAAAAGGTGGCTCATGCATCTGGAGTTCATTTGCAGTGGCTGGATGCCCTGGTGTGCCCATTCTCTCTGTGTGTGTCTATCTGCCTCTCTCTCTCTCTCTGTCTTGTAAATAAATTAAATTGAAAAAAATGTTTAAAAGTCATTCTAGCCAGTTGTGGTGGTGCACGCCTTTTAATCCCAGCACTTGGGAGGCAGAGGTAGGAGGATCACTGTGAGTTCAAGTCCACCGTACGACTACATAGTGAATTCCAGGTCAGCCTGGGCTAGAGTGAGACCCTACCTCGTAAAAACAAAAAACAAAAAAATGAAAGTCATTCTAAACCACATGCCTTTAATCCCAGCATTCGGGAGGTAGAGGTAGAAGGAATGCTGTGAGTTTGAGGCCAGCCTGGGACTACATAGTGAATTGGTCAGCCTGGGCTAGAACGAGACCCTACCTCGGAAAACAAAACAAAAAGTCATTTTAGCACTCTGAAGCAATTGTATTGCCCTTTTTTCACTGCATCTTTTCCAGGCTTCTCAGGTTTCCAAGCCACATCCTCCAGGATAGCAGGGGCCCTGAATTGTATATTTTCCATCCTCTTGATCTCCCTCTGGGCGGTCTCTCAGGCTGAGGGTTCTCAGTAGGCCCTGGCTAGTTAAGAGAGGCATCACCCAAGCCCCGCCCCGTGTTGTCTCAGGTTTCCCAGCATGCTCTCTTCTCCTTCAACCCTTTCCTCTTCCAAGAGCTCATCAGAGAGTGCTTCTTTGTTGTGTTGTCTGTTGAAGTGGGGTCTCACTCGAGCCCGGCTGATCTGGGACTTGCTCTGTAGCCCGGGCTGGCCTTGAACTCACTGTAACCCTACTACCTCAGCCTCCTGAGCGCTGGAGTTAAAGGAGTGCGCCACCAAGCCCAGCTGGGAAGAGGTCCTTGATCAGAGGTCCTCAAATTACCACCAGTTGGGATGGCAAGAGTGCTGAGGTTCGTTTTGGGGCTTCCCTGAAAGGGGACTTGATGGTTTTATATTCTGTATTTGTGGTAAGAGGCTAAGATTTCTTTAAAACTTGTTTTACTGACCATTTTCATGCATGTATTTAATGTCTTTTTTGTTGTTGTTTTGAGGTAGGATCTCACTCTAGCCCAGGCTGAGCTGGAATTCACTATGTAGTCTTGGGCTCCTACCTCTGCCTCCCAAGTGCTGGGATTAAAGGTGTTGGCCGGTACACCTGGCTATAATGTCTTTTGATCACAATCCCCTCCTGTTACCCTCTCTTGATCCCCCTAACCCCCCTGCCACTGAACCCCTTCTTTCCAGCTGGGTCTAAGGGTTCTTATGCACTTAGGCTCATCCACCATCTACATTTCAGCATAAGCAGAAGATGATTCGAAAGCCCAAATAGAAGCAATTTTATTCTATACCTCTTTTTTATGATTCTTGGTATCTTCTTTCTCTCTTACTCTCTTTTTTATTTTTCTTTTGAGGCAAGATCAGTCTTACTACATAGAAACAGGCTGTAATTGCTTCCCAAATCCTTGGATTATAGGCGTGTACTGCCACACCCAGCTTGCTCCTTGCTGTCAACATTAATTATAGAGAATGGGTGGTTGACTCAGTTAAACTTTTTTTTTTTTTTTTTTTTTACAGAAAGGAGGTGTGAAGTGACTGTATCACTGCTTGAAGTGTGAAAAGAGAAATGGAGTGTTAGTGAGCCTTTTCAATAGGAGAATTCAGGAAGTGGAATGATTCATCCATAGGCATAATTCTTTTAGGAGATTCTGTGCTCAAAAGGAATGGAATGGTTTCTGATCCTTTGAAGAAAGGAAATTAAAGCTTTTTTTTTTTTTCCTTCAATCTAACCCACTTTCAGCACTGGAGAATACAGAGGGGTTTTTTGTTTGTTTGTTTGTTTTCTCCTTAGCCAATGGCATTAATGTTTCCTAAGCAAGAGGGAGCACTCACGCACCCATGGCGCTTTCCTGAGCCTCGCAGAAATCAGTGAGCTCGCCTTTGCTCGGCAGGTTTGTGGCCGACTTCACGTGCACGTCTCGCACACGGGCAATAACGCCGGAAGTAGAACTGCGAAGTGCGTGCGCATGCGCAGCCGCTCCCTTCGTGAACGAAGCCAGACTCCTCGGCCTCCCCAAAGCCACCCGGCCAGGACGGCGACGGCGACGGCGAGCCTCGCTCTTGTTTCTGTCTGTGTCACTGGTTAGAAATGGCTGTCTTTCTAGGTTGATTGTGTCAAGGAAGGGGACAACTTGAGGTGCTGGTACATTTCCCTCTCTTTCTGTGTTCTTTCCAGTGGTCCTCGTGTAGAGATAGAGGTATTTCTGTTGTAGAGGTTCCAAACTGTCTATTTGTTTGTGTAAGAAATGCACCCTCTGCACACACCGCGGTGTGCATAGAGCTGGGCACAAGTGTGACTCGGTGATAATCCCGTAGCAGTCTGTGGTAGAAGCGAGACCCCTTTCCTGACCTGTGTCTGTGACCCAGGCAGTGTGACAGCATCGCCTAGACCTCTGCCTGCCCGTGCTCGCGTGCGCGCACCTCAGCCCGTGACAAATAAAGTCTGTGTGCACCCTTTGCTCCTGTGCTGTTCTTTGAGGCCGACCCCGATCACGTTCGGACCTTGAGGAGGAGAAGGGCTGAAGAAGGGCGAAACAAAGGTGCTGGTGGGTGGTGAGCGCCGAGGGCTCACCTGAGCAGGCTGCTTGGGGCCAGGCTGGATGGCGGCCACAGGGCCTTCTCCTAGCGTCCGCACAAAAGGCAAGTCCATTTTGGAAACACACCCAGGCTGTGGAGAGAACTTGCTGATATCGAGTACTCTCTGGTGCCGCAAAATACGGTTTTTCCATTTGCTGGCCTGTAAGAGTTGGCTTTGGGGGGATGTTCAGTTTCTTGTCCTCTCATATCCCGTGGTTGGAGGGTTGGAAAGGAAGGGAAGACAAACGCCATGGACTAACAGCAGAGAGGCGGCGAGTGCGTGAGAGGAACACCAAGGCAGGGCCGGGCAGCCAGCCTGACTGCCGGGAGAGGCATTTTGAGCATGTGGCACAGCGTGAACAACTTGTGAAGCGAGCCCGACACTCAGGGCCTGCAGCCTGTGGACACAGGACTCGGGATCTGAGGCCTTTTTCAGTTTTTGGATATTTTCTGTCATCTCAGCGGTATACACGTCATGTTCTTTGCCTCACACAGATGTGCAGAAATCTCATGGGATCGTTTATTGAATATAGGAAGCTGCTCTCGCAGAACCCAGCTGGTTCCCTGGACAGGGACGCTGAGCCCTCTCACGGTCGGGGTTCTCGAGGATTTCACAATCCTGGCTCCTAACACACAGTGACGAGCATTGGGAGGTGGATGGTTCACTGCTGGTGGACCAGCTTCCTTGGTTGTCTTAGCGTTTGCCTCCTAGTTACAAGATGGTTCCCTATGCTCCAAGCATTACACTGGCCAGCGTAATTTCTAACTGCAAGAAAGATACGGAGACATTTTCCAGTCTCTGTGTCTTTTTTTTAGTGCTCTTTCCTTCCCTTTCCCTTTTTTCCTCTGTCTCTCTCTCTCTCTCTCTCTTTCTCTCTCTCGCTCTCTCTCTCTCCCTTTCTACTTCTCTACTCCTCTCCTGTCTTCTTTTCTCTCTTAAATAAGGGGGAAAGTCTTCCTCAGAAGCAGCGTCCGTGTCATTAATCAAATACTCATCCCTTAAAATGGCTGGGATCATCATATTTGGCTTGAACCAGTCAGCCTTTATCCTTCAGGGTTAGACCCACTTCCTTGACCCGATTGGTGCTCCGGTACCTGTCCACAACTGGGATTCTGTGGATAAAGAATAAGGAGTTGCAAGTGATTAAAAAACACAAAAGAGGAGCCAGGTGTGGTGGCACATGCCTTTAATCCCAGAACTTGAGAGGCAGAAGTAGGAAGATTGCCATGAGTTCGAGGCCATCTTGAGACTACATAGTGAATTCCAGGTCAGCCTGGACTAGAGTGAAACCCTACCTCAAAAAAAAAAAAAAATATATATATATATATATATATATATATATATATATATATATACATACAAAAGAGGAGCTGGAGAGATGGCTCAGTGGTTAAGGCACTTGTCTGCAAAATCTAATGACCCAGGTTCAATTCCACAGTGCCCACATAAAGCCAGATGCACAAAGTGGCACATGCATCTGGAGTTGGTTTGCAGTGGCTGGAGGCCCTGGTGTGCCCATGTTCTCCCTCCCTCTCTCACTCTCTCTCTCTATCTCCTTCTCTCCTTGCAAATACACAAAATAAAATATTAAACAAGCACTCAGAAGTTTTTTAAAAATCCAGAAGTGTCTGCCGGTGATCCCAGGAGAATCTGAACAGCAGGGCTTTCTGCATAGCTGGAGCCATGTTGAAGAGAGCGTGGGAGCTCACAAGGCCAAGGAACTTCTTGGAAGGTCGGGGCATCTGCATATGGCTTTCATGAGGTTCACCTGAGGAGATTTCCACCCTCTGAGTGCCAGCACGCACTCTACATCAGTTAAAGCAGCTTGGTGCTGAGCATAGGGGCTGGTATTATACAGGCTCTCCAGATGGGTCCCTGGGAGCAGGCTGAGCTTCAGTCACTCAAATGCCTCACCTTCACCGTGGCTCAGTGCTGTTTGTCAACATCACCTCCGGCCAGCTTCCTCTCACCCTCTCTAATGTCCTGCATTAGAGCTCGGCCCTGACTCAGCCTTACCACCTCCAGATTCAACTCCTACAGCTCCCAAGTCCACTGTCTCCTCGCTTCCCAAGTGGTTCCCAAGCCTGAGAATGTCACTGGCCCTGGCTTGTGATTTTAAAAATAAATGTGTGTGTGTGTGTTGAAGGAGGCACCATGTGCCATGGGGTGTATGTGGAGGTCAGAGGTCAACTTTCAGGTCAGCCCTTGCCACCACCTCATTTGAGGCCGGCATTGTCCCTCTGAATTCTTTCTCTGCTCTTTGCTGTGCTGGCCATGGGCTTCTGGGACATTCTCCAGTCTCTGCTTCACATCTCGCCGTCATGTCAGCATGCTGGATTACAGAAGCCCGCTAGGGTTTCTGGAGACTTAACTCGGCCCAGCTTGCTGCTGACTGCTTTATCCACAGCCGCCTCTAGTTCCACCTCCACCCCCCCCCCCCCAGTTTTTCACTCTAGCTCAGGGGCCTAGGGTTCAGGGGTCTTTGAATCGGGGAACCATCCCTGGGCTAACAAAGAGTCCAGTCAAGTGGGAAAGAATTTGGCTGTTGAGGCCTGTGATGGTCAGTTTCCTCTAGGAGACAATGGCTGGAGAGTCACAGTAATAATGTATCTAGTTGCACCCTTTGACCTTTTGTTGTGTTTAATTAAGGGTTACACAGGCACATACTTTCAGGTTAGTGCTCTCTGGCCAAACACTCTGTCTCCTTTGTCTCACTGTGCCAGTGCTCAGGAGTGGAGGGAAGGAGAGCCCTTCCCTCTGGGGCTGAGGCACGCCGTGGAGTCCTTATAACAGATGAGGCAGGAGCCCGCCTGCCAGGGTTCAAGTTCCAGCCCTGCTGTACAGCCGGCTGACCTTGGACAGTTCGCTTCAGCCGTGCGTCAGGTTCTTCACCTGCAAAAACGGGAGGGATAATATCACTTCCTTTACAGCATGGGTGTGGGAAGACGCCCTTCCTCCTCATGTGCCCATGCCTTCTTTGGGTTTGCATCTGTGTGCAGAAGTGGACCCCTAGAGTCACTGTAACCTCTGTTTGAGTACTTTCTTAAAAAAAATGTGTATTTGAGGGCTGGAGAGATGGCTTAGCAGTTAAGCGCTTGACTGTGAAGCCTAAGGACCCCGGTTCAAGGCTCAACTCCCCAGGACCCACGTTAGCCAGATGCACAACAGGGCGCACGCATCTGGAGTTTGTTTGCAGTGGCTGGAGGCCCTGGCGTGCCCATTCTCTCTCTCTCCCTCTCTCTCTCTCTCTATCTGCCTTTCTCTCTGTGTCTCTCTCTCTGCCTCTTTCTCGCTCTGTTTGTCGCTCTCAAATAAATAAATAAATAAATAAACAAAATTTAAAAAAATGTGTATTTGAGAATGTGAGAGAAAGAAGCAGGTAGAGAGAATGGGTGTGCCAGAGCCTCTAGCCACTGCAGATGAACTCCAGACACATGTACCACGTTGTGCTTCTGGTTTTACCTATGTACTGGGGAAACGAACCTGGGTCATTTGGCTTTGCCAGTAAGTGCCTTAACCACTAAGCCATCTCTCCGGCCCTATTCGAGTGCACTTATGTTATTCATAGAAAGAGATTTCACTAGGAATTCTGGCCTGAGCATGTTCTCTGGCTCAGCGTCTGTGTAAACCTGTCATGTAGGTTATGGAATGCTTTCCTAGTTTTCAGATTGTCAGTGCCTTGTGCACCCGTTGAGCTCTGGTGTACACAGAGAAGAGAGAGCAGCTAAGTAGGAAGCCTTCCCAAGTCCCTAAAGGTTAATAACCATTTCTCTTATACCCTAACTCTCAATGCCCCACCTTTGTTAGCGGATTTCCTTAACAGTCATAACGGACAAAGAGGAAATGCCTAGCTTGACTACCTGGAAGAAAATGGTTTTCTAGTAACTGTGAGCTGAGTCATAAGGGCCCCACTTTTATGTATTAGAGAGAGATAGAGGAGGAGGAGGAGGAGGAAGAGGAAGAGAGAACGGACACTCCAGGGGTTCCAGCCAGTGTAAACAAACTCCAGACCCTTGTGCTACCTCGTGCAGCTGTCTTATTTGGGTACTGAGGGATTGAACCTTGGTCCTTAGGCTTCACAGGCAAGCGCTTTAACCACTAAGCCATCTCTCCAGTCCAAGCGTTGCATTTTTGTTCTTTTTCTTAAGAATTATTTTTATGTATTTATTTATTTATTTGTTTGTTTATTTATTTATTTGAGATATATAGAGAGAATGGGCACACCAGGGCCTCTAGCCACTGCAAACGAACTCTAGGCGCAAGCACCACCATGTGCATCTGTCTTACTTGGGACCTGGAGAATCATACCTCGGTCCGTAGGCTCCACAGGCAAATGCGTTAACCGCTAAGCCATCTCTCCAGCTCCAAGAGTTGCTACTTTTAAGTCATCATGTCAGAGGCCTGCCTTGGACAGCCATAGCCTCTGCGGGGCTAAAACACTTGACCTGGAGGATCACTGGCAAGTTTCCAGCACTGTGTGGTGTGTACTTCGCCAAGACGCACCGATCCAGTTCTCGTAGCACACACGATGGCTGCTATGCCTTGTCTAGATGCAGACACCTGGTGCTCACACAGCCAGTGAGTAGCAGAGCCAAGGGTGAGGCCCTGCTTGTCCATTCTGTGCTCTCAACTTCTACTCTCTGCTCACTTCAGAAGGTTCCTAACTCTGAGGTTTGCATCTAAAACACAGCTCTGATGTGTAAGAAAAGTAAAAGAACATACTGGAAAACATGTAACTGTAGAAGATACCAACTACATTACCTGTTGTAGTAGCTTGAATGTGATGGTTTGAATATGTATGGACCCATAGACTCAGATGTTTTATTAAAATAGAGATTGCTACTTCAGCCTGTAGCAGGCAGAGAGAGCCCTGTCACTGGGGGGGTGGACCTTGGAATCTAGCCCTAAGGTGTGCTTGGGGACAGATCTGAGTCTAGCCATATTAGGTGAGTTCAGAGCAGTTTGAGCTCTGGCTGTGTGTGCTTGTTGGTGTTTGCTGGTGTTAGCGCCTCTCTCCCTCTCTCTTTGCTGTGACGCACACTGGAGTGAGCCAGCTTCTTCTGCCATTATGGAACTTCCCCTGGACTCTGTGAGCCTGAAATAAACCCTTTTCCTGGTATAAGCTGAAGGGTTAATAGCCTTCCCTGAAAACTAAAGGGAACTGAAGAGTTAATAACTATCCCTAAAGCTCATGGGCAATAAAGAAGCAACAGAGGTACTGGGCCTCATTAAGTTTGACACCTTCCCTGATTGATGTACTCCCCTTAGCCTACATGGCCTTGAAGGACCAGAGACCATCTGAGTTTCCTCCCTTAGACGTTCCTGGCTGAAGAAGCCTATTCTGAACAAGGACACAAACAGCTACAATTTTCTTATCAACTGCACCTGGTACAGTCCGTTTCTTAGGATCCTCCATATAAGTTGGAACCCTAGCCTGGTCAGGGCTTCAGCCTTCATCCCACAGGAAGGCTGCTGCCCCTTGCTATTTCTCAATAAACTGTCTGTCTGTAGAGATCAAGTCCAGTGCTGTTTTTTTGCTTTTCTCTTACACTTTCCTTACATAAGCTGCTTCTGGTTGAATGTTTGTCCTAATGAGGAACTGATTGCAACACTTATAAGTAATAGGAATGAAAAAAAAAAAATCAAGCAGGCCAGGTGTGGGGGGCACACGCCTTTAATCCTAGCACTTGGGAGGCAGAGGTAGGAGTGAGTTTGAGGCCACCCTGAGACTACATAGTGAATTCCAGGTCAGCCTGGACTAGAGTGAGACCACACCTTGAAAAAAAACACACACAAAAAACCCTGTGTGTGTCAAGAAATCAAATTCTTGGGGCTGGAGAGATGGCTTAGCGGTTAAGGGGCCTGCCTGCAAAGCCTTAGGACCCAGGTTCAATTTTCCAGATCCCACATAAGCCAGATGCACATGGTGGTGCATGTGTCTGGAGTTTGCAGTGGCTAGAGGTCTCTTTCTCTCTTTCTCTCTCCCCTCTCTCTCTCTCTCTGTCTCTGTCTCTCTCTCTGTCTGTCTCTAGTAAATACAAATTAAAAAAAAAAAAGAAATCAAATTCTTATTCTGGAACAACTGAACGAATTAAAGTGATGAAATATACTCCTTGAAAGCATTGATTGGATATGACACTTGTGCACTTCTGAGAAGAAAAAGAAGAATGACTAAGGCCTGCTCCTGACCAAAGGTAGAAAACCTTTCTCAGGAAAGAGCATCAGGATGCAGCATTCAGATGCAGAGAACCCAAGCACTGTCAGGTATCTTGGCAACCTGTATAACTGTCAGCTAAATTGCTATAAACCATTGCATCCTTCTGGCGATCATGGTGGTTTCTCATTGTGGTTTCACAGGAGTCAGACCTCACAGTGAGTACTATATTCTTCCCAGGGGCTGTTGAAAAAAATATATTTTAAAAGGAGTTACTAAGGAAAATAAATTTGGGGACAGCTGGGCTGATTTTATCCTCCTCCTCAAAACTCGCATTTTGGGTGTTTACCTGTGTATGGGGAATAAGAGTTCTCAGAGGACCTGTGTTTGGTCTCACATCAAAAATAAGATAGCATGGGGTGGGAGAGATGGCTTACCACTTAAGGCATTTGCCTGTGAAGCCTAAGGACCCAGGTTCGACTCACCATTACTCACGTATGCCATATGCACATGGTGCCGCATGCATCTGGAGTTCGTTTTCAGTGGCTAGAGGCCCTGGTGCGCCCATTCTCTCTTTATCTACCCCTTCACTCGCTCAAGTTAATTTTTAAAAAGTTTTTTTTAAAAAATAAGCACTTAGGACTGGGGAGATGGCTCAGCAAGGTGTTTGTTGGCCCAGGTTCTATTCTCCAGGACCCACATACAGTGGTTCATGTGTCTGGAGTTCATTTGAAGTGGCAAGAGGCCCTGGTGTGCCCATTCTCTTTCTCTCTCTCTCTCGCTCTCTGAATTTTAAAAAAATATTTATTTATTTGAGAGAGGCAGAGAGTATGGGTGCACCAGGGTCTCTAGCCACTGCAAATGAACTCCAGAAGCATGTACCACCTTGTGCATCTGGTTTACGTGGGTACTGGGGAATTGAACCTGGGTCCTTTGGCTTTGCAGGCAAACACCTTAATCACTAAGCCATCTCTCCATCTTTTTTTTTTTTTTTCTTTCTTAATCATCATGTGCAAAGCCCATTGGTCAGCACCATGGGCTCTGCTAATGCAGAGAGGAAGGATCCTTTCAGATCCCAGGAAGCCTGAGAAGAGACACGATAGGAGGAGGAAAGATAGCCTGGGAGTGCTATTGGAAGCTTCTGACTGGGCTGGCTTGTGGAGGGTCTGTGTCAGAAGCAATGTACGTGAAATCAGAGGCCAAGGAAAGAAAACCTAAATGCTGGTTAAGGAGTGAGGAGGCTCCTAGAATCTCGAAGATTCCATCAAGGGGCGGGAAGGTAGATTCTTTGGAATGTTTTGGTTGTTTTTGGAAAAACTCACTATGCAGCACTGAGGAAGAAAGACTTGATGCAGTTGTGCCGGGGAGAGCAGTGGTGACGAGGAAGGAGGCAAATGAGGGAGACACGGGGACTATGGCATGGCTGGACACAGTGAGCAACTGGCCAGGGGGTGCGCTGCTAGAGAGAAACAGGGCTGCAGGGTCCCATGCCTGTGAGATAAACTGTCAGGGAGAATGATGACTGAGTTTGTTTGACAGCACCAAGGACGTGCCAGGACCAACTTATCTCCTGAGAAGCAGAAATTTTTTTCTCCCCCACCCTCACCCCCGAGGTAGGACGTCACTCTAGCCCAGGCTGAGCTGGCAGTCAACTCTGTAGTCCCAGGCTGACCTTGAACTCACAGCGATCCTCCTACCCCTGCCTCCACAGTGCTGGGATTAAAGGCGTGCACCACCATACCTGGAAGATTTTTTTTTTCTTTTAAAAAATGTTTTCAAAATATTAATTATCCAGCTGGGGATATAACTCAGTGACAGAATAAAATGCATGAGACCCTAAATTCAAGCTCTAATACTACCACAAATTATTTAACTTACTTAAAATGATTATTAAAAATCAGCTGGGGAGGACTGGAGGGATGCCTTAGCGGTTAAGGCGTTTGCCTGCAAAGCCAAAGGACCTTGGCTCAATTCCCCAGGACCCACGTTAGCCAGATGCACAAGGGGCGCATGTGTCTGGAGTAGGTCTGCAGTGGCTGGAGGCCCTGCCGTGCCCATTCTCTCTCTCTCTCCCTCACCCTCTCTCTCTTTCTCTCTCTCTCTCCCTCCCTCTTTAAATCTTTTAAAAATCAGCCAGGGAGATGGCTCAGTAGATAAAACGCTTGCCACCCAATCATGAGCACCTGAGTTTGTATCCCCAGAACCCATGAGAAAAGCCAGACACATGCCTAGGGTGGGAAGGGAGGTAGAAACAGACTTGCCTAGAAACCGGCGGAGCACGAGAGAGCCCCTGCCTCGAACAGGGCAGAAGCCGAGTCCTAACGAAGCTGTCCTCCGACCTCCCACGCACACCCACTCATGTTCAAAACCACTGACTGTGAGGGCTGTGGAGATGTCTCCATGGGTAAAGTGCAAGCAAGAGGACCCGAGTTCAGATACGCGTACCCACGTAAAAAAAAAAAAAGCCAGGCACGGCTGTGTGCCTATCACCCCAGCACTGGGAAGGCAGAGACAGGCGGACCCCTGGGACTTGTTGACTAGCCATTCTATGCAGCTGAATCTGTGAGCCCCGCTGGAGAGTCATTGAGGAAGACGTCCGACGTTAACCTCTTGTCTCCACATGCACACAACACACGTATGCACACCACATACACAGAAAATCAATAGAGCTGTTCTCTGTGGTATTTTCACACATGCAACCGTTTATGTGTTGATCACATCCATCCACCCTTCTTCTGGGAGACGGGTTTGCAGCCAGTCTGAAGGCCTTACAGGCAAGGCGACGTGGGAATGGAATCCGGGCCTCGGTACCCGCCACGGCAGCACTGGGGGGAGGGGCGGGAGGATGTGGTCGGTGGAGAAGGAGCCTGAGGGTCATGACTCTGCTGACAGGCACAGGGAGGGTGCTGCATGCAGACAGCATTGCCTGGGAGCAGGCTGAGAGCTGGGAGGGTGGTGATGAGGGAGTGGGTGGGGGAACAGATGTCTGAGCTGAAAGGAGGGAGAAATGGGTGGTGGGAAGAGTGGGCTGAGGTTGTCTGCGACTGAGGCACACACTGGGTGAAGGAAGGCCTCAATATTTAAGTCTCAATTGCTCTGGACCGGGTCTTTGGGTTGCGTGAGACTCGGGTTTCATGGGTCTGGTCTAAAAAAAAAAATAGGTTCTACAAGATACAGAGGGTATCTTTCTGACTGTCTCTGGGCCCGCCGGCTGCTATAGAATCCATGAGCTGCACCGGGTTGTGAGCATTAAAAAGCCCCAGTGACAGCCTCTCCGGCTCCCGCTCCAGAGCTCCGCGTCATGCCCACTGCTGAGCAAGACCCTGCTGCCGCCATCACCTCTGCCATCCACTGCAGCTGTGCTGTGCCAATCCACTCCACACGAGGCCAGTAGCTGTCTATGTGCGTGATGGCATTGGCTCACAGGGGCACTTGGCATGGCCCTGTCACAATGCCCTGATTCAAGGTTGCAAACCCTTTCTGCCAGTGTTGCAGTACCTTTAGTCTTGGATTCTGCTTCTCCAGCTGGCCAAAGAAGATCTCAGTAGAAGGTAGAGTTGCCTGCAAGGCCAGGTCCTCTAAGTAAGGGGTCTGGATAGCTTGACCTCTATTCCTAGTTCCCAGGGTCACATGGGCAATAGAAGCTGCATGTGGGGTTGCTCCCAGGAGGCAGGACCAGCAACGAGTGGCATTTTTTCTTATTTTTTATTTATTTATTTTTATTTTTTTATTTTTTTGGTTTTTCGAGGTAGGGTCTCACTCTAGCCCAGGCTGACCTGGAATTCACTATGGAGTCTCAGGGTGGCCTCGAACTCACAGGAATCCTCCTACCTCTGCCTCCTGAGTGCTGGGATTAAAGGCGTGCGCCACCACGCCCGGCGCATTTTTTCTTTTAAATATTTATTTGAGAGAGAGAATGGGTATGCTAGGGCACCTAGCCACTGCAAACGAACTCCAGACGCATGCGCCACCATGTGCATCTGGCTTACCTGGGTTCCAGGGACTCAAACCTGGGTCCTTAGGCTTCACAGGCAAGCTCCTTAACCTCTAACCCATGCTGTAACCCACGAGTGGCATCTCTAATGTAAAAAGTCAAAATTGAGTGCTCAGTGTGTCAGATGCTGGGCCAACCCCTTGAGTTGCATCATGAACTCAGCGTCCTTTACTTTCTGAGGTAGGCACTGAGTCCTTCCTCACAGACCGGGAACTGAGATGAAGAGCTACGCCGTTTAGCTGAAGATGTGCAGCCAGCAGATGCAGAGCTACGCTTCAAACCTGAGCCCAGAGCGCATTCATGCTCAAGTTCCCCGTTCTGATCACAGCAGAGACAGACACGCCCCCAGACAATACTGACCTCACAGATCAAATAAGTCCCTGGAACAGAAGTCTTCCTCCCACTGGCAAAGTCTTTGTTAAGAAGGGTGGGAATGAACACCGTAAAGGAAAGAGGGGCCTGTCTGGCCCCCTCAGCCTTTCACCGTTTCCATGACTAGTAAGTCTCCCGTAGTCTCCCTGCTGATACCACACTGTGCTCATCAAAGCGGAGCGGGCGCTCTGAGGAGGTATTGACAGGCGGGACCACCTGACTCTGGTCCTACCCTCCCCCCACAGCTGCTCCTTCCGTGCAGCCCCTCCCGTCCCACAGTTTGCATCCCCTGCTCCTCCTCAAGGTGTGCCCTGTGTTGGGGATCACTAGGACCTTTTGTCCTTTATCCTCCTGGCCCCAGACTTTCACTTTGACCTCACGGGACCTCTGTGGCTTCCAGGCCCTCCCCACTCTGTCATTTGGGATTGGAAGAGGTACATGGCCATGTTGAACTAGATATAATTTCTAATAAAATCATGTATGGCGTCCTGTATAGGATGCATAATCCTATTTTGTAGATGAATACACTGAGGCTCAAAGATGCCAAGTAATTTTCCCAAGAACACATAGCCCAAATGTGGCAGACCTGTCTTCAAAATGCTTTCCTTCTCTCCCTCTGTCTGTATATCTATCTCTTCTCTCTCTCTCTCTCTCTGCTTGTAAATAGAAAATTTTTAAAATGGGCTGAAGAGATGACTCAGTGGTTAAGGCACTTGCCTGCAAAGCCTAATGACCTCGTTCAATTCCCCAGGACCCACATAAAGCCAGATGTACAAAGTGGCGCATGTATCTGGAGTTCATTTGCAGAAGCTAGAGGTCCAGGCATGCCCATTCAATCTCTGTGTCTCTGCTTGCAAATAAATTTTTAAAATGTTTTAAAGTAATAATAATAATAATTAAAGTACTTTCCTCTTTCCACTACACTGGTTTACCTTCCAGAGCCTCCAGAGAGAGCTTTTCTGTACTTTTAAACTTCTGTCTCACTGACTGTAGGATTTACCTAGGTGTGTGTTTGGAGACAGGGTCTGATGTAACCTAGGCTGGTTAAACTCATCACATAGTCAAGAATGACCTTGAACTTCTGATCCAATTGCTTCTACCTCCTGAAGGCTATAATTACAGGCATGAGCCATTATGCCCAGTAGATCATTTAGCTTTAGACTTGTGTATCTTATAATAGGAAAATAACTTCTTATTTTCCAAATATATAATTATCTCATAGGATTAAATATACTTTCTACAAATTTCGATCCTGCTCCTTTCCTGCCCTCCTGGCAGGGAATCTTCCAGGCTAATAGTTACAAGAAGAGTTTCTCACCATCCCATCCCAGGTCCAGAGGGCTGAGGACTAGGGGCTATGCTACCCAAGACAGGCATGGTTTCCTGGGAAAGACCTGTGTCCCCCTGGACCCAACCAGAAGAGCACATGTGGAAAGACAGGGAAGAGATGGTGCCTTAGACTGGGAGTCACAAGAGCCTTTGGGTCACAGGCATAACTCAAGAGGACAGACCTCTTTGAGCTCCTAGGTGGGGACATGGGCTTGTTCATCCTTTCTGTATGTGGGCCAGGGTTTGATCCTCCACACCACAGGAAGGAAGGCTGGAGAAAGAGAGAGGGAGAGAACCAAGGAGAAAGGGAGGGGGAAAGGGAGGAAGAGGAGGAGGAGGAGGGAGGGAGAGAAGGCTCATTCTCCCTGGGTAGGGTTCTTCCAAGGTCACCCACTCACACTACTGAGAGAATTCAGTTCCTGTGGCTATGGCCTAAGACCATTTACTTCCAGGCCGCTCTCCATAGCCTTGTCACAGAAGTTGCTTCCTCAAGACCAGCTGGAGATCACTCTCACCGCTCCATCCTCTCTTGAAGGACTGGTCTGCTTAGGGAAGGCCCACCAGGAAAATCTTCCCCTTGGCTAACTTGGAGCAACTGACTAGGGGCTTTGCTTACACCTGAAAATCCTCTTCCCTGTGCCGCATCACTAACAGTCACACAGTCACGCAGTCACGGAGTGACGTGCCACTGTGCCACTGGTGGAAAGCCCTCGCTATCTTCCAGCCTCCACCTGCCCCAGGGGGAGGGGCTTCTGCCAGAGGGCTACCTGAGGCAGAGTCGCAGGGGCCATCTGAGAAGTCCGCCTACCACACTGAGTACCTTGGTCTAAAAACACAGCATGTCTTTGGTGCTGCCATTGAAATGAATCATGGTTAACATTTTGGTATCCTCTCTTATCTTTTTCTGATTTTTATACTACCAAAATCACACAGTATGTACTATTTGAATCTGGATTTTTTTCAGTCTAATTAATATATAATTGACAAAAATCAAATATGTAAGGTGTATTTATATACTATGTGAAGTGACAACCACGTCAAGCTAATTATCAAACATAACACTTTACATAATTATTAGCTTTAAAATATTTTGTGGTGAAAATTAGGGGGGTTTGGGGATTTTTTGTTGTTGTTTTGTTTTGTTTTGCTTTTTTTTTTTTTTTGTTTTTCGAGGTAGGGTTTTACTCTAGCCCAGGCAGACCTGGAATTCACTATGTAGTCTCAGGGTGGCCTTGAACTCACAGCAATCCTCCTGCCTCTGCCTCCTGAGTGCTGAGATTAAAGGCGTGTGCCACCACACCAGCTTGTTTGGACACTCCGTAGTCCAGCTGGCCTGAAACTCACAGTGATCCTCCAGCTTCAGCCTCCCAAATGCTAGGATTAAAGACACAGGTCACCACACCTGGTCAATTAGCTTTTAAAAAATATTTATTAGTGAGAGAGACAGAGAGAGAATATGGGCACACCAGGGCCTCTTGCCACTGCAAACAAACTCCAGATGCATGTGCCACCTTGTGCATCTTGGCTTTATGTGGGAACTGGGGAATCGAACCTGGGTCCTTAGGCTTTTCAGGCAAGCACCTTAGCCAATGAGCCATCTCTCCAGACCCCCAGTTAGCTCTTTTAATGTTATTATATCATCAGAAGTCATTACAAGACTTGGACTGTAGATCAATGGTAGAACACTTTCAACATCTTGGGATTGATCTTTAGCTCTGAAAAAAAAGTCATTGCAAGTATCATTATTAATGACTGGATAACATCTTATTAAGGGATATGTTATGACTTATTTAACTAATTCCCTATTGTTGACCATCTGTGCTGTTTTTAAATTTTTCCCCATTACCAACATTGTGATAAACATCTTTGTGCATAAAAGTGTTTCTATATATCACATTATTTCCTTAGACTAGGTTCTGTAAGGAAATTCATTGGTTTAAAAGATAGCCAAAAAGCTCTTGGGGGGGGGTGGAGAGACGGCTTAGCACTTAAGGCACTTACCTGCAAAGCCTAAGGACCCAGGTTCAACTATGTAGAACCCACGTAAGCCAGATGTGCATGGTCTCACATGCGTCTGGAGTTCGTTTGCAGTGGCTAAAAGCCCTGGTGCACCCAATCTCTCCTCTCTCCCCTCCTTCTATCTCTCTCTAATATATAAAATAAAAAATATTTTTTTTAAAAGCTCTTGTAGGACTAAGAGCCTTCTACAAAAGTACCAACTAAAATGTCACACGGTGTGAGCATGCACACTGTGCTTGGGACGTTGCACGTATGGGTTGGGTAGAGACAGGAAAGCTTGGGAGTAGGATCTTCAGCTGCCCACCAGACTGAGCTCCCCGGCCCCATAGGGGAACCCAGATTCCTCATGAGCCGTGCAAAGCTTGATGGAGAATCAAGGCTTTTCCCCAGGCCAGAGAGCAGAGTTAGCGGCAGGCTGGGCTAGGACCTCCCCTGAGCCTCCCAACGCTGAGAAAAGAACGAGCGAGTGGGCTTTCTATCCTGGGGTCCACCTGCTGCCCTGCATCCCTTAGACTAGGGCGCTACAGGAGAAGCAGGAACTTCCAGGAAGGTTTTGAAATTTGTAATACCTATGTCCGGATTCTGAGGAACTTCTTCCCACAGTGTAACATAGCTCATTAGAGATCAACACCGGCTTCCCTGGTGAGGCTGCCCCCCCCCCCCCCACCCCCGCCAGCCACCCCGTGGAAGGTGACTGCGCATGCTCAGGGCTGCCCTTTCTGCCTCGGCCAATGAAGTGACGAGCAAGCCCTGGCCTGCGAACACGGGTGAACCTCCTCCCGACTCCCCCCATCTGGCTATTGGTTCAGTTCCTCATCCCAGCTCTGCCAGTAGCAAGTTGTGGGGCCCACCCTGAGAGATGCTTTTCCATTCTGGGGAAGTTTTCTTCTCTGCAAAAAGAGGATGCTAGCCGGGCGTGGTGACGCTCGCCTTTAATCCCAGGATCGCTGTGAGTTCGAGGCCAGCCTGAGACTACAGAGTGAATTAATTCCAGGTCAGCCTGTGCCAGAGCGAGACCCTACCTCAAAAAAAAAAAAAAAAAAAAAGAGGATGCTGCAAAAGTGGCACACACATCTGGAGTTTGTTTACGGTGGCAGGAGTCCCTGGCATGCCCATGCATGCACTCTCTCTCTGCCTCTGTCTAAATAGATATAATATATTATACGTACATATTATATATATATATATATATATATATTAATTTCATTTCTATATTTCAGAAAACCTACTTGAATACACTTTGAAACAAGAGTACAACAAAATAGAATATACTTCAAATGTTGAATATACAAACTATTATAGTTCAAATCTGAACACTGGTACTTTCCCTCTTAAACGTCAACTAAAAAAGGAGAAAGAGAAAGGGGGAGAAGAACAAAGGAAAGAGATAGAAAAGTATGAGCAAGAAAACAAACACCAGGTATTAGAGCTACCTGACAGAAATTCATGCTGAGTCCACACTTCCAAGTGATAGTAGAACTGAAATGTGTCTGCACGGATGCAGGATTGAGTGACAGGCATGTTACAGCCAGAGGCCAGAGCCAAGTGTTCGTGAGTCCACAATTAAGAAACTGACAGACTTAAACTACCATATAAAATGTTACATGTAAATTCTATAACAATACTGTGCTAGGTACAAGATTTTTAAATTTTTTCTTTTAATAAAAAAGCTTTACACAAACAAGCTATTAGCTTATTTCAAGGAAGAAAACCAAAAATTAATCTAAGGCCTTTGTTTTAAATCAGCTTAGGCTATATGATGTTTTTTAAAAAAGTCGCACTAGATCTTTTTTGCTATCCCTTTCTTTAGCTTTTGGATCCATTCAATTCACATTCTATAATACCTATATTAGTAGAGTCTTCACATAGCACCAGTTAAGTGAGTACTGTGTGGACACAGTAAGAGTTGCTGGTATGCATATAAAATGCATCAAAAATTGCTATATGTGGGCTGGAGAGATGGCTTAGTGGTTAAGCGCTTGCCTGTGAAGCCTAAGGACCCTAGTTCAAGGCTCAACTCACGTTAGCCAGATGCACAAGGGGGGGCACGCGTCTGGAGTTCGTTTGCAGTGGCTGGAGGCCCTGGCGTGCCCACTCTCTCTCTATCTGCCTCTTTCTCTCTCTCTCTGTCACTCTCAAATAAATAAATAAAAATGAACAAAAAAAATTTTAAAAAATTGCTATATGTAACAATGAGATCACCCACCCCAACCCTCCCCACTGAAACCTAGAGAGCCTCTTACAGGTGTTAGTGTTCCAACTCTTAGTGTGACGTGGTTTGTAGTGAGCTGCTTGGTCCCTTCCAGTCCTTTCCTTACTGACGGGTTCAGCTGTTCCTACTGTAAGAGGCAGTTGTCAGCATCTCAGTGTGTCGTTCATGTCCCACTGAAACATGGGATAGGAAATGTGTTCATTTCCAGTAAGTCTGACCGCGTTCTCACGTGCGCTAACAATGCTTTAAAGTCTTCCTCCGACTTCCCTTGATGACTCCCCTTGCACATGGCGGTCAGCGTCGAGTCCACCCTGGAGCTGCTATCTATTTCTCCCACGTCACTAGTCCTTCGGTTTTCACAGTCACAGGGAGGGCGACAGCAGAGGGGGCCACTGACCACCACTACGTGGGTGACTGTCTTACTCCCATCCGCCGGCTTCTCTTCCACCAGCTGCAGAGTCTTCACATCACGTTCCTGCTTTTTAGCCACTGCTCCCGGTTTAACCTCGGGCGCTTTTATGACGGCACTGATAACTCGAGGAGGAGTCTGGCCAGAAGCCTGCTGGGCAGGCACCGGTAGTCTCATGACAGGTGTCCCGTGGGCTATTGAAACAGGGGTAAGTGCTCTCACGGCCAGTGGGGTTCCCACAATGTTAATGCTTCCTGATCCACTCCGATTGCACTTTGTCTGCAGTTGATGCTATGCAAGCTGTGTGGTAGATGGTAGATGGTAAATAGATGGTAAACTGTGTGGCGGGGATGGTGATAATTTTGGCAGGCTGCATGGTAATTTTGTCTCCGTTTTCAGCAGAGGCTGGCACCACCATACGGATTGTCTCAATGACTACCTTTGGACAGGTTGCTGTTGTCGGACTAGTGCTGGTTATTAACGGTGTACCTGCATTGACAGACTGGACTGCCACGGTTGAAATCTTCTGACCCAATGATGTCATTACCATGGGAACTTGCGTTGCCACAAGGACTGTCCTTGCAGCTGCTGAGGCCGACACAGAGGCCGTGGGGGTAGGAGATTTGGAGGAAGCATTGTGGCCCGGGAACGTGACAGTCACGACTCGAGCCCTACCTCTCTCTGCTCTGGAGCGGTGCAGAGATGAGTTCTTCCCCGCACGGACAGAAGCTGCTTTCAGGAGACTTTCTGCAGACAGTGACACTCGTTCTAATGATTTGTCATCAGTAGCTGGTGACAAGTCTTCATTGCAGGCCTCACTTTTGTCATCGTCGATGACCACTATGTTGTTTTTTTTTAATTTTTTTTTTTGGTTTATTTATTTATTTGAGAGAGACAGAGAGAAGGAGGCAGAGAGAGAGAGAGAGAGAGAATGGGCGCCCAGAGCTTCCAGCCTCTGCAAACGAACTCCAGATGCGTGCGCCCCCTTGTGCATCTGGCTAACGTGGGTCCTGGGGAATTGAGCCTCGAACCGGGGTCCTTAGGCGTCACAGGCAAGCGCTTAACCACTAAGCCATCTCCCCAGCCCCCACTATGTTTTTGGGCATATCCTTGAACTGATACACAAGCCTCTGTCCTTCCACCTTGGCAAGAATTCCTCTTCGGTAGTAGTATCTCAAAGCTCGACCCATAGTTTCATAGTTCATGTCCGGCTTATTCTTGTGTTTTCCCCAAAGCTTGGAGACAGCCTTGGAATCCACGAGCTTGAAGATGCCCTTTTCTCTCTGAGTCCACTTAATATACCTGGGCCAAGTATTTTTATCCTGAAGTAGATCTAAAAGAAACTCCCATAAATAGGTTGTGTTTCCTTTTCCTTCTCTGGGTTTCTTCTTGATTCCCAGTTCAGGAGACCCACTGGAAATTGGTGATTGCTGGGTCTTTGGTTTACAGCCAACTTTTTTCTTTTTCATTGGTTCATGGCTCTCTGGTGATGTAGGAATAGGAGAGGCATCCATCGGATGGGGAATTTCAGGGAGTTTTAAGGCCCATTATTTAACGCTATCATCTGAGATACATTACTGCGCAGCGTACAGATCCGCACGGTTTATGTTAGGATGCACAAATATCAGGCAGATGGGCTTGTATTCACGGAGAGAATGGGGTTGAATCCACAGGCATGTGTCGCGTACGAGCAGGGCTGATGCCAAGCTGAGCCACGCAGACGTGACGATGCAGATCAGCATCTGCAGTGCCCACCCTGCCAAGGGACAAGGCTGTGTCAGGGAGGGAGGCTGAGGGCGCACTCCGGAAGCAGAAATCTGCGGCCCTGGCTCCCTTGTTCCTGGGACCTCAGTCAGGGTGAGGCCTTCCCCGCCTCGTTCCTGGACAGCCCTTCCCAGACATGCTCACGTTGCCGCAATTCCCTCTGCACCATAGCTGAGCCCACCCTGCCCCTGTGGGTTGGAAACCTTCCAGGGGCTCAAGCTTGCCAACCTCCATTTGGCCTTGGTCTGCTGGCCTCATGTGGGAGGAGAAGGGAGGCAGGCCAGTCCTCTGCTGCCTTGGGATTTCCCAGGGCTGCACCGTGGATCCATGTGAGCTGTGCCCTGAAAAGAGCACCCAGCTAGATGGGTCTGGAGGGCAGGTCGGTGAGCTATATAGTGACGGGTTGTTTGGCCTGGAGAAGGCCCTCTCATTCCAGGGTTGCACCGGGCATTCTATTGGTGACTGTGATCCCAGGTTTCCTAAGTTCCTGCCATTCCATTAGCCACCCTGTTCCCCTCCCCCCCAGCCTATCCTCCTTTGCAGATCTTGGCGTTTCTTATCTTTTCTTACTTGTCTGAAATACGGCTTTATGCTTGTGGATGGATCCGCCCTTGGCTGTTTCCTGATTCCATCCTTATTTCTGCCCTAGCCCACTTCTTATCCATCACTGGGGATATGGGGTCTCAGTGAAAGCAAAGGACAAGGGGCATCAATAGGGAAGCTCACTCATCGAGGGGGGCACGCTCTCTAAAGGAAGGGGATTCCCTAAGAAGGTGATGAAAGGAGTGGTTAGGAAGAAACCAAGAAGGACATGTGTGCGGGACAGAAGCGCATGCAGGACTAAGAAAGTTCTGGAGCTGGAAGGGGCTTGCAGACAGCCATGGGGATATCCCTGCTCTTCCTGGACATGCAGCCCACAGAGCATCAGAAAGAGTCAGGAGCAAGCTGAGGAGGTGAATCCGCGGTTGAAGTGCTTCCTGAGCAAGGATGAGTACCTGAGTTCACAGTCCCCAAGCCCCACTTACAAGTGCAGGCTGGGGCTGGAGAAGTGGCTTAGTGGTTAAGGTGCTTGCCTGCAAAGCCTGAGATCCCAGGTTCAATTCCCCTGTACCCATGTAAGCCAGATGCAGCGGCTAGAGGCCCTGGTGTGCCCATTCTCTCTCTGTCTCTCATCTTTCTCTCTCAAATAAATAAATTAAAAAAAAAAAAAATATATATATATATATTTTAAGTGGAGGCTGTGGCTGACTTCTGTAATCTCAGCACACCTACAGTGAGATGGGATATGGAGACAGGAGAATTTTCCAGAATGTCTTGGATCCACTAACCTAGAGAACAGATCAATGAATGAGAGTCCTTGCCTCAAAAAGAAAATGGAGGGCTGGAGAGATGGCTCAGCACTTAAGGCACTTGCCTGCAAAGCCTGACGACTTGGGTTCAATTCCCCAGTACCCATGAAAAGGCAGATGCACAAAGTGGCACATGCATCTGGAGCTCATTTGTAGTGGCTGGAGGCCCTGGCATGCCCATTCTCTCTGTCTGTCTTACTTCTATCTCTCTGCTTGCAAATCAATAAAAATATTTTAAAAAGAAAGAAACAAAGTGAAAAGTGAAAAAAGGCTAACACCCCAAAATTATCCTCTGACCTCCACACACACACTGTGGCACATGCACGCTCACACACACACACACACACACACTCACACATATGCGCACACATCACACGAACATTCACATATACATGCACACATATGCAAACACACAAACAAAGGCCAGTGGCTACAGACTGGAGTGAGGGCATGGCTGCCGGATGCCTGGGAACAGTGTCTGGCCCGTGGTGGGTGCCATGAAGTGTCTGACAAATAGGCTTAGCCCCGCATCAATAATACTGGCTTCTGTTTATCTCCAAGGGCAGCTTTGCTCCTTATAAACCTCCAGGGCCTCAGACAAACCACAGGAACCCCTAGAGTCTGTGGGTAATGGCTTCAAAGGTCAGGGCAGAACACAGAGAAGGAGTTTTTTTTTTTTTTTTTTCCTCCCACATCTTCAGCATCCCTCCCCCATGCCTCAGCCTGCCCCGTTATTCCGGGGGAGGCCTTTACGTACCCAGTATGAGAACTGGCCTGTAGCTAGACTACACTCTCAGCTTCTCTCAAAGACAGCCTCCATGTCTCATTTTGCATTCCCAGTGAAGCACTGCATCTGATGCATGGTGCATGACGTATGGTCCAACCCTGAGGCAGAATGTCCTGCAAGTACATCCTAATCAGGAACGATGATCACATTAGAACCAGGGATCAATGTAGAGCAGGCTCAGTTGGGTCTTTGCTGCGGGTCTGCCTCGGCTGTCTGCTGGGGAAGGGCTAATTCAGCAGCCTGGGGTGCTGCACCTTGCTTCTTCCAGGGGAAAGCCCTTGACTGGGTAGTAGAAAATAAGCTGAGAACTTGGAATAAAAGTGTTTTACTTATTTATTTATTTTGCTGGGTGTGGTGGTGCACACCTTCAATCCCAGCACTCGGGAGGCGAAGGTAGGAGGTTCACTGTGAGTTCCACCCTACCTCGAAAAAACAAAAAGAAAAACAAAGGGTTTTGTGTGTGTGTGTGTGTAACAGTCTTAGGTTACACAGTCTATCTATCATAAACTATGCTAACAAGGTGCCTTATGGTGAATGACCTTGGCTGTTCTCTGTCAGAGATCAATAGAACCCCCAAGACAACAAGGCTTGAATGCGCAGTCTAGTCTGGCCAAACTCTGTTGTCACACGTGGTGTCTGGAGAAACTGTGTCCCTGGAAGGCTGAGCCTGGTTCCCTGGATGTGCCCTGAGCCCTTTCCCTTTGCTGATTGTCATCTGTAACTCTTTCCCTGTAATGAACCTCAGCTGCAAGGACACTTGCTTTGCTGAGTCCTGTGGGTCCTGCTTGTGAATCAGGGCAGCCAGAGGCAGCGTCAGGGTATAAGCGACAGTGTCGGTCCTGGAAGCCGGGAGCATGTAACTCAGCGTAGTCTGGATACCTCGCCGCAGAAACACTTGACGCATGCGTGCAGGCGCGAAGCCGCTCCTGGAGAGCTGGGATGCGCAGGCCGCGCGTTCCAGGCGCTGAGCATGCCAGCCAGTGGCGCACAGCCTTGTGGGACGCACATCCCAGGGAGCACTATGAGCAACAGGCATAAGGTGCAAAATGTAGACTAGCTATAGGGATCAGGAGTACTGGGCAGGGGGGGTCTGTTGAGAAGGTGAGAGTGGCTTGAGGGAGGTAGGTGAATTGGCCACATGTGTCCCTCTTCAACAGTCCTCTGGAGGGCTCCCCTTGTCCCTGAGTGCTGGACAGTGGTTCCTGATTGTAGCGAACACCAGAAGCCCTGAAGGAGCTTGTCGAAAAGGCAGAGTCTGGGCTGGGGAGATGGCTTAGTGGTTAAGCGCTTGCCTGTGAAGACTAAGGACCTCGGTTCGAGGCTCGATTCCCCAGGACCCACGTAAGCCAGATACACAAGGGGGTGCACGCGTCTGGAGTTCGTTTGCAGGGGCTGGAGGCCCTGGTGCGCCCATTCTCTCTCTCTCTCTTGCTCTGAAATAAATAAATAAACAATTTTTTTTTTTAAAAAACGGCAGAGTTCCCGGCCCCATTTGTGGTGCGTGTGTGTGCGTGTGTGTGCGTGTGTGTGTGTGTGTACCAAGTACTCTCAGTGTGTTGATGCAGGAGGGTTAGTTAAAGACCCACTGTGCCAGGCAGCCTGCAGACCAGTGAGCACTGGCCCAGCCCTCCAGTGAGCACAGAGGGGCATCTAGGCAGGCCGGCCATGCTTTTTGGAGCATTTCCCCCCATTAACAGATCTGTGGGGAACTCAGCTTCTGAGTACCTAGCAGACAGTAGGGATCCCAGAAGGGCTAGGTTTTGAGAAGACAAGGCATTAAGAGTTAGGGGACAGAGGCGAGGACTCTGCAGTGAAAATATAGACTCCTAGGGACAGTAGAGATGCTGTCAAGAGGCCAAAAAAGGCCTCTGATGGAAAGGCCAGAGGCTCTAAATCTTCCTGTGTCCTGGAGGTGGCTGTGGCCAAGGGACAAAGTCTTTGGTTGTGGAGAGACTGAATGAATAGGAGGGGTCTTGGAGATTAGCAACCACTATCTGACCTTTCCCCAGCTGTCCTCAAGGCTCCCTTTTGCCAGCTCTGTGTACACTACCAGTGGCTCATGTCCACAGGTGTCTTAGAGGGTGAGGCCCACGTGCTCTTCAGATGCAGCAAGAACTGCAAGTGGGGCTGGAGAGATGGCTTAGTGGTTGAGGTGCTTGCCTGCAAAGCTTAAGGACCGCCAGGCGTGGTGGTGCACACCTTTAATCCCAGCACTTGGGAGGCAGAGGTGGGAGGATCACCATGAGTTTGAGGCCACCCTGAGACTACATTGTGAATTCCAGGTCAGCCTGGGCTACAGTGAGACCCTACCTCGAAAAACCAAAAAAAAAAAAAAAAAAAAAAAAAAAAGAAAGAAAGAAAGAAAGAAAGAAAAGCTTAAGGACCCATGTTTAATCTCTCTCCAGGTCCCATGTAAGCCAGATGCTCAAAGGTGAGGCAAACACAAGGTTGTATATGCATGCTAGGTGGTCCAAGCATCTGGAGTTCTATTGCAGTGGCTGAGGCCTTGGCATGCCAATTCTATCTCTCTCTCTCTCAAAAAAAAAAAAAAAAAAAAAAAAACAAAAAACAAGAACTGGAAGTGCCTATCAGTTTATGTCCCAGCAAGAGGTAGGAGGACAAAGCCCTCACTTTTACTCTGTGCTGCCAGGCAGACTCCAGAGGCCCCTGCAGGATCGGGCGGAGGCTGGGGCACATCTCTGCCTGCCTTTATTCTTTCCCTGTTCTGCTTTAACGGCTGGGCCATTTCGTAAAGAAGCCATGAGTGCATGAAACTTTTGTCTAATTTCCTGGAGATTTTCTCCTTTCTTTCTTTCCTTCTATCCTTCCTTTCTCCCTGCCTCCCCTCCCCTCCTTTCCTACCTTCCTTTCTCACTCTGGCCCAGGCTGACCTGGAATTCACTCTGTAGTCTCAGGGTGGCCTTGAACTCATGGTGATCCTCCTACCTCTGCCTCCTGGGTGCTGGGGTTAAAGGCGTGCACCACCACGCCCGGCTCTTCCTTTCTTTTTGAGATATCATGTAATTCAGGCTGCTCTTGAACTCACTATGTAGCCAAAGACCATGAACTCCTGATCCTCCTGCCTCTACCTCCCAAGCAGGATTACACATAACACCCAGTGTACCAGGATGTAATGCAAGCACCAAATAACCTGGGCGCTGGCTTGCAGTTTTCTATGAAATAGGGGGAAAATGAGCCAGATATGTTCCCATGACAACCCACGGGCGTGCTTCTCTCTTTCCCAGCTGGACCACCGAGATCTGCAGGACTGACTTTTCTGCAAAGGGCATGGTAATGCCCAGGGGAAGGTGGTACCTGGACAGGTAGCACCAGGCTCCGGACTTCCTGAATCACGGGACAGTGGTGGGAAATGAAAACTCGTTACTAATTCCAGGGGAAACAACACAGTGTTTAAATCTGAAGCCCAAATCTGGAATAGCTCCCAAAATCATAGACTTCTTTGTACTACAACAGAAAGCTGCCCAAAGGGACACGTGTGAGACCCACGTGAGACTTGGCTCCGGCAGCTGACTTCCCTCCCCATCTTTGCTCGGCCTGCCCTCTGCTGGACGAACTCATGAACAGCATCTGGTCCGAAGGGAAGAAACAGGCGATGAAGGTCTCCTAAGGCCCCACTCCAATCCTACTTATCCGTTAAGATTCAATTTAGAAGGCACCACCGCCAGGAAGCCTGCCCCATGCCTGCAGCTTAAACAAGTTTCTTCTATGCGCCCTTCCCTTGATCTTCCCCTGTAGTGCTGCCCTCCCGTGCCAACGGGAGTACATTGTCTACTTTCTTTCCTGAGCGAATGTGCCAGCTCCCAGGGGGGAAAGGCTATTTTTTTTTAATTTATTTATTTGAGAGAAAGAGAGAGAGAATGGGAGTGCCAGGGCCTCTAGCCACTGAAAATGAACTGGATTCACCACCACCTTGAGCATCTGGCTTACATGGGTCCTGGGGAGTTGAACATGGGTCCTATGGCTTCACAGGCAAGCGCCTTAACCGCTAAGCCATCTCTCCAGCCCAAGGCTATTTTTTTAAAATTTTTTTAACTTTCAAAACCGAGGCTATTTTTTTTAAAATATACTCTCATAGGATTTTGCACCTGCCTACAAATGTATGCTACAACTAAGCACTAAATTCACATCATTAAAGAGAGTCCTTTGAATTCAAATGCTATATACCCACAAAGGCTCACCTAAGATACATCTAATTAGGAGATGTAAACCAGTTGCCTGGACAGTGAGTCATTAACATTGAGGGCATTAGCACGTGGGCAGAGCCCAAACCTCAGTGCCCTGGCATTCTGGGAAATGCTTTTTTATTTTATTTTATTTTTATTTTTATTTTTTTTCTCCATTTTTATTAATATTTTCCATGATAACAAAAAAATCCCATGGTATTACCCTCCCCCCTTTCCCCTTTGAAATTCCATTCTCCATCATATCCCCTCTCCATCTCAATCTTTCTACTTACATATATACAATACCAACCTAATAAAAGCCCTCCTCCCTTTCTTTCTCTTCCCTTTCTATCTCCTTTTTTAACTTACTGGCCTCTGCTACTGAGTTTTTTCCTTCTCACACAGAAGCCCAATCATCTGTAGCTAAGATCCACATATGAGGGAGAACATGTGGCGCTTGGCTTTCTGGGCCTGGGTTACCTCACTTAGTATAATTCTTTCCAGATCCATCCACTTTTCTGCAAATTTCATAACTTCATTTCTCTTTACTGCTGAGTAAAACTCCATTGTATAAATGTGCCATATCTTCATTATCGACTCATCAGTTGAGGGACATCTAGGCTGGTTCCATTTCCCAGCTATTATAAATTGAGCAGCAATAAACATGGTTGAGCAAGTATCTCTAAGGTAATGAGATGAGTCCTTAGGATATATGCCTAGGAGAGCTATAGCTGGGTCATATGGTAGATCAATCTTTAGCTGTTTTAGGAACCTCCACACTGCTTTCCACAATGGCTGAACCAGATTGCATTCCCACCAACAATGTAGAAGGGTTCCTCTTTTTCCACATCCCCGCCAACATTTATGATCATTTGTTTTCATGATGGTAGCCAATCTGACAGGAGTGAGATGGAATCTCAATGTAGTCTTAATCTGCATTTCCCTGATGACTAGGGATGTAGAACATTTTTTTAGATGCGTATATGCCATTCGTATTTCTTCCTTTGAGAATTCTCTATTTAGCTCTGGGAAATGCTTTTAAGTAGCAAAGAAAGATGGGAAAGGGAAGAGGGATATATATATATATATAGAGAGAGGTGAACAAAAGGAACATCTGAAGACAGGTGACTTGGAAAGGCTGGGGAGAGCTGACGGCGAAGGGAGGCAGAGGGTACTTCATATTCATCCAATACACTTACCTTGTAGGACCCCCAAAATTACTGGGTTCAAATGTAAAAAAAAAAAAGCTCCAGTAAAATGCAATCAGTAAGTTCTTATTTTATTTTATTTATTTGAGAGAAAGAGGCATAGAGAGAGAGAATTGGCACACCAGGGTCTCTGGCCACAACATACAAACTTCAAGACGCATGCACCACTTTGTGCAATCTGTCTTTACATGGGTGTTGGGGAATCAAACCTGGGTACTGGGGAATTAAACCTGGTTGCAAGCAAGTGTCTTAACCACTAAGCTATCTCCAGCCTTTTTTTTTTTTTCTTGTGGTAAGGTTTTGCTCTAGCCCAGGCTGACCTGGAATTCACTCTGTGGTCTCAGGGTGGCCTCAAACTCACAGCGATCTTCCTGCCTTGGCCTCCCAAATGCTGGGATTAAAGGCATACGTCACCACGCCTAGCCTTCAATAAATTCTTAATTAAATGTCAGCAAAACATAGCATTATGTCAGCTTCATTAGATGCTGAATTTGGCATTTATAAATATTCATTTTATTTGAGAGGAATTTTTGGGTTAGATTATCTCACTTTGTAAGAATTCCTGGGTAGAAACAGCAACTCTTGGGTGATCGGAGCCAATTATAAATTAAATATTACTCATAGCTAGATAATCTCCAGAGTGAAATTGTAACCCCCTTTCAATGTAGAAGGAAGATTATGCTTAATGTATGATGTGAGTGGTTTTTAGTATATTTAGTATAATAAAATGAGGAATCCCTTGGGCTTGCAAAGCTCCTAAGAGTGCCCTGAGTATGGAGCCCATTTCCTCCGGTCCCTTCACAATTTCATCCTAGGTGACAGCACAGTCTTTGTGCACACACACACACGTCACACATTATCATACATGTATGCTTCTATAGTCCTGGACTTTTCATCTATTCATGCGTGTGGTGGTGCACGCCTTTAATCCCAGCGCAGAGGTAGGAGGATCGCTGTGACTTTGAGGCCAGCCTGAGACTGTAGTGAATCCCAAGTCAGCCTGGGCTAGAGTGAAACCCTACCTTGAAAAAAAGAAAGAAAGAAAGAAAAAAGAACAGTTATAATGATGAGCGTGTTTCTTCATTTCCCCGCACTCAGTTTCTTCTAGTGCCAACATCTGGCATGACGATGGCACGTTTGCTAAAACTATTAGTATCAACTTCTTTAGATTCCAGCAGTCTTTACAGCTTTGGGACAGTGTCTTGGCTCTTGGTGGGTTCGAGGCGGGCTTGTAGGTGGTGCAGATGAGGGGGTGCACTACACCCCCAGGAGCACCGGAAAGCACAGGCGCCCTGGCACACAGAGGCCCTCTCCCTGATTTCTCTCCCAAGAAAAGCAGTTTTGGTGCCACATTCTGCAGGCTGTCCCTCAGCGTAGGTGTGTGTAGCTGATAGTTTTCTCCTGCTGAGACTAGGGGCATGTGTGTTTCTGGGGAGAGGAGCTCAGAAGGAACGGTCCTTCTCATTATATTAAGCCAGAGGATATGATAATGGCATGACTTGTCACTGGGAATGTTAACTTTGGTCATTTCATTTAAGCAGTGTTCGCCTTATCTTTCCCTATGAAGTTACTATTTCTCCCTTCCATGCTGTATTTGAACATGAGTCTAGCCCACACATAAAGGGACCGCAGGAGAAGCTCCACCTCCAAGGACAGATCCTTTACTGTTTGGAAGTCTTCTGTAAGAAAGGTTTATTCCCTGGGCTGGAGAGATGGCTTAGCAGTTAAGCGCTTGCCTGTGAAGCCTAAGGACCCCGGTTCGAGGCTCAATTCCCCAGGACCCACATTAGCCAGATGCACAAGGGGGCGCATGCATCTGGAGTTCGTTTACAGAGGCTGGAAGCTCTGGCGCGCCCATTCTCTCTCTCTCTCTCTCCTCTCTGTCACTCTCAAATAAATAAATAAACAAAATAAATAAATAAAAATAAAAAATTTAAAAAAAGAAAAGTTTATTCCCTGTTCCCCTCTATTTATTGGATCATTAATTGATAGCAACACAAATGCATTTTTGTTGCCCAAATTATTCCAGCTTCAGCCACTAGGAGCTCTTGCAAAGTGATCTCTTTGGCATTTGCATTAGTCCACTTTCTGCTGCTGTAACAAGATACCCAAGGCAGGCTAGCTTTATAAAGGAAACAGGTTTGTATGTCTCATAGATCTGGAGGCCAAAAGTCCAAACAGCATGGAGCAGACCCTGAAGGGGCTGCCCTTGGCTGTGTCACCCCATGGCAGTTAGCAGTAGCAGGATCATATGCGGGATCAGGTGATCATGCTGTCGGACAGGAAGCCATGGGTCTGTGTGGAACCAGGCTCAGGTATTTCATAACAATCCTCCCATAGACACAACTAAGGGGTCAAGTGAGAAACGCCTTAGTTCTTCCCAAGGGAAGCACCCTCAATTGACTCAAGGAACTCCCACTGGGCCCAACACATCATAAAGGCTTGATATTTCCACCACCACACTGAGAACTGAACCTCCACCACATAAACCTGTGGGCAGTGTCCCAGGCATGGCACGTTTTTGGTTTTGTTTTTTTCAGTAATGGAGATTGAACCCAGGGCTTCACATTGGCTAGGCAAGTGTTCTCCCACTGAGTCACACTCCCAACTCACCTGAATAGGGTCTCACTATAGCTCAGGCTGACCTGGAATTCACTATGTCGTCTCAGGGTGGCCTTGAACTCATGGCGATCCTCCTACTTCTGCCTCCCGAGTTTTGGGTTTAAAGGTATGCGCCACCACGCCCGGCACCTATTTGTTTTTTGAGCATTTCCTTGCTCTCTACTGCTACAAGTCAATGATCTTAATTTTGTATTTTTTTTTTATTTGAGAGAGTGAATGGGCGCACCAGGGCCTCCAGCCACTGCAAACGAACTCCAGATGCATGTGCCCCCTTGTGCATCTGGTTTACATGGGCCCTGGAGAAATGAACCTGGGTCCTTTGGCTTCCCAGGCAAATGCCTTAACTGCTAAGCCATCTCTCCAGCCCTGTATTTATTTATTTTTAATATTTTACTTGTTTCTTTATTTGAGAGAGAAAGAGGCAGATACACACACAGAGAGAGAGAGAGAGAGAGAGAGAGAGAGAGAGAGAGAGAGAGAATGGCGCCAGAGTCTCCAGCAAGAACTCCAGATGCATGTGCCACCTTGTGCATCTGGCTTACATGGGTCCTGGAGAATTGAACCTGGGTCCTTTGGCTTTGGAAGCAAGTGTCTTAACCACTAAGCCATCTCTCCAGCCCCCTGTATTTATTTTTATGGCACCGGGAATTAAACCCAGAGCCTAGTACATGCTAAGGAAGCTACATGCCCAGCCCAAATCTTTATATTTTTAAAGTCTTACCCTACAATCATTGTTTTACTATTTTTTTTTTGCCAAAACAATAGTATTTACATTGTTGCATTAGACAAGTACTGGAATGTGGTCTTTCAATATTTATTCTCTGCTGCCCTTCCTCCAAAAGCATTTTGGCTGGGGGTGAGAACACAAGGAACCATACATTCCCTACCATATCTGCAATAATATATACTACTGAGGACTGCAAAGCCTGATGGCCCAGGTTCCGTTTGTGCCAGATGCACAAAGTGGCATATGCATATGGAGTTCATCTGCAGTGGCCAGGGGCCCTGGCACACCCATTCTCTCCCACACCAATTGCAAATAAATAAATAAAAATATTTCTTTAAAAAAAAAAGATGTTCTGAGGGCTGGAGAGATGGCTTAGCAGTTAAGGCGCTTGCCTGTGAAGCCTAAAGACCCAGGTTTGACTCTCCAGACCCCACATAAGCCAGATGCACAAGGTGATATAAGCACACCAGGTCACACATGCACGTAAGATGGCACACATGTCTGGAGTTCGATTGCAGTGGCTGGAGGTCCTTGTGCCCCAATTTCTCTCTTTCACTCTCTTTCTCCCTCTTTCTCTTGCTTGCTCATAAAAAAAAATTTTTTTTTAAAGATATTCTGAGCTGGAGAGATGTCTTAGTAATGAAGACACTTGCCTGCAAAGTCTAAGGGCCCAGGTTCAATTCCCCAGTACCCACGCAAGCACTAGGTGGTGCACGCATCTGGAGCTCATTTGCAGTGGCTAGAAGCCCTGATGTGCCCATTCTCTTCTCTCTCTATCAAATAAAAAAAATGTATTCAAAAAGATGTGTTGTTGACTAAGTTCTTGCCAGTGATTTGTGATTTTGTACTTTTTGTTTGCTTTGGGCTTTTGAGACAGGGTCACACTATATAGAAACATATAGAGACTGACCTTGAACTCGTGACCCCGCTGTCTCTGCTTCCACAGTGCTGGGATTGCAGGCCCGCCCCCACACCCAGCCTGGCTGTATGACAGAAGTGATGTAAGCCACTCCTAAGTTCTTGTTCACATTAGACGGATGAAGCCGTGCTCAGGTCCTCCACTCCTTCTTGCCACTGGCAGGCAATGGGAGCCCTAGCAGCCATTTGTTATTAGCTACAGGGTCTAAGGCCCATGTTGGGTAGTCCATTGACTGGCACCTGAGCTGAGGGAACTCCCCAACCTGCTCTCTACCCCTAGAGAGCTTCATAGAGCCCCACAGACAGGATAGAAATAATACAGAATAGAAAAAAAGGGGGGACTGGAGAGATAGCATAGTGGTTAAGGCACGTGCCTGCAAAGCCAAAGGACCTTGGTTCGATTCCTCAGGTCCCACATAAGCCAGATGCACAATGTGGCCCACACATCTGGAGTTCGTTTGCAGTGGCTGGAGGTCCTGGCATGCCCATTCTCTCACTCTCTGTCTTTCTATTCTCTCTCTCTCTCTCTCTCTCTCTCTCTCTTCTCTCTCTCTCAAATAAATAAATAAAAATAAAATATTTTTAAAAAACAAGACCCTTAGAGAGGGTCCCGCACAGCGCACAAGAGGAAGCGGGCCTAGCCAGAGGTGTGAGTCCGGAGCAGCAGCGTGAGCGTCGCAGCCAGGGTCGGAGGTCAGGTCACCACACTCCTGCTTCACACTCGCCTGGAGGGTTTGTTTCCTCCTGTTACTACTGACACCCCCCCAGCTGGTCCTCAGCTGGGTGCCCCATGCCACGGGAGGAGGGGGTCCAGTGACTGCGCACCCAGCTTGGGAATAAACTGCTTCTGTCGGGAAACCAGACCCCAGCTTTAAATGACAGTTGTCATAGCAAAACAGGATGTCTGCAACTGACACCAAAGAATAGTGTGTTCTTGGGTGGCTGGTATCTCCCTGCCTGACACTGCGAGGGAGGAAGTTAGCTCGCCAAAGGAGGCATGACGGCAGATGGCAGGGGCCAAGTGGCAGCCTTGCTGCCGAGTTGAGGGAGGAACAGAATACCTTCCGTTTCCAAGAAGTTGCTTGGGTATTTTTTTTTTTTAAATCTTCTTTGCATCTTTGAATTCCAGATAGTGAGGCATTACCAGAATTATGGATTTCGTACCTTTCAACAGTCAGTTCTGAGCCCACTGCGATTTCCCCCTAGGCTGGAAACAGACCAGCAGTGTCGGTCCTGAGTGGGTCACAGCGGGAGCTGCCCACATCCAGATGCCCAGGTCATAGAAGGCAGTGAGTGCCAATGTCACCATATCTGCCGCAGTTGGAATGGGATATGGCATTATCTGTGGGCTTTGTTGGTGACAGGGTCACAAGGATGGGTAATTCTATTGGAAGTTGTAAACTGTATTCATAATAGAAGAAAACGCTAATGTTATGTGATTAATCAGAAAAAGATGAAGTTTTTTTCATATTCAAGTTTTGCAGGCCTCTCGACTTCTACCCACAGATGATTGGTCAACCCCCTCCCCCACTGCCCCGCCATGCCTAGTTCCAATGACAAAAGAGAAAGCACAACAGTAAAGTCACTGAGGCCCCAGTCGCAGGAAAGGGTGGGTCCTCTGGCCATGGTGGCTCTAGCACTGAGCAGGTGTCAGGCCACGCTGCCTCTCAGAACCACCTGGCCTCCTCCCATGTCTCTCAGTGGGTCCACGCTAGTGTCCTCTCCATTGACAACATCCTTCTGTTCTGACCTCTAACCTGTGCTCCTCTTTAACTTTGCCAGCCAGCACCTCTACCCACTGAGCCATCCTTCAGATCCACCGTCGATATTCAGGGCCCTTGGCTAGCCCTGGTGCTCTGCTTTTTGAAGTTTCGAAATTCTTTATTTGAAATAATTTCAAGCTCACGGAGAAAATTTCAGAGATGGCACAGAGAGTGCTGGGGAAATAAATGGCTCAGTGGTTAAAGATGCCTGCTTGCAAAGCCTGCTGCTCTGGGGTTCGATTCCCAGTACCCATGTAAAGCCAGAGGCGCAAAGTGATACATGCGCATGGAGTTCATTTGCAGTGGCTGTAGGCCATGGAGGACCCGTATTCTCTGTCTGTCTGTCTCTCTCTCTCAAGTAAGTAAATAAATGTTCAAAAAATGATGCCGAGAAAGTTACACTTTTACTCGTGTTTATCAATTTTGAACATTTCTCCATGTTTGCCTTGTACTCTGCCCATATATGTGCATACATTATATGTACACATGTACGTATATACAATATATAGATACAAAGGATGCTTTCGAAACCATTTCAGAGAAGTCTGCATGTCATTTCATTCCTAAATAAATCAGTGTACATTTCTTCAGAAGGAATATGCTCTTATGTTTCCAGCTCATATAGAACTTTTTTATTTTTATTTGAGAGAGAGAGAGAGAGAGAGAATTGGCACCCCAGGGCCTCGGCCACTGCAATGGAACTCCGGACACTTGCACCACCTAGTGGGCATATGTGACCTTGCGCATGCCTCATCTTAGGTGGGATCTGGAGAGTCCAACATGGGTCCTTAGGCTTTGCATGCAAGCGCCTTAATGGCTGAGCCATCCCTCCAACCCTTTTTTTTTTTTATTTTTGAGACAAGATCTCAAATATCCCAGACTAAGAACTTGCCACATAGCTGATATTACCTTTGAATTCCTGATCCTCCACCTTCCAGGTGCTGTGATTGTTACTTAGAAAAAAATTTAACATCCACACATGGCTTTATAATTTAAAAAATGTTACTTTTAACTATTCATTCGTGGGGTTGGAGAGATGGTTCAGTGGAGCTCGCTTGTAAAGCTTGATGACCCTGGTTTGATTCCTCAATACCCATGTAAAGCCAGATGCACAAAGTGGCTCATGTATCTGGAGTTTGTTTGTAGTGGCAGAAGGCCCTGGCACGCCCATACTTTCACTCTCTCTGTTTCTCTCAAATAAATAAAAATATTAAAAAGTAGCCAGGCATAGTGGCACACGCCTTTAATCCCAGCACTTGGGAGGCAGAGGTAGGAGGATCACCATGAGTTCAAGGCCACCCTGAGACCACATAGTGAATTCCAGGTCCGCCTGGACTAGAGTAAGACCCTACCTTGAAAAACCAAATATATATATATTGGTTTTGGTACATACACACACACACACACACACACACACACACACACACACACACACACACATTCCTGAGGCTAGGGAGATGGTTCAGTGGTAAAAGATGCTTGCTTGAGCCTTATATTTTGCCAGCCAGGAAAAATGAGCCAACAGGTGCAACAGTGGCACATCTGTCATGGTGGAAACCAACTGCCCTCTAATTGGACTGGAGGTCCACTCCATGGGAGGGAATACATCCCTGATACTGAAAACTTAAAACAGGGGTAGTCATGAGCCCTAAGGGTGTAACATCTGTTGCTGTCTGGCTAAATGTATATACTATGCTTATCAAACTGCCCAGTAAGCACTTCTCTTAATGTTCATACCCTTATATTAATGCTACTCTCACTTTTGGTAGAGAATCTTCTCTTTTCAGATGGCAGTGACCTTGGGATGACTCAGAAGGCATCATGGTGCTGGGAAGAAGTGACAGGAGTGCTCAGCACTGCAATATCTCTATCACACCTTCCAAGGCTCAGGGTCCATCATGGAAGAGGTGGCAGAAAGAATGTAAGAGCCAAAGGAAGGGTAGGACTCCTTACAACGTGCTCTTCCAGACACAAAATGACCTGGATATTCATGACCTCACAGTGCCTGACACTACCTACATAAGACCATCATAATAGGAGGAAAAGATCATGACATCAAAATAAAAGAGAGACTGTTTTAGAGGGGGAGGGGATATGATGGAGAATGGAGTTTCAAAAGAGAAAGTGGGGGAGGGAGAGCATTACCATGGGATATTGTTTACAATCATGGAAGTTAATTAAAAAAATAATAAATTTAAAAAAAGAAAAACAAAAACAGAAAAAAGATGCTTGCTTGCAAAGCCTGTCAGCTCGGGTTCAATTCCCCAGCGCCTACATGAACTCAGATGCCAAGTGGCACACATGTCTATGATTCCAATGTGCCTGTAGCAATGGGAGGCAGAGCCTGGAGAATCTGAAACTTGCAAGCAGACTGAGACCCTACCTCAAAGAAGGCAAGACCAACATCTCCAGGTTGTCCTCTGATCTCTTACATGTGCATCTTGGTCTTATATGTGCATGCGCGTGCACGCACACATACACACACACATAGATAAGCTTTAAAATTTTAAATATTCATGCCTTCCATATTTCCCAGTATTTATTTACCTATTTGTTCATGTGTTATTCATTGCCATGGACTGTTGGGTTCTTATTTTATTCAATGGATTATACAACTCTCTTTAATTATTTTGAGATTTAAATTTTCTATGACCCAGATTCTGCCACTGGAAATCCTATGATTCCTGGGTCTCGTGCACATATGCTCACCATACTTTCCTAAGTCTTTGTGTGTTTACATGTGTGTTCATGTATGTGAGTGCAGTGTGTGGGTGCCGCGGCTCACATGTGTCCTCACAGAGGACAACCTCACAGGCATCAGTGCTTGCCCTCTTCCTTGATTGAGACAAGATCTGTTTTTTTGGTATTTCAAGGTAGGGTCTCACTCTGGTCCAGGCTGACCTGGAATTCACTATGGAGTCTCAGGGCGGCTTTGAATTCATGGCGATCCTCCTACCTCTGCCTCCTGAGTGCTGGGATTAAAGGCGTGCGCCACCACGGCTGGCAACAAACACGATCTCTTGGCTGTTTGCCGCTGCATACACCAGGCTAGCTGGACTGAGCTTCCAAGGTCTTACCGCTGCCTCCCATCTTGCTATAGGCACACTAGGATTTACATGGGTTCTGGAGACCCAAACTCACATCATGCTCACAAGTAAGCACTCTGGTGCACTGAGCGAGTCCTCTCCCCAAGCCCTTCACATACCTTTAAAGCACTGGCATATTGGGCTGGAGAGATGGCTTGGCGGTTAAGCGCTTGCCTGTGAAGCCTAAGGACCCCTGTTTGAGGCTCAATTCCCCAGGACCCATGTTAGCCAGATGTACAAAGGGGCGCACACGTCTGGAGTTCGTTTGCAGTGGCTGGAGGCCCTGGTGCGCCCATTCTCTTATCTCTGCCTCTTTCTCTCTCTGTCTGTTGCTCTCAAATAAAATAACAAAAATAAAATAAAATAAAAATAAAGCACTGGCATAACCAGGCTCTGGAATCCGATTTTTTTTTTTTTTTTGAGGTAGGGTGACTCTATGTAGACCAGGCTGACCTGAAATTCACTGTGTAGTCTCAGGGTGGCCTCAAATTCACAGTGATCCTCCTACCTCTGCCTCCCCAGTGCTAGGATTAAAGGCGTGTGCCATGACACCCAGCCTGGAATCAGGAATTTATGCAAGCAGCCCAGATTCTCTAAAGAAAACACTTGCCCACATAAAGCCAGATGCACAAAGTGATGAGTGCATACATCTAGAGCTTTTATTGTTGTTGTTCAAGGTAGGGGTCTCTCTAGCTCAGGCTGACCTGGAATTCACTATGTAGTTTCAGGGTGGCTTTGAACTCATGGCGATCCTCCTAACTTTGCCTCCCAAGTGCTGGGATTAAAGGTGTGTGCCACCATGCCCAGCTCTGGAGTTCTTTTATAGTCTGGTATGCCCATTCTCTCTCTCTCTCTCTCTCTCTCTCTCTTTGGGTTTTTGAGGTAGGGTTTCATTCTATCCCAGACTGATCTGGAATTTACTGTGTAGTTTCAGATTGGCCTTGAACTCACAGTAATCCTCCTACCACCATGACTGGCTTCTCTCTCTTAAATAATTTTTTTTTTTCAAAAAAAGAGAGATCTGGGACTGGAGAGATGGCTCAGCAGTTAAGGTGCTTGCCTGCAAAGTCTAACAACTGGAGCATGATTCCCTAGTACCCATGGAAACCAGATGCACCAAGTAGCACACGTGTCTAGAGTTTGTTTGCAGTGGCTAGAGATCCTGGTGCACCCATTCTCTCTCTCTCTCTCTCTCTCAAATAAATAAGTTAAATATTTTAAAGATTTATTTTATTTACTTATTTATTTGAGAGTGACAGAGAAAGAGGCAAAGAGAGAGAATGGGTGTGCCAGGGTCTCCAGCCACTGCAAAGGAATTCCAGACGCATGCACACCCTTATGCATCTGGCCTATGTGGGTCCTGGGAATCGAGCCTCAAACCGGAGTCCTTAGGCTTCGCAGGCAAGCGCCTAACCACTAAGTCATTTCTCCAGCCCTAAATTAAATATTTTAAAAAGAGAGAGAGAGCTGGTTTCCCAGCCTGCCCACCACCTCGATCTTATCTACTTCCCATCCCTTACAGGTAAGGGGATCATAATTATTAGAACATAACCATAAAATTGTTTTGTACATTAAAATCAACAATAATTGCTAAAGGTCAAGTATTTACTCCATTCTGGATTGTACCTTTCTAAAAATATTTTATTTATTTATTTGCAAGTAGAGAGAGAGAGAGAGAGAGAGAGAGAGAGAGTATGGATCTGCCAGAGCCCCTAACCACTGCAAACAAACCCCAGATTATGTGCCACTTTGTGCATGTGGCTTACGTGGGTACTAGGGAATCAAACCCGGGTTGTTAGGCTCAGGAGGCAAGTGCCTTAAATACTGAGCCATCTCTCCAGCCCCTGTATGTTTATTTTCACATTTTGTTCAAATAAGGTTCACACACTCAGGTAGTTGGTAAGTCTCTTAGGTTTTTTAGTCTATTTCTCCTTCTTCTCTTCCCTTTCCCTTGTAATTTATGCATTAGGAAACCAGCTTACTGATCCTATTGGGATTTCGCTGATTTGTGACCCTGTTGTTCTGTTTAATATTTCCCCCACTCATATTTCTCCTGCATGACTTTTTTTAATTTTTACTTTTTATTTATTGATTTGAGAGTGACAGACAGAGAGAGAAAGAGGCAGAGAGAATGAGAATGGGCACACCAGGGTCTCCAACCACTACAAATGAACACCAGATGCATGCACCCCCTTGTGCATCTGGCTTATGTGGGTGCTGGGTAATCGAACCTTGAACTGGGGTCTTTCGGCTTCACAGGCAAGCACTTAACTGCTAAGCCATCTCTCCAGCCCTGTATGTCTTTTTCTTTTTTCAAGGTAGGGTCATACTGTAGGCCAGGCTGACCTTGAATATACTATGTTCTCTCAGGGTGGCCTTGGACTCACAGCAATCTACCTACCTCTGCCTCCTAATTGTTGGAATTAAAGGTGTGTGATACCACACCCACCTTAATTTATTTTTTGAGATGGTATCTCACTTTGTAGCCCAGTCTGGCTTACTACTTGCTATATAACCCAGGACAGTCTTAAAAAAAAAAAAAAAAACTTTATTGTCAGGCATGGTGACACATGCCTTTAATCCCAGCACTTGGGAGGCAGAGGTAGGAAGATCGCCGTGAGTTCGAGGCCACCCTAACACTAAATAGTGAATTCCAGGACAGCCTGGGCTAGTGTGAAACCCTACCTCGGAAAACAAAAACAAAAACGCACACAACAAAACCTTTTTATGGACAACTTCCATAATTATAGACAATAAACCATGACAGTTCTCTCTTTCCCGTTCACAAATCCACCATATCCCCCACTCCTCTCAATTATTCTCGCTTTTATTTTGATGTCATCATTATTTCTTCCTATTATAAGAGTCTTATGTAGGTAGTGCTAGGCACTGTGAGGTCATAGATATCAAGGCCAATTTCTGTCTGGCAGATTGCATTATAAGCAGCTGTCCTACCCTTCCTTTGTCTGTTATATTCTTTCTGCCACCTGCGACCAAAGTGATAGAAGCTTTAATATATGAGCATAAACACAAGTATTCAGAGGAAGTTAGGTGGACATAATTTATCAATTTCACCAGACAACTGTAGGCATGGCTCTGCAATGATATGGCTTTGCGAACCACAGACTTTTGATTAGGTTTTCAGTACCAGTGAAAAATTTCTCCCTGTGGAGTATGCCATTCAGAGAGCAGTTGGTTTCTCCCATAACAGACATGTCACCATTGTGTCAGTGGGTGGATATGCCCTGGCTGGTCAGCTGGTCCACTGCTGGCCACCATTGACGACTTTTCTTCCCCCAAAGCCTGCATCGGTCTTTGCAGCATCCTGACAGCTAGTCAGCAGGGAAGAGACTTCCACCTCAGCGCCAGCTTGATTTCTCAGTGACCTGAAGCCCAAGCATGTGCACTCTTCAGCAACAGGCTTTTGCCACCTACTTCTGGTGGGCAAACAAGTAGCTCTTCATTTTTAAGGAGTTCTCAGCTCCCTCATTGGTTGTTGTGCAGAACAAGGATTCCTTATCCCTTTGAAGATGGAGAAAATTAGATAGACATATTAAACAAGGACCAGGGAACAGAAGTTGATGCATAAGTGGTCAGCAGAGTCAATGGGATTCAAAGATTAGACTGGTCATACCACTAATGTACCTAGTTACCGACCTGACTGGGTCTGTATACATGGAGCTATCCAGTGGGTCAATGGTCTCATCTTGGCATCAGTATCACATAGAGAGTTAAAATAAACACAAGAACCACCACAGATGTGCAAGCACCATCGCCATGCGGAGAAGGACTGGTGGGTGTGGAAGATGTGGTGTCTCCCTCTGTAACCAGTCTTCCCACTTCCTAGCCTTGGTGGCCGGATGCACATCAGTCATAAGGTAGCAGTATTCAGAAGCCATGCATGGGCCCTTCCCGGTTGTCCAACATCCATCGCATTCACTCGATCATATTTGTGCATGCATGTGTGTAGGATATGCGTGGTGTGTTATGTGTGGCATGTGCACAAGTGGCCGTGTGCGTCATACACGGGCTTGCAGTGGCCAGAGGAGAACTTCGGGTGCCCGTCGCTGTTACTCAACTGCGCACTTCCTTAACACAGGGTCTCTACCTCAACCCGGAGCTGCTAGGTTGTGAGACCCAGCAATTCCCCAGTCTCACTGTCAGTGAATGGCAATAGGGACTTTATTAGTCTACACATTGTCTTGAGTAGCATGGACGTTTTAACAATATTAATTCTTCCAGCCGGTGAACACGGCTATCTTTTGATTTGCTTTGTGCTCTCATCACTTTCTCTGAACACTGTTTCCTCGTTAGTGTCGGGTACTTCATCCGCTTGGCTGCATTATTCCACACCGACTCTGCCACGTACTTAACGTGAACTTGTCTGCCCGTGGTGAGGAAACACCTCAGTCAGTACAGAGGTTGCTGCAGAAGCACGAGGATCCAAGTTCAAGGCCTCAGACACAAAAGTGACAGCCCAGCCCAGAGGCGTGTGCCTGCAATCCCAGCGCTGCGGAGGGGAGGCAGCCCGTCTAGCCTGATCCATGAGCTCCAGGTTCAAGAGACTCTAGCTCAAAAGACAAGATGTAGAGACACTGGGGAGAAAATCAGTGTTCACTCTGGTCTCCACAAGAGTACACACACACACATGTGCACACTCACCTACACATGCATGTGTGTTCCTCACCACACACATGCAAATTCAAAAGAAAACTGTTCCCCATTTCTTTCAGTACCCTGTAAATAATTGGGTTTGCAAAGGGCACTTGCTGCCTAGAAAGTGAACTAATTTAAAAATCAGCTTGTGGGGCTGGAAAGATGGCTCAGCCATTAAAGGCATTTGCGTACACAGCCTGATAGGTCGGGTTTGACCCCCAGGTCCCATGTGAGCCAGATGCACACGATGCTGCATGTGCCTAGAGTTTGTTTGCAGTGGCAGGAGATCCTAGCATCCCATTTTCTCTCTCTGTTTCTGTCTCTCAAATAAATAAATAAAATAGTTTTCAAATCAGCACGCTTCACAGTCTTTTATAACCTACTTAAGGACTGGCAAGATGGCTTAGCGGTTAAGGCATTTGCCTGCAAAGCCAAAGGATCCCAGTATGACTCTCTAGCACCCATATAAGCCAGATGCACAAGGGGCACATGCATCTGGAGTTCGTTTGCAGTGGCTGGAGGCCCTGATGTGCCCATTCTCTCTCCCCCTCTCTCTCTCTCCACCTTTTTCTCTCTCTCAAGTGAATAGTATGGAGTTCCCATGGGTTGAATTTTGTTTAGTAAATCATTTAATGCCTTGTAAAAAGTGATTTCTTTGTCTCATAAAAAATGTAGCTAATATACTTAGGATAAATCAGCTTGCAACTAAAAATTTTTAAACTGTATTTAATTCTTTTGATACTTAAAAATTGACCAGGGCTGGAGAGATAGCTCAGTGGTTAAGGCGCTTGCATGCAAAGTCAAAGAACTTCTGTTCGACTCCCCAGGACCCACATAAGCCAGGGGCAGAAGGTGGTGCATGCATCTGGAGTTCCTTTGCAATGGCTGAAGGCCCAAGCATGCCCATTCATATTCTCCCTCTTTCTCTCTCTCCCCTTACTCCCTCCCCTTTTCTCTCAATAAATAAAAATATTTAAAAAGAAAACTGACCACATACCACAGTATTGTGGGATTTAAAGTAAGGCACACGGCTCCCCGCGGCCCCAGGATCTGTTACTCTGACAATATTCAGATGACACGGACCCGAGTACTCCTTTGCTTCCAGTTTCTACCGACCTTGCAAGCTCTTCTCCAGGAGCAAACCGGGGAAATGCCTTCTCGCCTGTCTTCTGCATCCAGAGCCTGTGAACGTGGAGTGTGCGTGTGTGTGTGTGTGCGTGTGTGTGTGCATGTGTGTGCGCACAGCTCCTCACTGCCCTCTGACCATGGTCTCGGGGGCTCACGGGGCCCTTGCACTGACAGAAGCCTGCTGGACACTGGCCGGCAACAATGTGCATCTGCAGGCCTCCTACCTGCCACGGCCCGGCTTCGCGCACCCCGAAAGTGCTGCTCTGGGAAAGCCTGGGCTGCGATGCCTCCCGGGGGCTGGCGGGGAGCAGGACAGCAGCCTGACGTTCGCCCTTTGCCAGCCCTTCCCCCGGGGAGCCCTCCCTGGCCTCTGCAACCCTGAAGCCTAACCGGAGCCAAGCCCTTTTGGGTCCTCATGCCCTTGTTACCCCGCACAGAAAACCAGCTCTGGCTTCCAGGAGAAAAGACTTCCTAGGTGAAGAAAGGAAGCTATGGAGAAGACAGGTGCCCCCTGTCTACACTCTGCAGCCTGGCAGGGACCCAGGCCACGCAGGCCACTTCCTCCTGCGAAGGCTCCCTTCAGGCACGACAGGGCACCCTCAGTGCCCGGTGCCCTCCGAGGGGCTCTGCTGCGGCTTCTGGAATCTACACCCGCTGGGAAGCCACGAGGGAGCATTTCAACTCCCCTGGAAGCCGATTCCATGCCCGAAGCCCAATGAAAGGAAAGCTGTTATTTTTATAGCAGCATAAATAAGCAAAGATTATATCTTTAACTGAATTATAAAAATCTTATCACAGAGAAACCTAATAATCCAGTTACATCGTTCAGAGGTGGACAGTGCTGAACACTGCACGTACAGTTTTCTTTTCTTTGGCGTCTGTGTGGTGCTCCTGTGAGCACAACATGTGCAGGTAGAGGCTCGTGTGTGAGCGCATTTGTTCTTGTGTACACATCTTTTCTGCTGACTGATGTTTCGAATTTTTTCCTCAAAGTAATATGTCAATAACAAATAAGTGACCAATATTTTGTTACTTAGAAAGAGAGGCCCCAGGCTACATTATCGAAAACAACCACACATTTACAAGTAATGGCCCAAGCAATAACCCAAACTTCACTTGCTCATTGTTTTACTATTTCACTTTAATAAATTTCCTTTCTGGTAATACTTCTAGGTTTATTTATTTTTAAAATCTACAATAGTTTAGGGAGAGATTCTCAAGGCACAGCTAGACAAGGTTTAGCTGGCTGGCAGATGTCACATGTGGTGTCTCCCCAGTAGGCGAGATGCCTACCTCAGACTGGGGGTCCACGTCCTTTTTCTCTGGGGTCCCTTGCGAGAGCCCAGGCAGCGCTGCCTTCTATGCAGGGCTTTCTTGAGGGCCTGGGAATGAAGGCCGACCTGCAGCCCAGGGCTCCCAGGAACAAGTCCTTTCATCTTAGAACTTAGGGTGGGCATTTCCTGACCCTCCCACACCATAGTTCAGTCTTGAACGTTCTTCCTCTTTAACGTTTCGGTTCTTGTGTGCCCGCCCGGCTGCCATCACGGGCGTACCCAGAATCACTGGGCTCCACTGTTCCCCGCTGGGACTCAGCCTACAGGTTATTGGGGGTCTCTTCTGAGCTTCTTGATGATCCTGAGCCAGAGGCTGGGGCTTCCTCGGGCACATTCTGGGCTGCGTCTGCGACTGGTCCTTCGCAGAGCTCCTCGTCTTCTGGCTCTTCTTCCTCCTTAGCAGTAACGAGTTGCTTTGCGCTTGTCGAGTCTGGGTGGGTGGCTCACTGCCCTTGCCACTGCTCTCTTTGTCCACGTGCTTCTTCCTTGGTGGCTGCGACTCCACTTGCAGCTTCTGCCCACTTGGCTGCACTGGCTGCCTGCCTCTGGGCAGGCTCTCGACGCCGGTTAGCACGTGTCCCTTGAGGTGGCGTGTTTGGCCCCAGGCTCTGTCCTTGACTTGTGGCCAGCCCCTTTCTTCTCTGTCTCCCCCTCCTTCCCAGCGGCGCTTCCCCGCCTCTTTGGTGTTCGTGGGCTGCTGAAGTGACCGGCCTTTAGTGGTCAGCCTGTGCTTCCCCGGCTGCCGGCTCAAGCAGGGCGTCTGATCTTTTGCCGTGTGTGTGTTGGCCTTGTCAAGCAGGACCACTCTCTTGCCTGTGACCTCGCCCTGCAATGTTGTCAGTGGCTCCAGTTTGGCACTACCGGACCCCAACTTCTTGTGGGAGGGTCCGGTAAGACAGGGGCTTCTGTGCTGGTCTTCAGTCGTGCCCCCGTCCTCACACAGGTTCTTGAATCCAATGCCGAGTTTCTGGATGGTTATTGCCGACAGCAGAGTGTGATGGTCGAGGCCGGCATCGCTCCAGTTGTTGCAAGCCTGGGCAGGTGGCTGGGTTTCATCACTCCGTGTTGGTCAATGGCAGTGGCTGCTATCTGGTTTGGCTGGAGATCACCCTGGCTTCTTCTGCTGGCCGGGGCCATCCACAGGAGCTTAGCATCCTGGGCTGCGATCAAAACGTTACCGCTGGGCTCAGAGAACGGATTTGCCCGTCTCCGCGGGCTCACACAGTAGTGCAGTATTCTGCCGCTCATTGTTGGAAAGCTCTGCGCCGGACGGTTTCTCTCTGTCTCCAGAGGTCCTGGACGCCGGGGCGCTGCCCCTTCTAGATGCTGTCCAGTGACACGCTGTCTCAGCTCACAATATTTCTACCGCCTTCACTGCAACTCTCGAATAGTTCAGCTACTCGCCGAATAAGTCGTCCCAAAACTCACATCCACACTCGTCCTGAGTTTGAGGACTAATGGACATACTGGGCAGTCACAGTCCCTCTTGTGCCCTTCCTCTCTGTGATGCAATGGTTGTGGCCAAGGGAACGGGCATTATGACCTAGGATGAGTTCCATATTGGCCATGGTCTTGGATACCACGGACTCTTGGCATTGGGAAAGGCAGCATTGAAGAAAAGCAGTTGTTTATGGCGGGTGCCGGCATGGCATGGGTGGGAGAGAGGGTATTTACCCGAGGCAGGCAGGAAGCCAGGGACAGGGAGGATTCGGGAGGACGGAGTTTGAAGTTCCCTACACTGGCTTTCCTGGCCATGGCCGTCAGTCCCGTTTCCTTCCTCTTCACAACCTCCAACCTGTACTGGGTCAAAGGAGGGTGTATTGTGCATAGCCTCGGGGCGACTTGAAGAGCTGGGCACGCTGCATGGAAATTGTACTGATGGTTTTAAATTGCCAGCTTCTTAAGACAAAGAAGTAGGATGAATCTAAACACTAATAATACTAAGTACTAATAATGAATCTAAATAAATCTCAATACAGTGTGAGAAGCATCATTTACCCCAGAATGATCTCATGTTCCTACCATGTTCTGAGCACTGAAAATAGAGCCGAAATGAAGAAAGACAGTTCCAGCCCTCAGGGAATTGTTCTATTAGCAAAGGAGACAGGGACAGACTCAGTCAGGATAAAGAGCGTGAGCAAAGAAGTGTTTGGGGCTGGAGAGATGGCTTAGTGGTTAAGGCACTTGCCTGTGAAGCCTAATGACCCAGGTTCAAGTCCTCAGTAAGCCAGATGTACAAGGTTGTGCGTGCATCTGGAGTTTGTTTCAATTGCTAGAAGCCCTGGTGTATCCATTCTTTCTTTCTTTCTCTCTCTCAAATAAATAAACAAATAAATAAAATACTGTATTAAATAAAGAAGTGTTTGGGGGCTGGAGCAAGATGGCTTAGCGGTTAAGGCATTTGCCTGCAATGCCAAAGGACCCCAGTTCAATTCCCCAGGTCCCACGTAAGCCAGCTACATAAGGCTGGCACATACATGTGGATTTCGTTTGCAGTGGCTGGAGGCCCTGGTGTGTCCATTCTCTCTTTCTCTCAAATAAATAAATAAAATATTTTATTAAAAAAGAAGTGTTTGGCCAGATGTGGTGGTGCACGCCTTTAATCCCAGCACTCGGGAGGCAGAGGTAGGAGGATCGCCATGAGTTCTAGGCCACCCTGAGAATACATAGTGAATTCCAGGTCAGCCTGGGCTAGAGTGAGGCCCTCCCTTGAAAATCCAAAAAAAGAGAAGTGTTTGGAAAGAGTAGAGGCATGGAATATGGGAGATTAATGAGCTTCCCCCGTGCTGTGATAGAATACCTGACATTTACAACTCAAGGAAGGAATGATTCATTTGTGCTCACAGTTTGAGGCATGCCAGTTCACCAGAGCTGGGCAGTGGAACAGAGCAGTCCACAGAGCTGGCCTGGGCAGTGGAAGAGAGCAGCTCTCATCATGGCTGTGGTGAGGAAGCAAATAGAGAATGGCCACTTGCTGTCTGAGCAACATTTTCTCATCCCTTGTGCCCTAGTCTAAGTTGACCCCAAGGAAATTGATCCTAATTGGCTCCAGTCTTCATCTCTTCATCCTCAGGAACAATTCATCTTGTCCCCAGCTCGCCACTTCACTCACTCCCGTCCTCATAGTGGCCAAAGAAGACACCCTTTGTGCAATGCAGAATTTTTAAAGGGAAGAAGGACTCCAGGCAGGGTCTGACTAAGTGCTTCCTGCCAGGTTCTGCTGTCAGGCCTCAGCACAAGATGTCAGGAATGTGGTTGACAAAAGGCACTTTGTTTTTACTTTGTATGAGACCAGATTTCATTATGTAGCCCAGTTGGACTCGAATTGGGGTCTTCCACTCTCCTTCTATAGAGCACTGAGATTACAAACATGTCCCACAATATATACCCAACTGTGTAGCTCCTAATTTTGTCAGCTGCCTATAGATGACTTTAATATGCTCTGCTTTTTTAGTTAGGACTACACAGCCCTAATTTTAATTCAGAAAGCAGAAATACGTTAATGTGCAAATGGGAAAATACAAAATTTCTTTAAGCACTTTTGTTGTAATTGTATGGGTCCTTTTAACGTCTATATGGCAGATTATTTATTTATTTATTTGAGAGCGACAGAGAGAGAGAGAGAGAGAGAGAGAGAATGGGCGCGCCAGGGCCTCCAGCCACTGCAAACGAACTCCAGACGCGTGCGCCCCCTTGTGTATCTGGCTAACGTGGGTCCTGGGGAGTCGAGCCTCGAACTGGGGTTCTTAGGCTTCACAGGCAAGCGCTTAACTGCTAAGCCATCTCTCCAGCCCCAGGTTGTTTTTTTTAACAAAGTGAGCTTCCTTTAAAAATCATAACATAGCTGGGCGTGGTGGTGCGCGCCTTCAATCCTAGCCCTTGGGAGGCAGAGGTAGGAGGATTGCTGTGAGTTCGAGGCCACCCTGAGACTATATAGTTAATTCCAGGTCAGCCTAGGCCAGAGTGAGATCCTACCTCGAAAAAACAACAACAACAACAACAAAAACCCATAACTTAAAAGACTATTATGTGGCAAATCTATTAGCTTTATGTGTGTATATGTTTCTGCATAAGTGCTTGTATGCTTGTGTGTGCAAGTGTAGGGGTACATGTGCACACACATGTGCACTCATGCATGTGGAGGCCATAGGTCAATATTGGGTATCTTTTTCAACTACTTTCCATTTTATGTTTGTCTTAAAGTTTTTAATTTTATTTATTTATTAGAGCCAGAGAGAGGGAGGAAGAGAGAGAGGGAGAATGGGCATGTCAGGGCCTCTAGCCACTGCAAACTCCAGATGCATGTGCCACCTTGTGCAACTGGCTTACATGGGACCTGGAGAATAGAACCTGGGTCCTTAGGCTTTGCAGGCAAATGCCTTAACCCCTAAGCCATTAGACTACCTCACCAGCGATTCCCAGGGATTCTTCTCTCTTCCTCCCTAGAACTTGGATTATAGACATGTACCTGTTTGTTTGTTTGTTGCTGTTGTTGTTGTTTTGTTTTTTGTTTTGTTTTTTGAGGTAGGGTCTCGCTCTAACCCAGGCCGACCTGGAATTCACTATGTAGCCTCAGGGTGGCCTCGAACTCACAGTGATCCTCCTACCTCAGCCTCCCGAATGCTGGGATTAAAGGAGGGCACCACCACACCTGGCTCTGCACCTGGTTTTTATATAGATACTGAAGACCTGAACATAGGTCCTTAAGCTTGTGGGGTAAATTCTTTATCAACTGAGATATCTTCCAGTCACTGACTTTTATTATTATTATTATTTATTTTTTGTTTTGTTTTGTTTTTCGAGGTAGGGTCTCACTCTAGCCCAGGCTGACCGGGAATTCACTATGGAGTCTCAGGGTGGCCTCGAACTCACAGTAATCCACCTACCTTTGCCTCCTAAATGCTGGGATTAAGGGCATGAGCCACCATGCCTAGCTGACTTTTATTATTAACTAAACATTTAAAAGAGGGCTGGAGAGATGGCTTAGCTGTTAACACACTTGCCTGCAAAGCCTAAGGACCCATGTTTGATCCCTAGGTCCCATGTAATCCAGATGCACAAGGTGATACAAGCGTGCAAGGTCACACATGCACACAATGTGGCGCATGTGTCTGGAGTTTGATTGCAGTGGCTGGAGGCCTTGGTGTGCCAATTCTCCACCCCCCCCCCTCATTAAAAAAAATAATAAAATAAAAACTTTAAAACATAGTTAAAGACTCAAGGAAGTTGCAGTTAGTTTACAGTGGTCCTCTATATAGAACCATGGTACACTATTGCTACAGCCTGGACCTAGGATTTCCCCACGGCCCATGCATTAATGTCATGGTCCTATGTTGGAGCTCCTAGAGGTGACTGAGACTGTCAGAGATGGCAGAGTCAAGAGGGAGGTCTGTAGGTTACTGGAGTCATGTCTGCAAAGGGGATTGTGGAAGTCCAGTCCCTTTCTCTCTTTTTACTCCTGGCTATGAGGTAAGTGGTTTGTTCTACCGTGTACTTCTGTGATAAGGTACCATCTTTGCATAGACCGAATGCAATGGGGTTGGTGGACACACCAGAACCTCTAAAACTATGCATCAAACAGAAGCTTCTCTATGTGTGTGTTTGTGTGTACTCATGAACGTTTGTGTGTGTTTGTGTGGTGGCCAGGGAAAAACCTCAGTTGGCATTCCTTAGGTGATATCTCCTTATGCTCAAAGAACAACTTGTCTTCTGAATATACAGGCCGCTGGACAAATCCTCATCTGGCCAGCCACCCTGGAGAGACCCTGTGCATTTAGAATGACGCAATGTCCTCGTGGTAAGTCGGGTTGTCTCTTTTGGGCATGGGTTTATTGTTGTGGTGGTTAACATTCATTGTCAACCTGACAGGATCTAGATTACCTAGGAGGCAAACCTTCTGGCATATCTATGAGGGAATTTCTAGATTGGGTTACTAGAGATGGGTAGACTCACCCTAACTATAGGTGAGCTAAGTATTCAGACTAAATCAAAATTAGAGGGGCTGGAGAGATGGCTTAGTGGTTAAGGTGCTTGCCTGCAAAGCTTAATGACCTGGATGACCCATGTTCTATTCCCTAGTACCCAAGTAAAGCCAGATGCACAAAGTGGCATATACTTTCTAGAGTTTGTTTATAGCAGCTAGAGGTCCTAGCGTGGTCATTCTCTCTCTCTCTCTCTCTCTCTCTCTCTCTCCCCCCTTGCAAGTTAATAAGAGAGAAAGAAAAAAGTAGAAAGTAAGCAGAGCACCAGCATTCACCGCTCTGCTTCCGGACTGCAGAAGCAATGTGACCAGCTGCCTCGTGTTCCTCCACCATATCTTTTATGCCGTGATGGGCTGTACTTCAAACTGTAAGTCAAAATAAACCCTTCCTTCTTTAAATTTATTTTATCAAGCATTGCAGTTGCATTCTCAGTGGTGGGACAAAACACCCAGCCAGAAAGTAGTTTATTGGAGGGAAGGGTTTATTTTGGCCTACAATCTTGAGAGGACGTTTTATCATGATGGAGAATTAAGGCAGAGCAGAGACTGGGCATCACATCTCTGGGTGGAAATAGACTAGTACTGGGCTTGAAGCTGGGCTAATAAACCTCAAGATCTGCCTCCTTCTCCAGGTATCTCAGTGGTTAAGGTACTTGTCTGCAGAGCCTAAGGACCCAGGCTTGATTCCCCAATACCCAAGTAAAGCCAGATGAACAAGGAGATGCGCGTGTCTAGAGTTCATCTACAGGGCCCTGGCATGCCCATTCTCTTTCTGTTTCTCTATCTTCCTCTCTCTCTCTCTCAAACAAATAAAAATTAAAAAATAAAATTTAAAAAATTCAAAAGAAATCGTGACTGGAGAGATGGCTTAGCGGTTAAGGGGCTTGCCTGGGAAGCCTAAGGACCCAGGTTCAATTCCCCAGTACCCACATAAGCCAGATGCACATTGTGGTGCATGCATCTGGAGTTCATTTGGAGTGGCTGGAGGCCCTGGCATACCCTTTCTCTCTGCCTCTTTCTCTCTCTCTCAAATAAATAAATAAAAATGAAAACAAAATTAAAAAAAAAAAAAAAGAAATCAAAGCTCAAACTGCAACCAAAGCTGAGAAGCAAAGAGTGAGTAAAATAGAGACAAGCCTCACCCTACATCTTATGGAGCTGTGTGCTCCCCGATGGCAGACAGGTGTGCAGCAGAGGGCCCAAGGGGAGAAAAGACAGGGGCAGGGGGACGCATGTCTTCAAACCTTAAAATAAGCAGCTCACGTCGCTTTGGCACGCCCTACCTATTAACTTCCAAGAAATCCTGAATCCACTTCTTTCAGCTCCAGCCAAACACGGAATACCTTGCTCCTGGCATGGTGAAACCGGTACCAAGCTTGGCAATGCCATTTATACGAGGGAATGCCAAGAGCAGTGTGTTCATTTCCTGTTGCTGCCAATGGTTGATTCCAGTCAGTTTCATCTTTTCCTATCATTCTTGAAAGTCTTCTAGTCTCTTGCTCATGGCTTAATTCTAAAATCATTTCCACACTGTGTTCCAATACCATCGCACTACAAGGTACCAAAATTTGTATTAGTTTCTTGCCCCTACTGTAACAAATTTCTATGAACTCAATGACTTACACAGACATGGCTCAGTGCTAAAGCCACTTGGACCCAGGTTTGAGTCCCAAGCCACCCACATAAACCGGATACAAAAGTGGTGGAAGTGTCTAGCATTCATGTGCAGCAGCAAGAGGCCCTGGTGTGGCCCTCTCCCAAACCTCACACACATGTAGATAGATAGATACATAGATAGATAGATAGATAGATAGATAGATAGATAGATAGATAGACAGAGAGATAGATAGATAGATAGATAGATAGATAGATAGATAGATAGACAGAGAGAGAGAGAGAGAGAGAGACTGGCTATATTAATATTTAGTTCTGGGGTCCATATCCTATAATGAGTCAACACAGACTAAAAAGCTACCAAGTGCTCTGGCCTTCCAATGTGCTCACTGGGGGACTAGCCAGCCACCAAGCATGGTGACAATCTAATTAATCCCCTTTTATAATTACACACACAATGTGTACATGCATTTAAAACATGCACACACACACATATATACACACATGCATTACACACATCTGTTCTGGTCTTCTAGGGAATAGTATACATCCAATCAACCAAGGAACACTCCCCTTCATTGTAAGTTTTATGAATTGCCCAGAAGATCTTGATGTGCAAAGGAGTTGGCTGGTCCCATGTTCCTTGGTTCTCTCAGTTCTAAGCTTGCGGCAAGTCTTGTAACCTCTGGTCTGAACTTTTACAATGTCCCTTGTGCTTACTTAAACTTGGCCAGCTTCCAATCAGGAGTGAAGGTGGAATAGTCTAAGGAAAGAAATACCAGCTGTCGCGCCATCTTAAGCAGTAACACAGATCATTTTTAAAATATTTTATTTCTTTCTTTATTTTTGAAAGAGAGAGAGGAAGAGGCAGAGAGAAAGAGAGAATGGGCATGCCAGGGCCCCCAGCCACTGCAAATGAACTCCAGACACATGCGACCCCTATGCATCTGGCTTACGTGGGTGCTGGGGAATTGAACCGGGGTCTTTAGGCTTTGCAGGCAACTGGGGTCTTTAGGCTTCACAGGCGAACGCCTTAACTGGTAAGCCATTTTTCCAGCCCCCACAGATCATTTTTAATTAAAAAAAATGTTTAAAAGAGGTCACCAGCATCAGAGAAGGCGCTGCAGGCCAGTATGGGGACCACGGGGTGTGGCCAGCACCCACTTCCTGCTCCCCTTGCTCGTGGGCCCAGTGCTTGTGACCCACCCGGCCAGCCTCACTCCCAGTTCTCATAGATGTCAGGAAGCATGACATCCCTCAAGAAGTCTCGAAATCCCACCAAGTTCCCCCTAGCGTTGAACCCCATGAAGAGCAAGGATGTGTTGGCAGTGCTGGGTGAGAGGAGCCAGACCATAGTACCGGTAGGGGCATGGGTGGAGCCTGCCTCACCTGATTGCCCGCAAATCCTGGCACATTTTCAGGGTGGCCCCGAACTCATGGCGATCCTCCTACCTCTGCCTCCCAAGTGCCAGGATTAAAGGCTTCATCATTTATGACTGACCAAGAACTAAAGGAGCAGCAAAGACAAAAACGAGAATCTTCGGAGCGTTTTCAGAGACAAGTCAAACAGAGTAAATCAACAAATTAGGCTCAGAAAGAAGCAACAGCTGCAGAGGTCTTCCAAGGCAGCAGAAAAAGAAGGCTCTATAGTGACGCAAGTGTAAGGGTCCAAGAGTCACTGAAGAAAGACCCCGGACTCAAATAGTATGTAAAAGCAAAGAGCGTTTATTCTGCAGAATCAGCCAGCACGTGGGGTCAACCATTCATACAAAATGGTGACCCTGAGAGGAGATCGCAGGCTCCTTTTAAGCACAGCTAGAGGAATTCTGGCAGGCTAGGTCTAAGGGAATTCCAGGCAGATTGGGTAACCCTTTATCATGATTGGCTAGGCAGGCAGCAATTTCATTTGTACAGCTTTGATTGGTTGGGGCAAAAGGTGCAAAAGGGACATGTCTGGGCATGTTTGGACATGTCTCCAGGAACTGACTCAGCCCCTGGGTGGCTATCTTCTCCGGCCACATGTCAGGGTCACTGTTGAGTAACAGCCCACATTTTCCCAGAAGTCTTGTCTGCCTCTCCAAGGAAACTGAAACTTAGGCCTAGTTAGGGTGGCACCTACTGAAGCCTGTCATGGCATCAGTTTGGTCCCTTCATTCCCCCCTTGAGATTGGCCCCATCTCGAATCCTTGAGATGTATCTAAAGGTTGGTACTGTTGTCTTAGAACCATTAGTTGTACTGTGGCTCAGCAATCCTTAACAAACTTGACCAAGGCATTAACAATGCAGGGCCTACAAGTGGGGGCCAGCAACAAGAGCATAAGGGGGCCTGCCAGGGAAGAAATTAGGGATGTTAACCAAGGGGACCAGTTGAACAAAGACTCATACTGGTTTTGATCTTGCTGTCTGATTTTAGCCCTTTCTTCTAACCTCTTGTGGACCATGGCTAGGCTGTCTCTGATAACGCCTGTGTTGTTAACATAAAAACAGCATTATTCTCCTAGGGCCCGGCAAAGCCCTCTTGCTGTAGAAAGAGCAGGTCTAATCCCCTTCCATTTTGCAGTACTACCTCAGCTAGTGAGTCCAGTGACCACTGTAGGTGATGGACAGACTTCTCTAATTCAGCGAGATCTGAGTCTATAAGATTACTTAGAGCCTGATAAGTCTGATCCACCCTAATTAAGGCCGTTGTACCAGTGCCAATTCCTGCAGCTTTGCCGGTCCCAATTAGTGTTGTGAGAAGGATTGCTGAGATTCCAAAATCTCATTTTTCCCTGTGGTGGTCATGGTCTAGGGTTTCCATATAGGTGTTGAAAGGAAGGTAGTAAACTTGAGGGAGTAGGGTCACTAAAACACACAAGCTGGTGATGTTCTGAAGGATTTGGGGGTGGATGCAAGGGGTTAAGCCCGTGGTGCATGCAAACCAAGTTCCGTTAGGGGGCACAAGGTAGGAGGACATGCTAGCCTCTGCGGTGATGGTATGTTAATAGAAATGCTTAAGGTGAGGAAAGCTATCTAGTTTTCCCCCTATTCCTATCACACGTAACCCTTTTCCAGTTACAGTTTGAAGCGTAAGAACCGGAGACTTTCCCCAAGAGCATCTCAGTGGGCTTTCTGAAGGAGTTGGCAGATTTCCTGTGGTAGCCCCAGCCAGTATAGTTTGGGGGCCTGGGGTCCAAGCAGAGCCAACAGTCTTCCCTAGTGAGGTTAGTGGTGGAGATAAGAAACTTGAAAGTGAAGTTAAGTAGCTGTAACTCAAATACAAGGGATGTATCTGGGACTCTGGGGGGAGGCATGACCATGGGTATGGTGCGCCCCTGGCTGGGGAGATGCCTGAGACAGAAGTTGGTGCTATAGGTTTGAGTTTTCCTGGCTGTGGTTCGATGGGGGGTAGGACTAGGATGGGGTTGTGCCCAATGGATACTCCATGGTTAGCCCCTTGTGGCTGGGCATGGAGTCGTATGGTAAATAGCACTCCTGGATCTTTTCCTATTGTATATCATCTTAGTCCCCAACTTTTACGAGTCTCCCATCTGGTGGAAGCTTTTCCTCTGTTAGTGAACTTAGTTAATAGCCAATTACATCTGGGACTGCTCACATGAGGGGGACCCCTTGGTTCTGGTGACAGTGATATAGTCTGTTTTCATGAAGGGGGGCAAGAAATAGCCCCTGTGGATTCACATCCCCATGCTGCACAATAGTGTGGTTCTGGGCCACCGCACTGGCACTGTTGCCCTGAGGTTCTGTCATGACCAGGACACACATAAAAGGCCCGTTTGCTTGTGTTGGCTCGTGCTTGAGGGAAATTGCACCCAAAGGATGGGTTGCACTGGCATGGGCGCCAGTTTCAGTTTCAGTAGAAGCATAGTCCCAAGATTGCCCCAGTAGGTCACACAAGACCATCATAAGAGGAGGAAAAGATGATGACATCAAAATGAAAGAGAGACTGATTGAGATGGGGAGGGGATATGATGGAGAATGGAATTTCAAAGGGGAAAGTGGGGGGAGGGAGGGTATTACCATGGGATATTTTTATAATCATGGAAAATGTTAATAAAAATTGAGAGGAAAAAAAAAAAACATCAGGCCAGGGAACCAGGTTCCAAGGGGGAGTGGGGGCTAAACGGGACGTGGAATTCATTACCTTCTCTGTGACCATATTAGTGATTGTCCGTGGGAGATTGTAGGGCTGATGTGGGTTTGAGGTGATCAAGGTTAATAGACAACATAAGACAGACACAATCCAAAATAATCTGGCCATCATTGAGTCTCTAGCTTACGAATTCTCAGTCTGAGTGGTTCCTGCGGGTGTGCGATGGCCCGTGCCACAATCCTGGCTTCTCCTCAGGAGCGTAATCGTCTGGATCCGCGTGCGGGTCAACAGGCTTCACGTGTGAGTGATGTATCCAGGCGGGGATGCCATCCACCTTGATAGCAGTTGAGGTGGTCAGGATCACGGTGAAGGGTCCCTTCCAGCCTGGTTCAAGAGTCTCCTTTCGGTGTCTTTTGATGAGCACTAGATCTCCCGGTCTGAACCCGTGGGATATAGGTGGAGGTGCCTTCTCATAGACGGCCTGCAGCTGAGGCCAGAGATGTTCTTGCACCTGAAATAAAGCTTGTAGGGAGGAGAGGAAATCTCTCATCATCAAATTCAGTTAACATTTCTGCTTTTATATTAGGTAACAAGGGTGGGGGTCTTGCATACATGTTTTCAAAGGGAGTCAGCCCCACGGTATAAGGGGAGTTCCAAACTCGGAAAAGGACAAAGGAAAGGAGAGACACCCAGTCACTGCCAGTTTCAAGGGCTAATTTAGTTAGGGTCTCCTTTAGGGTCCGATTCACTTCTTTCTATCTGTCCTGAACTCTGGGGACAATACACACAATGAAGTTTCCAATTTGTCCCCATGATTTTAACTATAGCCTGGGTTACCTGTGAGATGAAGGCTGGTCCATTGTCTGACCCCAAAAGAACAGGTAAACCATACCATGGAATGATGTCATCCAATAGCTTCTTGGCCACAGTTGTGGCAGTCTCATTCTTGGTTGGAAAAGCCTCGGTACATCCTGAAAAGGTGTCTATAAATACCAGTAAATACTTGTATCCATACAAATCAGGTTGTATCTCTGTGAAGTTAATTTCCCAATTTACTCCTGGTTGGGTTCCTCTTTCCCTGATTCCCGACCGAGAAACTCCATTTTTTGCATTTACCAGGTGGCAGGCATGGCATCAGGGCTATGGCTTCTGCTGCTTTTTAATTAAGTCATAAACCTTGAGGTGAGCTCACCTAAGTAAGTCCTCAATCTTCTGTTGACCCAGATGTGTGCTCTGGTGTATTTGTCTAATGAGTTGGCTAGCAAAGTCCGATGGGAGAATAATCCTCCCACTAGGCGTTTTATACCATCTTTGTTCCTTATACGCTGCCGTGCAGGTTTGGCTCCTCCGTAGTTCTGAGTCAGTATAGTTTGGCGTCTCTGACAAGGTTGGTGTCACCATTGGAGGCACTTTTGTCACCAGGGTGGTAGCGACCTGGAGGGCTGCCTCTCATGCCACCTTATCAGCCCTTTTGTTCCCTTTAGAAGTGGGATCCTCCCCTTTCTGGTGACCAGGGCAGTGCATGATTGCTATCTCTTTGGGGAGCCATATAGCTTGTAGGAATTCCAAGATCTCCTGTTTATTTTTAATGGTTTTTCCTCCTGCTCTCAATAGTCCCCTTCTCTTTGTAAATGGCCCCATGAACATGTACTGTTGCAAAAGCATAACGGCTATCAGTATAGATATTAAGTCTTTTTCTTTGGTCTAGTTGCAAGGCCTTGGTCAGGGCTATCAATTCAGTTTTCTGGGCAGATGTACCTGGAGGGAGGGCTTCTGACTATACAGTTGTTTCTTCCATTGTCACTGCAGCTCCTGCATACTGAGACACCATCCTTAAGGAAGCTGCTTCCATCTGTATACCAGGTCAGCTCTGCCCCTTTAAGGGGAACGTCCTTGAGATCTGGTCAGGTCCCTTGTAAACTGCTCAAGATCTCCAAGCAGTCATGCATGGGATTGTCCAGATCCTGATCAGGTAGCAGCATTGCAGGATAGAGGGCCTGACTGGTGGCAAATTGGACCTGTGGGGGGTTGAGAAGAAGAGCCTCATAATGAGTCAGTCTGGCATTAGTTAGCCACCTGTCAGGGGGCTGCTTTAGCACTCCTTAAATAGTGTGAGGAGTAGTCACTCTCAGGGTTTGGCCCAAAGTCAGTTTATCCGAGTCTTTGACCAATAAGGCAGTGGCTGCTATTATTCAAAGGCATGGGGGCCATCCCGTTGCCACTGGGTCTAATTTCTTTGATAGGTAAGCAGTTGGCAAGGGCCGAGAGTTTGAGTCAGTACCCCTTCAGCTATGCCTTTGTTCTCATCAATGTAAAGATGGAAAGGCTTTGTGGATGTCTGGCAAAGCCAATGCCAGGGCTTCAAGGGGGGCCTCTTTCAATCAGAGGAAGGCCTTCTCCATTTCTGGGGTCCATTCTAGGGAGCTTGCTTGTCCCCTTGTGGCCTCATAGAGAGGCTTGACAATTTCTGTGCATCTGGGTATCCAGAGTCTACAAAACCCCACTGATCCCAAGAACTTATGTACCTATTGCCTGGTTCTGGGGTGGGGAATGTTGAGGATTGTCTCCTTGCAGGCTTGAGACAACAGGCATTGCCCGCCCCCCTTGAGTATGTGCCCAAGGTACGTTACTTCCCTCTGGCAGAGCTGCACCTTTCTGGCTGAAACTCAGTATCCCATGCGGTCCAATTCTCTCAGCAAGGCCTCTGTGCTGAGCGGCAGGCTCCTTCATCTGAGGCTGCTATGAGGAGGTCATCTACGCACTGCAAGAGGGTTATTTGGGGTTGGGCCTGGTGGTACTCCCCCAGATCCTCATGGAGTGCCTCATCAAAGACGGTGGGTGAGTTTTTAAATCCTTGTGGCAGTCTGGTCCAAGTCAACTGTCCATTGACTCCACATTCTGGATCTCTCCATTCAAAGGCAAACAGAGGTTGACTGGCCAGGGCCAGTGCAGACTGAAGAATGCGTCCTTGAGGTCCAGCACCATGTACACATTGTGCTCAGGTGACAGAGTGCTTAGCAGAGTGTACAGGGTTTCGGCACCATGGGGTGGATGTCCTCCACCCATGCATTAATTTCCCTCAGATCCTCCACAGGCCAGTAGTCCTTGGAGTGGGGCTTCTTTACTGGCAGGAGAGGAATATTCCAGGTGGACTGACAAGGGGCTAATATCCCTTGTTCCCAAAGCCTGATTATGTGAGGCATTATACCAAGTTTGGCCTCTTGGGACATAGGGTATTAGCAGACTCGGATTGGGCTGGCATTAGGCCTCAGTTGGACCATGATTGGGGCCTGATGCTTGGCCAGCCTGGTCTGATTTCTCTCTGCCCATACACCTGGAATCCTTTCCCATAGCTCCCTGAGATATGGGCTTTCAGGGGTACCTTGGGAGGGTGAAGAGTAGAGTTTATATCCTTCTCCAGGGAAACAGTTGACACATGTACAGGACCATTCTGATTGAGAACCTGTACTCCCTTGGGGCTGAAATGGATTTGTGCCTCCATTTTAGTCAAGAGGTCTTGCCCTAGGAGTGGATATGGGCACCCAGGGATGACCATGAACGAATGGGTTACCCGTCCCATTCCTAAGTCCACTTCTCTTTGGGTAGTCCATGAATATTAACTTGTCCCAGTGACTTCTTGGATCCATGTTCTTTTGGTGGCAGGGGTCCCATACGTTGTTTCAGGCTGACCTGGAATTCACTATGTATTCTCAGGGTGGCCTTGAACTCACAGTGATCCTCCTACCTCTGCCTCCCGAGTGCTGGGATTAAAGGCGTGCACCACCACACCTGGCTTATTGCCACAAGTTCTGACATCTGCTTACCTGCAAAACCAGCCAGTCATTGAAGTTTTCTGCGGATGTCTGGCACCTCCTGGTTGACAAAAGCCATGTTCACAGCAGACTGGTTTTCTCTTGCTTCCGGGTCCAGGGGTGTATAGGTCCGGTATGCTTCTAATAGTCTCTCTAAAAAGGCCCCTGGGCTTTCCTCCTTACCTTGTATAACCTGTCCTACCTTAGATAAATTTGTAGGCTTCCTAGCAGCCTCTTGGAGATCCCCCCCATCAGAATCTGGTGGTAGGCTTTGAGTCTCTCCTTACCTTCAGGGCTGTTGGGGTCCCATTCAGAGCGGGATAAGGGGAAGGCTGCATCCATGACAGCCTGCACAATCGTGGGTTAGCCATTAGGTCTAGGAACTAGCTTGCGGGCTGTGGCTAGAATCTGTTCCCTTTCCTCTGTTGTGAAGAGAACCTGCAAAAGCTGCTGACAGTCATTCCAAGTGGGCTGGTGAGTTATCGTTATGGAATCTAACAAGTCCAGGAGGACCGAGGGCTTCTCAGAAAACTTTGGATTCTGCATCTTCCAATTATACAAGTCACTAGTGGAGAAGGGGATATGGGCCATGAACTGTTGGCCGTACTGATCTGGGGGACCTGTTGCTCACAAGGGCAGTGCAACCAGTGTGGGGTCTGCCTGTCTCGCAGTCCAGGTTTGTGTATGGGGAGGACTGATCATATTATTTCCAGTTTCCCCTGGGCCCAGATTGGCAGTTACCACATGCAGTCTGGGCTCCAGCACAGGGGAGGGTACATAGGGAGGTGGGTCGAGGTCTTTCTCGGGGGCAGAGGGAGTCAGGACTTCCAGCCTATGATCCTCTGGCAGCTTAGACTCCTTAACAAGCAGGATGGCTGGGGCTGGCTGAAAAAAGGGGCTCAACCAAGGAGGGGGGGTTCTCTACCAGGTATTGCCAGGCTGTGATGTATGGGACCTAGTCAGGATGCTCAGGGCTCCCATACACAATACCTTTAACCTTATAAATGGTGGGGAGGTAGAAGGTGCCTCCCTCTGGCCATCCCACATTGAAAGTCAGCCATTCATTCCTGCAAAAGATTGTTAGTTTTCCTGACCATACTGTTAAACCCAGATTGTCCACCAGGTGTCTGAAATCCTTGAAGTGTGACTGGACTAGGTCCAGTGGGGTGGAACTTGCTGCCTGTACAATAGTACCTTTCAAGAAAACTTTCAAGAAACCAAAAAAGGGCAAACAAGACCCAGACACATTGACACAAAAACAAATTTCCCAGGTAGTGAAAAAGATACTCAAATGCTGCTGACAACAGCCTATCCTGTGAACAGGCTCCGCCAGTCGGGCGCGACCTGTCAGTATTTATCAAAACCAGAGTCAGACTGGATCTCTCTGGCTCCACCAGATTGGAGCTTTCCAGCTCCACTAGAATGGGGTCCGGAGTGTCCTCAGAAGCCCCCAGTCCAGAGTTAATAAATGGCTCATCAGCCTAACTTTATGGGCCTCCAGATTGTGCCTGGATGCCAGATTTACCAAAAATGAAGCAAAGAACAGAGCAGAAGAAAGACACACAGTACAGAGGGGCTCCCCAACTCACTGATCAGTGGAGAACCAATTGTTCCCCTAAAAACGCTGCACTATTGAGTCTGGAGGGGGGGTCCCCAGAAATCCCGGATGAGTCCCCAAATGTAAGGAACCGAATATTGCTGAAGAAAGACCCTGGACTCAAATAATATATAAAAGCAAAGAGCATTTATTCTACAGAATCATCCAGCATGCAGGGGGTCTGGCGACTCTGGGAAGAGCTCCCAGGCTCCTTTTAAGCACAGCCATAGGAGTTCTGGCACGCTAGGTCTAGGGGAATTCCAGGCAGATTGGGTAACCCTTTATCATGATTGGCTAGGTAGGCAGCAATTTCATTTGTACATCTTTGATTGGTTGGGGCAAAAGGCGCAAAAGGGCATGCCTGGGCATGTTTGGATATGTCTCCAGGAACTGACTCAGCCCCTGGGCCGCTATCTTCTCCGGCCACATGTAAGGGTCACTGTTGAGTAACAGCCCACACTTTCCCAGAAGTCTTGCCTGCCTCCCCCGGAGACTGAAACTTAGGCCTAGTTAGGGTGGCACCTTACTGAAGCCTGTCATGGTGTCAGTTTGGTCCCTTTACAAGGTTCAGATTCGGCACACTGAACTAAAAGGACGTGTTTTTTTTTTTTCAAAACAATTTGAATGCTGCTATTGGAAGTTCAAGGCTACCTCCCTCCAGGATGTCTGGGGATTCATAGAAGATGGACAGAATCAGCATCAGAATGAATTATTTCAATAAGCGCAAGCTCTTAGCCAAACCATGAAACAGGCTCCTCAACAGCTGGTCTCCTTTTGAAAAAAAGGAACCAGTGTTTCTAAATGGCAGAACTCAAAGCTTTCCTGCCCAAGAGGAAGTTGGCTATAAGGAAATGCCTTTTGTTACAACTGATGAGGAAGAACCTTTGTTTGGGAGGTAGCAGCAGTATTGCTTTTCCAAAGATAAGGTAAGCCTTTTAGCAGAGTTCAAAAAGTAAAATTCAAAAATCCATTATTTGTTATGATAAAAGAAGATGAACAACAACAACAAAAGCAGCTAAGTCTTAAGGGCCTTCAGGATATTCTGCCACAAGTCCACAATTATCTTCTGAAAACTCAAGGTGACCGGCCAGAAACCCAGGGTGATGGGATAGAAGTTGAGAGCATTGAGACTGAAGCTCAGGTGTTGAGCCAGATACCCAGTTTGCTAAGCTGGGCATTCATTCTGTTGAGCCAGAAGGCCAGGCTATTAAGACTGAAACTCAGAATAGTCTGTTCAATTCCCAAACTATTGAACGATGAGAATATTGGTTTGGAAGACCAGGCTTTTCTACCCAAATATCAAGACCAGGATTCCTCACCCAAAGATCACTGTGTTCTTAAATACTACAATATTCTACCTAACTATCAGGACCAGAATTTTCTACCTGTAGATCAGGATTTTGTTTGTATGTTTGTTTTTGTTTTTTGTTTTTTTGAGGTAGGGTCTCACTCTAGCCCACACTGACCTGGAATTCACTATGGAGTTTCAAATTCACAGCGATCCTCCTACCTCTGCCTCCTGAGTGCTGGGATTAAAGGCGTGCACCACCACGCCCGGCTGCTTGTCATTTACATCCCCATTATTGAGGTAGGGATGTGCCACCATGGTACTGGCACAAAAACAGATATGTAGATCAATGGAACAGAATAGAGGACCCAGATATAAATCCAGGCAGCTACAACCATCTGATTTTCAACAAAAATGCCAAAACTGCTGGGTGTGGTGGCGCATGCCTTTAATCCCAACACTCAGGAGGCAGAGGTAGGAGGATCACCGTGAGTTCGAGGCCACCCTGGGACTACATAGTGAATTCCAGGTCAGCCTGAGCTAGGGTGAGACCCTATCTCAAAAAAAAAAAAAAAAAAAAAAAGCCAAAAGTATTCAATGGAGAAAACACAGTCTCTTTAACAAATGGTGCTGGGAAAACTGGATATCTATATGTAGAAGGATGAAAATAGATTTTATCTCTCTCCATGCATAAGAATCAAGTCCAAATGGATCAAGGACCTTAATATCAGACCTGAAACTCTGAAACTGCTAGAGAAAAAGTAAGGGAAACCCTTCAACATATTGGCATAGGCAACGACTTTCTGAATATAACCCCAGTTGCTCAGGAAATAAAACCACTAATGAACCACTGGGACCTCATGAAATTATAAAGCTTTTTACAGCAAAGGACACTTTGAAAAGACCAAAGAGGCAAACTATAGAATGGTAAAAAATAATCTTTGCCAGGTATACAGCTGACAGAGGACTAATATCCAGGATATGCAAAGAACACAAAAAATAAATAATAAGAAATCAACCAACCCAATTAAAAATGGGCTATGGGGGCTGGAGGGATGGCTTAGCAGTTAAGGCATTTGCCTGCAAAGCCAAAGGACCCAGATTCAATTCCCCAAGACCTGCATTAGCCAGATGCACAAGGGGGCACACGCATCTGGAGTTTGTTTGCAGTGGCTGGAGGCCCTGGTGTGCCCATTCTCTCTCCCTCCTTCTCTCTCTCTCTCCCCCGCTTTCTTTGTCAAATAAATATTTTTAAAAAAAATGGGCTATGGATCTAAATAGTTCTCAAAAGAAGAAATACAGATGGCATATAAGCATCTAGGGAAATGTTCTAGGACTTCTGGTTAAGATGGCAATGTAGGAACCATGCCAAAGCAGCCTAGGGGAGAAAAAGCCAAAAAAAGAACCCAGCAAAATATACTCTTCTACTAAAAAGTGAGGTGTATAAGAAATTACCAATGGCAGCAGAGAAGTAGGAGAGATCCAGAGCCCACATAGGCAGGCAGAAGCGGCTCCAACAGAGGCAACACCAGGTCCATGGGGCCACAGCTACAAGGATCGGCTTGAGCTGCAGGAAAAGCCAGGTGAGGGGATTTTCCACTCACACCTGAGCTCCTTGCAAACTCAAGAAATGTGAAGGGAGGACCGCAGCGAACAACGGAGGAGCAGATCACAAGGTAGAGGATCATGTGGACCAGCGGGAGAACTAGAGCCACCATCCACATCCTCCCCTCCCCCACCACCAGCGCAAGCACGAGCAAGCACCAGAGACCAGGGGAAGGGAACTCATAGCACCCAGCACCAGCGACCAGAGCAGTGATCGATCCAATGACCCAGCCAGCCTACTTGAACCCACAGTGCACCAAAGAGGGACCCAAGCAGAAGCACAGCATAACTGAGACCAATATCATTCCAAAAGGTAACTGGGATTACAACAGGTCAGTACCTGCCAAATAAGCCTGGTATATAGGCCTGAACTGGAAGTGCTAATTGCACCTTCCATATCAGGATAAATTATAGGTTACATCTGATGAATGGTCGGATTTGCCATTCTTAAATAAGCTATATTTTGGGCTTGTTATTTGTTAGTTCTTGATTTATAGTGACTTTGTTTCCTCTTCTGTTGTATATTAGGGAAGGATCTCACTTGGTCACAAGCTGACGTGGAACCGTCAACAGACCAGAAATCTTAACCTCCTAGTTGACAGGATTAAGGGTATGGGGCCCCACACACCCTAAGGGACAGTGACTTTGTTAGAGGATCTGGTTGTCATAATACCTACTCTTGCATAAATACTCTGTGCTGTTTTTTCATTGAATGTATACATTGTTCAGTTAAATTTTAGAATCTGCCTATATTTTGCTCCACTCAGCCTGACTGAAAACTCTCATAGCAGGCAAACACAACACCTAGGGTCAATTTTGGAGATAATCTAAGAGTCTTAAGAGCCACACCTAGCACCTTAAGCTCCTACCCTGAAGATATATAACATCAGATTGATTGATACATCTAATAATACTGCAGCTAACTAGAAAATCCAAGCATAAAATTAATCCAAGATGCAAAAATATATACATTATAACTCAAGAAACACCAAAAATCAAGACTATATAAATCCACTAAAAAGTATTAATGCATCAGAAATGACCTCCAGTGAGAATGAGTTAGAGGAAATGTCTGGGAAAGATTTCATGAGTATGATTATAAATATGCTCAAAGAATTCAAAGAGGAAATCAAAGTAATCAAAGAAGACACAGGAAACCAATTTAATGAAATAAAGAGGTCAATACAAGACATAAACAAGGAAATAGAAATAATGAAGAAAAACCAGTCAGAATTACTAGCAATGAAGAACACAGTTAATGAAATTAAAAAAAAAAAAAAACTCTGTAGAAAAATCTCACCAGTAGAATGGATGAAGGAGAGGACAGAATATCTAAGATAGAAGACCAGGTGGCAGATCTAATACAGTCCAACAAAGAGAAAGACAAACTAATAGGAAAGTATGAATGAGAATTTCAAGATATTCGGGACACTATGAAAAGATCAAACATAAGAATTCAGGATATAGTAGAAGGAGAAGAATTTCACTCCAAAGGCATAGTAGGCATCTTCAACAAAATCATAGAAGAAAACTTCCCCCAAATTGGGAAAGAGATGCCAATGCAGATACAGGAAGCCATTAGGACACCAAAAAGACAAAACCTGGAAAGAACCTCTCCTCACCATGTGATAATTAAAATACCAAACATACAAACCAAAGAAAATATATTGAAAGCAGTTAGAGGGGAAAAAAAATCAAGTTACCTACAAAGGCAAAGCCCATCAGGATCACAGCAGATTACTCAACACAAACTTTAAAAGCCAGAAGGGCTTGGAGTGATGTATTCCAAGTTCTGAAAGATAACAACTGTCAACCCAGGTTACTTTATCCTGCAAAGCTATCCATTCAAATAGACGGAGAAATAAGGACATTCCAGGACAAAAGCAGGCTAAAGGAATATTTGAAGATAAAACCAGCTCTACAGAAAATACTTGAAAGAATCCTCCATGCTGAAGAGAAAGAAAAGCACACATACAAGGAACCAGGAAAAAATAAACAATACTCAAACACTAGTTAACACAAGAGAGCAAAGGTAAAACAGGAAGAACTACCAAAAAACTGGCAAAAATAAATACAGACCTTTCAATAATATCTCTTAATATCAACGGCCTCAATGCCCCAACCAAAAGACATAGGTTTGCAGACTGAGTTAAAAAGCAGGATCCTTCAATTTGTTGCCTCCAAGAACTCACCTTTCTACAAAGGATGGACAGTATCTTAGGGTGAAAGGTTGGAAAACGGTGTTTCAAGCAAATGGACCTAGAAAACAAGCAGGGGTTGCTATCCTAATATCTGACAAGATAGACTTCAATGCAACATTAGTTAGGAAAGATAAGGAGGGCCCTTTATATTGATTAAAGGCACACTCCAACAGGAGGACATTACAATCCTAAACATATATGCACCTAACATGGGGGCTCCCAGAATCATCAAACAAACACTATTAGAACTAAGGTCACAGATTAACACCAAACACACTTGTAGTGGCTGACTTCAACACCCCACTCTCATCAATTGTCAGGTCATCCTGGCAAAAAATAAACAGAGAGGCATCTGGATTAGATGAGGTCATAGAAAGAATGGACCTAACAGATATCTACAGGACATTTCATCCAAATGCTGCAGAATACACATTATTTTCAGCAGCACATGGAACATTCTCTAAAATAGACCAAATATTAGGACACAAAGCAAATCTTAACAAATACAGGAAAATTGAAATAATTCCTTGCATTCTATCCAACTGCAATGGAATCAAATTACAAATCAATAGCAAGAAAATGTATAGAGCATACAGAAAATCATGGAAAATAAACAATACACTACTAAATGATGAATGGGTCAATGAAGAAATCAAGAAATCAAACAATTCATAGACTCAAATGATAATGAGAACACAACATATCAAACATTTGGGACACAATGAAGGCAGTCCTAAGAGGGAAATTTATAGCTTTAAGTGCCTATATTAAGAAATTAGAAAGGTCAAAAGTAAACGACCTAATGCTTCACCTTAAAGCCTTGAAAAAAGAAGAAAAAGGCAAACCGAAAATCAGTAGATAGAAGAAAAAATAAAGATTAGGGCAGAAATTAATGAAATAGAAACCAAAAAAAACAATCCAAAGAATCAATGAAACAAGGGAGCAGAGCAGAGGACTTAAGGGGAGGTTTTTTTATATATGTAAATTCTTTAAAACTGCTCAGACAAGCTCCGTGGACAGCTCTGTTCCACTACACAGGCAAGCTCTGTGGACGGCTCTATTCCACAGCCCAGCTCTGGTGAACTGGCGTCTTTCAAACTGTGAGCACAAATGAATCATTGCTTCCTTGAGTTGTTAATGTCAGGTATTCTGTCACAGCACGGGGAGAAGCTCATTAATCTCCCATACTCTACACCTCTTTTCTTTCCAAACACTTCTTTTTCAGTAAAATATTTTATTTATTTATTCATTTGAGAGAAAGAGCGAATGGGCATGCCAGGGCCTCCAGCCACTGCAAACGAACTCCACATGAAGGGGCCACCTTGTGTATCTGGCTTACGTGGGACCTGGGGAATTGCACCGGGTCCTTTGGCACTGCAGGCAAATGCCTTAACCGCTAAGCCATCATCTCCAGCCCCCAAACACTTCTTTATTTAATACAGTATTTTAATTATTTTTATTTATTTGAGAGAGAGAAAGAAAGAAGAATGGATGCACCAGGGCCTATAGCCACTGAAACAAACTCCAGATGCATGCGTCACCTTGTACATCTGGCTTGCGTGGGTACTGGGGACTTGAACCTGGGTCATTAGGCTTCACAGGCAAGTGCCTTAACCACTAAGCCATCTCTCCAGCCCCAAACACTTCTTTGCTCACACTCTTTGTCCTGACTGAGTCTGTCCCTGTCTCCTTCACGAACAGAACAATTCCCTGAGGGCTGGAACTGGCTTTCTTCATTTCGGCTCTATTTTCAATGCTCAGATCATGGTAGGAACATGAGATCATTCTGGGGTAAATGATGCTTCTCACACTGTATTGAGATTTATTTAGGTTTATTATTAGTACTTAGTATTATTAGTATTTAGATTCATCCTACTTCTTTGTCTTAAGAAGCTGGCAATTTAAAACCATCAGTACAATTTCCATGCAGCGTGCCCAGCTCTTCAAGTCGCCCCGAGGCTATGCACAATACACCCTCCTTTGACCCAGTACAGTTGGAGGTTGTGAAGAGGAAGGAAACGGGACTGACGGCCATGGCCAGGAAAGCCAGTGAAGGGAACTTCAAACTCCGTCCTCCCGAATCCTCCCTGTCCCTGGCTTCCTGCCTGCCTCGGGTAAATACCCTCTCTCCCACCCATGCCACACTGGCACCCGCCATAAACAACTGCTTTTCTTCAATGCTGCCTTTCCCAATGCCAAGAGTCCGTGGTATCCAAGACCATGGCCAATATGGAATGCATCCTAGGTCATAATGCCCGTTCCCTTGGCCACAACCATTGCATCACAGAGAGGAAGGGCACAAGAGGGACTGTGACTGCCCAGTATGTCCATTAGTCCTCAAACTCAGGACGAGTGTGGATGTGAGTTTTGGGACGACTTATTCGGCGAGTAGCTGAACTATTCGAGAGTTGCAGTGAAGGCGGTAGAAATATTGTGAGCTGAGACAGCGTGTCACTGGACAGCATCTAGAAGGGGCAAAGCCCCGGCGTCCAGGACCTCTGGAGACAGAGAGAAACTCTCCGGTGCAGAGCTTTCCAACAATGAGCGGCAGAATATTGCACTACTGTGTGAGCCCGCGGAGACGGGCAAATCCGTTCTCTGAGCCCAGCGGTAACGTATTGATCGCAGCCCAGGATGCTAAACTCCTGTGGATGGCCCCGGCCAGCAGAAGAAGCCAGGGTGATCTCCAGCCAAACCAGATAGCAGCCACTGCCATTGACCAACACGGAGTGATGAAACCCAGCCACCTGCCCAGGCTTGCAGCAACTGGAGCGATGCCGGCCTCCGACCATCACACTCTGCTGTCGGCAATAACCATCCAGAAACTCGGCATTGGATTCAAGAACCTGTGTGAGGACGGGGGCACGACTGAAGACCAGCACAGAAGCCCCTGTCTTACCGGACCCTCCCACAAGAAGTTGGGGTCCGGTAGTGCCAAACTGGAGCCACTGACAACATTGCAGGGCGAGGTCACAGGCAAGAGAGTGGTCCTGCTTGACAAGGCCAACACACACACGGCAAAAGATCAGACGCCCTGCTTGAGCCGGCAGCCGGGGAAGCACAGGCTGACCACTAAAGGCCGGTCACTTCAGCAGCCCACGAACACCAAAGAGGCGGGGAAGCGCCGCTGGGAAGGAGGGGGAGACAGAGAAGAAAGGGGCTGGCCAAAAGTCAAGGACAGAGCCTGGGGCCAAATACGCCACCTCAAGGGACACTTGCTAACCGGTGTCGAGAGCCTGCCCAGAGGCAGGCAGCCAGTGCAGCCAAGTGGGCAGAAGCTGCAAGTGGAGTCGCAGCCACCAAGGAAGAAGCACGTGGACAAAGAGAGCAGTGGCAAGGGCAGTGAGCCACCCACCCAGACTCGACAAGCGCAAAGCAACTCCTTACTGCTAAGGAGGAAGAAGAGCCAGGAGACGAGGAGCTCCGCGAAGGACCAGTCGCAGACGCAGCCCAGAATGTGCCCGAGGAAGCCCCAGCCTCTGGCTCAGGATCATCAAGAAGCTCAGAAGAGACCCCCAATAACCTGTAGGCTGAGTCCCAGTGGGGAACAGTGGAGTCCAGTGATTCTGGGTACGCCCGTGATGGCAGCCGGGCGGGCACACAAGAACCGAAACGTTAAAGAGGAAGAACGTTCAACCCTGAACTATGGTGTGGGAGGGTCAGGAAATGCCCACCCTAAGTTCTAAGACGAAAGGACTGGTTCCTGGGAGTCCTGGGCCGCAGGTCGGCCTTCATTCCCAGGCCCATAAGAAAGCGCTGCATAGAAGGCAGCGCTGCCTGGGCTCTCGCAAGGGACCCCAGAGAAAAAGGACGTGGACCCCAGTCTGAGGTAGGCATCTCGCCTACTGGGGAGACACCACATGTGACATCTGCCAGCCAGCTAAACCTTGTCTAGGTGTGCCTTGAGAATCTCTCCCTAAACTATTGTAGATTTTAAAAATAAATAAACCTAGAAGTATTACCAGAAAGGAAATTTATTAAAGTGAAATAGTAAAACAATGAGCAAGTGAAGTTTGGGTTATTGCTTGGGCCATTACTTGTAAATGTGTGGTTGTATTCAATAATGTAGCCTGGGGCCTCTCTTTCTGAGTAACAAAATATTGGTCACTTATTTGTTATTGACATATTACTTTGAGGAAAAAATTCAAAACATCAGTCAGCAGGGAAAGATGTGTACACAAGAACAAATGTACTCACACAGGAGCCTCTACCTGCACATGTTGTGCTCACAGGAGCACCCACACAGACGCCAAAGAAAAGAAAACTGTACGTGCAGTGTTCAGCACTGTCCACCTCTGAACCATGTAACTGGATGATTAGGTTTCTCTGTGATAAGATTTTTATAATTCAGTTAAAGATATAATCTTTGCTTATTTATGCTGCTATAAAAATAACAGCTTTCCTTTCGTTGGGCTTCGGGCATGGAATCGGCTTCCAGGGGAGTTGAAATGCTCCCTCGTGGCTTCCCAGCGGGTGTGGATGCCAGAAGCCGCAGCAGAGCCCCTCCAAGGGCACCGGGCACTGAGGGCGCCCTGTCGTGCCTGAACGGAGCCTTCCCAGGAGGAAGCGGCCTGTGTGGCCTGGGTCCCTGCCAGGCTGCAGAGTGTAGACAGGGGGCACCTGTCTTCTCCATAGCTTCCTGTCTTCATCTAGGAAGTCTTTTCTCCTGGAAGCCAGAGCTGGGTTTTCTGTGCGGGGAAACAAGGGCATGAGGACCTAAAGGGGCTTGGCTCTGGTTAGGCTTCAGGGTTGCAGAGGCCAGCGAGGGCTCCCCGGGGGAAGGGCTGGCAAAGGGCGAACGTCAGGCTGCTGTCCTGCTCCCCGCCAGCCCCCGGGGGCGTCGTAGCCCATGCTTTCCTGAGCGGCACTTTTGGGGTGCGCAAAGCCGGGCCATGGCAGGTAGGAGGCCTGCAGATGCACGTTGTTGCCGGCCAGTGTCCAGCAGGTTTCTGTCAGTGCAAGGGCCCCGTGAGCCCCTGAGACCATGGTCAGAGGGCAGTGAGGAGCTGTGCGCACACACACACGCACACACCTGCACACACACACACACGCACACTCCACGTTCACAGGCTCTGGATACAGAAGACAGGCGAGAAGGCATTTCCCCGGTTTGCTCCTGGAGAAGAGCTTGCAAGGTCGGTAGAAACTGGAAGCAAAGGAGTACTCGGGTCCGTGTCATCTGAATATTGTCAGAGTAAGAGATCCTGGGGCCGCGGGGAGCCGTGTTCCTTACTTTAAATCCCACAATACTGTGGTATGTGGTCAGTTTTCTTTTAAAATGTTTTCTTTTTATTTATTGAGAGAAAAGGGGAGGGAGTGAGGGGAGAGAGAGAAAGAGGGAGAATATGAACGGGCATGCTTGGGCCTTCAGCCATTGCAAAGGAACTCCAGATGCATGCACCACCTTCTGCCCCTGGCTTATGTGGGTCCTGAGGAATCATACAGAAGTTCTTTGACTTTGCATGCAAGTGCCTTAACCACTGAGATATCTCTCCAGCCCTGGTCAATTTTTAAGTATCAAAAGAATTAAATACAGTTTAAAAATTTTTAGTTTCAAGCTGATTTATCCTAAGTATATTAGCTACATTTTTTATGAGACAAAGAAATCACTTTTTACAAGGCATTGAATGATTTACTAAAGAAAATTCAACCCATGAACTCCATACTATTTATTTTAGAGGGAGGTGGAGAGAGAGAGAGAGAGGGAGAGAGAATGGGCACACCAGGTCCTCCAGCCACTGCAAACGAACTCCAGACATGTGTGCCCCTTGTGCATCTGGCTTACATGGGTCCTGGAGAGTCAAACCGGGATCCTTTGGCTTTGCAGGCAAATGCCTTAACTGTTAAGCTATCTCTCCAATCCTTAAGTAGATTATAAAGGACTGCAAAACATGCTGATTTTAAAAACTATTTTATTTATTTATTTGAGAGACAGAAACAGAGAAAATGGGATGCCAGGGTCTCCTGCCACTGCAAACAAACTCCAGACACATGCAGCATTGTGTGCATCTGGCTCACATGGGACCTGGGGGTCAAACGCGACCTATCAGGCTGTGTACACAAATGCCTTTAATGGCTGAGCCATCTCTCCAGCCCCACAAGCTGATTTTTAAATTAGTTCACTTTCTAGGCAGCAAGTGCCCTTTGCAAACCCAAGTATTTACAGGGTATTGACAAAGAAATGGGGAACAGTTTTCTTTGAATTTGCATGTGTGTGGCGAGGAACACACATGCATGTGTAGGTGAGTGTGCACATGTGTGTGTGTGTACTCTTGTGGAGACCAGAGTGAACACTGATTTTCTCCCCAGTGTCTCTACATCTTGCCTTTTGAGCTAGAGTCTCTTGAACCTGGAGCTCATGGATCAGGCTAGACGGGCTGCCTCCCCTCCGCAGCGCTGGGATTGCAGGCACACGCCTCTGGGCTGGGCTGTCACTTTTGTGTCTGAGGCCTTGAACTTGGATCCTCGTGCTTCTGCAGCAACCTCTGTACTGACTGAGGCGTTTCCTCACCATGGGCAGACAAGTTTACGTTAAGTACGTAGCAGAGTCGGTGTGGAATAATGCAGCCAAGCGGATGAAGTACCCGACACTAACGAGGAAACAGTGTTACAAAAATTGATGACAGCACAAAGCAAATCAAAAGATAGCCGTGTTCACCGGCTGGAAGAATTAATGTTGTTAAAACGTCCATGCTACTCAAGACAATGTGTAGACTGATAAAGTCCCTATTGCCATTCACTGACGATGAGACTGGGGAATTGCTGGGTCTCACAACCTAGCAGCTCCGGGTTGAGGTAGAGACCCTGTGTTAAGGAAGTGCGCAGTTGAGTAACAGCGACGGGCACCCGAAGGTCTCCTCTGGCCACTGCAAGCCCGTGTATGACACACATGGCCACTTGTGCACATGCCACATATAACACACCACGCATATCCTACACACATGCACGCACAAATATGATCGAGTGAATGCGATGGATGTTGGACAACCGGAAAGGGCCCATGCATGGCTTCTGGATACTGCTACCTTATGACTGATGTGCCTCCGGCCACCAAGGCCAGGAAGTGGGAAGACTGGTTACAGAGGGAGACGCCACATCTTCCACACCCACCAGTCCTTCTCCGCATGGCGATGGTGCTTGCACATCTGTGGTGGTTCTTGTGTTTATTTTAACTCTCTGTGTGATACTGATGCCAAGATGAGACCATTGACCCACTGGATATCTCCATCTATACAGACCCAGTCAGGTCGGTAACTAGGTACGTTAGTGGTATGACCAGTCTAATCTTTGAATCCCATTGACTCTTCTGACCAATTATGCATCAACTTCTGTTCCCTGGTCCTTGTTTAATATGTCTGTCTAATTTTCTCCATCCCCAAAGGGATAAGGAATCCTTGTTCTGCACAACAACCAATGAGGGAACTGAGAACTCCTTAAAAATGAAGAGCTACTTGTTTGCCCACCAGAAGTAGGTGGCAAAAGCCTGTTGCTGAACAGTCCACATGCTTGGGCTTCAGGTCACTGAGAAATCAAGCTGGCGCTGAGCTGGAAGTCTCCTCCCTGCTGACTAGCTGTCAGGATGCTGCAAAGACCGATGCAGGCTTTGGGGGGAGAAAAGTCATCAATGGTGGCCATCAGTGGACCACACAAGCTTTACAGCTGGCCAGCCAGGGCAAATGCACCAGCTGACACAATGGTGACATGTCTGTTATGGGAGAAACCAACTGCTCTCTGTTTGGACTTCAGGCATACTCCGCAGTCAGAAATTCCTGCTGGTATGGAAAACCTAATCAGAAGTCTATGGTTCGCGAGGTTATAAGCCCTTGCAGAGTAACGACTACAGTTGTCTTGCTAAACAGATATATTATGCCCGCCTAACTTCCCTCTAGATACTTGTGTTTATGCTCATATATTAAGGCTACTATCACTTTTGGCAAGAGAAACTTCTCAGATGCAAGTGACCACTGGGGCGACTCAAATCTCACGAAAGTGCTGAGAAGTGACAGTGGAGTTCAGCACTAAGTGAGACATCTATCTCTCTTATACCCTCTGTTGCAGACAGCTTCACATTGCTGGGATGAACATCCAAACCGGGCACAGTTTAGGGGAGCAAGGGGTGTATTTCCAGCTTAGAGATCCTGACAGAAGAAGGTATTTCCACACATCCAAGTAGACAGAAGCTACCAAACAGCTTGTAAAAAAAATAAAAAGCCAGGCGTGGTGGCACATGCCTTTAATCCCAGCCCTTGGTTGGGAGGCAGAGGTAAGGAGGATCGCCATGAGTTCAAGGCTATCCATAGACTACATAGTGAATTCCAGGTTAGCCTGGGCTAGAGTGATACCCTACCTTGAAATTAAAAAGAAAAAAAAAAGGCTGGAGAAATGGTTTAGCAGTTAAGCACTTGCCTGTGAAGCCTAAGGACCCCGGTTTGAGGCTCGGTTCCCCAGGACCCATGTAAGCCAGATGCACAAGATGGCACATGCATCTGGAGTTCATTTGCAGTGGCTGGAGGCCCTGGCATGCCCATTCTCTATCTATCTGCCTCTTTCCCTCTCTGTCTGTTGCTCTCAAATAGATAAATAAAAAAGAAACAAAAAAAAAACTTAAAAAAAAAAAAAGGTTGTAAAAACCAAATTCAGGGGCTGGAGAAATGGCTTAGGGTTAAGCGCTTGCCTATGAAGCCTAAGGACCCCGGTTCGAGGCTCGATTCCCCAGGACCCACGTTAGCCAGATGCACAAGGGGCACACACATCTGGAGTTCGTTTGAGGTGGCTGGAGGCCCTGGCGCGCCCATTCTCTCTCTTTCTCTATCTGCCTCTTTCTCTCTCTGTCTGTTACTCTCAAAAAAAAAAAAAAAAAATTCAGTGCTGCAGAGATTGCTTAGTGTTTAAGGCATTTGCCTGCGAATCCTAAGGACCCAGGTTCATTTCTCCAGGTCCCATGTAAGCCAGATGCACAAGGTGGCACATATGTCTGGAGTTCATTTGCAGTGGCTAGAGGCCCTAGTGCGCCCATTCTCTCTCTCTCTCTGTCAAATAAATCAATATTAAAATTTACTACATAGCTGGGTATGGTGGCACACACCTTTAATCCCAGCACTCGGGAGGCAGAGGCAGGAAGATCGCCAAGAGTTCGAGGCTACCCTGAGACTACATAGTGAATTCCAGGTCAGCCTGAGCTAGAGTGAGACCCTACCTTGAAAAACCAAAAAAAAAAAAAAAAAAAAAATTTACAACATAAAAAACCCAAATGCATTAAGCACAAATGGGCCAGTAGGCATCCTTAGCATGTTTGTTGTTGGTATCTAGGAAAGCTACTGATTTCTGTGTTTATTTTCTATGCTGCTATGTGGCTAAAAGTGTTCATCCAGTCTAACAGTTTGCTGGTAGAGAGTCTTTATGGTCCTTTGTGTATAGAATCATATCATCTTCAAATAATGGTAATTTGATCTCTTCCTTTCCTTATTTTTGAGAGAGAGAGAGAGAGTTGGCATGCCAGGGCCTCAGCCACTGCAATTGAACTCCAGATGTTTGTGCCATCTAGTGGGCATGTCCAACCTTGTGCTTGCCTCACTTTTGTGCATCCAGCTTGCGTGGGATCTGAAGAATTGAGCATGGGTCCTTAGGCTTTGAAGGCAAGCACCTTAATCACTAAGCCATCTGTAAACCCCTTGTCTGGATTTTTTGTTTCTTGTGTTATAATGTAGAAATTTTTGCATCTTGGATTAACTTGATGCTTAGGCTTTCTAATTATCTTCGGTATTCTTAGATGTGTAAATGCAACTTTGTATATCTCCAGGGTAGGAGCTTAAGGTGCTGGGTGTGGCTCTTAAATGACTCCCAGAGTAACAGTAGAAGTGACCCTAGGTGTTGGGTTTGCGGGCTATGCAAGTATTCTAGTAGGCTGGGTGGAACAAAATACAGGCAAATTCTAAAATTCTACTGAAGAATATACACAACAATCAAAACCAGCATGGAGTATTTATGTAAGAGTGGGCATTAAAACAAGCAGATAATCTAGCAAAGTCACAGTCCCTAAGGGCGTGTGTTGCCCCACACCCTTAATCCTGTCAACTGGAGGGTTAAAACTTCTGGTCTGTAAAGGGTGCCAGGTCAGCCTGGGGGGGGGGTGAGACCCTGCCCCCAAGAATGACAGCAGAAGAAGACAAAGATGCTTTAAATCAGGAAGCAACAAAAGACAATCCCAAAATACAGCTTACTTAAGAATGCCAAGCCCGACATCATTCAAATCTAACACATAACCTGCCCTGACATGGAAGGTATGATTAGTACTTCCTATGCAGGCCTATATACCGGGTTTGGGGGCAGGTAATGAGCTGGTGTAAGTAGCCCGTTACCTTTTGGGATTGCTTTGGTCTCCCCTGTGCTGTGCTCCTGCTTACTTGGGTCCCTCTTTACTGTGCTGTGGGCTCAGCTAGGCTGGCTAGGTGGGTGGGTGCACTGCTCTGATCACCTGTGCTGGGTGCTGTGTAGGTGAGTTCCCTTCCCCAGGTCTCCAGGGGGTCACTGGCACTGGCGTTTGAGGGAGGGCAGGCTGTGGAGGGTGCCTGAACTTGTACTGGAGCTGTGTAGCTGGTCCCCATGAGCCTATCCTCAGGAACCACTTTCTGACTTTGTAAGGAGGCTGGTGTGATTGGCGAGTTTCCCCACCTGGGTTCTCCTCCTGTGGCCCAGACATGTGGCTCTTCCCAGAGGCCGGGACTGGGACCCGTGATTCTGGCTGGGTCTCTCCTGCTTCTCTGCTGTGGCTGACAATACCTTATACACCTTCACTTTTTGGTAGAAGAGTGTACTGTGGTTTTTCCGCTTATTTCTTCTCCTAGGCTGCTTTGGCATGGCTACTACACAGCATTTATTTATTTTATTTTTTGGTTTCTTCGAGATAGGGTTTCGCTCTGCCCAGGCTGACCTGGAATTCACTATGTAGACTCAGAGTGGCTTTGAATTCATAGCGATCCTCCTACTTCTGTCTCCCAAGTACTGGATTAAAGGTGTGCGCCACCACGCCCAGGCCTCTACACAGCTATCTCAAATGGAAGTCCCAGGATAGTCTTTTTAAAAATATTTTATTTATTTATTTATTTATTTGAGAGACCAAGACATATGAGAGACAGAGAGAGAAAGAGGCAGACAGAGAAAGAGAATGGGCGTGCCAGGGCCTCCAGGCACTGCAAGCAAACTCTAGATGCGTGCATCTGGCTTCATGCGGGACCTAGGGAATTGAACCTAGGTACTTTGGCTTTGCAGGCAAGCGTCTTAACTTCTAAGCCATCTCTCCAGTGCCCCCAGGATAACCTTAAACTCACAATAATCCTTCTATGTCAGCCTCCCAGGTGTGAATTGCTCTGCCCAGTTTATGTTATATTCTTTTATGTTTAGTGGGGGATGCACCAGGGCCTCTAGCCACTGTAAACGGAACACAAGATACTTGTACCATTTTTTTTTTTTTTTTGGTTTTTTCGAGGTAGGGTCTCACTCTAGCCCAGGCTGACCTGGAATTCACTATGGAGTCTCAGGGTGGCCTCGAACTCACGGCGATCCTCCTACCTCTGCCTCCCGAGTGCTGGGATTAAAGGTGTGCGCCACCACGCCCGGCTACTTGTACCATTTTTTTGCATCTGGTTTACAAGGGCAGCTTTGGATATGAACACGGATAGGCTGGCTTTGCAAGCAAAAGCCTTTATGTGCTGAGCCATCTTCCTAGCTCTTACATTCATGATTGATTGTTTGTTTTTTGAAGTAGACTCTAGGTCTGGCCCAGGATGACCTAAAATTCATTATGTAGTCTCAGGTTGCCCTTGAACTCACAGCAATCCTCTTACCTCTGCCTCTTGAGTGCTGGGATTAAAGGCATGCTCCACCACACCCAGCAGAGGGAGAGATTGAGAATGGGTGCACCAGGGCCTCTAGCCACTGCAAACAAACTCCAGACACATGTGCCACTTTGCGCATCTGATTTACATGGGACCTGGAGAGTTGGACATGGGTCCTCAGGCTTTGGAGGCAAGCGCCTTAACCACTAAGCCATCTCTCCAACCCCAGATCATATATATATATATATATATATATATATATATATATATTTGTTCATTTTTGTTTTTCAAGGCAGGTCTCACTCTAGCTCAGGCTGACCTGGAATTCACTATGTAGTCTCAGGGTGGCCTTGAACTCATGGTGATCCCCCTACCTCTGCCTCCTGAGTGCTAGAATTAAAGGCATGCACCACCATGCCCAGTGCAGCTATTACATTCTTAAGGAAATGAAACTAGACAAGAAGCATGATAGAGTTAGAACCAGTCATGTGTGGAGGCAAGTGGAGAGAGAGAGAGAGAGAGAGAGAGAATCCAGGGGCTAGAGAGATGGCTTAGTGATTAAGGCACTTGCCTGCAAAGCCTAAAGACCCAGGTTCAATTCTCCAGGTCCCACATAAGCCAGATGCACAAGGTGGCGTGTGCATCTGGAGTTTGTTTGCAGTGGCTAGAGGCCCTGGTGCACCCATTCTGTCTGTCTGTCTCTCTCTCTCTCTCTCATCCCTCCCTCTCTTTCTCTCCCTCTGTCTGTCTCTAATAAATAATTTTAAAAAAAGAAAGAGAGAGAGAGAGACTCCAAAGTCTCTAGCTACTGCAAAAGAACTCCAGCCGCATGTGCCACTTTGTATGCCTGGCTTTACATGGGTACTGGGGAATCTAACCTGGGTTATCAGGCTTTGCAAGCAAGTACCTTTAACCATGAGTCATCTCCCCAGCCCACTGCTGAATTTCTTTTTCTTTTTTTTTTTTTTTTACATGTGAAAGGTTTATTAAGATACAATAACTTTTTTGCCCATGTTTTATGTGGGGGATTTATTAAGAATTTAAAGAGCAAAAATAAGAGTATTAGGACCTAAAAACAAGAGCAAAACAAGAGCTTGGGAAACAGAAAATGGTGTGACTTGTATGGGAAATATGTTGAGGAACTTTTGGACTCCACCCATCACATGGGGTCAGCAGTTCACCTGAGAATACTTGGAAGTGTTTGCTTGGGGACACTTTCTCCCTTCTTCCTGCTATGCAGGACAAAAGGGCATAGTCCAAATGGCCACTGGACTCCTGCTATGAAATCAGTGTCTGTTGCAGTCGGGTTCGCATTGCTGGTAGAAATCACCCAACCAAGAGCAGCTTGTGGGGGGAAAAAGAGGCTTATTTTGGCTTACAAGCTCAGGGGGAAGCTCCATTATGGCAGAGAAAATGATGGCATGAGCAGAGGGTGGACATCATCCCCCTGGCCAACATAAGGTAGACAATAGCAACAGGAGAGTGTGCCAAACACTGGCAAGGGGAAACTGGCTATACCTCCCATAAGCCCGCCCCCAACAATACACTGCCTCCTAGAGTGTTAATTCCCAAATCTCCAATCATCTGGGAACCTAGCATTCTGAACACCTAAGTTTATGGGGGACACCTGAATCAAAGCACCACATTCCACCCCTGGCCCCCATAAACTGATAACCATCCATGATGTAAAGCACTGCTGAATTTCTTGAGAGAAGGACCAGAACATGCAAGACATTTGATATATCTATGTGATATTTGATATGAAATGGAAATAGCAGAAGAGAATAAAACCAGTAAATTTAAGTAAATCTCAAATATCACTGGTCAGGAAACGCATACACTTAAGAGAGGAAACACTGCTGTCAGCTGACGTGAAGTCCTGCTGGCCCAAGGGTCCTGGGTGACACATGGATCGGTCACATCGGCTTTTTGTGCCTTTCATTTCTTTGATTTGCTTCAAGAGATTTGGCAGTTTTCCTGTTTCGGTTGCCTTGTCTTCCTGGCTTATGAAAGATGGTTGCTTTGAATATATTTCAGGAACCAAATGGAGCGTCATCTAATTGTGGGTCTTTTTCTTTCTCAGGTCCTCTAGTGCTCTTGGTGGGTTGTACAAAAGAGCTTGGAATTCTGGCCAGTCCTGGATGAAACGCTCCTTCTCTCACCCCTGCTTCCTGCGCTGTTTCCTGGCCTTCCTGCAAGCACAAGAACCTTCCCTTTCAGTGAGCGGAAGACACTTCACACATCAACCAGCCTCCTGGGCAGTGACCAGGCCTAGTTGCCCACCCCCCTCCACATTCACACTGGAGAAGGTGACAGCTGCCACCCTGCCTGGTCAGCAGTGGCTGCAAGAGGCCTTTTGATTTAGGAGATGTTAAAATGGGGACAAAATATGCAGCCTAGAATGGATGAATCAGTGTGTTGAAGGGAAAAGCAAAGTCAGAAAATTACTATTTATGGAGACAGAGGAAGTCTTACATACATGCATAATTTGTGCTGAAAATAAACAGGGATGTATTTCAGGGACATAGAAGAAAATTAGGGAACAGGTCAAATGAAAATATCATAGTATGTCTAAAGTAAATGCATTATGCTTGCTGGAGGTCACTGCTCACTAACCTGATAAGAAGTGGGGTGGCTTCCCCTCCCACGGAGTGACACAGTGGTGGAAGCTGGCAGATGCTCAGCAAAACGGCACATATAACACCGGCTTCTTGTGTTTATTACCAACTTTTTCCTGAGCGCCAGCTTAATCCATGTTTATTATACAGTTAACTGACATGAATTGTGTGTCACACACAATTTACAAATAGTATTCAATATGTAATCTTCTTTTAAAGAACTTTCTAAAAAATTATTTATTTGCAAGCAGAGAGAAAGTGGGAATGAGCACTCCAGGGCCTCGTGTCACTAGAAATAAACTCCAGACACATGCGCCACTTTGTGCATCTGGCTTTATATGGGTATTGGTGAATTGAACCTGGGTGGTTAGGTTTTGAAGGCAAGTGCCTTCAGCACTGAGCAATCTCTCCAGCCATGAAGAATTACTTTTTTGGGGGGGGGTGTTCAAGGTAGGGTCTCACTCTAGCCCAGGCTGACCTGGAATTAACTGTGCAAACTTGGGGTGGCCTTGAACTCACAGCAATCCAACTACCTCTGTCTCTCAAGTGCTGGGATTAAAGGTATGCGCCACCATGCCCGGCTTCTTCTTCTTCTTTTTTTTTTTTTTTTTTTTTTTTTTGGAGGTAGGGTCTCACTCTAGCCCAGGCTGGCCTGGAATTCACTATGTAGTCTCAGGGTGGCCTCAAACTCACAGCAATTCTCCTACCCTCTGCCTCGAGTGCTGGGATTAAAGGCATGTGCCACCATGCCTGGAAAAATCTTATTTTCTTAAAAAAAAGTTATTTATTTGCAAGGGGAGAGGGTGGGAATAGGCACATCAGGGCCTCTTGTCACTAGAAATAAACTCGATGCATGAGCCATTTTGTACATTTGGCTCTACATGGGTACAGGGGAATCAGACTCGGGCTGTCGGGCTTAGCAAGCACCTTTACTGCCACCTCTTCAGCTTCAGTATGTAATATGCTTTTTTTGTTTGTTTGTTTGATTTTCAAGGTAGGGTCTCACTCTAGCCCTAGGCTGACCTGGAATTCACTATGGAGTCTCAGGGTGGTCTCAAACTCATGGCGATCCTCCTACCTCTGCCTCCTGAGTGCTGGGATTAAAGGCGTGCGTCACCACACCTGGCTCAATATGTAATATTCTTTTTTTTTAATTTTTTTGTTATTTTATTTATTTGAGAGAGACAGACAGAGAGAGAAAGAGGCAGAGATAGAGAGAGAGAGAGAAAAATGGACGCGCCAGGGCCTCCAGCCACTGCAAATGAACTCCAGATGTGTGCACCCCCTTGTGCATCTGGCTAACGTGGGTCCTGGGGAATCGAGCCTCAAACCAGGGTCCTTAGGCTTCACAGGCAAGCGCTTAACCACTAAGCCATCTCTCCAGCCCACAATATGTAATATTCTGACCAATCAATTGGTTCTCACAGAACACCTCTGTTGATTTTTCCCCACTCCATGACCCTAACCAATCCACGGTTGTGCTTGACAAATTAGTACAGTTCTGACATGTGTGTTGGTTGGTATTTTGTTTGCATCCATGAAAAGGGCCAATGTGAAAGAATACAGACATGTTGGAATGCCACCCATTGTCAGTGATGCAAATGGTTTCACCAAGTTGGGTAAAACAGTTTTCTAACATTCGAGGAATATTTCCTCGGTGTTTTGTATTACACAAAAAATTACAACAGCTATCGGTATCAAACCCTTCAATTTTATATTAACATGTTCCCACCACATTCTAAATGCTAGTCAACAAAATGATAGATTAAGCCAGTGCCAACTGCTGTGTTATAATTACTTGTGTCTTGGCCAATTTCAAATTATCAGTGTGATCTGACTGAAGGTGGAGTTGGGAAGGTATGAGCAGTACACAACACTGCATATGTTTTCCTTGTAGAGATGGACACAGGGAAGTAAATAGACGAACACTGTAGGCAACAGTGAAAAGCTCCAATACTTACTGAGAGGCTATTTCTTTTAGTGTTTTTGATCTTAAGTATAATCTGTTTAACTATAAGCCTACTTTTTTGGAGGGGGGTGGTTAAGGTAGGGTCTTACTCCAGCCCAGGCTGACCTTGTGGAACTTACTCTGTAGTTCCAGGTTGGCCTCGAATTCACAGTGGCCCACCTGCCTCTGCCTACTGAGTGCTGGGATTAAAAACGTGTGCCACGAAAATAAAAAAAAAAAAAAAACAAAAACATGTGCCACGAAGTCCAGCTTCTACTGTTTCTTAAAAATATTTTAAATTTATTTGTATGCAGAGAGAGAGAGAGAGAGGGAATATGGGTACGCTAGGGCTTCTAGCCACTGTGAACGAACCCCAGATGCCTGTGCCACTTTGTGCATTTGGTTTTATGTGGGTACTGGAAAACTGAACCCCGGTGGTTAGACTTCGCAGGCAAGCACCTTCCCCACTGAGCCATCTCTCCAGCCTCTTCCCTGTAAGTCTACTGTTTATAAGGCTGCACTTAGCAAATGCTCACAAAATCCCTCAAGTTTAGCTGTCAGTTCTTGTAAGCCTTGTGAACCTCCACTTCGGAGCCAAACAACTGGAGGTTTTAAATTAACTTTACCAGTGCCTTGTTCTCTAACCATGGATAATGCACTTAGCCTCTTCAAGCCCAGTTATTTCTACACAAGGCTAATGACACCTATATCAAAAAGAGTAAGATGAGAAGACAAAGTTTGAAAAGTGTCAAAATAAACACAAAGTAAGGACAGAATATTATTTCCCTTCTAGTCTTTCTTTTGTCCAAATCCATCTGGATACTTCTTTTTAATTTTTTAAATATATTTTATTTATTTATTTGTAAGGAGAGAGAGAGAATGGACATACCAGCCCCTGCAAATGAACTCCAGATGCATGTGCTACTCTGTGCATCTGGCTTTACCTGGGTACTGGGCAAATGAACCTGGGTCGTTAGGCTCTGCAGGCAAGCACCTTAACCAATGAGCCATCTCTCTAGCCCCCAAAATACTGCCTTTTAAACTTATCTTCCCGGACAGACACATTACTGTGCCAGTTCTGCGACTTTAAAGAGGTGTTAAGATCATGTTTATAATCCTAATGTGCCTGCAGAAACGGGAGGCGGAGTCAGGAGAGTCACAGAGCTGTGGACCCGTCAGCCTGGCGTTCACAGCAGCGAAAGCGAGAGTGACTCTCCCAAACAGAGTGGAGGGACGGACACCCTGAAGTTGTCCTTTGACCTTCACACTCACACCATGGCACATTGCGCCCATGTGGGATTGTATTCAATACAGAGAGAGAGAGAGAGAGGGAGAGAATGAGATAACTATTATCAAAATCCACATTCTAGCACTGGGGAGGCTGAAGCAGGAAAATGCTGAGTTTGAGGCCAACCTAGGACACACAGTGAGGTGCTGACTTCAAAACAAAACACGTGGGGCTGGAGAGATTGCTCAGTGGTTAAGCCCCTTGCCTTCAAAGCCTAGTGACCTGTGTTTGATTTTCAGTGCCCACGTACAGCCAGTTGCACGAAGTGGTGCATGCATCTAGAGTTCGTCTGCAGTGGCTGGAGGCCCTGGCGTGCCCATTCTCTTTCTCTCTGTCTCCTCTATATCTCTCTCTGCTTGAAAATAAATAAAAACACAGGGGTTGGAGAGATGGTTAAGTGGTTAAGGTGCCCGCCTGCAAAGCCTAATGGACTCGAGTTCAGTTCCCCAGTACCCACATAAAGCCAGATGCACAAAATGGCACGTGCACCTGGAGTCTGTTTGTAGCAGCTGGAGGCCCTGGCACTCTCATTCTGTCTGTAGCCAGGCACGGTGGTGCGTACCTTTAATCCCAGCATTGGGGAGGTAGAGGTAGGAGGGTTGCCAGGAGTTTAAGGCTACCCTGTGACTTCATACTGGATTCCAGGTCAGCCCGGTCTAGAGCAAGACCCTACCTTGAAAAGAGAAAAAAAAAAAAAAAAAAAAAAAAAAAAAAAAAAACCAACCACAAAGTCCACATCTTACAATCTGATTTTGACATTCCTCCCCTGGGGGTCTTCAGGGGCATGTCTGCACTCCAAGTACAAATCTGTAGGTGTCTCCTCCTTACCCTTGCGGCCCCTTCCTACTCAGATCTTGTTACCTTTGCTGCCTCACTACACTTCTATGAGACGCCCCTGGCAGAGCCTCTCATAATCTCTGGATGCTGGGGACATGCCAGGGACTGTGCTGTGGGCTTTATATACACGGGCCCCAGTTAATTCTTCCCATTCTGCGAGGGTTTGAACGTGAAGTGTGTCCCCCAAGCTTACGTGTTGGAACACTTTGTCCCCAGCTAGCAGTGCTGTGTTAGGAAGTAACAGCATCTTTGGGGCGTGGGACCTACCTAGTGTATGTTTATCACCAGAAGGCAGGCTTTGGAGGATTATAGCCAGCCCCATTTCTAATCTCACTCTGCCTCCTGATCTGCCCAGGTGTGAACAGAGCCACAAGCTCCCACCACCCTGGGCAGAGCCAGCCTAGCCACCATGCTTCTCTAGCATGTAGATTATGGCCCCTGGAACTGTGAGCCAAGATAAACCCTTCTCCCCTAAGTTGCTTCTGTCAGGTACTTTGTTCCAACAACAAGAGAAGTGAGGAACAGACATAGCCACAGGAGTCCAGCAAGAGCAAGCAGCAGCCTAACCTCATCTACTGCCGCTGGAGTCCCAACTCCTGTGGTCTGGTTGCAGAATCTGGGCTCTTAGACATCACGTCCCACATACTGCCTGAACACTTGCCCTTTTAAGAAATTAGCTTTCGGGCTGGAGAGATGGCTTAGCGGTTAAGCACTTGCCTGTGAAGCCTAAGGACCCCGGTTCAAGGCTCGATTCCCCAGGACCCATGTTAGCCAGATGCACAAGGGGGCGCATGCATCTGGAGTTCCGCTTGCAGTGGCTGGAAGCCCTGGCGCGCCCATTCTCTCTCTCTTTATCTGCCTCTTTCTCTGTGTCTGTCACTCTTAAATAAATAAATAAATAGTGAAGAAAAAAAAGATTTAAAAAAAAGAAATTAGCTTTGTTTAATGTTAATGGTGTGTTTTTGGATTTTTTTCATTCCTATGTTTATATGCATTTTTAAAGCCAGGCTTTGCCTCCTTAGGACGTTATAAAACACCTTCCTATATATTCGTGCGCCACAGTAGGCCCTGGGGATTATGTCCTCTGATAAGTACATTACAAAACACCATATAGTGGAATACTGCGCAGCTAGAACAACGAACAAGGAGGCTCTTTATGCATGGGCATGTGAAGATTTATGAGATAAAAGTTAAGCACAAAGGACTTTATATACTACATTACCTTTTGTGTAAAGCATGAGGGACAGTAAGATTGTTTAAAAGGACCTAAACTTTATCATTATGAAGTTTGTAGCATGAGTACTGTACAACAGTAAGTGCCAAGGGCTGGGGATATAACTCAGTGGTAGAGTGCTTGCCAAGCATGTGTGAGGTCTGGAGTTCAGTCCCTAGCATCATAAAAACATACATTCTCTCTCTCTCTCTCTCTCATACATACAAGTGCTGTAATTAATGTGCAGTGGAACTTGACTGAAAACAAAACAAAACAAAAAAACATTCTGAAACCTTCACAAACCCCTGAAGTAATGAACACAGTTGGAGCAGTGAAGAGAAGGCCAGCTGATTAAGGAAGCCCCATGCTCTCCCTCCAAGTGTAGGGCACAGGAAATGGCTTCCGGCAAAGGATGGTCTTTCCCAACCTTCCTCACATGGAGGAGTGTGACGTAGTGCTGGTCAGCGGGAGCGCGCACAGCAGTAAAGTGCCCAGTTGCCATGAAGCCTTTCTTTCACAGGACCCATGCTCTCTCCTCCCGTCTGCTGACTGCGTGTCAGTCAACGTCCAGGCTGCTCCCGAATGCCGCCTGGAGCAAAGCGACTCTGCACCCCATCCTCCAGCCACTTGGCATGGGGACTGAGGTGCCATGGTGTTCGGCCCCTGGGATGCCAGTGTTTATCTGTCACCTGCAGCTTGTCGTGCTTTCAGTAACGTGCCACTCTGGTATACACTTTCCCCTCGGGTCAATTTGTGTGTGTGTGTCGCGGGTGTGCTGTGATGTGTGGTGTGTGTGGTGCATGTCTGCATGCATGCATGTATGCACTCGGTGCACACGTCTGCAGAGGCCAGATGCTGGCTGTCCCTCCTCCGTTGCTCATCCCCGAGACGGGGTTTCTCAGAGTCCAGAGCTCGCAGCGTGTGTGAGCCACGGTGATTTCTCACTCTCTGCTCCCCACAGGACCGCGCTTACAGGAGTGCGTGGCCACGGCCAGCTGTCTACGTGGGGGTTGAGGGATTGAACTCGGACTGTCTCAGGGGCCCCCAGGCCCTCGTGCTTGTGCAGGTAGCACTCATCCACTGAGCCATCTCCCTAGTCCCACTGGGGTAGAATTTCAAGCAAATCTTTGAGACTATTAACAATTCAGTTTACTTAATAAGCATATTTTATGTTGGCAGGAACCCTCACAAATTACTTTTTTTTTTTTTTTAATTTTCCAAGGTTGGGTCTCACTCTAGCCCAGAATGACCTGGAATTCACTATATAGTCTTAGGCTGGCCTCGAACTCCCAGTAATCCTCTTACATGAATTACTTATTATTTTTTAATATTTTATTTTTATTTATTTGATAGAGAAAGAGGGGGGGGAGAGAGAGAGAGAAAGATAGGGAGTGGGTGTGCCAGGGTGTCCAGCCACTGCATACAAACTCCAGACAATGCACCCCCTTGTGCATCTGGCTAATATGGGTCCTGGGGAATTGAACCTGGGTCCTTTGGCTTTGCAGGCAAATGACTTAGCCACGAAGCCATCCCTCCATCCCTGAATTACTTTTTTTTTTGTTATTTTTATTTATTTATTTGAGAGCGACAGACCGAGAGAGAAAGAGGTAGATAGAGAGAGAGAGAATGGGTGCACCAGGGCCTCCAGCCACTGCAAACGAACTCCAGACGTGTGCGCCCCCTTGTGAGCCTTGAACCGGGGTCCTTAGGCTTTACAGGCAAGCGCTTAACCGCTAAGCCATCTCTCCAGCCCCTGAATTGCTTTGTATATGTGTACCCAATGCGTACAGATAGACCTTCCTGAACACAGAGCTCTGCCACAGGCACATGTGACTGATCACTCTGTAAGTGCCCCCACTCCCTACTTACTGCTGGAACTACATTTTCTTAGACCTTTTAACATCCAGCTCTAGTATTAATTGTTGCCAGCTTTTATCCTCTCCTTTTTTTAAAAAAAATATTTTTTTATTTATTTGCAAGCAGAGAGAGAGAGAGAGACTGAGAGAGGGCATGCCAGGGGTTCTAGCCGGCTATTAGACCTGAACTCCAGACACATGTGGCACTTTGTGCATCTGGGTTTACATGGGTACTAGGGAATCGAACTCAGGTTATTAGTTTTGTAGGCAAGAGCCTTAACTGCTGAGCCGTCTCTCCAGACCTCCTCTCTTCTTTTATCATGAGATATGTAGTAATACCCAAGAGTGCCCAAAACAGACAATTGAGTTTTTAAGAAAACGTAAAAAATAAGCACTTGATAACCCACCACCTGAGCCAAGAAACAGAATGGGGGTGGAGGGGCTGGAGAGATGGCTTAGCGGTTAAGGTGCTTGCCTGCAAAACCAAAGGATCCCAGTTCAATTCTCCAGGACCCACGTTAGCCAGATGCACAAGGGGGCGCACGCGTCTGGAGTTCGTTTGCAGCAGCTGGAGGCCCTGGCGCGCCCATTCTCTCTCTCTCTCTCTCTCTTTCTCTCTCTCTCTCTGCCTCTTTCTCTTTCTCTTTCTGTCTGTTGCTCTCAAATAAATAAATAAAAATTAAAAAAACGAAAGAAAGAAACAGAATGGTCTGAGACCTCAAAGAACACTCCAGTTATCCCTTCCCAATCATAATTTCCTTCCTTCCCACAGGGAGGCAGCCACTATCCTGACCTCTGTGATGATCTTTTGTTTGCTTTCTTTATAATTTTACCACCAATGTACAACTCTTAAATGATGTGATATACTGCATCTGTTTTTTGAATTTTATGCAAAGGGAGCAATCTTGCATCTCCTTTCTGTGTCCAACTCACTTCTCGTCAGCCATGCTGTGTGACTTCTTCCTGCGGGGGCATTGCGAACACTGGAATCGCTGCCTTCATCTTCCTTCCTCCGAGTGTGTGCTGTGTGGGAGAGCACGCACTTTCCTGAGGTTTGCACTGAGGACTGAGCAGTGTCGTGCTGTTTTGTGAGTGGGTGTGCCATTTGATGTGCCCTCCAGTGATGGACGACGGTTCTTTCTATTGTTTATACTAACATTTGGCAATTTTGGACTTCACATTTTTATTTTATTAAATTTTATTTTTATTTATTTCTTTTTGTTGTTGTTGTTGTTGTTGTTTTGGTTTTTCAAGGTAGGGTTTCACTCTAGCTCAGGCTGACCTGGAAGTCACTATGTAGTCTCAGGGTGGCATCGAACTCACGGTGATCCTCCTACCTCTGCCTCCCGAGTGCTGGGATTAAAGGCGTGAGCCACCACGCCTGGCTCTCTACTCTTAATTGTAGGAATTCTCTTTTTGTTGTTTGCATGTGCACATGCACACGCGTGGGGGAGGGTATGTAGGGTGTAGTGTGTGATGTGACGTGATGTGGTGTGTGCACAAGCACGGGCGTATATGAAGGCGCCAGAGGAGAACATAGAGCATCCACTTTTTACTCATCCTCATGTTTCCTCAAGGTGAGGTCTTTCACTCAATCCAGAGATAATGGGCTGTTTTTTTTCCTAAATATTCATTTTTATTTATTTGTTTGTTTATTTATTTGACAGAGAAAGAGGGAGAGAGAGACAGAATGGGCACATCAGGGCCTCAGCCACTGCAAACGATCTCCAGATGTGTGCGCCCCCTTGTGCATCTGGCTTATGTGGGTCCTGGAGAATCAAACCAGGGTCCTTCGGCTTTGCAGGCAAACACTTTAAATGCTAAGCCATCCCTGCAGCCCAACTACGGGGATTTTAAAAGAAAAATTTTATTCATTTATTTGCAAGCAGAGAGAGGGAAGGAGGGAGGGAGAGAATTGCATGCCAGGGCATCTAGCCACTGCAAATGAACTCCAAATGTATGTACCTCTTTGTGCATCTGGCCTTACGTGGGTTCTGGGGAATCGAACCAGGGTCCTTTGGCTTTGCAAGCAAGTGCTTTAACCACTAACCCATCTCTCCAGCTTGAAAAATCAGAAGACAGCATCTGGAGTTTGACTGCAGTGGCTGAAGCCCTGGCATGCCAATTCTCTCTTTCTCTCTCTCTAAAAAAAATGAGAGCATCACTAATATATACAGGCATAAGCATAAATATTTAGAGGTTAACTCAGTGAGCATAATATATCCATTTAGCTAAACATAAGGCTGGGACTTATGACCAAACCCAGCCTAGTTAAATCTAGCTTTTAACTGGGTTTTCAGTATCAGGCATGAATTCCCTCCCATGGAGCAGGCTTCAAATCCAATTAGAGAGCAGCTGATTACCCCCTTAATAGACATGTCACTATTGCACTAGTGAGCACAATTTTCCCGACTGGCCAGTTCACACTCAGCTTTTTTGTTTGTTTTTATTTATTTATTAGCAACAGACAGAGAGAGAAAGAGGCAGAGAGAGTAAATGGGCGCGCCAGGGCCTCCAGCCACTGCAAACGAACTCTAGACGCATGCGCCCCCTTGTGCATCTGGCCTAACGTGGGTCCTGGGGAATCGAGCCTCGAACCGGGGTCCTTAGGCTTCACAGGCAAGTGCTTAACCGCTAAGCCATCTCTCCAGGCCCCCACACTCAGCTTTTTTATGTGGGTGCTGGGGAATTGAACTTGGATGGGCTCAGCCTCTCCCAGGCACTTGTGCTTGCGTGGCAAGTGCTCTTAACCACGGAGCCACTTCCTTAGCCACCTTGTCGTAGGAATTCTTTTTCAGTGTTTTATTTCTTTGCATGTGCGAGTGCGCGTGGGGCACATGCACACTATGGCAGGTATGTGCGTGTCAGAGGGTGACCCTGAGGGTATGTGTGCTCTTTTTCTACCTGCTTTGCTTGCCGCTTTATGTAGGTGCTTGGGAGGATCAAACTCGTGTCTGCATGCTTTGCAAGTGCTTTTAACCACCTAGTCGTTTACTCAGCCCTAGATTGTAGGAATTCTTTTCTAAACATTTTTTTAATTTTTATTATTTATTTTATGAGAGAGAGAGAGAGATTGGCATGCCAGAGCCTCCAGGCACTACAATGAAATGCCAGACACATGCGCCATCTTGTGGCCAAGCACAGGCCTTGTGCTCATATGTCATCATGTGTGTCTGGCTTATGTGGGCTCTAGGGAGTTGAACCTGGGTCCTTAGGCTTTGCAGGCAGGCGCCTTAACCACTAAGCCATCTCTTCTAGCCCAGGCTGATCTGGAATTCACTATGGAGTCTCAGGGTGGCCTCGAACTCATGGCAATCCTCCTACCTCTGCTTCCCAAGTGCTAAGGTGTGCGCCACCACGCCTGGAAAAATTTTTTATTATTATTATTTATCAGTTTGTGCAGGTGAGTGTGTGAGTGCATAGGTGTGTTTGCCACATGCACGTGTGGGGGTCAGAGGACAACTGTTGGGTTGGTCCTCGCCTGGCCACCTCATTTGAGGAAACGTTTCTTGCCCGGGATTATCACTCCGCTGTTCATTGCGGTGTTTGTCACGAGCTTCCAGGGAATGCTCCTGTCTCTCCCTCCCCCCCACGTCAGTGTCAGCACGCTGGCAGCGCTGGTACGGTAGAAGCCCACCAGGACTTCTTTTCTCACGGGGGGGGGGGTGTGGGAGTTGAACTCATACTCCACTTTGAACAATGATTGCTCTATCCATTGAGCCATCTCCCAGCCCAATTGTAGTTTTTTAAAAAATATTGTTATTTATTTATTTGCAAGGAAGGAGAGAGAGAGAGGGAGGGAAAGAGAGAGAGAGAAAATGGGTGCTCTATACACTGCAAATGAGCTGTAGACACATGCACCACTTTGTGCATCTGGCTTTTCATGGGTACTGGGGAATCAAACCTGGGTTGTTAGGCTTTTCAGGCAAGCATCTTAACCACTGAGCCATCTCTCCAGCCCCAAATTGTAGGAACTCTTAGTCCTAGACTTACCTGTGCCAGTTAGGTGTGTTTCAAATATTTCCTCTATTTTATATCTTGTTCTTTTCACTCACTTTACAGAATCTTTCGGAAAATAGCTCTCCTTAATTTTTTCATGTATGAATTTATCTTTTCCTTTATAGATAGTGCTTTTGGTGTCAAGAAATTCTGTCTTCTCTGAAGTCATGAAGTTATTATATCTAGAAGCTTTATAGTTTGGGCTTTCACATTTAGGTTACCCAGAACTAGGGATCTCATTTCTTAGTGTCCAAGGGTTACCTATATTTCTTGAAAAGTCTGTGTCATTTTCCTTTGATATTCAATGATACATCAGGATTCATATACGTGAGGGGCTATTTCCATTCTGTTCTATTGACCTATTTGGATAGCCCTGGGCCAGTGCCATGGATCATATTCTCCTTCTCCCCCCACTTCACTTTTAGTCTGGCCCCTAATTCTAGATTCTTGTGCTTTAGCCTCCTGAGTGCTGGGATTACAGTTGTCACCACTATGCCCACCCCTTTTTGGTTTTCTTTCCTTTCTGTCGTTCACTCAGCATATTGATTTGGAGTGCTTAGTAGGCATCTATCCTCCGTGCTGAGGGTGAAGCAGTGAGTAGAGTATATAAAAATCCCTGCCCTTGGGCTGGAGAGATGGTTTAATGGTTAAGTCATTTGCCTGCAAAGCCTAAGGACCCAGGTTCGATTTCCCAGTACCCACATAAGCCAGATGCACAAGGTGGTGCATGTGTCTGGAGTTCTTTTGCAGTGGCTGGAGGCCCTCACGTGCCCATTCTCTCTCTATCTATCTGCCCCCTCTCATAAATAATAAATAAATAAAATGCTTTTTAAAATCCCTACCCTCAATAATAGACTGAAGGTGGAAAGGCCTAAGTGGGAATAGGAGTGGGAGGGTTGAGGGGAAGAGAGGGTGGGGAAGGTTAGCTAAAACTAAGGATGTATAGAAAAGCCATATGGAAGCAACCTCTTTATTTGCTAGGTAGTTAAAAAATATAATTTTGTGCTAGGAAGATAGATTGTTCAGTGGTTAAAGGTGTTGCTTGCAAAGCCTGCTGATCCAAGTTCGATTCCTCAGTAGCCATGTAAAGTCTGATATGCAAAGTGGTGCATATCTGGAGTTTGTTTCAGTGGCAAGAGGCCCTGGCACACCCATATACTCTCTCTTTCTCACACACACATAGTATCTCAACAAAATAAACATTAAAAATTTGAAAACATAACTTAGGGCTGGAGTTAAGTTAAGTTAAGGTGTTTACCTGCAAAGCCAAAGGACCCAGGTTCCATTCCCCAGGACCCACGTTAGCCAGATGCACAAGGTGGCACATGTGTCTGGAGTTTGTTTGCAGTGGCTGGAGGCCCTGGTGCACCTATCTCTCTCTCTCTCTCTCTCTCTCTGTCTCTCTCTCTCTGTCTCTCTCTCTCTCTTTCCATCTTTCTCTCTGTCAAATAAATAACTAAATAATTTTTTTTAAAAAAACATAATTTTAAAAAAGTAGTTTGAGCAGAAGTACCCTTAGTAGGTGGATAAAGCCATAAGTTGTTATAGAAAAATCCCAGTGCTGGGTATGGGATACATGCCAGTGAATTGCTGGTCAGAGAGGCCTCTGAGGCTCCCAGAACAATACTCTTGGTTGTCTACAAGGACAAGATAGTCAAACTGTGTTGCTGAAGATACCACATGCTCGGGTTGTAAGACAGAGAAATCAAGCTGGAACGGAGACGGGAGTTGCTGCTGGCTAGCTTTCATAGTGATGGAAGGGGATACACAGGCCGCTGAGGGAGAACTGTCATCCACCATCTTATTCAGCTGTGGACGCTGCATGCTACATCATCAAGCTGCCAGGCAAGCTGTGACCACTGGTGCAATTGTGGCATGACTGTTATGGGGGGTAACCAATTGCTTTCTGATTAGATTTGAGGCCTGTGCCACAGGAGGGAATTCATGTCTGGTAATGAAAATCTAGTCAAAAGCCAGTGGCTGGGGCGGTCATAGGGTCTAGTGGAGAAAGCTACTAGTGTTGTTTGGTTAAATGGATATATTGTGCACATCAAATTGCCCTCTTTATGCTTATGCTCAAAGGTGTTGCTCTCACCTTTGTTTAGAGAAGCTTCTTTTTGTACTTGGTGGTGGCTATTGGGGAGGCTCAAAACTCATCTAAGTGCTGAGAATAAGTGACTGTTGAGGGCTCAGTACTGAATAAGACATCACCCTCCAACGCTTAGGGAAAGTCGTGGAAGATGGGTCAGAAAGAATGTAAGAGCCAAAGGATAGAGAGGAGTGTTCTGAAATGCTGTCTTCCAGACACGAAGTGGCCGCTGCATGCATGACCTAACAATGCCTGTTGTTACCGGCACAAGACCCGCACAATACTGGGCCCATCAACACACCATCATGTATGGTGGAGGAGGGCAGAAAAAGACATCAAAGTAGAAGACAGCCGGGCATGGGTGCATGCTTTTAATCCCAGCACTTGGGAGGCTGAGGTAGGAGGATTACTGTGAGTTCAAGACTACATAGTGAATTCCAGGTCAGCCTGGGCTAAAGCAAAACCCTACCAATATATATATATATATGGACTGCAAAGCCTAATGACCCTGGTTTGATTCTCAATAATTTATTTATTTATTTGAGAGAGAGACTGGGCACGCTAGGGCCTCTAATCACTGCAAACAGACTCCAGATGCTTGTGCCACCACGTGCATTTGGCTTACATGGGTTCTGGGGAACTGACCCTGGGTCTTTAGGCTTTGCCTGCAAGTGCCAGAACCGCTAAGCCATCTCTCCAGCCCCTTATTTTGAGCTAGAGTCTCTTATTGATTCCAGAGCTTGCCTTTTTTTTTTTTTTTGGTGAGGTCCAGCAATTCTTGGGGTCTCTGCTCCCCTATGTGACTGGTGTTACAGACACGTTTGGCTACACTCAGGTATTTATGTGGGTCCTGGGAATTGAACTCAAAGTGGTCTCACAGGTCTCCGAAGGCCCTTAGGCTTGCACAGGAAGTGCTTTCAACTGCTGAGCCAGCTCTCCAGCCCTTGATGACTTTTTCATTGCATCTCTGGGCTAAAAGTAAAGCTAACCATCTCATTATTAGCTAATGAGGTCTCAACAACTTAATAAGTAGCTGTGTGCTAACAGTCAAGCCATTACTTTAAGCTGAAATTAAATACGATTTTAATTTTATTCTTAGACAACGATAGCCTGCTCACGGCATGTGTACATCTATTGGGCACTCTACAGGTCCTTTGACATTAGGCCCAGACTCGACACCGCCAGCTAATTTCTTGTGTCGTATTGATTTCCACAGTCTCCTCTTGTATAGTAAAACTGTTTAAAATCTAGCTTTACAGAGAGCTAACGCCATTTGAAGGAAAGCTTGTCATCTAACGTTGAAAATATGAACTCCCTTAAAAGTTAGAGGATGCAGAGTATGGGACATGTTGAGTATCAGTGTTTCCCTGAAAAAGTCAAAATATCTCCCAAAACTTCTGGCAGTGCCATGTTCTGGGTGCCTTGATGTACAGTGTGGGAGCTGCAGGCTTGGGCATTTGAGGGAAGTAGAAGTGTTTTAGGACTCAATATTTCATACAGAGGAGAGCGAAAAGAAATAAAGCTAAAATCCTACACAAGGGGAAAGTTGTGTAAGATCTTGTCTGTCACATTTTATCCAAGCCAGAGGAGCACCGGGGATGCATAGACTTCGTCTCTGGAAATGCATATGGCAGCTAGGAAGGGACAGATAAATGACACATGGTATGTGATAGATGGATAGAAGATAGATATGTACATACACAGATGTATATGATATCTGCAATGCAGTGTGATTATTCCTCTAACAAATATGCTATTATTGATTTTGATTTGGAAGTAAGCTACAAAAATCTTAGGGATGGTGGCGCATGCCTTTAATCCCAGCACTCGGGAGGCAGAGGTAGGAGGATCGCCATGAGTTCGAGGCCACCCTGAGACTACATAGTGAATTTCAGATCAGCCTGGGCTATAGCAAGACCCTACCTCAACCCCCCCCCAAAAAAAAACAGATCTTAGCTTTATAAGGTATAGAAAATAACTTGATCCTTGGAGAATAAAAAACAATTGACTAGGCTTGGGGCGGTGACACTCAAGAGGCAGAGACAAGAGAATTACGAGTTTGAAGCCAGCCCAGGCTACACGGTGAGTTCAAGGCCAGTGTGGAACTATATAGGAAGACCCTATCCCCCCCCCCAGAAAAAAGCCAGGCGTGGTGGCACACACCTTTAATCCCAGCACTTGGGAGGCAGAGGTAGGAGGATCTCCATGAGTTCAAGGCCACTCTGAGACTACAGAGTGAATTCCAGGTCAGCCTGAGCTACAGTGAGCCCCTATCTCCACCAAAATAAATAAATAAATAAATAGAAACAAAAGAAAGAAAAAATACCAGAGAAAGAATGAACTGCCCAAGCAACCATGCAGAAGCACCATTGCATGGCAGACCTGTGAATGACAGGGGTCGTGAATTAAAATAGCAAGGTGTGGTGGCCCACGCCTTTAATCCCAGCACTCCGGAGGCAGAGGCAGAGGCAGGAGGATCGCTGTGAATTCGATGCCACCCTGAGACTACAGAGTGAATTCCAGGTCAGCCTGGGCTAGAGTGAAACTCTACCTCAAAAAACAAACAAAAAAGGAAAAAGAAAAGTAGGAAGTGAAAATGAACAGATAGTCTGGGGCCTAATTATGAATAGAATTGAGTGCAAATTTAAACTGTGGCACTTAGACTTTATTATGGTTACTAAAAAGAATTGTCAGAGAGAGCTGGAAGGATGGCTTAGCGGTTAAGGTGCTTGCCTGCAAGCCAAAGGACCCAGGTTCAATTCCCCAGGACCCACGTTAGCCAGATGCACAAGGGGGCACATGCGTCTGGAGTTTGTTTGCAGTGGCTGGAAGCCCTGGTATGCCCATTCTCTCCCTCTGTCTCCCTTTTTCTCTGTCAAATAAATAAATACCTAAATAAAAATAAAATATTTCTTTTTTAAAAAAGAACTGTCAGTGTGACTTTGGGACAACTCAGAATGTATTATGGTGCTGGAAAGAAGTGACCGGAGTGCTCAGTACTGTAATATCTCTATCACACCTTCCAAGGCTCAGGGTCTAATGCGGAAGAGGTGGTGGAAAGAATGTAAGAGCCAAAGGAAGGGTAGGACTCCTTACAACGTGCTCCCCCCAGACACAAAATGGCCTAGATATCCATGACCTCACAGTGCCTGACACTACCTACACAAGACCATCATAAGAGGAGGAAAAGATCACGACATCAAAATAAAAGAGAGACTGATTGAGAGGGGGAGGGGATATGATGGAGAATGGAGTTTCAAAGGGGAAAGTGGGGGGAGGGAGGGTATTACCATGGGATAGTTTTTATAATCATGGAAGTTGTTAATAAAAATTTGAAAAAAAAATAAGTCAAGAAAAAAAAAACAGAACTGTCCGAGATTTCCGAGGGTAACTTTGATTAATTTTCAGAGAGACAATCTGGCACCATGCAGATGGGCGCTGGCTGGGGTGGCACCTATGAGTGGCAGGGAGACGACCTAGCCCGGTGGTGGTATTAGTCAGTCGCGGCTGCACTAAGGCTGCATGAAAGTGTTTCTCTAGGTTTTCCTCAGCAACAGGCTCAGGTGTTGGCTATACTCTGCTGGGGGAGGTTGGGTCCAGGCTGTAGGCTGTAGGGTGGCTTCTGGTCTGTCCCATGTGTCTTCACAGTAGTTCTGCAACAGGGACCAGTTGATGAATGCTGTTCTCAGGGTTGATCTTTGTGCGTGAGACCAAGGCAAATGGTGCCAAGGCATGGACTAAGCCTCTGCCGGGGCGTCACTGCCAGTGCTGCCCTACACTGAGCCAGGCACAGAGATAAATGCAAAGGCACAGTGGCAGAGAAGTATGTCCTGCCCACTCCAGGACACTGTAGGCAGAAGGAAGAAAAACTCACAGCCTTCCACTAAAAATACTCATCACAGTAGCAGTCAGAAGAACTAACGAGGGCAATGACAGTGGAAAAGGGGGGTGTTACAGTAAGCACTTCTCTTAATGTTCATACACTTATATTAATGCTACTCTCACTTTGGGTAGAGAAACTTCTCTTTTCAGATGGCAGTGACCTTGGGATGACTCAGAAGGTATCATAGTGCTGGAAAGAAGTGACTGGAGTACTGAGTAACATCTCAATCACACCTTCCAAGGCTCAGGGTCTAATGTGGAAGAGGTGGCGGAAAGAATGTAAGAGCCAAAGGAAGGGTAGGACTCCTTACAACGTGCTCCCTCCAGACATAAAATGGCCTGGATATCCATGACCTCATAGTGCCTGGCACTACCTACACAAGACCATCATAAGAAGAGGAAAAGATCATGACATCAAAATGAAAGAGAGACTGATTGAGATGGGGAGGGGGATATGATGGAGAATGGAATTTCAAAGGGGAAAGTGGGGGGAGGGAGGGTAGCACCATGGGATATTTTTTATAATCATGGAAAATGTTAATAAAAATTAAGAAAAAAAAAAAGCAAAGGGGGGTATTAAAGGCTTTTGGTATCTTGCGGTCCATTACAGGTGTGGTCTTTCTCTTGGGCATATCACTTGGGCGTAGCACTATACACAATGCTGTCACACAGCCCTGTAAGGCAGGAACTAACAATAGACAAGGCAATCAAAGCTCAGTAGTTATGTAACCGAGCAAGATTAAAAGGCTACTAGAGGGCTGGAGAGATGGCTTAGCAGTTAAAGCGCTTGCCTACATAGCCAAAGGACCCAGGTTCAATTCCCCAGGACCCATATAAGCCAGATGCACAAGGTGGCGCATGTGTCTGGAGTTCATTTGCAGTGGCTGGAGGCCCTGGCGTGCCATTCTTTCTCTACCTGCCTCTCTTTCTCTCTCTCTTAAGTAAATTAATAAAAACTATTTTTTTTTGTTTTGTTTTGTTTTGTTTTTCAAGATAGAGTCTCACTCTAGGCCAGGCTGACTTGGAATTCACATTGTAGTCTCAGGGTGGCCTTGAACTCACGGCAATCCTCCTACCTCTGTTTCCTGAGTGCTGGGATTAAAGGCATGCACCACCATAGCCCAGCTTTAAAAACTAATTAAAATTTTTTTTTGTTCATTTTTATTTATTTATTTGAGAGCGACACAGAGAAAGAAAGAGGCAGATACAGAGAGAGAGAGAGAATGGTCAAGCCAGGACCTCCAGCCACTGCAAAAGAACTCCAGACACATGTGCCCCCTTGTGCATCTAGCTAATGTGGGTCCAGCCCTCTAGTAACCATTTTTAAAAAATTAGTTTTGGGGCTGGAGAGATGGCGTAGCGGTTAAGTGCTTGCCTGTGAAGCCTAAGGACCCCGGTTCGAGGCTCGATTCCCCATGCACAGTTGGCGCATGCATCTGGAGTTTGTTTGCAGTGGCTGGAGGCCCTGGCGCGCCCATTCTCTCTCTCTCTCTCTCTCTGTCACTCTCAAATAAATAAAAAATAAATAAACAGCAAAAACAAAAATGCTACAAGAGGGTTGAAGAGATGGCTCAGTGGTTAAATGCACTTGCTCACAAAGCTTGCTGGCAGGGTATGATTCCCCAGTGCCCACATAAAGCCAGGTGCAAAGTGACACATGCATCTAGAGTTCATTTGCAGCAATTAGAGGCCCTGGTGTGCCCCTAATCATTTTTTTCTCTCTCTCTCTCTCTCCTTACAAAACAAACAAATAAATAAGTAAAAATATTTTTTTTTGAGGTAGGGTCTCACTCTAGCCCAGGCTGACCTGGAATTCACTATGGAGTCTCAGGGTGGCCTCGAACTCACGGCAATCCTCCTACCTCTGCCTCCCGAGTGCTGGGATTAAAGGCGTGTGCCACCACGCCCCGCAAGTAAAAATATTTTTAAAAGGCTACACCAAGCACTTTGGAGACAGAGGTAGGGGGATTGCCATGAATTCGAGGCCAGCCTGGGAACAGAGTTCCAGGTCAGCCTGGGCTAGAGTGAGACCCTACCTCAAAAAAACAAACTCTCTCTAATAAATAAGAATAAAAAATGAATTGGACTGGAGAGATGGCTTAGCTTCTAAGGCACTTGCCTATGAAGCCTAATGACCCAGGTTCTATTCCCCAGTACCCACATAAGTCAGATGCACATGGTGGCGAATGTGTCTGGAGTTTGTTTGCAGTGGCTAGAGGCCCAGGTGTGCCCATTCTCTCTCTGTAATAAAAATAAATAAAGCTGGGCATGGTGGTGCATGCCTTTAATCACAGCACTTGAGAGGCAGAGGTAGGAGGATCACCGTGAGTTCAAGGCCACCCTGAGACTACATAGTGAATTCCAGGTCAGCCTGAGCTAGAGTGAGAAACTACCTTGAAAAACCAAAATAATAAATAAATAAATAAATAAATAAATAAAGACTACTACATGGTGAAGTGTGGATTTGAACCCATGAACTCTAGCTCTACAGCCCACATGTATGATCACAGTGGCCACCATCTCTCAAGTCTTCCTGTCACAGAGTGGACCCAGTACACAGGAAGCACTGCAGTAGTCTGTGAGACTCATAGGCTGGCCTTGAGGTACATTACAGTAGATACAAACTAGTTAGTGAACTTGTTTGCAAAAGTAGTTCAAAAGTGGGATAAACCAAGAGAAATCCTCTGGCTGAACACCCAAAGCATATTTTCACAGGGGATTTCACACTGGTTACAGTGGAAAGGAAGGCTATAGTGGGTGCTATCTTTTACTGCAGGAAGAGATTAGGAGTAATCGCAGAGATAAAATCTTCAGACTGGGCGGCTGTTGGCATCACAGAAAGCTAGGGGATTAAGATCTGTCTACAGTGGAGGGAACAGTAAATGTAGAGGAAGCAACAGTGTCTGGAATGAAGAGAGAAGATTAGGTAAATTAATACTGGCTAGAAAGAAGGAGTGAGGCAGAATGTCCAAAGAAGAAAAGCATTGCTGCTGTTTTTTAAATATTTATTTATTTGAGAGAGAGAGAAAGAGGCCGATAGAGAGAATGGGTGTGCCAGGGCCTCTAGCCGCTGCAAATGAATTCCAGATACATGTACCACCTTGTGCATCTGGCTTACGTGGGTACTGGGGAATCGAACCTGGGTCCTTAGGCTTCACAGGCAAGCACCTTAACTCCCAGCCCCATTGATGTGTTTTGAGGAAATTTTAGATGACCTCAAATGTAGCTGTGAGCGTGGGGACAGGCCCAGAGGCTCACAGACTCTCAGGTGTCGAACTTGCTGAGGCCCTAAGGTATCTGGATACACCAGGAGTTGTTAACCTGGTACCCACGTAAGCCAGATGCACAAGAGGGTACATGTATCTGGAGCTCCTTTGCAGTGGCTAGAGGCCCTCGCGTGCCCATTATTTCTCTATCTGTCTCCTGTCTCTCTCTCTCTCTAAATTAAATGAATTAAGCCAGGTGTGGTGGTGCACGCCTATAATCCCAGCACTCGGGAGGCAGAGAGAGGAGGAGTGAGTTTGAGGCCACCCTGAGAATACAGAGTGAATTCCAGGTTGGCCTGGCAGCCTGGGCTAGAGTGAGACCCTACCTTGAAAAACCAAAAAAAAAAATTCTAGATATTTCTGATGGTTTCAAAGATCCTCATGGAGTCAGCAAATAGTCTCATATTTTGATATATTTATTTTTATTTATTATTACTATTGTTATTTATTGGTTTTTCAAGGTAGGGTCTCGCCCTAGTTCAAGCTGACCTGGAATTCACTATGTAGTCTCAGGGTGGCCTTGAACTCACCGCAATCCTCCTACCTCTGCCTCCCCAGTGCTGGGATTAAAGGCGTGCACCACTAAACCCGGCTTATTCTTATTTTATTTTTTATTTTATTTTATTTTTTTAAATTTTTTGTTCATTTTTATTTATTTATTTGAGAGTGACACAGAGAGAGAAAGAGGCAGATAGAGAGAAAGAGACAGAATGGGTGCGCCAGGGCTTCCAGCCACTGCAAACGAACTCCAGACACGTGCACCCCCTTGTGCATCTGGCTAACGTGGGTCCTGGGGAATTGAGCCTTGAACTGGGGTCCTTAGGCTTCACAGGCAAGCGCTTAACCGCTAAGCCATCTCTCCAGCCCTTATTTTATTTTTTTGAGGTAAAGTTTCACTCTAGTGTAGGCTGACCTGCAATTCACTCTGTAGCCCTAGGCTAGCCTCAAACTCACTGTGATCCTCCTATCTCTACCTCTCCAGGGCTGGGATTAAAGGCGTGCTCCACCATACCCAGCATTCATACTTTCAGACGTTTGTAAGTTTAGTTACCTGGACCTTAAAGGTAACAGATTCAATTACCGGAGCCCTATGTAATTGTTGCAGTTACCTTCTCATTGCTGGGACGAAGCAACTGATGGAAGGAAAGTTGTTTATTTTGGCTTACAGCCTCGAGGGGAAGCTCCATGATGGCAGGAGAGAAGTATGGAATGAGCAGAGGCTGAATATCACCTCTGCCACAGCAGGTGGAAAACAACAGTAAGAGAGTGGGTTGAACTCTGGCAAGGGGGAACTGGCTATAACACCCCTAAGCCTGTCTCACCCTCCAAATTGCCACCAGCTGGGGACCAAGTATTCAGAAGACATGAGTTTATAGGGGACAGATGATTCAAACCACTACAGTAATCCCATGGGTAAGGTTTCTATATTTGTTAAAATACTGGAGAAAATATTTAGAACTCTATCTTCTTCGTTGTTTAACAAGTAATGCAAATGATAACTTCAAAGGGTTTGACTTTCAGGAAACAAAAATATAATAAAGAGGATATATATATATATATATGTGCGTGTGTGTGTGTGTTTGAGGTAGGGTCTCTCTGTAGCCCAGGCTGACCTGGAATTCACTATGTAGTCTCAGAGTGGCCTTGAACTCATAATGATCTGCCTCTGCCTCCTGAGTGCTGGGATTAAAGGTGTGCACCACCACGCCAGGCTTGTATTTTTTTTAAATATTACAAAATTTTGTTTAACAAAAGGTTTAATAAGAAAAAGTACATGAGGGATGGAGAGATTGCTTAGCAGTTAAGGCGCTTGCCTGCAAAGCCTAAGGACCCATGTTTGACTCTCCAGATCCCATGTAAGCCAGATGCACAAAGGTGAGGCAAGCACAAGGTCGCACATGCCCACTAGGTGGTGCAAGCATCTGGAATTCGATTGCAGTGGCTGAGGCTCTGGCACACCAATTCTCTCTTTTGCTCTCTCTAAAAAAAAAAAAGAAAGAAAGAAAAGAAAATGTACATAATTCTCTTCTTATGCCATAGTAAGACAGGACCTACTGAGAGGGGACATGTATTTCTCTGTTCAACCACCATTATTTAAACTCATTCCAATGCATTTAATATACACTAGGTTTTCATATTACCACTATGCTAATATTGTTCTTTTGCCTACTGCTAGCCATCTCCACACACTCATCCATCACAAGACTCATAAAGAGATAACACTGCTGTCATGTTCCTTGAATATGTGTGCGATCATTTACTTTTTTTTTTTTTTTTGGTTTTTCGAGGTAGGGTCTCACTCTAGTCCAGGCTGACCTGGAATTCACTATGGAGTCTCAGGGTGGCCTCAAACTCTCGGTGATCCTCCTACCTCTGCCTCCTGAGTGCTGGGATTAAAGGCGTGCGCCACCACACCAAGCTAAACTTTACCCTTTACCCACCACACCCGGCTCCCGTCATTTACTTTCCATGATCACTTACTGCTCATAACCTTTGCTAGTTCAGGAGAACGAGCTTTGCTCGTGGTGTCTACTCAATGGGCTCAGAGCTGTTTTGAGATGAAATCTGAAACTTCCCTCAAGCTTCCTTGGTAAGCTCAGCATTTTACCAGGACACGCAGTTTGATTGTAATAACCACAGAACTTCAGGAAATGTAAAATAAAAGCTATTTATTATGAGGTAGGGAGATGGCTCAGCAGTTAAAAGCACTTGATCACAAGACTGACAACTGGAGCTCAGCTTCCCAGAGCCACACAAAGCTGGATGCAGTGGTATGTGGGGCTGTGTAATCCCAATGTGCCCCGGAACAGTTACTTTCTCATTGTTGGGACAAAATACCTGATCAGAAACAAGTAAGGGAAGGAGAGAGTTAATTTTGGCTTGTACTTCCAGAGTATAGAGTGCATTGTGGCAGAGGAAGCACGGCAGAAGCAGGAAGCGGTTGTCACAGTGCCATATCAGCAGGGAGAAAGTAGAGAGAGTGAGAGAGAGCAAGAGAGAATGGCAAGCAGGGCTGTATTGGAACCCTCAAGGACCACCTTCAGTGACATACTTCCTCCAGGAATCCTCCACCTCCTAAAAATTCCATAACTTTCCTAAAGTGTGGCTCTTTGCTGGGATCAAGTGTTCAAACATGAGTCTATGAGGGAGGCATTATATTCAAACCATTGCATCTTGCCCCTGGCCTGTATAGATCCATGGACATCTCATGATGCATTCAATCCAACTTTAAAACTCCTATGAGCCGAGTGTGGTGGCGCACGCCTTTAATCCCAGTACTCGGGAGGCAGAGGTAGGAAGATCACCATGAGTTCAAGGCCACTCTGAGACTATGTAGTGAATTCCAGGTCAGCCTGGGCTAGAGCAAGACCCTACCTTGAAAAACCACCACCAACAACAACAAAACACTCCTATGGCTGGGCATGGTGGTGCATGCCTTTAATCTCAGCACTCAGGAGGATCACAGTGAATTCAAGGACACCTTAACGCTACACAGTAAATTTCAGGTCAGCCTGGGCTACAGAGAGACCCTAAAAACTAAATAAAATAAAATAAAATAAAATAAAATAAAATAAAATAAAATAAAATAAAAAGTCCCTATAGCTGTTACCAGTTCTAATACTGTTCAAAAGCACAAACCAAAGCCTTATCTGAGATGCAAGGCAATCTCTACACTGTAAGCCCTGTAAAATCAAAGTGTAAGTTCCATATTTCCAACACATAATGACACAGAGTAAACACCCCATTCCGAGAGGGAACAAGGGGGGCATAGTTGGGAAAGATTGCAAAGCAAGACCAAAACACTGCAGGGCAAACATCAAATCCTGAAACTCCATGTCCTGTATCCGGTACTCATGGTGAAATCCCCTGGGCTTCAAAAGGCATTGGTAGCTGTGTCCCTCCCGCTGTGACGTCTGATGCCTGTAGCCTCTCTGTGGACCTAATCCACTCTCAGCCCACACTTAGTTTTGGCAGATGTCCCATGGCCTGGCCTTTCTAACTCCCTGAGGTCTCTATTACAACTTAGGGTTTACTTTTACAGTTTTTTTTTTTTTTTTCCAGTCACCTCACTGGGCTTCCTGCAGGGAATTTGACCCTGCCTCACATTGCTTAGCCTCAGTGGCTCCCTGAAACTATGGTGAAATATTCTATGACTCCCTTAATCTTGTACCCTTCATTCTGCCAAACCAGTACTATGTGGGTGGTACTGGCAAGTTCTACTACCAGCTTGGGATGCAAGCTAGAGCCCGTGGCACACAGCTGTATGCTCTGTGTGCTGGCCTGGGAAAGCAGAGACCTGCTCAGCACTCTACCATCAGGTCATTTCAAAAGAATGCACAGTCTTACTAGCTAGGGCCTTCAAGGGATGGGTGTACCTGTTGTCCTAGTGTATTTTAATGGTGGTAATCTTTTCAACAATTACAGCCAAAGACGTTGCAGTTTTTGTTCTTGGAACTTGAAATTTGCTTACATTTCTTTCTGTGCCCAATTATATTTTTCATACCTTTCTGTTCTCTTCCATTGTAGATCTTAATCAGGGCAGATTACAGAAGTCATGCCACAGATTCAATGCTATTCTGCCTTGAAATTTTCCTTAATTCCCTTAATTTAGTCCATTACTCTTAAATTTAACTTTGCTCAAGTTTTTAGGATACAGGCAGAATGCAGCCAGTTTCCTTGCCAGAAAATCACATGAACTGCCTTTGTCCCAGTTCCTAATAGAGTTCATATGCTCCTCTGAAACATCATGAGCCAGGCTTTCATTGTCTGCATTTCTCTTGGCCTTCTGGTATTCCAAATTTCCACCAGAATGTCCCATTAAGTTCTTCTTATAGCATTGCAAAGCTTCTCTAGTCCAAAGTACCAAACTTTCCACATTTTCCCTGCAGACCACTTCCTAAGATTAAGAACTACACAGTCAGGTTTAGCATAGTAAAAACCCCACTTTTGGTACCAATTTTCCATATCAAATACTTTCTTGTTGCCGGGACAAAATACCTAAACAGAAGCCACTTATGGAAGAAAAAGGGTTTATTTTGGCTTACAGTTCCAGAGGGGAGGGTCCATCACGGTGGAGAAGGCATGGCAGGAGCAGGAAACTTGCATGACATTAGCATATCAGTAGGGAGGAAGGAGAGACAGAGAGAGAGAGAGAGAGAAAACCAAGCAGGGCTGGGCTAGAACACCTCCAGGCCTGCCCCCAGTGACATACTTCCGCCCTCAAGGCCCCACCTCCTAAAGGTTTCAGAACTTTCTCAAATAGCACCACTTTGCTGGGCACCAAGTATTCAAACACATGAGCCTATGGAGCATCTTATATCCAAACCACCATGATATTTGACTTCTTATAAATGATACCACATAAAGCCTTTAGCAACTGTATGTAGACCATGCCTCCTCTTCCTTTTCTTCTGCTCACATTCACTTTAACTTAGTTATCCTACTGAAGCACCTTTTCAAGTATCCACTGTCTGTCTGCTGATGTAAGAGAAGAAACAAGTGTGCATTCATTGTTCAGTGACTAGACATTGAAACCTACAGCACACAAAACACACAAAACCCCGAGTCAAAGAACTTAGACTTTAGTGACCAAATTAATGCAGCCCTTACATTTTATGTTGAAGTCATATATATATTTAATATTTTATTTATTTATTTATTAGAGAGAGAGAGAGAGAGAGAGAATGGGTACATCAGGGCCTTCAGCCACTGCAAACGAACTCCAGATGTGTACATCCCCTTGTGCATCTGGCTTATGTGGGTCCTGGGGAATTGAACCTGGATCCTTTGGCTTTGCAGGGAAGCACCTTAACTGCTAAGCCATTTCTCCAGCCAGGAATCATAAATATATTAATTAAAATGATGCAGAAAAAGAAAGAAAAGGAAACAGAACAGATGGGAACAAGTAGAAAAAAATAGTTCAATGTTAGATTTAATCTTAATTATATTGATAATGAAATCTAACTTGTTTAATCATCCAATTGAAAATCAAAGATTGTCAAATTGGAAAATAAATGAAATAAGACCAAACCATATGTTGTTATTCAAACCCACTTTTGGGGTAAGGGATTTTGAAAACTGAAAAAAATATATTTTATTTTATATGTTCTATATGTGTATGGAGTATAACTTGATGTTTTGTTTTGTTTTTCAAGGTAGGGTCTCTCTCTAGCCCAGGCTGATCTGGAATTCACTATGTTATCTCAGGGTGGCCCTTGAACTCATAGCGATCCTCCTACCTCTGCCTCCCAAGTGCTGGGATTAAAGGCGTGTGCCACGATGCCCAGCTCTCACTTGATATTTTAATAACTGACTGTTACCTCCACAATGCATGGCCCACAATCCCCCTGGGGATAACCTGCATCCCCAGTGAGGAGGGCCCCTTCAGAAAAGGGGTAGAAATGAGGGAAAGGATGGTACCAACATGTGTTGTTTACATGCTAACTATGTCCATAACTAATAAAAATAAATTTAAAAAAACACTTAATGGGGCTGGAGAGATGGCTTAGAGGTTAAGGTGCTTGCCTGCAAAGCCAAACGACCTCAGTTTGGTTCCCTAGAACCCATGTAAGCTAGATGCACAAGGTGGAACATGCATCTGGAGCTCGTCTGCAGAGACTAGAGGCCCTAATATGCTTATTCTCTCTCTCCCTGTGTTTTACGCGCTCTCAAATAAATAAATAAATAATAAAATATTAAAAAGACACTTAAAAGGATATAAATATGCCAGTTCTCATGCTGATGAGAGAATTTAAGTTCTGCTCTTTTAATTTGGCAATTTATACATATATAATGCATTTTATCATATTTAATATCTATTCTTTTTTAAAAAATGTTTTTGTTTATTTTTATTTATTTGAGAGCGACAGACAGAGCAAGAAAGGCAGATAGATAGATAGATAGATAGATAGATAGATAGATAGATAGATAGATAGGGAGAGAGAGAGAGTGGGCGCGCCAGGGCCTCTAGCCACTGCAAACAAACTCCAGATGCAAGCATCCCCTTGTGCATCTGGCTAACGTGGGCCCTGGGGAATCGAGCCTCGAACCGGGGTCCTTAAGCTTCACAGGCAAGCGCTTAACTGCTAAGCCATCTCTCCAGCCCAGATCTATTCTTTTTTAAAGATTTTTATTAGAGGCAGAGACAGAGAAAGGGGGGGGGGAGAGAGAGAGAGAATGGGCACGCCAGGGCCTCCAGCCACTGCAAACAAACTCCAGATGCATGTGCCACCTTGTGCATCTGGCTTACATGGGTTCTTGGGAACCAAACTGAGGTCCTTTGGCTTTGCAGGCAAGCACCTTAACCTCTAAGCCATCTCTCCAGCCCCGTTAAGTGTTTTTTCAAATTTATTTTTATTAGTTATGGACATAGCATGTAAACAACACATGTGCAGCTGGCTTACTAGGGATCTGGAGAATCGAACCTGGATCCTTAGGCTTCACAGGCAAGCACCTTAACTGCTAAGCCATCTCTCTAGCCCTTAAGCTCTACTCTTAACAATCTTCAAGTATACAATTAATGCATTGTTATTAATTGTAGTGACCATGATGTATAATATATCTCTCGAACTCATTCCTCCTAGCTGATAGATTGTGTCCTTTGACAGATAACTCTGAAGCTCTTCCGCTAGTCTTTGATACCACCATCTTACTCTCTGCTTTATGAGTTCAATGTATTAAAGGTCTCACATGCATGAGACCAAGTAATATTTGTCATTCTGTACCTGGCTTATTTCACTTTAGCATAATGTTCTCCAGGTCAATCCCTATTGTCACAAGTGACGATTCTCTTCTTTATAACAGTATTCTACCATGTGTATATTGCATATTATCTGATGGACATATAGGATCATTGCATATCTTGGCTATTGTGAATAATGACCCAACAAACATGGGAGTCCTGACAGCTCTTTGACATTCCTATTTTATTTCCATTGCTTATATACCCAGTACTGGGGCTGGTCATACAGGTCAGTTGGCCGTGTGCTTGCTTAGCATCGACAAGGCCCCGGGTTAAATTCACAGCACAGCATAAATGGGGCATTGTGTTGCATGCCTGTATTCCTATCACCCATGAGGTAGAGGTAGGAGGATCAGAAGCTCAAGGTCATCCTTGGTTACTCCAACTTCAAGTCCAGCCTGGGCACATGAGGCCTTGTGGTTTTGCTACATTATATGGTGGGTCTGGTTCTGGTTCTGGTGTGTGTGTGTAGGGGGAAGGTTTCAAGGTAGGGTCTCACTATAGCCCAGGGTGACCTGGAATTCACTTTGCAGTCTCAGGCTGGCCTCAAACTCACAGCGATCCACCAACTGCTGTCTCCTGAGTGCTGGGATTAAAGGTGTATGCCACCATGTCGGGCTCTCTTGGCCATTTTTATCTTTTCTTTTCTAAAATGTTTATTCTAGTCCTTTGGTTATTTTGTAATCAGTTTAGTTGTTTTCTTGCTACTGAGTGGTTGGAATCCTTATATATTTTGTATACTAAACCCATATTATATGTATGTTTTACAAATATTTTATCCCATAATATTGGTTTTGTCTTCATTCTGTTGATAGTTACAAAATCTACTTTAAAGCCAGGCATGGTGGCACACACCTTTAATCCCAGCACTCGGGAGGCAGAGGTAGGAGGATTGCTGTGAGTTTGAGGCCACCCTGAAACTACATAGTGAATTCTAGGTCAGCATGGGCTAGAGTGAGATACTACCTCAAAAAACCAAAAAACTTAAAATAAATAAATAAATAAATAAATAATAAATAATATCATGCATCAAATATCCCTGAAATGTCAATATACATTCTTTGATTTTTCAAGGTAGGGTCTTGCTCTGGGTCAGGCTGACCTGGAACTCACTATGTTGTCTCAGGCTGGCCTCGAATTTACAGCGATCCTCCTACCTCTGCCTACTGAGTGCAGGGATTACAGGCATGTGGCACCACGCCAGTCTCAATAAACGTTCTTAATAAATAACAGAACAAGTATAAAGAAAGTCAGTAAGGATAGGGAATACTTGAATGTTGCTATCCATCACTTTGATCAAATTGACATTTATAGAGTTATCCACCCAACAGCAGAAGAGGGCACACTGTTTTCAAGTGCACATGGGCATTTACTAAGATTGATCACCTTCTGAGCCATGAATCAAAGTCTCAAAATATTTAAGGGCATTGAAATCATATAAATCATGTTCACAGACAACATGCAGTCACATTAGAAACGAATCACAGAAAGTAGTATGGAAAATCCCTGAATATTCAAAAATCAGATGAAAATTTTCTAAATAGCCCAGGAATAAAAAGTAAAAAGCAAAAAGGAAATTATAAAGTAATTGGAACTGAATTAAAGTGAAAATTCAAAGGCTGAAGAGATGCCTCAGTCATTAAAGAGCTTGCCACATAAGCATGAGGGCCTGAGTTTGGATCCTCAGCACACAGGTAAAAACTGTGCTGGGGCAGCAGAGACAGGAGGATCTCTGGGGCAGTAGAGACAGGAGGATCTCTGGGGAAGTAGAGACAGGAGGATCTCTGGGGCAGCAGAGACAGGAGGATCTCTGGGGAAGTAGAGACAGGAGGATCTCTGGGGCAGTAGAGACAGGAGGATCTCTGGGGAAGTAGAGACAGGAGGATCTCTGGGGCTTCCTGGTTACCTAGTCTAGAAGAACTAGCTCCAGGTTCAGTGAGAGGCCGTGTCTCAGAAAATAAGGTGGAGAGGGGGCTGGAGAGATGGCTCAGCAATTAAGGTGCTTGCTTGCCTGAGAAACCTAACAGCCTGGGTTTGATTCCCCAGTACCCACATAAAGCCAGAGGCACAAAGTAACACATATATCTAGAGTTTGTTTTCAATAGCTGTAGGCCCTGGTGCACCCATTCTCTCTCTGTCTCTTTCTGCTTACAAATCAATCAATAACTAAATTTTAAAAATAAGGTGGAACACAACTGTGGAAGACACTCACTACCAACTCTGGCCTCCATGCCTCCATGCATGTGTGCACACATACACCCACACACGTACACACATGTACATATGCAAAACAATGAGAGTCCAACAAATGAACATGCAGCTAAAGCAGTATATGGAGAGAACTTCATAACATTAAATGTGTATGTTAGAAAAGAAGCATGGTTTGAGGTGACCTCAGCTTTCACCTTAAGGAATTGGGAATTCGGCAAATTCTAAATAAGCAGAAGAAAGGAAATAGAGGCCAGAGTAGAAATCAATGAAACAGAACATAAAAATCAGTGGAGAAATGTCAATGAAACCAGAAAAGTGTTTACCAAAGAGGAAGGGAGAGAAAATTCCATAGACTTATGTAAAAGAATAATATAGGATGCTAGAGATATTTTCATTTAACAACCTAGATAAAATAGACAAATTCCTTAAAAGGCATAACTACCAAAGTTCACTCAAGAAGAAAATTCAAACTCAAGTTTTTGTTGTTGGGTGTTTTTTTTTTTTTTTTTTTTTTTTTTTTGGTTTTTTCGAGGTAGGGTCTCATTCTAGCCCAGGCTGACCTGGAATTCACTATGTAGTCTCAGGCTGGCCTCGAACTCACAGCAATCCTCCTACCTCTGCCTCCCGAGTGCTGGGATTAAAGGCATGCGCCACCATGCCCGTCAAGTATTTCTTTATAATTGTTAAATAAATTAAATACCTAGTTAACTTTCCCTCAATGAAAACTCCAAATGATTTCACTTGGAAATTCTACCAGATTTTTAATGAACACATAAAATGAATTCAATTTAAACTTTTTCAGAAAAGAGAAGAGGAAGGAAACTTGCCTATCTCATGAATGAGGCCAGTATTGGTGTGACACCAGAACTAGGCAAGGCATTGCTAGAAAACCACAGACCAGCCGGGCATGGTGGCGCATGCCTTTATTCCCAGCACTAGGGAGGCAGCGGTAGGAGAATTGCTGTGAGTTCGAGGCCACCCAGAGACTACATAATGAAACCCAGGTCAGCCTAAGCTAGAGTGAAAACACACACACACACACACACACACACACACACAGACCAATACATTTCATGAACACAGATCTAATAGTTCTTAACAAAATATTCACCAATCAAAACCAAGAATGGTGTCATGAACATAGCATAGCATAGGAACATAGCATCCTAGGAATTTGGGTTTAGTTTATATTTGAAAATCAGAGCTGGGCGTGGTGGTGCACGCCTTTAATCCCAGCACTCGGGAGGCAGAGGTAGAAGGATCGCCATGTTCGAGGCCACCCTGAGACTACATAGTTAATTCCAGGTCAGCCTGGGCCAGAGTGAAACCCTACCTCGAAAAACAAAAGAAAACAAAACAAAACAAAACAAAAAATCAGTGTAACTCACCATATTAATGAACTATAATAAATCAATACATAAATAAAAGAAAAGCCTGTATGCAGGAAGTATTGACAAAACTCAACATCCATTCTGGATAAAAACTCTCTTGTGCCTGGAGTGGTGGTGCACACCTTTAATCCCAGTACTCGGGAGGCAGAGGTAGGAGGATCGCCATGAGTTCGAGGTCACCCTGAGACTACATAGTGAGTTCTAGGTCAGCCTGAGCTAGAGTGAAACCCTACTTCAAAAAGGAAAACAAAATAACAACAAAAATTTTCACAAAATAATAGAAGAGACTTTCCTCAGTATAATAAAGAGTATTTAGGGGGAAAAAAGCTATAGCCACCATTATACTTAATGATTAAAGACTGAATATCCCTCACCTTCCCAAGATGGGATATAAAGCAAAGATGTCTACTTTATCACTTCTATTCAACATTGTATGATAGGGTATAGCCAGTGCAATAAAGCAAGAAATACAAACGAAACACAACCAGATTGGAAAAGAAGAAATTGGACTGGAGAGAAGCCTTAGTGGTCAGGGTGCAAAGCCTGAATGGCCCAGGTTCCATTCCCAGTAGCTACACAAAGCAAGCTGCACAAAATGGTGGGTGCATGTGTCTGGAGTTCCTTTGCAGTGGCAAGAGGTCCTGATGCACTCATTCTGTCTCTCTCTGACTGTCCTTCTTGCTCTACTTGCAAATAAATAACATTTTTTATGCAAGATCGAGTGTGTGTGCGTGTGTGTGTGTGTATGTGTGTGTGTGTGAGAGAGAGAGAGAACGTGCACGTTATGGCCTCTAGCCACTGCAATTGAACTCCAGATGTGTGCGCCACCTTGTGTGCATGTGCAACCTAGCGAGCTAGTGTCACTGTGTGCATCTGGCTTACATGGGACCTGGACAGTTGAACATGAGTCCTTAGACTTCTCAGGTAAGCGCCTTAACTGCTAACCCATCTCTCTAGCCCATAAAAATATTTTTTTTAAAAAGAAAGAAAATTAAAACTGGGCTTGGTGGTGCACGCCTTTAATCCTAGCACTCAGGAGGCAGAGGTAGGTGGATTGCCATGAGTTCGAGGCCACCCTGAGAATACATAGTGAATTCCAGGTCAGCTGGGGCTAGAATGAGACCCTACCTGGAAAAACACCAAAGAAGAAGAAGAAGAGGGAGAGGAAGAAGAGGAAGAGAAGGAGGGGGAGATAATAAAGCTTTGCTCATTGCAAATGACATGTGCAACATGACTTTCCCTGGGGGGGGGGTCTATTTCTATCTACCCCAGATAGAGGGGTCTACAGCGTCACATCAAATAAATGATTGTATCCAAGTCTAGCTTGGTGAATGAACAAGTTTAATTGGGGTCACTTACAGGAGCATTGGTGAGGAGTGACATAGAGGAGCCTTGGGTAACTTACAGACAGTTAGCCCACAGAAGAGTCCCCCTCTCCAGCAATCATGTGGGGTCTCCTGGAAGTAAATCACAGCTGCTTAGATTTCAAGATGGCAACGGCCATGTCATGCTCACAGGATACATGTAGTCCCACACCAGCATGCTTTCTGGCTGAGCCTACGAAAAAACAACCCAATAAATGAAGTTAGCAAGGTTGCAAGATATAAGATCAATATAGAAAAATTAATTGTACTTCTATATAAATCCAATGAATAATGGGAAGTTGAAATATAAAAATAGGTAAGTAGGGGCTGGAGAGATGGCTTAGTGGTTTAGACGCTTGTCTGCAAAGCCAAAGGACCCAGGTTTGATTCCCCAGTACCCACATAAGCCAGATGCACAAGGTGGTGCATGCATCTGGAGTTTGTTTGCGGTGGCTGGGGACCCTGGTGCGCCCATTTCTCTCTCTTTCTGACATTTTTTCTCTCTCAAATAAATAAATAAAAATAAAACATTTTAAAAATAGGTAAGTAATTTGAAAAAAAAATGTAAAATAGGAATAAGTCCTAGAAAGTTAAAACCTCTCTCCGAAAAAACAAAAAACAGTGCTTGCTTTGGCACACATATACTAAAATTGGAGACTAGCATGCCCCTGCACAAGGATGGCATGCAAGTTAATGAAGTGTTCCATATTTAAAAAAAAACCTGAGATATGTATGAAGGCTGAACTAAACGAAATGTTCATGAAACCGAGCATTCAATTCTCTTGTGACATAAGTTCTCCCTAAATTATGGGCTATAAATTAACACAATCTTATCAAAATACCAGTAGTTTTTTTTTGTGTGTGTGTGAAGGGGGGTAGAACTTAGCAAGCTGATGTATATAAAAATGAGGACCTAGAGTTGCAAAGTCAGTATTTGATAAAGAAGAGCAGAGAGAGCAAAGGTAAGAGGCTGCCTGAAAGTCATGATTCTGATCCACTTGCCTCTGCCTTTCCAGTACTAGCATTACAGGCATGTGCCACAGGGCCCTGGTGAGGTTTTTATTTTTATTTTTATTTTTGGGGGGTGGTTGCTAAGAATCCAACCCAGAGACTCACACAGAATGGGCAAATACCGAATCACTGAGCTAGATTCCCAGCTTGTGAAAGAGCTTCAACTACTTGATTCCAAGATTTATTTTAAAGCAAAAGTAATCAAGATAGCATAGTTAGTAATGTTAAGATAGACAAACAAATCAATAAAACAGAATAGGGGGGTTCCGAACTAGATCCTTACACATTTGATGAAAACAGGATCCAAGCTGAGTGTGGTGGTGCACGTGTTGAATCCCAGCACTTGGGAGGCTGAGGTAGGAAGATTGCTGTGAGACTACATAGTGCATCCCAAGTTAGCCTGGGCTACAGCAACACCCTACCTCAAAAAACAAAACAAAACAAAACAAAACAAAACAAAAATGATAAAATAAATAAAACCACATAATACCCATTAGAATGGCTTAAACTAAAAGACTGATTTTCTGATCATACCCAATGTTAATGAGGACCTGGAACACTGAAGCCCTCATAATCTACTAGTGGGAACATTAAATGACAAGATCACTTTGGAAGTCAGTTTAGTCCTTTCCCTACTTTTCAAGGTAGCCCAGGCTAACCTGGAACTCACTCTAGTTCCAGGCTGACCTTGAACTTATGGCGATCCTCCTACCTCTGCCTCCAGAGTGCTGGGATTAAAGCTATGCCCTACCATGCCCGGCTGGACCATTCTTATTATGTTTAAATGTATACCTACAAGAGGAGCCAGTCATTCCATTCATATAATTAATTAGAGAGAGAGAGGGAGGGAGAGAATGGGCACGCTAGGGCTAGCCACTGCAAACTCCAGATGTTTGTGCCACCTTGTGCATCTGGCTTTACGTGAGTACTGGGGAATCAAACCTGGGTCCTTTGGCTTTGCAGGCAAATGACTTAACTGCTAAGCCATCTCTCCAGCCCCTCCAGTCACATATATATATATTCTCCAAAAGAAGTAAGAGTGTATACTTCATAGAAAGGCTTGCATACAAGTGTTCATAGTCACTTAATTTGTAATAGGCAAAAACCAAAATAGGCTAAAATGTCATCAACAGGCGAGTGGATTAAAAAATTGTGGGATATCCCCATAGTGATTATTATTCAGCAGTAAAAAGAAATGAGTATTTCATGGGCAACAACAGAATCATCTCAACATAATTACGCTGCATGGAACAAGCTATACAAGATTTCATACTGTATGATTCCATCAATTTAAAATTCTGGAAAATGCAAACTAATGTACAGTAATAGAAAGATCAGTGGTTGCCTGGTGAGGGTGTATGGGGGCGAGGGATGCAGGGAGGGATTACAAAGAAACACCAAGAAACTGTGGACGGGGATGGGTACGTTCGTCACCTTGACGGTGACCATTTTATAAGTGCGTATACACATACACGTCTAAACTGTATGCTCGAGACATGCATTTATTGCATGTGAAATACATCTCAAGAAAGTTACTTTTTACATGCAAGTAGTGGGCACATTATGTGATAGGCATACGGTCGGTGCCAGGTTGTGTTAGGAATGTGTGAAATGCATTTCCCCCTCTAGTCCTTCCGTCTATCAGGTTGATGCTGCGACGGGGACACTGAGGCTTACACCGGTTGCTACACGCTGAGGCTTCCCGGTCAGTCAGTGACAGCCTGAGCATGCTTTCCATTGCAAATTGAACGCGTGAAGCAAAGACTCCTGTGGACTAGAGAGGCTCCCTACAGTGCTAAGAGTTCTCGCCTTCAAGAGGTACATCCTCACGACCGTGTGGAGCAAGCAGTCCACACGCTCGCGCCTACTTCACAGATGGACACACTGAGGCTGAAGGCAGTGAGGTGACCTCGGTCGTCACGGACCTGGGGACTGTCAGGGAGCAATGTCCAGCGGGGCCCCAGGATCACAGGTTCCCCGTGGGCAGTTGGCGCACGCCTGGCGTTCTACCCTCAGCTGGCCAGAGATCACGTGCATTGAGTCGGTTACTCGTGCAAACAGCTGACCGGCCATGTCCAGGAGAAAGGGAAGCGTCCTGAGCGGGGCCGCGGAGCATCTGTTGGGCCTGGGGTGGGTGTGGGGGGGGGGAGCGGGGGTCACGGCGGCCGGCGGCGCTGGCGGCGGACACGAGCCGGGCCCCTCCCGCGGCCGGCGGGGGCGTCGAGGAGGCGGGCCCCGGGGACGCTGGCCGGCGCTCCTGCACGGCGCCCCCTGGCGGCTCGGGCTCGTCGCGCCGATCGGGTCCGGGCAGGCGGGCGCGCGGGGACGCCGGGCCGGCGAGCGAGCGGACGGGCGTGCGAGCGGGCGCGTCCTGCAGGGTAGGTGGGCCGCGGAGCTCGGGAGCGGGCGGCGGGTGGTGGTGGTGGTGGTGGTGGCGGCGGCGGCGGCGGTGGGCACGCGCCGAGGGGTCGGGCGGGGGGCGCGAGGGGGGCGCGCGCGCGCGGCGCCGGCGCGACTCATCAATTATGCAAGGGCTCGCGCGGCGCGGCGCGGGGGGCGGGCGCGCGGAGCGCTCCAAGATGGCGCCCACCGCAGTCCCGCCCGCCGCAGCCCCGGCGCCTCTGCAGTCCGGCCGCGCCTCCCGGGCACCGCGCTAGGGCCGCCGCCGCCGCCTTCGCCGCCGCCGCCTCCGTAAGTCACCCCGGAGCCCTCCCGTCCCCTCCTCTCCTGCACCCCCCCCACCACCACCCCCCGGCCCGGCGCCGCGCCGCGCCCCCTCCCCCGGACTCTTTCCCCGTCTCTCGCGGCCGGACCCCGCGGCGGGCTCGCCCCTCTCCAGTCCACGGGCTTTTTGCCGCAGAGTGCGCGGCGGGGCGGCGGCGCGGGGCTGGCCGGCCGGCCGCGGCGCGGGGCTTCTGCCCTCCGGGCTCGGCACGGCTGCTGGGAAGTCTCGCCGTCCGCCGGGGCCCCTTAAGCGACAGCGAGGACCACCAGCTCCCACCCCTGCTGGACAGCCTACTCCCGGGGCTCTTCCGGCTGCCATGGGCGCGGGGGCGGCGCGGGGGGACCCGGATCCCCCACCCCCCCGGGCGGGCGCTTCTTTGGCCGTGCGGGCACCCCACCACCACCGTCACCCATGCCCACCCCCTCCCAGGCTGAATCGAGCCCCTCTCTCCAGCTTCTTCTGGGAAGGGCAGCGCTGTCGTGATCGTCCCACGGCCGCCCCTCGGCTCTTCCCCTTCCCCCATGGCTTACTGCATCCTTCCACCACCCCCCCTCACCCGGCCCCCACATTGCTACCAACTGCAGAAGCCGGGGATACCCCCCTGCCCTGCGCTCCCATGTATCAGTGCCCCCTTCCCATCAGGGTACTCTGGGACCGCCGTTGGCGGGGGAGGGGGCAGGGAGGGCTCCCCCGCGACCTTCCTCGGCACGCTAGGATCCCTGCATTACCGAGGACATCACTTTCAGAATATCCCCTTCCCCCACCTCCACCCCTACGCCACCCGATGCAGAGCTGGTTCCTCTCCTGGCTCCCCGTCCCTCCCCCACCTCGCCGCCGGCGGCGGCACCCTGGGCTTCTTGTGGACGTTGCGATACCGGGCTGTTTGCCCAGCTCCACAGCTTGGACCCCTTCCTCTCTCCTTCGCTCCTCGGTACCTGGGGGGGAAACCCGCAAAGCCTCCGCATTTCTCCCGGGAGCTCAGCTCCATCCCCGTCATAGCCCGCTGCAACCACCGGTGGAGACTTGGCAGTTAACTTTCTGGGCGTTAGCGGGGGCTGTCAGACCCCCTTTTTCGGGTGTCTCTAACTTAGAGTTGGGATGGACTGGGAATCTTTTTTTCAGCCTGATAAGTGGGAATTCTTCAAACTGTGCATTCCTTGCAAGTGCTCCTCCCTGTGCCCTCTTCCTCACTTACACTGCAGTTTTTGAAGCATGGGGGAATACATTTTATATCTGGAGATTCCAAGATTTGCATTCATGTTCATAAGGAACGATTGTCATCTGTTTTTTTGGGGGGGGGGGAGGAGAGGAGAAACTTTGCATTGCATCTGGCTGAATTTAGGGGGAGGGGGAAATAATTAGCACGGTACAGTCCCTGCCGCAGAGGGAAAACGGCTTTCAGTGCACAGTGGGCTCGAGACCGGCAGGGACTGGAAGCAGGAGGTGTGGGTGAGGGCCTTGAGGACAAAAGGGGGAGAGCGGTCTTCAACTGTGTGCTCAAGTTTGATCTTGGAGATCCTTTCGAGAGGTAGACGTGTGATAGGGCTGGGGGGATGTTTTAGCGTTCCAAGGAGATTTCGGGTGTGGTAGATTTTTCACTGCCTCATAATCTCTGCTGCTCGTTTCCCCACGTGCATTAGAAGATGTGGGGGAGGGGGCTTTTTTCTTTCCTCAAAAAATACTGTTTTTGATGTGTAATGCAAATGGCTGGACAACATTACTAGAATGGCAGGAATTGGAGGATTCAAACTTAAAATGCTGGAAGCTTTGTAGCACATTGCCTGTAACCTGGTTCTGAAACACTGCAGCATTTTCCCCCCTTTGGAACTCATGACCCACAAGGCCTTCAGTTCTCCCTGCAAGAGGATTTGATGGCTGGGTGATGGGGCTGAGGGTAGTGGTGTTTCAGTGTTCAGCAGTATTCTCTGTCCTAGAAATTGAGAACCTCTGGGGAGGGCTGCAGGCATGTTCTGTGTTCCCAGAACATCTGAATCAGGGTGTATGTGGACGCGTGGTGTTAGCGGGGCCAGTAGTGGCTGTAGCAAAGCGATTCATGATACAAGCGGGTTCCTGGTTCGCTGGGGTCAGCTTGAGAGGCTGACTTTATATGCCTTTGGTTTTCATTTGGGGGTTTGTCAACCAACGTTTATCGAAATAGTTGGAAGGTTTTATTTTAAATCGATGAAGGATAATGAAGTAGAATGTAGTATATTTAAAAAATTCATATAGTTGCTTGCTGCTTCCTTTCCTAACCAGTTTTTCTGGTCGTGTCCCCTTGGTGGCCTTTTATCCGGGCTCCCACTAGGCCTTCGGGCCGTGGTACTGAAAGGACAGCTCCCGGCCGCTGTAGGGAAGAGCACGCATGCTGGACCCGACTTGGGCTTGCTTGCTTTTTATTAGCAGCAGGGTTTCCTGCAGACGTGCATGTGCATGCGTAGCTGGGTTTGTTCTTCAGGTCAAAGGCCTACTTATCACACTTTATGACTCCCGCATAACTCCTCATTTGGCTGTCCCTGTGGAGGCAGTGTCTTTAGACTGAAACCGACCCACATGCAGATCAGACAGTGACATCTGCTGACTGCATGATTTGTGCACATTTCAGGCATTTTTAGGTAGCAAAAAAACCCCTGTTAATAATATGGATATTTGGTCTTCACCAGAAGAAATTAGTAACTTGCCAAATGAAACTGAATCAGAAGGGTTGGGTTGATCCGAACAGTGAGCTGGGGAAGGGACTCAACAGGCCAGCATGTGACCCATTGTGTCACTAAGGTATATTAGTCCAAAAATCATTTTTAAATCACAGATAGCAAGGGAGCTATAAAATTCAGCGTGTACAACCTACCAACCCACCCAGGCATCCTTGTTCCAGGACAACTCTGCATTGAATACTTCATTGATAGGAACTTCCTACCACGGAAAGTAGCGCATTCACTGTGATTGAATAGTTCATTCAATGTGATTAATCCCATTTAAAAGGTAACATATATAAAACTGCAGGGGCCTACAGCATAGAGCTACTGATTCTATGACGGACAAATGTCATTCTTGCACTTGCTACCAAGACCAAGACCTAAGATCTCTAGAAATTATATGCAAAGCCTGTGGTATTTAAAAAGAACATAGACATGTCCTCAAGTAAGAAGAATAGTCTATGAATGGGAAGAAAAATAATGATCTTTAATGTGATGGTGTTATGTAACAGGTTTTGGAAGGTACATACTTGACTTATCGAATACTTCATTTCTATGGGTTATATCTAAGAAGGACAATAAGCCCATACTGTATGAAAGTGTGAAAATTACAGAACTGATCCAGGATGTAATCAGTTACCACAAGTATAAAGATAAGATTTATTGCAGAAAACTTTAAAATATGGAAAAAGTCACCCTTAGTCTTATATCTATAAGCAAAGGAGTTGTCTGATTGTGGGTTTTTTTTTTTAATTTTCAAGAAGCGCTTGTAAAAGTTATTACAAATGACAATATTTTTAAACTGAATCTCTCAAGCTCTTAAACTCACAGTCTAATAAGTTATCCTTTTAGGGATTTAAATACCAGGTTGTTAATTGTAGGGTTCCCCCCCTTAATTCTTTAAAAAATTTTCAGAAAGCTATCTTCAACGTGAAAAAATTCACTCATGGAGTTGAACTCCTATACATAGTCTCTTGGTTTAAATTTAGCAAGTTAACTAGCAGAATAAAGAAAACTTTTCTCAGTGGCGTGATAAATCTTCTCAGTCTCCACCTCCCATATGCAAGACATTGACCCAGTCACTGACACGGCAACTTAGAAAGTCGTGTCATGCTAGAAACTGGCTGCCGAACTGTTAAAGGAAGAAATCTGAGTGCTGAAATCTCCTTTGGCTTGGTTTTACCTCAAAAAGAATAATTTGTGCAAGAGGGGAAAGTAAAAACAGGAGAAGTCAAAGGAGAAGACCTCTGGGAAAATTCTTTTCTGTCCTTTCGTAAAGTTGTAGAAACACAGTGAGGGCACTGTTAATGCTATGTCATGAATTGAGAAATGAAGACCCAAGCAAGTTGCCATAGTTACATTGCAAAGAAAAGGCAGGCGCAGTTTGGGCTTTGGACTCAGGTAAAATCTTAACTCACCTACTTACTAGCTTTGTGGTCTCGGGCAAGTTATTTAATCTCTCTGGCTCTCAGTTGCTCTCATCTATAAAAATAGGAATACTAATTCCTACATTGCGGGCTGTTTGTGGGGATTACATAAAATCTCTTGTTTCCGCATGGTTTCTGACAACAGAGCTCAACATATATTCGCTCCTTTCTCTGGGATTTAGCAGCTTAGTGGGTGTTTATATGTGGATCTGATATAGTACACATGCACTGCATTCAGTTCCAATATTAAGCAGATGATATAGTACACGTGCACTGCATTCAGTTCCAATATTAAGCAGGTGACATAGTACACGTGCACTGCATTCAGTTCCAATATTAAGCAGGTGACATAGTACACGTGCACTGCATTCAGTTCCAATATTAAGCAGACAGTCTGGCCTAGGAGGTAGGAGGACCTACAGCTTTCTTTTTTTTTTTTTTTTTTTTTGGTGGCGGGGAGGGGCAGGGGCTCCCTATAGCCCAGGCTGACCTGGAATTCACTATGTAGTGTCAGGCTGTCCTTGAACTCACAGCGATCCACCTACCTCAGCCTCCCAAGTGCTGGGATTAAAGGCGTGAGCCACCACACCCAGCTCCTGCAGCTTTCTTAACTTGAATGGACATTGCTAGTCTAAAAGAAGAAATGTGCTGTGCAGTTTCTGTGTTGGCCACACACCACGCTGCAACTGCATTTATCAAAGTAGCCATTCCCTTGTTTATTCCTGAACTATGCTTACATGGAACTCCTTAGCCGAGAGGAGTATTTTGGTACTTACAGTTGCTATTAGGCAACTGGGCTGTTGTAGCTACAGCCTGGAATTTACAGATGGAATGGATCCAAAGGTTGAGCCCACCTTTATTCTGACTTAAGCTGGGTTTTGCAATAGCGGTAGAGTCTGGAGTAGCTTGTCTTCTTTTTGTTTCCCTGTTACTGTTGACTTTGAAACACTTTGTTTGAGTGGGTCTCATACATTTAAGACTCACAGATGACACTCACCTTTGGGAATTATTATTCTGTTTTTACAAAACCTTTAAAAATCCTTCCATCAGGTGATTGTTGGAGCTTGGTAAGGCCAATACTATTCTGTGTTAAATCCAAGGAAACTGAGTGTCTAAAAGCCCATATTATCTAGGCTTAAGGACGATTTAAGTGGTGGAATGGAGATTGTTACTTGGGTTGGTTGACTCATACTTAAAGAATTTTTTCCCATTAAATGTTATAATCTGATGTTCATATAACCAAGTAAAGTGAACAGTTTTGGTTTATTTTAAGAAATTATCATTATCCTAGGTAGCTAAACATATCTTAGTGAGTGGGCATAGTGAAAGATTCTGGGGTAGGCAGAGGGAGGGCAAAGACACTTTTGAAATAGAGCATTTTGAAAGAGGAAGGATGAGAAATGAACTGAAGATGTATCATGAAGTAGAGCCTGAATGAAAAAGCATTATGTAGCACACTTCTTTTCCTTTTCTATTGTCCTAGCTACTCTCCTGACCATACCAATGGTGAAAACAGAAAACTTAGCTACATTTCAAAGCTTAACTTTTTCATATCTCTTGCACAAAAATGCCCACAGTTGGTGACTGACTCATCAGTGCTATCATATTGCCAACAGGATGGTAGGAACTTGTGACCACTGGCAAATAGACCATCTTTGCTTCTGCAAGGTTGAAGTTAGTGTAGGACTCAGAGTAGAGAATGTCGGGGCAGTGTCTCTGGTGTGGTAAGCAAGTTGGACCACCAATAGTTCTGGGAGGGCTTCGGGCTAGAAGAGCCAAGGAGAAAAAGGATAATAGCCAAGATTTTCCTTAGGCATACAGACATATATCACACTAGGGAAATCAATGAAATAAAAGCTAGCAGTCTCAGGGACTAAGAGATACTCTTAGCTTGGGAGTGAAGCTCTTTTGGCCCTGGGGTTGATTGTGGTGGGATGGCTAAGATGTTAGTTAGGTGCAGAGGTTGGGAGCATGTCTGTAGCATGGTGGTAGAGAGGGGCCTGCTGTGTCCACTGGGCTTGTTGTAAGGTCTGTAAATAGAGAGCTCAGAAACCTTAAGGGTCAGATTAACTGCGTTCATGTTTTCATGGTCGGTGTGGCTTGTGTGCTGTGAAGTCTTTGGAGTTCCTGGGGAGTATGAACATGAGAGAAGTTTTGAACTACACAGTCATTTATTTTCCTCCTTTTCCTTCTTTGTTGGATTTTTAGCTGATCATTAACATTTCTGCCAGAGCAAACTTGGGAAGGGAGGAAAAAAAATCAAAATTAGAAGGTTAATTTTAGTTTTCAGATAGTAATTGATAATGGAAGAGATCACAACTCTTCATCAGTGAAAAGCAATTGATTTTTCTTCTATTCATTATTTTAATAGTGAAAGCAGTTAAATACTAAGCTCTAAAATGCTTTGTGTCCATTGCAAGCCAATGAATGTTAAACAGCATTTTCTCTAATTTTGCTGAGCTGTAACTCTACAACGAATAGGGCTTAATTTATTATGTGCCCAGCTCTGTTTTTCAGGAGGCGTTTTTTCCCCTCAGGTATCATGCAGTGAACTTTGGTGCCACATTCAATAGTACCTTTTTGTCTTAGCCAGAAGATGGAGAGAATGATTTAAAGGAAACTGAATTAATGCATTATTATTAAGGTGCAGAGGAAAATTAAGCAAGTTGCAGATTAGACTGGTAGAGCTTTCTCAGAGGTCTGAATACCCAGAAATCTCATTTGCTACAGAATTCTCAATTGGGCTTCCTAAGATTTTGGTGTAAAGAAGTGTTATGCTTTGTTTATACTGAAAAATATCTTGAGAATAATAAGAGATTTTAAAAAAGATTTGTATTGTGATGGGGAGGAAAGTGTTGGAAGTGTGAGGAAATATCAGAGAGGGGAGAAGTGAACAACCATGAAAACAGAAGAAAAGAATGAAACCTGAAGATGAAAACTCAGGTTTTAAGGAAGTGCCCACCCTCTCTGAAGACTGCTTGGGTCATCGTTGGCCTCATTTCTGGACTGGAGTGCTGGCATCTTCCAGGCAGGGTACAGAACCTTACTTAGGACCAGAGAGCTTTGTTGTTTGGTTTATTTATTTATTTATTTTTAAGCAATATCACGGTATCCCAGGTGACCTTGGAACTCACTGTAGCCCAGGCTGGTCTCAAACTCACAGAACTACTCCTATTTCTGCCTCCCTCCAGTGCTGGGATTGAAGGTGTGAGCCACCACACCCAGCTGATTGTTTTGTTTTAAAATTTTATTTTCCTTAACTCTGCCAGAACTGTACTGCAAATTGTTTTCTTAATTTCAACATTGGAAAAGCCAGAGAATATTTTCTACCCTTATGACAAAAAAGGGAAAAAAAAACATCAATAACAGTTTTAAAGACTCCCCTCTGGTTTTCAGTCATTTACTAATAAAACCTTTCCTTAGAAGGCATTGTTCGTGGTTATCTTTTACATCTTATTTTCTTAAAATGTTTTAATTTATTTATTTGAGAGAGAGAGAAAGAGAGAGAAAATGGTAATGCCAGGGCTTCCTACCACTGCAAACGTACTCCAGACAGAGGGTTCACAAGTCAGAAGGGTCAAAGTTGTCTTTTACTGTCTCTCAGTTTTCCAGGATGTTCTCTATAAATGCAATTATAGAAACTAATTTCTCTTGTGTAGTTTCCTACTTACATATACACAGTATCTTCCTGTCACTACATAATTATTTCCATTGACTTTTAGAAAAGCTTAAAATAGTTAGGGGATTTGAACTTAATTCTAGAATCTAGATCATTTTAGGTCAGTTCTCCCTTTTCCTTAGCATATATGTAATCTCTTTATTTTTTACTTAGTGGCTTATTAATGTAAATTGCAAAATGTTAGTTTGGGCCATTCAGCTGTTTCTACAACGAATTGCTCTTTAGGTTTCCATTAGAGAATTTTTTAAAAAACTTTTTTGGTTTATTTTTATTTATTTAAGAGCAGCAGGCAGAGAGGTGGTGGTGGGGGGGAGAATGGGCGCATCAGGGCCTCTAGCCACTGCAAATGAACTCCAGACGCCTGCACCCCCTTGTGCATCTGGCTTACGTGGGTGGGGAATTGAGCTTTGAACCGGGGTCCTTAGGCTTCACAGGTGTGGCAAGCACTTAACCACTTAAGCCATCTCTCCAGCCCCCTCCATTAGAGAATTTTTGATAATTTTTTTTTTCAAGGTAGGGTCTCACTCTAGCTCAGGCTGACCTGGAATTTACTATGTAGTCTCAGGGTGGCCTTGAACTCATGGCAATCCACCATGCCCAGATGGAGAATTTTTTTCCCCTGATTTATTCATTTATTAGAGAGAGAGAGAGAGAATAGGCACGCCAGGGCCTTCATCCACTGCAAATGAACTTCAGACGCATGTACTTCCTTGTGCTTCTGGATTACGTGGGTCCTGGGGAATTGAACCGGGGTCCTTTGGCTTTGCAGGCAAACACCTTAACCACTAAGCCATCTCTGGCTGGAGAATTTTTTTAAAATATTTTTATTTATTTATTTGCAAGCCGAGTGAGAGTGAGGGTGGGGAAGAGGGAGAAAGAGGATATGGGTACACCAGGGCCTCTTGTCACTGCAAACAAACTTTAGATGCGTATGCCACTTTGTGCATATGGCTTTATGTGGTTACTAAGAAATTGAACCCTAAGCTTGTGGGTTTTGTAAGCAAGTGCCTTTAACTGCCAAGCCTTCTCCCCAGCCCCATTAGTTAATTTTCTATGAAAAATAATGTAGAGGAAACTTGGTCCATTACTTTCCTTGGAGAACTATAAATTACCTATCTCCAGCATACCAGGCAACAAATAATGAGTACAGGTAAGGGTGAGACATTATGACAGGTATTGAGAGATGTATAAAAGATATACTTTGGGTCTTAGTGGTTAAGGTGCTTGCCTGCAAAGCCTAAGGTCCCAGTTTCAATTTCCCAGTACCCACGTAACCTGTATGCACAAGGTGGCACATGTGTCTGGAGTTCATTTGCAGTGGCTAGAGGCCCTGGTGTGCCCATTCTCTCACTCTATTTGCCTCTCTCTCTCTCAAATAAATAAAATACTTTTTAAAGATATACCTTTTATTTATTACGTTAAATAAAGTGTTAGGTGAGAATGGGTTTTCCTAATGGTTTATAATTCAATGATTGAAAAGAGTTTTAGAGCTGGAGAGATGGCTTTGCAGTTAAGGTGTTTGCCTGCAAAGCCCAAAGATCCCAGGTTTGTTTACCCAGAACCCACGTAAGCCAGATGCACAAAGTGGCCCATGCGTCTGGAGTTTGTTTGTAGCGGTTGGAGGTCCTGATGTGCCCATCCTCTCTCTTTATCTCCCTCTCCCAAGTAAATAAATAAAATAAAATAAAAAATAAAAAGAAAAGAGTTTTAAATGTTATCTGAGTGGCATAATTAATAAGTATGTTGATTTTGTTTTATTTTGAGCTTGAATCTCATTCTAGTCTAGGTGGCCTGGAACTCACTATGTAATCCCAAGCTGTCCTCAAACTCATGGCAGTCTTGCCAGTCCCAAGAGTGCTGGGATTGCAGGCAAGAGCCACCATGCCTGGTTAGTAGTTGATTATTTTATTTGTTTATTTTTAGAAAATCTTCCATCTAGCATGATCATAAAGAAGATGTATGATTTGAACTGGGCTTCTAAAATTTTTCCTTTTTTATTTATTTGCAAAATGAGAGAGATAAAAGAGAGACAGAAAGAGAGAAGTATAGGTGTGCCAGGGCCTCCAATCACAGCAAACAGTCTCCAGATGCATGCACCACTGTTTATCTGGCCTTACGTGGGTACGGTGGAAATGAACTTGGGTCATTAGGCATTGCAGGCAAGTGCCTTAACCACTGAGCCATCTCTCCAGCCCTGAACTGGGCTTTTTGCAGATGGTTGGGAAGCACATGCGAGCTAAAGTGAGAAGTCAAGAATGTTTTGGAGGAGCAATGAGCAAACCAATTGAGCTGGAGTAAAATCCCCCAGTGGTGGATTTTAACAATAATTTTAAATGTAACGATAGTTAGCCAACGTTAAGGTCATTTTTACAGTTGTGTTCGTAATGGTGGAGAACATAGAAGATTTTCTGGGGAGTACAAATAACTTTGATCAGAACTGTGATGTAATCGTTTAGGAAAATTCTGTAGCGGTGTTTAATAGGTTGGAATAAAGCCAAGAGTGGACATCAGTTAGTTGGCTGTTTGATTTGGCCTCACTTGATAAAGGCTTAGACTCACGTTACAATGATGAGTAGGAGAGAAAGTAAAATATGACTTTGAATATGTGTGCCATGTGGATGTGTGTATGTGTAGGTAACATCTTTAGTGTAGGAAATAGCCTGTAGGAAGTTTCAGTAGAACCTGAATGAGCTTACATAGGGGTAAGAGAGAAGGTTTCAAGTTTAGAGGCAGAGAAGTTCCTATTTGTAAAAGCTGGAGCAGTATCTGTAGTGTTCTGGTTAGCAAGCCCTCCTTATTCCTATTTTTCTAATGGCTTCTTTGCAGTGGGTTTTTTTTCCCATATAAGCTTCTTATATTATTTCTTTTAAAAAAATTTTATGTATATATTTATTTGTGGGGGGAATGAGAGAGAGTGAGAGAGAGAGAGAGAGAGAATGGGTACACCAGGGCCTGCAGCCACTGCAAACAAACTCCAGACGCATGCACCACCTTGTGCATCTGGCTTACCTGAGACCTGGGGAATCCAACCGAGGTTCTTTGGCTTTGCAGGCAGACGCCTTAACTGCTAAGCCATTTCTCCAGCCCTAATATTATTTCTTTTAGGAAAACCTGTTGTGAACTTGTTTCCACTCTCGCTGATAAAAATATTTCATCTCTATTTGTAGGATTTTTACCCTTATGTTGGGTTTCTGTTTATAAATTCTTAACCCATCGCTGTTCTTGATGTTCTCAACTAACCTTCAGTTTGGAGGGTAAAATAAGAAATCTGTACCTTCTCATAACCTGCTGCGTGGTGGCTCTGTCCTTATTGAAACTCAGTGGATTTCTTGTTTTGGTCATTTGCTTATATTCCAAGTGAGCCATAGTGTTTGAAATTATGGACAGAATCAAAGGTAGCAAGTAGAAGGATTCTAACAGATAAAAGCAGAGGCTAAGAGGAAGAGACCTTATTCAACCAGCGCAGTTACTTTCTGGTTCAAGCACTGAATCTTGTCGTGGATGGCAGGAGTCAGGCTTGGCTTAGATGAGCTGCCACAGTGTGGCTGGCATGACCTCAGGGGCCAGGGGACCCTAACTTAGAGCTTCAGCGTAACTTGTAACTTGCAGCACAGTAAAGCCCAGGGAGTTTGGTCTGCTTTTACATCTTCTAGTTAGCAAAGATTTTTGAATAGGAAAAAACAAAGCATGATTGGATTTATCAGAATGTACACATCAAAATAATAAAATACACTTAGAAAAAAACACATTTGAGATTTAGTTTATTACAAGCCAGGCATGGTCACCCATGCCTTTAATCCCAGCACTTTGGAGGCAGAGGTAGGAGGATTGCCATGAGTTCGAGGCAAGCCTGTGACTTCATAGTGAATTCCAGGTCAGCCTGGGCTGCAGTGAAACCCTACCTTGAAAACCAAAAAAAAAAAAAAAAATTTCCTTGTTAATACTATTTTCTATTTCACTAGTTACTGATTTCATTCCATTTATCTGTTTGCACTCAGACAATTGGTCCCCATGGTTTGCTGTGGAAGCAGTACAGCAGGCCAAGTTCAAGGACATGATGTTAATAAACTTAGCACTCTAGCCGAAGTAGGAGGATCACATAGAGCTCGAGGCCACCCTGAGACTCCACAGTGAATCCCAGGTCAGCCTGGGCTACAGTGAGACCCTCCCTTGAAAACAAACAGACAAACAAACAAAAATTTAGCACTCTACGTGGGGATTCACAGCAATTCCATAAAGAGGTTCTCTGTGTAAGCACGTTGTGAGTTTGTACCTGCCTCCTACTTTGAATGCTCAGCCTGACTGGGCAGCAGAGCCCTGGGAAGATGTTCAGGAGGCTGCCTGGGACAAGGAAAGTTCATGAACATGGCTTACCAGGAGAGCAGTTTGCTGACATAACAATCTGCATGTTCTCGTGTGAGTAAAGTTTTAGTGTGTCTGTAGGGCCTTCATTTTTCAGTGTTCTCTTTACTTATAATACTTCTTCCTTGCCTGTATAAAAAAGAGGAAGGGGTTGCATATGACCCAAGAGCTTTTACTAAATGCCCAGGTGGAATCAGTGGAGGAGGGAGACGGTATAGTGACCACTGAGTCTCACCTCTCAAGGTCTCCCCCCCCCCCCCGTTTTTTCAGAAAACTTTTAGCTTTAAGTGCCCAAAAGTGAAGGTTCTAAAAGTTTTTGGATCTTAACTTAGACTCTTGGCATTAAAAGTTTCTGAAACAGTTTATAGGATAAAGAAAATAAGACCATTTTTTGCCTTTGTATATTGAGTGGATATTCAAGACTTGATTAGGCATGAATGTTTCCATCTTTAGTTTTAGTTTGAGTCTATCCTGTCCGACTCTTGGGAGCTGATTGCCTTGTTCCTAGCCTTGTGCTCTGCATGGTCATCAGTAAGTTTTTGGTTTATCCTAATCCTTTTCGGTTATCAAAATTGCATATCCCTCATCTCCTGGTCATCTGCATGGCTTGCTGGTTTCTACTGGAGAGGTATGGCCATTAGCCAGGGGTGCAGCTTAAGTGCCCACTGGGTTTTGCTTAGAACACTCACTTGGCCCAGGGACTACGCAGAGGAAGAAGGGTTTTGGTTTTTATTTTGCTTTTTTTCCCTGTTAAGAGCAATACATTTATTGCTCAATGCAACCTGTTGCGAAATCTCAAGAAAAAAAAAATTCCCACAAAACATAGGAAGTGTCTGTAGCACTTTTTAGCCAGCCTTCCCAAGCCAGTAGCTCCTATGGGTGCTGCTTCTGCTTAGAGCTGTTGAGTTGTCAGGCCTTTCCAGGTATTTTTTTGTTCTAGAACTTAATCACAGAACCTAGTATGGACTCTTATTTGTGGGAATTGAATACCGACTTTAAAAAGGTTTTATTTATTTGCAAGGAGAGAGAGTGTGTTCTGAGTACGTGTGCATCTCTGTGTGAGAATGGGCACACCAGGGTCTCTTGCCACCACAAACCAACTCCAGACACATGAACCACTGTGTGCATCTGACTTTATGTGGGTATTGGGGAATCAAACGTGGCCTGGCAGGGGTTGCAAGCAAGCTTTTAAAACCATCAAGCCATCTCTCCAGCCCCAAGCACTAACTTTTGATGGTATTATAAAAATCCTGGGAAGAATCTGTAGACTTCAAAGTTTGAGTGGTGCTAATCCAAATTTTGGGCAAGAGTGTATTTTGTTTGTTTGTTTTTTGACCAAAATTTAGAGATTAGAAGCCCTGCAGTATGGCTCTGTCTTTGGATCAACAATACTCCTAGGCTAAACAAGATACTGTTTAAAATTTGTGAATCTATTTCTGTTGAGGTACTATAGCCAAATAAGGTATTATTTCCTTCGTAGGAGTACATTTAATGTAACTAGTACTTGAAAAACTTTGTTTTTCCAGGTAGGGTCTCACTGTAGCCCAGGCTGACCTAGAATTCACTATGTAGTCTCAGGCTGGCCTAGAACTCACAGTGATCCTCCTACCTCTGCCTCCCAAGTATTAGGATTAAAGGTATGCACCACCATGCCTGGTTTGAAAACTCTTAAAGTTCTAGCTAAGGAATGGTGAGTATATTTTTCATTTTTAACACTTTTTTTGTTTTTATTTATTTATTTGGAAGAGAAAGAGGCAGATAGAGAGAGGGAATAGAGAATGGGCATGTCAGGGCCTCCAGCTGCTGCAAATGAGCTCCAGACACATGTGCCACTTTGTGCATCTGGCTTATGTGGGTCCTAGGGAATCGAACCTGGATCCTTTGGCTTTGTAGGCAAGTGCCTTAACTGCTAAGCCATCCATCTAGCCCCATTCTTAACATTTTAAATGTCTTTGGAGTTTTTTTCTTTTATTTTAAAATTTGCAAACAGCAAAATTAAAAAAAAATTGTTTTGAGCTTCAATATATGTGTAGATTCATGTAACCTCCATTATATCAGAAAAATCTAGCCCATATGTGTACCTTTATAAGAATAAAGCTATCAAACTAATTGTCAAAGTGGTTATACCATTTTGCATTATTTCTAGCAATATATGGGAATTCAAGTGCTCTGTGTCCTCATAGTATTGTCCAGGTTTGGTTTCTCTTTCTCTCTCTCTCTCTTTGCCATTTTAATAAGTGAATAGTGCTATTTCATTGTGGTTTCAGTTTGTACTTCTATAATTGGCTAATAGTGATTGGTAAAATGTCTGTTCAGATATTTAGCCCATTAAAAATACTGTATTCTTGGGCTGGGGAGATTGCTCGGCAGTTAAGAGCACTTGCCAATTAGGTTGAGGGTGTCTTTGACTGGAGATGACCAAGTTTAACTCCCTAGACCCCACATAAAAAGCTGGGCATGGTCATGTGTCTTTAGGGGGGTTAAGGGAGGACAGAGATCAAAGAATGGCTTGGGCTAGCTGACAGACAGCAGGAAATAAGCTGATGACTGGTAAAAGGGCACCCACCGTTTTACTCTGGTCTTCACAAGCTCATGCCTGGGGCACACATCTGTGTACACACGTGTGCATATACCACATAACACACACATGGTACACATATACACATGCAAAAAGATGAGATTGTTCTTTGTTTCCTTGTTTTGAGTTTTGTATTTATTTTTCTTTTAAAAATATATTCTAGATACAATTCTGTCATCAAAGAAGTCATTTGAGCATATTTTCTCCTAGGGTTGGCTTCATTTTTTTAGTTCTTTTAACAGTGTCTTTTTTATTGCTAAAATTTTAAGTTTTGATTCAGTATAATTTGCCTTTTTTTTTTGGCTTTTTGAGGTAGGGTCTCGCCAGCCCCTTAGCCCAGGCTGACCTGGAATTCACTATGTCTATCTCAGGGTGGCCTCGAACTTAACGGTGATCCTCCTACCTCTGCCTCCTGAGTGCTGGGTTTAAAGGCGTGCGCCACCATGCCTGGCGCTGTTGGTGTTTTTGAGGTAGGTTCTCACTCTAGCCCAGGCTTATCTAGAATTCACTCTGTAGTTCCAGGCTGGCCTTGAACTCACAGTGATCCTCTTACCTCTGCCTCTGGGATTAGAGGTGTGTGCCACCACACCCAGCTGGTTTATGTTTATATATATAAACATATGACCTTTTTTCCTCATTCAATATGTTCTTTATTTTCTTTAAAAAGTTTCATTTTTTACATAGATCTATGATATATTTGAGTTAGTTTTTGTATAGAGTATGAGATTCATTTTTATTTGTTTGTTTTGGTTTGGTTGGCCTTTGATTGAACTTGGTAAGTAGTGGAGGATGACCTTGAACTTCTATCCTCCTGCCTCTACCTCCCAAGTTCTGGAATTATAGGCATGCACCACCAGCCTTGCTTTATGTAGTGCTGGGTACGAAACCCAGCGCCTCTGCATGCTAGACAAACCCTTTGGCACCTGAGCTACATCCGCAGCCCTGGTGTTGTCTGGTGTGTTGCGTGTGTGTGTGTTTCCCATATAGTTTCAACAATTGCTCCAGTACCATTGTTGGAAAGAATTCTCTTTCTCCACTGAACAATTTTGTACTTTTGTTAAAAGGCAATTGGCTCTACCTTCGTAGGTATCTCTGTGTTCTCTTCTGTTCTAGTGACTTGTGGTCTGCTCTCATATGTGTACTGTCCTGTCTTGAAAACTACTTTACAGCAAGACTCAAGTTGGGTAGTATGAGTTTTTCAACTTGGTTCTTTTATTCCAGTCTTTCTGGCAATCAGCTTGCATATATTTGCAAAAATTCCTCCTGACATTTTGATTGGAATAGTATTAAATCTATATGTCAGCTTAAGAATTGATTGATTAAATACATCAGGGTTTCTCATCAACAAACATGACATATTTCTTCAGTTAGTTGGGTATTAGCTGATATCTTTTATCAGCATTTTGTTTATAGTTTTCAGCATATAAATTTTATTTTAGGTTTAGGTTTCTAATTCATTTCTTGTATGTGGAAACATGATGGTTTTTTTGTATGAGAACTTGTGCCTTATAACTTACTAAATTCATTGGTTCTAGGAGCATTTTTCTTATTTGTTTATTGGAATACTCTATAGATAATTATATGGTATATAAAAATAACCGTCTTATATCTTTCATTCTAATCTACATGTGTTTTCTTTTTCTCTAACTTTATTTTTATACTTATAGTAAGATATTAAATGTAGTGGTGAAAATGGATATCTATGCCTTTTGGTCTAAGAGACAAACATTCCATCTTTAACAAACTGGTTTTGTCAAAAGAAGTTCTCCTTGGCTCCTAGTTTGCTGGAAATGGATATTAAATTTTGTTTTTCTTTTTCTGTATGAATTGATCTGATAAATTTTCTTTAGTTTGTTAATATGTCAATCACATTGCTTGTAAAATATTAAACTGTCTGTGTTTTGGGGATAAATGATGCTTAGTGTAGTGTGTCTTCTGTATTGTTGGGTTTGATTAGCTACTATTTTGTTTTAAATTATTTATTTGAGAGAGAATATGAGAGAAAGGGAGAAAGGAAAAGAGAGGGAAAGTCTGGACACACCAGGGCCTCTTACCACCGCACACAAACTCTAGATTCATGTGCTACTTGTGCCTCTGGCTTTATGTTGGTATTGGGGAATTGAACCAGGGCAATCAGGCTTTGCAAGCAATTTCCCCAGCCCATGATTAACTAATATTTTGTTGAGTTTTGCATCTGTCTTCATGGGAAAATTGTAACTTTGTTTGTTTTCCAAGTTCTCTCTTGTCAGATCTTGGTATTAAGATAATATCCGGGGGCTGGGATATGACTTATACTGTCTTTGTCAGATTTTGGTATTAAGATAATACCCAGGGCCTGGGATATGACTTAGTGGTTAAGAGCTCTTGCTGCTGAAGCATGAGGGCCTCTGGGACCAGAGACTGCCAAGTTTGACTCCCCAGAGCTCACATAAAAAGCTGGGTATGACCATGCTCAGCTGTAGCCCCAGTCAGTATGTGGGGAGCAGAGACGGGAAATGTGCTGGGACTCACTGATGAACAGCAGCTCCGGGTGTATGGAGAAACCCCTGTCAGGGAAAGCAGTACGCAGTTGAGTGGTAAGAGGGCGTCACCCCATGCTCTCCTCTGCTCTCTGCACACGTGCAAGGGGTGTGCAGATCTACATATGCACATGTATGTGCCAGACATCACACACGTGCCAAAAATGTTTCCAGATAATACTAGCCCTTAAGATAGGAACATCTTCATTAGTAGTTTTGGAAATACCTAATTTTTTCCTTAGGTATTTGGTAGAGTTCTCTGGTGAAACCATCTAATGCTAGCTAGGGTTTTGACAATTTCACACATGTATGTAATGCATTTTGATCATATTAACTCCACTACTCTCTTATCCCCCATCCCTCCCGCTAAAGCACTTCTTCCCAAATAGTCACCTTCCTACTTTGCATCGTGTGTGCTCGTGTGCGTGCGCGTGTGCGTGTGTCGGCCCTGTTGAGTTTAATTCGGGTTGCTTGCAGGAGCACGAGTTGGGACTATTTGTTGGGGCATGGGTGGCTTACTACTGAAGAACATGACTTGCCCTCCCCCAGCTATTAACTGCTAACAGATTTTCAGGAGGGGGTCGGTCCCCATGAGTCCCTTTCCCAATCCATGATAGAATGTTGACAGGCTCTGTTTTGGGCAGGAAACCTCGGGTGCTGTGAGTTCATAAGTGTAAGGACCGTGTCTTGTCCAGCAGATAGCACTCCACAGTGCTCCTTCCCACCCACGGGCTCCTTCCCACCCACGGGCTCCTGCATTCTCTTCACCTCTGCTTCTGCACTGTGCCCCTAGCCTTGAGGGGGTTGACGTAGATGCACTGCTTAGGACAGAGCACACGGTAGCCACTGATTGTCAGCACTTTGGCCAGATCTATGTCTCTACATTAATCTTTGCTTACTGCCTCTCTGGTCAAGGCTAGGAGCAGCACTGATACATGGGTATAAGCATGAATAAATATTTAGAAGGCAGTTTGACAACTTGTTCATGTAGCATTAACGACAGTAGTAGATTCTTCCGTAAGGCCTGTGACCTCTCCAGTGAAGAGCTTCCCCTTCCTCCCGCCCCCCCCCCCCCCAGGTAGGGTCTCACTGTAGCCCAGGCTGACTTGGAATTCACTATGGAGTCTCAGGGTGGCTTTGAAATCATGGCAATCCTCCTACCTCTGCCTCCCGAGTGCTGGGATTAAAGGTGTGCGCCACCACGCCTGGCTCTGTTTCTTTCTTTTTAGGTGAGTTTTGGTATTTTGTTACTTTAAAGGAATTGGCCCACTTAATCTGAGTTGTCCAATTTATGTGTGCAGATTTGTTTGTAGTCTTAGCTTATTATCATTAATGTTTGTGAGGCCTGTAAAGATACCTCTACTTTTATTTATCATATTTCTAATTTGTAATTATTTTTCTATTCATCTTTTTAGAGAACCCATTTTTAAAAAATATTTTATTTTTATTTATTTGACAGAGAGAAAGAAGGAGGGGAAGAGAGAGAGAGAGCGAGCAAGCGAGGGAGGGAGGGAGAGAGAAGGGTAGGGCCTCTAGCCACTGCAAATGAACTCTAGATGCATGTGCCATCTTGTGCATCTGGCTAATGTGGGTCCTAAGGAGTTGAACCTGGGTCCTTTGGCTTTGCAGGCAAACACCTTTACTGCTAAGCCACCCCTCCAGCCCAGGGAACCCATGATTGCTTTTTCTCTATTATCTTTCTATTTTCAACATAGTTGATTCCTTGTCTTTATTTTTCCTTTTGTTAGTTTCAAATTAATTTGTTCTTGTTCTGTTTTTCTGAAGTGGAAAGATTGTTGATTTGAGACCCATCCTAGCTTTCTTCCTCTTTTTTAAAATTGTTTATGTATTTATTTATTTGTGAGAAAAATAGGCAAATAGAGAGAAAGAATGGGCATGCCAGGGTCTCTAGCCACTGCAAATGAACTCAGATGTGTGCACCACCTTGTGCATCTGGCTTCACGTGGGTCCTAAGGAATTGAACCTGGGTCCTTTGGCTTTGAAGGCAAGTGACCTAACTGCTAAGCCATCTATCTGCAGCCAGTTTTTTTTTGTTGTTGTTGATGTTGTTTTTGTTTTTTTGTTGTTGTTTTGAGACAGGTTTTGCAATATAGCCCATGCTGGCCTACAACAACTCACAAACATCCTGCCTCAGTAACAAAAGTTTTTTGGTTTTTTGTTTTTTTGATGAGAGAGAGAGAATTAGCACACCAGGGCCTCTTGCCACTGTAATTTAACTCTAGACACACATGACCTTGTGCACATGCATGACCTTGTGCGTTTGGCTTAAGTAGGTTCTGATGAGTGGAATCTGGGTCCTTTTACTTCGCAGGCGGCAAGTGCCTTAACCACTTAAGTCATCTCTTTAGCCTGTTTTGTTTTGTTTTTTTTGAGGTAAGGTCTCATTCCAGGTCAGGCTGACCTGGAATTCACTAGGTAGTCTCAGGGTGGCGTTGAACTCACGGCGATCCTCCTACTTCTGGCGCCAGAGTGCTGTGATTAAAGGTGTGTGCCACCACTCCCAGCTAGCCTGTTTTTTTAAAATAGTCATTAGCAATTAGCATTCTATTTACATACCAAGTTTCATCCCAAATGCTGGGTTTTTTTTTTGTTGTTGTTTGCTTATTTGTTTTGTTTTGTTTTTCGAGGCAGGGTCTCACTCTAGCCCAGGCTGACCTGGAATGCACTATGTAGTCTCAGACTCACAGCAGTCCTACTACCTCAGCCTTCTACAGTGTTGGGATTAAAGATGTGCACCACTACACCTGGCCCAAATACATTACAAAAATATTTTATTTATTTCTTTGCAAGAAGGGAAAGAGAAGGAGCACCTGGGCCTCCTGCCGCTGCAAATTCCAGATGCATGCATCATCTGCTTCGGGCTTTACATGGGTACTGGGGAATCAAACCCAGGCCTCAACCACTGAGCCATCTCTCCAGCCCAGTAACACAAGTTTTCATGATGTACATTGTACAGTACACCTCTGAGCATTGCTGTGGCTGCATTCTACAAATTTTGCTATATTAAATTTTTATTTCCCTTGAGGTTCTGACCCATGGACTATTTGTGGTTTGAAATGTTGGAATGCTTTTCAGTATCTTTGTTTCACTGCCATCTCATTTAATTCTTTTATGATTTAAATATGCTTTGTATGAGGTCAGTGTTTTAAAATTTGTTAAGGTTATTGTTATGACCCAAGTTGTGGTCTGTCTTGTTGCTTACTCCATGTTTGCTTGAAAAGAATGTTGTTGGGCTGCAGAGATGGCTGAGGTGAAGCGTTTGCCAGCAAAGCCTCATGACCTGGGGTCAGTTCCCTAGTACCCTCGTAAAGCCAGATCCACAAAGTGACCCATACGTCTGGAGTTCGTTTGCAGTGCCTGGAGGTCCTGGGGTGCCTGTTCTGTCTGTCTCCCTTTTCTGTATCTCTGTCTGCTTGCAAATAAATAAATGAATAAAAATTCAAAATAAAAGAATGTTGTTAGGTAGAGTCATACTTTGGTTTTATTTTATTTATTTATTTGAGAGAGAAAGAGGTAGAGAGAGAGAGAGAGAATGGTGTGCCAGGGCCTTCGGCCACTGCAAATGAGCTCCAGGTGCATGCGGCCCCCTGTGTATCTGGCTTACGTGGGTCCTGGAGAATTGAACTGGGATCCTTTGGCTATACAGCAAACTCCTTAACCGCTAAGTCATCTCTTCAGCCTTATTTTTGGTGTTCAATGAGTTGACTTTTTATCATTATTCAATATCTTTTTTTTTTAATCCTTGGTAATTTTCTTGCTTTGAAGTCTACATTGTCTGATATTAATATAGCTATCCCAGCTTTCTAATGATTCATATTTTCGTGGTATTTACTTTCTCTTCTTACTTAAAAAAGTCTTTTTTATTTTGAAGTAATTTCAAATTCATAGAGGAGCTTCAAAAATAGAACAGAACATTCCTGTATACTTTTCACCTAGCTTTCCCCAAAGCTAGCATTTTATATAACCATGATATATTTGTCAGAACTACTGTACTTATGCTGATACGTTATGCTAAGTAACAGACTTTATTGTGTACTAATGTCCTCTTTCTTTCTTTCTTTTTATTTTTATTTTTTTTTTTTTCGAGGCAGGGTCTCACTCTCGCTCACGCTGTCCTGGAATTCACTATGTAGTCTCAGGCTTGCCTTGAGCTCACAGCGACCCTCCTACCTCTGCCTCCCAAGTGCTGGGATTACAGGTGTGCACCACCACGCCTGGCTAATGTCCTTTTTCTAATGTAGAATACAATCCAAGCTACTATATTATGTTCAGCATACTTTTTAGTTTTTACCTACATATATTATTGTATTTAATGTAGTATAATAAACCTTTTAAAAATTGTTCTGATTATATCTACTTATCTGTCATTCTTGTTAATGTGTTAAGAACACTTTACATGAACTAAGCCATCCTTATAAATTTTAAGTGTATAATACAATATTGTTGACTGTAGGTACAGTGTTGTACAACAGACTTCTAGAATTCATTCATCTTGTTTTACTGAAACTGTGTGTCCATTGATTAATAAATCCACATGGCTATCCTTATTCTGTTATTTCTGTTTTGTTTTTTCAAGGCAAGGTCTCACTGTAGCCCAGTCTGACTTGTAACTTACTCTGTAGCCTTAGGTGATCCTCCTACCTCAGCTTCTCAAGTGCTGGTACTAAGGCATGCACCCGCCTGACAATCTTTATTCTATTTATTTTTTTATTTTTGTTTTTTGAGGTAGGGTCTCACTGTAGCCCAGGCTGACCTGGAATTGACTATGTATTCTCAGGGTGGCCTCGAACTCACAGCAATCCTCCTACCTCTGCCTCCCAAGTGCTGGGATTAAAGGCGTGCGCCACCACACCCGGCTTTTTTTTTTTTTTTAATTAAAAAATTTTTTTTGGTGATAATCTTTATTTTAATTGGGTGCTTAGACCATTTACATTTAATATAATTATTGATATATTTGGATTTAGGTCTGCATTTTATTTGTTTTCTGTTCCATTTTATATCTGTTTCCCTTGCTTTCCTTTTTGAGTACTTGTATTCTGTTTAATTGATGTATAAGTTTTAATTTTTTTCTTATTGTATCATTATATATAGTTATTTTAGTGTTGTCTTTTCTCTTTTATATTGTAATTGTCATATATATTTATATACATTGAAAACCACATCAACGGTGTCATACTCTGTGCTTTCAGCCACTGACCTTATTTGTTTGTCTGTTTGTTTATTTCTTTGCTTATTTATTTACAGACATTGTATCATGTAGCCCAAACTGACTTTGAACTCCTGATTCTCCTGCCTCCACCTCCCAAGTGTTGGAATTACAGGCACGTGCTACCATGCCTGGTTTATCGTTCATACTTTAAAGAACTTAAGAGAAGTAAAATAGGCTTCTAACCCTACCCATATATTTTCTGTTTCTGTTGTTCCTCTTTTCCTGAAGTCCTAAGTTTCCCTGTAGTCTCATTTTCTGTCAATTTAGAGAACTTTTTTTTTTTTCTCTCTCTCTCTGCCTCTCCCTACCTCCCCCCATCAGGCAATTTGAAGAACTTTGTTTGTTTTTGAGGTAGGGTCTCACTCTAGCCCAGGCTGGCCTGGAATTCACTGTGTGGTCTCAGGCTAGTCTCTAACTCACAGTGATCTTCCTACCTCTGCCTCTTAAGTACTGGGTTAAAGGCGTGTGCCACCATGCCCAGCAACTGATGAACTTTTTACATGTGTTTTAGAACAGTGTTGCTGCCAAAGTATCTCAGTTTTCTTCATCTGAGAATTTCTTTGTTTTGTCATTTTTTTTTTTTTTTGAGGTAGGGTCTCACTCTAGCTCAGGGTGACCTGGAATTCACTATGTAGTCTCAGGGTGGCCTCGAACTCACAGAGATCCTCCTACCTCTGCCTCCCGAGTGCTAGGATTAAAGGCATGCGCCACCATGCCCAGCTTTGTCATATTTTTTTTTCTGGTTTTTCGAGGTAGATATAGTTTTTAAATATTTATTTTTATTTGTTTATCTATTTGGCAGAGAAAGAGACAGATAGAGAGAGAATGGGCACGCCAGGGTCTCCAGCCACTGCAAATGAACTCCAGATGCATGCGCCACCTTGTGCATCTGGCTAATGTGGGTCCTGGGGAATCAAACCTGGGTCCTTTGGCTTTGCAGGCAAGTGCCGTAACTGCTAAACCATCCCTCTAGCCATTAAGGGTATTTTTACTGGGTGTGTAGTTCTAGGTTAGTAATTGTCCTTTCTTCCCCCACCCCGATTCAAATAATATTTTAAAATGTCCCACTGGTTTCTGCTAAGAAATCCAGCCATCCAAATAAATGCTTCTCTATGCATACATAATTTTTAAAAAATTTTTTTGTTTATTTTTATTTATTTGAGAGTGACAGACAGAGAGAGAAAGAGGCAGAAAGAAAGAGAGAGATAGAGAGAGAATGGGCACACCAGGACCTCCAGCCACTGCAAACAAACCCCAGATACATGCGCTCCTTGTGCATCTGGCTAACGTGGGTCCTGGGGAATCAAGCCTCGAACCAGGGTCCTTAGGCTTAACAGGCAGGCGCTTAACCGCTAAGCCATCTCTCCAGCCCTGCATACATAATTTCCTTGTACAGTTTTAAGAGATTTTTTGTTGTTAATTCTGTTTATTAGTTGTTGAATTTCATGTGTGTCTATCCTTGAACTCACTACCCACCTGCCTCAGCCTCCCAAGTGTTGGGAGAGGCCTGCACTGTACCACCAGCTAGATCCCCAGCCCCAACCCCGGCTTCTTTCTCCACTTCCTCTTTTTCTTTTTTATTTCTTGAGATAGAGTCTCCCTATGTAGCCCTGCCTAGCCCGGAACTTATAGAATCATGCTGCCATGTGTGGCTTCATGTGGGCTCTGAAGATCTGAACTCAGGCTTGCACAGCAAGCACTTTACCCACTCAACCATCTCCCCAGCCTTTGCTCATTTTTTTTAAGTTATTTATTTCAGAGAGAAAGATGCAGATAGAGAGAGAGAGAATGGCCACGCCAGGGTCTTCAGCCACTGTAAATGAACTCCAGATGCATGTACCACCACCTTGTGCATCTGGCTTATGTGGGTCCTGGGGAATCGAACCTGGGTCTTTTGGCTTCACAGGCAAGTGCCCTAACCATTAAGCCATCAGCCCCTATTCATTGTTTTTTTTTTTTTTTTTTTTTATAAATCTCTTTTCTCTGTTGTTCAACTAGGGTAACTCTGTTGGTCTATCTTTAAGTTCCAGTCTTCATTTGTCTCTGATACGTTATTGAGCCCAGCCACTGAATTTTAAAATTTCTGATGTGTTCTTTTTAAGCCTCAATTTGGCTCTTTATTGTTATGAGACTTGGGGTCTTGTTAAAACTAAGTAGAGTATTTTTGTTGTTTGTTTCATCAGATAATCTATCCAGTTAGATTACAACTTCCTTCCTGCCTTCCATAGTGCTAAATTTTTTAAGTTGTTTTTTTTTGTTTTTTGAGGTAGGGTCTTGCTCTAGCCCAGGCTGACCTGGAATTCACTATGTAGTCTCAAAGTGGCCTTGAACTCATAGTGATCCTCCTATCTCAGCCTCCCAGTTGCTGGAATTAAAGGCATGCACCATCATGCCCAGTTAATTTTTTTCAAATATTTTTATATATTTATTTGCAAGCAGAGAGAAATAGAAGAGAGACAGACAGAGGGAATGGGCACCCCGGCTGTTGCAAACAAACTCCAGATGCACGCTCCACTTTGTGCATCTGGCTTTATTTGGGTACTGGGGAATCGAACCCAGGTCGTCAGGCTTTACAGGCAAGTGCCTTAACTGCTGAGTCATCTCTCCAGCCCCTTAGTTTTCTAAGTTTTTTTTTTTTTTTTTTTGCCAGTCTGTTTTTGTCTGTCCCATGTACCAGCCAGTGCCCAGTGCCCACCTAGCAGTGGTATGTTCCAGAGTTCAGCTGGCAAAACCTCTAGCATGCTGTTAAGGGTCAGTTGCTTAGGGCTGAGACCTAGGGTTTACATACTGCTATTATTTTTTTAATTTATTTATTTATGAGACAGATAAAGAGAATGAATGGGTGCACCAGGGCCTGTAGACACTGCAGATGAACTCCAGATGCATGTGCCACCATGTGCATCTGGTTTACGTGGGTTCTGGGGAGTCAAACCTGGGTCCTTTGGCTTTGCAGGCAAGCACCTTAACCACTAAGTTATCTCTCCAGCCCTTATTAGTTTTTTTAACCTTAAATTTTATTTTATTTTATTTTATTTTATTTTTTTTAGCCTGGGCTGGCAGGCTTTTCAAGCAAGTACCTTTAATCACTAAGCCATCATCCCAGCTAAGTTTCATTCTCAAGCTACCCACATAAGCCAGCTGTAGAAAGCAGCACAGGTATCTAACATTTGTTCATTTGCAGCTGCCGAGGGCCAGCCTCCGCGGGGTTATGGGACTCCAAGGGGACGTGTGGAGTCGGCGTCGTAGGGAAATGATGTGGACCAGTCGTTTGGGTGAAGCATACTGGACACACAGCAGAACTCTGCTTCTTTATTTATATTTATACAATACATTATATTTTTTGCAAGCAAGACATAGTAACTTATTCATGTGGTTTCTATTCTCTAAGAAATCTTGCACAATATTCCTCTTTTCCTTGGCTTCCCCTGCTTCTGCTTAACTCATGAACCTCTTACCCCATAGACATTCTGATAACATCTTAAACAAGAAAGTCAAGGATTGCAAGCTGGTTGGTATCTTACCCAGGCTCATGGAAACTAGCCAAGAGCCCTGGCAGGCAGCTCTTGCGGGTATATGGTGATAGACATTTTTGACCTCAGAAAGGGCTGTGTTAGCCACTCTCTACTACGTAATATTGTCTTGAGGCCTGAATAACAGTACGCTTCTCTATTTCTAATCCAGTACTGATTTAATTGTCACTCTGTGACCTTTCTTTGTTGCTCTGTTTTACAGTTTGGTCCTGACCTTGCAAGTCTCTCCATAAAAGGAAGGTTTTGATATTTAACTCTTTTCCCATCTTTCCAGACCATCCTTACTCCATTAATGTATGCCCCTGTATATGATAAAGGCTGATCTATCCAACCAGTGTTTTGCATTGGTGTCTTTCCTTCAGGAGCCCACCAAACTCTATTGTTAATTCTGAAAGTTACATATTCTGTTGTACTTCCTTGTGTGGGCCCAACCCGATTATTTGAACGATGTTTGCTTTTGCTCCCTAGCATTTCAGGCTCCTTTTCTAATAACTCATCTTTAGGTTCGGGAAATGTGCCCATTAATTCCTGTAATCATCTGGGCAACAAGAATTTTCTTGTTGCGGGGCATGGTGGCGCACGCCTTTAATCCCAGCACTTGGGAGGCAGAGGTAGGAGGATCGCTGTGAGTTCAAGGCCACCCTGAAAATACAGAGTGAATTCCAGATCAGCCTGGACTAGAGTGAAACCCTACCTCAAAAAAACGAAAAAAAAAAAAAAAGAATTTTCTTGTAAGGAATGTTTCTTAGGAACAATTGCGAGAAACATGTTTCGTTAGGTGAAGTATACATTTGTGGTAGAGAAACTTTGTTCATTTAGACTAGTCGTAGTTTCAGAATCCATACCTGTTTAAACATTATAGCCTCAGAAATTTCTGCAGAAACATTCTTTTCCTGTTTAATCACTGGTGACTCTATAAACATATCTGAATTGGGGTCCCCTATTACTACTGAGAAGGGGGGAATGAAAGCAAAAATAAGCAGTAATAAACTTACAATAATTCCAGAAATTTCAAGGAAAAGATAGCAATAGCACAAACAAACAGGCACTCCAGGAGGTCACTGAAAGACTTCCTGGCCCTGCCAAAGAACGTTTCCAATGTCGCAGCCCTGCTGAGTGGTGTCCCATCAGCGCCACACCCCAGAGCTGACCGTTGCTGCCATTTGGCCACTGCCAGCAGCCATAGTGGCAAAAGGCCCGAAGATGTACATGCGCACGTGCACACACACAGACACGTAAAATTAAATAAATACAAAATATTTTAAAACATTTTTTATTTGTGTGTGTGTGTGTGTTTGTGCCAGAGTCTCTTGCCACTGCAGAAGAATGCCAGATGCTTGTACCACATTTTGTGCCTGGCTTTATTTGGGTGCTGGGGAATTGAACTTGGGCTAGCAGACTTTGCAGGCAAGCGCCTTTAGCCACTAAGCCATCTCCCCAGCCATACATACTATTTTGAACTCGTTCTCGTTCTCTGGCTTTCTAGATCCAAAGAGTTTTCTTCCTGCCCCTTTGCCTGGAAATATAGGACTTCTATGTCCCAGTTCTGCCATGCACTTGCTGTGGGCACTTGTCTCTTGGGAACCAGGAGACAAGAGGATGGAAAAGAAGACACTGGAGACGCGCCCTGTGCTGTTGGGGTGCAATTCCCCCTTTCCTATCTGGCTACACACACTGCCCTTATCACCACTGCTTCCTCAGGGCTTTGATGTTGGTTACCAACCTGCGAGATCAAGTGGCTGCATGGACGGGCCCAGGGTCCATCGTGGAGGGCATACCCTGAAGAAGAGCTCTGTGTTTGGTGCAAGATACTCACCTGCCTTTTAATTTTCAGATTTCAATTTAAAGTTCTTAGACTAGGGCTGGAGAGATGGCTCAGCGGTGAAGATACTTGCCTGTGAAGCCTAAGGACCCAGGTTTGATTTCCCAGTACCCATGTAAGTCAGAGGTACATGGTGGCACATGCATCTGGAGTTTGTTTGCAGTGGCTAGAGGCCCTGATGCACCCATTCTCTCTGTCTCTCTCTCTCTCACACACTTTTTTTTTTTTTTTTTTTTGGTTTTTTGAGGTAGGGTCTCAGTGGAGAGAGAGAGAGAATGGGCATGCCAGGGCCTCCAGCCACTGCAAGCAAACTCCAGACGCATGCGCCCCCTTGTGCATCTGACTAACATGGGTCCTGGGGAATCAAACCTGGGTCCTTTGGCTTCACAGGCAAACACCTTAACCACTGAGCCATCCCTCCAGCCTGAAGTTTCATATTTTTAACAATGGTGCAAAACGCTATTAAGTGGATAAACTCTTTGATTTAATAAGTCTCTTATTGATGGCCATGTGATTCATGCAATAATGTTTATTTAGTAAATAAGCATTTGTTCCCAAAATTATGATCTTTCATTATGATAGGAAAGGTGCATAGAATATCCTTGAATACACATTTTGCATATGTGAAGCTGTATCTTCAAAATATATTCTTGGGAGTAGGATTGTTGAACTAAAGATGCTTTAATTTGCTTATGGTGGGTATATTGATATATTAAATATGATTTCAAGTCACCCATTATCTTTTAAGCATTGATAGGATAAGGACTTTTAGTATATGTAATAGAAACCCTCAGATAATCTTAAATCTTTTAACATCTGACACTGGTTCTGACAAGTCTTTTACCAACATTGTTTTGTAAAAGGAACATATTATACAATGCAGTTAGAAAACAGCCCACAGGAAGAATATGACAGCCAGGAGGATTTGGATGACCATTTGCTTGGACAATTAATTTCTAACACTCCAACACTGGTTTGTGTTCATTCTTTTCTTCTGAGGAACATTGTGTCTGTCGCATATTCTCACCCATACAGCCATGTCTACATAAGTAGAGAAGTAGGCGGAAGGTCTCATTTACTGATGGTAGAATAAGAAACCTTAGATCCCCATGTGATGGCATAGTTTCGCGTAAGAATCTCCCTTTTGAAAATGCCATAGCGAGTCCTAATTCCTTGTATGCTAATTAAAAAATAAATACCAAATCAGTGTCATTTAGGTGTTGATGGTATTTATTTAAAATCAAGACTTTCTTAGAAAATCTGAATACAGATTTTTCAATACAATGTAGCATTTTCCTGATTACAGTCCTTTCAGTGCTATGCTTGGGACCAAAACCATAATAGTAGGTACTTACACTTTTCATGTGTCAAGTGTTTTTTTGAGGAGGGCCTTGGTTGGTTAGGCTTTTCTGTATAAACTTGGTTTTGATGGCTGTTCAAATAATCTTGTTTTAGTGTTTTCTTTCTATCACCCTATGCTGTTTGAAAAAGTGAGATGAACACTTGTTTTGTAAAGAAATACAGGACTATAAAAATACAGAAGAGGGGCCTGGAGAGATGGCTTAGTGGTTAAGCACTTGCCTGTGAAGCTTAAGGACCCCAGTTTGAGGCTCGATTCCCCAGGACCCACGTTAGCCAGATGCACAAGGGGGCGCACGTGTCTGGAGTTTGTTCGCAGTGGCTGGAGGCCCTGGCGCACCCATTCTTTCTCCCTCTCTCTCTCTGCCTCTTTCTCTCTCTATCTGTCACTCTCAAATAAATAAATAATTTTAAAAAATACAGAAGAGGGCTGGGGAGGTGGTTCATTGGGTAGACATGTTTGCTGCTTCAACATGAGGACCTGAGACTGTCTTAAGTTTGATTCCCCAGCACCCACGTAAAAAGCCAGGTGTGGCCATTCACGTGTTAACCCCAGTCCTGCAGGGGCAGGGTGGGGAGCTGATACCAGCAGCTCCTTCATAGGGAGGGGGAGATCCCATCTCACAGAAATGTATGGATGGGTGATATGGGAGGGCACTTGATATTCTTCTTTGGTCTTTGCAGTCATGCATGGATGGTGCATCTGCACACACCAAAGAACACATACTCTATACACGCACCCCCCAAAAAACACAAAAGAAAAAGTTATCTTGGAAGGCTATGCATAAAGTAATTGTATGAAACGTTCTTGGAATTTCTTATTAGTGTTGCTCACTAAACCTGTTCTATATCAGTCACATTGAGAAAAAAATGGGGTGGGGGATTAATAGGATCACATTGTACCATGGGGTAGACTGGAAAGGCAAAATATGGCAGTTCTTACAATGTGTGCTGCAGGCGTACTGGTAGCTTCATATAAGGAGTTATGTGTGGTCACTACTCAGATAATGGTTGTATGGAGTAATATAATAGAAGAGGACAGGAGAAATGGCTTAGCGGTTAAGGTGCTTGCCTGCAAGGCTTAAGGACCTAGGTTTGACTTACCAGGTCACATGCACACAGGTGGCACATACATCTGGAGTTCGATTACAGTGGCTAAGGCCCTGGTGCATCAGTTCTCTCTCTCTCTCTCTCTCTCTTCTTGTTTTTTCAAGGTAGAGTCTCACTCTAGCCCAGGCTGACCTGGAATTCACTATGGAGTCTCAGGGTGGCCTCGAACTCACGGCAATCCTCCTACCTCTGCCTCCCGAGTGCTGGGATTAAAGGCGTGCGCCACCATGCCCGCCTCTCTGTCTCTCTTGTTCTCTCTCTCATAAAGGCATGTGCCACTACACCCGGGGGGGGGGGGAATATGTATGTATGTATGTGTGTGTGTATATATATATATATACACACACACACATACACACACATACACATATATCTTTTGGGATTGTTTTGATCTCAGTTATGCTGCACTAACGTTGTTTGGGTCCTTCTTTGCTGCACTGTGGGCTTGGATAGGCTGGCTGGGTCGCTCGATCGATCGCTGCTCTGGTCCCCTGTGCCGGGTGCTGTGCAGGTGAGCTCCCTTCCCCAGGTTCCGGGTGCTCCTTGGTGCTTGCCCTGGCAGTGGAGGAGGGGAGGCTGTGGTTGGCGGCTCTAGTTCTCCCTCTGGTCCACGTGTTCCTCTTCCTCACTAGGCGCTCCTCCGTTCTTCCCTGCCATCCTCCCTTCACATTTCGTGAGCTTGCAAGCAGGCGGCTGTGAGTGGAGAATCCCCTCACCTGGCCTTTCCTGAGGCTAAGGCGGAGCCTGGCGGCTGTGGCCACGTGGACCTGGTGCCTCCGCTGCGGGAGTCGCTTCTGCCTGCCTGTGTGGGCTCTGGATGCTCTGGATCTCTCCTACTTCTCTGCTATAATTGATTATTTCTTATACACCTCACTTTTTAGTAGAAGAGTATATTTTGCTGGGGTATTTTTTGTTGTTGTTTGTTTGTTTTTGGCCTTTTCTCCCCTAGGCTGCTTTGAATTTGTTCCTATGCCACGTTCTTCACCGGAAGTCCAAATACATATATAAAATAGAAGAAGCACTTAATTTTTTTTTTTTTTTTTTTTTTTTTACTATTTGATGCTGTATATGTCCTCATTCTGGTTTTCTGGCTATAATGACATGGCTGTCGCTGGGGTAGTTTATAAGGAAAAGAGGTTTATTTCGTCCTGTAGAGTTAGTTTTATGGGAGTACTGGCTTCTGCTTGGCTCTGGTGAGTGCTCTTGGAGAGCACCTTGCAGAAGGGCGCCCACAGCACGTCAGGAAGCCAGAGGGCCAGGGCCAGGCTTGCTCTTAGCACACTTTCCCGCTCATGAGACCAGCATTATTCCTTTCAAGAGAAGCAGCCCTGGTGTCCTCATTACCTTGCAGGAGGCTCCACCCCTTAAAGATCCCATTGCCTTGACCATGCCACATTGGAGACCAAGCTTCTAACATACGAACCTTTGGGAAGATACACTCAAGCCATATCTAGTCGTCCCTGCCCTTTCTTCCCCCCGGTGCTGAGGACCGAACCCTCAAGCCATATTTAAGCCATAGCAGATGATCTGCTTTACTGTTGTGCGTCATAAAGTCTGTAATTTTCTCTCTCAGCTACAAAACAAGATGAGCAGGATAGCCCTTGGCAACTTTAAACATACTGTATAGCTTTGAACCTAGGTTCCTTTAGAATGTTTCTTGAATTTGTATTTAGCAATCAGCATTTATATGGTTGTTGTACATCTCTTCCAGAGGATGGCCAATGAACTCTTCAAATTTTCAGTCATTATTTAACATACAAAATGTACTGTGTTGTTGACCCCTTAGTAGTAGGGCTGCTGCCCAAATGTCTTAAGCAGAGTCTGTGTGACTATTTGGCTACAAGGACATTGCTGTTATATGTTCATACACACAGTTAAGATTCAAGGAAAAGTTTGACCTGAGTGTGGAGAGACAGGTAGCGTAGAATCCCTCCATTTTGTATCATAAGCCGTATTGAGAAGGAAGGAAGTGAGACTCCGTACTAGAGGCTGCTTCATACACGCTGGGGCCCAGGCCAGAAAGTCAAGGATCCAGGAGAGGCTACAGTTTTGTTACCCAGGATGAATGGCCAGAGAACCCCAGGTTGTCTCATCTGGAGATGTGGGAGGAAAGGAAGGCTTCCTCATCAAAGAAGGAATGTGGAGTCCTGTGTTTGGGGATTATTTCTACCACTGATAAAAAGCATCTAACCACGAATCTGTTATGGGACTCTGTTCTCTTCATTGATGGAAGAGTCATTATAGCAGATTCATTTCACAAGGAAGTCTGGCAGGGAGACTTTATTTACTCTTTGTGAAATGATGTGTCCAACAACACAACCCTATACTTTGTCGCAAAGGAATGGTGCAAATAAAATTTAATTAGTTAGATAGAGTTAATTTTTCTCATTAACCTGACCCTTAACTAGCAGTGGAATTTTTTCTTTTCAGTGCTGGGAATTGATCTCTGGGCCTTGCACATGCTGGTCAAGGGCTCTACCACTGAGGTACACCACTAGTTCATAAAATTAGACTTCTTGCATCAATTTTTTTTGAGGTAGGGGTCTCACACTAGCCCAGACAGACCTGGAACTCACTCTGTAGTCCCAGGCTGGCCTTGAACTCACAGTGATCCTCCTACCTCTGCCTCCCAAGTGCTGGGATTTAAGGCTTGCTCTACCATGCCCTGCTGTTCATGAACTTTAAAAAATATTTATTTACTTATGAGAGAGTGTATGTTGTATGTGTGTGACAGGGTCTCCTGACACTGCAAACGATCTCCAGACACATGTACCACATGTGGGTACTGGGGAATAAACCAGTATGGGCTGTTAGCCTTTATAAGCAGGTACCTAAACCACTGAGCCATCTCTCTAGCTTGACTTTTTCTTTTTTCTTTTTTTTTGGTTTTTCGAGGTAGTATGTCACTCTAGCCCAGGCAGACCTGGAATTTACTCTGTATTCTCAGGGTAGCCTCCTACCTCTGCCTCCTGAGTGCTGGGATTAAAGGCATGCACCACCACACCTGGCTTTTGTTTGTTTGTTTTGAGGTAGGGTCTCATTCTAGCTCAGGCTGACCTAGAATTCACTCTGTGTCTCAGGGTGGCCTTGAACTCATGGTGATCCTCCTATCTCTGTCTTCTGAGTGCTGGGATTAAAGGAGTGTGCTACTACGCCCGGTTTAGCCTGACTTTTTCATTTGGAATAATTGTATTGTATTGTATTGAGAGACCAACACTGATGCATTGCTATGAACCAAATTCCTATGTTATATGAATTTTACCAGTTTTCACACTGATATTTCTTTTCTCTTGCAGGATCCAGTGTAGGTACCATACCACATTTACTCCTGTTTCCTTAGTCTTCTCTGTTCTGTGATGTTTTCTCAGCATAGTCTGTGGGCTGTCCCTCAGTGTAGGTGTGTCTAATGTTTTTCTCGTGCTTTTTGGGAACAAGAAGATGTTCCATACTCCTCTTATGTTTTCCTTGCCCCGGCCCAAACCAGCTCTTTTCCTGGAAGCCTGGTTCTTTTTTCTTGGGTAAGTCAAGATCTGAACATTGGATTGTATACCACAACTAGGCTTCTTAGTGGTTACAGCTAAGAGCTACATATATCCTTGTTGAGTAGTCATCATCTGAAATGCATGGGGCCAGAAGTGTTGTGAAATTTGGACGTTTTTGGGTTTTAGAATATTTGCATATGCAAAATGAGTTATCTTGGAGATGGAGCCTGAGTCTAAACACAAAATCATGTTCATGTTTCATATATCCTTTTTGCACAGAGTCTGAAAGTAATTTTATCCCAGATTTTTTGTGCACTTGTGTTTTGTCTATGACTTGTCATATGAGACCAGGTGAGGAGTTTTCCACTTGTATCATGTTGTTACTCATAAGGTTTCAGATTTTGTAGCATTTTGGATTTTTAGATTAAAAAAATGTTAAACATATATATATACTAACCCTGAATAATACATATTTATAAGTACTATTATTTTTTTTTCGAGGTAGGATCTTGCTGTAGCCCATGCTGTCCTGGAATTCACTATGTAGTCTTAGGGTGACCTCAGGCTCACAGCAATCCTCCTACCTCTGCCTCCCGAGTGTTGGGATTAAAGGCGTGCACCACCATGCCCGGCTCTAGAGTTATTTTTGCATCTGTTGATAATTATGATTTTAGCATGGGTTTGTACTGTGAATCCACCCCACATTATATATTTAAAAACATTTTCTTGTTTTTTTTTTCAAGGTAGGGTCTCACTCTAGTCAAGGCTGACGTGGAATGCACTCTGTAGTCTCAGGGTGGCCTTGAACTCATGGTGATCCTCCTACCTCTGCCTCCTGACTGCTGGGATTAAAGGTGTGCACCACCATGCCTGGCTTCTAAAAGTATTTTTATTTATTTATTTTCAAAGGGGGGGGGGGAGGAGGAAGGAAGGAAGGAAAGAAAGAAGGGAGGGAGGAAGGGAACATGGGTGGGCTTTCCAGGACCTCTTGCCATTGCAAAAAACTCCAAATGTATATGCCGCTTTGTACATATGGCTTTACATGGGCACTGGGGAATCTAACCCAGGCAAGTACCTTAACCATTGAGCAATCTCCCCAGCCCCCACATTTTATACTTGAGCCTATCCTTTCCTGCTTGCTTATTTAACAATGAAAGGCATCTTATACATGAAGAATGGGCAGAGAACCCCAGGTTGTCTCATCTGGAGATGTGGGAAGAAAGGAAGGCTTCCTCACTGAAGAAAGAAAGTGCAGTCCTGTATTTCAGGGATTATCTTTCTATCTGCCATGGAAGATGGGGGTTTAATTACTTATTCAAACCCATATGTATGTAAAGCAGGTCCAGAACTACTAATTTATACTTTTGTAGGCAACAAATCTACTAACCAGAGCACAGCCAATAATTTATAATTGCTAGTCACACCATCCGTTTCCAAGATTATATAGTCCAGCTCTGTTATTCCTTTACTCCTTCACTGAGTTTAAAAACCATATGTATAATGTGTTGGATGCTTTTTCTCTTTGAAATGCTTACCTAGCCTGCTTACCTAGGATTCTCTGGGACTACAGTTATACTCACTGTGCACAGCTAAGAGATTCTTCTTTTCAAATTAAAAAAAAATTATGAGAGAGAGAGAGAGAGACAGAGACAGAATTGGTGTGCCAGGGCTTCTAGCCACTTTAATTGAACTACAGGCACAATGCACCACCTTGTGTGTATGCATGACCTTGTGTGCATGTGTGAGCTTATGTGTCTAGCTTACATAGGTTCTGGGGAGTTGAACCTGGGTCCTTAGGCTTCACAGGCAAGTACCTTAACTGCTAAGCCATCTCTCCATCCTGAGATTCTTTTTTAAAAATATATGTTCATTTATTTGAGAGAGAAAAGGGGAAGTACAAGTACACCAGGCTTGCTAGTGAAAATGAATCTAGATTCATCTGGCTTTACATGGGTACTGGGGAGTCAAACCTGGGCCATAGGCTTTGCAAGCAAGAACCTTTGACTTCTGAGTCATTTCCCCAGCCCTGCCAATTAATGATTTTCTTTTAAAATCTCTTTTTCTTTGTGTGTGTGAGCAGGTGTGTGTGTGTGTGTGTGTGTGTGTGTGTGTGTAGACTAGAGGTTGACATCATATGTCTTCCTTATTTATGCACCTTCCACCTTATTTTTTGAGACTAGGGATCCTCCTATCTCTGCCTCCCCAGTGCTGGAATAACAGGCACATGCCCACATGCCCAGCTTTTCCATGGGTGCCATGCCTGCATGGCAAGCACTTTATGCACTGAGCCATCTCCTCAGCCCCTAATACATTACATTCTTTTGTCATAGTCTTCTCCCATAGATGGGATCCCTGACATCCTAGTGGGTTTTCTTTTCTTCCTTTTTTTTTTTTTTTTTTTTTTTTTGTTTTTCAAGTAAGGTAAGGCTGACCTGAATTTACTGTGTAGTCTCAGGGTGGCCTCAAACTCACGGTGATCCTCTTACCTATGCCTCCTGAGTGCTGGGATTAAGGGCATGTACTTCCATGCCCAGCTTTCCTGGTGGATTTTTCAAACATTTTACATAAATTAAGGCTCACACTGTGTGAAATACAGTTTTACAGGTTTTGATAAAAGTATAGTCCGTGCATATGCCACTTCAGCAACATATAGGTTCCATTTCTTTAAAATTTCCTCTGTGTATCCCTTTGAAGTCAACCATCTTCCACAGCAAATTCTGGAAAGTACTTGTCTGCTTCGTATCCCTATATTTGTACCTTTTCCAGATGATCACATCATATAACATATGCATTCTTCCACTTAGCAAAAGTATATGTAAGATTCATCCATGTTATTGTATAAACAAATAAATAGCTGCTTCCTTTTGGTAGCTAAGTAATATTTCTTTCTATGTTGTACCATGATCTGTGTATTCATTCACTTGCCAAAAGACATTTTGGTGGTTTCCAGCTTTGAATGAGTATTTAGCTAAACCTGTTACAAAAATATATGTACAGATTTTGTGGGAACCATAGTTTTTAGTTTACTTGGGTAAATACCTAGCTAGGTGAATGAGTGCTGGGTCATATTACAAAATCATATTTAACTTGATAGGAATCTGTCAAGCTAGGCAGCATTAACATTTGGCACTTTTTGAGGGGGACAAAATGACTAAAAGTTGATAAAGATATAAAAATGTTAGCTATTCATTACTTTATTATGAAGTGGCTGCTTAGTATGTGGCATTAAATTTGGCCAATAGTAGTTACAAAAAGAAGACCTGGTTAAGCCTTCAAAGGAGTTTGCCGTTTCATTACCAAGGCAAGATTTCATAGCTGATAGTGTAAGACGGCATTTAGCATTCAACTAGGTTGGGTTCTGGTTCTTTGTGATCCAGCTGACGTGTGCCTGGGCCTCAATTTATAAAGATGTGGTCATTGTCACACACAGTGGGCACTATCAGTGAAAGAAAAGCTTCTTGCTGAATGTCCCAGGAGAGGAGCAGCACATGCAGGGTGACAGAGGGACAGCCATGTTTGATAAGGGGAGAAGGAAGAGAAAGCACGGCCCTCAGCTTCTATGTCTTCCTGGGGGAAGGCAAAGCAGGCCTGGGAAAAAGAATTAGCGAGTTTGACTGATCCCAGTGAATTCTGGGGGTACAGAGGCTGTCCCTGGGAAATAGAGCCTAGCATACACTGGACAGGCTGGGTTTGCCCATTAGTTTGGCCCTGTGGTCAGTGACATCAAATAAGTGAATATAAACCTAAGAAACAATACCAACATGCTGTCCCTTTCCCACGAAGCTTTCCCTCTGTGCTAGTGGAATAATCCAGTGCTTATTGACTAATGACTACTTTGAAACGGATGCAGAATAATAGGAATGAAGTCTTTGCCTTCAAGGAGCTCATGATATATCAGGAAAAACAGATTCAGTCTTTCGTTAAGCAAACGTTATTGAATATCTTCCAAACTTCAATCACTTGCTGTTCTGAAGATATTGTTTCAATTTAGCAGATGGGAAATTCATAACTGAATAGAATTAATATTTAAAACAAAAACATTCTAGGCTGGAGAGATGGCTCAATGGCTAACACACTTGTCTGCAAAGCTTAATGACCTGAGTTCAGTTCCCCAGTACCCACATGAAGCTATGGCACATGCATCTGGATGGAGTTCGTTTGCAGTGGCTGGAGGCCCTGGTGTGCCCATTCTCTTGATCTCTCTGTCTGTCTTCTCTCTGCTTGCAGATAAATAGGTAAAAATACTTAAAGCAAAAACGTATTCTTTCATTTTGCTGTCTATTTCTTGTCTCCCCCCCCCCCATCCCCACACTCTTCTCTCACATGTTACAGTTATTTTAGATTTAGGAGAACTTAGACTATGGATTTAAGTTTTCGCCTTCATGAAACATATAAGCAAAAGCATATGTGGGCAGATTTTCTTTTGAGGATCTGTGACAGACATTTTTTTAAATTCAGAAAGCTTTCATTTAGTTAGTTGTCTTTTCTCTTTCGCCTGTAACAAGCAGTAGGGGAAGAGTGGCTTAGGAGTGGGGAGATGGAGGAAGGCTAGAAGCTACAAGGACGGACGGAGACTTGTTCTGGAGTTGGTTTTGCTGTTCACATGTACATTTGGGGTAGATGCCTTCCTCTCTCTAAAGCTTCAGTTTTCTCATTTAGGGAATTGGGTTCATGATTACAAATTGTTCTAACATATATTGTTAAAAAAGGAAATGAGATATCACAATGTTTTATATATAAAAGCCTTAGAACATACTGAGAGAATGAATAAATGTATCTTTTTGTTGTTGTTGCTTGTGACATTGACTCCAAAGGATGAGAACTGAGAGACCTTGATTTAATTGAGTGAGCAAAAAAACATGCATAGACTCTTGTCTGAAAAAGCTGTTAGTACCCGGATAAGATGTAGCAGGTACCTTTTCATTACTTAGATCTGCAATGTGAACAGGGATTTAATTACTATTTGACCTTAAGTACTAGCATTAGGACGGTGGATGAGGGCTTGTGGAGGCAAATTCTGAAGGAATTTGAGGAATGAGTTTCTTTGTAGTAGATGAAATGTGTTGCCTCAGGAGGCACCACTTTCTGTCCACCATAGGCTATAGCAGTGGCTACTCTTCTTTCTTGGTGGCTTGTTAAGGAAATACAGACTGGACATTCCTATTCTGAAAATCTAGAATCTTAGATGTTCCCAAAGTGTTAACATGATGCTCAAATGAAAACACAAAAGAATATTTTGTGGTTCAGAGATACTTAAGCAATAAAGTCCTATAGAAATATTCCCAAATCTGAAAAACTCTGCAATGTGAAATACTCTGTTCCCATGTATTTCAGATAAGGGACATTCATTTATACATTGGGCATCAGGTGAGCGGTGGGCTACCAGAAGGTCTTCATCTCTGCATTACTGACATTTTTCTTTGGGGTTTTCAAGGTATGGTCTCGCTTTAGCCCAGGCTGACCTGGAATTCACTGTGTAGACTCAGAGTGACCTCAGACTCACAGTGATCCTCCTACTTGTGCCTCCCAAGTGGTAGGATTAAAGATGTGTGCCACCACACCCAGCTCATTTCTGACATTTTGAACACGTGTTGTGGGGCTGTTTTGTGCTGTGTATTTTAAGATGTATAGTAGCATCCCTGGCCTCTACCACTAGATGCCTGTTATCCCCCCCACCCCAACCAAGTTGTGACACTCAAAAATGTCTCCAGAAAACCAAATAGCCCCAAGGGACAGAATTGCTCAGGTGAGTGAGTCATTGGCATAGTTGCAATAAAGAGCCCTGGAACTATGGAAACATCTCTTCTTTTGCAAGTGCCTGTGCTTCATAGATTTTATTAGTAAATGAGAATGGATTAGAGAACTGGTATAATTAGAGTGATGGTATTTTGTTATCATCCCATTCAGGGAGGCTTTCTGAGGTTGGAGGGTTTTCAGAATTGAGTGATGTTGGTAAGCTTGGAGCATACAGATCAGGCAGTTCCCTGTTGCCCACTCAATGGGAGAGGGCTAAGAGGAGGGTAGAAAAGATGCCTAGAACGAAGCTGGGCATGGTGGCGCATGCCTTTAACCCCAGCACTTGGGAGGCAGAGGTAGGAGGATCACCATGAGTTCAAGGCCACCCTGAGACTACATAGTGAAGTGAGACCCTACCCTGTGTGGGGGGGGCGGGGGGGTCGTGCGGGGAACACTTAGAACGCACAGAGTAAGGGAGGCAGAAAGACATGTGGACTTATCATTACAGCTGGACCAGGGTGCTGTCAGGCTGAACACTGGGCTGTTCCGCCAGTCTGCCTTGTCCGTGTTCTGCCCACAACCTATGCAGTTTGGTGGTGAAGTAGGGAGTGCTTTGGGGGAAATTTTAAGCTCTACTCATGGCTTGAATTCTATCTCCTTTGTTTCCAAGTTCTAACCTGGCCAAGTTTCTTAACTATGCCTTGAATTTTTTTTTAATTGCAGCAAACTATATATATGATTGATCATTTAAACCATTTTAAGTATATTCATAAAGTATATTCACATTATTGTATATCCATCACCACCATCCATCTCCATAACTTTTTCATCTTCCTTATTTGAAATCCTTTATCCATTGATCATTGCCCTTTACCTTCCCCTCCTCACTACCACCTTTAGCTTTGTGTCTTTATCAACTTGCTTCTTCTAGGAGCTTCATATAAAAGGAATCATATGGTATTTGCCCTTCTGTGTTTGGCTCATTATACTTAAGCAGCATGTGTCAGGCGTTCCTTCCTTTTCAAGCTCAACAACCTACTGTATGCGTATTCCACATTTTGTTACCTGACCCTGGGCACTTTGGGATTCTCCAATTCCCCCCCCCCCACTTTTTTTTTTTTTTTTTTTTTGGTTTTAAAAGGTAGGGTCTCGGGCTGGAGAGATGGCTTAGCGGTTAAGCACTTGCCTGTGAAGCCTAAGGACCCTGGTTCAAGGCTCAATTCCCCAGGACCCACATTAGCCAGATGCACAAGGGGGCGCACGCATCTGGAGTTCGTTTAGAGAGGCTGGAAGCTCTGGCGCGCCCATTCTCTCTCTCTCTCTCTCTCTCTCTCTCCCTCCTTCTCTCTGTCACTCTCAAATAAATAAATAAACAAACAAAAAAAAATTAAAAAAAAAAAAAAAAGGTAGGGTCTCACTCTAGCCTAGACTGACCTGGAATTCACCATATGGATTAAAGGTATGCACCACCACGTCTGGCAGTATTTGCCCTATTATGAAGAATGTTTTATTTATTTGTTTGTTTGTTTTATTTTTTGATGTTTTTTAAAGTTGTACTTATTTATTTATTTATTTATTTGAGAGTGTCAGAGAGACAGACAGACAGAGAGAATGGGTGTGCCAGGGCCTCCAGCCACTGCATATGAACTCCAGACACATGCACCACCTTGTACATCTGGCTTATGTGGGTCCTGGGGAATCGAACCTGGGTCCTTTGGCTTTGCAGGCAAACACCTTAACTGCTAAGCTATCCCTCCAGGCCTATTTTTTTTTTTGTTGATGTTTTGAGACAGTCTCACTTTGTAGCTCAGGCTGACCTTGACCTCCCAGTGTAGCCCAGGCTGGCCTCAACTTTTGATCATCTTGCCTCAGTCTCCCCAGTACTGGTATTATAGACATATACTGCTATGCTGATATGTGTATACACACATACTTTTTCGGTAATGCTGGGGATCAAATCCAGGGCTTTGTGCATTTGTTTCACATTAAGATGGAGACAATGGTGCTTCCTTCATGTGGATTATGGCTGTTTGTGGGTTCCTGGGTCCTTGCTCCAGGGGCTGGCCACAGTCCCCCCGAAGGTGCCCAGGCAACCGGGGTGGGTGAGCATGCGAAAGTAAAAGACTTTCGGGAGGAGTTTTGGTGAACAGCTCTCTCGGTTTATTGTCAGGGAAATGGGTTAATAAGCATCTGAGGGTGGAGGGAGGGTCCTAAGGGGACTGGATGTACCACGTTCCTATGGGAACATTCATTCCAGCATGTAAGCAATGGTGGGGGGTCAGGTGATCTAGGGGCTCAGGGGGATGGGCTATGTGAAGGTACTGGCTGATAAGGAGTTTCCTCGGCAACTGGCCAAAGGTTACAGGGCTATGGGCAGAGCCTAAGTTCACGTGTGCCCAGCTTGGACAGGGAGTGGCCTCCTGTAGCCTGGGGGTCCTTAGCCATGCCTGGAAACTCAGGCCCCTCTTCTGAAGGCACCAGCCTGTGCCTGGCAGTGCCCAACAGTTACTGGGCAGGGTAGCACATCCCCTCTAGTTTCTTACACTATTGTCTCCTTCCCATCTCTTGGACAGGTGATCGAATCCAAGCAAGGACTAATGATCCTTTGTCTTGAGAAATCTGAGTTTACTCTGACAGCGCCTTCCTCGTTCTGCTTCTCTTTAGTCGCCTTCTTGCCTGAACCTCGCTGCCACACTTCTTCCTGAGACAATGTATTCTAACATCTTACTCATGGCAGCTTGCTGCACCCAGGGTCTCAAGGTCCTGTAGACCGGGATTTTGATTCATCTGTCACTCCAAAGACTATTGCTAGCCTACGGGCAAGATCTATATACACTTGGTGAATTTTTTTTTTATCCTCCCTTTAACACCCAAGCTCCCTCCCTCTGTGGGAAGGCATATTTTTGGCTGGCCCTTTTCTGTCTGTGCTGTGCCATCTGTCACAGGGGTCATTGCTCCGAGGTTGGTTTCTTCCTTGCTGAGAGCAGGTGGTCACAGCCAGTGTCTATTAACAGAGTGGGAGGGGACAATTCCCCAATATGCCCCCTCCCAGGCTGTACATGCAATTGCTGTTCTTCAGGAGAATAAGGGAAAGAAAGCCTTCTTTGCGTGGGGGTCGGGGGAGGAGGGTCTTTTTCTGCATGAAAGAGGAAATGCAGAGGTAACCCTAAATTGTTGGTTTATTTTTATGGTTCAGCTACCGGCTGTCCTGTCTTTGTGGTCTGTCTGTACCTCAGCTGACTCTGGACTCTCAGACCAGTATCCGAAGCAGCCCGTAGAGTAGAAATAAAGAAAGCTGCACCCATGAAGACCATGGGCAACATAAGAATTGCTCAAACCGGTCAGAGGCACGCCACCCTTGCTCAAAGGGAAGAAAGTGCCCCCCACGTCTTTCAGTGATCTCGATGGAAAGACCCAGCTTTTAAAGTCTTACTGAAATTGACTGCTTTCAGCCACTCAGGATTCTAGGCCCGGCTCACAGGAGAGCCAGCCTGGTGCTGAGTCACCAAGCCGGCTTCATTCATTGATCATGTGCTTGCGAAGCTCGGTGGCGAGGGGGAGAGAAGTACTATTTTCAAATGTTCCTTCCTGAGGTAGCATGGTCCAGAAGTGAGCTGAGAGACAGGATGCTGGAGTTCTATTCTTGGCTCAGCTATGCACCTTCAGCAAGATACAGCCTTCCCCCCACCCCCCGCAAACCCTGTGTTAATAGGGAAGGATCAAGGAAATAAGTAAAACAGCCAAGACACATACGAATAAAAGTGGCTTTAAAATGTTCTTTTCCTGGGGCAGGTGGCCACACTTCGTTGCCACCACTTGCTGAAGTAACTTATCATCGCCCCACTAGCAAAGTACAGATGAGCCTCCCCTCCACCAACAAGCCCAGCATCCCCAGACCTAGCTCCTTTCCAACCCGTGGGGGTCCTCCTCCCATACCATACTCACTGCGTGTGCTTGGGCATGCATTAAAAAAGACAGATGGTTTTTCTGTTAAGTGGGGGATGCAGTTGAGAGTAACAGTTTACATAATAAATTAGTCCTGGATATGTGACCTTGGTCACTGAAACCAGCTTGACCTGTGGTACTGGCTTCTATAAGCCTCCTTAGTTTCCCTCCAGTGTTTGCACATGTGCTCCTCCCTGCTGGTGGGGCTAAAGGCAGTCCTGGGCATGAGTGAATCTCTCACCTCTCCTGATTGCCTGGAGCTGTAGCATCTTTTCTACCTAGGTAGAAAAGGCCTGTGTTTGCCCTCGGTTCACATCTTAACAGTGCTTCTTTTAGCCAAAAGGCCCATAAGCAGTCTAGCACAGCAGTTTTCTTCACTAACATGTAAGCCTCAATGTAGTGGTAGCTCTAAACTTTCCTCACAAAATTATTTTATTTTTAGGATGAAATGTTTTAAGCACAGAGAATATTTACTTTCTTTTTTAAGAAGTTCATTTTTATTTATTTGCAAGCAGACAGAGAGAGAGAATGAATATGGGCATGCTGGGGCCTCCAGCCATTGCAAATGAACTCTAGATGTGTGCCCCCCCTTGTGCGGCTGGCTTTATGTGGGTACTGAGGGATTGAACTTGGGTCATCAGGCTTTGTGGCAAGTGCCGTAACTGCTGAGCCACCTCTCGAGCCCTGAGCCCTATTTACTTATTATTCTTTTTCTTTTTGGTTTTTCGAGGTAGGGTCTCACTCTGGCCCAGGCTAACCTGGAATTCACTATGTAGTCTCAGGGTGGCCTCGAACTCACGGTGATCCTCCTACCTCTGCCTCCCGAGTGCTGGGATTAAAGGCGTGCGCCACCATGCCTGGCTACTTATTATTCTTGAGGAAATAACAAATACATTTGAAGCCCAGAGACACCATGTCTCCCACACGCTTAGCACCTTTGAATGATTTTTTTTTTTAATGGTACAAGTCCCCAGTGCAGAGAACTTGGTTTTCCTGTAGGAGGCCCATGCCTCCTACATTATTCCTTTTTCATTATTCTTTTTTTCATTATTCATTATTCTTTTTCCTCAAGTGTTTCCATCCTCCTTTCCCGCCCCTCATGGTGACCTTGGGTAATTGTTTCACCCCTCTGAGCTTTATATTTCTCAACTGAACAATGAGAATAATAGCAACACCTGCCGCCTGGGGTTGCTTTGAGACTCAGACGTGGTAATATACGTGGCAGTACTTTGTGAAGCTCTGTGTCATGCATCGCACCCATCGTCTTTACAGAGCTGACAGCAGTGTTCTCCAGGCTGTGGGGGAGGGCGCTGGAAGAGTGGGTTGCCTAGGAAGTGATGTATCTGAATCCCAGGGGCTTTCTTAGACTGCTGCATAGCTCCCTACATTGTGTATGTGTATACACACACATAGAAGTGCAGTTGCACATGGAGTGATTAGAAATACTGTTCTTTGAAGGTAGGAGCCAAAGAAAGTAATATTAGACTCCCTTCTGTGTTTTTTGAGGTTCTGTGTTGTTTTCTGACCGATCTCTCATAGGTGTCGTTTTGGTTTGTTTGTTTGTTTGTTTTTTGAGGTAAGGTCTCACTCTAGTCCAGGCTGACCTGGAATTCACTATGGAGTCTCAGGGTGGCCTCGAACTCATGGCAATCCTCCTACCTCTGCCTCCCAAGTGCTGGGATTAAAGGCGTGCGCCACCATGCCCAGCTTTTTCTCTCATGGTTTTTCACTGGAATGGTCATGTTTTAAAAATCAAATTTTCCTGTCTTCTTAAAATTCAAATGTTAAATAAGAATTTTTTTTTGAAAAGTTCAAAATTCCTTAATATTTTATTCCTCATACCACTACCACAATTTACAGGGCATTATACCTGATGTAATGAAAGAAAAAGACAAAGCTACAATTGATAAAACCCCTCAAGAATGTCCATCTAATTGACAGTACATTGCATTTATCAGTAGCTACACTTTTGCAAACTGTGGCTATGACGGCGGGTTTCCTGTTTAAGCTGCTTAGGCTGCGGTGACTCTTCTGCTGTGGATTACTGCTCCTGGTGTGGCAGATTTCTACAGTTTCTCTAACGCATTCGGGATGGCTGTCTCAAGTAACCTGCCGCTTTCCTGACAGCTCCTCGCTCTCTCTCCTGCTAAGAACTGTAGCCCTTTTCTGCTGGTTTTTTTTTTTTTTTTTTTTTTTTTTCCTTTCTGGTTTTTCAAGGTAGGGTCTCACTCTAGCCCAGGCTGACCTGGAATTCACTATGTAGTCTTAGGGTGGCCTTGAACTCATGGTGATCCTCTTACCTCTGCCTCCTGAGCACTAGGATTAAAGGTGTGTGCCACCATGCTTGGCTCTGCTGGCTTTTTTTTGTTTTTTTTGCTTTTTTTTTTATTATCCATTTATTTGAGAGAGAGAGAGGGAGGGAGGAAGAGGCAGAGGCAGATAGACAGAAAGAGAGAATGGGCACTTCAGGGCCTCTAGCCACTGCACACGAACTCCAGACACATGTGCCTCCTTGTGCATCTGGCTTATGTGGGTAACTGGACTGGAGAGATGGTTTAGCAGTTAAGGTGTTTGCCTGAAAAGCCAAAGGATTCACGATCAATTCTCCGGGACCCACATAAGCCAGATGCACAAGGGGGCGCATGCATCTGGAGTTTGTTTGCAGTGGCTGGATGCCCTGGTGTGCCCTTTCTCTCTCCCTCTCTCTCTCTCTGTTTCTCTCTCTCTCTCTCTCCCTCTTTCTCTCTCAAATAACTATATATATATATGAAAGAATTTTCATCAACTGATTATCTAAGGAAGTGTACCTTTCACCAGTATGCCTTGTAAAATTCCTCCCTCCAATTCTTTTTTTTTTTTTTTTTTTTTTTTTTGGCTTTTTTTGAGGTAGGGTCTCACTCTAGCCCAGGCTGACCTGGAATTCACTATGGAGTCTCAGGGTGGCCTCGAACTCACGGCGATCCTCCTACCTCTGCCTCCCTAGTGCTGGGATTAAAGGCGTGCGCCACCACGCCCGGCTCCTCCCTCCAATTCTTTCTTAGCTGAGAATGTCTTTCTCTCCTGCCTGTCCTACTGCGCGTAGTCTAAAGAGGGTTCCCCTGCTGTGTAAGCTGTTTCAGGGCCTCATCACATCTCTGTAGCATATTAATCCAAAGATAGTCAGCCACGATCACTGTTTGATCATGTTAAAGAGAGAAAGAAAAAGAAAAAGGAAACAAACTTCCTTGATGATGCCTCTTAAAGCTTCCTGAGGACAACTTTGTTCAGAACCATGGCCACAGGCAGAGAACTACTGCACTGCTGTCTTGCCATGGGGGAGAGGGATAGGACTCCATTCTTCATGTAGTATGGGTAAGGGAGGTTTACAGCTGAGGAACAGTGGGAGTTGGGAGGACAGTGGACAGAAAATTACCAGGTACGGCAGGAGTGAAGGTGATTCTGGCCACGCAGACTTAATAGGGTTCTTGATGAAGCCAGGCCATCATGTAGGCTGAGGAATCTGATGAAATCAAGGAGGGTTCGAGTGAGGATAAGGAGGCCCCAGACTGACTGAGCAGGGTGCTTTTGCTGCAGCTGCTTGTAATGGTAAGTGCCTAGAGTGCAGAGATGAGCCTCACAGAAAACCCGAAGTTCAGACTTCAGTCAGGCCAAGAATCCTCGTCAACCGTGTCTGTGTAGCTTTGTGTAGGTTTTCCATAGACATTTTGCTTGCTGTTTATTGTCTCTCAGCATTCTGAATTTATTTAATCACTTGCATTTTACTTAATTATAGTATTCTGGTTCAGACTAGAGAATAGATACTTTAGGGGAAGTTATTCCTGTGTAATTGCATTTAAGAATTATTTAGTTTCATTGTTTTAAATGTTTAAGATTGAAGAGGAAGTCATTTAAAGTCAAGTGTAGAAATTAAAGATGATTATTAGGTGGGTATGATGGCTCACATCTGTAATCCCAGCACTCAGAAAAGATAGAGTTTATTGTCAGCCTAAGCTTCATAAGGAGACTTTATCTTTAAAAAAAAATCCCCCCCCCAGACAACAAAACACCTCAACAATAGCACTTACATAAAACCCCCAGTTATGCGGAATGTACTGTGTAACGCAGAGCCTTCCACTTAAATATCTACTCAGCAACTTCCTCATTTGGGTATGTGACAACCAGGAAAAGAATATTTATGGTATGATTATTACTAATGGCACCAAATTGTTGGAAACAAAAGTTTACCAGGAGGTAGTCAGGGAGCTACTACCATTTGAAAATATATCAATTCAATGAAAATGTGTCAAAAGGATTTAATGTCATACGTAATGTGGGGCACAAATAATGAACATTTTAGGGTCTGGTCAATATTTTGCATTTATACAAAGTTTCAGGTGGTGACACCTGCCTCTTTCAGCTTCTCTGGAGGCCAAGGAGGCTTAGCCTGGCACAACATAGTAAGTCCTATCCTTAAAAAAGTTTTGAACGTACAAAATAACCCTTATATGGCATTTAGATGCATTGTTTATGTGGCAATAATATAAAACCAAGAGAATAAGAAGCACTTAATTCAGGAAGGCGGTTGCTTTTGAGGAACTGCATGGAAAAGAGCAAACTGGGCTTCCATTAGATCTGTGATGTCAAGAATAATAATGTTCAAGTGGGGCTGGAGAGATGCCTTAGTGGTTAAGGTGCTTTGCCTGTGAAGCCTAAGGACCCAGGTTCAAGTCCCCAGAATCCATGTAAGCCAGATACTCAAGGTGACACATGCGCACAAGGTGGCACATGTGTCTGGAGTTTGCCTGCAGTGGCCAGAGGACGTGGTGCACCAATTCTCTCTCTCTCGTAAAAATTTAAAAATTAAAAAAAAATTAAACCAGGTATGGTGGTGCATGCCTTTAATCCCAGCACTTGGGAGGCAGAGGTGGGTAGATGACCATGAGTTCAAGGCCACCGTAAGACTACATAGTGAATTCCACATCAGCCTGGCTAGAGTGACACCCTACCTCAAAAAAAAAAAAAAAAAAACTTTTTTTAATGTTCATGTGTATGGGGAACTGAATAAAGTTTTGTTTGTTTGTTTGTTTGCAGTGCTGTAGATAGAACCCCTTGCTAGGCAAGTGCTCTACCCCTGACCTTACAACCTCTGTATCCCTAATTTTTAACAATTAAACTCAAATGATAGAATGTAGAATAATTTAACAATAGTTTTCTAAGTGTCAGGCTCATATGAAGTTTTTATTTTCATATATTTAGTTTTCTATAAGGAAGTGTGCATTGTTATCATTATTATTGTTATTGTTGGTTTTGTAAGGTAGGGTCTTGTTCTATCCCAGGATGACCTAGAATTCGCTATGTAGTCTCAAGCTGGCGTTGAACTCACAGTGATCCTCCTATTTCACCCTCCAGAGTGCTGTGATTAAAGGCGTGTGCCACCACGCCTGGCTGACATGTTACTATTTTTATAACCAAGAAACATGACAGTGTTACTTTTGGTGGTGGTGCGGGGGGGGGGGGGGACTTTAGAAAACACCAAGGCAATCAAGTTTCACTGATAGCTTCTCAGAGTTTTTTCTGCAATTGAGACCTGGGAAATAATTATCTTAGCTAGCTATAATTTTCAAATATTTTAATTTGACAAGTACTTTACTATTCTCTTTTTAAAAAAGTTTTTTTTTCGGCCGGGCATGGTGGTGCATGCCTTTAGTTCCCAGCACTCGGGAGGCAGAGTTAGGAGAAATGCTGAGTTCGAGGCCACCCTGAGACTACATAGTGAATTCCAGGTCAGCCTGAGCTAGAGACCCTACCTCGAAAAACCAAAAAAAATTTTCTTTTCCTTTCAAGGTAGGGTCTCATGCTAGCCCATGCTGACTTGGCACTTACTCTGTAGTCTCAGGGTGGCCTCGAACTCACAGTGATCCTCTTACCTCTGCCTCCTGAGTGCTGGAATTAAAGGCGTGCGTCACCATGCCTTAGAAAACTAGGCTTTGGGGCCTGAGAAAAGGTAACAAGAAATTGAATGTGATGAAAACATGTATGAAAATGTTACAACAAACCTATTATTATGTATAATTAATATGTGCTAATAAAACATCTTTTAAACGTAGGTTTAGAGGAAAAAATATTTTTTAAAGCCCCTCCAAAATCACTATCAGGCACTTGTGAGGCAATGTAGGAGGATTGCTGTGAGTTTGAGGCCACCCTGGTTCTACAGAGTAAGTTCCAAGTCATCCTGGGCTAGAGTGAGACCTTACCTCAAGAAACAAAACCAAAAAAAAAAAAAGAGTCACTATTAGGTATTATGAAAAATCATGTGAAGTCAAATAGTCTCAAAGACTGACAACATGACAAGCTAACTACTTCCTAGTTAGAAATTCTTGTGGGGTTAGAGATAGACTGAATGCAAAGAAACAAGTTTAGGTTTTTGGTTTATTTATTTATTTTATTTTATTGATTTTTCAAGTTAAGGTCTCACTGTCTAGCCCAGGCTGACCTGGAATTCACTATGTAGTCTCAGGGTGGCCTTGAACTCACAGTGATCCTCCTACCTCTGCCTCCCGAGTGCTGGGATTGACGGCGTGCGCCACCGTGCCCTGTGAAGCTTCTTTTTTAATCTGTGTGTGGAGGTGATATGTGTCACAGCGCTGAGGTGGAAGTCAGAGGACCCTCAGCTGTCATCCTTCACCTTCCACTTGACGGTTGAAGACGGGCTTTCTGTTCTCCACGGCACACACCAGGCTCGCTGGCCCACAAGCTTCTGGGGGTCCTTCTGCCTCTCCCTCCCACCTTGCCTCAGGCTCGCTGGGGCTGCAGACACAACGCTGCCGCATCCAGTTTTGACATGGGTTCTTGGGACCCCAACTGAGATCCTCACACTTGCACAACAAGTGTTTTATCCATTGAGCCATTTCTCCAGCCCAGAAGGAAATTTGTTATTTTCTGTTTTATTCCTAGGACTTCAAATTTCCCGTATTTATAGAACAGACTTTCTTTACTTCTCTTCTTAGGATATCACTTTTATAGAACACCCCCCCCACCGCCCCCTCCCCCTAACTCTGGGTAATGGCACCCTCTCTTACCTCGTACTTCTTGCTCTCATTTCTCTGCTTTGTAACTGGCTGGAAATTCATCTACCTCTAAGGGGGTTGAACTTCATGACAGTATGCAGACATCTGTATACCATTAAACCCATTCCCAGCACTAGCCCCATGTCTGGCACATAGAAGACACTGGTCAGTATTTTTCAATGAATGAATAAATAAATGAATGACGTGATCACAACTGAAGCAGACATTCTGGAAACTGAGTCATTTGATAGGACACTAGGTTTGCCCCTCATTCATACAGGAAAGGTAATTAAGTTGAGTAATAAGATGTGAGTAATTCTCTTTGGAACTCTTAAGTGGAGAAATGAAAAGCTGAGCTTTAAATGCCAGTGCCTTACTAGAAATAATGAATGAGGAAATGGGGAAATGAAGAAGGCATATCCAAGATGCAAATAAAGAATGATTCTAAAAAGCTCTTGTTGATTCTCCTTCATTTTATTTGATTTTAAGTGTTTTTTAAATTTTTTCTTGATTTTATTCTTTTTATTGACAACTTCCATAATTATAGACAATAAGCCATGGTAATTCCTTCCCCCCCAACTTTCCTCTTTGCAATTCCCCTCTCCATCATACCCCTCCCCCTCTCAATTAGTCTCTCTTCAATTCTGATGTCATTATCTTTTCCTCCTATTATGAGGGTCTTATATAGGTAGTGCCAGGCACTATGAGGTCATGGATATCCAGGCTATTTTGTCTGGGAGAGTGCATTGTAAGGAGTCCTACCCTTCCTTTGGCTCTTATATTCTTTCTGCCACCTCTTCCGCAATGGACCCTGAACCTTAGAAGGTGTGATAGAGATATTTCAGTGCTGAGCACTCCTCTGTCACTTCTCAGCACCATGGTGCTTTCTGAGTCATCCCAAGGTCACCGCCATTTGAAAAGAGAAGTGCATACCAGGCAGTTTGGTGAGCATAGTATATACATGTAGCCAGGCACCAGCAGACATTAAACCCCTAGGGTTCATGACTTACTTTGTCATAGGTTTTCAGTATCAGGCATGTATTCCTTCCCATGGAGCGGGCCTCCAGTCCAATTACAGAGCAGTTGGTTTCCCCCTTCAGAGACATGCACTATTGCACCCGGTGGCTCATTTGACCTGTCTGACCAAATTTAAGGCTTGCAGTGTCCACTGTTGTTTATCTCCACTGGTGATTTCTCTGTCTCTCCCATGGAACTGCGTGCACTGTAGCCTTTCCCAGCTTTCTGTCAGCTGGTCTATAGGGAGGAGGTTTTCAGCTCAGGTCCTGCACGATTTCTTAGTGACTTTGCAGCCCAAGTATATGGAGTCTTCTTCAGCAATAAGGTCTTACCATCTATTCCAAGAGCCTCGGCCTGTAATGTTTTGGGCACATCAGGGATCACCCTGGCCAACAACTGATTGGAAGGTATCCCATCCCTGACACTAAAAATTTTCTAGTAACAATCTATGGTTTCTGGGTATGCCATTGTCCCAAAAAGTAGGTTTCTATATGACTTATTCATACACTCTTAGATTTTGATTAGCCTGCCCCCAACCTTTCCTTTACTCATTCTCTTCCCCTGGCCTCACTTAGGCCTTTCCACCCCCAGTAATCTGTTCATCTTTTTACATATATACAATACCATTATCTTAAGTCCCGCCTTCTCCTCTCTCCCTTTTTATTCCCTTTGTATCCCCTTTCTAGCTTACTGGCCTTTGCTATTGAGTTAATAGCTTACATACAAGTCCAAACATAAGATTTTTATTTTTTTTTATTCGAGAGAGAGAGAGAGAGAGAGAGTGAGAGTAAGAGAAAGGGTATGCCAGGGCCTCTAGCCACTGCAAATGAATTGCAGATGCATGTGCCACCAGTGCATCTGGCCTATGTGGGTACTGGGAAATCTAACCTGGATCCTTAGGCTTTGCAGGCAAGCGTATTAACCACTAAGCCATCTCTCTAGCCCTAAAATGTTTGCTTTAGTGATATGATTCACCTCTCCCTTCTTGTCCCCTCCCCTCTTCCTCTTTTTTCTTCTTTTTTAAAACAATATATTTATTTATTTATTTGATGGAGAGAAAGAGGCAGAGAAAGTGAGAGAGAAAGGGGATGGGCACACTAGGTCCTCTAGCCACTGCAAACAAACTCCGGACACATGCTCCACCTTGTGCATCTGGCTTACGTGGGTCCTGGGGAATCGAACGTGGGTCCTTTAGCTTTGCAGGCAAGCACCTTAACCACTAAGCCATCCCTCCAGCCCCCCTTTTTTACTTCTTGATGCTGGGAATTGAACCCAGGGCTTTTTGCTTGCTAAGTTTGGGCTCTGCCACTGAACCTCGACCACTTTCTTTAAGTATTTGTTTTTACAGTCGAGGAGTAAGTCAGCTTGTTGGGCTCGGCTCCATTTTCATCACCTTCAACCTAGCAATCTGAGTGAGGAATGGCAGCTTTGGAGTAGCCCCCTTGGGTTGCCACAAATACCGTGCTCCCAGACCATCAGTCAGCTTTCATCATCATACCTAGACAACAGGTGCGTGACAGGTGAGGAACAGAGGCGCACTTGCTAGTGAGCGCTGCTGCTTGTGGGTGCGGAAGTCTCAAAACTGTAGGGTGTATGACTAGAGATTCTAGAGTCATTTTGCTTCCCAGCATGGTGGTTGTCTCACTTGATAGCTGGATACTGTTCTTGTATTTGTGCCATAAACAATTCTCCAGTGGTCTGCCATATTTGTTGTGGGCCAAGCCTGATGCCAGGCAAGGCATTTGGGAGGGTATAGTGACGAATAAGCTCAGTTGGCCCTTCAGGTACTTGTGGTCAGATATGGAAACCGAAACATATAAACATAAAACTACTCTTCACAGTGATGACTTTAGAAGTGATGTAAAATATTGAAGGGGAGGGGGAGATTGTTGCTAATTTGGGGGATTAGGATCACCTAGTTCTAACAAGGATAGGTAGGGGTGTCCCAGGCAAAAGGAACAGCACAGCCGAAGTGTAAGAGTGGGAGCAGGAACGGTTTTCTGAAGCATTACATGCAAGCAGAGCATGTCTGCTAATAGGCTTGAAAAGGGCCTTGAGTGATCGTTTAAGAGTTGAGACTTTATTCAACGAGCAGTGAGAATCTGGAGGCTTTTTTCCAGAAGGGAGCCATGGCCATCAAACCTAAACCCAATACCAGTTTCCAGTGGCAGACACCAGCAATGTTACTGTGCTACACTTGAGGTTTGCAGCGGCTATGCCAGCTCTGAGGGTTAGTCAAGTTGATTTCTATAGCAGACAGATTCAGGTTCGCTGAGATGAACTTTCAGACCAGACACAGTTATGGAGGAAGGGATATTTATTGAAGCTCACAGATCCAGGGGAAGTTCCATAATGGTAGAAGAAATTGACCTGCCTTCACAGGACCAAGCAGAGAGAGAGAAGCACAAGCCAAAAACCACACAGCACAGCATACTTCAGGAGCTCCAGCTAGGCACACTTTGCATATCTTTAGATTGAAATCTTAAACCCACCACCACACCTTAAGATCCACACAATGGCATTGCCTCCAGCCAGATGGCTAGAGATGCAAACTACAAATAAACAACTGAATATATTGGGGGCCATCTATTCTATTCAAACCACCACAATTTGTCATCAGGAGAGTGGTTAAAGTAGTGAAGACACCATAGCAGCCATGAACGATTCTCTGCTTCAGTTTTTCCTCAACGATCTTTTGTCCCCAAGCCTCTCAGCTGTCTGTCCCCGGGGCCATGCTCTCCAGTATCAGTTGCGTCCAAATGTTTCCCTCCTAGTTCCTTTCTCATCCCTGAAATCATCGTTATTTTCAGCCAGTCTCAACAGTAAAGTAATTCTCCTTCCTTGAGCCATGGGTAGGAAGTACTTAACGTTTTGCCCCTTTGTCCCTGGCTATTTGATACAAGGCTAGTCAGTTCACTTGAACTCTAATGACCTCTTCTTTGAAATTTGGATTTAGCAGTATTTGTTCTCTTAAACTCATAAGTGAGGATGAGATGAGGTAAGGATAAGAAAATGCTTTGTAAATGTTAAAGCACTGTGCAAATATGAGGTTGCATTAATTTGTAGCCCCAGTGGCTGTTTGCAGAGTTTGTCACTCTGTAGCTCAATTCTAAGATCCTAGCAAGATGAAAATCCTGTTGAGGGAAGACCGACCCTGGTTTGAGTCATGTCGCACTGCACCGATGGCTTGCTGCGTGCTGTTGATATCCCAGCAGCGCTTAGCCAGCGTACTGTGTGGCCTCATAATTGTATTTGTCTGATACTCTCGCGCCTGCTCCTCACAGTGACTCTGTAATGAGGAGGCTCTTAAGACCCGCGGTTGAAGCTGGGCCTCAAGCTTCCTTACTGTTTTTATTCCTTGCGTCACCTTGGGTACCATAGCAGCTACTTGGGTGACCTGGGTGAGCTTCCCCCGTATGAAGGTCTCTGAACTTGGTCAGCTAGCTTCCATCCCCCTATCTTCCATCACGTGGATCTGCCCCGCTGTCCAGTGATGGAGTCAGCGAAGAGTGAAAGCCGTACAAGCCCAAGGTGGAATGTGGGGAGTCCCAAAACAGACCTTTCAGCTACACCGAGGGCAGCTGCTTGCAGACTTTGATTGGGATCAGTGCTGTTGTGGTGTGATCCAGTTTCAGTGTCACCTTTTTCTGCCGGTGCAGCAACGCGCATGTGACTTGAGCAGCAGCTCTGAGCCGTTGGTTCTCCCCTGGTCATTAGAAAAGTCTTGGTCCTTTGGTCGCAGCCCTTTGCAGGAGGCAAGCACTTGGTCTTGGCACTGTCAGCCTCATGGTACAAGGAAGGCATGTGGGTTTGGGAGAGAGGCTGCTTCTGCTGGAGCCTGGGGAATTCATAGATGCCCCTTCCTCAGCTGCCAGTGCCTACTGGTTAGGGTGTGAAGGTTACTGGCAGCACTGCGGAAGGGCTGGGCAGGGCGTGTTAGTGTCGTCTTCACAGGAACCGGTTCACTTTTGTAGACAGGCCTGGAACTACCTACTTGGGTTTTTGCATGTCTACTTCAAGAGAATGTCAATAGTAATTTGCCCTAGATTCTTCTCCCTGTGAGAGTTTCCCATTGAATTCTGCAGTGCAGAGGCCCAACTTTTTTTTTAATTTTTAATTTTATTTTTTAAGTTTTATTTATTTGAGAGAGTCAGAGAGCGAGTGAGTGAGAGTGAGTAAGAGAGAGAGAATGGGCATGCCAGGGCCTCCAGCCACTGCAAACGAACTCCAGACATGTGCACCCCCTTGTGCATCTGACTTAGGTGGGTCCTATGGACTCAAACCTGGGTCCTTTGGCTTTGCAGGCAAATGCCTTAACCTCTAAGCCATCCTTCCAGCCCTGTGTCTTGACTTTTTATGTAAAATTTCACTTGAAAACTATCCACTGATTGAAAACAACAAAAATTGTAAAATTTGAGTGCAACTTCCTACCCACTCAGTGCAGAAATCTCCTTTACAACATGACTTAACCGATGATAATTTAGGGGAATGAGACCTGGTGGCCATTTCTGAATTCTAAATGCTGTCAATAAGAGATATGAGCAGTGTTTATGGAAGGAATACAGCTTAGAGCTGGGCAGTAGTGGTGCACGTTTGCAACATTAAGAACCCTGGATTCCCAAGACTGAGGAGGCTGAGGCAGGAGGAACTCCAGACCAAGGCCAGTGTGGATTACATAGTGAGACCTTGTCTCAAAACAAAAAAGACAAGGGTTTATAGTTGATTCATGAAGGCTACACAGCTGATCATTAACAGTATCAGAACTATAATCTCAATTTTTCAATCAAGGCCTAGAGATGTTCTTTTTGGAGTGTAATAGAGATCTTGATCTGACATCTTGGTGTATGTATGTGTACATGTTTGTATGTGTATAGGTGCGCATGTGTGTAGAGGCCGAAGGTCAACACCAAGTGTCTTCTCACTTGCTCTTCACCTTATTTCATTTATCTGTTAATGTTTTTTTTCTCTTGAGGAGGGTCTCATTGTAGCCCAGTCTTGACCTGACAATTATCCTCCTACCTCAGCCTCTTATCCACCTTTTGTTTTTTGCATGTGTATTTATGTATCAGCGTGTGTATGGTGTATATGCATGTGTGTGTGGAGGCCAGATGTTGGCATCAGCTGTCTTCCTCAATCACTGTATGCTTCATTTATTGAGACTGTCTCCTACCTAAACTCAGAACCTAACCTATTCAGCTCTTCTAGCTAGCTGTCTTATCCCAGGAATCCCTTGTCTGCACTTCTCGAGCACTGGCCATTCTTGTTATTTTTACTTTTTATAATTTTCATTGGGAACTTTAGAATGTGAACATACTGTAAATTGTTAGTATTCCCATTAAATTATCCTCTTTTGCCCCTCTTACCTAAATCCACTGAGGGCCCGTTCAGTGGGAGTAACAGTAATTACTGTGGGGTCACAAATGTCCCGGTTGGTTTGTGTCAAGAGGACAGTGCCTTACAGAACACCTTCCCATCTACCACAGTGTTCCCTTTTGGAGAAGTCTACTTCAGCACTGAACTTCCCGCAACCTTGTATTTTCTGCTTTGATGAGTCTTCTCAGTATCTACTGCCATCTCCATGGAAAATATTCTCTGGCTAGCTTTGAGAGCAACACTCATTTAATCCACCGCTTTCTCTGCAGTGTTTGCTGGGCCCTGGCAGGTGTGATAGAGATGACTCGTCCAGTGCTAGGCACTGTGATTTCTCACTGTCATTTTAAGAAATGTATTTTATTATTTTTATTTTTATTTGTTTATTTGAGAGAGATAAAAAGGCAGATAGAGAATGGGCGTGCCAGGGCTTCTAACCATTGCAAATGAACTCCAGACACGTGCACCACCATGTGCGTCTGGTTATGTGGGTAATAGGGAATTGAATCTGGGTCCTTAGGCTTCATAGGTAAGTGCCTTAACTGCTAAGCCATCTCTCCAGCCCTTTCATTGTCATTTTGATGGGTCTTGGGTCTCTTTGTATTTGCCACCATCTGTAAAAAGCAGGTTTTCTAATCAAGAGTGAGAGCAGCATTGATCAAAGGGAATATGCATATACATTAAGAAGGCTTTTTGATGGGCATAACTGCTCCATTTAGCCAAAGAACAGAGGAAGGTTCCCTCTAGGGTCTATGATCTTTGAAGCTATAGGCTTTTGACTCAGTTCTTCCTTCGTACTGGGCAGACCTCATGTTCAATAAGAGAGCAGTTGTTTACCGCTTTAACTTAGGTGCCCGGTTGGCCCTGTGGGAACACCTCGCTTGGCTGGTTGATTTTGTCTCTTGCGGGATCCACTGTTTATTCTCACTGTTGGTGACTTTTCTCCCCAGCAGCTTGCGTGGCATTTCCAGCACTGTCCATTGGCAGCACAGTGGCTGCCGTCTCAGTTCAGGCTTTATTTCTCAGTGTCTTGCAGCTGTAGCCTGTGGTATTTTCAGCAGTGAGGTCTTAGTATCTAGTTCTGGTGGGTAACCAAGTGCTTTGGCAATGGCCTACATTGTTCTGGGGGACTCATGGGCTTTCCTGACCAACAGCTCATGTGGATGTAGGTGTGACCCCTCTCCAGCACTGGGGTTTACCTGCAATAAGTTATGGTTTTAGGGTAAAGCTTTCTGTACCCCTGCAGAGTATTTCTGCCCAAACTGTCTCTTTCATTTTCTTTCTCTCTCTCTCTCTCTCTCTTTAAGAAAGTTCTATTTTTCAATTAGTTAGTGGAGAAGTAAGTTTTTGTAGTACTTACCCATACCATTTTTAGTTTTGTGTAACCTTTTTGTTTTTATATCTAAAAATTTTTTTGAGACGCAGTCTCTCACTGAACCTAGAACCCACTGATTTGTCTAGACTCACTGGCCCCAGGATCCTCCTTGCTCTGCCACTTCAGCATGCTGCTGTGCCTGATTTTTACATAGGTGCTGGAGATCTGACCTGAGGTCCTTATGCTTGCATGGCCACCATTTTACTGAATGATCAATCTCTCAAACCCCTTGATCTGACATCTTAAATTTAAAAAAAAAAGTAAGGGCTGGAGAGATGGCTTAATGGTTAAGGTGCTTTCCTGTGGAGCCTAAGGACCCATGTTTGACTCTCCAGATCCCATGTTAGCCAAACACACAAAGGTGAGGCAAGTGCAAGGTCATACATGCCCACTAGGTGGCGCAAGCATCTGAACTTCTTTTGTAGTGGCTGAGGCCCTGGCATGCCAATTCTCTACCTCTCCTTTCTCTCTCTCTAAAAATAATAATAATAATAAAATAAAATAAAGAAGCCCCAATTTGGCCTAAGCTAATCACAGCATTCTCTTATAAAAACAAAGTAGGGCTGGAGACATGGCTTAGCAGTTAAGGTGCTTGCCTGTGAAGCCAAAGGACCCCAATTCGACTCTGCCGGACCCACGTAAGCCAGATGCACAAGGTGGCACATGTGTCTGGAGTTTGCAGTGGCTGGAGGCCCTGGCATGCTCATTCTCTCTTTGTCTCTGTCTCTCTGCCTCTTACTCTCTTTCAAATAATAAATAAATATATATATTTTAAAGAAGTGTAGCAAAGGTCTTATCAAGCCATTGTTTTTATTAGAATTGTCAAGCCTTGTAGAAACATATAGGTTAGGATCTTACTAATACTAGGGAAACGGAAGCCATATAGTCCTCATTATCAGCCAGTGTCATCTTTTGAGGATGGCAAAGATACAGCCAGCTGCAAAACCTCAGTTCTGTATGGTTTGCAAAAACTACATGCTGACATAACAATATGGCCTGTGTTGTTACTAGTGTGATCACAGGTCTCATCCTCATTTGAAGGTCTAGCAAGCATTTCCACCATCTCTGTCTCTGATGAGTCAAATCACCTTCATGCTTCAGCTGAACTTGGCAAGGGTGCCTATCGCTAGCTTCCTACGGCCTGTGGCATAATAGCGCCTACAACTTGCCGATATATGTGTTTTGTACACATGGTGTGTTGACACTCCTTAACTACCTTTTATAGCCTCAGTTAAATTTTTTATGGCAAGTGAAAAATGAAAAGCTATAGATAAATATTTAGTGTTTAATGTGATTGTCCATCAAACATTTATTTCAAAAGCCAGGCATGTTGGCTCATGCCTATAATCCCAGTACTCGGGAAACAGACAGGCAGAGTGCCACGAGTTCAAGACCAACCTGGTCTACATAATGAGTTCAGGATAGCCTGGACAGAATAAGACCCTGTCTCAAAATTATATATATTTCTACCAGGTATGGTAGGGCATGCCTGTAATCCCAGCACTCAAGAGGCTAAGGCAAGAAGATTGGGAGTTTGATGCCAGCCTAGGCTACAGAGAGTTCAGGGCCAGCTTGAGATACATAGAGAGACCCAGTCCTTAAAATTCAAGGGCTGGTAATGTGCCTTGGTAGAGCACTTGGTTAATGTGCACAAGACCTTGATTTGATCGCACCATCATTGCACACACATGCCTGCACACGTGCATGTGCACACACAGAATTTTCTCAAATGGTTTTGTTCAGCAGGAGTTATGCGTCAATTTGAAGAAATTCATTTTTATTTAATTGACAAAGATTAAGTGAAATAGAAAGAAGTAAACTGGTGATACAGCTAGAATTGAGACTGCTGTCTGTGTACTTCCACATGGTGAACTCTGTCAAGCTCTGTCCTGTCTCCATTTAAGTAGATCTGTACCGTTGAAGCAAAACCTTTGGATTTAGGTCAAAAGCAACGAATCTAACCCAAATTGTATGCTCAGTGGACTTAAGCTGATTAACTATACCAAATTGTAAAGGAAGAGTATATCATGAGACGCTAGATGTATGGATTTCTTTTGCCTCAGTTATAATGAGATTTTAGTGTGGGGGCACTTCTCTCCCAGATGTATTCTGTCACAGAGATATTTCCTATTCCCACCATGCCTAATAGATGTCCATGAGAGAGTATGTGACAAGAGAGTTGCTCGTTCTGGCTCTGGAATAGCCCACAGAAGCCCCTTGTCACAGGAGATAAACCGCAGCTTGCAAACATTTCAGTCCTCCTAGGAGCACAGGCACCTGTTAACTGGCATATAGCAATAGTTAGTTTGAAAATAATCTAGTGTCAATTAAGATAACCTCTGCTGCCAGTGATAGGGGAAATAAATGGTAGGACCAAATACGTACAGGGGGAGTGTCAGTATTGCCGTGAGGGATGAAAAACACTGAAGGCGAAATCAAGTGTGTGTGCTGAAGTTGAAGCAGAAGGAAATAGGGAGCCACAGTCGCAAAAACAAAACCCTCTTCTACTGGATTAATCAGTGCTTGGCAACTGTCTTTTCTGTGGGACTGTTCAGGGCCTTCAATAACTAATGTCGTCGTCCCCACCCCCCCACCCCGCCCCCGGGACTAGTGTTCACAGGAACCCACTAGGGAATACTGCGTTAGTCTGAGATGCCACCCCTTTTTTTTTAATCCAAGAAAATTGAGCAGAACTTTGTCTTAGAAACTCACTCTTGGGTGGATGGACTTAAAGGGAATGATATTGAAGGCAGTGAAGCAAGTAAGGTAGTTGCTGTGGCAAGTTCACCAGAGCGGCCAGTGACTAGCATAGGAATAGGCGGGCTTTTTCTAGGAAGGGTCAGCTGGTGAACATTTCTCCCACGTGGGCCAAGTAGTCTCTGTTGCAGGTACCTGTTACTACCAGAGTAGCATAAGAGCAATGGCTAAAACAGTTAGTATTTTACCAAGTATATTTTGCCCCACTTAAAAAAAATTGCTGAAAAACAACCTGCAGGTTTTTCAGTAATAAAGCAATGGAGAAGTAAAATGGTTCCCATGATGTAAGTGAAGGAGACAAGTGGAAAAACTAGAGTTTAGAAGGCTTGATTTTAGTAGATATAAAAGAGATGGGCTCCTGTGCCCTGTAGAAGAAATAAAAAAAAAAAAATCCCGGGCTGGAGAGCTGGTTCAGCAGTTAAAGGCACTTGTGTGCAAAGCCTAATGGCCTGGGGTTCAATTCCCCTAAAGCCAGATGCACAGAGTGGCACAAGCATCTGGAGTTTGCTTGCAGTGGCAAGAGGCTCTGCCATGCCCATCTTCTCCCTCCCTCCCTCTCTGCTCTCTTCCTCTCTCGCTCTCTAGCAAAGTTAAATTTGAAACAGTGAAAATCTGTGACAGAGGGTAGGTGCCACAACCAGAACTGTTTTGACTTGTGTGTGCACTTGTACCAACATCTTTGGGACTAAGCCATTAACACCTGGGTTTTGGGGGACACTTAAGATCCAAACTACAGATATGGGTATATAAAGAAGAACCAACCTGTGTTCGGTTTGGGTTTGTGAGCCATGCTCAAGAGAAACTTCCAGATACTTTTTTAAATGACGGCCAAGTCTAGTGATCATGCCTATAGTGCTTGCTACTTTGGAGGCTGGGGTGGGAGTATCACTTGAGCCCATGAGCTCAAAACCAGCCTCAGAAGTACAGCAAAGCCACCTTATAAAATAAATAAAAAATAAACCCACAAGAGGCTGGTTTGACTTCATTTAAATAAAATGAGTTTTTAGCAAGAATCTTTCTTAAGGGCTAGGGAGAAGGCTTAGCAGTTAAGGCACTTGCCTATAACGCAAAAGGACCCAGGTTTGATTCCTCAGAACCCATGTAAGCCAGATGCACAAGGTGGCACATGCATCTGGAGTTCGTTTGTAGCAGTTGGAGGCCCTGATGCACCCATCTTCTCTCTCTCTCTCTCTCTCACCTGCCTCTCTCTGTCTCTCAAATAAATAAAAATAAAAATAAAAATTTTAATATTTATTTATTTACTTGACAGAAAGAGAGAGAGAGAGAATGGGCTCACCAGGGCCTCCAGCCACTGCAAACAAACTCCAGATGCGTGCATCCCCTTGTGTATCTGGCTAACATGGGTCCTAGGGAATTGAGCCTGGGTCCTTTGGCTTTGCAGGCAAACGCCTTAACCACTAAGCCATCCCTCCAGCCCAAAAATAGATTTTTAAAGAAGAATCTTTCTTAACATTTTTAGGTCAAAATATTCAAGAACTGAAAAAAAACTTACACTGAAAGTTTAAATATGTTCTGCAAATTACTGATCATAGGCAATTTTGCATTGTATCTATATTAGGACTCTTTCAAACAATTCTATAAACATACCTTTCAGAGAGCTTCTTCAGAAAGATGTATATTTTAAGTCAACCCAGAGGAAGTGTTTAAAAGGAATGGAAAGATACCAGTTATTGAGACTCAGAGGCAGACAGGAGAGCTATGGGAAATTCAGTGGGTGTGAAGCTTGGGAAGAGCAACTTCAGTAGTGGCCTTGCTAGGTTGGAAGCTAGTCAGACAGAGCAATGTACCAGGTTCCCCTGGTAAAGGTGAGCCACAAACCTGGCACAAGGATGACTTGGAGCTTGCTGTTATCAAGAAAGACAAGACTGCATTTTTTTCTGTTTAAAATGATTAACATTAAGGTTTGACAAAATTGTTTCATTTTAATTTCTAGAACTGTTAAAGGTTTCCTAAAATGAAATCTGTAAGACACAAAGAAAATTGGCATGCTAAAGTCTAGTTGTCACTGGAGGAAGGAGGAGCCCAGAGAGTGGGGACAGTGTAAAGGATCCATCTGGCTGCATTTCTTTGCTGTGGTAAGAGCCGCCCACTTTCCTCCCAGTGCAGAGCTGCCCCTCTGGCTAATTCCAAATGAGCTGTAGCAACATGCACAGAGCTGGCTTGTAGGCCTGAGTCTAGCTGTGGTTCTACCCCAGGCTGCCTCTCTTCTTTTGGTTCATTTCTCTTGGGTTTCAGAACCCCATTTCTTGCTGCCTACCTGCAATCCCCATCTGGATATCCCAAAGCACCTCGGACTCAGCCTGTTCAAAAGGGTTGTCAGCTTAACCCCAGGACTGTGCGTTACGTCTTACTGTTAGTCTCACTAAGTTTACCATCTTCCATCCATTTGCCCATGACAGAAATTGGGGGTCTCTTCCTTTATTTTCCTCTTGCCTTTTTTCCCATCCTCAGTCAGTCAGCTGGACCACTCAGCATGATACCCCAACTGAACACAGAACTGTTTGCTGCCCCAGCTTCCCCCAGGCCAGGCCCCATCTCGGCTGAATGCTATACAGCTTTCTGCCTGCCCTTCCTTACTGTTATCTTTCTCCTCCCCCCTTTCCCTTTCTTTCTCCACGTACAGATTATTGCTAGAACCTGCACTCAATGAGAAATCCTAAAATGTAATAGAGATCAAAGCTTCCTAAGCTGTGGGTCATAAACCCACATGGGGTTCAGTAACTGAATGTGGGAATCGAGAAAAATTTGGCAATAGTAAAAGATTTCTTAACATGAAACATCAAAATCAAGCATAGTGAATCCAGGATGTTTCTAGCACCACTCACCTGTGTTGCTTGCGTGACGTAACTGCTGCCTTGGTTCTGAACACACAGCGTGTGCACTTTCCATTGCACATGCCTCATGCCACCAGTGCCAACCAACAGTGGCTCAGATTCAAGAGCACCGTGTGTTGTGAACTGCCATGTTTTTCTTTTTTTTTTTTTGTGGTTTTTCTGTACATACAACATTTTCTGCTCTTACAGAGACAATGGTTTTTATAGAAAACAACGATACTTTTGGCATTTCTTCTGCTGTCATTTCTCAGCATGTAAATATCATATTAGCATATCTTTCGATTGGATTGTGTGAGGCAAACAGGCACATCTAACATATGCAAATTATCTTTAGTCTTTAATTATAACTGGTAAAATTATATGCAGACCAAAATATTCCTTGAAAATAAATTTATGATTTATTATCAGTAAATGTTTATTTTGCATACCTATTTTATATCCCTATATCCAGGAGTCCCTTAATATATCTTGAGCACAAAGGGATTGTGAGTGAAGTCTCAGAAGCCCTGGTGGAGATGACCATTGCTATTTAAAGCCTTCAGTGTCTCCTTGCTTTCCGCCAAAAGATCAGATTTCCCTCTCATGCTAACAGGCCTCTGCCCCCGCTGGTGTGGCGCAGGTTTACCTGTTAGCTAGTTTCTAAACACAGAATGGTTTGCACTGCCCGCGTGTCTTGATCTCCTGTAGTGGTGGTCTGTTGAATAGACTGTTTCCTTTTCCTGCAGAACTCCCCCCATTTTCTTACCATTCTCCACTCCAGCAGCCAGTCCTTCAACCTTTAATAGCAATGTCGTTTTCTCCTGGAAACTTTCCCTGATTACTCCCAACTAGGCCAGGTGTCCTGCTTTTATGTTTCCATAAAAGCCTGTCATACTAGACTTTGCCTGTTTACCTATTGTCATAGACAGTTTTACAATGCTGGGATGAACATCCAAACAAGACGCAGTTTATGGGGGAACAGGATTTATTTCAGGCTTACAGATCCAGGGGGAAGTTCCATGAAAGGCAGAAGAAGCTGGCTTCCATTCATAAATCTCAGCAGAGAGATAAACCACCAAACAAACACCAAAAGGCAGCGAGCAGGAACCCGCAGCAAGCAGGACCCCCACAGCTCAGACTGCTCTCTTACACTTTTGGGCTGGCTCCCAGGAACTGCCCCCAGCGACACCTACTCCAGACAGGTGGCTGGAGACCCAAATTACAACCTCAATAAAACACCTGAGTCTGTGGGGTACATACATTCAAACTACCACACCTGTCGTCTATCCCAGAAGACTGCTGAGTCCCTTGGGGTGGGAATGCACTATCTTGTTCATCAGAGCCTAGCTACTGGCATGTAATATGAAATTCACTGTTTTAACCATTTTTAAGTATACAATTCAGTGGCATTAATTTACATTCACATTGTCGTGTCCACTACTCTCCATCTCTGGAATCTTCCAGAATGACACTCTGTCCATTGCCCCACCCCAGATCCTCTGGAAACCACACTGCTCCTTCTGTCTCTGGGACTAGTCTGGATAGTTCATGTAAGTAGAGTTACATGACACTTGCCTTTTCTTCGGGTTATCTCACTTAGCATGTTATTGTTTGTTTGTTTGTTTGAAGTAGGTTGTTGTTACAGCCCAGACTAACCTAGAATTCACTACATAGTCTCAAGCTAGCATTGAACTCATGGTGATCCTCCTATCTCTGCCTCCTGAGTGCTGGGATTAAAGGCGTGTGCCACCATACCTGGCCCTCTTAGAATGTTTACAAAGTTGACCCGTGTTATCACATGTGTAAGAATTTCCTTTTTTCTTGTGGCTGCATAGTATTCCATTACATCTATGTACCACACTTTACCCATTCATGGTCATTGGAGCTGCTGGGAGTTGTGAGTAATGGTATTAGGAATATGTGTTGTAGTGATTGCTGTCAGTCCGCTGGGCATCTGTGTGTAAGAGGGGAAGTGACGGACCGTCTGGTAACTCTGAGTAGTGCCGGACTCTTCCTTGTAGCCACCACACATGTATGTTTCCATCAAGCGCACTAGGCCTTCAAGTCCTGGACATCTTGATCAACACTTGTTATTTTTTTGCTTATTTGCTTGTTTTTTTATTATTATAATCATCATTTAAGGTTATTCCTTATCAGATATGAATTGCAAATATTTTCTCCCATTTTATGAGTTCCTTTTCATTTTCTTGATACCTTTGTATTATGAATGAGCGATTTAATTTTTTAAATATATTTTAAAATTTTTTAACAATTTTTTTTAATGAGAGAGAGAGAGAGTATTGAGCTCCAGGGTCTCAGCCACTGAAATCAAACTCCAGATGCATGCGTCACCTAGTGTGCATGTGCGACCTTGTGCATCTGGCTTACATAGGATCTGGGTAATTGAACCTGGGTCATTAGGCTTTGCAGGCAAGAGCCTTAACTGCTAAACCATCTCTCCAGCCTGAGACTTAATATTTATTTTATATTAATCATAAGAAGGTTATTCTCTTATCCCCTCACCCCAGCTCCCATTACCTTGGAGACCCTCCTCAGTGGGGTTACGATAATCACTGTGGGGTCATGAGGGCCTCAGTCAGTCCTTGTGGGGTAGTGGGAATCCATCCCTTAGTATATTTCTGCCCACTCTGTGACTCTTAGAATCTTCTGCCCATCTTCCACAATGCTCCCTGAGCCATAGCAGGCCTGTTGGCAGTCTTAACTTAGTGTTGAGTTCTCTGTAGCCTCTGGATTCCTGTTTGGATAGGTTTTGGTTGATCACCATGGTTGTCACCATAAATATGGGGATAGTTGTCAGGCTAAGTAAGACCAGTATTTATGTCGTCACTTCCCCTGCACTTTCTCCTGGCTGTGGCAGATAGGGTTGAGATGGCACATCTCATGGTGGGCAGTTAGCTAACTTCTTGTCCTACCAATGGATCTTAGTTCTCCTCTATTTTCTTTTTCTTTTTGGTTTTACAAGATAGGGTCTCACTATAGCCCAGGCTGACCTGGACTTTACTATGTAGTCTCAGGCTGGCCTCAAACTCACAGCAATCCTTCTACCTCTGTCTCCCAAGTGCTGGGATTAAAGGCCTGCACCACCACACCCAGGTCTCCTCCTCTTCTCTCCAAACAAAAGTGCGAGTTAAACTTGAGTTAAAGGGGGGGGGGGTATGCAAATTTGAGAGTTTTTTGTTAGTTTGTTTTATGTAAGCCCACTTGTCTTTTCCAGGGAGCACGGGGCTTCTCTCTAGTCTAGGAGTTTCCTGACAGTGGGATTCTTACTTGGTTTCCAGTACCAGATATGAGTTCTGTCCCACTGAGCAGGCCTCATGTCCAATCAGAGAAGCAGGTGGTTATCCACAGAGGCTGTGTGCCACTATTGCACATGTGTGTGTTTCTTGTCCAGCCGGTTGATTTTGTAGCCTTTAGGGTCTCCTGCTTATTCATCCTCCAGGGCTCCCACAGGGCGCTCCAGCACTATGAGGGCCAGCCAGGTGCAGCTGGTCTCCCTTTCGGTTCCAGCGTGGTGTTCCAGTGTCCTTTGACGACAGCCAGTGGTCGTAGAGAGATTTTAATTTTTATAAAGCTCGTTTATTGGTGTTTTTATTTTGTGCTAGCTTGTGTTTTGGGGAGTCATCTTCCAGAAATCATCACCAAATTCAGTGGCACAAAATTTTCTCCCATGTCCCCCCACCATGCTTTCTGCTAAGAGTTTTTATTTTTTTTAATATTTATTTATTTACAAGCAGAGAGAAAGAGAGAGACAGAGAGAATGGGCATACCAGGGCTTCTAGCCACTGCAAGTGAACTCCAGATGCATGTGTCCCTTTGTACATCTGGCTTTACGTGAATACTGAGGAATTGAATTTGGGTGGTTAGGTTTTGCAGGCAAGCTCCTTAACCTCTGAGCTATCTCTCCAGCCCCTGCTAAGAGTTTAATTTTTTGTGCTTGTGTTTAGGTCTTTGATTCATTTTGAGTTAATATTTGCATATGGTATGAAATAAGGACTCATTTTCATTCTTTTGCATGTAGATATCCAGTTTTCCCAGCACTGTTTATTGAAAGGATTGTCATTTCCCCATTGAGCAGTTTTGGCACTTTTGTTGAAAATTGCTTGACCATATATATGAGGGTTTATTTCTGGGCTGTGTATTTCATTGGTCTATATGTCTGCCTTTATGCTAGTAAACTTTTGGTGGCAGTTTATTTATAGTAAGTTTCAGTACCAGGAGTGTGAGTTCTCCAGCTTTGTTCTTCTTTCTCAGATCTGGGACAAGTTTTGTTTTGTTTCATCTTCTGCAGTTCTGGAGATTTAACTAAGGGCTCCACACGTGCTAAGCGACTGCTCTGCCCCTGAGCTGTGCCCCAGCCTCTTGTCACTTCTGTTGTTGTTTATTTTCTTTTCTGTTTGCAGGGTCTTGCTGGTGTAACCCAGACCGGCCTTGAACATAGTTGTGTCTCACCACAAACCCTCCATATTCTCTCCCCAGCCTCCTGAGTGCTGGGATTATGGGTGTGTGCTGTGGCTGGCTTGACTGCAGTTCTTAGCTCCTGCTCCCAGAGTGCCTTCTTACGTGCCCTTCCCTAGAGTGCTTCCTTAGCAACTCCGGGTATCTTTCCTGCCTTTTGTCCCTGTTCTAACTTCCCTTCACTGTCAGTTTTCTTTCTGTCTTCCACTCCATAAACTGTCACAGATCTTTTTTAAACTATAGGCAAGTGGATCTGTGCAGTTTGAGCAGTTGTTCAAGGGGTAGCTGCATATGGAGGTGAAGAAACATTGGTCTGGCTCTGTATGCGCCCTAATCGGCAGTTAAACAACCCAGCCTTTTGCTGAACTTACAGATGAGGAAAGTTATACTGTATGACCTCTAAGTTTGTTCTAAGGACTTTAGTGATGTCTTTGTAAGACAGTCTGTTCTGAAGGAGTTCTGAATGAAAAAGATAAAGTAATAAAACTTCTAGAAGAGGGCAGGGCCTTTAATCCCAGCACTGGTGAGGCAGAGGTAGCAGGATCACCATGAGTTCAAGGCCACCCTGAGACTACATAGTGAATTCCAGATCAGCCTGGGCAAGACCCTACCGTGAAAACAAACAAACAAAAAAAAACTTCTAGAAGGAAACATAGGCTAATATCTGCATAACCATGGGGTAGATACTTCTTTCTTCTCCTTTTTTTAATTTTAATTTTTTTTCTTAATTTTTATTAACATTTTCCATGATTATAAAAAATATCCCATGGTGCTACTGTCCCTCCCCCCACTTTTCCTTTGAAATTCCATTCTCCATCATATCCCCTCCCCATCTCAATCAGTCTCCCTTTCAACCTTTTTTTTTTTTAAAATTTCAAGGGAAGTTTTGGCTCTAGCTCAGACTGACCTGGAATTAGTCTCAGGGTAGCCTCGAACTCATGGCAGTCCTCCTACCTCTGCCTCCCAAGTGCTGGGATTAAAGGCGTGCACCACCACACCCAGCTATGTATTTCTTTTTTAAAAAGCGCTAACTGGGAAGAAAAGATTGAGAGATTGGATTTCAGTAAAATTAAGAACTACTGTGTTTCGTTAAGATATCATAAAAGATACCACTAAGAAAGTAAAAAGGAAATACTTTCTGACAAAAGACTTGTACAAATAATAAACAGAGTGCAAAGGAGTAAGAAAAATGCAGGTGACCAAGTAGAATAATGTGGACAGAGACCGAGCCAGCACTTCACAAAGGCGATGGATAGCCAAGAATTATCCAGTACATGATCAAAACACATCTAGTTTGCCAGACATTGCAAAGTGAAGCTATGGTGAACCGACAGACACATGAAAGATGCAGCGTGATCTTTCATGCAAATGCGGTGAGGCTCCATTTCAAACCCACTAGGATGGACGTCGTTAAAGAGCGGGGAGGAAACAACAAGTGTTAGCAAGGATGTGGACCGCTGTTAGCTTCTTACTTGGCTAGTGGGAATATGAAATGTGTTAGCCACTGAAGAAAGGAGTTTGGCAGATCTACAAAAATATTAAACGTAAATTTCCACAGGGCCCTGCAGTTCCACTCCTAGACATATATTCCAAAGAATTGGAAATAGGGTGTAGGTGGCGCACACACCTATATCCGTAGCGCTAGCAAGGTTGAGGCAGAAGGATTGTGAGTTCAAGGCCAGCTTGGGCTATGTAGTAATATCCTGTCTCGAAACAAATAGGAATTGGAAATGGATACTAAAACAAGGACATCTGCACATACTATCATGATAGCCAAAAGGTGGAATGAACCCAAATACCCACCAATGGATGAATACAGACACTGTGTTATGTATAAATATATTGAGATATCATTTACCTGTAGAAAGGAATGAAATGCTGAAATACACTACTGATGTGAATTACCTTCAAACTATTATGCTAAGTGAAAGTCAAACACGGAAGGTCACATGCTGTGTGACACCATTCATAGGGAATACCTAAAGGAGAAACATGGCAGAGACAGATTGTAGGCCCATTAGCAGGGGTAGGAAGAAACTGAACTATTTCATGGTGAGAGCCTCTACTTTGGAGTGATGAAATGTTTGGAACTAAGTAGTGGTGGCAAGTGTACAAATTGCTACTGAGTTATTATTCACTTTAGAATAGTAAATTTTATGTCATCTAAAGTTTACCTCAATGAATAATTTTTAAAGGCAAAATTATAGGTGTCAGTCTACACCCATCAGCACAGCTGAAACTCGGACGATTTACGTCAGAGTGCTGGTGAGTATGGAGCAATTGGGACCACTGTGGAAAGACTCACTAGAGCTATGAGTCAGCATTCCTCTGCTAGCTGGATGCTAAAGAGAAGTAAGTGTATACACGGCCTCCAAGACACATGAGCAAGGAGATGCTTGGCAGCTTTTATTGATAATAGTTTAAAGCAAAAGTAACCTAAGGCCTGTCAAAGTAGAGTGAGTAGCCACACGTTGTGGTGCACGTCTTTAATCCCAGCATTTGGGAGAAAGTGGTAGGAGATGGCTGTGAGTTCAAGGCCAGCCTGGGATTACAAAGCGAGTTCCAGATCAGCCTGGGTTAGAGTGAGACTTTACCTTGGGGGGGAAAAAAAGTTGATCTGTAGAAAAACTGCAGTTACAATTGCACTAAAAAAACAAACAGTTGCAAATCTAACAAAATATGAGTATACCAATTCTTATAATACTAATGAAAGATGTAAATAAATGTAGAGACATAATGTGTCAGAAAAAAGTAGAGTGAGTCAATTGTGCTGCAATCAGATATAAAATACTGTCCAGCAATAGAAGAACCAGCTATTACTGTGCCCACAGCAGAGGTGAATTTCACAGAATTATGGTTGGAAAGAAGCCAGACTCCATAGATTCTGTTCATATTTTATTTACATAAAGTTAATGTGGTTATTGACAAGGGAGTTCAAGAGAGCAGATTAGGGGCTAGAGAGAGGTCTCGGGATAAGAGCACTTGCTGTGTAAGCATGGGGATCTGGGATGGCCTGAGTTTGATTCCCAGCATTCATATAAAGAGTCGGATGTCGGCATGAGCACTTGTAACCCCTGTCCTGTGGGACACAGACACCGAAGAATTGCTAGGGCTCACTTTGGTCATTTTGATCAGCCAGTCTGACCAAAAAGTGGCAGCTCCAGGTTCAGGGAGAGACTCATCTGAAGGGAACAGGTGTACAGGTGAGCAGTATAGAGGAGGACATGTGGTTTGCGCCTCTGACCTTCACATGCATGGGGCATATGGCACAAGGCACCTGAAACTGCATATAGGTGTATACACCATACACACACCACACACGCACCATGCTACACACACACACACAGACAGACACGCACAAAAGAGAGAAAACAGCAGATTGGGGTGCTGGAAACACCTCCTGTATCTTGATCCTAGACGTTATTACATAGATGTATACATATGTGCAGAACAAGTTGGCCACTGCAGATTCATGGACTTTATTATATTATGTTTATTTTTTATTTTTTTTCCGAGGTAGGGTCTCACTCTGGTCCAGGCTGACCTGGAATTGACTAGTCTGAGGATGGCCTGGAACTCATGGCGATCCTCCTACCTCTGCCTCCCGCGTGCTGGGATTAAAGGCGTGCGCCACCACGTCCGGCTATTATGTTTACTTTTTAAAAGGCTGGAAAACAAATAGTGACCAGAGCAGATGTTCTCCACAAAGCAGAAGAGGTGTCTGAGAAGCATTAAGTTGCCAAGGCCTCGAGTGTCGGTAACACAGCAGGAGTTTGGAAGCTGTCTCATAACTGGCAGGCTTGAAGGAGAGAAGTGACATAACACAAGCAGTTTGAAGGGAAGAGCGTCTTTGGAAGCGTCCTGGGGCAGACTGAGGCTGGTCTGCCAGCAAGGAGGGTGCTTTCACAGGCCTGCTCAGGAGACCCTTGAAAATGGAAGACCTGGGCAGGAAGGGAGCACCAAGAACCCCACACGAGGAGGCTGGGAAACCAATAGTCCCAGGAGCAGCACTGAGAAAGCCAGGGGGAGACATTGGAGAAAAGTAATTCTAAAAGCTTTAATTTTGAAATCGTGGTAGGCCCCTGTGAGAATGGTGGAACTGCTGTGGGAGCAGAGAGGGCTAGTGACAGAAATCTGAAAGTCACTTGTGTACAGATTGTTTTGAGCAGATGAGAGCCCTAACCTTACAAGAGAGAATGTGACAAATTTCAGAAGGTATTCTAGGTAGGGGGAGGGGATCATAGCTGTGGCTTAGGACCCAGATGACATAGTGAGTGTCACTTAGGTGAAAGGTAGTGAGTAGGGGATGCAGATACACAGTGAGAAGTTGTAGGAAGGAAAAGGATAGATTGAAAATGTGGTGGCGAATGGGGATAATTGAAGGCCCCGGTGCTAGAGAGGTGGGAGGAGGCAGGGTCTGAGAGCAGAGACGGAAGACCTAGCCCTGGACTGCAGCAGAGAGCCCAGCTGCCCTCAATTAGATCACATTGTCAGCATCACACGCCACTACTCTTGCACTGTTCTTTATCCTTCGAGTAAGAACAGAGTGACCTAGTGTTGGGGATAAGTGTGAACGGCTGGCATGTCTTTAATCCCAGCTGAGGTAGGAGGGTTGCTGTGAGTTTGAGGCCAGCCTGAGCTACAGAATGAGTTCCAGGTCAGCCTGGGCTAAAGTAAGACCCTACTTCAAAAAGCCAAAAGAGTGCTGGAGAGATGGCCTAACGGTTAAGGCTTCCCTGAGAAGACTCTTGTTTGACTCTCCAAGTCCCATGTAAGCCAGACAAACAAGGTGATGCAAGGTCGCACATGCACACAAGGTGGCATAAATGTCTGGAGTTCGATTACAGTGGCTAGAGTCCTGGCACACCAATTCCCTTCCTCCTCCTCTCTTGCTGTCTCGCATAAAAAAAGGCTAATCTGTTGGGCTTGCCTCAAAAAAAAAAAAAAAAGAGAGAGAGAGAGAAAAAAAGCCAAAAGGAAAAAAAAAAAAGGATAAATGTGTAGGTGTTTCAGATACTTGGTCTCCTTGTGGGTTCCACACATAATCTGTTAAATTTCAGGCCTCTGGGGACTCACATACTGTTCAGCAGTGACTAAGTGTCCCCAAAAAAGTAAGTATAAGTATTTGGAGTCCTGACTGTCATTTTCAAGCTGTGTGGCTTTGGGCAAGCCACATTCGTTCTTTAGGCCTCTGTGTATCCAGTTAGTAGTAATAGGATCTGCCTCCTGTGCTCTTCTGGACACTCCATCTATGCAAGCGAGGTGCCTGGTGCTTAGTGAGGCACGTGAGGAGTGCTTCAGAAGGGCTGAAGGGAGGAGCTCAAAGAGGCTGGAGTTGCTGGGGAAAGTCCGGGAGGAGGGATTCCCTAATTGCATGCCAGGGTAGGCAGGAGGAATGAGGGGGAGGAAAGTCTAGCTAGGTTGGAGAGACTCTGTAAATAAGGTCTTGGGTTAGTAAAAGCCATAGCACTTCTGTGCAGTTTGCTTAATGAGCCAGACTACTCCTGTTGGGGACTAGTGGGAGATCAAAAATACCTGACAAAAGCCATCGAAGGAGGAAAGGTTCTTCCGGCCTGCAGTTCAGGATTACAGACCGTCGTGGCAGGGAGGCAGGAGCGTGGAGCAGCTGCCACGCCGCATCCGTCGTCAGCAAGGAGAGAGAGATGAATGTGTGTGTTTAGCTGGCTCTCTTCTTTTTATCCATTCTAGGACCCCAGGCCGTGGAATGACACCCACAGTTAAGGTGGGTTTCTTACCTCAGTTAATCAAAATAACCCCTCACAGACAAGCCCACAGGCTTGTTACCTAGGTGATTCTCAGTTTTGTCAAATGACAGTTAGTATAAACTCTCACAATAGGATAGGATAGGGTAACTGATTTTTTTTTTTTTTTGTAATAAAAGAACTGTGAGTTGGGGTGTCAGAGCAGTTTGGTTGTGGTTTTTGTCCTGGCTCTGTGACTTTGGCAATGTCTAGTCTGTAAGGCCTCTAGTTTCCTCATTTGCACAGCGGATGGGCCTGGATCTGTACAGTGTCTTGTGTTGGCGAAGTCCTTTGCTTCTTACAAAGAAATGATTTCTCTGGCCCCTTTGTCTGTAGATGTGTTGTTTTTTGGTGCAGTGGGAAACTCCCTGGTGTAGTGCAGGATAAGCATGTGGTTCTGCCTCCTCAACCTGGTGGTGTCAGCAGTGGGCCACCTGGCAGCAGACAGACACTCCAGGCTGCGATGCATCACCCAGTAGTCACCTTGAAAGTGGAGGGTGCAGAGCCTGAGCAGGTGGATTTATGAAAGGAGCCCCCAGGGACTATACTCCTGCTACTTAGAATTTACTTTATGACCATTCTCTTGAGGAGCCTCAAGTTACATGGTTACTTGCCTTGAAGTAGACCCTGAGGGCTAAGTAGTAGGAAAAAGAACAATCTTCAGCCTTTAAAAAAAAAAAAAAGAAAGAAAGAAAAGAAATGGGCTGGAGAAATTGCTCAGTGGTTAAGATGCTTGCCTGCAAAGCCAAAGAACCCAGGTTCAATTCCCCAGTACCCATGTAAAGCCAAGTGCATAAAGTAGTATATGCATCTGGAGTTCATTTGCAGTGGCCAGAGGCCCTGGTGCATCCATTCTCTCTCTCTCCCTCCCTCTTTCTGTAATAAATAAATAAAATATATTTTAAGATATTTTTAAAAAACGTATTGGGGTTGGGGAGATGGCTCAGCAAACGAAGGCACTTGTTTGCAATGCCTGCCAGCCCCAGCACCCACATAAAGCCCGATGCAAAGTGACGCATGTGTCTGTGATCCCAGTATGCTAGCAAGAGGCTGGGTCTCAAAAAAGGAAGAGCACAGACTCCTGGAAATTGTCCTCTGACCTCTACATGCACATTCATGTACATGTATATTAGATAGATAGGGCTGGAGAGATGGTTCAGTAGTTAAGGTGCTTGCCTACAAAGCCAGAGGACCCAGCCCAGGTTTGATTCCCCAGTACCCAGCTATAGCCAGATGCACAAAGTGGTGCATGTATCTAGAATTCGTTTACAGTGGCTAGAGGCCCTGGGATGCCCCTTCTCTCTATATATCTGCTTCTTTCTCCCTCTCAAATGAAAAAAAATAAATAATTAAAATATTTTAAAAAGAAAATTAGATGCATACACACACACTGTGGTTCTCATCATTCCAGTCCTTCCATTTCCAGGCCTGTATGGAAATAACTCAGGACCGTTATAAAACAAAGTAGGCATGGCCATTCACATCCTGTCTTGTATGAGGGCTTCTCTGCAATTTTGTTTCTAGGAGGGAGTGCGTGGTGCTCCATCTGCACCCCTGGAGAGCCCCCGCTAGGCCTGTCCTCGAGGGCCTGAGGGCCTGCCCCGCTGCAGTGCTGGCGCAGCTGAGGAAGTTCACGTTTCCTCCCACTTGCCTTTTCTCCTTGCTGAGCAGTGACCGCAAGGAGCGTGACATTTAAGAAGATACTGCTGGACTTCTATACCTAACCGACTTTACACAACTCCATGAACTTAAATACCTTGAAATGGAAGGACAAAAGCTGATGGAAGCTGCTTTGTCAATATTTTGTACCTGCAAAAAGTTTTGAAGGGTTAATTTTATGTTTAGAAAGTGAAATTTGAGAAGAGGGACAGTTCACCCTTGCATTGCCCTTAGAGGAAGACACTTTCTTTGGGGAGTGGCGATCCAGGCGAGGAAGGTTACTGGAGCACACAAAGCCGCAGAGCTGACATTCGAACCCCTGGGGAAGGCTAAATGTACCTTAGTAGTTTAGAACAGGTCTCCTGGAGGATGCAGAGCACATCTCGTTAGTTTGTATGTGGTTCCAAAGGGTGAGTTGATTTCCGTAAATAAGTACGAGCAATTCAGGGGAGCCCTACCTTTCCATTCCCGAGCTGATCATCCCCGAGGGAGGGGTGTTAGGAAGGTCAACCAACCCATTCAGCTCACAGATCTTCTGAAGAAGAGAACCATGTCACGTAGAAACTGTTGCAAAGGTGACTAAAGGTTGAGTGAGGTGCTTTAATGTGGCCTCTTTTTAGAGCAGTGATTGATTAATGCTGTCTGTGCTTCGTTCCTCCAGAGCTGACCTGTCCTGGACGCAGCATAACTAACGAAGCTGCTGCAGGATGAGAAGATGGCAGCGCGGCTGCTTGCACCACCAGGCCCTGATAGTTTCAAGCCTTTCACCCCTGAGTCACTGGCGAACATCGAGAGGCGCATTGCTGAGAGCAAGCTCAAGAAGCCACCAAAGGCCGACGGCAGCCATAGGGAAGACGATGAGGACAGCAAGCCCAGGCCAAACAGTGACTTGGAAGCCGGGAAGAGCTTGCCTTTCATCTACGGGGACATCCCACAAGGCCTGGTCGCCGTTCCCCTGGAGGACTTTGACCCATACTATTTGACGCAGAAAGTGAGTTGGAAGAGGCGCAGCTGCAGATGCCCTGCCCTGCAGACTGCGGGCGAGGGCAGAGAGCTGTGTCTGGCCACAGTGGGCACACGTAGCTAGCCTTTGCTTCACGTCTGCTTCACTGGCATCATTCTTCCACGCAGCTATGCCCAGGGTGGTCCCTTACGGGTCTTCCTGCTTGTCAACTCTGTTAATAACAGCGGCTCTGGCTTTGGCTCCAGGCCACTGAGTTGGTAGTGTTCTTGCTGAGCATGTGTGAGGCTCCTAGGATTGGGTTGGGGGAAGGAAGGAAGGAAGGAAGGAAGGAAGGAAGGAAGGAAGGAAGGAAGGAAGGAAGGAAGGAAGGGAGGGTGAGCATAAATGAAGTAAGACTATTTATTAACATTCAGAGAAGACACTCTAGCCCTGTGGAATCTCACTAACACAGAGTTAAAGTTCTGTCTTTAAATATGAAGGTGTTCGGTTACAGTATCAGTAGAGCCTGTGGTTCATGGAGGAGACCATTGGTTTCCATTTCCCTTGCGCAGCCCCCCTTGTATCACTGGAGCGTTGCTTTGGGGACAGGAACAGAGTAAAGTGCACTGGGACAAGGAGGAAAACCGCAGGTCTTTTGTCTTGTTGCACAGACAACTGCATGGCTTTTTGCAGCAAAGTCAATTGTGTTATTCCTGTAGACAGCACAGGTGAAAGGCCAGTCTTTATTTGGCCAAGGGTTCAAACTTCCCATTGTAGGTTTTTTCTCATTCATGATTATCTTATGAAACAAGGCAGCAAGTGGAGAAGCAAAGCCTATTGGACTGATTGACTAGCAAGGTAATTAGTCGTAGAATCCTGAGGACTGACACCAGACACAGTTTTAGGGGGCAGCCTCATTCAGTAGATGCCACGCAAAGACTTAGAGCAACAGGTTTTCCAGATCATGGAAGAAATGGCTTTGTGTAATTATATATGTACAAACATAAAGTTTTACTAAACTCTCTTTGTTAACAAAACTGCCCTTATGAACTACCCTTAACTAAATTGCCTTTTAACCAGCTTTGAAGAAAATGCTAGCTTCTTTGGCTTGATAATGAGACCTACCTATAGCAATGGAGGCATCTTTAGTTCAGGATGACAAAAGCAGAAAAGACACCCTACACCAAACAGTCATGTGTCCTCTTGTTACAGCTCATCTCAGCTTCGTAGTGGGGGAAAGTGGGATCAGGAGTCAGTCTCCCAAGTTTAGGGAACAAAGCACGAGGTGATATGAAGACAGTAGTAGGTTGGGAGTAAGAGATCCTGGCTCTATTATGACTTACCAAAGTTATTGTTTACATTTTTATTTTATTCTTAAAAACATAGCCGGTTGTGGTGGTGCACACCGGTAGGAAATTGCTGAAGAGGCGGAGCTAGAAGGATCAGGAGTTCAAGGACAGCCGGGGCTACGCATTTTTTTTTTTTTTTTTTTTTTTTTTTTTTTTTTTTTTGGTTTTCCGAGGTAGGGTCTCACTCTAGCTCAGACTGACCTGGAATTCACTATGGAGTCTCAGGATGGCGTCGAACTCAAGGTGATCCTCCTACCTCTGCCTCCCGAGTGCTGGGATTAAAGGCGTGCGCCACCACGCCTGGTTTGGGCTACACACTTTTAAACAAAATATTTATTGGGCTGGAGCGATGGTTTAGCAGTTAAGGTGCTTGCCTGCAAAGCCAAAGGACGCAGGTTTGATTCCCCAGAACCCACATACAACAGATGCACAAGGTGGAACATGTATCTGGAGTTCATTTCCAGTGGCTGGAGGCCCTGGCATACTCATTCTCACTCTCTTTCTAATGAATAAATAAAAATAAAATATGTTTTAAACATTTATTTGCAAGCATAGAGAGAAAGAAGGAGAGAGACAGAGAGAATGGTTGTGTCAGGGCCTCTTGCTTCTACAAACAAATTCCAGACACTTGTGACACTTTGTGCCTCTGGATTTATATAGGTACTGGGAAATCAAATCCAGGCTGTCAGGCTTTGCAAGCAACTGCCTTAACCACTGAGAAATCTCTCCAGCCCTTTTTTAAAAAATATATATGTATTACCCAAGCCTGCCACAAATATTTTATAGGGGAAAAGTAAAGAAAGAGAAGCACAAACTTCACAAAGGGAATTCATGGCTTTTACATGTCACTTTATTTCTCTGGGGGCCTAAACTATGCAAGTTAAATTTCAGTTTCTTCAACTTAATTTAAGATATGAAGACTATATGGGCCTAGTTCTTGCCAGAGGCCAGTTTTCCTTGTGTTCCTTTTCCTTGGGACCCTTCCCTTCCCTGTTGCTAACCTCTGTTTCCAGTGCTCCAGGTTTCAGTAGCCAGGCTTGCAACGAAGAGTCTTTAGAAGGAGTGGGTCCCTGCCCCTGATGGTGTCGTTTCTTAGATAAGTCAGGTTGTTGTTGATGTACCCCTTTGCAGACCAGGAGACTGGCTTCTTGTGATGTGACACAGTCTGCTTCTAGCCTTTGGTTTCATCACAAGGGCCAGTTGTTCCTAGAAAGGATAACCTTAACTATGTTTTTGGTGGTCTTTAATTGTTTTAAATATGTCAGCATGCAGAAAAGTTTATAAAATATAAATGTATAGCTTAATGGTTATAATAAAGTAAGCAAACAAATCATGTTAAGAGAGCATTTTTAACAGTTCAGAGGTTATTCATTGTACTTTTAAAAGAGGAATTTTCATTTGATTAAAACTAATGTGATTGCTCAGTTTATTGGAAATCCTGATTGGCATTACTAATACTTCTTACAAACTAGGCCTTGCACAGGCTAAATTAACAGGGCTTCCTCTACAAAGAAGCACACTGGGAATTAACCCACAAATCAGAAAATCATAAGGGTGGAAATGACTTTAAGAGGACATTCCTTTTTATTTGTTCTTCAGGCTCTGCCTTGACTAATTCTTGGCAAAATATAATCTTTTTGCTCTAGTTAATGATACAGTGGAGTCGTTTATCTTTTCCTCACGCTTCTGACTGGTCATCACTGTGACTCTTAGAGAAACTTTTCATTTCCTTTCCTCCCTATTTTTAGGGGGCAAGAGAACCAGTTCCCTATTAGTAAAACTCTACTTCCATCCCATTATAGATTTTTTTAAAAAATGTTTATTTTTATTTATTTATTGGAGAGAGAGAAAGAGAGAGAGAGAGAGAAAGGAAGGAAGGAAGAAAGAAAGAAAGAAAGAAAGAAAGAAAGAAAGAAAGAAAGAAAGAAAGAGAGGTATGCCAGGGCCTTCAGCCATTGCAAACAAACTCAAGACGCATGTGCCACCTTGTGCATCTAGCTTACGTGGGTCCTGGGGAATCGAACCAGGGTCCTTTGGCTTTGCAGGTAAGCACCTTAATGGCTAAGCCATCTCTCCAGCCCAAATTTCATACTCTTAAGGGACCTAGGGCTCTGAGAGATGTATATCACATTTTCAAGGTATTGTTTGATTCAGCATGGTGCTGTTTTGGCGTCCTATTTGTGAGGGTCTTATTGGGTTTCAGCCTGTTTTTCTCAGCACATCCTGCAAATAACCTGAATTGTCCTCTGAATTGCCCCAGACCTCTGTTTTCCTTGTCTCATAGTACACTGTTCTAATGCCTCCTTGCTTTGGCTTTCTTATTTTTCAACTCTTTGATATAAATAAGTAAATTTAAAGAGCATTTAAATATTTTGACCTGATTTTTAAAATACGTAATTCTCTTTCTTATCTGTCCCCCTCTCTCAAATAAATAAAATATTTTAAAATTGGGGCTGGAGCTGGGCATGGTGGCGCATGCCTTTAATCCTAGCACTTGGGAGGGAAAGGTAGGAGGATCACCATGAGTTCGAGGCCACCCTGAGACTACATAGTGAATTCCAGGTCAGCGTGGGCCAGAGTGAGACCTTACCTTAAAAAAAAAAAAATTGGGGCTGGAGAGATGGCTTAGCAGTTAGCATGCTTGCCTGTGAAGCCTAAAGACCCATGTTTGACTTTCCAGATCCCACATAAGCCAGATGCACAAGGTGACGCATACGCAAAGTTGCACATGCACACCAGGTGGCACGTGTGTCTGGTGTTCAATTATAGTGGCTTGAGGCCCTGTCACTCCAGTTCTCTCTCTCTCTCTGTGTATACACACACACACACACACACACACACACACACACTTTTTTGTTTCATTTGTTTAGTTTTCCTAAGACAAGGTCCGGTCTGGCCTTAAATTCTTCCTGAAGCCCTGGCTGGCCTCGGACTCTGGATCCTCAGCTTCCTGAGTGCTGAGGTTGCACGTGTTCATCACACACCGGGCTTTTCTGGGGAAACTTAGGTTTTATCACTGGCAGTCCTCAATTCACTTCCTCCCTCCTCCCTTTTTCTAATGAATCAAATGAGCAACTGTCGTTACTGTTTAATGAATCTGCTTTTGCTACAAAAATACTCTCTAATGATTAATACTAATTTGTTAAACTTCAAGTGGTTATGTATATATTTCAAGTAATTGTCTTAAGTAGGCAGTGAGAGAGTCTATAGATTGAGTTGAAAGATACCTTCCTACTTGATTCCTGCCCCTTGCCCCATTTCTTTCTCTTTTCTTGTCTTTCTTGAGACCAGGTTTCATATATATACCAGATGGCGTCAAACTCAATCATGTAGCCAGTGATGACCGTGACCTTCTCATGCCTCTGCCTCCATCTCTTGATTGCTGGGGGTTACAAGCATGTGCTACAATGCCCAGTTGATGTGTGATGGACATCAAGCCCAGGGCTTCCTGTATGCTAGGCAAGCATTCCACCAACTAAGCTCCGTCCTCCAGGCCTCCTCCCTTTTCTCATTTCTTATTACTGATGATTAATGCGGCTTTGTATCTAATAAATGTGCCCTGTTAGAGGAAATGCCTATAAATAAATATCAAGATTATAGGATTTATGCGTCTCTTAATGCCGCACATTCCTCTTGCATTAAAATTTTACATACAGATTCCACAAGTTCAGCTTACCTTCAACTATTCAGTTATTCCTTTTCTTACACTTAAAATCACATCACAGGAAATTGTAATTTGGAGGCCCGAGACGTCGTTAGTTAGCTTCCTTGTGTTATTAGTTTATGAGGTTAGTACTTGCCAAAGCCAGTGCTGCTGACAGTGACAGAGCCTGCACTAGAGCTTCGGCATCTGACTCTCCACGCACTTCAACGTGGTTCTTTGTTTCTGCCCTCTATGTGCTTTATTTGTTTGATCAGTTTGCTCAGTTGTTCCTCCAGCAGCCCAGAGACTTGGCCTCATTACATAAGCCTTCTGTGCCACCTGCCACACAGGCAAAAGCCCCTAATAATTACCAACACCTCTGCAGTTCTTTATCTGGACATGTGGTGTTGAGAATTTAAAAAAAAAATTTTTTTTCTTTGGCTATTTGCTTATTTGCAAGAAGAGAAAGAGCCGGGCATGGTGGCACACGCCTTTAATCCCAGCACTCAGGAGGCAGAGGTAGGAGGATTGCTGTGAGTTCAAGGCCACCCTGAGACTACATAGTGAATTCCAGGTCAGCCTGGGCCAGAGTGAGACCCTACATCAAAAAACCACAAAAAATAAAAAAAAAAAAAGAGAGAGAGAGAGAGAGAGAGAGAATGGGTGCTCCAGGGCCTTAACCACTGCAAATGAACTCCAGATACATGTGCCACTTTGCATCTGGCTTTACACGAGTACTGGGGAATTAAACCCTGGGTCCTTAGGCTTTGCAGGCAAGCACCTTAACTGCTGAGCCACTTAACTCTTAAATTCCTTTTTTTTTTTGTTTTGTTTTGTTTTGTTTTGTTTTTCAAGGTAGGATCTCACTCTAGCTCAGGCTGACCTGGAATTCACTACGTAGTCACAGGGTGGCCTCAAACTCACAGTGATCCTCCTACCTCTGCCTCCCGAGTGCTGGGATTAAAGGCGTGCACCACTACGCCCGGTTTAAATTCTTTAAATTTAATAATTCGTATCAAACAGTTGAAAGGATCTGCTTTTACTTTTTAAAGGAAGAATGTAGGGGCTAGAGAAATGGCTCAGTCAATATAGGGCTTCCCACATAAGCATGAGGACCTGAGTTTGATCTCCAATACTCGTGAAAACTGGCAAGCAAGGGTGGCTCATGTCTATAATCCTTCCCCTGGGAAAACAGACAGGAAGAACCCTGGGGCTCACTGATTAGCCAGGCTAGCCTAATGGGTGAACTGCAGACCAATGAGAGACCATCTCCAAAAGACGTGACACCAGAGGTTGCCCTCTGGCCTCCATGTGCACTTGCACACGTGTGCATGCACACTCACAAACATGCACACACACACACACATACTTAACAAAAACAGGAAGGCTGGGCTGGAGGGATGGCTTAGCAGTTAAGGCATTTGCCTGTGAAGCCTAAGGACCCAGGTTTCATTCCCCAGTATCCATATAAACCAGATGCAGAAGGTGGCGCATATGTCTGCAGTTTGTTTTCAGTGGCTAGAGGCCCCGGCGTTCCTATTCTCTATCTGCCTTTTTCTCTCTGTCTCTTTCTCTCCTTCAAAATAAATAAATGAATAAAATATTAAAAAAAAAACAGAAGAGTTGTCTCCCACCCACCACAACCCATCCCAGCCTACCAGAATGGTAGTGTGTAGTGGCGCATGCCTTTAGTCCCAGCGCTTGGGATTAGAGGTAAGACGGTCACTGTGAGTCCAAGGCCAGCTTGGAGCTACAGAGTGAGTTCCAGGTCCGCCTGGGCTAGAATGAGACCTTGGAATATAAAACCTTGGTGTTAGCCCCAGCTTTGTCTCTTGTTTGCTATTAACATCTTTGTGTCTGTTTTTTTTTTTTTTTTTTAGCCTACACTATAGGCATTACAGAGTGGACCTGTGTCTCGGTCTTTCTAGCTGCATATCACACCTTTGCCTCTTACATGCTGTGCTTGAGGTGTGACAACTTCTGTTTCCTTAGTGTTTCCCACCTGGTATTCTTCATCTCTTCCTCTTGGAATGTGCTTGGTCTTTGGAATTCTACCCATTTGTCCAAGCCCACCTCAGAGGTCTCTTCTTCCTTATGACCTAACTTGATGCTCCAAGGCCAGAACTGAGACCTCTGCCTTCTGAGTTTTTATAATCCATTCACATCTTCAGCCTACCATGGGAGACAAAGAAGATGGTTTCAGCTTAGGTATGGAAGGGTACTTCTGTACCCACAGTCCTTATAATTTTCTGCTTACCTCACTAATGATAGAGCCATCAGCTTCTTCAGATTAAGACCTCTTCAGTCGCCCCTCCCCCTTACACACACAGTTCCATGAGCTTCTGGCAGAATTCCTTACCAAATCCACTTACGTATTTTCAACAAATATGCAGACCCAGAGGAATTTTGTCTGGGCACTTACGTTAAGGAAAGATTTGTGTCCATCAGCTGTGTTTTGAAGTGTTGATAACCATTTGTTCCATTGCTTGCTTTTGCACAGCAAGCCTAGATATTCCTTTATGTTTTGGTAAAAACTACATATTTAAGTTTTTTGGTTTATTTTATTGTTAAAAATTCCCAGCAGCATAGGAAAGCAAAGTGGTATTTCACTTATTTTATTCATCAAATCAGACTGAGGCAAATGCTTGTGAGGCAGCGAGAGGTCCATTCTCAGGGAGGTGGGCGAACGAATGATGGGCATATTTAGGGTCTTGCTCTCTGTCCACAAACAACCAATATCCCACCTATTTTTCAGAGTTTTCTTTACGAGCCTCTATAAAACATGATAGCTCATTACTTCAGGCCTGCCTCACTTTTCCTTACAGCACTTCATGATAGCTGACATATGGTATGTTTCCTTGTTTATTGCTTGTCTTCTTATATCTTCACCAGCTGGAGCTGTGTCTGCTCTCTAGTCAGCAGTCAATCAATGTTTATTGAATGAATGAATGAATCTTGGGAGAAATGTGCATGGAAACACTATGTACTTTTCTAAGTGATACGAACAAGAAAGGTGACATTAGGACTTTTTGTCTTAATGAAAACTTTTTTTATCTTCCAAAATGAACTGAACTCCAGGGGAAGAAAAGGTTGATTGCCAATACATTTCTTTCTTTTTGAAAAGTTTGGTTGTGTTTAAGAGCTAAGGAGGTAGGTCAGGAGATGGGTTTCCATGGCAGACGGCTGTATCACTGTGAGGTGCCACCAGGCTGCCCATTCCTCTCAGAGTCTTAGGAAAGGCTTTATGTGAGGACATTGAGGTCTAGGGAAGTGGCTTGGTTGATAAAGCACTTGCTGCACAAGTGTGAGGACTGGAGTTAGGATTCCCAGGCCCTTTGTAAAAGCTGGGCACCCTCGCGCATGCGTGTGTGTGTGTGTGTGTGTGTGTGTGTGTGTGTTAGTCTGGCAAAAGCAGCAGAGAGCAATAAGAGACGTTGCCTCAAACAAGGTGGAAGATGAGGACAGATGAACACTTGAAGTTGTCTGCTAGGTAACAGCTTCCACCTAGTGCATCAGTCTCCTATTTATTTATTGGTCAAAAGTGTGTATTACACAAGTCTACATGCACACTTTCACTAATATTTTGCTGTTTTCTTGGCTGTGTTAGTTGTTACCTTTTCACTATTAACTGACTATAAAGGAAGGAAGAGGAACTGATGGGGAATAGACAGCAGTTCGGGGTGGCTTCATAAAATGTCATCAATTTATTTAGCAAATACTTCTTGAGTGAGGCATTCAGTTCTCTTGTAAGAACCAAAGATCAATAAAGACCATTCTTTCCCCTAAAATAGTCTGTAACATGGTAACATATAATACAGTGTCACTTTTGGTGAGAGTCCCAGGATAATTTCATCGCAAGAGTAGTATTTGAGGGCTGGAGAGATGGCTTAGTGGTTAAGGCACTTGCCTGCAAAGCCAAAGGACCCAGGTTTGATTCCCCAGGACCCATATAGGCCAGATGCACAAGGGGGTGCATGCGTCTGGAGTTCATTTGCAGTGGCTGGAGGCCTTACCATGCACATTCTCTCTCCATGCCTATTTCTGTATCTCTCTCTCAAATAAATTAATAAAAATTAAATATTTTTAAATAATAATAAAAAGAGTAGTATTTGAATCAGGCTTTGGATTTTAGAGATGAGGTATAGACTAGAGCTTTCTAGGGTAGAGAGCACAATTGGAATAGAAGCTCAAGGACAAGAGTGTATTTAAAAAAATTCAAACCATCTCATTTGCCTGGAAAGTGGGGAATGACAAGAACAGTGGGAGAGGAGGAGGGTAGGAATGTGAGGCTTGGAAGTCTGCTCTTTCCTTGATGAGCACTGGAAAGCTACTCAGGTTACAAGGTGGCGGTGAGACTATGTGGCAATAGCCAGCTTCAGAAAGGTGAGTATGGCAGTGATAAATAGATGAACCCAGGAAACGATAGCTAGAACCGAGAGACTAACTATGAAGTAGCGAGGGCCTAAATGACAGTGAGTAAAGTGGAAATTAAGAGGAATGGCTGAATTCAAGAGTTAATACAGGGGGTGAGGAGTAACTCGGTGATAGAATACATGACTAGCATGCACAAGGCTCTGTATTGAAACTTCAGCAATTCCCCCTCCCCCACCACCACCAAAAAAGAGTTTGGAGATAAATTGACAAGATTCAGTGATTAATGAAGGAAGGAGTTAAGCATTTAGTCATATGTTTGATAGTCTCATAGTTGTTTTCTATGTGCCCTAGCTTTGTTTCATGCCACATGTACTCTTATAACTTAGCTTTTGTTAAAAAGATAGATCATAGGCATGTTTAAAAAATCATTACATACAACGGTCCACATGCTAATGGAGTCAGTATGGCCTATCTTTGGTCTGGGTGCTCTCTAAAGATTTGAGCTGGTCTAACATGATCCACAGCACCAACAAAACCTGGAGAGTTAGGAGGAATCAAAGGCTATGTGTTTTCTCAAATTTGTTATTTTTAATAGGTCTTTAGCAAGTATCAAATTACAATCTTTAAAACGTCCCATGCTGCAGATACTCTGGGTCACCATGTCCCGTGATGTAGCTCTGGCTGTTTGCCAGTAGTCTGTCTTTACACACAGGAGTCCAGTGCATTTTATTGTAGCATGAACCTGCATATAAAGGTAGCATTTTCTCCAGAGAAGAGCCTCAGGTTGTCTTAAGTTTTTTGTAAACACTCAGTAAGTTAGGAGTACAAAATTCTGCTGGTTTTAACACCAGTGATTCCTTCACCTAAACTGTATCTCAGGATTTTTTTTCCCTTTTCTTTCTTTTTCATTCCTCCACCTTTCCCTTCAATGTTGCTATTCCCTAGGGTTCTGTCCTTGGCTGGTGCTCCTGTCCTTTGGCACTCACTCTGAGTGGTGTCACCCCTGTCTTAATACCAAGCCTCTGGCTCTGTGTCTCCAGCCTGGACTGCTCCTCCACTTCTTAGCACCTGCCTAGACATGTCTGCATTTCCCACAGGTAGCCCAGCACGTTCAAAATGGGACTCATTTTTCCTCTCTTACCTCCTTTTATCTGCTATCCTAATTAATAGCACTATCAAAATTCTAGATATCATTGACTCCCTAATTTTCTGCAATCTCCAGGGATCACCAATATTACAGGAAGATGTCAGTATGATACACGATTTTTAACGTAAGAAAAAAAGGGGCTTCGGAGATGGCTCAGTGATTGAAGGCACTTACTTGCAAAGCCTGTTGGCCTGGAGTTAATTCCTCAGCACCCATGTAAAGCTGGCTGGCCATTCATTTGAAGCAGCAAAAGACCCTGCACACCTATACAAATAGCACAAACAAACAAATAAATTTAAAAACAATAAAAACCAGGGCTCAGAAAGATTAACTTACTTGATCAAGTTTCTTCAGCTGATTTGTAGGGGCCAGCTTTCTTTTCCAGGGGCCTGTCCCTTTTGCCTTTGCAGTCTTTCTCACACGGCCTGCCGCCTGTGCACTGTGCGCTGCATAAAGGCACTTTGTTTGGGCTTCTGCCTCATTGTTAGAGCAGTCCTTTTGCAATAGGAACTTAGTGAAGTGGCAGGTTTTTTTTTTTTCCATATCATATTTTCACCATGCTATCCAAGGTTCAGAAAAAGTGGGAAGATTTTTCAAGCTAAAATTAGTAAAATTTGGGCTGGGGAGATATCTCAGTGGTTAAAGACACTTGCTTGCAAACCCTGCCAGCCCAGTAAAGCCATCCACATAAAGCCAGATGGGTATTTGTTTGCAGCAGCGAAAGACCCTTGTGTACACATGCATGCATGCATGTGCAAGCACACACACACAAATAAAAATTTTTTAAAAATTAAAAGTAGTGAATTTTTACAGGTGGATGAACTAAGGGTAGGAAAGATAACCTTATTGTTTCAGTTGGGCACCTAACAAAAGACTGATACATTTAGAAGTTAATTGATTTTTAGCTGTACCATTTCTTTATGTCTAAAAGATCCAGTGATACATTTAATGAGTATGTATAAACTGTGTATCTTGTGCCAGGTGGGCCTCATAATATACAATGTGCTTGCTAAGCTGAGAAAGAATAGATGGAAGTTGATCTCTGTGTCCAGAGAGAGAGACACCAGTATGTAACGTATATGACAGCATTCTCTGTTCACTACTTTTGTACAAGTTGAATACAGGTGTTATCCGTGGATACACTGGATGGAAGGATCATTCTATTTGAGAAAGCTGAATGGGGCTGCCTTCAAAAAGGAAGTGGTATTTGAGCTGGATCTTAAAGCATTAAAGTATGGCTTTTAAAATTACCCTGTAGGAGCTGGAGAGATGGCTTAGCAGTTAAGGTACTTGCCTGCAAAGCTAAAGGACCTGGGTTTGGTTCCCCAGGACCTACATAAGCCTGGTGCATAAGGTGGCACATGTGTCTGGAGTTCATCTGCAGTGGCTGGATGCCCTGGTACACCTATTATCTCTCTCTTTCTGTTCCTCTCTCTGCCTATTTCTCTCTCTCAAATAAATAAAAGTTAAATGTATATATATTTTAAAAATACTTCTGTAGGAGAAGAGGTAAAAGAGTAGTTGGGTATGAAGAACTGTGTACAGAGACTGAGAGACAGGAAGGGGACTTGGGTTTTGTTGTAACTGGAGCATAGAGCGTGGTGGCTTGGTGAGAGCCCTGGAGAGGTAGGCTGAATCCCAGGCTGTATAATTAGGTCTTGTCTTCTCCCTGTTTCAGAGTTCCCCGGTCTGAAATGCCCTCTGGCACCCATTTGAGCCAGTGCAGTCTTACAGGGCCTCCCAGATCCTCTGTACTCCAGGTCTAGCTTATGCAAGGTGCTCTGCTGGCCTGTGCCTAGTGCATAAATTCTAGGTGACATGGAAGTTAGCCCTAAGAGCTGTGAACAGCTGCCTACTTATGTGTGCAGCCAAAGAGCAGAGATGGCAGTGGACTGTGATAAGTCACACTTAAGAGTGCTTATTCTATGCCAGCCACTGTGTTAAGGACTTTTGGTGTCTTTTTACTTATCCTCACAAGGTGATACAGTAAGTGCTCTCAATTATTACTTCTACTTTTATCAAAAGAAAACTGAGCCTTCACAACCTGAAGGATGTTGCTTAATATTATGAGCTCTAGTAGCAACCAAGCTGGGCCTGTGTTCTGCTTCTGAGAGAGGAGGGCAACAATTCATTCTAGATTTTTACCATGCTTTTCATAAGAAGCCTGCATTTGCTGTCCACTTGAGCATCTGCGGTCTTTACACCTGCCGAGGTTGATGAGGAACGGGGCCAGAGGGCAAATTTAAAACGCAAGACGGTGAGCAAGAGCGGCCCTTCCCCGGGAGCGGCACAGCGCTGCTCAGTGGGGAAGCTGGTGCGGGGTGCCGCCGCCCTGCCAAGTGCAGCTTCCTGTCGGGGTGTGGGCAGGGAACGGGTCTGCTGTCCACATGTGGGTTGGAGGGCATGGGGTTATGAGGTCAAGGCAAACGAGGAGGTGTGTGTGGAAGCAGCTTGGATAACGAGGAGCTTGGGCAGATGTGGTGCTAGCATTGCCTTCGGCTAGCCATCCACGGAAAGCGTCCACGAGCCCCTGCTACGCTCGCGGAGGCTCGTGCACTGTGTTTGCTTTTAGTGAACATTAAAGGGACTTGAGTAGACAAGATTCCTTCACTGACTCAAGGGTTGGACCAGGTGACCCGGCATGGTGAGAAGAGTTCTGCCTGGGAGCGGGGAATCCAGACCCTGTAGCTTTGCCGCTGCCCCTCCAGGACTGTAGCTTAGGCAGAGCCCGGCAGCATGAGTGCTGTCCTCAGGCTTTGGAGAAGTCCCGACTGCAGATGGCAAGTAAGTTACAAGTGCAAATACAGGCTTTGGAATTGGACTGTGTCATTTTAACTGAGTTTCCCAATTCACTAGCTTTGTGATCTTAGGCAAGTTATTTAGTCTGACTGCCTCAGTTTCCTCATCTATCAAGGAGTACCTGGGTGTTTGTGATGAGACAGTTACTATGGATACCTTCCACATAGTTAATGCTTAATAAACATTGGATGTTTTTATCCAAATAGGCTCAAAAGTTATCAGTACTATAGTGGTTTTTAAATTAAAATATGGCATTTGGAGATCTGCTCAGTTCCCAACATAGTGGAATAGAGCCTTGGAAGGTGAGAGTTCTAAAAAGGCATATATTTCAAACAGAAACACAAACATGGACAAAAGTACTGTCTGAGTCCTTATGCCCTGAGTGAGCTCAGTATCTCTAAGGGCATCTGGGTTGTAGTACACAGGAATTCTAGAAATGTCTGTTACGTCTTTGCTGATGCCTTCCTAGGCACCAGGACTGTATAATGGTTTCACCTGAGGGACCCAGCAGACTCATATTGTTAAGAAAGACATCAATGGGCTTTAGGGATGGCTTAGCAGTTAAGGTGTTTGCCTGCAAACCCAAAGGACCCTGGTTCAATTCCCCAGGACCCAAGTAAGCCAGATGCACAAGAGGGTGCACGCATCTGGAGTTTGTTTGCAGTGGCTGGAGGTCCTGGTGAACCCATTCTCTCTCTTGTCTGTCTGTCTGTCTCTCTCTCTCTGTCTGCCTTTCTGTCACTCTCTCAAATAAATAAATAATAAAATAAATGAAAATTTAAAAACAAAACAAAACAAAAAGGACATTAAGACTTTCCACATAGTATTGTCACTTTCACTTCACAGCTCATTTATTTCCAAATGTCTTCATGGTCTTGGATAGAATCTGTTTGGATTCTTCCTTATATTTTCCTTTTTCAAAACAAGGAAACTTTTTTTTTGGAGGCAGTGTCTTGTTATGTAGCCTAGGCTGGCCTCAAATCACAATCCTTCCGCCTTAGCCTTCTAAGTGCTGGGACTGCAGGTGGAGGTCGTCATGCCCACCAGCTAAGAAAAGAAAGACCTGTAAGCACGTTGTGTATTGCCTGCTGTGCTGCTGCATTGGCTCTTTACATAGTTTCTCAGAAATGGACACTGAACTGCTGTTGATTGATGGACAACAACAATTAGAGGAGGAAGGTAGGCATGCCCATTGCTGTGACCAACTTCCTGACAAGAAGCAGCGTAGGGAAGGAAGGGCTTATTTTGCTCAGTGACTTAAGGGACACAGTCCTATCATGGCAGGCAAGGAGTTGCTGCGGCAGCAGCAGCCTGAGGTGGCCGGTCACAGTGCTGTGCAGTCAAGAAGCAGAAAGAGACGAATACTGAATACTGCTGCTGTGTCTGCTGTCTGCTTGTCATTCAGGCCAAGACCCCAGCCCATGCGATGGTGCAACCCGCTTTCAAAGTGGGTCTTGAACTTTCCTGGAAACACACTAGAGGCACAACCAGAAAAGTGTGATTCCATGGTGCTTCTGAATGCAATCAAACTGACCAAGAAGACTAGCCAGCACTAGTCTGTTCTTGTCAGCATGAGACACAGGCACATCACTCTGAATCGTAATGGTCCACCCTGGCCCCTAAAGTCTCATTTTCATCTCACAGGGCAAAATGCATTGAGTTCACATCTAAAGGTTCCCAGTACCATTTTTAAAAAGTCCAAAGAACCAGGCATGGTGGCGCACACCTTTAATTCCAGCACTCGGGAGGCAGAGGTAGGAGGATCACCGTGAGTCTGAGGCCACCCTGAGACTCCACCGTGAACTCCAGGTCAGCCTGGGCTAGAGTGAGACCCTACCTTGAAAAAAACAAGGGGAGAAAAATCCAAAGACTCGAGACTCAAGACTTAACTGTAAGGCTCTGTAAAAATCAAACTGTAGGTTACACAGAATAAGCATCCTCATTCCAAAAGGGAGGACAGGTATAAAGCACATGAAGACTGGGCTAACTCGAGACTGAGACTCAGCGGGGCAAGTACCGAAGCCCGATGCTGCATCGCCAGTATCTGGGGCTTGTGGTGGAATCGTGTGAGCTGCACTGATGCTGAGCAGCCACCACTCCAGTCCTGCCCTGCAGCACACGTAGCCTCTTTCTCGCGCCGACTCCGCCAGTACCTGCAGCTCTCCTTGGTGCCTGTCCCATCCTAGCATCTCCAGCGTCCTGTGGGCTCCATTGCAACCTAGGCTTCACTTTCCCAGCTCCATGCAGTGGTTTCTCAGGGCTTCTTGTAGGATTCTGACCTTACCTTACCACACATTGTCTGGCCTCAGTGACTTTCTGGAACCTTGGCACCAGCCTCCATGACCCCCTCACTCGTGCATCTTTCATGCCTGTGACACCATGCAGATGACATTGCATGTTATGTTGCCTGCATGAGAGGTAGCCTGACCCGCTTGTCGTACAGCGCAGGGACCTCTGGGAGCCTTTGTTGCTGCTGCCGTGGGTGACTGTTTTCGAGCAGGGAACTCCTTCAGTGACGTTCTCAGGTCAGGCTCCCCGCCATGGGATAGTGCCCCTCTTACTCAGGGTGGGTCTTCCCTCAGTTAAGTTCTTTTCTGGAGGGCTGGGGAGAGAGTGCTTAGTTGGTCAAACACTTGCCACCCAGGCATGAGGATCTGAGTGTGGATCCCAATTCCTATGTAAAAATACCAGACATGGTGATCTGCGCCTGTCATGCCAGTGTTAGGGGACAGTGACGGGGGATCCCTGGGACTAGCTGGGTGGCTTATCTGTCTGAATTGGTGAGCCCTAGATTCAGTGAGAGATGCTGATTCAAACAATAAGGTAGAGAGCAATAAGAACAATAAGAGAGAGAGACCCAGTGTTGACCTCTACACATGCACACCCATGCATAAAATGCATGCATACATAAGCACATAACACACACATGTACATTCGAAAAAAAACTTTCTGAAAATGCACTTGTAGACAACTCATGTGTTTCCACGGTGATTGTAAACCCAGTCAAGTTGACAGTGAAGACTAACCATCACAATAGGGCTGAGAGAACCAGGTATACATAACAGGTTCATGCATATGAGAATTCTTGGTCACAGAAGTCAGCTGAAAAGAAGAGGTTGTCAAGGCCAGCACTCAGGAGACAGAGGTAGGAGGATCGCTGTGAGTTCGAGGCTAGCCAGGGCTAGAATGAGACCCTGCCTGGGGGCGGGGGGGGGGGGAGAAGAAGAAGGATCAAGTAATTCTAGAGATCAACATAGTTAAGATCTAGGGTCTAGGTTCTGGAGACATTGTGAGTACCAGTAACAGTTATATGTAGATAAAAATCAAAGGGTTTTAGCTCTCAGCTGCGCTCTTACAGCTTGGCTAGATCTCCAGGCCCCCAGGTGTTCTTAAAGCCGGAAGGTCATCAGATGCCTGCCGATTACCTTGGCTGAGATGATAACCTCTCAGAAGGCAGAGAACCTAGTGGAGTGGAGAACCACCCTCCCGAATCCTGTGTCCCAGAGCTAACAAGAGACTAGATGACGGGCAGCTCTTTAAGAAGCTTGCTTTTCTGTGTTAGTCTTCGCTGTGCATTGAGTGAGTGTTCTTCCATATAGCATCCTGTCACGTTTATGTACCCTTTGTTGTTTTCTTGTACACTTTTTGTATGACTAAAAAAGTTATTCCTATCTTGGCGATAGGGGTGAGAACATGCTAACAATAAGTGGGCCACACTGTAGTACTGTGTGTGTTTGCAGTGTGCTTTGATTGATCGGTTTGTACATGGATGTGCTTAGTACCTGGCTATGCATGGTGATCTGTGTGAACTCCAAAGAGCAGACAGCTCATCCTGAATTAACAGTAGCAATGCTTCCTAAGTCATGTGCTCCAAGCCCCACATTGCTAATTAGAAATGAAAAGCCTGTGCTTTTTAGAAGGCTCATTGGATTCCGGCATGACACATTTATTAATACTCCATGCCATAATTTGTTAAGAGCTGTCCCACTGCTCTTAATGGGCTTTGTGCTCAAGTGTATTCACCAGCAGTTGTTATAAACGGATCTTCCCCCTTGGGCAGTAAACCACAGTCCAATTTCAGTTTCCTTTTAACTCATTTTGCTCCATAAAGATCTAATTTAAGACAGATTAGGTAAAATACTATTGGATTTTATGGGCACCCAGTGATTGTTCCTTAAGAAGTCTTCTCATAAAAGTCGGGAGCTTCTTGTCCTTCCCTACTGCATGTGGGTCTGGAAGGATCTGGTATTGGAGAGCACCCTGTTGAACTAGGGACACACTTCCTTCTTTTGGACCTCGCAGTTTAACACTAACAATGAAAGTTTAATTAAATAGCCATGTGGATGGTTTAAATTTTAAGTCTTTTTTTTCTAATGAGAGAGTGAGAGCACACACAAGAGAGAATTGGTGTGCCAGGGCCTCCAGCCACTTAAGTGTACACCACCTTGTGCACCTGGTTTACATGGGACCTGGGGTGTTGAACATGGGTCCTTAGGCTTTGCAGACATCACCTTAACGGCTAAGCCATCTCCTAGGTCGTATGTATTTTTAAAGTCACAGTATCACGGCTCTTACCTATGTGTTAGTCATTGATCCATCACCGTGACAAATACCTGAGAGAAGCACCTTAAGGGAGGAGACATGTATTTTGGCTCATGGCTTCCGAGCATCCAGTCCACTGTCAGCTGGCTGTGTTGCCTGCAGGCCTGTGGTGAAGCAGAATGTCATGCACAGTGAAGGAAAGCTACTCAACTCATGGCAGCCAGGAGTCGAGTGGAGGGGACAAGACAGACCCTTCCACCTTCAGGGAGCTACTTCCTCCAGCTAAACCACACCTCCAAGTTTCCACCACCTCCCAGTAATACTGTCAAAGTATGACTCTTGTCAGTGGGTCAGTGCCTTAAGTAGGTCAGAACCCTCATGATTCAGTCACTTCCCCAAAGTCTAATTTCTTTATACTGCCTGCATTGGGGACCAAGCCTTCAAAACCCGCGCCTTCAGGGAGCATTTCATTCTCAAAGTGTAACACTAGCCAGTGTTTCCCCTGTATTTACCGTTCTTCACACTGGAAGATGATGCAGTTGTCAGGAGACTACTCCTTGCTGCCCCCTGCTGATGTAAGTGAGGTTCTGGGACAGTATTAAGCATTGATGTCTTTGGTCTTGACAGACTAGAAAGGGCAAGATAACTAACTTGGGAGAGTGCTGCCAGCTATAATGTGAAAAGGTAACTAGGAATAGGCAAGACTGCTTTACTGCCTTGAACTTCATTGTGGATGCCCTGCGACCTTCTAAATTGTAGCATTATAGATATGAAGGCTAGAATGGACCTGGCCACATCCAACAGACAGCCTTCTCACTCAGGTTTTGATGAGGAAAGTGAGATCCAGGGGGGTGCAGTGGCTCATCTGACCACACAGCAGGGAAGAGGTAAGTGGAGAAGGCCTCGGACGTTTTAGGGCCTCCGCTGAGAGATAACCTGCTGGCTCCCGGAACCTGGTGGGACAGATGTCCTGGATTCTTGTGCAGACTCACTTAACCAGAGGCTCTGGAAGTGGGAGTTAGGAATCTGTGGTTTTTAAAAAGTTGCTCAGATGATTCCTGCACAGCCAGTCTGGCCTTAGTCAGAAACTGGTACTAGCATGTGCCATGGACCAGATCAGCACTGCCATCTGTTTTTGTGTGGCCCACAAGCTAAGTATGGTTTTTATATTCTTGAATAGTTGGATGTGTGAAAACTGCATGAAGTTCTGTCAGAACACAGCCACTCTTGTTTGTTTATATGTTGTCAGGAGCTTCTGTGCCCCACAGTGGCAAAGTTGGTCTGTTGCCTCAGAGACTGTACACCCTGCATAGCCCACAGCACTCACCACCTGTGCATTTGCAGACAAAGCTTGCCACACTGGGTGTTTCTGCTTCTCACATAAGACCTGCAGACAGCAGGGTTCATGGGGCAATTTCTAAGCTTCAAGTACTGGTGTAGGTCCAAACACCATCTTGCTTTAAGCAAAAGGTATGTTTATGAAATCTTGCATGTAAATTATTGGTAAATATAATTATTTAATGATAAAGTAAATTATAGTTAACTTGCTGCTAAAAATGTGGAGGATGTGCTTTCATTTCAAGTTTAGTGTAGACTAGATGATTGCTTCTGACCAGAGAAAAGATCTGTTTTTAGATGTGATGAAGATAAAGGATATAATTTAGAGAAGGGGGCGCTGGGAAAATGGCTCAGTTGGTAAAAGTGCAAGCATGAGAACTTGAGTTTGGATCCCTACCATCCATATAAAAACTGAGTGTGGCATCGTGCATCTGTAATCCCAGAACTCTGGGGCACACACTGGAGGGTCCCAGGGCCTTGCTGACTAGCTGGTCTAGACAAATCAGTAAGCTCCAGACTCAGTGAGAGACGTTCTCTCAAAAAATAAGGAGAGTGGGGCTGTAGAGATGGCTTAAGGCATTTGCCTGTGAAGCCTAAGGACCCAGGTTTGATTTCCCCAGGACCCATGTAAGCCAGATGCACAAGATGGTACATGTGTCTGGAGTTCGTTTGCAGTGGCTAGAAGCTCTGGCGCACACATTCTCTTTCTCTGTGTGTTCGTGTGTGTGTGTGTGTATGTGTGTGTGTGTATGTGTGTGTATTGTGTATGTGTCTCTCTCTCTTTCAAATAAATAAACAAATAAAATATTTTTTTAAAAAATAAGGAGAGTGGCTGGGCATGGTGGCGCATGCCTTTAATCCCAGCACTGGGAGCCAGAGGTAGGAGGATCACCATGAGTTCGAGGTCACCCTGAGATTACATAGTGAATTCCAGGTCAGCCTGAGCTAGAGCAAGACCCTACCTCAGAAAACCAAAAATAAATAAATAAAATAAGAAGAGTGATTGAGGAAGATAACCAATATCAACCTCTGATCTCCATACATACGCACACATATATATGCTTGCACATATACACACATAAACACACACAGAGAAAAAAATATTTGGAAAAAAGTAATCATAGGTAATTTTTACTCTGTGTTCAACATTATATTATGAAACTTGTACTTTGTACATAATGTTCCTAATAATTAGCCTCTCTGTGGTTTGCCAAACCAGTGTGTGTGTGTGTGTGTGTGTGTGTGTGTGTGTTCACTGCAGGTACCTAGTTTCCTTCAGGATCATCAGTCTTCTGCTTGTCAGCTCTTCATCATAGCAATTTAGAATCCTAACTACCAGGTCGGGCATGGTGGTGCACACCTTTAACCCCAGCACTCAGGAGGTTGAGATAGGAGGATTGCTGTGAGATAGGGGCCTACCTGGAGCTACAAGTGAGTTCCAGGTCAGCCTGCATTAGAGTGAGACCCTGTCTTGAAAACAACAGCAAAAAAAGAAAACCCAAAAAACAATCCCAGAACCCTAAATCCTAACTACTTTTTCATCTAAAGTATAAACGCTTAATCTTCCTGATTTCTCTTTTCCTTTTTCATCTTCTCTCACCTCAGATAATAAGCATTTGTTCATTAACCAGTCCACACACATTTCTTGAGCACCTTCTGTGTGTGGACACCAATTCTATAGTAGGAACTACCATTCATGCAGCCCCAGCCCTGTATTTCCATCAGGAGCACACTAAAATAAGAGAAATGAAAGGTGTAGAGAGTAAGTTGCATTTTGAAATCCTATTGCTTGTCTTTTAAGGCAGGTAGGCAATTTAGTAAAGGCTTAGCTTGCTGGGTTTTAGGTCCTGGGGCATGGGTCAGTGGTCTTTTCATTGTTGCTTAGCTACTTTATGTATTGTACCCAGAGGCTTAAATTTCCCATTCTCCAGAGACTTGATCCCACCCCCCAACCCACCCCCACCCCCGCCAGCTTCGTTGTCTACCATGTCGTCATGAAAATTGCCACCAAACTGGCACAGTAAAAATCATAAAGAGGCTCCAATCTTGGCATAATATACCGCTCTTTGTCACATGACTTCTCTAGATGCTATCCCTCTCCTGAGCTTTTGTAAATGCATACAAGCCTCTAATCTCTCCTTCACCCATACTTCACAGGAATAGTATGAGACTGAATGAGAAGGTTATTTGAAAGACCTGGCATTTTCACAGAAAGAGTTGCTATAGAAACACAGAGGGGTCCAAGTACTTCAGAAAGAGGGAATGTTGTGACCTGTTTATTTCTTCAGGAAGCCAAGAAATGGAAAAGTCACAGCTCTGCCCTTGACCTGTTTCATGCTAACCACAGATAGTCTAGTTCCTTTTGCTCTTAGGGTTCAGCTTTTTCTTCAGTGGCCCCCAGCAGAACTGGCACTCTAGTGTAGGGAGAATGTTACTGCAGTACTACCAAACACAGGGTGGCACAGGTGGTCATTTCCTGAACGTTTAGTGCTACACACCAGCACCGCCTTTTCCCTCTGAAGAGACTGACCCTGGCACGCTAGGAAAGGATAAAATAGAAGATTAACAAGAAAGGAGTTTGTGGCGGTTTGATTCAGGTCTCCCATAAACTTAGGTGTTCTGGACGCTAGGTTCCCCAGCTAATGGCAATTGGAAATGAAAGCCTCCTGGAGGCAGTGTATTGTTGGGGGCGGGCTTATGGATGTTATAGCCAGTTTCCCCTTGCCAGTGTTTGGCACAGTCTTCTGTTCCTGTTGTCCACCTTATGTGGGCCAGGGGGTGATGTCCACCCTCTGCTCATGCCATCATTTTCCCCTGCCATCATGGAGCTTCCCCTCGAGCCTGTAAACCAAAATAAACCTCTTTTTCCCACAAGCTGCTCTCAAGTTGGGTGATTTCTACCAGCAATGCGACAAGAGTTTTTTTTTTTTTTTAATCTGCCAATAAGTTGGACATGGTGGCACATGCCTTTAATCCCAGCTCTTAGAAGGCAGAGATAGGAGAATCACTGTGAGTTTGAGGCCAGCCTGAGACTACATTGTGAACTCCAGGTCAGCCTTGGCTAGAGTGAGACCCTCCCTCAAAAAAAAAAAAAAAATCTGCCAATAACTATTCATTGAGAGTGCATAGACTGAGCACTGTGTTGGAACTGTGTGAGGAAATGTGAGATTGGTTTGTGCCCGAGGGGGAGAAAGGAAAAAGAGAGGAAGAAATAAGCTATGGATTTTTCACAAATGGTCTTTATTAAGCTAAGGAAACTTCTTTTACTTGTTTACCATTGGTTGATTTTCATATGCTTGGCCATCTTTGCACTTCTGGGATGTATCCCCCTTTGTTAGGATACATAAGCCAATATATGCTGCTGGTCTTGGTTGCTAGTATTTTTGGTGAGGCCTTCAGTGACCATATTCATAAGTCAGCCTGGAGTTTTCCTGTGATGTCATTATCTGGTTTTGTATCAAGATAATACTGACTTTACAGAATGAGCTGGGAAATATCTCTTCTATTTTTTAGAAGTCTGCATTAATTCTTTAAACATTTGGTAGAATTCATTAGTGAAACCATCTGGTCCTGGGCTTTTCTTTGTGGGGGTTCATTTTTTAATGCATGGTGCAAAAGAGTATTTATAGTGCAGTCTCATTTGAGGGAGAGACTTTTTAAGGATAGATGCTAATATTTATAAAGAAAAATTCTGAAAGGATATAAAAAACTGGCAGCAAAGTATCATTGGGCAATAGAATGAAACTTTATCTTACATTTTTTTTAATTATAAGTACATCATTCTAAATTGAAGCAATAAGAAAAACTACTTAAAATGACTTGCACTTGGCCACTTGCTCTCTGAATTTTCCACTGGTTTCATCTCCTTAGGGACTCCTGGTCTGGTAGGCCTGGTGTCTCAACAGCATGTAAGCTGCTGCGCCCTCTGCCATGTTCTGTCTCCTGTCAACACAGAATTACTTGGCAGGGTGGGGAGATGGCTTAGTGGTCAAAGGCATTTGCTTACAGCACTACTTGTCAGCATCCTAAGGACAACCCACAGTTATGTGACTGTGTGTGTCTCACGGTCCCCTTTCTATGTGACTGTGCATGTCTTATGATTCTCCTTGGCTTCTCTACCCTCCTCATCTGCCTAATCAGTTTCTCTCAACTCCTATTTTTTCCTCAAGACCCTTCCCAATAAGGTTCCTACCTTCCTTTAGAGCATATCCAGCTCATTCTCCACAGAATGTCCTTTAGGGGTCAGTGCGTCTCCCCTGCTGCTTCTCATACTTTTTTTTGTTGTTATTGTTGTTTTTTCTTTTTTAAAAAAATATTTTTATTTATTTATCTATTTATTAGAGACAGAGGGGGTGGTGGAGAGAGTGAGAATGGGCACACCAGGGCCTCCAGCCACTGCAAACAAACTCCAGATGCATGTGCCACCATGTGCATCTGGCTTACATGGGACCTGGAGAATTGAACTTGGGTCCTTAGGCTTCACAGGTATGTGTCTTAACTGCTAGGCCATCTCTCCAGCCTGTTTTTTTTTTTTTTTTCTTCAAGGTAGGGTCTCACTCTAGTCCCAGGCTGGCCTCAAACTCACAATGATCCTCCTACCTCTGCCTCCCAAATGCTGGGATTAATAATGTGCTAAACCACACCCAGCTCATTTTTTTTAATCCAAAATCATAAGTACTTGCTCACATATATCTTTATATATTTTTTATTTATTTATTTATAAGAAAGGGAGAGAGAGAGAGAGAATATGAGTGCTCCAGAGCCTCTAGCCACTGCAGACTCCAGACATATGCACCACCTTGTGCATCTGGTTGATATGGGTATTGGAGAATCGAATCTGGGTCTTTAGGCTTTGCAGGTAAGCACCTTAACCACTAAGCCATCGCTCCAGCCCACGTGTATCTTTCCTTTAAAGTACATTCTATTCAGTCTTGTGTCCCTGAAGCGTAGCACTGTACTTGGCACAGAGTAAATGCTTAACAATAATTGAATTCAATTCAGTTCACAAGACAAGGCAGTTTGGGTAGGATGAACAGTGTGAACAGAGACGAGAGTTATGTGTTGCTGTAACCTGTTCTGGGGACATGAACTAGTTTGGCTTGATAGGAAGATTCATGCTGCGAAATACAATTGAATGATTCTGGCAAGGCTGATGTTGGAAGCTCTTAAAAGCCAGATCCAGCAGACTTAGTGAGTAAATATTGAATGAAGAATGCTCCTCACTTCCTTCCAGTCTGCCCAACTCTCTCTTCCCAGTAAGGTTACCTAACCACCTCCGTTAAAGTGGTCACCTCTCCATTCTTTCGTCCTCTGCCCCAGCATTCCCCTTTCTCCATAGCATATCTTCTCTATATCACAGTCGGCACAACTGACATTCTCATTGTGTTTCCTGTTGATTGTCCTCCCCGCTGGAATATAATCTCCCCAGACTATGACTGTCATGTTCAACGATAATTTCTAGGCTCCCACAACATTGTCTGGCACATAGTAGGTGCTTAGTCATCACTTGTTGATGGAATGGATCCTAACTGAACTTCTGCATCCTGTTCAAGCTGGCATAGATAGCCTAGTCTTATTCACATGTGAAACTGCTTCTTCTATTGTGGTAGCTATCTGTAATACATCAGAGGGGGAGGGAAGGTTTCTTACCATAAAAACCAAATTGGATAGTAAAATTATAAGAACCTTTGAGTGGGTTTATTTTTTCATTAGAAAAAAAAGTATAGTTTTGTGTGATGATCAATATTCAAGCTTTAATGATTTCTCTCTTTTCTTTCTCCACAGACCTTTGTAGTATTAAACAGAGGGAAAACTCTCTTCAGATTTAGTGCCACGCCTGCCTTGTACATTTTAAGTCCTTTTAACCTGATAAGAAGAATAGCTATTAAAATTTTGATACATTCATATCCTTTTATGCATGTGTGAGTAAGTGCAGCAGGGGCATGATCGCTTGCATGTGTTTCAGTGTTTGACAACGAACTGTCCACTTGACCGTCCTACCAGCCGGAGGTTTCAGAGTGAAGTCCTGCTGGATCCAAGCTGAGCTTCCTCAGAGTGCTTTTGTTTGTTTTCTCTGATGACATCATTGGAGTATAGAATTGTGTTGGCATCAGTATGAGGGACAAATTTAGATGGTAACCCTTTTATTGAAGCCATGGGTTTTTAGTCATTTCATCCCATGGCAGATCCAATATAAGAATTTTTTTTGAAAACTGTTTTTTTTTTAATTAAAAAAAAAAGGTCAGTTTTTATTGTTTGAGACAAAGAGAAAGAGGGAGAGAGAGAAGATGGGTATGCCAGGGCCTTCTGCCACTGTAAACAAATTCCAGATGTATGCACCACTTTGTGCATCTGGCTTTACATGGGTACTGGGGAATCGAACTTAGGCTGTCAAGGCTTGCAAGCAAGCACCTTAACCACTGCCATCTCTCCAGCTCAAAAGCTTCTTCTTGAATTACAGATAGCTGAATGAATGCTTAGAGCTCTGCCCTGAATTTTTTTTATTTTTTAATTTTTTATTTTTTTAGCAGAAAGCTTAGGAAGTACCCAATAGTTTTCAGATGGCATGGTCTGCTTAGCATGGAGGTTTAGATGTGGATACTAGGTAGATATGAATCTTTTCTTGGATTATTTTTCCCCGTAAGTAGGAAAGTTCTGCCCTTTACATCTTACTGTTTGGGAAACATATGATAAATGAGAAGTGATGTTATCAACTTCACATAATGACTTTGAACTTGGCATCACTGGTGCTTAATTTAACAGCACTAAGTCCTCAGTCCTATGCTTCAAAGAGTACTTCACCCTGTAGAGAGGACGAAGAAGAAACCAGCATTTACAGCTCAGCAGATTAGCTGAGTGAACCGCTGCCATGTCAGAACTCGAGGAGCTTAGTGTCTGGATCTGGAATCTATGATTTTTTATAAGGCAACTTCTGAAATTGGGAGGTTCGCAAGCAATAATTTACAGGGGACTTCATCCCTTTCTAGACCAGAGATGGAATGGGATTTTGTTTTTTTTTCTCTCTTGGTTCCAAAGAACATGTATTGTCCCCTAAAGAACAATCAGCTGTCATAAAAAATATATATAAGTTTAGCTAGGGAAGCATTTTCTTTTAAAAATTCTACTAGTAAGCTAGGTGTGGTAACACATGTCTCTATTTAATCCCAGCACTCAGGAGGCAGAAGTAGGAGGGTTGCTGAGAGTTCGAGGCCACCCTGAGACTACGTAGTGAATTCCACGTCAGCCTGGCCTAGAGTAGAATCTTATCTTGATAAACCAAAAAGAAAAAAAAAAATTCTGCCAGTAAATAAAGGTGGGGAACGCCTTTAACAAGAGAGCGAGTTAGTGACAACTGCACTGTGGCGTCAGTGCTCGCTAAAGTGATAGTCTGAGTTTGAGTAGCTCTGTGCAGACCTGAGGCAGCTTTGTTTCTCTCAGTAGACAAGAACAGAAAGGGCCAAGAAAGATCCTGGGTGGAGCTAAAGTAGCAGCAAAGGGTCAGGGTACCTTCAGAATGACTAGAGAGACCTGGTTCTCAGGAGTATACGGGTGCAGATGACCTAACATGTCACACTGGTTTTCCACGGGGGAAGATTCAATGCACATTGCCTGGTGTTTGTTCCAAAGTCACTTCAGCCCATTGGAAGTTGTAGAGGACAAAGCAAATCATTAGACTCTATAGTTTTCAAGTAACTGGTTATGTAGGTTAATCAACAATAAGTGAAAACTGAAAACCACACATGTATTTGTTCACCTGATGACCTTTCGGTCATTTCTAGCTACTGTATATGAAGCATAGTCTGTAAAGTATTTCTGCTCCACAGTTGAGGTAAAAAGTGGCAAGTTAATCCAAAAGGGGCAGAGCAGGGACAGTCCTTTGAGAGGAATGGCCATCCCGCCCCATCCACCCATGGTTCTCTGGTCCGGTGAGGACGCCCAGCAGCTTTCCGTGTTCGCTGCTGATGGAGACCTTATCCCATGTGCTCTGTCTCCTTTCAGGCTGCTCGTTTAGACCTCGTGAAACCCAGTGCAAGACGGGGCTGTTTTCTGAGAGCAGAGTCAGGCCAGATGTGTGTACCCCTTAACTCTTCTGCACAGTGTTTAGCATGATTATTATGTGCACTATTTTGACCAACTGCGTGTTCATGACCTTTAGTAACCCTCCCGACTGGTCGAAGAATGTGGAGTAAGTAGCTCGTCTTCTATGTGTCTGCTTGTTTATTTTAAGGATTTCCAAGTCATTCAATTTTGTGTTTTGCCACAGTTTATCTATTGAGGAAAAATATATATATAGTAACTGCCACTGTACTTTGGAGAGAAGGCTGAAGAGACATGTGGCATTTAGGAAATGCCCTCAGAAGTGAACTCTCGAAAGAACAAGCCTGCTCTGGAAACTGTTGCCCTTCCTCTCGCCAGCAGGGACCTTGGCCTGCAGCCTGGTCACCACTCTGTGTCCTCTGTCACTGATGGCACTTTCTTTTTGAGTCCTCCAAGACTAAAAGTAGTTCTGGGGGGGAAAAAATTAGTTCTGGGGACCTCCTCACCTGCTCCCGGGTGACGTGTGTTGGACGGCAGCGCAGGTGTGGCTTCTTTGGAGCAGCATTGCAGGTGCTGGTCAGCGTGCCTCAGTCAGGGGTCTCTCCCCGCCCCCGCGGGCTCCGTCAAGTGTTGTCTTAAAAGGCTCATGAAAGTCTCTGTCCAGAAATTACCTCAAGCTGTCCAATTCTTTGCCAGGTACACGTTCACAGGGATTTACACATTTGAATCACTAGTGAAAATCATTGCAAGAGGCTTCTGCATAGACGGCTTCACCTTCTTGCGGGACCCATGGAACTGGTTGGATTTCAGTGTCATCATGATGGCGTAAGTTCTCCGCTGACCTCATTGGATTTCTGGGTGTGATTTGGGGGTATGTGTGTGTACACATGTCAGTGTTGTAGGTGTGAGTTTATGGGCTCAGTAAAATGGGGTATTTTTTGTTTGTCTTTTCGAGGTAGGGTTTCACTCTAGCTCAGGCTGACCTGGAATTCACTATGTAGTCTCAGGGTGGCCTCGAACTCGCGGCGATCCTCCTACCTCTGCCTCCCGAGTGCTGGGATTAAATGAGTGTGCCACCACGCCCGGCAAAATGGGGTACTTTTTTTGAGATTGGGTTTCATGTAGCCCAGGCTGGCCTTTAACTCTGGTTATCCTGACCACCTTCTTAGGGCTGGGATTACTGCTGTGTGCAACCACACCCAGCTCAAAATGAGGAATTCTCGGGTATGAGCTTATGACCGCTTCTTGCTCATTGTGCGCTCTTGGTTTTCAGGCAGAGACAGCATGTTTATAAAGGGAGGCAAACAGATGCTTTACAGCAAGAAAGGAAGGAGTGATTGCCCTTATTTTATTAGCCACAGCTGTATTTTATTACCACTTTTGACATTGACCCAGGTTCACACACCATCATTAGGGAACTTCTGCAAAACATGAAATAGTTTAGGGACAACCTGTGGCTAAAAATGCATTTGAAGCTTTCAGGTAAAAACATGGGTCCAAGTATCTAAACTGGCATTTCTGGAAAAGATTCCAGAATTCCAAACTCTTACTAGAGACCATGCTGCACATAGGTGTGCCGGCTGCTCCTGGCAATTTGTGTTGTTTCAGCAATGAGAAGTAGTGCTTTGAGAAACAGCTGTTGAGGATAGACTCACAGCAGGCTTTTTTTTTTGGGGGGGGGGGGTTGAGGTAGGGTCTCACTCTAGCCCAGGCTGACCTGAAATTCACTATGTAGTCTTAGGGTGGCCTCGAACTCATGGCGATTCACCTACCTCTGCCTCCCGAGTGCTGGAATTAAAGGTGTGTGCCACCACTCCCGGCCTGGCTTTTTTTTTTTTGTTTTTATTTCCAATTTATGACAGTGCTTGGTTTGGGAGTATGGTGGGGGTGGGGTGTAGGTTTGTGTGCTTGCGTGAAGATGTGTGAGAGGAGAGTGCATTTGCACGTGTATGGGTCTGAGCTTTAGGTAGAAAATGTAGCCCACCATGAAATGTGAGTGAGTGATATGCACTGCATATTTGAAAATGGAGCTCACTTTCTGTTATATAAAGATAATTTCTAGTTCTCAAGCATTATGAAATATACGTTGGTGTGCACGTAAAATCTGAATGTTCTTGCTAAGCCCAGAGCTGGTGATAAATTGGGCATGTAACTCAATATTTTCTCTGATCTCATGATCTGGGTTTTCCTGAGCCCTGCTTTTGTCTGTCACAGGATAAAACTTCCTGTGTAGACATGGCTGCAAACATAGGCATATAGCTCTTGGATAAGTATAGATACTGCCATTTAGGCATCTTTTCCCATTGTCAGCTAAGGAGCTACTCCAATGTGGATTTGCTTTTGTGGAGCTCCTGCTGCTGAAGTTTATCTCTGTTTCTTAGGAACTTGTTCCCAGTACTTGGAGACATAAGTCTTTGAACCGTGTAGCCCTCCTTCTTACTCAAGAAGTAGACGGGGTGACAGTGAGGTCATTCCGAAGGGCATCAGCATGTCACTGTGCTGACGGGGTAAACCTGCAACTTGCTGCTTTTTCTGCTTTTTAGAAGGTACCCCTGAATTCTCCTTGCCCAGCTTTAAAAAACAATGTGTGTCCCTTCAATGTTTTTGTATTGATTTTTTTCTTTTTCAGGGACAAAGTGAAATCATAGCTTGTAAATAAGACCCTTTCTCCCCCACCCTCACACCCTCACCCAGGGGTGTCATTACAAGTTAACTCTGGTTTGATTCTGCAGGTATATAACAGAGTTTGTAAACCTAGGCAATGTTTCAGCTCTGCGCACTTTCAGGGTACTGAGGGCTTTGAAAACTATTTCGGTAATCCCAGGTAAGATGGCCCGGGGTTGGTGTTAGGTGTGGGGATAGGGCCCTGATGTGACGTATTGTACTTTTTGTTTTGTTGTGGTTTTGTGGTTTTTTTTTCTTTGGTGTTTGTGTTTGTGTCTGTGTTTGTCATTTGTGTCTGTGTGTGACCTCCCTTACTACAGATATGTGACAGAGTTTGTGGACCTGGGCAATGTCTCAGCGCTGAGAACATTCAGGGTTCTCCGAGCTTTGAAAACTATCTCTGTAATTCCAGGTGAGAAAATGTGTGCATAGGCTGACTGCCGCATCTCCTCTTTCCTTCCATTCGTTTTGTCTGCCACATTCCAAACCGGTGCCAGCACATTTGAGATGGCCTTGCGCTCTGCATGTGTCCCCTGGGTCACACTCTCTGGAATGGCACTGACCCTGGGCAGTTTTCTCTCGCCATGCTTGCCAGGCGTGCAATCCCCGTTTCATCCATGCATTTGAAAAAGCACATGCTCAAGAGTCCTTTGGCTCTTAGAGTACTCGAAGAACATATTACTGAGTAAGCTGCCTCTCTGTGTACCAGTCATTTGAATTGTGGCCTCATGGAATTACAGTAACTTTGACATTTGCTTACCATCCCATTGCTTGTGATTCTAGGCTTCCTATAGCATGGTTTGCTGATGGCATGATATTCAAAGAATTATACCCTTATTTGTACTGTACTAATGGACTTCTTTCTCAAAGAAACCTACCTGGTTAACTAGTCAGGAATTACAGACAAATTTAAGAGCCTTGGAATTAGTGAGCCAAATTTTAATTGTTGTCCTCTGCTTGACTAGAATAAGAGCCAGTAGACATATACTATGTGGAACTCAGGGATCATTCCCAAACATAAATCCCAATGAATGCTTGTACAGGCTGGTTTAAAAAGTCAAAGGTAAGATACAAACAAAAAGAGAAACTTAAGGGGACTGAAGGAATGAGAAGGGCAGATTGCAAGGTAGTTGGTAACAATCTATTTAAAATTTTTACCTGGTTGAACTAGCCCAGTACTTATAACCCTCTTGAAAGTTTTGAATCCCTTTTGAGATTGCGATGGAAATTCACAGACCCCTCCCCGGAGTGCCCATTCATGAACCCCCCAGGTTCAGATCCATCACTTTAAATCATTGCAGCTGGGTTGTGCTCCTCCTTCCCAAGGACCAGTCTGGAAATCTGGAAGGAAAGGTGTGTGGTTAGTCTTTTAACCCTAAGATAGACTGGCAGTAACTTCACAGAGGTGGAGACTGTGTTGTTGCTCTTGGGACTTGAGTTGGGCTCAGGAATATTAAGGAAGACCCTTTGGGGACCAAGCTGTCCACTGTGGTTCTATAAAGACAGGAACTCAGAGATGAGAGGCATCCTAGTCTGGTCACGTGGTTCACCCCCTTGTGGCTGACTCAGAAATATTTCTCTTTTCAACATTATTTAAATAGTGGTGGGGGGCGGGGGCACACAAAGTTAGAATAATAGAGCAGACTTGAAGTGTGGTTTACTAGGAACCTCAGCGTGGTAAATGCTCAGGCCAGCCTTATTTTCGGAGGCAGCTGGAGTGACAGATCTTTACTTTTCATTTTTCCTCTGGTCTTGGTTCTCTTCTGGCCCCTTTTAAGTATGATCCTGTGTTTTCTGTTCACTTCCCCCAGCGTACTCTGCAAGGCATCTGTCTCTTTATGTTCTTGTGATCTCAAAACTTCTCTTCCAGAATTAAATTGGAAAGCTATGTTCTGTTCACTAACTGGGGCAGCAGATGCTATCTCTAGCCTGACTCATCGCTTATTTGTCTTTGTGTAGGGCTCACCTTTGACCAGGGCATTTCGGCAAGGTTAACTCTTGCCTAATGTCATGTTACTTAATATTCTAGTTGTACATGCACATATATAAATCTGTAGTGTCTAGAACAAAGCACCCGGCCCACAGCAGTGCTGCATAAATGATTTTATCAGCAGCAGTCAGAATCGTGAAAAAGAAACCTGAGCGCAACTCAAGGGTTTGTGTCAAGATTTGGACATTAGCTTCACAGTTTGAAATAGATTTCAAGATTCCTATTTCTAGAAGCGCCCCCAATCGAGCTGCCTTTGAGAGGGTCTAACTGGACTAAGACTGGGGTGGAAAGTAACTTTAAGGATAGCGAAGCCAACAGTAGCTCTCTGTCAGCAAGAGGCGTGTTTGGTTTACTTCAAGTGTGACCTTCAATTCCAACTCTTTTGCTCTCCATTCTTACCTTATAGTTAGTAAGAGAATCCCAGGAGTTGACATCTCCTCATGAAGAACGTTCCATGCAGAGTTCTGAACTTGTCTGTCATGCCTGCAGAGGGCTGCTGCTGTATTCTTAGCTGCAAGTTACCCAGGTCTCCTTCTAAGAGGGAAACACCTTGAGGGCAGCGGGAGATGAGCCCATCTCTTGCTTAAGAACCTCAGTCATTTTGATTCCAGGCTGTGCTGCTGGCGCCTCGGGCCCTTTAGTAAGAAAGACCAAAACACGGACGCGAAGGTTTTCCAAGTCACTTCAGTGGAATTGTGTTTGCTACCTTCCAGTCTGCCATTTGGATTGTAGGTTTTTGCCAAGCTGCCTCAGGATGAACGCAAGAGTGCTTCGGTTACTCTCCTTGTTCCTGTGACAAAAGCACCTTAGGGACGGCAGTGGTATTTTGGCTCACAGTTCACAGGAATACAGTCCCTCATGGTGGGGAAGGCTGCTACTCTCCCTGTTTTCTCTTTTTACCTACACTCAGGGTGGGTCTTCCCACCTTAGACTTGTCTGGAAACACCCTCACAGACACACCTAGAAGTTTGTCTCCTAGTAAATTCTAAATCCTGTCAAGTTTACAATCAAGATTAACATCACATAGAGCGACTGTGGAGTCTGCAAGATCTAACACTCTCCAAACCTCGTCTCCTCTCATGAGAATCTCTTTCCTAGAACCTTCACCTGTTCTCACCTGGGCCAGCGCTGTGCTCTTGGCATTTAGTAGCTGTTTTGAATGTGTCAGATCTGACAGGACTTCAGAGAGTTACTTACGTACACGAGTTTTTATAGCCTTTTGTATAAGAGATGCTTTGCTATAGAGCTTTTGTGTAGCTCAGAAAGACCAAAATCACATTTGGACCCTTTTTATTTGCTATCTTAAGAGCTGGGTATGGGCCACTTGTGGTTTTCTTTATGCTTCAGAGAGATCAACTTGGAGGACAGTGCATACATACTGTGTACCAAGGAAACCCTTTCTAATCTAATTTTGGCCTGGAATTGGTGAGGTTCAACTTACATTGAAACATTCTGCCTAGAAGTTTGTGTCTTAAAACTTCATTTTCAGTTTTTTAAAAAATATTTTACTTACTCATTTGCAAGCAGAGATAGAGGAGAGACAGACAGAGAGAATGGGCATGCCAGGGCCTCCAGCCGCTGAAAATGAACTCCAGGTACATGCACCACTTTGTGCATCTGGCTGTCCTTGGGTACTGGGGAATCAAGCCTGGGTCGTTGGGCTTTGCAGGCAGGCGCCTTAGCCACTGAGCAGTCTCTCCAGTTTTTAAAAATACTTTATTTATTTGTTTATTTATTTGAGAGAGAGAGTGAGTAAAGGGCATATCAGGGCCTCCTGCCACCACAAACTCCAGACACATGCCCATCTTTGGACATCTGGTTTTATGTGGGTACTGGGCAATTGAACCCAGCCCATCAGGCTTTGCAAGCAAGTGCCTTTAACCACTAAGCCATCTCCCCAGGCCTCAATTTTAGTTTTTTATTCATCTGGGGTCTAGGCAGAAAAGTGCACTTTTAAGGCACTCCATCAGAAGTCTGGTCTTCTGTATGCTTTGATCATATGCCAAAGGGCAGTCATGCCTAAGTACAGGATGGGAATCTCAGAAGGGGATGAGGTGGTGGCTATTAACATAACTAGAAGTGCTTGGGGAAACTATACTTGTTGATTCCTTTTCATTTCCATGTAAATGGCTCCCCAAGGCACGACATACTCACTGCTCTGTAGTGCTGATTTAATCCATCTCACTCTCTTCAGAGTTGTAGTTTCTTGATTACTTTTCTCAATATTTTATTCTCTGCTTTCATTTTTGTTACTTTCCTTCCAAACCAGTAGCATCAGATAGCAAGCAGAGAAAATGGTAGACCTTTCTTCTTCCCACCCCAGTACTCAAAAAGAAAATATTTTCTTTTTTCAATATTATATTGATTTATGTGAGAGAGAGAGTGTGTGAGTTGGGCATAACAGGGCCTCCTACTACTGCATCCTAACTCCAGATGCATGCACCCCTTTGTGCATGTAACCGCACATGGGTACTGTGGAATCAGACTCAGCTTGCCGGGCTTGGTAAACAAGCACCTTTAACCACTGAGCCATCTGCCCAGCCCAAAAGTGTTTTCTGTAAACGTATGTATTGTGAATGTGGCAGTTTCTCCTGCGTCGTGAAGGACAGCCCTGTGATTGTCTTGTTCCCGTCCAGACTGTGGATACTAGGGGCTCTTCTCTTCTCTGGGCTGAGAACCGCTTGTGACCACTTTTGAAGCCTGATCCAGTATTATTTTGTGAAGAAATTAGCTCATATTGCTTCAAACCACTTAAATTTCTCAGTCTGAGCTACGAACAAACTGGGGAATATGATTTAATTTTATTTATAATCTGACCATCTCAACAGCGAGAGATTTTGGTCCCCACATGCATGGCTGGTTTCTCTGGACATAGTGCATAAGCTGGCTTTGTTCGTTTGTTCAAGGGATTGCCGGGCATTAGGTGAGGTGACAGGAGGATCAGGACTGTGATGCCTTTGGAAACAGAGTGGAGTAGAATTCTGGCTCTGCTCCTCTCTGGGAACTGACCTCTCACACCTTGAGCCCAGCTGCTCTTTCAAGGCCTGTGGTAAAGCGTGAACTGCCTGGCACACACCAGTGCTAATTAACGTTAGACTCATCCAAGAGTTCTCACTGTCCAATTTGCCCCCACGTGGCTTCTGTTGCACACTCTGTTGTGTAGGAGTCTTTTGAAGGTGCATTCTGCTCTGTTTTGGATAACCGGTTGTCAGTCAGTGTCTTGCTTGTTCTGGCATGTGGTGTTGTGAGCCGGTAGGAGCGGCAGGAGCGCTTCCTTTCACAGCCAGTGCGGTGCATCCTCCGTCCTGCCTTGCATCGGGTCAGAAATCCCACCAGCCTCTAGTGCCTGTAGACTTGTGCTGGTGGTGGCAGGAGCCCTTTTGCTTACTTACGTACTGTGTTGACAAGCCGCTGCTGGCAGCCATAGAGCTGGTGCTTAGGAAATACATTGGTGGCATCCTCTCTGTAAACTGCCGCCAGCTCTCTGCAAATATGGGGGCTCACAGTCAACCCTGATGGAAGGAGGCCGAGCCTCTGAGCTCAGTAAGGTGCTCGGCGCTGCTGGGAAATGGCCGTTTTCTTCCCCTCACACCTCATGCCCCCTTGCTTTCCTTTCTTCTGGGCATTCTTCCCATTTTCTTTTGGATCTGAATGAGACTCTTGGAGCGTGCACTTTGTAGATGGCTGTAGTTAATGTTATTTAGTGATTTTTCTTGCCTAATTAAGGTTTGTTTCTCTGAGTGCTTGCGAAGTGCAAGCAGCTGAATGTCATTTCCAACTAAGTTTCCACTTTAAACTTTCTGAAAGTTAAACAAACTCTTCCTAACAAGCTGATCTAAGCCTCAGATAGCAACACACTTGAGGAAGTGTCTCTTTAGCTTTGTGGACATATGTTTCCAGATTTCTTAAGCAGTACATCTGGCTGATGGAAAAGAGATCGTAAGCCACCTGCCTGGGTGGTGTGTTTGTGGGACACGGGAGTACCTGTGAAAGCCAAGGATGGAACAATGTTGAGCCTCTGAAGGCCCGAAGGCAAGCCCAGAAAATTCCCGGAAATGGGAAGTGCTTCGTCTCCATCTCTCTTCAGTCCATGTGTCTATTTCCCTTTCACTCTCTTTGAATTCCCCTGCTTCTCAAACACATCGTACTACATATAATGACGCAGCATGGCTGCTGGTTAGCTCTCAGACTTGTATATTCATATTTCTGCCACACAAGACAGCTGTCGCTATATAGTTCCAGATTCCTATAGAAAAGCCTCTGGATTTAGGTCGATATGCCCACCTGGCATATACAACTACTAAGAGGGAGTCACCTCACTCAGATATATACAAATAAGGCTGCTGAGAGCCCAGCCTTAGGGGAAAAAGTATAATTGGAGCTCATAGCCTAAAACTTTTTATTATACAGGCTTAGAACTATCCAAAGAGTTCCCATCCAAGGAAATTAGGTCAGACTGATACTGAAGTGTTACGCTTTTAAAAGTTATTTATTTATTTATGATGAATCCATTTGTTTCCTCTGTAGTTTTATACTCTTGCTGAGAATACAAATGGCGGCTTATTTTTCAGTTTGGTTAAATGATCACCCTTCACTCACATGGGTGCCTACCTGATGCGCTCAGGGGATGTGGCTATGCAAGCTCTCCATTAAAAGTGCAGGCTAATTCAAGGCCAGCCTGGGCTAAAGTGAGATGCTGCCTTGAAAAAAGTAGATAAATAGTATGGGATAAGAAACTTTACAACCATTCTTTAGTGACTTCCCCAAGTAGCCTACTTAAATCACTCTTTGAGTTTGACAGCAGCAGGCCTGTATAGTTTTAGATGCCTGAAATTGAATTTTTGACCCAACATAGGCCTATCCCAACCCAGGCAAAATATAAGGAATTTCTATTCTTTAGCAGTAATATGGAAGCAAACTTCATACCCCTGGACACTTTATTTCTTGGTGGCTGTCTTCTACTTGATATACCTTGCTGTGTGGTCACATGGCTGAAGTATAAAAGATGGCTTAAAATTCAGCTCCTGGATTTCTAAAGACCTGTAGAGACGTTCAGCTTTTCTATCCTGCCAATGGCTGTGCAGTGCTGCTTCTCCCCATTTCACAGCAGGGATCTGAGACCTCAGCAGTGACCTGAAATCTGTTCTGAACATGGTGGCTTGTAATGGCCACTGAGCTCTCTGGTGCCCCTTCTGCCGCCCTGTGAGAACAGGAATCTGCTTAGAGAAGCCTTGTCTCCTGGAGCCCAGACAAGCTCTCCCTAAAGCCCTTGGTGCCACAGTCTGCAGAGAGTTCCTTGTTGTGAGAAAGTGCGGGCCTCTGCATGCTTCCGCAGCACGGCTTCCTAGCTCCCAGGTCTTTCTTTTCTTACTGGCTCTTAAATCCCTTTCAGTGTATCTAAGAACAGAGATACTTCTTGTTCATTGATTCTCCAAGTAAAAGCTTGTTAAGTGCTTGCTTTGTGCAAGGTCCTAACTAGGCACAGCATCCATCACTGCTATTGACTCAAAAAGAAAATTTTGTTGGGCTCAACTTGGAATGTTCTAGATGGCCACTTGCAAACTATAGCATAAAAAAGAACCACCGGGCTGTAGAGATGGCTTAGTGGCTTAGGAGCTTGCCTGCAAAGTCTAAGGACACGTTTGATGCTCCAGATCCCATGTAAGCCAGAGCATAAGGTGACGCAAGCACACAAGGTCACCCACATGTGCACAAGGTGGTACACGTCTGGGGTTCTGTAGTTTGATTGCAGTGGCTGGTAGCCCTGGTGTGCCAGTTTTCTCACTTGCTCACTCTCTCTCTCTCTCTCTCTCTCTCTCTGTCTCTGTCTCTCATTAAAAAGAAAAAGAACCACATCCATGCCACACATGAGGTCACCATTTCTTAAGGTTAGCCCTAAGCAGTGGCTTATCCCAAGTAGGCCCTTTTGAGAAAGGTAATAGATGTATAGTGCTAATAGATGGCAATGCTGAATGCTAGCTATATCCTAGGCACTGCATTAGATATGTTTTATACTTATTTTCTTCTGTAAATGTCATAGCAATTCTTCAATGAAATCAGTATTGCAAATGTTCATAGATGCATAAACTGAGGTTTAGACAATAAGGGTTGACATTTTAAGGCATTTATTTTGCACCAGTTTCTACTGTGCTATATGATCCAGGTTTAATCCTCACACAACAGTCTGTGATATTCACATACCATGGTCTCAGTTTTATTTACTTGTTTATCTACTTGCTTGCTTAATTTTTGGTGGTGTGGTGCTGAGGCTAGAACTCAGGACTTGCCTGTGCAAGGCAACTGCTTTTGCCACTGAGCTACCACCCCATGCTAATGATCTCCCATTTTAATGGTTAAAAAAAAAAAAAGGCTGGAGAGATGGCTTAGCGGTTAAGACACTTGCCTGAAAAGCCAAAGGACCCAGGTTTGACTCCCCAGGACCCACCCCACATAAGCCAGATGTACAAGGTGGTGCACACCATCTGGAGTTCATTTGCAATGGCTGGAGGCCCTGGCATGCCCATTCTTTCTCTCTACCTGCCTGTTTCTGTGTATCTCTCTCTCTCTCTCTTAAATAAAAATAAAAAATTAAGGGCTGGAGAGATGGCTTAGCGGTTAAGCGCTTGCCTGTGAAGCCTAAGGACCCTGGTTCGAGGCTCAATTCCCTAGGACCCACATTAGCCAGATGCACAAGGGGGCGAACGCGTCCGGAGTTCGTTTGCAGTGGCTGGAGGCCCTGGTGCACCCACTTTCCTCTCTCTCTCTCTCTCTCTGCCTCTTTCTCTCTGTGTCTGTCACTCTCAAATAAATAAATAAAAATTAAAAATTTTTAAAAATAATTTTAAAAATTGAAAAAAGAGAAAGAAAAAACTCTTGACAATCCACAAGGTTATTTGTAGTGCTTGGGTGACACAAGGAAGTGGCATATCTTGGTTAGGATTAGTGAAGATCTACCCACTCCCCCCTTAGCAAAGCCAAGGTTAGGCTTCTCTGAAATGCCAGCCTCATATTCTTGCTGTCAGAAGTTGATCAAGGATGAGAGCCTTCCTGAGGCCTCCTTTGAGGCTCAGAGTCTCCCTCCTGCTCATCCTGGGCCACTGGCTACCAGGAGTATCAGTTCTTTGGGGCCATGCTCTATGATGGCCTGATGCTGATTTTGACCTCAGCCATATCAACCTTTAGCCATATTTTTCTGTCATCTATAACTGCTCCTTCCCTATGCAGTTCCAAAATCTATCCACTTCAAGGTAAATTTGAAACCTATGGGTTGCATTTGAAACCTCAAGTTAATGTTGGTGTTCTAGCTCAGTGCTAGAACTTGTGCCTAGCATATGCCAGTCTCTTGAGTTCAGTCCCCAGCACCAACCACAGAAAAACATAAATAAAAACCCAGTCAAAATGGGTCACAGTTGTTTATGTTTTTAATGAAGGCCATAAAAAGGTCATTGTAGCAAGCAGGACAAGTGTGCAATACAGAGGAGTTATATGTTTAAATTTAAAGGCAAACTGTAAAAACTGGATTGGTAATAATGAACTTTTGCAACACATTGACATTTCCAGAGCTCTTAGGAAAATATTACTGTACCATCTTGCTAATTGCTGGCTTATAAACTGCTAGTGGTTCCCTTTCCTACTTGAAAGCCTCCTTAATCTCGAATTTTTCCATTTGTTTATTTAACAAATATTTCCTGTGAGCTAGGCAGATAGATTCAACTAAGAACAACATAGACAAAGAATGACTTATAATCATAACAAATGCTTCTGAGGAAAGTATGGGGTGTAGCTGCAAGAGTAACAGTGGAGGGAAGAAGAGTTGGGAAGGCAGGGAGTGATTCTGGAGGGAGTGGTAGGTACCCTTAGTGGGAAGGATGAGCAGGAACAGAGGAGCATCGAGGCCCAGAGAAAACAGCCTGGCTTCTTTTGCTCTGAGACAGGAAAGTGCATCCAGGGAGAAAGGAGCCACACGCTGCTGGATGAGGCTTTCTTTTGATTTTTAAGAATTAATGGCTTAAAACATAGATACTTTGGGGAACTGGTAATTCTGCTGACCCACTGTTATTCTCGTGTACATGGATTCAATGACTATATTCCTAGAGGGATGCTATGAGGAGGGGCCGTAGCTAGGGCTGAGGGGGAGGCTGGGGGAGGTGGGGAGGGCTTCAAGGTGACTCGGGCTCCGGGGGCCCTGTCTCGTCAGGCCTGAAGACCATCGTTGGCGCCCTCATTCAGTCAGTGAAGAAGCTGTCGGATGTGATGATCCTGACCGTGTTCTGCTTGAGCGTCTTCGCCCTGATCGGTCTGCAGCTTTTCATGGGGAACCTGCGAAACAAGTGTGTTGTGTGGCCCATAAACTTCAACGAGAGCTATCTTGAAAATGGCACCAGAGGCTTCGACTGGGAAGAGTATATCAACAATAAAAGTAGGTGACCCCTCCCTTGCAAGAGGAAAAGGCTGGCCTTAGTTTACTGGTCAGAAGCCACCACCAGCCCAGAAAAGGGATGGCAGTGCCACCAGAAGTAATCTTGGGAAGCTTCTCCCTTTGGCCAAGGCACACCCCTTTTCTCTTTCTAGCCCTTTAGAGCCAGTTGAAACCTGACAGCTTCTCCACATGTGCCCCTAAAGTTCTGCTTTAAAACTTGTGCTTAGAAGCTTGATAGCAATTCTTTCTCTTAGCCTTTAATCCCAGCACTCAGGAGGCAGAGGTAGGAGGATTGCTGCAAGTTTGAGGTCAGCCTGGGCTAGAGTGAGACCCTACCTCGAAAAACCAAAAAAAAAAAAAAAAAAATTCTTTCTGTTGCCTGGGGTGCCTGAAATACTTAAAATATTTAAACATTTAGCCCAGAATATGCTTAAGGAACCCAAGCTTTCTTGGTACTTAGGACATGTAATTGAATGTATCTAGGAAGTCAGGAACTAGCTAACACACATTCGATCCTGTTACAGCTGAGGCCTTTTAGTAATTTCATTTGAGGAACTTGGAAATTAAGGAAAATTTAGTGCAGTAATATTTCTAATAACAACAATAAATAAGCAAACTATCACCATTAATGTCAGTCTAAGTAACCCTCAGAAAATGTTGCAAAGGAGATCTCAAGGGCACATGCTTTGTGATTTAAAGTAGGGCATGGTAATAACAGTGACCAGTGAGGAATTCTAGAACATCTTGATAAAATTGTAGGGCCAGAGAGATGGTTAGTGGTTAAGGCTGTTGCCTACGAAGCCTAAGAACCCAGGTTTGACTCCCCAGAACCCACATAAGCCAGATACACAAGGTCACACATGTGCACAAGGTCACGTGTGTGCACAAGGTGGTGCATGTATTTGGAGTTCCGTTGCAGTGGCTAGACGCCCTAGCATGCTGATCCCCTCTCTCTCTTTCTCTCTTTCTCACTCTCTCATTAAAAAAAAAAAAGTTACAAGTAGGGCTGGAGAAATGGCTTAGTGTTTAAGGTGTTTGTTTGTGAAGCCATGGTATCCAGGTTCGATTCCCCAGGAACTACATAAGCCAGATGTACAAGGTGGCACATATGTCTGGAGTTCGTTTGCAGTGGTTGGAGGCCCTGGCATGCCCATCTCCCCAAATAAATAAATAAAATTTTTAAAAAGTTACAAGTATAGAAGATTAAAGTTACGTAAAGGGATGAAGAACCCAGATACTTAACTTTAGACCCTTTGATTCAAGTACCACAACCTAACCTGTAGAGCTGAAGTCAGGGGCCTATGAAAAGCCCATTATATGAAGGCCTTTAGGGTAGCACATTTAGTTTGTAAATGTATATAGGAAAATCATTAATGCGAAGGAATTCTCATCAGTTTTCATTGCTGTTGGGATTTATATGAGTTAAAATCAATAGCTGCTTCTGCTGGGGCGAGTTAGGAACAGTGTAACCTTATTCTCTCATTCAGTGAGATCTGCCTATTCATTGCCTACCTCTTTGAACTTTTTTCTAGCAAATTTTTACACAGTTCCTGGCATGCTGGAACCTTTGCTCTGTGGGAACAGTTCTGATGCTGGGTAAGTAGCTCACCTAATTTTATTCTCCTTCCTTAAAATAATGTGCCTATTATTAGTTGGATCAAAATGGGCAATGTTTTCTCTTTTCTTTGTGCTCACACAATGGACCCTACAACTGGATCTGACCTATTGGTTGACTCAGATTTTCTTTCTATTTCATACCTGTCCAACCAAAGTTGACATTTCACTAGTAGGTGAATGTAGTCTCAAGTTTAAATCAAAGCTACAAAAGGATAAGAAGACAATCTGTAACACTAAATAGCTTACCCATCTCTTGTAGACTCTCATCCTGTCTTAACACAGTTAATATGTTTTGGTGAGAGGTTAGCATCCAAGCACAACCCAAAATGTACTAGACCTGACATCACAGGGCAGGGAGGGATAGCAACCTAATACCTAAGCCCTGAGTCTGCTCTATCTGGCTCTAAGACCATTACCAAGACATTTTACCTATCTCAGTCGCGAATCCCTGACAGAGATTTGACAAGCTGTGTTCTCTCTTCTTCACAGGGGTGCTGTAAGGAGCCAGTTAGATATCATACATGAAAGCACTTGTAAGCACAGAGCCATTCAGATGTCGGGTAGTGGTGTCATTGCGCAGAGTATACTGGTCCCCTAGGAACTGGTGTTTTAAATGACCGTGACAACTAGAGATCCTAGAATTGACATTGAAAGAAAAATCAAATGAGTCCAAAAGCATAAGAAATTATATAACTAAGGTCACTGAAAGCCCTACTATGGCTTAGGTTATCATAGCAAGTGTTACGAGAACAGAGATGGGGACAGCTGGGGAGACGGCCCAGTGCGTAAAGCACCCGCTGGGCAAGTTTGCGGAGCTGAACTTGGACCCCAGCACCACTTGGAGCTGGAAGCAGTAGTGTGCGTCTGTAATGGCAGTGCTCTTATGGCAGGATGAAAGCTGTAGACAGGACAGGCCAGCCAGCCGGCTGCGCAGGAGCAACAAGAGGCTCTCAGAAAAGGTGGAGAGTGGGCGCTCACACCTGAGGTTGTCCTCTGACCTCCACATGCGCAATGTGGCATGTGCAGCCCTGCGCTCATACTCACCCTGAGAACAGACAGCTAGGAAGAACTTGAAGTATTTGTCCTTCCACTATCAACTCAATTAATTGTATCTTGACATGAATCTAAGACAGTGGTCCTCACACTTTGGCATAGATAAAAAACCTCCTGGCATGTCTTTTTAAACATAGGTCTATAGACTTCCCTGTGCAGAGTTTTCAGTGCCTAAATTTTGAGTAGGACTTAGGACTCTGCATTTTTTTAAATTTATTTTGAGAGAGAGAGAGAGAATGGATGTGCTAGGGCCTTCGGCTGCTGTAAGCAAGCTCCAGATGCATGTGTTCCCTTGTGCACATGTGCGACATTGCATGCTTGTGTCACTGTGCATATGGCTTGTGTGGGACCTAGAAATTTAAGTTTCTGCCTATTTTTCTTCAACTTTGTTGGCCTGGCTCTAAGGATGGCTTCTTCTGTCTCTAAGGTCGTGGAATTGGTGGATTTATATTGTTTATCATCTCCAAGGTCATGATGGGGTAAAATTATGTTGAGAAGTCCTGACATCCTTGCAGAGAGAGTGTGTGTGTGTGTGTGTGTGTGTGTGTGTGTGTGTAGCTGGGAGTCAAATCCAGGCACTTACATACAGTAAACAAGAAAGAGCTCTTTCACTGAACTATATCCTCAACCCAATGAGTTTCCCTTTCTGTCTTTAGGCAATGCCCAGAGGGATACCAGTGTATGAAAGCAGGAAGGAATCCCAATTATGGTTACACAAGCTTTGACACTTTCAGCTGGGCCTTCCTAGCATTATTTCGCCTTATGACCCAGGACTATTGGGAAAACTTGTATCAGTTGGTAAGCAATACCTCTTTTTCTTTGGTGATTCTATCAGCGTGAGGATATTGGGTTGGGACTATGTATATGAGAGATCTTTAGTTGAGACATTAAGCACAATCAAAGGAGGGCATTTCCCTTAGTCAGCAAGCTTACAGTGTAAGAGAATTTGTCTAGTTCTCATTTCTGTTTCTTGAAGCATAGTCATAGAAAACTGTAGACACTTACAGCCTTGACAGCCTCAACTTGGCCTAGGAATATGCTGGGCTGTACCCTTCTTTCTCTTGTTTCATCATCTGCAGCATACCTGCCTTTTGAGTTTTGGATGTAGGCATCTGTTTAAGAAATATTAAGCACCTATTTATACAAGACACTATGCTAGATATTGTGAAGTTGGGATTTCTACCCATAAGGACCTTGGAGTCAAAATATATCAACATTTTAAAAACAGTATTTATTTATTTATTTATTTTGGGTGTATATATGTGTGTACACATATGCATGCACACCTGGGCTTCTTGTCACTGCAAACAAAAGCCAAAAGTTGGGGACTGGAGAGATGACTGAGCGGTTAAGGCACTTGCCTGCAAAGCCAAAGGACTCCAGTTTGATTCCTCAGGACCCACGTAAGCCAGATGCACAAGGAGGCACATGCATCTGGAGTTCGTTTGCAATGGCCCTGGCATGCCCATTCTCTCTCTCTCTCCCTCTCTCCCTCTCTCTCTCTCTCTCTCTCTCTCTCAAATAAATAAATAAATAAATAAATAACTTTTTTTAAAAAACCGAAAGCTTACATCACTTTTTGTGTGTCCAGATTACATGGATGAATTTGGAATTGTACCTGGCTGGGTGGGCAAGCTTTGCAAGCAAGTGCCTGTCACCACTGAGCCATCTTCCCAGCCCCAATATTTTTGAGGAATTATACATTTGAACTTATTCAAGCAGGTTATATTAGTAAAAATAAGGTCAGGAACCTTCATATTGTGCTACATTGATGACTAGTTATGTCTTGTAATTTTATAGGTTATAATGGGTAAGTTAGTTTTTTGGTTTCTTTTTCTTTTTTTTTTTTTTTTTCGAAGTAGGCTCTTGCTATAGCTCAGGCTGACCTGGAATTCACTATGTAGTCTCAGGGTAGCTTCAAACTCATGGCAATCCTCCTCCCACTGTCTCCTGAGTGCTGGGACTAAAGGTGTGCACCACCACACCTGGTACAATGGATAAGTTAGTATAGATGACTGCTAAACAGAAATTTCATTCCATGGTAATCCATTGTTTTTTCTTGGACTCTGGTATTTGATGATGCCAGTTAGTTAGAGAATAAAAAACATGACCCTCCCTTGCTTGAAGAACCCCCTTAAGGGAAGCTTCTAGTTCAAATCTCTAAGCTAGTTTTACCTATTAGACAGCTTAGGGTTCTTTTAGGTTTTAGTCTGTTTCCATAGAAATAAAGATGAGTGTGGCCTGATGGTGCATGCCTATAATCCTAGCACTTAGGAGGCAGAAACAGGCAAACCACTGCAAGTTTGAGGCCAGCTTGACCTATGTAGCAAGGTCCAGATCAGCCAGGGCTACACAGTTAGCTCCTGTCTCAAAAAAAAATTTTTTTTAATTAGAGATAAAAAATCAAATACTTTTCTGTGAAAAGAGTATGTAGTAGGCTTTTTTTTTTTTTTTCTCCACATTGAGTGTGAGAATTAACCATTAGGAAGGTCACTTAGCCTGGGGATATTCAGTGTTACACAGTGAGAACTAGCACACAAAATGGCACTATCCACATTGCAGGTGGCGCTCCTGCCAAAGAGAGTCCACGCGTGTTTTCATCCCACTTCCCCCTTTATCTTTTCAGACCTTACGAGCAGCTGGGAAAACATACATGATCTTCTTTGTCTTGGTCATCTTTGTGGGCTCTTTCTACCTGGTGAACTTGATCTTGGCTGTGGTAGCCATGGCTTATGAAGAGCAGAACCAGGCAACACTGGAAGAGGCAGAGCAAAAAGAAGCTGAGTTCAAAGCAATGCTGGAGCAACTTAAGAAGCAACAGGAAGAGGCCCAGGTTGGTGGTTAATCCTTTGCAACAAGCCTTCCTTCAGGTCCTAGGGGCTAAGGCTCCAGCACATTGCTGTGGACTGTCGCAGCTCATCCGTGCTCGGTTTCTATGCTGATTGGGAAGACAAGGGGAGCAGACTAGTTTTCATAGTGCTTCTTACAAGCGTAGCTTTTTTTTTTTTTTACTTATTCATTTGTTTATTTTAGTGTTGGGGATCAAACAAGGGCTTTGTGCATCCTAAGCAGGTACTCTGTTACTCAGCTTCTCCAACCCAAAGCAGCCATCTTTTTTGTTGTTGTTAAGAAAAAGATTAGAAAATCATTTTCAGAGATCCATGAAGGATATTCTTTATGGCTATAGAACATTATTTCTAGTTAAAAAGAAGAGAGAGGGCTGGAGAGGTGGCTTAGCAGTTAAGCACTTGCCTGTGAAGCCTAAGGACCCTGGTTCGAGGCTCCATTCCCCAGGACCCACGTTAGCCAGATGCACAAGGGGGCGCACGCGTCTGGAGTTCGTTTGTAGTGGCTGGAGGCCCTGGCATGCCCATTCTCTCTCTCTCTCTCTCTCCCTCTCTCCTGCCCCGTCTCTAATAAATAAATTAAATAAATGAATTTTTTTAAAAAGAAGACAGAGGAAAAATCTTAAAACAAAATTTGCAAACAGACATGTTTACTTGTTAACTTCCTATTCTTTCTCCAAATCCACCTAGAAAGTAGAGGCAGCCAGGCCTAGCTGCAGCCTCCTCCACCAGGCTGGCCCTTTCCCCTTCTGTCTGTGGAAGAGAAAACGCTCTGTGCCCACAGGCTGACTTGGGTTGCCCTAGATGACGCTTCTGACCGGCTCTGTTGCTGTGGCTTTTCTAGGCTGCTGCAATGGCCACTTCGGCAGGCACTGTTTCAGAAGACGCCATTGAAGAAGAAGGTGAAGACGGGGTCGGTTCTCCACGGAGCTCATCTGAACTTTCTAAACTCAGTTCAAAGAGCGCCAAGGAAAGACGCAATAGGAGAAGGAAGAGGAAGCAAAAGGAGCTGTCTGAAGGGGAGGAGAAGGGAGACCCTGAGAAGGTGTTCAAATCAGAATCAGAAGAGGGCGTGAGAAGGAAGGGCTTCCGGCTACCGGACAACAGAATAGGGAGGAAATTTTCCATCATGAATCAGGTAAACTCTTTGTATTGGATCAAATACACGCTTCTAGTTCTAACACATCAGAACTTTTCTGTCTTAGTGGCTAAGCATCAGGCGTCTCTGTTTAAGAATTACATATAACTGTAGGTAATAATAGAAGCTTGTAAAACTCTTTAGGACAACTTATTTGAGCATGGCAATTTCTAGTAATTAATTATTGTAGCTGTAGAGTACATACTGGTAAACTAGCCTGTAATATATCAAACACCTTTAATTTTAGCCAACTTTGATAAATGAGGAAACTAGGAGAAAGGGGAGAAAACTGGCATTTCATTATAAATAACAGCACATGATATATCTTTGGATTGTTTGTTTTCAAGGTACAGTCTTACTCTAGCTCAGGCTGACCTGGCACTCACCTGTAGTCCTAGGCTGGTCTCCAACTCACAACTATCCTCCTCCTTCTGCCTCCCGAGTGCTGGGATTAAAGGTGTGTGCCACCATGTTGGCATATCTTTGAATTTTAAAGAACATGACAGAAAATAATTTGGGAGCCTTTTAATTCTCCATTTTAAGGAAATGCTGGAAATTTTGTAGGCATAAAATAGGTTACTGGAAATGGAAGTGTGTCCAATGTCTTGTTTTCTCCCAGAGATGATTCATTTGATATCTCTCACCTCCTACTTCAGTCTGTGGCCAGTCCTATTACAAAGCAGAGTCCTTCCTGTCCATCTCGTTACTGTTCCTATTAGTTTTGTCTTAGTTCAGAGAGATTTTTTTTAATTACTTTTATTTATTTATTTATTTATTTATTTGACAGAGGAAGAGGAAGAGAGAGAGAGAATGGGTGCATGCCGGGCCTCCAGCCACTGCGAAAGAATTCCAGACGCATGCACCACCATGTGCATCTGGTTTACGTGGGTCCAGGGATTTGAATCTGGGTCCTTAGACCTTACAAGCTAGCTCCTGAACCACTAAACCATCTGTCCAGCCCCAAGATTTTTTTTTTTGTATTGCACTTGCACATTATAGTTTTCCCTAAGTTTTCTCCCTCTCCTCTTTGTTTTATGCTACCAGATCACTTCCAGAAATGTAACTGCTGTTATGCATGTATGCATTCATGAAATATCTACTAAGTGTCAGGGATGGTACTAGATCTTAGAGATCAGGAAGTGGCTAAACATCAACCCTGCCCCGGGGGCCTTACAGTGCTATGAGACAGTCAGATATGTTAAAGGAATTAGCTGGGTGTGGTGCCGTACACCTTTAATCCTAGCACTGGGGATGCAGAGATAGGAGGATCACTGTTACTTTGAGGCCACCCTGAGACTACATAGTGAATTCCAGGTCAGTTTGGGCTAGAAAGCAAGTCCCTACCTCAGAAAACCAAAATAAGAAATATATACCTATTATATTATTCCATAATTGAAAAATTTCTCCAGGCCCCTAAATATTTTTATTTATTATTTGGACAACTTTATATATATGTATGTATGTGTGTGTGTGTGTGTGTGTGTGTGTGTATATATGTATGTAATATATTTTGACTGCATTCACTCCATTCTTCTCTTGTCTCCCTTTCACTTTCTTCTTTGCAACTAATTCCCCTTCCTACTTTCATAGTTTTGGTGTGTGTGGCCCACTCAGTTTAATTAGGGTTGCTGCATAAGCATGGGTGTAGGGGCAGGGGAGTGACTTATTTACCTGAGCATGGGTAATTTACTATTGAAGAAAATGTCTCCCCTGCCCAGCAACCGCTACGTGCCAATAGCACCTCAGGGAGGGGTGAGACCTCATGACCCTCTCCCCTATACATGATGGAATGTTGGTGGCTCACCAAATAGCTGCTGTGAGTTAACAGCCACGTCAGGTCTGAAAGACCGCACTCCTCCTCATCCCCGGCACCGCTATTCTTTCTGTCCTCTTCTACCCGAGCCTCGGAGGGCTGTGATGGAGATGTCCTATTTAGGGCTGAGCACTTGACAGTCACTCACTCTCAGCACATTTGCAGTTATAGTCTGCAGTAACTACTACCCAGTGCCAAAAGAAGCCTCTCGCTGAGCTTGAGAGCAACACTAATCTGTGACTATTTAGAAGGCAGTTTTTCAGACAGTACATGTTCATTTAGCAAAACAACAGTAGTGGCTCCGCTGCCAACCAGTGCCTATGACCTCCCTAGCCCCGAGCTTTTGCTGTAGACATTTGGGTTCGAGTCAGCAAGAAAGCCAAACGCCACTCAAAGAGGATCGGAGAACTCAAGAACTTACCATTATGCCAGCAGGCTGAAGAGAAGCTCATGCTTCCAGATTTCCCCAGCACCTGCGCCTGGGCTGCCTATGCTTTGTAGACAGTTTTTAGGGGCACATATGGAAACCAGCAACAAGCAAGCTTGTGAGAGTGGGGAGGGAGCTGTGTGACTTTAGATGACGTACTGTATGCAGGACACAACTGAGTGTAGAGGACGCCCCAGAGTCGCCGTCTTCAGCGCACTGGCGTAGTAGCAGAGTGGTACGTGCCTCCTTCGCTTCCTCTCTTACCGCCCTGCAGCGGGTCCCGCAGCTCAGGCCGGGCAGCAGAGAAGCAGGTGCAGCAGCAGCAGCCTCTGTGCCACCTTTAGCTCACAGCACCAGAAAATCAGGAAGGGACCAGAGTCCCGTCTCTAACTCAAAAATGTACACTTAATTTTTCCTTTTCAAAAACAATTTTTTTTCATTTTCCATCACACTTTGACTATATTTACAGTAGCAAGCACGAGTTCTTTCCTGTGGAGCAGGCCCCAAATCTAATCATAAACAGTTGGTTGTCCTCGTAACAGCCGTGCCACTGATGCATCCGTGGGCACATCTGGTCCATAGTACACAGGGCCCATAGCTTGGTAAGGCTGTTAATGACTTCTCTGCCAGTAGCCTGGATAACACCTTCTGACACTAATAAAAACTAACCAACAGAAATAATTAAAAATTCTGTCAAAAGCAATGGGAAGTTGAATCTGGTTTAAAGAAAATATTGACAGTCCTGAGTAGTTATTAAGAAGAATGAGAGAGAATTCCCCTAATCAGATTCATTCTGTTTTCTAATAAAGTCACAATTCTTTAGCATGGTGTTTATAGTATCCTCTTCCCTGGTGTGGATAGTTCCTGAGCCCCATTTCCTCACCAGATGCTTCTCATATGTGACTTTGGGCATTGCCCTCGAACACCCTCTATAAGATGAACTGTTCACATCTTAGTTGTTCTTCATGTCATATCTTTAGCCCAAGAACCCTTTCCTGACCCACCCATTTCCCAAGTGGAAAGTTTCATTCCATCTCTTTCTCATGGTTTTTTGTTTGTTTGTTTGGTCGTTTGTTTGTTTGTTGGTTGGTTGGTTGGTTTTTCAAGGTAGGGTCTCACTCTGGCTCTGGCTGACCTGTAATTAACTCTGTATTCCTCATGGTTTTTTTAAAAAATATTTTACTTATTTATTTGCAAATAGAGAGGTACAGACACAGAGAGAGAATGGGCATGCCAGGACCTTTAGCCACTGCAAATGAACTTTGTGCATCTAGCTTTATGTGGGTACTTACTGGGGAACCAAACTTTGATCATTAGGCTTTGCAGACAAGTGCCTTAATCACTGAGAAATCTCTCCAGCCTTACCTCATGTTTTATTTGTGCATCTTTTTTTTATTTTTCCAACATATATACTCTGTGCTTGTTTATTAATTTTCCTATTCTCTCCTTGTTTAACGTCCTAAGGTCTGCTTTTATATACATGGCTATCGTTCAGATATTGCTGACCAAAAGAATGCAAGATTTTTAGAAATTTAACTCCCTCTAAGACTTGCTTATGGCCTGCAGTCACCTTCACATCACCTTTCTCCTAGTGCTGCCGCTTTTAAAAAATGTGATTGCAGCTTTATTGAAACCCTATCCCTGTCTTGAGAACCATCACTGAGCTCATTAATGAATACCTCAGTGCTGGTAATGCTTGGCTATTGAATAGTCTCTGATTAATCTATAGGCTTCAGTACAGAGTCACATTGATTGCTCCCTAGCTCAAAAAATAAAACTAGGCTTCTGAGATGTCCTGCTTTGCATGAAAATGTTCACTCTAATTTTTCCATTTGAAAAAAAAAAAATGTCAGTTCCTAGAGGCCATGGCTGACTGCCAAGACTGGCTTAGATGTCCTACATGGTAGTAATGTTCTTTGTCCCAGGACTCTAGAAGAATCACTGGAGGAGTTGAGGCCTAGATAGATTAGCTAACTTATCTAAGTTATATCTCTAATCACGAAATTCCAACCCAGGTCCATCTACTCCAGAACTTGTGCACCCAGCTACCTCTGCCTGCGTACTTGTATGCATACGTGGCCATCTCTTCTGTTGGCTTAAGAATGAAGGCAGCTTCAGTTTTCCCACAGCACAGCTTCCTGTATGTCCTTACCTCCCTACATCTCCTAACCATCCGTCTCCTACTCATTTCACTCTGCCTATTTCAGGGCTCACAACAGTTTTTATGAGTACCTTATGTTGACTCTGTTTGTTTATTTATTTATTTTATATAGGTTTTTTGTTTTGTTTTGTTTTTCAAGGTAGGGTCTCACTCTAGCCCAGGCTGACCTGGAATTCACTATGGAGTCTCAGGTTGGCCTCGCACTCATGGCAATCCTCCTACCTCTGCCTCCCGAGTGCTGGGATGAAAGGAGTGTACCATCATACCCGTCCTTACTGTATATAGAATTTTATTCTATTGCAGCAGTTCTCAAATCTTTATGGTCTTAGAGCACCTTTATATCCTTAAAGATTATTGAGAACCCCAAAGAGCTTTTTTAAAGTGAACCTTATTATGAGAAATCTTAAAAATATTTATTTTCAAATAGTAAAGGAACCCATCATATGATAAACACAAATTATTTTTTCAGTTTTTTGGTTTTTTGAGAGCAAGAAAGAGAGAATTGATATGCCAGGATCTCTAGCTACTGCAGTTGAACTCCAGACACATGCACCACCTTGTGCACATGCTTGACCTTGTGCATCTGGCTTACATGGGTTCTGGGGAGTCGAGCCTGGGTCCTTAGGCTTTGCGGGCAAGGGCCTTAACCACTAAGCCATCTGTCCAGCCCTAAATTATGTTTTTAATAAAAGTAACTTTTCCAATATGAAAACCGGCAGTAGAAAACATGGTATTATTTACATTTCTGGCCACTCTCTTGAACCCATGCTTCAGTAGCAAAAAGCTAGAACATCAGACCTGCTGCTGGATGCATTTAATGTATTGCAATAATATATTTTTTGGTTGAAAGTATTTAAAGAAATTGTGGTTTCATACAGATACAGAGCTGGAACATGGAGGAATGTTTTATAGCCATTCTACATCATTTTAGATGTTTTTCCTTGATGCTGTTCCAAAATTAAGCCATGGCAACTTTTTAAGTAGTTAGCTAGAATGTTGAATCTGAAACTGTGTTATTATTTCCACACACTGTTACACTAAAACCCTTCACCTATGATCTTTAACCCTTGAACATGCATTGATCATTTGGGAAATTGTAGTTCACCAGTTACATCAATCTTCCAAATGCTGACATAAAATATTTAACGAACTTACCTTGTCATTATTACCATCACTCTCAAAAGAAAAGTCTTTGAACATTTTTTTGTTGTTTCTTTGAGGTAGCATCTCACTGTAGCCCAGGCTGTCTTGGAACTCACTCTTTAGTCCCAGGCTGACCTCGAACTCAGTGATCCTACCTCTGCCTCCTAAGTGCTGAGATAAAAGGCATGCACCACTATGCCTAGTGAAAAGCCTTTAAATATTTTGGAACTGTCAGGCCCATAGTATCCCCTGGATCCTTGTGAGAAAACAAAAAGGGTTAAAGCAAACCTCATTACAGTATTATCTAGAAATTGTTTTGAACTTGCTGGGGCAGGCTAAAAGAATCTCAAAGACCACATTTTAAGAAGCTTTGATTTATTGAAAGAAAACAATAAAGAAAAAAATGAAATAGCACATTTAAAATCAAACATCCATGACCGAAGAGACAGCTCAGCAGGTAAGAGTGCTTCCTGTGCAAGCATGATGGCCTGAGAGCTCTGAGTTCAAATCCCCAGAACCTGTGTAAATAACTGGACGTGACCATTTGTGTTTGTAACCCAGTCTCTGGGGAGCAGAGACTGAGAATCACGTGAAAAACCACAAGCTCCAGAATCAGTGTAGAGACTCTATTTCAAGAAAAGAACCGAGAGGATGAGCAATGAAGAGGGACACTCACACCCTGTATTGCTCCTGCAGGCATGTGCATACATCATACACACACGCCACATAATACCTACTACATACAAACACATGCAAAAACAATCCTGCACTTAACCACATTTCCAGAATCTCAACCTGGGGATGTCCCCAAACCCCATGGATCATATTTGGTGGGATGTGAGGTCCATTCCCTCAAATCCAGAACACGCAGAGCTATCTTCCCAAGAAGCACATAGACACAAGGTCACATTTCTAAGTAGCTGTGATGTGACTATCAGGAAAGGGCCAAAAGCACCTCTGGTCTGTAGCAAAGATTTTGAAAACAAGTGAGACCTCCTCACCTCATAACCTAAGCAGGTCCAGGGAATGATTGCAGCATGATCACTGAGACACAATAGGCATTTTATTTTAAAAACATTAAATTGTGTTGCCAACTAAATCAAACTTCTCTCCTTACTTAGGTAGAGATTAATGTACCAGGAAGTGTCAGCAAAACCATGGGTGTAGTCGAGGGGCACTTGCAGCGAGAAGCAAAGCAGTGACCCGCTGCCTGTGTGCATAGCTGGTTTGCAGTGCAGAATCTAAATACACGTTAGTGAAGTGAAACATATTTACTCTGTGCAAAGCTGTCCAAGCGATAAAAAGATGATCTGGCACTGTGCCTCAAAGGAGCTCAGAGATGGCTACAGAGGAAGAATAAAACAAGTCTTAGGGAGAAAAGAAAAAAAACCTGTTGTGAAGGTAAAGCCTAAATACCCTGCAGAAAAGCTCAGTGCTATGGGAGAAGTAAAAGTTAATAGAGGAAGAAGCAGGCAGGCTCGGGCCATGGGGAGTGAGAAAATTTCCACAGCCGAGGGAGCAGTGTGCCCTGGCAATAAAGAAAGGGGCTTTCAGAAGGCAGGGTATCTGCATGGTAGGGCATATGAGGGGAAACAGTGAAAGCTAGAATGGAATGAAGAGGTTGGTGTGGATGCTGGACGAGGCTTGAATGCCTGTCTTGGGTCGTTGAGTGAAAGGGTTAAGGGTGACTGTAGGATAGATCCAAGATGTCCCTGTGTTGCCTTGCTCACCTGTGCCTCCAGTGAAGCCCTCAGGGAGATTTTCCTGCCCAGCATAGCTTGTTACCATTTAGGCTTATGCTTACCCTCCCCAATATTCGCTTTGCATATGAAAATCAACCAACCCAAAGCTCATGCTCCCAACTACCTCCTTTGTCCAACTCATACTAGCATCCCCTGCCCCAAACTATCCCAGGGTCAGGTACCAAACCTTTTGTCTCAGATATACCCCAAATTACCCAAACTGTCTGCAGTGGACAGCCTCACATTACAGGGATGAATCTCCAGACCAGACCCAGTTTATGGGGGGAAGAGACGTATTGAAGCTTACAGATGCAGGGGAAGTTCCACAGTGGCAGAAGCAGCTGGCCCCTTTCACAGGTCCAGGCAGAGGGAAAAGCCACCCCAGGAACCGGGGCGCTGCTCCAGCACTTGGTGTATCTTTAGCTGGGGTTCAAATCCGCCCCAAACACACCTTAGGACTGGGCCCTAGGGTCCAGTCTGCCCACACTGACACCTCCTCCAGCCAGGCAACTGGATATCTAAGTTACAAGCTTTAATAAACTCCTGAGTGTATTGGAGGACATCCATTCAAGCCACCATGATGTCCAATCCTGAATGTGCTCAACCCTGCCCTGCCCTGGGTCAGCACTGACACGCTCTGACCGTCCTTTCCCTCATCCTGCCACCTCGTGGGCTCCTCTATGGTGGAGATCATTTGTCTTGGGAATCCAGTCATAAGCACTTCTTTCAAAGGAGGAGTTCCCTCATCATTTTCTCCTCTCTCTCTCTCCCTCCCCCACCTCTTTTGAGACAGAGTCTTGCTATGTAGCCTCCTAAGTCTGGTCTCAAACTTGTGATCCTCCTGCCTCAACCTCCTGAATGCTAGGATGACAGCGTGCCCAGCTTTTGTCTTCCTATCTTAAGACCCCGTCTTCAGCCGGCTGTAATCTTCAGAGCTACTTCTCCCAAACCGTCTGTGGTGAAGGACTCGTTCCTATTTTTTTCTTTGATTGTTCATGCACTGATACTGTTGTAAAATATAACAATGAATTTCTACAAAAATTATCACATTCTTAGATGTTATGACAATGTTAATTACTATAAAAATTTCCAAGTGTTTCTCTTAGTTTCTTTGCTTGTCTCATTGAAAACCAGTAACAGTTTTGTACTAGCCCTGATCTGTGAATCACACTTGGAGAAGAGCTAGTTCAGGGAAATGAATCAGTAATTAAATGAGGATGCAAAGGCTTATGTGTAAGAAGAGGACTAGTAAGCTAAAAAGGCCCTGATACCTTTTTAAAAATATTGTTATTTATTTATTTTGCAAGCAGAGGGGTGGGAGAGAATGGGCACACCAGGGCCTCTAGCCACTGCAAACGAACTCCAGGTGTATGTGCCACGTTGTGCATGTGCCTTTATGTGGATACTGGGGAACTGAACCTGGGTCATTAACTTTGCAGGCAAGGACCCTAACCATTGAACTGTCTCTCCAGCCCCCTCTTTTTTAAAAAAGTTTTCTTTATTATTATTTATTTGCTAGGAGAGAAAGAATAAGAATATGAGTGCACTCGAAGGCCTCTTGCCACTGTAAACAAACTCCAGATGCATGTGCCACTTTGTGCATCTGGCTTTACGTGGCTACTGGGGAATTGAACCTGGGCCATCAGGTTTTGCAAGCAAGTGCCTTTAACGGCTGAGCCATCTCTCCAGCCCAGCTCTGATCCCTTTACTAATCAACAACATGGAAGAAGGAAGCATAAGTGTTGTTCATGTGTGTGTCCTAATCACACACCATGCCCGCTTTTCTTCACAAACAAAACCCAGCCAACATCCTGTGATTTAACCAGTGTGTTACCTCCTTTCAATGCAATAGAGCAAAATAAATTAGGGTGGTCAGAAGATGTTGCTTCCCTGTCACTTTTTCTCAAGAGGTTTATTTACAGCCACATGGCTGTAAATAACAGTAAATAACTTTTTTTTAATTTTTAAAAACTTTTTTTGTTCATTTTTATTTATTTGAGAGTGAGAGAGAGAGAGAGAAAGGCCGATAGAGAGAGAGAGAGAGAATGGGCGCACCAGGGCCTCCAGCCACTGCAAATGAATCCCAGACGTGTGCGCCCCCTTGTGCATCTGGCTAACATGGGTCCTGGGGAATCGAGCCTGGAACCGGGGTCCTTAGGCTTCATAGGCAAGCGCTTAGCCACTAAGCCGTCTCTCCAGCCCATAACAGTAAATAACTTTTAACAGTGACATATCTCCATGTAAAAAGAAATGATCTGATTGGTGATTTTTCTTTTTTTTTCTTTTCTTTTTTTTTTATAGTTTTTGTTTATTTTTATTTACTTATTTGAGAGTGACAGACACAGAGAGAAAGAGGCAGAGAGAGAGAATGGGCACGCCAGGGCTTCCAACCACTGCAAACGAACTCCAGACACGTGCGCCCCCTTGTGCATCTGCTAATGTGGGTCCTGGGGAATCAAGCCTTGAACCAGGGTCCTTAGGCTTCACAGGCAAGCGCTTAACCGCTGAGCCATCTCTCCAGCCCATCTTTTTTTTCTTTTTTATTTTTTGAGATAGAGTCTCACTGTAGTGAGTACATTGATTACAAATGCTTTAAAAAAAAAAAAAAACTTTTTTTTTTTTTTTTTGGTTTTTCGACATAGGGTCTCACTCTAGTTCAGGCTGACCTGGACTTCACTATGGACTCTCAGACTGGCCTGGAACTCACAGCACTTCCTACCTCTGCCTCCAGAGTGCAGGGATTAAAGGCGTGCGCCACCACGCTCTGCATCGTTTTTCTGTTTTGCTTTTGTGGTGCTGAGGATGGATGTCAGTGCCTTTGCTGGTTGAGCAAGCACTCTGTCACTGAGCTACAGTCCCTTCCCTGATTGTGATTTTCTTGATGTAGACCCCAGTGATAAAGTTCATTTATGTTTCAGAACTCTGTGAGTTGCTCAAAGCCAAGGTAGGAAAAGCCTCACAGCAAGTGGAAGGCTCAGGGGAGACAGTGACGTGCAAGGGAACTAGGGTTCTGTAGTAGTCAGCTTTTGTCGCTGGGATGAACTTCTAAACCAGGCACAGTTTATGGGAGGAACAAGATTTACTGAAGCTTGCAGATCCGGGGGAAGTTCCACAATGACAGAAGCTGGCCCGTTTCACAGGTCCGCGCAGAGAGATACCACCAGCAGCACCGTAAGCGAGCACACTCCAGGAACTGGCAGAGCTCAAGCTCTCTGCAGACCTTTAGGCTGGAAGTCAGACTGGCCTCCAGCAACACCTTAGGGGTGGACCCTAGGATCTGCCCACAAGTGACACCTCCTCCAGTCAGGCGGCTTACAAGCTTTAATAAACTCATGAATCTATTGGGGGACAGCCATTCATATGACCATAGGTTCTTTAAGGAAAATATGCCAGTTTACATACAAGGGCTTTGAACAGTCCAGAAAAGTACAGGAACTGGAGGCACTTTTAGTGTGGAACTGGAGGTAGAATCCTAGACAACTCACAGACAGGCACAAGAGTGTACCGAAGAGGAAGCCAACAGCCCTTCTGGGCTTATCTTCACAGTATTATCAAAAAATGTTTCTCAGCCGGGTGTGGTGGCGCGTGCCCTTAGTCCCAGCACTCGGGAAGCAGAGGTAGGAGGATTGCCATGAGTTTGAGGCCACCCTGAGACTACATAGTGAATTCCAGGTCAGTCTGGGCTAGAGTGAGACCCTACCTCAGAAAATAAGTAAGTAAATAAATAAATAAAGGTTTCCTTAGCATTTGTAATCAATGCACTCACTATAGTGACACAGTACCAGCCCACAAGAAATTATCAGTGTTATCACTTTAGAAGAAAAATAAGGCCTGAACTCTAAAGCAAAAATCTGTTACAGTTTAAAATTGTGAAAGTTTTCTCAGGGTTCTCATTTGCCAAAACTAAGTATCTCAGTGTAGCAAGGATTGTCTAATGTCAGCAAACTAAGTTTTTTCTTCATATAGTGGTGGCTCTCAAACGGGGCTTATACTCCACCACCCTCTTTCTTGGGACACTTTTGAAGTCTTCCAGTCACAATTTATAGGAACCCAGTCCCAACCTTTAACTTAGATGGAACTGTGGCTGAGGTCAGCCATGAGGTCCAAATACCACTATTTCTCATTTCCTACTTCCCTTTTCAGAAGTCCTTTCGTATCATCTTAAGTGGCTAATTTTCTTAAAGTACAAAAAATATTTAGGGTGGTAAGTGGAAGGACAATTGAAATTATGAGTGTTCACAATGTTTTCCTTAATCCAAGGACTGTAACTATTGTAAGGCTTTCTGAATTTATCTCTCTTACCTATTTCTGTTAAGAGTAAAACAGTTAATATCAAGGGTGTTGGGATGTTGTAAGCTTGGGGGCAGGATGATTGTGATAGGAACACATATTGAAAATGAAAAGTGAGGTCATGCTTTTTCAAATAAAAACAAGTCTAATTTGACTCCTTGCTTTAAGAGTGAGGACTGAAGCCAGGTGTGGTGGCACTTGAGAGACAGGTAAGAGGGTCATAGTGAGTTTAAGTCCAGCCTGGGCTACAGAGTTGCTTCCAGGTCAGCTTCGGCTAAAGTGAGACCCTGCCTTAGAAAGAGAAAGAAAAGGAAAGGAAAGGGAAGGAAAGAAAAGAAAGGAGGGAGGGAGGGAAGGAAAGAGAGAGAGGGAGAAAGAAGGAGAGAGGGAAGGAAGGAAAGATAAAGAGGAAAAATGGGGAGGAGGGAAAGGAGGAAAAGAAAAAGGGAAGGAAAGAAGAAAGGAAGGTAAGGACAGTGAGAACTGACTTTGTAAATTATATCATCTAGTGGATTCGCATAAGTTAAATGAGCTAAAAAATATGGCTTTAAGGTTTTCATAAAATAAAACCCATGTGAAAAATCAGTATACTAAAATGTTGACAGTGATAAAAAGATGTGAACGTAGTTTTGATAGTGCCATCCTTTTCTGTTGGGTTGCATAAAGCTGCCTTTAGATGAAAGAGTAACTCTTATAAGAGAACCTATAACATTATTAGTAAATAATCAATCCTTTTTAGAATCTTGAGAAACCAGCAAAGAGAATGCTTCAGCAGTGTAACAAATCCTTTGATAAGTTGGGTTTTCAGTCCTTTGCTTTCGACAAACTTAGAAGAGGAGTTGTCAACTGACTGATTATTATAATAAATTTAGCTAGTAGTTTGCCATGTGGATTTTGGCATCTAACTTAAGGGTTCAAAGACTTGAGTGACATTACTATTATAAAATTCATCCTTTCCCAGATAATATTCACATGAATAAGGTTTCTCAGCACTTAAAATTTATTGTTAGAAAGGGGGTAATGATGAGTCATGTCTCATTCTAATAATAAGTAATACTATCAACAAAAAGTGATGTGATGCACCAGTGCAATGAGTCAAATAAAAAGCTCTGTGGAAAGTCTCACCAATAGAATAGACCACGTGGAGGGCAGAAAGTCAAAATTCAAGAACAAGGTAGAGGAAATGGGTAAGTTCAAAAAAAAAAAAAAATCTATGCCAGGCATGGTGGTACACACCTTTAATCCCAGAACTTGGGGTGAGGAGCCAAGGATCACTGGAAGTTCAAGGCCACCCTGAGACTCCATAGTGAATTCCAGGTCAGCCTGGGCTAGAGTGAGACCTTACCTCAAAAAAACAAAAGAAAAAAAAAAGCATTTATTTGCAGCGGGGGGGGGGGGTGAAAATGGATGATCTGGGACCTCTTGCTGCAGGAAACGAACTCCAGACAGACACGGGCACCACCTTCCGCATCAGGCTTTACATGGGCACTAGGGAATTGAACCTGGGCTGGCATGCTCCTTCATAAACAAGTACCTTACCTACTGAGCCCTCTCCTGGTTGCCTGCATGATCATGGGAGGGAGGTTGTTTACTGGAAAATGGGCCACCCATCAGTGGCTGCCCCACTGAAGGACATGACTCCCCCTTTCCTAGCAATCATTAACTGCCGCTAGCAACTCTAAGAGATGTGAGGCTGGCCCTTGTGACTTCCCTCATCCATGAGGAAATGTTGACAGACTCAGTCTTGTGCAGAAAACCACAACTGCTCTGAGTACATGAATACAATGGCTACATCGTATCCAGAAGACAGCACTCCAAGGCCTCCCCTTCTGACCCTTTTTTTTTTTTACGGTTCTGCCCTCTCTTCCATGCGGGTCCCTGAGCCTTGGAGGGGGTAGTTTAGATGTCATGTTTACAGCTGAGCCACACAAGAGTTGCTTATTCTTGGTAACTTGGCCAGCTATACATCTCTGCATTATCCTCTGCCCTTTGCATAAGGAAACTTCTGTGGTCAAGGATACGTGAGCAGTAGCTATCTATGGGAACAAACATAGATACTTATGGGGCATTTGACATGCCCATTTAGCAGAACCACAGTCATGGGCTCCCCACTAGGATCTGTGTACCTAGCTACAGGCTTTGGGCCAGATCTATAGTCCTAGACATGATTCCTTCATGTGGGCCTGGCCTCATATCCAACCATAATTGTCATGCTGGGCATGTTGCCTGGCAGGTCGGTTGTGAAGTGCACAGGGTCTAGAGGTGGACAGGGTTATTGGCAGCTTTCCTCCCTCAGCAGCTGGCATAGCGCTTTCTAGCATGAAGACGGCTCAGGTCTGTCTTGGTTTCTCCATAGCCTGCAACTGAAGTATGTGCTGTCTTCAGCAATGGGAACTTACCATCTAGTTTTGGTCGGCAAATAAAAGCAATGGCAGCAGTTAATATTGTTTCAGGGGCTCCTATAGCCTTCCTGGCTAACAACTCCATGAGAGGTATCTTAGTCATGGCACTGGAATTTTATTTTATTTTTTAAATATTTTATTTATCTGAGAGAGAAAGAGGCAGAGAGATAGAGAGAAAAAGAGAGAGATCTCAAAGAGGGTACCAACACATGATGTATCCATATGAAATATCTTGTTAATAATAATAATAAACATTAAAAAAGAGATCCTCCCACCTCTGCCTCCCAAATGCTGGGATTAAAGGCATGTGCCACCACACCTGGCTAGTAAATAAACAAACCAAAAAAAAATTAAGGTATGAAAGAGAATGGGTGCACCGGGGCCTCTAGCCACTATGTACAAACTCTGGATGCATGCATCTTGTGCATCTGGCTTATGTGGGTACTGGAGAATTTAATCTGGGTCCTTAGGTTTCAAAGGCAAGTACCTTAACCACCAAGCCATCCCTCCAGCCCAAAAAAACATGAAAAATTTTGAAGTGGTACAGAAAAGTCATTTTATTTATTTTATTTTATTCGAGGTAGGGTCTCACTCTAGCTCAGGCTGACCTGGAATTCACTATGTAGTCTCAGGGTGGCCTTGGACTCACAGCGATCCCCCTACCTCTGCCTCCCGAGTGCTGGGATTAAAGGTGTGTGCCACCATGCCCGGCAGAAAAGTCTTATTTTTTTTTAAAGTTTTATTTGTTTATTTGAGAGAGTCACAGAGAGTGAGAGACAGACAGACAGAATGTGCACGCCAGGGCCTCCAGCCGCTGCAAATGAACTCCAGATGCTATTTGAGAGTCAGAAAGACAGATAGACAGACAGAGAGACAGAGAATGGGTGTGCCAGGGCCTCTAGCTGCTGCAAATGAACTCCAGATACATGTGCCACCTTGTGCACCTGGCTAATATGGGTCCTGGGGAATTGAACCTGGATCCTTTGGCTTTGCAGGCAAACGCTGTAACTGCTAAGCTATCCCTCCAGCCCAGAAAAGTCTTATTTGAAACTGTCAATGTTGAGATTCATATAATTTACAAGTGATTAGAGTGGGAAATATATGATTTACAATTAATGTTTTTATTTTAAAGTAGTTTTTTAAAATAATTCCAGATGCATATACCACTTTGTGCATCTGCCTTCACCTAGGTACTTAGGAATCAAACCCCAACCCAGCAGGCTTTGCAAGCAAGCACCTGCCATTTTCCTCCAGCCCCCAAAACTATGTTGACTTTTTAAAATGGGCTGAAGAGATGGCTTATCAGTTAAGGCCCTTGCCTGCAAAGCCTAAGAACCCATGTCTGAATCTACAGGTCCCACGTAAGTCAGACTGCACAAGGTGGCACAGACATCTAGAGTTTGATTATAGTGGCTGGAGGCCCTGGTGCCAATTCTCCCCCTCCCCCATCTCTTGCTCTCGCAAAATGGTAACAACAAAGGCCAGTCTGTTTAGCTTGCCTCAAAAAAAGGGTGTGGGGCTGGAGAGAGGGTGCAGTGGTTAAAGGCTTGCAATGCCAGATGGTCCCACTTCAACTCCCACTTAAAGTAGCTGCACAAAGTGGTGCATGTGTCTGGAATTCATTTACCTTGGAAGAGGCTCTGGTGTGCCCATTCTCATCTCTCTCCCCTCCCTCCAAATAAGTAGATATATTTAAGGAAATAAAGAAAAGGGGGTGGAGAGAGCACACATCGTTTTCAGGTGAACTACAAAGCTCAATGCCATCGTAGTGGTAGCAGACCTCCAGGTGGGTATTCATGAAGGACTGGGCAAGTGGTACTTTTTGCCAGGTGCTCTGTGGAGTGGAACGTGAGGGCGACAACATGCCTTGTGAGCGCAAGTACAGGGATGCGCTTCCCAACAGAGTAGATTCCTTGCTCAGACCCAGACGTGGTGTGTCCCAGGGAAGAAGTAACAGTGTAGAAACGGACTTGGGGCTCTATTTGAGGAACCCCTTGTGTTGTGTGGTCTGCAGGGGAGCCCGTGGGGTCGTGGCCGCTCTCACGCCTCTCTCTCTCTCTCTCTCTCCCCCTCCCCCTGGCCTCCGCAGTCGCTGCTCAGCATCCCGGGCTCGCCCTTCCTGTCCCGCCACAACAGCAAAAGCAGCATCTTCAGCTTCCGAGGCCCCGGGAGGTTCCGAGACCCGGGCTCGGAGAACGAGTTCGCCGACGACGAGCACAGCACGGTGGAGGAGAGCGAGGGCCGCCGGGACTCGCTGTTCATCCCGATCCGCGCCCGCGAGCGGCGCAGCAGCTACAGCGGCTACAGCGGCTACAGCCAGGGCAGCCGCTCGTCGCGCATCTTCCCCAGCCTGCGGCGCAGCGTGAAGCGCAACAGCACGGTGGACTGCAACGGCGTGGTGTCGCTCATCGGGCCCGGCTCCCACATCGGGCGGCTCCTGCCAGAGGTGAAAATAGATAAGGCAGCTGCCGACCACAGTGTAAGGACGTGCACGTAGACCAGGCTAGGCATGGCAATCTCTGCGCCCTTGCCCTTCCCCGCCACTGGACCTCTCCGGTTAACACCTGCCCACCTTTCTGTTCTCTCCTTCATGTTTCAATCCTTTCTGGATCTCTCTTCAGGCCCACCTGCTCCTTACTAGACCTGTTTTCTCCTGTCCTTTATCCCTTGCTTTATCCCACCCCTCCCTCTCTCCTTCCTTGTTTCTGACTCCCTTTCCCCACCTCCTTTTATTTGCCTACTTTCCCTCCGGGGGCTCCCCACCCTCCCCACCCGCTTTGACTGACTGCCAGGATGGAATGAGGATGCCACCACCTGTGACCAAGTCTGAGCTGGTTTGGAACTACTGCTTTCTGCCCCGCCCCCCTTCTCGCCCCACTATTTCTCACCTCCTTAGGAAAACAGCTTGGAATTTAAAGACATTATTATTATTCCTATTTTTAAATTTTTTTTAATTTTTATTTATTTATTTGAAAGTGACAGAGAAAGAAGCAGAGAGAGAGAGAGAATGGGAGTACCAGGGCCTCCAGCCACTGCAAACGAACTCCAGACATGTGTGCCCCCTTGTGCATCTGGCTAACGTGGGTCCTGGGGAATCGAGCCTCGAACCGGGGTCCTTAGGCCTCACAGGCAAATGCTTAACCGCTAAGCCATCTCTCCAGCCCCTATTATTCCTATTTTTTAAAAGTAATTTTTTTGAATAATTTTCTGTCTTCTCTGCAAGGATGAGACTTTTTTTCCCCAAAGGGGAATGAATGTCCATGACTGGTGCTGGGGTAGACTATACTTGTACCAGGAAAGCCAGGCCAGGGAAAGTTAAGACAACTAGTAAGGAAGTGGACCTAGACTCTCAGAAGGGGTTGAAATATAAATAAATTAAAGGAGGAAAAGGTGGGAGGTTGGGGCAAGAACACATGGTGTATGGGGGAGGAAAGAGAAGGGAAGCAAAAGATGAATTTAAATGTAATCAAATGTCAGGCTCTGGAGGAGTTGCAGATAATAGTTTCACTAAATCACTTGTCTACAGGCTCAATAATGGTTCCCCTCTTTGGGAAAAGCCATCTCTTAGCATTTCTTTAAATTCTAAGCTATTTTTTTTAAAAAAAGTTTTAAGTTCTCATAACTTCAATAATCCTAATCCTTCCATCCTCTAATTCCTTAATTGCCAGTGCCTCTGTAGCTGGTGTGAGCTCCTTGAGACAGCTTGTCATGTGTATTCCACCCTAACACTTCCATGTCTCCTATCTAACACAGCATGAAGACAGCTAGCCCTTTAATTAGCATGATGCGTATGGTGCATGTGTGGAAGCAAACTGGACAATCATGGGTGAACAGTTTCCGAGTGATCTGTATTTTAGCAGTCAAGGGCAGTTGTTGACTGTACAGATTAAAACTCAGAAGTCACAGCTGGGGTGTGTAGCTCAGTGGTAGAGTGTGCCCTGGGTTTCCTCTCCAGCACCATGGGAGAGGGCAGGACAATCCAAAGTTACTTTAGATAGGTTTATAGTCGTTTCATATCTTTATGCTCTTCTATTTTTTAAATATATTTTATTTATTTATTTGAGAGAGAGAAAGATAGAGAGAGAGAATGGGCACGCCAGGGCCTCCAGCCACTGCAAATGAACTTCAGATGCATACACCCCCTTGTGCATCTGTACACCTGGTTTACATGGGTCCTGGAGAATCGAACCGGGATCCTTTGGCTTTGCAGGCAAATGCCTTAACTGTGAAGCCATCTCTCCAGCCCTATGCTCTTCTATTTAAAAGGAAAATATTTTGACTCCCCTGTGATGATTATAGCTTTTTACAAGCTACAAATTGTTCTCTCTCTCTCTCTCTCTCTCTGTGTGTGTGTGTGTGTGTGTGTGTGTGTGTGTGTGTTATTATAGTCTCAACCAAGGTTTTGCACATGCTACGCAGATCCTCTACCACTGAGCTATAGCCCCTAACCTATAAATTATTTTTACATGCATTGCTCTTCTGAAACTCTAATCTTCTGTCTCCCACTTAACTTTAATGTCTTCTCTACAAGGCACTGGCCCTTGCTTTTCTGGAGACCTGACTGTTTAAAGTCAACAACAATGGAACATCAGTAATAAACAGTGACTTAAGTCTTTCGAAACCAGAGAGCTGGCCAAGATAAATGTTATAGATATTACCTTTACATTTAATTTGAATTTGATTTTCACTAATTCTGTGTTTAGAAGTAGTGTTGGGCTTCACACTTAATTAGAGAGTTATATTCTGTGAAAACACGAGGACTGATCATGGTGGAGAGTGAGGCTCATTCAGCATGGCAGTACAGTCAGAAATGCAAATGGTTAAAGCCAAACTGAATCTTGATGTCCTGGAAATTTAAAACTATATTTAAACTAAATATCATAGCTTGCTTTCTCCTTGAAGAAAAGATATGAGAGATTCCAGAAGTCCATAGTGTCTTCAACTTCAGCTTAAGGCACATGATCAAGTTTGGGGTTTTTGATTTTGCATTTGTGTTTTTGAGTGCCTTCTGATGTCCTGTGTGGGAGAAAAATCTGAGAGTCAGTTGAGCAGATGGCTGTAGACTGTGAGGGCTTCTGCACTGCCTTGCACTATAGTCAGTAGAGCTTGGCCTTGGGACTTTGGAGGAATCTGGTATCTAGCACCACATAAGCACTTAGGAAATTCTCTGCAGTGTCCCCAAGTGATGCTAGTGACAGCACTGAGGACTCCCAGTGCCAGAAGGTCAAACCCCCAAAGTGGCCAGAAGAGGTAGGTGGCAAGAGCATATCATTCCCAAGGGCTTCATAACAAGGAGACGCTGGTTTATCAGAAGCCATGAACATGCTGTTAAGGCTGGTTGTCACTGGGATGGGGAGATGTCTCAGTTACATTGACAGGCCCAGAAGAATTAAACAGGCAAAAGAGGATACGTATGCTACATGGTATAAGATCAAATGCACATAAAGACAGACTACAGAGGAGACAGAGGTGACTGACTAAAAGGCAGCAGAAGTTGCTTTGGAGATGAGAAATTATTAGTTATTTGCCTTTTCTTACACTTATTTATCCTTTTATTTTTGTGGTGCTGGGGATTGGACCTGGGGCCTTGCATGTACTAAACAAGTGTCTACCACTGAATCACATTCCTGGCCCTTGGTTTGTTGAGACAGGGTTTTACTGTGTAGTTTAGGCTAGTCTTGACTTTGTATTAGCTCAGGCTGGATGTGAATCCTTAAGGACTGGAATCATAGGTATTGTGACTTCCAATGACTCCTTCCAGTTTTCTACTCTAACAGTTATAGCAACTGCATACCGTCTCATTACACTATGCTAAGCATACATGGTCTCATTTAATTCTTCATCGGGCTTTTTCAGGTTTGTATTTGAGACAGAGTCTCGAGGTATAGCCCAGGCTGGCCTCAAACTTAAGATCCTCCTGCCTTGCCCTTCCAAGTTACGGGACTAGAAGCATGTGCCACCACACCTCACTTTCATTTAATTCTTAAAAAAAAAATTTTTTTTTTTGAGGTAAGTCCAACAGACTGGCCTTTTTTATGTGTGTGAGTGCAAGACCTAGAGAGAGAGAGAGAAAGAATTGGTGTGCCAGGGCCTTCAGCCACTATAATCAACCAAGGGCTCTAATGCTGAAGCCCATCTTCTTTGTTTGCATTTCCATCACCTTACAAACAGGGCCATGAACATCCCTAAGCTCATTTTCTTCTCTTTAGAAAAACAGACAAAAGCGCCTTTGCTACTGGGCTGTTGTGAATTTTTTTAAATTTTTTTTGTTTATTTATTTATTTATTTATTTGAGAGTAACAGAGACAGAAAGAGGCAGAGAAAGAGAGAGAGAAGGGGTGCGCCAGGTCTTCCAGCCACTGCAAACAAACTCCAGACACGTGCTCCCCCTTACGTGGGTCCTGTAGAGTCGAGCCTCAAACCGGGGTCCTTAGGCTTCACAGGCAAGCGCTTAACCAGTAAGCCATCTCTCCAGCCCTGTTGTGAATTTTAAATATAATAACCTTGCTGTTCAGAGAGCTTATACCTTTCCTATATCTTTTTATCCTTTTTTTAAAATTTTTTGCTCTGAGAAATAAAGCGAAAACTCTACTGAGTTGCAGGACTTGGGAAAAGTGGGCTCCTTTTAAGACTATAAAGATCCTTGTTTGAGAAAAAGAAATTATTGCAGAACACTACAAAAATTGTAGAACTGTGGGAGATAGGGAGATGGCTCAGTGGTTCAAGGGCTGGTTTTCAGCCTACCTGACTGTGTTCAGTTTCCCAGAACCGCTGTGTTGGGATTACAGATATGTGTGTCTATAATCCCCACACAGCAATGGGAGGCAGAACCAGGACAATCCAGAAGTTCATAGGCCATCTGTGCAATTAATTAATTAATTAATTAACTTAATAAAACAGGAAGCCCTGTCTTGGGCAAAGCGAAAGGAGAGGCGAAATACCTAGAGGTTGTCCTCAGACCTCCACAAGTGCCTTGGCAGTGCACATCACACACATACCAACACATAATGATCATTTAAAAATTGTGAAACTCCCTGTTCCCGCCCTCCACTCAGCTGTCGCTGCTGATGAACACTCCACCTCCCATTTTCCCCACGACTGCAGCCGTCTACAGGCCTGTTGCTGTGGGGCCTCCCTGTATGTCAATAAATAACAGCTGAAGCACCAAAAAATAAAAGTAAATTTGTGGAACTGTTTGAACAAGCGGTGGATTAATGGCTAGGTTCTAAGGGCACTTCCGAAGTGCCCCTAGTTTTAGTCCTAAGAAAAGTACCTGGCTGCTAAGTTTCCAGTGATGTATTTCCCCCTGAAAGTGACAGAATCAAATGTAGACAAAATGTAGAATGCCTTGGGAGCTGGGCTTGGGCTTCCTCGGGCGAATCTAGAGACACGTGCACAGACCGGACGTTTGTGGGTACTGCAGATTGTGTGCTCTGACAAACTTTGCATTTGGGTTAAGAGACTCCAGTTGGAATGAAATGTGCTGAGTTTAACATTTCTTTTTATTTATTTATTTGCAAGCAGAGAGATGGAGAAAATGGGTGTGTCGGTGCCTCTAGCCACTGCAGACGAGCTCCAACAGTTTGTGCATCTGGTTTGATGTGGGTACTGGGGAATTGAACCCAGGTCATCAGGCTTTACAAGGAAGCACCTAAACCACTGAGTCATCTCTCCAGCCCCAGTTCAGCATTTTGTGTGTGTGTGTGGTACTGGGGCTTCAACCCAGGGTCTCTCACCTGCTAGACAAGCACCATGGGGCACTTGGACCACTGAGCTACTTCAGGCTACATCCCTAGCCCTTTCTTATTTTATCTAAGACAGAGTCTCCCTAAGTAACCCTGACTGAACTCAATGTGTGATCTTCCCGCCTCAGCCTCCCAAGTGCTGGCACTGCAGACTTTGTACTACCACTGCCCAGATGTGTTTTGCTTTTGGGGACCTTGATTAAGGTTCCATTTAATTCTTCTGTTACTGACAGTTTTACTCCATAGCTTCCTACGCCTGCATTTTTAAAAAGACAAAGGTAGGGGCTGGTGAGATAACTCAGTGGGTAAAAGTGCTTGCAAAGCCCATTGGCCCAGGTTCAATTCCCCAGTACCCATGTAAAGCCAGACATAAACTCTCAGTGGCAAGAGACTCTGGTGTACCCATACACACACAAACACTCAAATAAAAATCATTTTTTAAAATACAAAAGTGAGCTGGAGGGATGGCTTAGTGGTTAATGCGCTTGTGTACAAAACCAAAAGACCCATGTTCGATTCCCCAGGATGCATGTAAGCCAGATCCATAAGGTGGCACATGTATCTGGAGTTTGTTTGTAGCCACTGGAGGCCCTGGCACTCCTCACACACACACTCTCTCTCTCCCTCTTCCTCCTCCTCCTCCTTCTTCTTCTTCCTCTCTCTCTCTCTCCCTCTCTCTCTCTCTCTCTGTCAAATAAATAAATTAATTTTTTTTTTTAAAGAAAAGGCCAGGTGTAGTGGTGCACACCTTTAATCCCAGCACTCAGGAGGCAGAGGTAGGAGGATCACCGTGAGTTCAAGGCCACTCTGAGACTACATAGTGAATTCCAGGTCAGCCTGGGCTAGAGTGAGACCCTACCTCAAAAAACCCAAAAGAAAAAAACAGTTTTTTAAAGACATAAGCAACTGACTTTGACAGATTGTTTTTCTCTGTCCCTCTTCCCCTTTTCTCAAGGTAAGATCTCACTGTGTCGCCAAGGCTGGCCTGAAACTTGCTTTGTAGACCAGGCTGACCTTAAACTCAAGCTGATCCTCCTGCTTCAGCCTCATGAGATTACAAGTATGCACCACCATGCCTGGCAAACCCATGTAAGAGCTTGTTAATTCTCCCCCCACCCCTGCCAGCCCTCTCATCACCCAAGGGAATGGCAGCAGCTCCTGTAGCACAAGTCTCCCAGAACATAAGCTGCTTCCTCTGAGAGTCTCCTCCGTTTCCTTCCCTCCCAGTGGCTGTACTCTGACCAAAGAAACAATTCCAGTACCCATAAGAATGTAACATGGGACAGCCACTTTGAAAGTAATTCTAGCAGTTCCTCAAAATATTCAACATAGATTGTCATATGACACAGAATTCCAGCCCTAGGGGTATACCCAAGAGAATGGAAGCATGTTAGTGCAAATATTGTGCAAGAGTACTAATGAAATCATGATACACAATAGTCAGAAAGTGGAAAAAACTCAATATCCGTCAACAGATGAACATGTAAACAGAATGCGTCACATGTCTACAATGGAATGTAGCTGTGAATAGGGGTGAAGTATGTATCCATTAGGGCTGGAGCTTAAAAACATGCCAGAGGACTGGGGTGTAGTTGGTACAGTACCTGCCTGACCTATGTGAGGCCAAGTTTAAACCCTAGCACCACATAAATTAGGTATGCTAGTGCACGCCTATAATCCTGACATTTGGGATGGAAGCAGAAAGATCAGGACTTCCAGGCAGCCTATCTCAAAGGAAAAAAAAAGAAGAAGAAGAACCAGAACCAGACAGGGCTGGAGAGATAGCTTAATGGTTAAGGCACTTGCCTCCGGAGCCTAAGGACCCAGGTTCAGTTCCCCAGTAAACACATAAGCCAGATGCACAAGGTGACACATGTGTCTCTAGTTCATTTTCAGTGGCTGGAGGCCTGGCGTGCCCATATTTTCTCTCTCTCAAATAAATAATAAAATATTAAAACAACAACAACAACAACAAAAACATGTGGGCACTGGGGAATCAAACCTGAGTTCTTAGGCTTCACAGGCAAGCGCTTAACCGCTAAGCCATCTCTCCAGCCCGGGAAAATAATTTTTATAAAAGATATAGCAATGGACCCTGAAAATTAGACAACTGGCCAGCCAGGCAGCCTGTGCCTACTGGTGCAATGGAGGCATGACAGAGGCCCACTTTATGGGGGGGAATTCTTGCCTGGTACTGAAAACCTAATCAAAAGTCTCTGGCTGGGCAGGTCACAGGACAAAAGGGAGAGAGAAAAGGGCTGGAGAAATGGCTTAGCAGTTAAGCACTTGCCTGTGAAGCCTAAGGAGCCTGGTTCGAGGCTCGATTCCCCAGGACCCACGTTAGCTAGATGCACAAGGGGGCGCACGCGTCTGAAGTTCGTTTGCAGTAGCTAGAGGCCCTGGCGCACCCATTCTCTCCCTCTCTCTCTCTCTCTCTCTCTCCCTCTTTCCCTGTCTGTTACTCTCAAACAAATAAAATTTTAAAAAATAAATTAAAAAAATTATTTTCCCAACCAGGCATGGTGGTGCACACTATTAATCCCAGCTCTTGGGAGGCCAAGGTAGGAGGATTGCTGTGAGTTCAAGGCCAGCCTGAGACAACAGAGTGAATTCCAGATAAGCCTGGGCTAGAGGTAGACTCTACCTCAAAAAAAATATATGTATATATTTTTTCATTCTAAAGCTTTTTTGTATTCATATTACTTTTAGAATCACCTTGACACATTCTGTCAAAAAACCCTGAAGTTTTGGGCTGGAGAGATGGCTTAGTGGTTAAGGTGCTTGCCTGCAAAGGACCCAGGTTCAATTCCCCTGGACCCATGTAAGCCAGATGCACAAGGGGATGCACGCATCTAGAGTTCATTCGCAGTGGCTGGAGGCCCTGGTGTGCCCATTCTCTCTCTCTCTCTCTCTCTCTCTCTCTCCCTTTCTCTCTACTTGCCTATTTCTATCTCTTTCTCTATGTCTCAAATAAATAAATAAAATTGTTTTAAAAAAACCTAAAGTTTTTTTTTTTTTTTTTTTTTTTTGTTTTTTTTTTTTTTTGGTTTTTCGAAGTAGGGTCTCACTCTAGCTAAGGCAGACCTGGAATTCACTATGTAGTCTCAGGGTGGCCTCAAACTTGCAGCGATCCTCCTACCTCTGCTTCCCGAGTGCTGGGATTAAAGGCATGCCCCACCACGCCCAGCTTAAAAAAACCTAAAGTTTTGATAGGTATTGCACTGAACTGATAAATTAATTTGGGGAGAATGGGCATCTTCATTATAATGCCATATAATCTATAATTGTGGTATATTTCTTCATTTAAGTCTTCTGAAGTTTCAGCAATTGGATAGCAGGAGTCTTTTAGTAATTTTATTACTTGGTATCTGATTCTTTTGTACTGTCGGGTTATCAGGATATAAAAATAAACTTGAGTTTTATATACTGACCTTACAAAATATCATTTTAATAAATTATATCATCTTGGTTCTGTTAGACTTAGAGGGTTTGGGGAAATTCCATCGAGTTTCTACATATACAATAATATTTTTATGGATAACTTTTAGTTATTATTTGTTTATTTGTTTTACCTTATCGTACTAGCTAAGACTTCAGGTTCAAAATTGGATAGACGTGATCAAAGAAGACATGCCTTCTTGTTTCCAATTTCAAAGGAAAGGATAGAAAGTTTTGCCCAGAAGTATGATGTTGGCTGTAAGTTTTCGTAGATGTCTTTTATCGGTTGAAGCTGCCGTATTCTAGTCATGACTTGTTGAAAAATGTTCTATCGCAGGTATGGTGACATTTACATGTTTTTATGCATCTGTGAGATGTATGCTCTTTCTTCTTTGTTCTTCTATATGATGACACTGCACTGACTTTTCCCCCTAGTATCAGACTAACCTTGCTTTCCTAGGTTAAAATCTGGTTTTGGCCATGTTGTACTGTCCTTTTTATATATTGCTGTGTTCTGTTTGCTTGTATTTTGTTGAGAATTTTACAGCTCTGTTCATGAGGAATATTGGTCTTTAATTTTCTTTTTGTTTACAGTTTCTGTCAGGTTTGTATCAGGCTTTTGTTTAACTTTATAAAAACAAGTGTAGAAGTATACCTTTATCCTCTATCTTCTAAAAGAATTTAAGGTTGGTTTGATTTCTTCCCTATTTTTGATAGCATTCACTCCAGTATTCACCAGTTTTTGTGATAGTAAGATTTTTAATTATAGTTTCTTAATATGGCTCTTACGTATTCTAGTTCTTATGTCATTTTGTTTTGACTAGTTTGGCTATTTCTTCTAAGGTGAAGTGTCACAAAGGTGTTTAGAGTATATTCTTTTTAAATATTTTTATTTATTTATTTGAGAGAGGGAGGGAGAGAATGGGTACTCCAGGTCCTTCCGCTGCTGCAAATGAACTCCAGATGCATGTGCTGCTTTGTGTGTCTGGCTTATGTGGGTTCTGGGGAATTGAACCTGGGTCCTTTGGCTTTGCAGGCAAGTGCCTTAACTACTAAGCCATCTCTCCAGGCCCGTATAGTATATTCTTATCATCCGAAAAGCATTTGTAGGATATGTACCATACTCTTTTTTTCATTCCTGAAAATTATCGTTTGTGTTCTCTGGGTTTATATTCACCAGTCTTGCCAGGTGAATTACTAATCATTATTAAGGAACACCTTTTTTTTTTTTTTTTTTTTTTTTTTTTTTTGCTTTTTTGAGGTAGGCTCTCATTCTAGCTGAGGCTGACCTGGAATTCACTATGTAGTCTCAGGGTGGCCTCGAACTCACGGTGATCATCCTACCTCTCTCTGCCTCCCAAGTGCTGGGATTAAAGGCGTGCACCACCACACCTGGCTTACATTTACTTTTTTAAAAATAAATTTATTTATTTGTGTGAGAGAGAGAATGGGCACACCAGGGGCTCTAGCCACTGCAAATGAACTTCAGATGCATGCTCCACTGTGTGCATCTGGCTTACATGGGTTTTGGGGAAATGAACCAGGGTCCTCAGACTTTGCAGGCAAGTACCTTAACCACTAAGCCATCTCTCCAGCCCCCTACATTTGCTTTTTTAAAATCTTATTTGAAAGGCGGCAGCACACCAGTGTCTCTTGCCTCTGCAAACAAATCCAGGCACATGTACTGCTTTGTGTCCAGCTTTCATGGGTGCTGGGGAATCAGACTGCAGCCAGCAGCCTCTGTAGTGCATGTAATCACTGAGCCCAGCCCCATGTAATTAATTCTCTATTCTTGTGGTCATTTGCTGTTTCATTAGTTTTGAGTTTATTTTTATGGTTTCCTTTCTTCTGTTTACCTAGGACTTAATTTCATTCTTTTCTGTCTTAAGAAGTTTAAAGCAATGATTTTTTTGTCTTTTATTTTCTAATATAAGTAGTTAAAACCATGAAATTTCCTTTAGCCATTGCTTCAGCTGTATCCTAAATTTACATGTACTATGTCTTCATTATTCATTTAAAATATTCTCTAATTCTTTTGTGTAGCCTGAGGGATAGTGACCCTTAACTCTAGCCTTGGAAGAGTAGACAGGTTCACAGAGGTTACAGTGTGTTTCCAGATAGGTTTTAAGCCATTCATCAGGCCTGAACCAATGTTTTATGATCACAAGGAACATAAGCCAGGGACAATAAGAAACCCTTTGTTGTAACCCACCATACTATTATTGCTCAAGTAAAGCATGTAACCTATGAGGCAAGCCCAACAGATTGGCTTTTTTTTTTTTTTTTAATGAGAAAGAATTGGTACGCCAGGGCCTCCAGCTGCTGCAATCAAACTCCAGACATGTTTGCCACCTTGTATGCATGTGTGACCTTAAGAACGGAACATGGGGGGGGGCTGGGATGGCTTAGCAGTTAAGGCGTTTGCCTGCAAAGCTAAAGGACCCAGGTTCGATTCCCCAGGACCCACGTTAGCCAGATGCACAAGGGGGCACACACATCTGGAGTTCGTTTGCAGTGGCTGGAGGCCCTGGCACGCCCATTCTCTGTCTTTCTCTCTTTCTCTGTCAAATAAATAAATAAATATAAAATATTTTAAAAAATAAAATGGAACATGAGTCCTTAGGCAAGTGCCCTAACCTCTAAGCCATCTCTCCAGCCCCATTTTTAAAATTTATTTATTTATTTACTTGCAAGCAGAGAGATGGACAGAGAGACAGACAGAAAGAGAGAACGGGCATTCCTGGGTTTCTAGCCAACGCAAATGCACTCCAGATGCATGCACCACTTTGTGCATCTGGCTTTACGTGGGTACTGAACCCAGGTTGTTAGCCTTTGCAGGCAAGCGCCTTCACTGCTGAGCTATTTCTCCAGTTCTTCCCCCCTCCCTCGTTTTTGCCATTTTTATTTGGTTGGAAATTTGAACATTGTAGGTTAAGTAACAAAATAAAACTTTAAAATGGCAAGCATATGATGCAGTATATTTAATAAAGACGATTTTATGACACGTTCTTGTAGTGGCTTGGAAGAGGTTTAGAGTACATAAATTTTGTCATCTCCTTAGAATTTTCCTCTGTGAACTCCTTAAAATCTAACTATGTAAGTACAGAAGGGGTAATGGCTAATGTTCTAGGAAGGACTTAGAGCAGTGGTTCCTCCCACAAGGATTAGCATCTGCAACACTCAGTCTGCTCAGGATTTTGGCCTCAATAAAATTTCAACTAGAAATGAATGTGACTTATTTTAGCGAGAGGGCCAGTGCTAGCAGATTTCTGAGGATGTGAGGCTAGAATAGGAAAACACAGGGTCTGTTTCTGGTCACTGCACCCTTGGGAGGTCTGAGCTTTCTACTTTATGCTTGAAGTTAACCATGAGGCATTCGGGTCGCAGATTCTTAGGTCTTTGTAGATTTGCATGAATTTAAACAGCTTAGTTTCCTCTCTAGAAATAAGGATGGCCCATTCTTACATGTTCCTACCCACACGTGGGACTGCTGTCCAGTAAGGCATGGGCCTGATGTTAGCAGATTTTGCTCACACTATTTGCTGTTTTATTTTTTCAGGCAACAACTGAGGTGGAAATTAAGAAGAAAGGCCCTGGATCGCTTTTAGTTTCCATGGACCAACTGGCCTCCTATGGACGGAAGGACAGAATCAACAGTATTATGAGTGTTGTTACGAATACCCTAGTAGAAGGTATGTGGCCTGTGGGTCCTGTCTAGTATAAATGTGCCGTGTGCATGGTAAATGTATTTTCTGTACATTGAAATCAATTTTGAGAAAACTGTGAGCACTTTGGAATCTATTTTACTGATTGTAGAAAACAGGGTGACAAAATTCTCTTCCCAAAGCTTTATGTAGGCAGAATCATCCCCAGGCAAGAAGAGTGGCATGACAGCAGAGAAGGAGCTGGAGGGCCTCAGCGAGCCCGTCTCGAGGAGCTGGGGTGCTTTAGGGCATGTGGGCAAAGCCCGACGGAGATTCAAAGTGACGGAATTACCTTCCTAGCCTCTGCCTCACAACGCAGCTTCCTCTTTTCCTCCTGATTTCGATTTGTCCTGAAGGAAGACTGAGCTGTGCGTTTTCATTGTACCTAATTCTGTCTCTCCCTTAACACCCCCACGTGTCCTTAAATATATCTGGTGTGTGTGCGTGCCTAGATAAGCAGAAACCCCTCTTGCCTGAATCATAACCCGCCTGCAGTGATGTCACTGTAAGGACTGAATTCTCCAGGCCGCGTGGTTTCTCCGAGGCACGGCCTTGAGACTGCGTTCCCCCTGGCAAGTACAGCCCCCCCTCCAATCCTGGTCTATGTCCCAGGCACCTCTTGGAGGCAAAATTAGTAACTAGGTTTTCTCCCCTAGGATTCCCATTGGCTTTGCACATATTTTCTTCATTTGATGCGTGCTGGTTTAGCTGAGTCTGTATGTCTAGACTATTGAAGCCTCAGATTACAACTCTCAGAGTTAAGATAGCCAGGCTACCCAGTGCTAACTACACTCTCTGAGACAGAAGCACTGAACATTGTCCTGCTAGCCGTTTTTGAATCATTTGAACTTACTACCTCCACTGTGTGTATGTGTTTATGTGGGGTGGGGCTGCAGGGAAGGAGAAGGGAGGAAGGAACTCCTATAGGGGTATTTATAGCCCCTTATAGGTACCAAGTACTAGCCCATACCGTTCGTCTTAACAGCGGATCAAATTTTAAGTTTCAAACAGCTTTCAGCTGCAGGAACAGCCACTATTCACTCCAATGTCTTCAGTTTCCATTGATATCAGTCAGTACCTGACAGAATGCCTTTAAGCCTGTGGCTTATGTTTCAAGATTGCAGGCAAGAACAGATTATAAGAATTCTGAGCTGTGAAACACCAACTTATGAACTTTTCATTTTATTGTTCACTTGGAGACCAAGACAGGCTCTCTCCCAGTGTATGTGGCAGTTGAGGAGGAAAAGCAATCTCCAACAGGTGCATTTTATCATTGCCGGGGACGGCAGAACAGGAGAATGAGCCACGCAATGCAGTCATCACTGGTTGGTTTTGCAGTGGCCTGGCACAGGGCCTGGCAGCCCAGGTGCCCAAACAGCGTTAGAAACTGTGCTTTGTGTTCCATGGTGTAATGGTTAGCGCTCTGGACTCTGACAACTGCTTTGCTGCACTTGGACCGGTGCGGTGTTGGTGTGGCAGTGTTCCTCCTGGAAGCTTTGGTCAGATGTAAACCACTGGGGCATTTAAAAAGCCTCTTCTAGCCAGCCCTGGTGGCGCACACCTTTAATCCCAGCACTTGGGAGGCAGAGGTAGGAGGATCACTGTCAGTTTGAGGCCAGCCTACAGAGTGAGTTCGGCCTGGCCTAGAGTGAGACCCTACCTCAAAAAAAAAGTCTTTTTTTTTTCCTCTTCCCTGTACTCTTCTTTCTCTCTGTCCTGCTATACAAATTCTCTGCCTTCCACTGACCAGCACACACATTAAAAGAGAGAGAGAGGTGAAAGCATCGCATAGGAGTGGAGACAGCTCTCCTGAGCACTGGGTAGGAAACAATTCCAGTTCTGTCTCCTTTCCTGGGCCCCGTTGTTCACGTCACTCTTCTTTGGCTCCTTTCATTAAAGCTGGTGGGATGGAACTGTGAACAAAGAGCAATGGATGGCTGGAGCTGAGTAACAGAGGGGAATTAAAGGCGTCAGCAAAGATCCATTTATATTTAAGCATTGGCCCCTCAGTATTTATTACTTACTACATTAAATGAACAATTACTCCTGCTTACCAGACTCACATTAGGAAACATTCATGTTACTTTTTTAATGTTTTATTTATTATTTATTTGCAATCAGAGAGGGAGGGAGAGGGACAGAATGGGCTTGCAGACATATTCACCACTTTGTGAATCTGGCTTTACATGAGTACTGGGGAATCGGACCCAGGCTGTCAGGCTATGCGACTGCTTAGCCAGCTCTCTGGCCCTCTGATATTATTTTGCTCCAAAGACTTCAAGAATTATATTTTGAACCAAAGAAACAAACTATTACCTATCTAGAGGGTTAGACACCATAATGATGATCTCAAAGTCCTATACTTAAGGAGAAAACCCTGCCTGTTCCATCTCACCCCATCCCATTACAAACATGCTCAGCAGAATGCAGCAGAATGCAGTAAATTCCGCCAGATTCCTGACAAGCAGTGCCATAAGATCTGTGATGTTTCAGGGGCAAGGTCAGATGTAGGCAAAAAAAAAAAAAAAAAAAAGTACCACCTCGCTCTTCTTCAAAGCAGTAAAACTGTGGAAGAAGGGAAGACAGTTGGGAAGGAAGAATAAGAAATTAGTGTTAGTATGTGGTATTATCAGTTCCCAGTTTGAGACACTCCCGAAGGGAACTGGTCACTAGCTGACACAGCTGCTAGCCTGGCATCTGCCTTTCCTATACTGCTATAAGCTCAGTGAAGGCAGGGACTCCTCAGTACTGGGATTCTACAACTGCTTGGAAGTTGTTGAATTGAGCTGAGAGAAACCCTTGCCTTCTAAAACTTGTTAGTCCAGCAATGCCACCATGTTGGTGGACTTCTGAGACTCTTTCTGCAAAGCCTAGTACACCTGGGGTTGAGGCCTATAAGTAACCACTCTGAAACTGTCCAAAAGCAAAGCGGTAGAAACCTCACCAACCTTTGAACGGCCCCTCCCTTGTAAACCCATGGCCCCAACCAAATACTTCACCATCCAGGCCTGGGAGGTCAGTACCATTTGCAAACTCAACAGTCATTTCAGAAACCACCAGACAGTGTGCATCCCTGTAGTACCAACCATTAGGGAGGCTGATAGAGGAAGATCACTTGAACTCATGAGTTCAAGTCAAGCCTAGGCAACATATGAGACCTTGTCTCAAAAAATAGTAATAATGCTAGAGAGATAGCTTAGTGGTTAAGGTGCTTGCCTGTGAAGCTTAAGGACCCAGGTTCAACTCCCTAGTACCCACGTAAGCCAGATACACATGGTGGTGCATGTGTCTGGAGTTAGTTTGCACTGACTAGATGCTCTGGTATACACATTGTCTCTTTATATCTATTTACCTCTTTCTCTCTCTCAAATAAAAAAGATAAAAATATTAATAGCCAGGTGTCATGTCTTTAATCCTAGTACTCAGGAGGCAAAGATAGGAGGATCACCATGAGTCCAAGGCCACCCTGAGACTACATAGTGAATTCCAGGTCAGCCCGGTGAATGAGTGGATGTGTGCATACACACACACCACACACACGTGCAAATAAAATAAAAACAACCCTCTCCAATCAGTTAATACATTCTTGGTTGCTAAGCTCCACTTTGTGTCACTGCTGTGGAATTCATTTCCCTGAGGATCTCCCCGTCTCAGTGAGTGCCAACGGGACTCAGATACCTAATCCTTCTTGGTGGCCCATAGTGTAGAAGACCTCCCTGTTCTCTGGCAAGACACCAAGCCTACAGCATGGTGAAACGTGACAGTTTTGTCATGTGTCAGAAGTGTGAGCAAAGTCTCAACCTCCACGTGCTGCTGAGCTGCAGACATTTGGAGACAGGAGAGGTTAACAAAAAAAAAAGAACAGAACCAAATTTCCAAATATGTACTATAAGAATTATGGAAATCAGAAAACCTTTTCATTTTCTTTTTTGGGGAAGAAAACTAAATTTACCTTGGGAAGAGGGGGGAGTTCTGTGAGAAAGAAGCTGGAGCAAATTTTCTTCACAGACTTCCTTTCCCCCACAAACTCCCACGTGGCACTTACTGTGGCCCTTAAATCTGGAAAAACCAAGGAAACCATTTTCTTAGCAACTAGGGAGCCAGTCAGACATCCAGCCAAAACCACACCACCTAAAACAAAGCCATCACCATCACCCTTGGCACAGACCAGTTTGCTCCTGTTTTGATTGTTGATTTTTTTTGGGGGGGGAAGGGAATGCTATACAGCCCTGGCTAGCTTAGTCCTTGCTATATAGCTCTGGCTAGCCTCAAACTTGAAGCATTTCTCCTGTCTCAGCTTCCTGAGTACAGGGGTCACAAGGATGCCCAGCTTTTTTTTTTTTTTTTTCAAACGGAGAGAAGAGGTATAGAAAGAAGAGGTGCATCAGGGCCTCAAGCCTCTGAAAATGAACTCCTGATGCATGTGCCACCTTGTGCATCTGTCTTTGCACGGGGAAATCGAACACCAATGTTCAGCTTCACAGCAACTGCATTAACTGCCGAGCCCTCTCCTGCCCTCATTTCTTTTTTTTTTTTTTTAAATAAATTTGCATGTGTGTGAGAGAGAAAGAGAGAATGGGCATGCCAGGCCCTCTTGCCACTGCAACCAAACTCCAGATGCATGTGCCTACCACTTTGTGCATCTGGCTCCACATCGATACTGGGGAATCAAACCTGGACCAGCCAATATTTGCAAGCAGCACCCTTAACCACTGAGCCATCTCCCCAGCCCCATTTATTCCTTAAGTGATTTTTTTTTTTAATTTTGACACGTAGAATATGGGCATGCTAGGGTCTCCTGCCACTGCAAACAAACTCCAGATGCATGCGCAGCTCTGTGCCTCTGGCTCTGTGGGTACAGGGGAATCGAACCTGAGCCATCAGACTTTGCAAGCAAGAGCTTTTAACCACCGAGCTGTCTCTCCAGCCCCTGATTTTGACTGCTATTTAGCAGAATTGGAGTGATGGGGTGCACTGAGATAGTCAATCCTGTAGAATTACTCCCTTGCTTGTAAATATTTTATTTGTGAGATAGAGAGTAGAAAGAGGAGGGAGAGAGAACAGATGTGCCAGGGTCTTCAGCTGCTGCAAATGAACTCCAGATGTGTGCACCACTGTGCATCTAACCTGCAAGACTGTCTAATCCAGTGACTTTTCTGTCTGTGTTCTGAGTCTTGAGGCTCTGGGAAGATACCTCAAAGAAGAAAGGAGTTAATTGACTGGGCTACAAGCTCCTATTCCTGCTTCAACCAGAGCAATTTCTGGCTTATTTACTTTTTGTATGAGGGACTCCTGAGACGTTATTTGAAAAAAAAAAATAGGTTCTGCTTTTAAAGGAGGTAAAGGAGGACCGGAGCAATGGCTTGGCAATCAAGGCACTTGCCTACAAGGCCTAACAACGCAGATTCAGTTCCCCAGTAACACACATAAAGCCAGATGCACAAAGTGGTGCATGCATCTGGAGTTCATATGCAGCGGCTAGAGGCCCTAGCATGGCCATATTCATATTCTCCTCTCCTCTCCTCTCCTCTCCTCTCCTCTCCTCTCCTCTCCTCTCCTCTCCTCTCCTCTCCTCTTCTCTTCTCTCTCTCTCTCTCCCCTTGCAAATATACACATATTTGTTTTAAAGAGGTAAATGATAAAAGCAGAGAAAGAGAAAGGGAAGAAGAAAGAGACTGGGAGTAGGGGAGAGACGCCGTAGAAAGAGATGGAAAGGATGAAAGCAGGAAAGGGCAAGAGAAGTGGAGCCAGAAGGAAAGGAAGGAAGGGTAAAAGGAGAGGCTGCAACTTGCGTGGCTCACTGCACTGTGAGCTGCAGACATGTTGAAGGGACAGTACTTGATCTGTACTTGTTTGACAACCTAACTGATACGTTCCCCATGGAGTCTGGCTAGTAACACCTTTTCTGCAGGTGAAGATGGAATTTCTGGCAAATACTTCCCTAACACGATCTGCTTGAGTGTTTGAGGCACTTGGTAGATATATTTGATTTAGCTCTTTAAATTCTTACAGCAAACTGAGGTAACTTGCTCAGGGTCCCACAGTTAGCAAGTGTCTGAACTAGTATTTGAACCTAGTTATGCCTGGCCTCAGAATCTATGCTTTTGTCGGTTTCCCTGACAAGACTTATATAATGTAATGCTCACCATTCAAAGGAGGGCTTACTTTGTACCAGGCACTGTGCTGACTGCTCTAAGGCCTCGTCTGATTTACCTGACCTCATCAGGTCATCTTAGATGACTCACGTCGTCCTAGGGCCTGCAAAGTCGGGGCCCCGTGCTACAGGCAGGGCACCTGAGGCCTGGAGAAGTCAGGTACCTTACCTGAGGTCATCCAACTTGGAGTGTTGAAGCTAGTTGACCAGGGCCGGGGGCAGGGGGGGTGCTGTCAAACTCCAGAGGCCAAGATCCTAACTCCCATAGTCTGCCACTTTACCCAGTGGGTTGAGTGTCATTTACAGCTGGGTTATTGATAGGGAAGGGATGTGCCCTTTCCACCTCAAGAAGGAAACACTGAAGAATGCCAGCACCCTTATCCACATAGTAATGACAGTGACACCCACCTGACAGAGGAGGAGCATGCTGTGTGCCCTCTGTTTTCCCTCCGGGCCTAAGGAGCTCTCTTTGTGTTTTCTCCCTCCAGAGCTGGAAGAGTCCCAGAGGAAGTGTCCACCATGCTGGTATAAATTCGCCAACACTTTCCTCATCTGGGAATGTCATCCCTACTGGATAAAACTGAAAGAGATTGTGAACTTGATCGTCATGGACCCTTTTGTGGACTTAGCCATCACCATCTGCATTGTTCTGAACACACTGTTCATGGCGATGGAGCACCATCCCATGACGCCGCAATTTGAACACGTCCTCACTGTGGGAAATCTGGTAAGACTGAGTGCTGTCTCCCATAATAAGACTGCGACACGTTTGCCTGCAGGGCTGCTTTTTCTGGCATGGAAAGCTGGAGTTCAGTTAACAAGAAAGTTGTAGTTAATCGGAAGACAAACGCTTCCATATGTCACCAGCCGCTCCTCACTGTTGTGACCCCACGGCTGTGTCCCCTTGCCGCAGAACTTTGAAGACGTCCTTTAGGAGCTGTTGGCAGCAATCCAACCATGGTGACAGAATGGGAGACAAGGGTCGGTGGGTGGGTTCAGCAGCCTGAGCCAAAGTCTTCTGGCTTTTTTGTTTTGGTTTGGTTTTGGTTTTTCGAGGTAGGGTCTCACTCTAGCCCAGGCTGACCTGGAATTCACTATGGAGTCTCAGGGTGGCCTCGAACTCACGGCGATCCTCCTACCTCTGCCTCCCAAGTGCTGGAATTAAAGGCGTGCGCCACCACGCCCGGCTTCTTCTGGCTTTTTTATCATTCTGTTTCTTCTGTTGGCTCCTGCATCGCTTCAGCAAATCACCTCCCCTTTCACCTCCAGTAACAGCCGCTTTACTTTCCAGAACAGGAGCTCTCCTAGCGCTGAGCCCCTCGGCTGCCTGGCTGCTGAACCCTACCATGCATATGGGGACTGTTGGGAAATTTAAAATCCCAAACTGTTCTCCCACCCCCCCCCCCCCCCATCCAACTTCTGGGCCATCATCCAGTTCTGCTATTAGTTGATCTGTGCCAAGTATATTTTAATGTTAGCTTAAGTCATTTTTTATTATTATTATTATTTAGAAGATAAGCTTGCGGTTTTAAAAGCTTGGTTTACATAATGTGTTCTGAAGTCACGTATAGTGATTTGGGATGATCTGTTTTACTTCTTTGGTGGTACAAAGGTCAGGAGGTGATTGGATTTTGGCAGTTAGGAAAAAGTCTTCTAGGTCATCAGGGCCTCATTATTCCTTAGAAACTGAGCCATGACAGCAGTCACATCTAGCTCCTAATGTTTAATTTCAGCATGACACTATCCAGTGTTTCCTACACTCAGTCTCACTCTTGTACACACACACACACACACACACCTGAAGACCTAATATAAGTTTAATGCATTGTCATACCATTTTGAGTTCTCATTCTGGAAATATTCTTCAGCCCAGAAGAGTTCTTGTCTCTGCTTAGCTGTCATGACTGTGACTCTGTAGATTACATGTCGGTTACTTGTACAGCTCCCTCACTCTAGGTCTCATGCTTCCCCATGATTCCACACGGACTATGCCCTTAGTCATGATGTCACCTGGATGAGCCTGTGTTGTATCCTTAGTACTGATGTCACCTGAGTGAGCCAGTCTTGTGTCCTTAGTCGTGACATCACCTGAGTGAGCCTGTCTCATGTCCTTAGTCGTGATGTCACCCGGGTGAGCCTGTCTTGTGTCCTTAGTCGTGATGTCACCGGGCGAGCCTGTCTTGTGTCCTTAGTCGTGATGTCACCCGGGCGAGCCTGTCTTGTGTCCTTAGTCGTGATGTCACCCGGGCGAGCCTGTCTTGTGTCCTTAGTCGTGATGTCACCCGGGCGAGCCTGTCTCGTGTCCTTAGTCGTGATGTCACCCGAGTGAGCCTGTCTCGTGTCCTTAGTCGTGATGTCACCCGAGTGAGCCTGTCTCATGTCCTTAGTCGTGATGTCACCCGAGTGAGCCTGTCTCATGTCCTTAGTCGTGACATCACCTGAGTGAGCCTGTCTCGTGCCCTTAGTCGTGATGTCACCCAGGCGAGCCTGTCTCATGTCCTTAGTCATGATGTCACCTGAGCCTGCCTTGTGTCCTTAGTCATGATGTCACCCAGGTGGGCCTGTCTTGTACTCTTAGTTGTGATGTCACCCAAGTGAGCCTATCTTGTGGCCTCAGTCGTGATGTCACCTGGGTGGGCCTGTCTCATGTCCCACCTGAGTGAGCCTGTCTCGTGTCCTTAGTCGTGATGTCACCCAGGTGGGCCTGTCTTGTGGCCTTAGTTGTGATGTCACCCGAGTGAGCCTGTCTTGTGCTTTTGCAACCACCAAGGACAGTTTTCATTTGCCCCGTTACTGATGGTTCTCACTTGATCAGTTCATTAAGGTGGTGTCTGCCAAGCTTTTTTCTGTACAGTTATTTTTTCCACTTATAATTAATAAGTATTTATGAGGAAAACACCTCGGAATTATCTAAATTTCCTGTTCATTCAACTTTTTATTTATTCCTTTATATCACAAAGGTTTTTTGTGTGGGTTGTTTGTTTATTATTATTTGAGAGCCATCCTAAGTGTGATGGCAGAGAGGTCTGAGATAGTGAGTCGCACCAGAGCTTCTCGTGCCTCTGTGAAATGTCACCGCGAGCTGCGTGGCCTCTTGTGATTCCGGCTATGTTGGGTCCTAGGGGAATTGAGCCGTTTTGCCTATGGATGTCCTTAGCTGTCACAGCCCTAGTCTTAACCACTAGCCATCTCCCCTAGCCCTGGTATTCTCTTTTTAAAATATAGATGTCTTATTTACTTATTTGAGTCACAGAAAGGGCACGTCCGGGCTATCTTTATTTCAACCAAAGCCTGTCTGTGTCCTTATTCGTGATGTCTGAGCTTATTGTCTTAGGGAATCAAAGCCTGTGCTGGCTTAAATGCAAGTGACTTTGTGCTTGGAGATGATAGCCTTTAGTGGGTTTAAAGGTGCATGCCTGCGAAGCCAATGGTGTCACCGGTGATGTACCAGTATGTCACCCGAGTGAGCCTGTCTTGTGTCCTTAATAGTGATGTCACCCGAGTGAGCCTGTCTCGTGTCCTTAATAGTGATGTCACCCGAGTGAGCCTGTCTCGTGTCCTTAATAGTGATGTCACCTGAGTGAGCCTGTCTCGTGTCCTTAGTCGTGATGTCACCCGAGTGAGCCTGTCTCGTGTCCTTAGTCGTGATGTCACCCGAGTGAGCCTGTCTCGTGTCCTTAGTCGTGATGTCACCCGAGTGAGCCTGTCTCGTGTCCTTAGTCGTGATGTCACCCGAGTGAGCCTGTCTCGTGTCCTTAGTCGTGATGTCACCCGAGTGAGCCTGTCTCGTGTCCTTAGTCGTGATGTCACCCGAGTGAGCCTGTCTCGTGTCCTTAGTCGTGATGTCACCCGAGTGAGCCTGTCTTGTGTCCTTAGTCGTGATGTCACCCGAGTGAGCCTGTCTTGTGTCCTTAATAGTGATGTCACCCGAGTGAGCCTGTCTTGTGTCCTTAGTTGTGATGTCACCCGAGTGAGCCTGTCTCTTGTCCTTAGTCGTGATGTCACCCAGGCGAGCCTGTCTCGTGTCCTTAGTCGTGATGTCACCCGAGTGAGCCTGTCTCTTGTCCTTAGTCGTGATGTCACCCAAGTGAGCCTGTCTCGTGTCCTTAGTCATGATGTCACCCGGGCGAGCCTGTCTTGTGCTTTTGCAACCACCAAGGACAGTTTTCATTTGCCCTGTTCCTGATGGTTCTCACTTGATCAGTTCATTAAGGTGGTGTCTGCCAAGCTTTTTTCTGTACAGTCATTTTTTCCACTTATAATTAATAAGTATTTATGAGGAAAACACCTTGGAATTATCTAAATTTCCTGTTCATTCAACTTTTTATTTATTCCTTTATATCACAATGGACTCCTGGTTTTCTTTTTTTAAAAAAAGTTTTTTATTTACTTATTTGAGAGACAAAGAAAAGGGGCACACCGGGGCTTCTTGCCATTTCAAACAAACTCTAGATGCATGTGCTACTTTGTGCATCTGGAGTTATGTTAGGGAATCAAACCCTGTGCTGGCTTAAAAGCAAGTGACTTGGGCTGGAGAGATAACTTTAGTGGTTAAGGTGCTTGCCTGCAAAGCCAATGGATCCAGGTTCGATTACCCAGTATCCACATAGACAGATGCACAAGGTGGCCCAAGTGTATGGGTATCATTTGCAGTGGCTAAATGCCATGGAGTGCCCATTCTCTCTCTCTCTTGAAAAAGCAAATGCTTTTAGCCACTGAGCCATTTCCCCAGCCTCTTTCGTTTGTTTTGTGGTAGGATCTTAGTCTAGCCCACGCTGGCCTGAATCACTCTGTAGCCCAGGATAAACTTGAGCTCACTACTGCTGCCACACGCAGTTCTGCTCTTCATTTTCATCTGTATTACAATACATTACACTTACTTATTTTGAAGGTGGCACTATGATTTGGCTGTTAGGAGGCACTTCAACCTGGCCTCTGTGTCTTTCTGGTATCGCAAGATATCCTAGGCTCATTTGGCAGGATCTAAATCTGCCATTGTCAAGAAGCTCTGGTTATTTTAGTGAATATCATATTTTGAAGTCAAGACCTGGAACCTGGGTGTGCTTATTGCTGGGTGTGACAGGGGCTTAGTGGTTTAGAACTAACTCCCTATATGTAGTGACAACCACAAGGGTATGCTGTCGCTTCCAGTGCAAGTCCAGCACCATACTTGTTCTCCCTTTCTATACTTATAACTTCCCCAACAATGAGAGCCGGTCGCCACTCCCTTAGACTTACATGCTCAGAACACCACTGTTACCCCTTACAACATGACACCCTCCCCACTCTGCTTGGTGCCATCAACACACACCGACGGTACCTTCACCCCTCCAGCATCCTGGCCACTGCCCTCCACGTGAGAGCCCCTCACCCTGCAAGCACTGACAGCCCACCGCACACTTTGTTTCCTGTGCCTCATTTGCCTCTGGAAGTTTCCCAGGGGCCGATCCATGCCTGGACACCCTCCTCATCCCACAGCAGTTTTCCCAGTTCTCTTCATCTTGCCTAGACCCTGACTCCCATGCCAGTCCATCCCTACTGACACTGCCAGGCAGCCTGTCTGCATGGACACTCCTTAGGCTGTGTGTGATGACCTCATCCTCCTGACCCTCCCAGGCTCTCACAGTGGGCCACCTTCCTGGGTAGATAGCTTTCTTACCCAACGTGGGGCCTGCAGGGGGCCCGCCCCTGTTCATGTATCCTTCCCTGCTGATGCTCTCCTTCTCTGCCAGCTCCCTTCCACCCCATGTGGACACACTTCTATCCCTCTTGGGCCTCGGAACCTGTGGTTTAGCCGCCACCCTAGACAAATCTCCCCTCTGGCAGCTCTAATTAAGCTGTCTCTCCCTGGCTCTGATAGCCCATGCCAAGCTGTTGGTCTACATGGACATCTTACCCTCCTTGAGGACTGACCATGTACTGGGCTATTCCCCTACAGAGCTGCCCTGCTTAGCTCCAATAACTGGTGCCAGGTCTCTCCCTTCACAGGGACTATGACAGTTTTAAGTCTACTGCATAAACATATTGGATAAAAAGTTCTCTAAAAATTCCATCTGGGGATATAGTTTCAAGGTAGAGTACTTACCCAGCATATGTGAGGACATAGGTTCAAATTCCAGTACTGCCAAAGTAAATTAAAATGTAATATCCAATAAGAGTTCTATGGGGGTAACCTAGAATAAAGGTGTTGATCTTTTCAGAAGCACCAGTCCCAGGATTTGACCCTTCTCCAGCATGTCACTATGCTAAAGCCTATGGGATTTGGAAGGCCCTAGCAAATGCAGCTGGCTCCTCCAGGCAGTAGAATAGAGGACAGAGAACAGAGGGAAGTAGCAAGCTGCGTTGCACACGATAAACTACAAGCCTAACACTTCTGACACCCTTGGTTACCATTTTGAAAACTCTCCAAAAATGAAGTTCTTACTTGAGGGTTTATACTTTGAGGATATATTCAACCAGTAGATTTTTTTTAACTTTTTAATTAACATTTTCCATAATTATAGGCAATAAACGATGATAATTCCCTCCCCCATTTTGCGCTTTACAAATCCACTCTCCATCATATCCCTTCCCCTCTCAATTAGTCTCTTTAATTGTTATGTCATCATCTTTTCCTCCTGTTATGAGGGTCTTGTGTAGGTAGTGCCGGGCACTGTGAGGTCATGGATATCCAGGCCATTTTGTGTCTGGAAGATTGTATTGTAAGCAGTCCTACCCTTCTTTTGGCTCTTATATTCTTTCTTCCACCTCTTCCACAATGGACCCTGAGCTTGGAAGGTGTCATAGAGATGTCTCAGTGCTGAACACTCCACTGTCAATTCTTGTCAGCAATATGATGCCTTTTGAGTGGTCACCACCATCTGAAAAGAGATGTTTCTCTAATCAAAAGTGAGAGTAGCATTAATATATGGGTATGAACATTTAGAAAAGTGCTTACAGGGCAGTTTGGTGAGTGTAATATATGAATTTAGCCAGACAACAGCAAGCATTACTTCTCTATGGCTCATGACCTCCCCCACCGTAGGCTTTTGACTAGCTTTTAGGAAGGCATATATTCCCTCCCATGGAGCGGGCCTCCAGTCCAATTAAATAGCTGTTGGTTAACCCCATAACTGATGTACCGCTATTGTACCAGTTGGTACATTTGGCTGGCTGGCCAGTCTTAAGGCTTGCAATGTCCACTGTTGTTTATCACCCTTGATGACTTCTCTCTCTCTCTCCCATAGGACTGCATGCAGCATAGCTTTTCCCAGCTTTCTGTCAGCTGGTCTATAGGGAGGAGGTTTTCAGCTCAGCTCCAGCTTGACTTCTCAGTGACCTTGTAGCCCAAGCATGCAGTCTTTAGCAGTAGGGTCTTACCATCTAGTTGTGGTGGAAAACCAAGAGCCTTAGCAATGACCTATAATGTTACAGGGGAATCAGGGACCTCCCTAACCACAACTCACTGGAAGGTGATCATCCCTGCCACTGAAATTTTTCTAGTAACAATCTATAGCTTCTGGGTGTGCCATTATCCAAAGAATAGGTTTTTATATGGCTTATTCATAACATCTTATATTTTGATTAACTCTCCTCCTACCCTCCCTGTCCTCAGTCTCTTCCCCAACCTCACTTTAGGCCTTTCCAGCCCTAGTAATCTGTTTATCTACTTACATGTATACAATACCCTCTCCCTTAGTACTCCCCTCTCCTCTCCCTTATATCCCCTTTCTAGCTTATTGGCCTTTGCCACAAATTTTCACTCCAACTCACATACAAGTCTAAACATTTGTAGCTAGGATCCACATATAAGAGAGAACATGTGATGTTTGGCTTTCTGGGCCTGGGTTACCTCACTTAGCATAATCCTTTCCAGATCCATCCATTTTCCTGAAAATTTCATAATTTATTTTCCTTTACCACTGAGTAGAACTCCATTGTATAAATGTACCACATCTTCATTATCCATTCATCAGTTGAGGGACATCTAGGCTGGTTCCATTTCCTAGCTACTGTGAATAAAGTGGCAATAAACGTGGATGTGCAAGTATCTCTAAGGTAGTGAGACGAGTTCTAGAAGTGGTATAGCTGGGTCATATGGTAAATCAATGTTTAGCTGTCTCAGGAACCTCCACACTGATTTCCACAATGGCTGTACGAGTTTATATTCCCACCAACAGTGTAGAAGGGTTCTTCTTTTTCCATATCCTCGCCAGCATTTATTGTCATTTGTTTTCTTGATGATAGCCATTCTGACAGGAATGAGATAGAATCTCAAAGTAGTTTTGATTTGCATTTCCCTGATAGCTAAGGATATAGAACATGTTTTTAGATGTTTATAGGCCATCTGTACTTCTTTCGAGATCTCTATATTTAGATCCATAGCTATTTTTTTTTCAAATTTTTATTAACAACTTCCATGACATAGCTCATTTTTTAATTGGGCTGTTTGATTTCTTATTATTTAGTTTTTTGAGTTCTTTGTACATCTTGGATATTAATCCTCTGTTAGATATATAGCTGGCAAAATTTTCTACCATTCTGTAGGTGGCTTCTTTGCTCTATTCATAGTGTCCTTTGCAAAAGTTTCCCCCCTCCCCTTTTTTTCAAGGTAGGGTCTCATTCTAGCTCAGGCTGACCTGGATTTCAGCATGTGGTCTCAGGGTAGCCTTGAACTCATGGAAATCCTCCTACCTCTGCCTCCCAAGTGCTGGGATTAAAGGCATGGGCCGCCACGCCCATCTACAAAAGCTTTTTAATTTCATATGGTCCAGTGACAAACAGTAGATTTGTACATAGGCAATGGAAATAGGATTAGGAATACTATGTAGAATCATGATGAGTGGAAAATTAGGCTCAAGATATTATATAACATAATGTATATGGATTGAAAAAACTTAAAAAGAGAGCATATAAAATAAGTGTATGTAAAGTGGAAAGACTGTATTTTTCCCTATTATTGTACACTTTGGACAATATCCAATTGCTTTTATGACTTAAAAGAAGAAACCCTGCAGCGTATGTCAAGGTTTGGTAACACAATATCAAGTCAAAAAAGAATATGGTATATTTTGAATCTAGACAAAAGGAGTGATCTTTTTTTTAACATGTTTTTTGTGGGGTTTTTGTTTGTTTGTTTTGGTTTTTCGAGGTAGGGTCTCACTCTGGCTCAGGCTGACCTAGAATTCACTATGTAGTCTCAAGGTGGCCTCAAACTCACAGCAATCCTCCTACCTAATTAATACATAACTTAACATGTTTATGAGATACAGTATACTATTTAATTCATGTGTAATCAATTCAGGTCAGTTAGCATATCCATCACCTCCAACATTTCCTTTATTATTTTTTTTGAGGCAAGTCCAACAGACTGGCCTTTTTGTTGTTATTAATGCAAAGGGGGAAGGGAAGAGAATTGGCATGCCAGGGCCTCCAGCCACTGTAATCGAACTCCAGACACATGTGTTACCTTGTGAGCATGTGTGACCTTGTGCACTGCTGTCACCTTATGCATCTGGCTTACATGGGATCTGAAAAGTCAAACATGGGTCCTTAAGCTTCACAGGCAAGCACCTTAACCAGTATGCCATCTCTCCAGCCCTCCAACATTCTTCTTTTTTAATATTTTATTTTTATTTATTTGACAGAGAAAAAGGGAAAGAATAGGCGTGCTAGGGCCTCCAGCCACTGCAAACGAACTTCAGATACATGCGTCCCCTTGTGCATCTGGCTAACTTGGGTCCTGGGGAATCGAACCTGGGTCCTTTGGCTTTGCAGGCAAATGCCTTAACCATTAAGCCATCCCTCCAGCCCATCCAACATTCTTTTAAATACTTCATTTGTTGTGCTGGAGAGACGGCATAGCGGTTAAAGGCGCTTGCTGCAAAGGTTAAGAACCTAGATTCAACTCCCCCAGTACCCACATAAATCAGATGCACAAAGTGGCACATGCGTCTGGAATTTGTTTGTGGCTAGAGCCCCTGATGTGCCCATTCTTTCTCTATCTGTGCCTCTCTCTTTCTCTTTCTCGCTCTCTCTGTCTCTTTCTCTCAAAGAAATATTTTTACTTATTTATTTGAGAGAAAGAGAGAAAACGGGTGTGTCAAGGCCTCTAGGCACTGCAAACAAAGTCTAGATGCATGTGCCACCTTGTGCATCTGGCTTTACATGGGTACTGGGGAATCATCAAACCTGGATCCTTAGGCTTTACAAGGAAGCTCCTTAACCACTGAGCAATCTCTCCAGCCCTCCAGCTTTTATTTTTGAGGCAAGTCCAACAGACTGCCTTTTTTTTTTTTTTAATGTGAGAGTGTATGAGAGAGAGACAGAGAGAGAAAGGATTGGTGTCCCAGGGCCTCCAGCCACTGCAGTCGAACTCCAGACATGTGTGCCCCCTTGTGTGCATGTGCGACCTTGTGCGCTTGCATCACTGTGCATCTGGCTTATGTGGGACCTGGAGAGTCGAACATGAGTCCTTATGCTTCACAGGCGAGCGCCTTAACTGCTAAACCAGCTCTCCAGCCCCTCTAACATTTTTTGATAAGAACATTCAAAGCCCTGTCTAGCAATTTTGAAATACAGAATATGTTATTTATAGTCACCCTAATACAAAGATAAGACATCAGAACTTCTTCCTGTCTGTAACATTGTACCCTTTGACCAATCTTCCTCATTCTCTTCTTCCCTATCTGCCCCAGCCTCTGGTGACCACTTTCTACTCTTTGTTTCCATGAGAGTGATTTTTTTTAAAGCAAACATCCCAAGTATATACATTCAAATGACTGCTTTTTAAAGGGATCATCCTGTGTGCTATTCACATTGCTTAGATTATTTTTTAACTGTCATATGAATTGGTGGTTCTGGCAACAAAGAAGGGAACACTGGGGCTGAGAACTTTATTCAGGGAACCTGGTGAGATTTTCCTGTATCGTGTGGGGTACTCATGGGATATCCAGGTGTTGATATCCTCCAGTACAGAAGTAAGCTTGCTCTTGTGACTTCCTGGATATGTTGTATTAAAAGATGATATAGATATGTTCTATTATTTTTTTTTCCTTATCTCTTGCCTCCCTTTTTTAGGTTTTCACTGGAATTTTCACAGCGGAAATGTTCCTGAAGCTCATAGCCATGGATCCCTACTATTATTTCCAAGAAGGTTGGAACATTTTTGACGGATTTATTGTCTCCCTCAGTTTAATGGAACTGGGTCTAGCAGACGTGGAGGGGCTTTCGGTGCTGCGATCTTTCCGATTGGTATTCCATATTTCTCCAATTTTTTTTAACATTTCTTATCTTGCAACTAATAGAAAGTACTTTGCATAAATTAACTTATGGTGTTTAAATTTAAGGTGTATAAATTAACCTGTGATTTTAAAAAGCCTTAAGTGTATTCTGCTCCCAAATCCAGTTGACCACTTAGTTGGCTTGGCTACTAAAATCTTGAAAACTTCACACTAAATGTATAATGTAGAAATTAGGTATAAAATACTTATTAATTCCACAGATGAAGGGCTTCCAGGGGCCTTCTGAGGTCATATTTTGTTGGCTACTGAGCTACTGAACTGTTTCTTATTTAGGTATGCTCCTGGAGTGAAAAGATTATCCATTTTCAAAGATGGCTTTTGTTGTTGTTGCTGCTGTTTGTTTTTTTTGTTGTTGTTGTTTTTCGAGGTAGGGTCTCACTCTAGCCCAGGCTGACCTGGAATTCACTATGTAGTCTCAGGGTGGCCTTGAACTCACGGTGATTCTCCTACCTCTGCCTCCCCAGTGCTAGAATTAAAAGCATGCACCACCGTACCTGGCAAAAGATGGCTTTCTCAAACAAACAAACAAAAAAAAGATAGCTTAATTCATTTTTTCTGTTGTGGTGAACCCTTTCAGAAATTGAGAATTACTTAATGTTTTATTAAATTATGTTGAAATGTATTCTTGCATATTGGCTTTATTTTCCACATAATTAGTACAGAAAGATTTTTATTCATATATTTGAATAAATTAATGTTTGAATTACTAAACTACTTGAGAGAATAGTTAATGAAGTCTTCATAAGAGCAGCCCATAGCTGGAGAGATGGCTCAGCGGTTTAAGTGCCCGCTTGCAAAGCCTGACTGCCTGGGTTCAGTTCCCTAGTACACACATAAAGTGGGATGAACAAAATGGCGCATGCATCTGGAGTTCGAATGCAGTGGCAGGAAGCCCTGGTGCATCCATCCAGCCATTCATTTTCTCTCTTTTTCCCTCTCTGTTTCTCCTTGCAAATAAATTTAAATATATATATTTAAAAAAATAGAGGGCTGGAGAGATGGCTTAGCAGTCAAGCACTTGCCTGTGAAGCCTAAGGACCCTGGTTCAAGGCTTGATTTCCCAGGACCCACATTAGCCAGATGCACAAGGGGGCGCCCGCATCTAGAGTTCGTTTGCAGTGGCTGGAAGCCCTGGCATGCCCATTCTCTCTCTCTCTCTCCCTCTCTCTCTCTCTCTCTGTCTCTCTCTCTCTCTCTCTGTCAGCCTCTTTCTCTCTGTCGCTCTCAAATAAATAAATAAAAATTTAAAAATTTTAAAAAAAGAGCAACCCATAAACACAATTAAACACACATTATTAGGACGTTGCTATCAACCAAAATTCCTATTACATTATTCCTATTTATTACCTTATGACATCTGATACTGATTTTTTAATTAATTTATTTATTTAAGAGAAAGAAAATGTGCATGCCAGGGCCTCCTGCTGCTACAAACGAACTCCAGACACCACTTTATGCATTTGGCTTTACGTGGGTCCTGGGGAATCAAACCTGGGCCGGCAGGCTTCGCATGTAGGTGCCTTTAACTGCCACGCCATCTCTCCAGCTCCTGACAGTGACCTCATTATCACTCCATTGGACAATCTACCTTTGGCTTCATGTATTACAATTCTCTATCTTCTAGAATATCTTCATGTGTTACAGGTCTCTGTATTCTAGAATATAGACGTTTCATGGCTGATAGGTATCAGAACATCTGTAGAGGCTCTTTCCATAAAATATTTGATACATATATCACTGTATCCCTACTTGGGAGTTATACTTTTTATTCTGAAATTATTCTGAGTATCTTGCAAAGTTTCATATCAACCATTGGTTGTTTGTGGCAAGCAAAAGGGAAGTTTCTACAATTTTCTTAATGCTTTCTTTTTAAGTAACAGATGACTATTTTCACTTCCTTACCATCCAGGTCTTTTGGTTTCCTACAGATCACACTCTCCTTGACATACCCCTTGAGAGCTCTAGGGAAAGACCATAAGAATGATCTATGTTCATATGTGAGCTTTGACAAGAATGATTTGGGGTCTAGAGGCAGATTCTTTGATCTGGTTATGAATGTTCACTGATTGTGAATGAGTCAGTTCTTGATCTTTGTTTCTAGCCCCCATTTCCCCCTTTTTGTTACTGTTTTGAAGCAGAGTCTCACTCTAGGCCAGGCTGACCTGGAACTCAATTTGTAGCCTAAACTGATCTTCAACTCACAGGGATCCTCCAGAATTCTGGGATTAAAGAGGTGCAGTCACCATGCCCAGCTTTATTTCTTCCCTTTTCATCTGAGATTCTGTTAGAAAGTTTGGAGACTTTCATAGGGGTACTAAATAAGCTTGAGCTGATCTTACCTACCTTACATGTTTTTATTTCAACCTTGTGGTGCGAAAATGGATTATCAGTTAGTTTTTGTTTGTTTTTTCCTCAGCTCCGAGTCTTCAAACTGGCCAAGTCCTGGCCCACCCTGAACATGCTGATCAAAATCATTGGCAACTCAGTGGGTGCGCTGGGCAACCTGACCCTGGTGCTGGCCATTATCGTTTTCATCTTTGCCGTGGTGGGGATGCAGCTGTTTGGGAAAAGCTACAAGGAGTGTGTCTGCAAGATCAACCAGGACTGTGTGCTCCCGCGCTGGCACATGCACGACTTCTTCCACTCCTTCCTGATCGTCTTCCGCGTGCTGTGTGGGGAGTGGATCGAGACCATGTGGGACTGCATGGAGGTCGCTGGCCAGGCCATGTGCCTCATTGTCTTTATGATGGTCATGGTCATTGGCAACTTGGTGGTTAGTAACGATTCATTGATATTTTTGTCTGTGCTTTGCCCTGAACTTCCTACCCTCAGCCCAGACACCAAGTCTGTGTAGTTCCTCTACAACCTGTCTTGTGTTTTGAATTGATTCTTTCTTGACCCAGGACTACTTTAAGGTACAAATGAAGAAGAGACTGTGTATTCGCTGAGTTGTGACATACCACAGCCTGCTAACCCTTTTTCATGGTTAAGAAAACAAAATGCAGCAGTTAACTGATTTTTTTTTCCCCAAGGTCACACAGGTGATAGACTTCAGGGCTTTTATTTGGACCTAGGCTGAAGTTCACCCTCTTTCAACTATAAAACATTTCCTGAGCCGGGCGTGGTGGCGCACGCCTTTAATCCCAGCACTCGGGAGGCAGAGGTAGGAGGATCGCTGTGAGTTCGAGGCCACCCTGAGACTCCATAGTGAATTCCAGGTCAGCCTGGGCTAGAGTGAGACCCTACCTCAAAAAATCAAAAAAAAAAAAAAAAAAAAAAAAAAAAAAAAAAAAACATTTCCTTTGTCTAAGCCAGGATTTCTTCACCTTGGCACTGTTGAAATTTTGGACTACCTAGTTCTGCGCTGTGGGACAGCCCTGTACATTGTTAAATGTGACACCGTCCCTGGCTGTACCCCATAGCTGCCAGTAGCATCCCCCAAGTTGTGGCGACCAAAAATATTGGCACATGTCCCCTGAGGCACAAAATTGCCCTCTCTTGAGGACCACTGATCTAAACCACCTTAGAGTTTGGTTTATCTGTGTAAATGGCAAGTCACTTTCTTGCTCTGCTCTGCTCCATCTCCCTGCTGTCTTCTGTCTGTGTGTGAAAGTCACCAGCAGAGATTTGAACATCGTGTTTCTCAAAGTTTCATCAGAGGACTAGGAGCAATGAGGGAGGCTTGAAATGCAGAATCCTGGGCCGCACCCCACAACTGCCGAATCAGTCTGCATTGTTTTTGGTATTTTAGATTTATTTATTTATGAGAGGAGACAGAGAGAATTAGCAAGCATCAGGGCCTCAAGCCACTGCAAATGAACTCCAGCTACATGTGCCACCATGTGCATCTGACTTATGTGGGTTCTGGGGAGTCAAACCTGGGTCCTTAGGCTTTGCAGGCAAGCACCTTAACTGCTAAACCATCTCTCCAGTCCAGAGTCTGCATTTTTTTTTTACAAAACCCAGCAATTCATATGCACAATACAGTTTGAAAAGCAGCAGTGTTAAGGATCCCATTACAAGACGAGAACAGGGAGGCTGGAGGAAGGGCTCACTTGGTCCTCATAAACTTACCCATTTCAGTTCTTTTCCCTCATCTGTCATAAAGAAGCATGCTGGCTGGCGGAGGGTTCCTTGGAGCTAGCCACCGCTCCCTGATCTGAAAATAGCTACAGCCCTGCCTCTTCCATCCCTCCGGCTCTCCATTACCTTCCCTCAGGCCTGTCCTAAGTCTTTTCACTCCTTCCGGGAGAGCAGTCTCTGCCTTCTGTGCACATCAGGTCCTCACCGCACCACCAAGTCGCTCATGTGCTTCTGTCTGTCTCAGTACATCTCTTCACGGTCCCGTCCCCCCCCCCCCAACCACCCACCTCTCCGGGCTTCCTTTTCTCAACCAGGCGGTTCATCTAGTCTCTACAATCCTGTGACTTTTGGTCTTTTCTGTCTTTTTTCTCTCCACTCCCAGAAAATACCTCATGTGTCTTAAACACATGTTTCTTCAAATATTTCTATACATACAAACAGCTTTCTTCACACTTTTCCTTCTCTTCCTCCCTACCTCCCTTCCTCCCTTTCTTTGTATCCCAGGCATGCCTTGAACTCCCTGGATAGCCCAGAATGTCCTTGAACTTCCTATCCTCCCACCTCCACTTCCTGCGTGCTGGGATTGCAGGTGTGCGCCACCACGCCTTGTTAACATGGTGCTGATGGTCGAACATAGAGCCTGGTATGTGCTACATAAGCACTCTTCCAGTTGCCTGACATCTCCAAGCTCTCTTCCCAGTATCTCTACAAGCTGTACTTTTCTTACATTTCTATAATACACTCAGTGTTTCTAGAAGTGTTTATTCATTTAAAAAGGCCAACTCCCAGGCCCTGTACCAGATCTGCTGAGTCAGTCTCTTCAGGGTAGAACCAGGAAACAGTGATTCAGCAAGCACCCACACACCTCAGGCCTGCTCTAAACCCTAACTCGTGTACAGCAGCCCCCTAGCTGCCAGTCTATAAAATAATGCTTTCTCAATCCTTGATCATCGTCTACAATATCTATATTTCTAAGTTAATTAGGTGGCTCACACCTAGCATCCAGAGACTGAGTCATGAGGATCATGAATTTGAGGCCACCCTGGGCTACAGAAAACAGTACTGATACAATGAAATAAGATTCAAATCATTTAGCCTGGCCTGCACAGCCCTCTCCAATTCCATTGTCCCAACCACATTTCTTTTAAATCTATAGGTGGCCCAGGTAACAGGAAGACTTACAGCTCATTGATTATTTCCACTCTTCCAGGCTACACATGCTGTTAACTCCACCTAAAATACACGCCTTCCTCTGCTGGAGTGTGGCAGTGAGACAAGTGTAAATCAGGAGTGAGCACTTCTCCCGCTTCTCTGAGGCAGGGCCTTAAAAATTGACCTGAGGGCTGGGGAGATGACTCAGCAGTTAAAGGCACATGCTTACAAAGCTATCAGCCTCGGTTCAATCCCCCAGTATCCATGTAAAGTCAGATGCACAAAGTGGTGCACACATCTAGAGTTCCTTTGCAGTGCAAGAGGCCCCGGCGTGCCCATTTTCACCTGGGCCCTTGTACATGCTAAGTACATGCTTTACCACTGAGCTGTACCCTCGACCCCAAAATCCATTCTTGAAATCAGATGATATAAAATGTGAGTTCATTTCTACCTTTTTTATCTGTTACATGAAAGTATAGCTCTCCACACTCAACTTTTTCTAGCACAGGTCCTCTAAGACATCCACTGCTCATGAGCACACAGCATCTCTGTACTCTTCAACCCTCTCCAATAATTTGCCTTTTTGTTTTATTTTTTAATAATTTTCTACCAAAATGAATACAATCTTTGCTTTTTGTCATCATAAGAAGTAATATATTTTGAATACATATATTCAGATGTAAAACTGTGAAATAACCAAGAAAAGAGAGCTAAGTTCCTCGTATTAAAATCAAACCAAGCCAGCTGTGGTGGTACATGCCTTTAATCCCAACACTTAGGAGGCAGAGGTAGGAGGATTGCCATGAGTTCGAGGCCACCCTGAGACTACAGAGTGAATTCCTGGTCAGCCTGGGCTAGAGTGAGATCCTACCTCGAAAAAAAAAAAAAATCAAACCAAATAAAATTCCCACTTGATAACATTAGCATTTACAATATGTTTGGGAGCCAGGTATGGTGGTGCACACCTTTAATCCCAGCACTCAGGTGGCATAGAATTGCCATGAGTTTGAGGCCACCCTGAGACTAATTCCTGGTCAGCCTAAGCTAGACTGAAACCCTACCTTAGGGGAAAAAAAAAAAACTAAAATACTGCTTGGGGGTTGGAGAGATGGCTTAGCAGTTAAGGCATTTGCCTGCAAAGCCTAAGGACTCAAGTTTGATTCCCCAGGACCCATGTAAGCCAGATACACAAGGGAACATGCATCTGGAGTTAATTTGCAGTGGCTGGAGGCCCTGGCGCGCCCATTCTCTCTCTCTGCCTCCTTCTCTCTCCCTCTCTTCCCCCCCCCCAATAAATAAGATGTTTAAAAAATGAAATAGATATAAAATACTGTGTGGAGGCTAAGCATGTAGCTCAGTGGTAGAGTGCTTGCCTAATGTGCACAAGACCCTCCATTCATTCCTAGAATAAATAAATAAAAGTCAAACAAAACACAACAGAAACTTTTGAATCTGCCGTGTAATTCTGTTGGCTTCTCTTTTGCAACTCTGAGGATAGTGAGTAACTTCCTGAGACCATGTTTCCTTTGCTTCCCGTTCTGACACTGCTGGTGTAGGTGCTGAACTTGTTTCTGGCCTTGCTACTGAGCTCCTTCAGCGCAGACAACCTGGCGGCCACGGACGACGACGGGGAGATGAACAACCTGCAGATCTCGGTCATCCGCATCAAGAAGGGCGTGGCCTGGATCAAAGTGAAAGCGCACGCCTTCATGCAGGCCCACTTCAAGCAGCGCGAGGGCGAGGAGGTCAAGCCGCTGGATGAGCTGTACGAGAAGAAGGCCAACTGCATTGCCAACCACACTGGTGTGGACATCCACCGCAACGGCGACTTCCAGAAGAACGGCAACGGCACAACCAGCGGCATTGGCAGCAGCGTGGAGAAGTACATCATTGACGAGGACCACATGTCCTTCATCAACAACCCAAACCTCACTGTCCGGGTGCCCATTGCCGTAGGCGAGTCCGATTTTGAGAACCTCAACACAGAGGATGTTAGCAGCGAGTCGGATCCTGAAGGCAGCAAAGATGTAAGGTCCCAGCCTAGAACCAGGCTCCATGCTGTGTGAGAGCAAGCCGGGCACTATTGGCGTCAGACATTGGCCCAGCTATGAGCTTGGTGGGGACATTCTGTAATCATCAGTACAGTTTGAGAACCAGCTCCACACCCCCGTATCATGCTAGGCCTTCCCTTGGTGGTAGAGCTTCCTGGAATATTTCTGGGTTACCTGCCTTGCTTCCAGGTCAAAGGACTAGTCTGTCCCTGCTCCCAATCTGCCTGACTTTTAGCCCTGGGGCCTACATTTGGCTTAGGATGGGTGTCTCAGTCAGCCTCAGCTCTAGTTGCTGGGATGAACTTTCCAACCAGGCACTAGTTATGGGAGGAAGGGATTTATTGAAGCTTACAGATCCAAGGTAAAGCCGGCTGTGGTGGCACATGCCTTTAATCCCAGCACTTGGGAGGCATAGGTAGGAGGATCGCCTTGAGTTCAAGGCCACCCTGAGAATTCCAGGTCAGCCTGGGATAGCTCAAAAAACAAAAACAAAAAGCAAAACAGATCCAGGGTAAGTTCTATAATGGAAGAAGAAGCTGGCCCCCTTTCAAGATCCAAGCGTCGGGGGGGGGGGGACCACCAGCATAAGCAAGCACACTTCAGGAGCCTTAGACAAAGCTCCAGCATTTTGAGTATTTTTGGCTAGAAATTCCAGATCTGTCTCCACACCTTAGAGCTAGACCCTAGGATCTGCCCACCAGGTGGCTGGAGATCCAAGTTACAAATTTTAGTAAACTCCTGAGTATATGGGAGGACATCCATTCAAAGCACCACAGTGGATTACTGTCTTCTCTCAGAAGCGCTGGGGCCCGTTAGGATTTGTACGGCATCCCCAGCAGAGGTGGAGTTGTCAGTGTCCGTGGATGTGTTCCTGCAGAAGTGTTTGACCTCCCTCTTCTGTACGTGTCTAGAAGCTGGATGATACCAGCTCCTCTGAAGGCAGCACCATTGATATCAAGCCGGAAGTGGAGGAAGTCCCCGTGGAGCAGCCCGAAGAGTACCTGGATCCTGACGCGTGCTTCACAGAAGGTAGAAGGTGGAAGCTGGGTGGGAGGCTGAGTGTAGGGCATGTGCGCCGCTCAGTCACGCCTGGGGGGTGGGGCTAGGTGGCTGTCTTCATGAAAATCGTTCTCACCCGTCGTTCTGACGGAGGCCTTCAGCCCGCTCAGTTCTGACACATAAGTTTCTGTTCTCCAATTTTTCTTCATCCAGTTTCTCTTGACACCAGCCCCCCACATTGCCATTAGAAAGTCTCCTTCTGTCCCATTGTGCCCGCTTCCTGACTGCCCTCCTCATCCCTCCCTGCTTCCTGGCAGGCCATCTCCTGACTCCAGAGGGCTTTGCCCTATTAGCCTCAGCCCTGCCCCCTGCATTCAGCTGCAGTGCCCTGCTGCGTGGTGGGGCAGTGCCTGGTGAGGCCGGGGAGAGGGAGAAGGCAATCAGGTGGGGCAGGTTTCCAGTCTGACCAGCCTCTTCTGCCGTGTCAGGTTGTGTCCAAAGGTTCAAGTGCTGCCAAGTCAACATTGAGAAGGACTAGGCAAGTCTTGGTGGATCCTGCGGAAAACCTGCTTCCTCATCGTGGAGCACAATTGGTTTGAGACCTTCATCATCTTCATGATTCTGCTCAGCAGTGGCGCTCTGGTAAGCTCCAGGGGGAGCGTAACGAGACCGCCTGGGGAAGGGTGCGGAGAAACGTTGGGAAGAGGCTGGATGTGGCCTCAGTCCACTATCTCAGAAAGGACAGACTGGCCACAGTCTCAATGATAAGGCCTGTTAAAGTGCTTTGGACTGTTGTCGGAGCTTTTGGAATTAGAATCCACACTGATCCACATGCTGATCTTCAGACTTTAGCATGATCCCACTCAAGCCCAAGGAGCTCTTTTCATCAGGGTGAGGACACATTACCATTGCCTGCCAGCCCCATCCTAAGCGGCTTCCTGAGATGACTTCCTTCCCACACCCCAGATCTCTTATTCATTACATTTCCATTGTCCAGGATGGCAACGTGGCCGGGGGCCTCCCCAGCTTCCTCTGCACCGTGCTGGATTTGGAGAACTCTCAACAGCAGCAAGTGTTTGAGGGCTGAGCTGGTCACATTATCCTCAGTGCTCATCTTCTAGCAGGAGGTGAACACCCTAGAGAACACACAGGCTCCTCCCCGGCTGGGACTCATTATCTCCACATTTGCCCCATGCTCAGCAGGGTTAGCACTGAGGACACTTGGGTTGTCTGGTGGAAGGGAGTTGGTTGCTGGCTGAGTGGCTCTGAAGACAGAGAGCTTGAGATGGGACGCATTTTCCTTCTTTTCATTAAGGAAGAGGTGAAAAATAGAAAATTTGGACTTATTTTTTTTTGCGGGAGGGGTTGAGGTAGGGTCTCACTCTAGCTCAGGCTGACCTAGAATCCACTATGTAGTCTCAGGGTGGTTTTGAACTCATGGAGATCCTCCTTCCTGTGCCTCCCAAGTGCTGGGATTAAAGGTGTGTGCCACCACGCCAGGCTGGACATGTTTCTAAAGCAGTAGGTACATTCATGTAGGTGTGAAATCGAGGCCTAATTTAGAATTGACTTTAAAAGGAGGAGAAACAAAGCCGGGCGTGGTGGCGCACTCCTTTAATCCCAGCACTCAGGAAGCAGAGGTAGAAGGATCGCCATGAGTTCAAGGCCACCCTGAGACTACATAGTGAATTTCAGGTCAGCCTGGGCTAGAGTGAGACCCTACCTCGCAAAACCAAAAAAGAAAAAAAAAAAAAGGAAAAAGAAAAGGAGGAGAAACAACCCCAGAGTCAGTGTAACAATCTCAACATGAATTAGAGCAGTGTCGCCGACTTGTGAGATAGAATAAGAGCTGAGAGGAGAGAAGTACGGGATAATAATGGCCACATGATGAAGAGGCTAGTGGGCAGTGAGCGGAGGTTTATGAAGGAAGGTGTCAGGACTGAAGTGAGAGGCCTGAAGATGGGAGCTGTGGGAAGGGAGCCAGACTGCACCACCTGCCTTGGGTCACCTGTTGCATGGATGTACATTCACTCTGCTTTCTGAGGTGCTGAGGCCACACCCAGGGTGACAGCAGCTCTGCTTGTGCCTCTGAGCAGGAGGGTCAGATTCTGATGAGGGCTAGGAAAGGTGTCTGATGATCACCACTCTTCAAATCTAGTTTAAGAAAAAGGGGGGGGGAGACCGTGCCCCACCCTGTGCGTTTTCTCTTCCCCATCTGTACACAAAGAGTAAATCAGCAATTAAACAAAGGCTTTTTTAAGCTCACCATTATCAGTTTCCATTTGTCATAAGTAAGCAAAATAATGGACACTGTGACAGGCACTTGTAATCCCAGCCACACTTAGGGGTGAGAAGGGAGGTGGAGACAAGAGACTGTCAGGATTGGGGGTGGCAGCTAGCCTGGCAACAGTGAGAGAGACCCTGCTTCAAAGGAGGTGGAAGGCGAAAACTGACACCAGAGTTGTCCTCTGACCTCTACTCATGCCCTGTGGCACTTGCACACCTGCATACACACACACACACATACACACACACACACACACACAACCATATGTTGGGTCATCTCATTTGTATAAAATGTCCAGAAAAGGCAGATTTATGGTGGCCTAGGACCAGCAGGATGTGAAAACTAGGGAGTTATAGCCAAGAGGTTTTCCTAAGGATAACTGAAATGTTCTAAGATAATGCTAACGGATGCGCAACTCCATTGACTTATACATTTAAATGGCTGGATCATATGGTATTCTTCCTCAATAAAACTGTTAAAAAATAACTGGGAATGCTTACCTAGCATTGGATTCGATCTTCAACACCACTGAGACAAATACATGAACCAAGGACACATGTCGCAGTCACAGGGGAATAAGGTGGAAGAGACAGGAAGTTGACAGCAAGCAGTTCCTGGTGGGAGGCGCTCCCTGTGACGGTGCTGTCCCCATGGCACCCGTCTCCTACTGTAATAAGCAGTCTGCCTCTCTCGCAGGCCTTCGAGGACATCTATATTGAGCAGAGGAAGACCATTCGAACCATCCTGGAGTACGCTGACAAAGTCTTCACCTACATCTTCATCCTGGAGATGTTGCTCAAGTGGACAGCCTATGGCTTCGTCAAGTTCTTCACCAATGCCTGGTGCTGGCTGGACTTCCTCATCGTGGCTGTACGTGTCTGGCTTTCTATTTCCCACCCCTTCTAGCAGGAAAGCAACTGGGTCTGTCCTTCTAGGAGCTAGGTTAGAGTCAACATGTGAGCATGGGCTAGGGTGACTCAGATCTGAATCTGGGGAGTGGGACTTCTGAAGCCCTGCATTTACGCCAGGGATTACTGTCTCCTGTACTCTGCGGGGACTTGCTTAACTGGAGTCAGAAATTAGGAGTGAGAAGTAGAATCACTGGTCTAGGCCCTTGTACCAATCCAGCAGGTGGTTCACTTTCTGCTGCCAGGAGAAGGGGTGAAGGGATGAGATGGGGGTACTGGGAGTAGTTAAGAGTGGGGTCTGCTGGGCGTGGTGGCACACGCCTTTAATCCCAGCACTGGGGAGACAAGGTAGGAGGATCGCCGTGAGTTTGAGGCCACCCTGAGACTACATAGTGAATTCCAGGTCAGCCGGGACTAGAGTTGAAACCCTACCTCAAAAAACAAGCAAACAACAACAAAAAAAAGTGGGGTCTGTGTTACTCCTGGTCATTCTCCTGGGCTCTTCCCAGACTTACTGAGCAGCTTGCTTTCTCAGGGAGAAGATATTCTCAGGTGGCTATTTCTACAGTGACTGTCACCCAACAAGAACTCTTCCCTCCAGGCTGCAAGAGCTCCACGGCCGTGAGCTCCCTGTTCTTTTTCAGGCTGGAAGCAGCAGCATCTGTCACTGTTTCTCACCCCACCAGCACTTCTTTCTTGTTGACTTTACTAACAACAATTGTTCTTTTCTTTTCTGCAGTAACTAAAGCTTTTCTCTTGTAGCCAAGTCACCTTTAAAGAAAGGGTGAAAGAGACTGTGGGTCCAGGACCATGGAGAACTCAGCTGGGTCCGAGAAGTGCGGTGAACGTGGAGTGGCTGGAGGCTTGGGGACACATCAGAAGGGACCCTCGTTGGGTGTGTGGTGACCTGCCTGTAGAGAGCCTGTGGGGTCATGGACAGAGCAGTTGGGAAATCTTCAAGTTCGCAGGAGCCCAGCGCTCTGTACCAATACTGACTTCTGCTCTGTAAACGTGTTCCCTTCCACGCTGTCTTCAACCTCGTGGTTCTTTCCAGGAGTTATTACTGTGCCCCCATTTTCATCTCCCACTTCAGAAAGCCAGTCTTTGAGATAATCTAAATGAGAAGACACCCTATGTCCTTAGGGAGAGCCAGATAAGCATGTTTCCAAAGGGAGCAGACAGGAGATCCTCACAGCAAAAAGTCTGGACACTCACTTCTGAGGCTATAGATGCCACGTTTTAGGGGGGAGGGCTTCTCATTCCTCCAACAGAGCCTCGGCTCAGAGGGTATGGGATCTTCCTAAAGAAAAAGGAGGTGCCACATCTTCATTGCACAGGTTTCTGAGAACACCTAGAGTCATGACACCCACAGGAGCCCCTCATCTCCTGACTTTCCAGGGATTCAGACAGATCTCCGCTACAATGAACCAGCTACTCAAGAGGAACAGTGATGTGGAGCAAAGCTTCTCACATGACTTTTAGCTCCACTGTCTGCCCCAACCTGAGCTATTTGCTTCCTGTTTGGACTGAGCAACCCCAGAGTTCAGGGATGTGGTTGGGTATTCCACATGCCTCTGGTACCCAAGTAAACCTTTAAGCACAGGAGCAATCCTACATATCACCATCTGTTTAGCAAACATGGCTTCACAGGTTGCCTCCTTTGAGTTGTGGGTGGAAAGTAGGCTTTGATTGGTACCTGAACTAGAACTATCAAGAATGTTTGCTGTTGAGCTGGAGGGATGGCTTAGCAGTTAAGGTGCTTGCCTGCAAAGCCAAAGGACCCAGGTTCGATTCCCCAGGACCCACATAAGCCAAATGCACAAGGTAATGCATGGCATCTAAATTTCATTTGTAGTGGCTGGAGGCCCTGCCTCCCTCCTTTCCAGCCCCCCTCTCTGTCTCTCCAATAAATAAAGAGAGCCGGGCGTGGTGGTGCATGCTTTTAATCCCAGCATTTGGGAGAGGTAGGAGGATCACCATAAGTTCTAGGCCACCCTTGAGAGTACATAGTGAATTCCAGGTCAGTCTGATCTAGAGTGAAACCCTACCTCGAAAAACCAAAAAAGAAAGAAAGAAAGTTTGCCGTCCCTCAGAGGGACATACCTGGTTCCGCTGGCTGTTGTAGAACAAGCAGCACGTGTCCAGGTCAGCGCCCTCTCTGCCAGAGCCCGTCTCATACACTGGTGACTTGCTGTCTTCCATTCCATGCCTGTTGCCCTAAAGGATGTCCTTTCTTCCTCATCTCTTCAAGCTGCTGAAAACACTTCTTTAGGACCAGGAGGACAATGCAGACAGCTTCAGGGGCAGTTACCTTTATCACTAGCCATGTGAATGCCCATATGAAAACATTGTATTTTACTCAGGTCCTGGGCACTGGACATTGTGCCCTGCAAAAGAATTTTGTCATCTTCTCTCCAAGGAACATGTCCCCATTGCTTGCAGAAATCGATTAACACATATGTTCTAGAAATAGGAACTTCAGAGGCCATGAACCTGATCCTAGCCTTTGACTACTGAAGACGTTCTCTCTTTGAAATGTTTGTTTCTTTTGAAAGAGTCAGCCAGCCAGTGTTCATTTTCTTCCATGCCTGTAGCCACAGGTGCCCTGAATTTTGACTCTTTCCCTCCTTTTCTTTTTTTCCTTTTTTTAGGTTTGATTCATTCCTTAAAGTTCACTGAAGCAATGTTCTAATTCTCTCCAGTGAGGGTTTAACATGGACACTCAAGATTGTAAGAGAGCCCAGAACTGCTGAGGAACACCCCAAGAAGACCCTTACTGACCAGCCTTTGGAGAGCTTGGCTTGATTGCTCAGTTGAGCAGTTCATCTCTCAGCAGCATTTAAAGCCACCCTCTGAATTGGCCTCTGTCATCCTCCCCCCCTCCCCACTGCAGACCTGAGCATTAGCAGAAAAGTCACCCACCTATAAAAGCTAGAGTCTTCCTGTCTTGTATGGGGCCTCTAGACACTCAAAGCTTAGGGGTTTTTTGTTGTTGTGGTTGTTGTTTTATTTTTTATTTGAGATAGAGAGTCAGAAAGAGGCAGACAAAGAGAAATTGCATATGGGCATGTCAGAGCCTCCAGCCACTGCAAATAAACTCCAGACACATGCACCACTTTATGCATATGGCTTTACATGAGTACTGGGGAATTGGACCTAGGCCATCAGGCTTTGCAAGCAAGCACCTTTAACTACTGAGCCATCTCTCCAGCCCAAAGCTTAGGTTTGTATAATCTTTCTGCCAAGCCTTCACAGGATAAAGCTGACCCAAAGGACATTTGAACTGAAGTACCTAGTTGAAATGGAATAACTTACCTTCAGGTGTTTCTATTAACACCTCACTAAGAGTCAGGTAGTTTTAGATTATTTGGGGTTAAGAATTGGCTATGCTTAGCAACAGTAGAGTGAGGGGGGATCTCTTTTTTTTTTTTTGGTTTTCAAGGTAGGGTCTCACTCTAGTCCAGGCTGACCTGGAATTCACTATGTAGACTCAGGCTGGCCTCAAATTCATGAGGATCCTCCTACCTCTGCCTCCGAGTGCTGGGATTAAAGGCATGTGCCAGCACACCCAGCTTTCTCTGAAATTTTTGGTGTTCATTATGACTAGAGGGGAAAATGACTGGTTGGTGCTGCTGTGCTCTAGATAAGGCTTTTGAGGCTCTTGTTTTACATAGTGATTATCCTTTGATCACCTACCCTTCAACGAACATGGGAACCTAGTATGGCTGTGTCCAGTTCCAGAGTTGCCTTGAGCACTGCCAAGGATACTAGAGAAGCTCTCTGCCTAAGCTGATGGGTTATAAGGACATGCATAAGTCAAGATTTGCTCCCCAGTTTAAAACTAGAACCTTTGAGCCTGTGCCTTACTGCATTATTGACCGTCCACTTCTGCCCCTTACCAGTCCTTCTGCTTAATTATAAACATCTTCCTTTAGGGAAGAGTGTCTGGGGATGTGCTTCAATGGCAGAATGCTTGCCTAGCATGTGCAAAGCCCAAGGTTTGATCCCCAGTTCTGCAAGAAAAAAAAAAAAAGAAGTGTGTATATGTCGCACACATGTATATAGTTCAGACACACAGAATAAAGAAACAATGTTTTAGGATAGAGATCAACAAACAGCAAATTAAACTAAGTTGTAGGTTGTTTTTCTGCTTTATAATTTGATTTTAATACATCATCAGTTAAGCTAAGTGGACCTAAGCCCCCACTTCTCAGTAAAGGGAATTAAGAGCTGAGGGTGGGACCATCTTAGCCCCTCCCAGAATCTGTGGTGGACTGTAAGAAAAAGTCTGCTTTCAGAAACCCAAGCCCAAACATTCTTGGATTCGATCAGCTAAAGGTATCCCTGCAGATCCCTGTATCTTGCTCATTTCAGGTGTAGACAGCCCTGGGAGTGGGTAAAGGGCGTCCTCTCAGAACTCTGAGAGTTCTGGTAGAGCAAGGTAAGTTTGCTTCTGGAAGAACAGGAAGATCTGAGTCGATGTGTCAGCAGGTCAGCTCTGGGCCAGTGATGATCTGTTGGAATATCGCCATGTTACCTGGGGGCGGGGGATGGGGGCAGGTCTTCCACTGCCTGCCCCAGGTAGAAAAAGAATTGGCCCAGAATTGCCCATGCTGGTGGGCACATGCCTACGTATAGTCCCCATTCCCTCATGCACAAGTGAAATCATTGTCTCCCCAAGAGTTCTGCCAGCTTATATGCTACTGGGGACAGGAGACTGGCCTGGGTCTGCTAGACTGAAGGGCGGCGCACGTGGACTAGTGCTGGAAGAAAGAAGGGGAAATGTTATTTTACATGTGGGTGCGGGTGTGTGTGTGTGTGTGGAGGAGAGGTTGACATCAGGTGTCTCCCTCCATTGCTCCCCATCTTATCCTTTGAGACAGGTTTCTCACTGGACCCAGAGCACACTGATTTGGCTAAACAACTAGCCAACAAACCCAAAGATCAGCCTTTGCCCACTTAGCACTGGGATTACAGACACACTGCCACACCCAGAATCTTCTATGGGTTCTGGGGATCTGAACTCAGGTCCTCATGGTTTTGCAGCAGGCACTTGCCCCATTGAGCCATCTCCCCAGCCTGAGAAGGGGCATGATAAGAAAAGTAGGGATTCAGTAAGAGGCCCACTCAGGTTCTTGTGGCCATGTAGGGGTCATAGTTGTGCATAGCAGAGAAAGGGTTATTAGTTAAAACTGAGCTGTGATTGCTCAAGTAAGCTCTCGAGGGCCGGAATTCTGTCCAGGGGTGTCCTCCGTTCCTTTCCTCTTGTGAACTAGAGTCACCTGTGGTACTTACTGACAATGTTTCCTTTGTTAATGTAGTGACTCATCAGATTCCCAAGCAAATGATTTTTGTCAACCAGGATAAAGAGGGTTCGTCCCTATTGGAAATCCCATGGTGACTGAGCTGAGGAGGGACAGCTGGTGTGAAGTGTGTGTATTCATCTGTATTCTTTTCCATAGGTACCATTAAGTTTGTCTGGCTTAATTTAATGGGAGCTTCTGGGAGCCGCAGACGGTAAAGGGCGAGGGTAAGGTTCTTGTCATCTCTTCAGGCTCCTCTCCTTCCAGTGGAACTTCCTCATTCTCTCCCTCTCCCCTCAGCCTCGTCCCTTTCCAACTTGTGTGTGTGTTCTGCTGCATTTTCTCGATCCTCTCTTCCCTCTGTGTTTTTTCTTCTGCCTCTCTCAACCACCTTTCCTTCCAGGTCGTTTGAGTCAAGTTGAAGTAGGCAGCTGGTGGCACCCACTTCCTCTCCTGGGGCCCAACTGTGCACTCAGTGCTAGGGGTTTTATTCTAACACTCTGGAACCTCTGTTTTGTTTTTCTTTTCTTTTCTTTTCTTTTTTTCTCTTCTGTTTTTGTGTAGGTCTCTTTAGTCAGCCTTATAGCTAATGCCCTGGGCTACTCGGAACTAGGTGCCATAAAGTCCCTTAGGACCCTAAGAGCTTTGAGACCCTTAAGAGCCTTGTCACGATTTGAAGGGATGAGGGTAAGATACTAAGAGCAGCTGATCCTTCTGCATGCCAATGGCAACTGTTTACGCATGCTAGAACTGATCACATGGTGGAAAGGTCATTCGAACACGGGTTCTGTGACGCAGCTGCCGGTCCGACCCTCCACTCTCCCCCCGCGTCTGCCCCGTGCGTGCGCAGGGCGGTCGTATGAAGCTGCCTCATCACATGGATATTAGCCCCCCACCCAACAACATGCCATCGCAGAACATGTTAACATTGGCTCTCCTCATTTGGCCTGGCTTACCTGTAGCACTCGGGGCAGCTTTTTTGGGCTGTTGATTTAATAGGGAGAATCACCAGGTGCAAAGAAGGGGAATTACAACCCAGAGACCCACCGAAAAGCGTAGGTTGCAGGCAGGGAGGGTGCTGGGTAGGGACAGCAACCAGATGTGCTCTGTGGCCTTGGGGTCACGAAGAACACAGCGGAGAAGGGCCTTCAAGGCAGGGTGGCAGGCCTGGAATTGGGGGTGGAGCAGAATTTGGCATGACCCTGGGAGCGGAGACACTTTTCTTTTCATTCTGATTCCTCTCATTGCACCTTGTTGTTCTCAGCCCAGTCCCATGAGGACTGGCAGCCTCTGTCTGACAGCAAAGCTTTCCTCCTCACCCCCAGCCCTCCACCCATGCTATACAGCCCCTCCTCACACCATCAGAACAACAGCTAGACAATGCCAGGTGACTAAACAGCAACCAGTTCTCCAGAAATCTCTCAACATCCTGTTCCTGCTTTGACGATACTCATGAAGTCCAGTGCAGGGGCTTGTCACCCGCCAAATTAGAAATAAGGCTCCCTCTTTTGGTGCCTTTTTCTTGTCTCTTTTGGTTGTCATAATTGTGCGTGTGCATGCATGTATGCACACACACTAAATGGTGACTTCCTAAAGCCACACGGACAGCTGGTTTTGGTGGTGGTGGTTGTCCTGTGTCCTGTGCTGAGTGAGGTCTGTTACGCCTAACGAGACCAAGACAACTCAGTCCAATTCAGACGTTGAATACTTGCAGGAGAGCAAACCAGAGGATGTTTTTAAGTGTGCAAATATCAGAAGGTAGGATTAAACAGCGCCATTGCAGTGGCTCACACGAAGCAAGACTGACTGGAGAAGCTAGATACCAGGACAGCGCTGCCATGCTCATCCTCACTGTGACCCCTGGCCACAACTCCACAAAGCCACTCACGGCTGTACAGGAAGATGAAATTTTTCTTGGCGTTTTGGAGTATTATTATTATGATTATTTTAGTTTATCCGGCCAGATACATTTTGCAATAAACTCATCTTCTGTAGCACAGTCACAGTTTGGCTTACTAAACGTGAGCCTTCTGCGGCCCTCCGAAAACTACCCGCAGGAAGTGCAGTTACATGGGGGGAAATTTATTCTGATTAAAAAGGAAAACCAAGCCGAGCGTGGTGGCACACCCCTTTAATCGCAGCAGAGGCAGAGGTAGGAGGATTGCAGTGAGTTCGAGGCCACCCTGAGAATACAGTTAATTCCAGGTCAGTCTGAGCTAGAGTGAGACCCTACCTTCAAAAACCAAAAAAAAAAAAAAAGGAAAACACTTGGGATTCTGAAATCTTTCTCCCACAGATAAGAGAGGTTTTATAATGTGTCGTAAGGTCAGTGTTATGATTAGGCTGAATTCAGAGAGTGTATATGGTTCTGGAGCCGGAAGCTGAGATAAACAAGATGTGGGGTGGAGTCAAACCCAACACTCGTCTCTACTCCCCGGCCTCGCATCCTTCATATTAATAAATCATAATGGTTTTGTTACAAAGTTAATCATTCACTTTGGTGACTGAAAAACTGTGGACAAGATGTAACTACAAACATTTCATCAAAAACGGCACTTGCCGCATGGGACGTGAGGTGCCTGCAGTTGTCCATAGTTCCTGACAGGGCCCCTGGGTCTCCTAAAAGGAGGTTCCAGTACATGGAGAAAGCCCCTGTCATTCTGGCTAACACTTGTCAGGAACTTCCTGCATCTGGTTCCTTATTCCTACCACTCTGTCCCTGTTATAAAAGTAGTCCTCGGAGGAGGTTACTTGAACAATCCTGATGCGGGGTCCTTTTGGTAACCTTGTCTTTTCCATTTAACTCCTCCAATCCCTACCTTCCCTGAACTCTCAGTGTCCATTCCCCTCCCCCCCCCAATAAAACTTGAAATTGTCAACTCTCAAATAGGTTAGATGTCTAGAATCAGTGATCAGAATGGAAGGAACTTGTATTTGAAAAGCAACTAGCCTTTTTTAGTTAAGGTAATATGGGCAAGGATGACCTTGAACCTGAAGCTACATGTTTAAACAGTAGCATCCAGTGAGGGAGGCTTTGGGGTAGAGGCGCCTGTTGTCAGTGTGGGTCAGAGCGCAGTGTTGACTGGCTGGTTGGGCAGGCAGAGAGAGCTCTGGGATGCATCCCTGGCCTGCAGCTTCCCAGCCCTTCTAAGGCTAAGCTTACAGTTAAGCCACACAGTAATAAACAGAAGTAGGTGCATATGTTTTATTCTAGTATTATTCTTCTTTGGGGCATACATTTTTCATTTTGTAGCCTGGGCCCCTCTATATGCCAGCCCTTGCAAGATCACCACTGAAAACTTTAGATTAAGAAACGTTCTTGAACTGAACACCACTCATGCAGATGGGCTCAACTGTCACTGTGCTGCTCTGATTCTAGGCTCAGCCCTTCACCTGAGAGGGGCCTGTCACCCTAGCCTGTCCTGGGATGCTCACTTCAGTCTCCTCTCCTTCCTCAAACCAAAGACCAGAACATTGAAATGCTCCTGCTATTGGCAAAGGAATACTTAATGTAGTTCTTTGCTTTTCTCTCCTCCATAGTAATCTTTATTTAAAGATTTTGCTGTGCTGTTAACTTTGTGAGGGTATATATTAGTAATGCTATGAAACGTGCATGCCTTTTTGGTGATTGTCAGTACATAGTTGTCCATTAAAGCCATGTTCCCTCTGCCAGATACTAAAAGCTATTTCACAGATTTTATAATATTGAATGAACAATAATAATGTCCTAGGCATTTTTAAAGAAAATAAAAATGCTGTTAAGAGCTAGTATCCATTGGAGTTTTCTCATCGACTAAGTGAGATCTGTATCAATTGCTAAGTTTAAACTTCCTTGAAAAATGCAGCTTTGTACAAATTGCTAGAACCTAACTGACTTACATGTCTGTATCATAATCCATTGCTTTTAGTAGTGGATTTCATCATGAGAGGCCATGTAAAATAACTAAAGAGTAGTAGAGAGCAGAAACAGGTCCAGTTTCTTGACTGTAAAGGGAATGGTCGCTAGTAACATATCTTTAGGAACATGATTTCTTGCCCTTTGGTCACTGAGAACGGCACAATGACGGTACTATACGGAGCACAGTTCATCTCTGTCTCACTAAATACATGGCGGGGGCTGAAGCTTAGCGGAAGAGCACTCGCCTGGCATATGCAAGACCCTGAGTTCAGTGCACCCCCGGAGGCAACGGGCACTGAATTTTGTGTCCTATCATAGATAACGCTCAGTAAACACTTTGGAGTATTGAGTTCTATGAAGGTTCAAAGAGATCGTCTAGTCAGTTGGCTAGTTCTTCTTCACTCCTGTGCTAGCTGTATTTTACTGAATACATGTGGACACCATAAAGGACAGGCTAGTCTGAGCTCCAGGAGAAACTTAACATCATTGTGCATACAATGAGAAGAGGTCCTGGAGGCAGGCAGTAGGACCTGCCCTGAGATAAAAAGCAGCACCTCGAGGTTTCCACCCTTGGGGGCCAACTCCCTGTCTCACCCACACTGGGCAGCCCCCTCGGTCCTGGTCTCCCCCTGAGCTCGGTGCAGAACGCGGCCACGTAACTGGAACTTGCGCATCTTGCCGTAGCTGTTCTATTTCGGTTAGAGAATGAGTGTTCCATGTGTGGCTCATCCTCCTTTTGCCTGTTTGTTTGCACATCCCATTGCTTTTTGGTGTTCCCGCTGCAGGGTGAACAACTGTCGAATGAGGAAGTAAACCTCAAGTCTCATTATCTGATCAACTTTATAGCATAAGTGCACAAAAGTATTCCTTAAAATAACATGAAAACCTTCCTGATTTCAGAAGTTCTGGCTTTCCTTGCATGAAGTAGCACATTTTATACTAATGACTGAGCTATCCAATCTAGAGGAGATTTCTTGGTCTCAGAATTAAAAAATAACCACCTCTCAACCTAAAAGCCTATGTATATGAATTGGAGAATCACAATAGGATTATTTTACTCTAAAAGCAAGAGTGACTCCCTAACCTTTTTAAATTACAGAACAGAATAGGTAGCTCTTTTCAGCCATGTGTTCTGATGAATGACAATGCATTCTAAGTCAAAACCTTAAAGATTAAAAAAAAATGAACCCAGTAAGGCTCAAGTTGGAGCCTAGAGCTGCCCCACCAGTCCTTGAACAGTCCTTACACCGTGGCCACACTGTGCCTGTCATGCCCTTTACCTGCACTGGAAGACTGATGAAGGGATGTAGTAATACCTGTCACTTCCTCAAGACAAAACATTAGAAGGAAACAAACGTCAGTCCTTTCCAGTGTCTATTTTAACTCCGTTGGGGTTTACACCTCAGGTACTAGAAAGAGGAAGAAGCATTCTCTGAACCTCAGGACAGCCTTTCCTGAGCCTTAGCAACTCTGCTCAAGACATCAGTAAGTGAGGTGAGACCCAGGGCAGAAGTGAAACCAGCATTGTGTTTTGTCCACCTCCTGCAGTGTAGCTTCGTATGCACTTGAACTTCTCTAGTGAAAATTGCTAAGACAGTTGTGATGTTGCTTATCTGCTCTCACCTCTAGCTTAAAGCAAAACCCAAGTTAAAAGCAACCTAGAAACTTCTATTCCCTAAGGGGATTTTGCCCTTTTTTTAATTCCTGAGTTTACTGTAGTCAGCCAATTTAGCAGCATGCTAGATTTTGAGTTCCAAGAGCAGTGATCTAACCCAAAACCCTCCAAAAAACCTTATGCCATCTTGATTTCTAATACCTTGTGAAGCGTGGAGTCAAGCCCTTAACTGGGCCAAGACATCAGCACTAGCCAAGCAGGGGGCAGCTCTTAGATTGAGAGGCCGACCACGTCAGAAGAAAGGCGGAAGAATGGTGAACCTTGAGTGAAAACCACACCTGCTCAGACTTTATTTTTAACCATTTGGTAGAGGGAATATAGCTTTTTTTTTTTTTCTTTCTTGAGCCTGCAAAGTATGCATGCTCAGCTATTGCCTGAAACAAGATAACTGGCCTTGCATAGTCATAAAAGAGACGTTCCGTACCGTGAGTCACTGCTAACCCAAAGGGTAGCTCTGTGATTGTGAACAATCATGACTTGTTTTTCAGAGGGGGAATGTCTGTTGAAAGGTGACTAGTGAGCTTGCAATTGCTCAGATTTTCCTGTGGGGGCATATTTTATCAGTTGAAGAGGAGGGAGACTGGACTAAGAGAAATCATTTTTTCACTCCCAGGTTGGTGCCTAGAAAAGATCAGGGTCAACTTGGGCAGGGGAGTTTATAATCATTGAAATAAAATATAATTTACCGAAAATTCTCCAAATATAGTTCACAGACTTAGAAATTTGGGGGTCCTACTTGTGAATCTGTCCAGTTGCCTTAATTCCAGACAATATGATGTTTTTGTGTCAGAACGAGCCATAGAAATGTCATTCCCCTCCTGGAAATCAAAAGAATATGCCTTCCCCACTTCCCGCCTGCCCTGAGCAGCCTCCCCTTCCAATGCAGGTAGTGGTGAACGCCCTGGTGGGCGCCATCCCCTCCATCATGAACGTGCTGCTGGTATGTCTCATCTTCTGGCTGATTTTCAGCATCATGGGCGTCAACCTGTTCGCGGGAAAGTACCACTACTGCTTTAACGAGACTTCTGAAATCCGCTTTGAAATTGACATTGTCAACAATAAGACTGATTGTGAAAAACTCATGGAGGGGAACAACACGGAAATCAGGTGGAAGAATGTGAAGATCAACTTTGACAACGTCGGGGCAGGATACCTGGCCCTTCTTCAAGTAGTAAGTGCTGCTCTACTCTCATACCGGGGCATACAGGTGGTTAGCAAACATCTCCTTTGCTCCTTCTCGGCCCTGCTTCAAGAACCAGGCTCACTCCCAAGGGTCCATGAGGACAGTGTCGGTTTCCAAACCAGTTTCAGGGAAAATATCTTTCCTATATTCATTAATTTCTACAAGATTTACTCCTAAGGAATCCTTGTGCTCAGAGGCAAAGTACCACCCAGCAGATAAAGATTGCTGCCATACAAAAAGATACCGAGAGATCAACTTGTCGCTCGGGTATGCACTTAAAGAGACAGCAATAAAATCGAGAAGATACGTGCACAGACAGAAATTTAGAAAGGCAGGCTTGATGGAGGAGGAGAATCCTACATGACAGGCTCAGGTTTACCTTAGAGGATGGCAGAGTCACAGAGCTGCCACACTCCCGGCAGCTCAACCCAGGACACAGGTCCCAGTGTGTCATAGAAAAGAGCCTCATTTTAGTGATGTGCACAAGCTGCTTTGGCCTAATTCTATTCCCCCCTAACCAGTTTTCTCTTCCTCCCTTCAGTGGTTTTGGAATGCTTGATAAAAACAGTTTGATGCTATGCTCATAGGCTTTCAGTCAGGGAGATGTGCTGAGTTGCACGCTAATATTATTGGATATGTAACTTGTGGCTAATTGCTCAACTATTCTGACCCTTTGTCTCTTCATCTATTAAATGTAGACAATAATACCTTGCATAGCCATCAAAAGAATTTGTAATTTTTTTTTTTTTTTTTTTGAGGTAGGGTCTCACTCTAGCTCAGGCTGACCTGGAATTCACTATGTAGTCTCAGGGTGGCCTTGAACTCATGGTGATCCTCCTACTTCTGCCTCCCAAGTGCTGGGATTAAAGGTGTGCGCCACCACACCCAGTTTAGAATTTGTAATTTTAAAAAATTCTTAGCCCAGCACTCAGGAGGCAGAGGTAGGAGGATCACTATGAGTTCAAGGCCACCCTGAGACTACATAGTGAGTTCCAGGTCAGCCTGGGCTAGAGTGAGACACTACCTCAAAAAAAAAAAAAAAAACTTAGCACAATGCCTAGCACAAAGCAGTGCTTAATTAATGGTAATTGCTATTTTGTATTTTCATTGTTGTTAATATGGTGCCTATGTCCTTCAGTTGTCGTAAAGCTGGAAGGGAATCTCTCAGCCTACCCTAACACATTAAGCACGCACTGTTAGACAGCAGTAAATGGCAGACTTGAAGGAATGAACTATGCCTTACCCCACACCAAAGCTCTTTTACTTTCTTATCCTAGTTCAAGAAGTTGGCTTTCACCGGCTAGGGCTGTAACTAGAAAGGTAGATCCCCTGTCTTAACATGAAAAGGCCCTAGGTTCAATCGCCAGCAAAACATACACACAGACAGACACAAAGAAAACATAAACTGGGCCTGTGAATTGTATCTGAATCTGAGCAGGCTCCAAATAGCCAGTGTCTAGTGACCATCCCACCCCATGGGGTGTTCTGAGTACCCACCATGTACCCAGTAGAACCATAAGTTGAATAATGACAGACCCTTTCTGGACTCTGAAAAAGTCTAGCATCTGACTGAGCAAAGAGGATGTGGGAAACGTCCGTATTTGTTTTCAAAGTCAAGCTAGCCATAGTAGTGTGAAGAAGTGAGGGCCTGCGGAGGAGGAAGCCAGCATTGCCGCTCGATTCCGAGCCAGTGTGTTTTTTCATACAACTGTGGACTTTGCTCACTGCTTATCTCACTCTTGTATAAAGAGCGGCTCTTCAGGGCAGGTCTCAGCACTGTCAATGGACCAGCCTCCCTATAGGCAGTCATTTGTGATGTTGAGTGCAAGTACTGATTCAGTTATCATTGCCGGTATGTTTCTTTGATGTTGTTTTCAGAGACTTACTCAGAGTCCCTCTGGGACCTATAGTAGCCATAGAAAACCTATATCCATGTGAGGCCATGCTCAAAAGCCCCATATCATGTTCTCATTGAACCTAAACCTGGCCTTTGGGACCTTACCTAGTGTCCCAGTCACTCCCTAACAGTCTAATGGGTGACTCTGTTTGCCAGGCAACCTTCAAAGGCTGGATGGACATCATGTACGCAGCTGTAGATTCCCGGAAGGTAAGGGTGGCCATAATGAAATGCAAGCGGCTTGGTGGAGTCATGAGGAAGGAGAGAGGAAGGGAGGACTTGGCATTTCTCTTTGAACATTAATTGCTTGTCATATCGATTATAGATCCTTTTCCTCCTTGAAGTAAGTCCTCAGTCTCCCACATTGGCTCTGATGGTGTCTCCTTGGCCCCAGTGGAGCTACCTGCCCTCCAATCCTGTCTTGAAGTGATAGTGAGGCTCCCAGCAGACAGCTCTCCCTCCCCCTTACCTCGTGATTCCTGAGTCCCAGCAGTGATGGTGCCCTCGCAGGGCAAGGGGCAGGGGCTGTCCAAGTGGAACAGGGGCCAGCAGAGAGCCTAGGGCTTCCACGCCCGGCTTGTTCAGCAACGCAGGTGGGAAGAGTTAGGGCTGGTGGCTTTGGCATATTGGACCCCCACCCCCACCCCAACCCTAAGCAGGACTTGACTCACGTCTTTTCCTCCTGGTTTTCACAGCCTGACGAGCAGCCAAAGTATGAGGACAACATCTACATGTACATCTACTTTGTTATCTTCATCATCTTCGGCTCCTTCTTCACACTGAACTTGTTCATTGGTGTCATCATTGACAACTTCAATCAACAAAAGAAAAAGATAGGTCTCCTCCCTCACTGCCAGCGGTCAGAGGTCAACCCAGATGAGAGGCATTCTAGCCCAGGCTGACCTGGAATTTGCTCTGTAGTCTCAGGGTGGCCTCAAACTCATGGCAATCCTCCTACCTTGGCCTCCCAAGTGCTGAGATTAAAGGCGTGCGTGCACCACCATGCCCAACCCTCTTCTTTTTTTTGCAATTTTCTCATGAGAGAGAGAGAATGCACACCAGGGCCTCTAGCCTCTGCAGTCAAACTCCAGACACGTGCACCACCTTGCATGCTTGTGCATCTGGCTTACATGGGACCTGGAGTGTTAAACATGGGGCCTTAGACTTTGCAGGCAAGCACTTCAACCTCTAAGCCATCTCTTCAGCCCAAAAATGTGCTTCTTTCTTTGTTTAAAGCTCAAATTGTCATGTTCTGGTGGCACTGGACCTGACTGACTCTTTGTATTCGAGGCTGGATTTGGCAGCGTATGGTTACTTCATATTCTCAAGGCAGCTCTTGGCTGGGGGCTGCCCACCAGAGGCAGCTAGGGGCAGGGCCCTCTTCCACAGGGAGGCACAGGCTGCCCAGCTGTGTAGTTGTGTATGTTAACCCCAGGGCAGCAGCACCATGAGATTCACTCAGAAAGTTCCCTTCCTCACTTACGTCAGATGTGTGTGACAGTTTTTTCAAAGTGAATTGAATGGCAAGGTCTGTCCCAAAAAATACCAAGAAACTCTCTAAATTGCCTTTTTTAAAAAAAAATATTTTATTTGTATTTATTTGACAGAGAAAGAGGGAGGGAGGGGGAGAGAGAGAGAGATAGAATGGTGCACCAGGGCCTCCAGCCACTGCAGATGAACTCCAGATAAGTGCATCTCCTTGTGCATCTGGCCAAAGTGGGTTCTGGGGAATCGAACCTGGGTCCTTTGGCTTTGTAGGCAAATGCCTTAACCGCTAAGCCATCCCTCCAGCCCCCAGATTGCCTTTTTGCACCAGAATTTCCAAATTTTTTATTTAATCCAAAATAAATGGACCATTAGGAAGGTGTCAAAAATCTTCCTCTTAAAATATTTTTCTGGGCTGAAGAGATGGCTTAGTGATTAAAGGTACTTCCTTACAAAGACTGCCAGCCTTGGTTCAATGCCCCAGTACCCACGTAAAACCAGATGCACAAAGTGGCACAAGTGTCTGAAGTATGTTTGCAGTGGCAAGAGGCCATTCCCTCTCTGCTTCTTTTTCTCTCTCTCAAATAAATATTTAAAAAAACTAAGAAAATATTTTATCTACTTTTTAAAATATTATTTATTTATAATATTCAAGGGAGAGAAAGAGGTGTATGCACACCAGGACTTCCTGATGTTGCAAATGAACTCCAGATGCATGTGCCACATTATACATCTGGCTTTATGTCATACCGGGGAACTGAGCCATCTCTCCAGCCTCCTTTGAATTTAATTAAGAAATCAAGCCTCCCACAATATCCCAAGAAATGTGATTGACAGTCTCCTGAATCCTGGCTCTCAAGCTTGCCTCCCATAAGGGTCTGTAGTTGGCAAGTCTGTTTTCTCCTTACCTAGCAGGGCAGATGTCAGATATCCCAAGTTGAAAACCAGACAGCTCTCTCTCTGAATCTCAGTAATTGTTGCAGGTATAGCTCACTGAGGGAGAGCACACAGCTCACCAGACCTGGAAGGGGTCTTCTCCATTCTCTATGCTCAACTTGGATCCTCAGTCATCACTCAGAGCCAGTTGTAACTGTAGTCCTCTTTTTTCTCCTTTACTTTGGAGGTCAGGACATCTTCATGACGGAGGAACAGAAGAAATACTACAATGCCATGAAAAAGCTGGGCTCAAAGAAACCACAGAAGCCCATTCCCCGCCCTTTGGTGAGTACACTGTGTAGGCCGAGGGCTTGACACAAGCCTGGAAAGAGCAAACTTGGGTAGAAGCCGGGCGTGGGGGCGCACGCCATTAATCCCAGCCCTCGGGAGCCAGAGGTAGATCGCCCTGAGTTCAAGGCCACCCTGAGAATACAGAGTGAATTCCTGGTCAGCCTGGGCTAGAGTGAGACCCTACCTTGGAAAAAAAAAGAAAGAAAGAAAAGAAAGAAGTAGGTAAGTTGCTGTCTGACTGGAACCTGTTGATCATCTCCTCAACCCTCTTCCAAAAGCTCTGAGTAAGATAACAGAAGAATAGAGATTAAGAATGGGGCATCTTAAACCGGGCATGGTGGCGCACGCCTTTAATCCGAACACTTGGGAGGCAGAGGTAGGAGGATAGCCGTGAGTTCAAGGCCACTCTGAGACTACATAGTGAATTCCAGGTCAGCCTGGGCTAGAGGGAGACCCTGCCTCAAAAAAAAAAAAAAAAAAGAATGGGGCATCTTGTTTGTTTCTTTGTTTTGAGGTAGGGTCTCTAGCCCAGGCTGACCTGGAATTCACTGTGTAGTGTCAGGGTGGCCTCAAACTCACATCGATCCTCCTACCTCTGCTGGGAGCAAAGGTGTGCGCCACCGCGCCCGGCAGCAAGAGAGAATGGGAGCACCAGAGCCTCTAGCTGCTGCAACGAACTCGAGATGAGGGCGCCACATGATGCATCTGGCTTTATACGTGGGTCCTTAGGAATTAAACTCCGGTCCTTAGGGTTTGTAGGCAAAACCACTGAGCCATCTCTCCAGCCCCAAGACTGAGGCATCTTTTTCATTAGCACTTGACCTATGCTCTGAACTCTTCTTGGGAGACAACAGAGAGTCGGTGGACACTCTCACCACCCTGGCTGAACACAGTCAAACGAATGAAAGCTGATCCCTTTCCTACCAGTTCAAGTAAGGATTTGTTAGCAAGTGTGGGGGCACGGAGGCAGGAAGGTCACAGGTTAGAAGCTGCATAGTGAAACAGTCTCAGATAATAAAACAAAACAAGATAAGATTCGGCCATTTTTTTAGTTTCTGTGCCCAATAGTACGTCTTGGCAGGATGGGTCTACCAGCTCAACCCGTGCTTCTGGCTGTCAGAGCCGATGAGAGCCGATGAGAGTGAGTGCAGGCCCCAATATCTTCTCTTGAACTGAGCCTTGTTTCAGAGAAGCAAGCTGAGTGGGTTAAGATCCCCCAAGCCTCTGAGTCCCCGAAGCTTTCAAACAACAGTTGTCCTGCAGCCTCACTTGTAGGAATAACCTCAGAGTTCCTTTGAAGCAGGCGCTGGTGTTCCGGCGTGCTCTCCCCACCAGCCCCACGTCTGCTCCGGGCAAGCTCTGCCGCACAGCTGCTTTGAGCAGAGAAGCCCCGGGCTCAGCAAAACAGCTTGAAAACACCAAGTTAAATCAATCCCAAAGCCGGGCGTGGTGGCACACGCCTTTAATCCCAGCACTCAGGAGGCAGAGGTAGGAGGATTGCCATGAGTTCAAAGCCACCCTGAGCTAACCTGAGCTACAGTGAAACCCCTACCTTGAAAAACAAAAAACAAACAAACAAAATGAATCCTGAAAAGAGTCACCAGCTCCGGTAGTTATGGACTTAAAAACAGCAGAGTGTGGTGGACTGTCAGAACACCTGAGAAAACAATCTAAGGGAAGAGGACTTGTTTGGGCTCATGGTTTCTGAGGTTATAGGCCCTCGTGGCCACAGACTTGACAGAGAGTCGCTCCCATTGGAATGCGGGGTGGCAGAGAGAAGGAAGGCCTGTGCTGAGACGCTTCCCCTCTTAGTCCCTCCCAGCCCCAAGCTGTGGAGTGCTGTTGCCCACATTCGGGGAGCCCCCCGCCCCAGCTCGTCCTCACAAACACGCCTAGAGGTGGGCTGTACTAGTTTCTTTCCTAGGTGCCTGTCAATCCAGTCACGTTGACAGTCAAGAGGAACCATTTCACTGGAATTTTACGAAAGAGAATGTTGTTATCTTTTCCTTTTCATTAAGGCTCTTCACCTTGCAGTAGAAAGGGGAATAAAAATAAAAGACTTAATATTTCCAAAGTTCCGTTCAGGGGCAGATCTATTTTAACATAGTATTCAGAGCAAGCTTCACCAAGGGAGCTCTCCATGCGTGAGGAGGAGCAGAGAAGCTGGAGGAAGACGTTCTGGGACTGGGGAAGCAGGGAGGCGAGCACGGCCGGGAGGGTGCGCGGGCCTGGACCGCTGCGAGCCGCCTCTGGCTGTGCAGGCCTCTCTGCTAGTCAGCAGTGCAGATGAGGTGGGGGAATGATTGTGACACATTAATGTTTCTGAATAGTAACATTTGCATGTAGGGACTGTGTTGGGTGGAAGCAAGGAGGCCATTTAACAAACGTAAAGAAGCTCAGCTTAGACTAGTTTAGGACCACTAGAAACAGAATGAAGCTGAGCTAGGGAGATGACTTAGTGGTTAAAGGCACTTGCTTGCAAAGCCTGACGGCCTGGGTTTTGATTCCCCAGTACACCCATAAAGCCAGACACACAAAGTGATGCATGTGTCTGGAATTCACTTACAGTGGCAAGAGGCCCTGGCATACTGGACCTCTCTCTCTCACTCTCCCTTTCTTTCTCTCTGCCTCATAAGTAAATAAATAAATACTTAAAAAGAAAGAAAGAAAGAAGCCAGGTGTGGTAGCGCATGCCTTTAATCCCAGCAGTCGGGAGGCAGAGGTAGGATCGCTGTGAGTTCCAGCCCATCCTGAGACTACATAGTGAATTCCAGGTCAGCCTGGGCCAGAGTGAGACCCTACCTCGAAAAAGAAAAAGAAAGAAACAGAATGAAGCAGGTGAGCTTGTTAAATTTTTGGAGGCAGGACCTTCAGTGGACCAAATGGTGGATGAAGAAAAAGAAAATGGCTGGGCTAACCCCCAGCACTCTGGCTTGAGGGCCGGATGAATAGTGGAGAGGGAATAGGCTGGGTGAGGGGCCGCAGAAAGAGCTTGGTAGTTCTGCTTTGGGCATGGTAAATTTCAGATGCTTATGGCTTGTCAAGGAGGGCTGTTGAAGGAGAAGTATAGATATGCTGTAAGCAAAAGGATACACTGGCTCTCCTAGTCGAAAGCATCAAAAAAAAGAGAGAGAGAGAGAGAGAGAGCGATTAAGAAGAGAAATGGAGACAGCCAGGACTAAGAACCAGTGTCCAGGGAGGGAGGGGTCCTCCAGATATGGGTGGCATCATGGGCTCAAGAGAGGAGTGGCAACTTAAGGAAGCTCTGGGTGAGGCCAAACTGATGTGGACCCTGTCATGTGGACAGACAGCAGGGGAGCTGACCACTGTCACTGCGAAGGCAGCAGAAAGTGTTCTGAGGAGCAGGTGGTGGCTCCCATGGGTCTGTTTAGAAAGGTTTTCATGACCTGTTATGTCTTTCTTCCTTTCCTCCTCAGAACAAAATCCAAGGAATTGTCTTTGATTTTGTCACTCAACAAGCCTTTGACATTGTTATCATGATGCTCATCTGCCTTAACATGGTGACAATGATGGTGGAGACAGACACTCAGAGCAAGCAAATGGAGAACATTCTCTACTGGATCAACCTGGTTTTTGTCATCTTCTTCACCTGTGAGTGTGTGCTCAAAATGTTTGCCCTGAGACACTACTATTTTACCATTGGCTGGAACATCTTTGACTTCGTGGTGGTCATCCTCTCCATTGTGGGTGAGTGGGGCAGGCTGGGTTGGGGAGGGCCCTGACTGCTTGTGAAGATGAGATTCCTGGGAGCAAGGGATTGCATTGTGAGAAGAAGGCAGACGCCCTAGTAGCCTGTGCCCCCATTTATACTCTTCAATCTTCTCACTAGCTTGTGGCAGTTTACATAGCCAGTATGTTCCTTCTAAGTGTTCCTAACAGTCTTGAGTTGTAAAAACTGAGGCTGAGAGGAGTATGAGATTTGGTGTTGCTTTCAAGGAATTTTAAGTCCACAGTAAAAGGAAAAGAAACGTATTTGTAAATTTTTTTTCTTTATTTACTTGCAAGTAGAAAGAGACAGAGACACACACAGAGAGAGGGAGACAGAGAGAGAGAGAGGGAGAGAGAATGGGCACACCATGGTCTCCAGCTGCTGCAAATAAATTCCAGATGCATGCACCACTTTGTGCATCTGGCTTTACGTGGGTCCTTGGGAATTGAACCCAGGCTGTTAGGCATTGTAGGCCAAGCACCTTCATCACTGAGCCATCTCTCCAGCCCTTTTTTTATTTTTTAAATTTATTCATTTGAGAGGGAGAGAGAAGCAGATTAAAGAGAAAATGGGTGTGCCAGGGCCTTTAGCCCTTGCAAACAAACTCCAGATGCAAGCACCACCTTGTGCATCTTGACTTACACGCCTTAACCACTAAGCCACCTTTCCACCCCTAAATATTTTTATTTATTTGAAAGGAGAGAGAAGAGGGAAAAAAAAGAGGAGAGAATAGATACACCAGAGCTTCTTACTACTGCAAACGAATTACAGATGCATGCATCACTTTTTGCCTCTGACTTTACATGAACCCAGGCTGTCAGGCTTTGCAAGCAAGTGCCTTTAACCACCTAGCCATCTCCCCAGCCCAAGAAATATATTTTTAATGTGGCTATAACAGAAGTCTGAAATGAGAAAGCAATTAGTGCGAGATTATTAAGGGGGATATTAATGAAATTATTCAAGAAAATCCTGAGGCAGTGGTTGAAGTATTGCTGCCAATAGTTCTGGCTGCTGAGATTTTGCTGTGACCAGGCGCACAGCAGGGTCTCATTGGCTCCTTGTAGCAACCCTGGTGGCAGGCTGTGGGATTATGTTCACTGTGTGGCTACTTAACCAGAAAGTAGCAGAAGCAGAACTCAACTAGGTCCCAACGTTCATGTTTCCTTCAACCTAAAAACATACTGATTGTCTTCCCAGAAAATGTCCTTGCCTTCCTGAAAGACATCCAAATGGTATGAAACTGCCTTGGTTCCATGTAGGTTTAACTAACATGCACTAACAGAGAGCATGCCCAAGACCCTTGGAGCCAACACCAGGGTGCCAGTAGATAAGCTATATGTCCCAAGGTGGTGACCAAGAATACCAGACACCAGCTGGCCTCTCTTAGCCTATGTCACCCTCTAGTTTTGTCCTCTAGAGCAACGTGTCCAAAAACGTTGTGGACATGTAGAACACTGAGTCTTAGGACACCCCTTCTCCAGAAAAGAATCTCAGGATGAAATTACTTCAGGTGACACTGTACATAGAATCTCACTTGGGAATCTTGAGCACATTAGCCTTCTGAAGTAAGCTTCTTGGAAGGCGCATAGTAGAGAATTCTGGGTCCCACACTGTCCTTTTTTACTACACCATAGCACCCTTTGAAAGTAATAAAGGTAGCTGGCATTTTACTGGAACATGCTGAAAACTACTTGCCATTCTGAGTGTTGTACACGTGTTGCTTCATATAATACTACCACAAGCCTTTCAAAGTATCAAGAGAACTGGGGCTCAGAGAGGTTCTCAAGACATGGCTAGGAAAGAAGCAAATGGTGGATTCAAAGTCCTTGGCCTAAGTCGTGATTGTAGCTTCCAGAAAAGAAGCCAGGCGTGGTGGCGCACGCCTTTAATCCCAGCACTCAGGAGGCAGAGGTAGGAGGATTACTGTGAGTTCAAGGCCACCCTGAGACTACATAGTGAATTCCAGGTCAGCCTGGGCTAGAGTGAGACCCTACCTCGAAAAACCAAAAAAAGAGAAAAAAAAGAAAAAAGGAAAAGAAAACACTCATTGAGGCACTTGCCTGCAAAGCCTGAGGACCCAGGTTCAATTCCCCAGATCCCACATAAGCCAGATGCACATGGTAGAGCATGCATCTGGAGTTTGTTTACGGTGGCTAGAGGCCATGGCATGCCCATTCTCTCCCTCTCCCTCTCTGCCTCTCTCTCTCTAATAAATAAAAAAAATTCCATGGGCAATATGACCCTTGTCTGCTGTTCTTGAATTTTCCTGCTGACACATCATTGAGTGGTACAGAAAATGCACCATCCACCATGCATGGTGACACACGCCTTTAATCCCAGCACTCGGTAGGCAGAGCTAAGAGGTTTCCTGTGAGTTCAAGGCCAGCCTGGAACTACAGAGTGAGATCCAGGTCAGCCTGGACTCCAGTGAGACCCGGCCTCCAAACAAACAAAAACAAAACATGCACCAACCCAGTCATACTCCTGTCCAAGCACACGTCATACCCCGTCCGAGTACACGTTTTGCTCGACAGTGCTTTGGATGACAAGATTTCTGTTGAGTGTTAATTTGTTCAGAAATTTAAAAAGCATAGAAATTTTCTTTTTAAAATAACAGTAGTTAGCCGGGCGTGGTGGTGCATGCCTTTAATCCCAGCACTTGGGAGACAGAGGTAGGTGGATCGCCATGAGTTTGAGGGCAGCCTGCAACTACACAGTTAATTCCAGGTCAGCCTGGGCTAGAGGGTGAGACCCTACATCGAAAAACCAAAATAAATAAATAATAGTAGTTAGAGTAAACTGGTCTGGAAACACCTTCCATGGGCTTCCTACTGTCAGATTGCCATCTTCCCCAGCATCTGTCTGTTTCCTTTGGGGACAGACGTACACTCCTCCTTTGAGTACAGACCTGGTGTCATGAGCTCTGAAGCGCAGCTGCCCGTCATCCTATGGCTTGTGCTGCCACCTACAGTGCGTATTCTCATGCCTTACTTTTTCCACTCACTATTTTTCACTTGGGAAGAAAAAGAAGAGACCTGGGTTCTGGTTAAGGTAGAGATTTTCTGGAACGTGCCAACTAGGTAACCCTAACTCCTGAAAAGGAAGGTACATGACCCACTCTCTAAACTGACCACCTTCTTCAGAGTTGAGATTCTTGGCTTAAAGCCTCCAAATGAGGAGCTGGGGACATGACTCACCGGATAAAGCCATCGCCACACAAGTGTGAGCGCCTGAGTTCAGATCCCCAGAACCTATGTAAAGCCAGACACAGCTTTGAGTTTGAGGCCAGCCTGAGCTAGAGTGAGACCCTGTCTCAAAAAAAAAAAAAAAAAGGCTGGAGGGATAGCTTAGCGGTTAAGGTGTTTGCCTGCAAAGCCAAAGGGCCCAGGTTTGATTCCCCAGGACCCACGTTAGCCAGATGTACAAGGTGGCACATGCGTCTGGAGTTTGTTTACAGTGGCTAGACGCCCTGGCGTGTCCATTCTCTCTCTTTCTCTCTCTGTGTGTCAAATAAATAAATATAAAATATTTTTAAAAAGAAAAAGACTGATGATATTAGCAGAGTAATGAAGACATGAAAATCAAAAGGTAGTGTGTTGTCATGGTGTATAACCAGGATTCATTGTTTGTGAATAGTTTTTTTTTTTTTTTTGGTTTTCCAAGGTAGGGTCTCACTCTAGTTCACACTGATCTGGAATTCACTATGTAGTCTCATGGTGGCCTCGAACTCCCAGCAATCCTCCTACCTCTGCCTCCCTAGTGCTGGGATTAAAGGCATGCACCACCACGCCTGGCTTAGTTTTGTTGTTTTTTTTTTTTAATTGGTAACCTTCATATATACACACCATGTATTCTGATCATAATCCCCTTCCATAACCCTCTTTTGAATATAGAAATTTGATGGCATTTTGGAGAGCAGTTATAGCATTTTGGAACAATATAATTGCACACATTTGGGGAAAAAAAATGTCCTTAAATAGGAAAACACATAAATAAAGACCTATTCATGAAAGGGAATACCACTTAATTGTTCAAATGTAAAATTGTTTTAAATGCAGGACCCAGTCTCACAAATAAAAACCAGTTAAGAGAGCTGGAGATATGGCTCAGCAGTTAAGGTACTTGCCTACAAAGCCTAATGACCCAAATTTGATTCCCCGGTACCCATGTAAAGCTAGATGCATAAAGTGGTACATGCATCTAAAGTTTGTTTGCAGTGGCAGAAGACCCTGGTGTGCCCATTTTCTCTGTCTCTTTTCTTCTTCCCTACCGCCCTCCCTCCTTCTCTCTCTCTCTCTCTCTCCTCTCTCCTCTCTCTCTCTTTCTCTCTGCTTGCAAATAATTTTTTTAATATTTTTTATATTTTTTATTTATTTATTTGAGATCAACAGACAGAGAGAGAAAGAGGCAGAGAGAGAGAGAGAGAATGGGCGTGCCAGGGCCTCCAGCCACTGCAAATGAATTCCAGACATGTGCGCCCCCTTGTGCATCTGGCTAACGTGGGTCCTGGAGAACCGGGGTCCTTAGGCTTCACAGGCAAGCGCTTCACCGCTAAGCCATCTCTCCAGCCCGCAAGTAAATTTTTTTAAAAAATTTAATACAGCAAGCCAGGTGTGGTGGTGCACGCCTTTAATCCCAGTACTTGGGAGGCAAAGGCAGGAGGATCACTGTGAAAGGCCTGAGACTACATAGTGAATTCCAGGTTCACCTGGGCTAGAGCAAGTCCCTACCTTAGGGAAAAAAAAAAAAAAAAAAAAAAAAAGCGATCTGAATAGATAGATCTCAAAATATAGGTATAGCTGTTTCCAGGACAATGCTGAGTTGGAAGTCAGCCTCAGTGAAGATGAAGGTCTCTCCGGCTTTAGAGATCTTGATTCTTCTTGCTGTCTTGATTTGGCCTTGTGCTGAGAACATGAATGTGAAAATAAGCTGCTCTTTGGACTGGATGATGGTTTCCATGAGCCCTTCTACTGACAACAGAAACAATCTATACATATGTGCTGATGAATTCTTTTTGGGAATGGGCTGTCCTGTGACTTGGATACAAACATTTATACCATTTTATATACCCTGCTCATAAATGTGGTATCAGAGAAACGGTTATCTCAGAGGATACAGTCCTCTTTCAGACTGAGGTATTCTTTATGCCAAGGAATGTTCACTGGGACTCTCAGACCATCCCTTTGAAGTGTCTGCATCTCGGAAATCAGTATGGCTTGTAGCAGTTTGTACTGATGATGAAATAAAATCGGAACCAAGTCCCTTTATGGACAACTTTGAAGCAAGGCCAGAAGAGTTAGGATTACTAAATTTTCATCAAGATGTCTCCCATTAAAGAAGTGGAAATCAGTCAGGCATGGTGGTGCACGCTGAGGTAGGAGGATCGCTGTGAATTCAAGGCCACCCTGAGGCTACATAGTGAATTCAGCCTGGACTAGAGTGAAATCCTACCTCAAAAACAAACAAACAAACAAAAAAAGTGGAAACCATGAATTTTAATATCATAAATTTTGTCATAACAGTATTTTTATTAAAGTTTGTGAGCATAAAAAATAGATACAGGGAGCCGGGCATGGTGGCACACGCCTTTAATCCCAGCACTTGGGAGGCAGAGGTAAGAGGACTGCCGTGAATTCGAGGCCACCCTGAGACTCCATAGTGAATTCCAGGTCAGCCTGGACTAGAGTGAGACCCTACCTCGAAAAACCAAAAAAAAAAAAAAAAATAGATACAGGGCTGGAGAGATTGATCAGTGGTTAAGGTGCATGCCTGCAAAGCCTAATGACTCATGTTTGATTCCCCAGTATCTATGTAAAGCCATATGCACAAAGTGGTGCATACATCTAGAGTTCATTTGCAGCGGCTACAGGTCCTGGCACACTCATTCATTCATTCTCTCTCTGTCTCTCTCTCTCTCTTTCTCACTGCTTGCAAATAAATAAATAAATTTTTAGGCTGGAGAGAAGGCTTAGCAGTAAAAGCGCTTGCCTGCAAAGCCAAAGGACCTCACTTCAATTCCCCAGGACCCACGTAAGCCAGATGCACAAGGTGATGCATCCATCTGGAGTTCATTTGCAGTGGCTATAAGCCCTGGCACGCCCATTTTCCTTCTCTCTGTCTGTCTCTCTCTCTCTCGCGCACGCGCTCGCTCTCTCTCTCCTTCCTCTTCTTTCTGTCTCTCAAATAAATAAATAAAATATTTTAAAAGATTTTTTTTAAAAAATAGCTACATATGTCAGGTGTGTCGGCACACATCTTTAATCCCAGTACTTGGGAGGCAGAGGTAGGAGGATCCCATGAGTTCGAGGTCACCCTGGGAGTACATAGTAGATTCCAGGTCAGCCGGTCCTAGAGCAAGACCCTACCTCAAAAAAAAAAAAAAAAAATGGCTACATATAATTTCCTAAACATAGAAGGACATATATGTTGTTTGTGGTTTCATACACAGGAAAACTATGACATGCTAAAATGAGGGTGTGGGTGTTTCTGGAGGTGAAAGGAGGAAGCAAATGAGACTAAGTGCTGGTTACTGTTTTCTCTACTTGTCTGTGTGTTTGAAATGTGTAATTTTTTTATATTATGAGGGCTCAAACTGAATAAAAGGAATTCATCCTACAACGATCCTTGAACTTCAGCTTGACGGTGTCAGGAAAAAAGGAAGAGAAAGGGTGTTTCCGACCTCAGTAATCCCCTCTTCTATTCCTCTCTTAGGAATGTTCCTGGCTGATATCATTGAGAAATACTTTGTTTCCCCAACTCTATTCCGAGTCATCCGATTGGCCCGCATTGGGCGCATCTTGCGTCTGATCAAAGGTGCCAAGGGGATCCGTACCCTGCTGTTTGCCTTAATGATGTCCTTGCCTGCACTCTTCAACATTGGCCTCCTGCTCTTCCTGGTCATGTTCATCTTCTCCATCTTCGGGATGTCCAACTTTGCATATGTGAAGCACGAGGCTGGCATTGACGATATGTTCAATTTTGAGACATTTGGCAACAGCATGATCTGCCTGTTTCAGATCACAACCTCGGCTGGCTGGGATGGCCTGCTGCTGCCCATCCTAAACCGCCCCCCTGACTGCAGCCTAGATAAGGAGCACCCAGGGAGTGGCTTCAAGGGGGACTGCGGGAACCCGTCAGTGGGCATCTTCTTCTTCGTCAGCTACATCATCATCTCCTTCCTGATCGTGGTGAACATGTACATTGCCATCATCCTGGAGAACTTCAGTGTGGCCACAGAAGAGAGTGCTGACCCTCTGAGTGAAGATGACTTTGAGACCTTCTACGAGATCTGGGAAAAGTTTGACCCCGATGCCACCCAGTTCATTGAGTACTGTAAGCTGGCAGACTTTGCAGATGCCTTAGAGCATCCTCTCCGTGTGCCCAAGCCCAACACCATTGAGCTCATTGCCATGGATCTGCCCATGGTGAGCGGTGACCGCATTCACTGCTTGGACATCCTCTTCGCCTTTACCAAGCGGGTGTTGGGAGACAGTGGGGAGCTGGACATCCTGCGGCAGCAGATGGAGGAGCGGTTTGTGGCGTCCAATCCTTCCAAAGTGTCTTACGAGCCCATTACAACCACGCTGCGGCGCAAGCAGGAGGAGGTGTCTGCGGTGGTCCTGCAGCGTGCCTACCGGGGACATTTGGCTAGGCGAGGCTTCATCTGCAAAAAGATGACTTCCAATAAGCTGGAGAACGGAGGCACCCACCGGGAGAAAAAGGAGAGCACTCCATCCACAGCCTCCCTCCCCTCCTATGACAGTGTAACAAAACCCGACAAGGAGAAGCAGCAGCGGGCAGAGGAAGGAAGAAGGGAAAGAGCCAAAAGACAAAAAGAGGTTAGAGAATCTAAGTGTTAGAGGAGAACAAAAATGAAATCATGTACCGGTCTAAAACTTGCAAGTGAAAGATTGTTTACAAACTTCTTGAATATTATCAATGCAGAACAGCTGTGGAGACACTGTAGCCCGAAGATCTATACCAAACGTAGTATGCTTACCATGTGACACAGTTGCATCTTGAGCAGTGACCTGCCAAGGGCAAAGGACCCAGCTCCCTGGACTCAGATTTTCTGTTGCTTGGGCAGGTGGTTACTGCATGTTCCACATCCAGTCAATGCAACTTAGGACTCAACTCCCGGGATACAAACACAGAGGAGGCTGCCGGGACCAGCATATTTCCATTGCAGCCAAACGGATTTTATTTTTCCATTTTGCTGATTTTCAGAAGCAGAAAGCATCACTTTAAAAGTTTGTTTGTCCATGCAAACTATATTTACATTCTCACATTAGTTAAGCTAAGCAGCAAAAAGAACACACACACACACACACACACACACACACACACATTTAGCCCATGTCATTTAATTGTCAGTTTCTTTGACATAAACCACATCTTCTCCACATGGGCTTCACGTGGTTTGGAGATGGGTGGGGGGAAACAATCAGGTTCTTTTCAGGCTGAGGAGAACTTGCTCAGGCCAATTCCAAATATTGTGCTCGTTCAATGCGTAGAAATGATTTGCATGATGGCATGCTGTGATCAGAAGTCATGCATGAGATCCATACACCACAGGACACTACTGATCCTGTCCCCTGCACTGGGTCAGCCTTTGGATAGGACCCAGCCCTGCACCGTTCACTGTATTTGGAGAAATGGTAAGAGTTCCATACCGGCTGCAATTCTTTATGAGTTCTTAGAAGTCTTTCATACACCTCTGGGTAGGGAACATAATTAACCAATTGACCACCACCATTACCAACAAAAACAAACCCAACCCAACAAGCAGATGGATCCGTTGTGTGTATATGTTTAACAGACATCTCTAACATACAGCCATTATTGCACACTTTGCAAGATGAACTATTTAATGCTGCTCTGTCCAGTACATGAGGAGACTTTGACCCTGAATGGCTTGTACTATTAATGTCACTGTAAAACCAAATCCTAGGGCTAAAAAAAAAAAAATTCATTTGTATCTTGCAATATTTATGATAATTGTTTAGCCTTCATACTGAAGAACTGACACGTATTTGGGGTAGAGATAAGAGTGCTATTCAAACTAGCATGTTATCTCTAGGGGGAATTTGGGAGAACTTGAAGCAACCTTTCATTAGGGATTATGGGGTGCTCACTTCATTCAGCGTCATTTCTTTCTGTATTGTGGCTTCCTCTGGGCTCGGGTCGATCTCGAGAGGGGTTCAGACATTCTGAGCTGTCCTTTCTTGTGCAGACAGGTTGTCACAAGCTCTTACCCTCATGCTTCCTCCTGCTTCCATCACATTCCTCCATCGAGCAGGGCTTCCCTCCCAACCTGACAGGGCTGGGTGAGGGACAGCAGTGTTGACTGGGGTATGTTTGTGGTCTCTTCCATTTGTGATTTGTATAACAGTCCCCTGAAGTTCAGATGGAGCCGCCTGGGAACCAAGCCCACTTGGCTTCTCTGTCCTGAGAAAGTGACTTAAAGCTTTCGGATGGTCCAGCTTCCCTGACACATTCCCTCTCAGCCCGCCTTGCTGTGTCTGCTTAGTGATCTGCCCGTTGTCATTGGAGGGTGGCTTCTGGGGGAGCATCGCATCTTCCATCCCATCGCCTGCTTTATGAAAGACGGTTCTTAGTCCAGGAGCATCTCATCTGACCGCCAGGTTTCAAAGCCAAGATGCTGCACTTGAATGTGTGAGGAAGAGTCTACTCAGAGAGTGAGGGCCTTAGTACAGGAACCAGATCAAAACCAAGCACTCCTGAACCATCAGTAGAGAGGACAACCCATCATCAGACACACCAATCTGCCTTGCAGTAGAAGCACTTTGGATGCAATCTCACAGTCCACTTGACTAGTTTTGCATAGAACAAACACAGCAAGTCAGTGAGCAGAGCTTTCTCTCATTGGACCGGTAGAAATTGTCTAGCTCTCCTATGCCTGCTTCTGCGGCGCCATGGCAGGGTCCATGCCATGCCTGAAACCAGCTTGGGAAGGCATGTCTCAGTGCCCTGCTAACTGCTAGGACGAATGTATAGAACCACGTACAGGCAACATTGTAAACAGCACAAAATGGAAGCTAACGTGTGTGGTTATTCTTTTTAAGAAAATTATAAATACTGTAATATATAATTTTATTTTATTGGCATGCCTTTTGTAAATACAAATTATTAACTTATTAAATAGGAAATGGCTTCTGGCTTATGCCATTGTCATGTTTATTTTTATTTTTATACTTTTCTTTCTTCTGATAACTTAGATGCTGTCAGCCAATGTACATCCCCAACCAGACAGACAGACAGACAAAAAATTTTTTATTGCTAATGGTCTTTTCCACAACAACAACAACAAAATATATTTTTTTCCAATGTGCAATAAATTCTAACCACTTCTATGCAAGATTTGGCTAAACTTAATAATTGTTCTTAGGTCTTGAGATGGGCAACAGCTATCCAATTCTGCTAGGTACACCAAGCGCCACGCTAGTGATGTCTTTAAGCTACTAGAGCCTAGATCTGACCTTGTTCCTCCCCTAGCTACCGACAGAGCCCAGCAGGCTATCTCCTCAGTCACACACGGGCCTTGGTCTCTGACACCCGTCCTCCAGCTTCTTAGGAAAGAAGCCACCTCCACTCACTCTGAAGTTTCACTTTTACTTTGTACACTTCTCCCACGTGTTGTCCCTTGCCTGGTGTCCCTCCACCCAGTCGCTTCTTTCTTCACTGTCACTCACCATCCTGCTCCACACTTCCTTAGTAGTAAATGACACCATCACCAGCAGTTTCCGCCCGCAGTTAACAGGCATTGAAGGGAGAGAATGAGCGATGGCGTTTCCATACGTCCTCACCGAGTGGGCAAGTGGCAACGCTTTGCCAAATATTCATGAAGCCAATCAAAAAGCAGCCGCAGCCACAGTATCACTGCACATATATATATAGAGATATATAAATATAATATAAATATTTATTTTTTTGTAGCCGGGTCCTTGGTGCAGTATTTATATACCACAATCCACCTTTAAAAAGAAGGACAAAAAGCAAAAAGGCAAGCGATGCTGTTGATTTTAAATGCACAGCCAAAGCCACTGAGCGGCAGCTGACATGCTGCTGGTTCGTGTGTAAAACACTCTCCCCACGTTCCTTAACTTCCCTGTCGCTTAAGGTGAGGAGACTCTGGAACTTAAGAGTGAGAGCAGGAAATGAGTCTGGTCCATGTGACCTCTCTCCCCATCACTAAATGAGCCTCTTGGGCATCCGAACTTGGCTGGGCAGAAACAAACAGAACCCTCCATCGGAGCCCCCAGAGCCACAGTACCCAGATGGCTGCTTATTTTGCCACAACCAACGTAAACTGTAAAAGACCAGTAGTGTATTAGTGACTGCATGGAGGCCCAATGCCGCCCTAGATGAGACATGATTAAAAAGAAAAATTAGTAAATTACTACAAGCCAAAAGGAAACAAAAATTTGTTTTTAAATACCCCTTTTACTGTACAAGGGAAGCCTGTCCTGGTGTGTGTTTGTTGCTTGACTTTCCCAATCCTTGAGTTCTGGGAGGGATCTGGGAACTGGGACGTTGGCAAATCTGGAGACAAGAAAGGAACAGCAAGGAGAAACCAGAGCCTGTCCCACTTCTGGCTAAGTACTCCAGAGAAAAGCCAAGTCCCGACCTCCCAGGTCTCTCACGTGCCCACTGCATGTGGCACCCCCCTCCAGCTGGAGCTCAGAGGCCCACGAGACTCCTTCCCCCACCCAGCCCACTTGGAAGAGCCCCCAGAGATGACCAGCCATCCCAGCTGGACTGGCCTTACTTCTGCCCTGTTCATGGACATCAAAAATGACTCCCCCTCACCCATGCCCCAAAGCTAGGGCAAGCACGGTGCCCAGCAGCCTCCACTCTGCTAGCTAGCTCTGGGCCCTGCCCTCCATACACCCCCATAGTCAGGCCCGCAGACTGGGGCTATCCCCTTCACATTTGTGTGGGGGAGAGGGCACCCCTTAGGGGAATCCCTTGCTAGGCCATGTCTCCTGGTCCGGGAACATTCTCAGGAGGATCTTGAAGTGCCCACTCTAGTCTGCTCCAGTAGCTGCACTGGAGAGAGATGGCTGGTAGGTCAGTCCCCATCCTCGGCCCTCAGCCCTAGTCTCCAGGCCTGCTGTGGGGGTGGCATTGCCATGGTTAGGACTTCGTGACTTGAGTCCTGGGCATCTTTTTTAGTGATGCCTCTTTCTTTTCTCAGATGTTGCCCAAAGTTTTGCAAAAAGCTTCGTTCATTTTCAGGTACCCCCCCCCGCCCCCTATAGAGAATCAGCTGCAACTAGTCAGCCAGGGGGCCATCAGGAGAGAGGAGGAAGTCTGGGTTGGGAAGGGCCCAAAGTTGGCACTGGACTGTGCTGTGGCTCAGCTCTGTGCTTCTTGGATTCCCTATTCGAGCCTGCCACGATTTCCTTCATTTAAATGCTCCTGAGACACCCCCTGCCCCTGCCCCCACTGCTGTTTGCTGTACATAAAGGCTAAGTGGGGTGGGGTGGGTGGGTGTGCACATGTGGTGTGTGTGTGTGTGTGTGAAGAATGTATATAGGTAAAGGGGAGCGTGGTCCAGTGGTTCCAGAAAAGGGACTGAGCTGTGTTCAATCCCTGGCTTGACCACTGGCTCGCTGTGTGGCCTTGGGCAAGTCACTTAACCTCTCTGTGCCTCAGTTTCCCCATCTGTAAAATGGGGATAATAATACTGACCTACCTCACAGGGGTGTTGTGAGGCTTTAACTAAATGTTTTGTAAAGCGTTCTGAGATACAGAGGCAAAGGCGCCAGGGAAGGGCAAAGTATTCTTTGGACTTAAGGAAGAAGAAATGGTACCATAAACGCTGCTATTCTGAGAGCCATTTTAAACTGCACTGCTCCAACTCCCCCCACCCCACCCCCGCTTCTCATCACCAGGACAGCAGGTCGAGAAAATGTCTTCCTTTCACTTGCTTCTGACGTTTGTGATCCTTCTAGACAATTTTTCCCCTTGCTGTTTCTCCTTCCTGCCCCCCTCGACTTGTTCCCTGTTTTGTTTATGCGGAAATGGCAGAAATGCTTGAGAAATCAGAATGTATAAGTGGATTGGAAGTTTATAGTCTGAAATTTCAATTTTACTTTGTACTGTACATCTTTTTACTTTAGAATTTGCAATAAAGGGTTACGTCAATCTTGTTTTCAACTCTCCTCTTGGATTGGCCTGTCATTCTGTCATGGCTGTCACCCGCCCAGCCCCTGGGCCTAAGGCACAGTCCACAGGTCTGACCACAGCCCCACCCCTGGCTTGAGTACTTGCTGGGACTGGGTCTCTACTCAGAGGTGGCTAGGAAAGGGCCAGGCTCCAGCTGGGTCTTTAGGAGGTCTTGCTTGGGTGGCTGGTGCCCCTGCAAGAGGGCATCCCTCAAACCTGTCCTGCTCTCCCTCACTCCAGCAGGGCCCAGAGTTGATCAGGTTCTGGTCAGGTGTCTTTAGCTCCCTTGTGTGCGTGCACACAGCTTCCCTCCTGGATGCAAACCAAGGTCAGACGGCTCTGTGTTCAAAACTGGACTACACCACTCAGGAGCAAGTGTGCAGTCTCCTGAAGGGAACACCATCCTTGGGGTTTGAAGAATGTATCAAATCGGGGCTGGGGAGATGGCTTAGCAGTTAAGGTGCTTACCTGCAAAGCCAAAGGACCTAGGTTTGATTCCCCCAGTACCCATGTAAGCCAGATGTACATGGTGGCACATGTCTCTGGAGTTCTTTGCAGCAGCTGGAGGCCCTGGCGCGCCCATTCTATCTTTGCTTCTCTCTCTTAATAATAATTTTTAAAAGAATGTATCAAATCGTGTATGTGTCTGCTTAACACAGTAAGTGGTGGCTCTCAGCAGAACTGCTAGAACGGAGGAGGAAGAGGGAAAGCTGGCCAGCCTTGGGGGCACGCCCCACATTGCGAGACAGACCCCAGAGGCCCTGCTGGTAAAGTCCACAGCTCAGGACCTACAAGGGCCATTTCCAACCAACCATCACGACTGCTCCCCTCCACTGTCCATTTTTACTTCCCTCCCCCGCCTACAGTTTCACAGCAGGGGGGGGGGGGGGGGGGGGGGGGGGGGGGGGGGGGGGGGGGGGGGGGGGGGGGGGGGGGGGGGGGGGGGGGGGGGGGGGGGGGGGGGGGGGGGGGGGGGGGGGGGGGGGGGGGGGGGGGGGGGGGGGGGGGGGGGGGGGGGGGGGGGGGGGGGGGGGGGGGGGGGGGGGGGGGGGGGGGGGGGGGGGGGGGGGGGGGGGGGGGGGGGGGGGGGGGGGGGGGGGGGGGGGGGGGGGGGGGGGGGGGGGGGGGGGGGGGGGGGGGGGGGGGGGGGGGGGGGGGGGGGGGGGGGGGGGGGGGGGGGGGGGGGGGGGGGGGGGGGGGGGGGGGGGGGGGGGGGGGGGGGGGGGGGGGGGGGGGGGGGGGGGGGGGGGGGGGGGGGGGGGGGGGGGGGGGGGGGGGGGGGGGGGGGGGGGGGGGGGGGGGGGGGGGGGGGGGGGGGGGGGGGGGGGGGGGGGGGGGGGGGGGGGGGGGGGGGGGGGGGGGGGGGGGGGGGGGGGGGGGGGGGGGGGGGGGGGGGGGGGGGGGGGGGGGGGGGGGGGGGGGGGGGGGGGGGGGGGGGGGGGGGGGGGGGGGGGGGGGGGGGGGGGGGGGGGGGGGGGGGGGGGGGGGGGGGGGGGGGGGGGGGGGGGGGGGGGGGGGGGGGGGGGGGGGGGGGGGGGGGGGGGGGGGGGGGGGGGGGGGGGGGGGGGGGGGGGGGGGGGGGGGGGGGGGGGGGGGGGGGGGGGGGGGGGGGGGGGGGGGGGGGGGGGGGGGGGGGGGGGGGGGGGGGGGGGGGGGGGGGGGGGGGGGGGGGGGGGGGGGGGGGGGGGGGGGGGGGGGGGGGGGGGGGGGGGGGGGGGGGGGGGGGGGGGGGGGGGGGGGGGGGGGGGGGGGGGGGGGGGGGGGGGGGGGGGGGGGGGGGGGGGGGGGGGGGGGGGGGGGGGGGGGGGGGGGGGGGGGGGGGGGGGGGGGGGGGGGGGGGGGGGGGACACACCACCCCCACCTGTGGGGATCTATCATAGGCATTCTTGAGAGAACCTATGTATCCTCATTAGAGCACTGTTCCAAAACAGGATTTATTCAACCAACTTTGTCAGTGTCTTGTGCATCAAATAATCGTGTAGGCATGAGAATATAATGCACCTTTACCCAGTTGTTTTTCATCTGTGTATATAAATGATCTGTTTTGCAAGCCTTTCCCACTATGGGCTCTCAGAGGCTGTCCTTGACCCTTGATTTAAGTATTCTCAGTACCACGGACAATGTCTGCACACAATGGGTGTCTGCTTGAGGAAGGAGGGTGTGGACTTCCAAGGGCTGAAAGGTAGTAGTCTCTGAACTCTGGAGCAATACCCACATTCATTTGTCTTCCATCACTAATCCTGCTGGCGGATGTCTTCCGGGAAGCCACATCACAGCTTTCTTCTTAAGCACAAGGCAGCTGCTGGCTTTGCCTCCTATAAGCCTACCGTGAGTCCTAAACAGGAGCCTGGCACAGTTTCCCAAGCTCTGGAGTGCTTTCGAGTTCTGATTACAGCACTCAAGGACCTGCGGAAGTTGTGGATCCAAACCTTCCCAGGCAGCTCCACAAAGCTTTTTCAGCAAGTATTCCTAGTTGTTCCAGTCTCCCAGTTTTCCATGAGCTGTTAAAGATAACCTGGAGACTTAGAGATAGCGAGGAGGTGGATATTCGGCCTGAAACAGTGGAACTCGGCTGTCTGCACACCCTGCCCTCTAACTACCACCTCTTGCCACTCAGCAGGACAGAAGCATGACTTCACCTTGCTCAACCAGAGCTGCTGCCTCTTCTCTTCAGCCTACTTTCCCCCACACATTCATTTGTTCATACATAGGCACACTTCGTTGCCCCTCATACTCAGGGGTCAGGGGGCTACAGTGAGTCAGCCTAGCTTGGAGAGTCCCCATCCAGAGGCTCTTCCGTGAAACCTCAGGGTCATGTATCAGGCTGCAAAGAACACTGCGATCACCTTGTGGAAGGAAGAACAGACAGCCAGGGTGCTGGCAGACCTGGGTGCTCAAGTATTCTCGAGGACTTCCCCCATCCCACTGCTCCCAAGAATTCATCTGCATACCACATCATAGCTTTAATACTGTGTAATACTTTCTTTTAAAATACAGTCTCTTCTGAGGTAGACAGACCACAACTGCAGAGCATTGTCAGACAGGAGATAAATATGTCCATGTACAACACAGCAAAATGAGGTAGAAATGGTTACAGCTGGAGGAGAGGATTCCCAACCCGATATGAGCAGAGGGTCAGTGTGCCCTCCCTTGCACCCCACCCCTGGATTCTTTGGTATGCCCCCCCAATATTACCAGGGCTGCACATGCCCCATCGTCCTTCCTCCCTGCCCTTCATCCATGAGGTAGGTGCCACAGCCTGGGGGCTGTCTTCTTGTGCAAAGTTCCCAAACCTGGAGAACAGAAAGGGCCCTGCCAAGGAAGTGTAGGGGCCCCTGGGGCTTGGTTCAAGAGCCCTACCCACTTCCAAGGCTGCTGCCTCTTGAAGGGACAGCTGGAATCCCAACCCCAGTTCCCTGACCCCCACCCACCCCATACACACCTGAGAGAGCCCCCTCACCCCATGCTCACTCCCCAGGGCTTTCACAGCAACACCCTGCGGCAGTCTGCTTTGAGGTACCAAGTTCTGCACTGGGTCAGCCCGCTCCAGGGACAGGGTCGCAGAGAGCAGGGGGAGGGGAACAGAGCAGCTTGCTTTCCTGTTAGCACTTCTGAGCCAGCTCCTGCCCTCCGCCACCGCCACCCGGCTCACACCACCCTCCCCTCCAGGAGAGTGGGGCAGACTAGGAGCTGTAGGGGCAGGCAGGGGAGGCTAGGGTGAGACAGAGAAGAGGGGGGTCCCTCCTTTGGACTCAAAGACCCAAGTTGTGAAATGGGCTGAGGGGACAAACAGCTGAAGCCCTATGAAGGGAATGGGTGGAATGGGTTCTCCCAGAGAAGGGCTCCAAGCCTGCCGGGAAGTTGAGGCGATGGCAGGGGAAATACCCTGCGCCAGGCCCTGCAGCTCTACACCTAGCACTCTAGGGGAACACAAAGACACTTCCTACAGAACCTTCTCCAAGTAAGTGTACTGGATGCCCCGCTCACCCTTCCTCAGAGCGCCACCCCCCACTCTCAGCAGAGAAGGTGGCTCAGCCCCTAGTAGTCGATTTCGTATTGGGCCAGACCACCTTCATGCCCAAGGGAATCCTCTTAGTGTCGGTTATTGGACACCTCTGACCAAGCAGGTGTCCAGGGAGATGAGCCTGAGGTCACCCGAGGCAGGAAATGGGCAAGGGCAACCCAACTTGGAGTAACTCTTCCCAGACAACCTAAAGGTGAGGGTTGGGACCCACAGGCCAGAAAGGCAGGGAAGGAGCGAGATCCACTCTCTCAAGTTCCGCTCCTCCCCTAGCCCCTGCCTGCAAGCTGGGACCTGGGGAGGAAGCCCTTAGCGATACATTCTGCTTCTGTCCCAGGAACAGCAAGTTTGAGTGCGTTTGCCCTCCCCCCAAGTCTCTCTCTCTCTCTGATCTGGGAGGATTTGCTCCCCTTGGATGTGGCTAGAGGGCAAACGGAGAGCAGCCAAAGTCTAACATTCTTTCTAAGGTCAATTTCTTCCTGAGTTGTCAAAATAAAAAACAGCAAATTCTACACATCTTACAAAAATAAGAGGTCTAAAATATTAAGCAACCTACATTTCTGGGACTTCCCTTCAAAACAAACCAAAAAAAAAAAAAAAGTCTTTGGGTGTTTTTTTTTTTACTAACCTCTTCCCCCCAAGACCCAAGGTTTCGGCTTGGTAAGGGAGAGAAGGGGGGTGGAAAGGCTCCCTACGCCCCCTCTCCAGCCTCCTGCCCCAACACACTGCGGTGTGAAGGAAGGACATGAGGCAGGCAAGGAGGGGGCTGAAGCACCAGGGCTGGAAGGCACCGGGACACGGGAGCGAACTGGACAGAAAAAGAAGCACACCGCGTGATAGATGGAGGTGGGGGCGGGAGGGAGGGGCAAAAAGGGACAGAAACAGCATGGGAAGATCGGTGACAAAGCGACAAGAGAGAAAACTGAGCGAATGCGGAGAAGGCGGAGTGAGGGAGGAGGGTGCCACGGAGAGCGAGGAGACAAAAGGGGTTGCGGCGAGAGAGCCGGAGTCCCTTCGGCCCGGGGACCAGCCCATGTCGGGTGCGCCTGGTCTGCCCGGCGGAGATGGCGAGCTTCCCGTCCACAATAAATAGGGAAAACCTGAGTACTCGGCGTATATGGCATCGATCTGCCTGGCAGAAGCATTTTCCTTCCCACGAAAAACACCACACCGGCAGAGCCCTCCCGTCCCCCACCCCACATTCATCACTCGTTTGGCCAAGGACATCTCCCCCCTAGGCGGAGGCGGGAAGCGAAGGGCGACGCGCCCGGAGGCCTCCCCGCGACCCTCGGCCCCCGCCCCGGCGCGCCATCAGTGTCCGGAACCGTACATCTTGTCCCACTCCAAGAAAGAGTCCAGCTCCTTGGGGGAAGCCCGAGGGCCCACCTTGGCTAGAGCCGCCTCCAAGTCTTTGTAGGAGATGGGGCGCTGCAGCCCCGGGAGGCCCGCCCCGGCCGCGGCCTGCTGGCACAGCTGCCCCAGCTCGCCGCCGGAAAAGCCCTGGGTGCCCTGCACCAGGGCGGCCAGCTCCCGCTCGCTCAGCGCGCAGCCCTGCTGGGCCAGCGCCCTCTGCAGGATCTGCCCGCGGGCCGGGCTGTCGGGCAGCGCCACGTAGAAGCGCAGCGCGAAGCGCCGGCGGGTCGCCTCGTCCAGGGCCGCGGGCCGCGACGTGGTGCCCACCACGAGCACGCCGTCGGCCCGCGAGCCGCAGCTGCCGTCCAGGCAGGCCAGCAGCGGCGCCTGCAGCGACGCGCCGGCACCGTCGTCCCGAGCCGGCAGCAGCGCTTCCAGCTCGCTGAGGAGCAGCACGGCGGGCGGGCGGCAGCGCGCGGCCGCGAAGGCCGCCTGGAGGAGGCGCGCGCCCTCGGCGGCGCCCGGCGCGGCCACGCTCGTCCCGCGCAGGCGCAGCAGCGTGGCCCCCAGCTGCGTGGCGAGGCAGCGGCCGAGCAGCGTTTTGCCCGCGCCCCGCGGCCCGAACAGCAGCACGGTCCGCGGCGGGCGCGAGCCGCCGGGGTAGGCCGGGGGTCTCAGCAGGGGCCACACCAGCTCCTCCTCCAGCGCCGCCTTGACGGCGCCCTGGCCGGCCACGTCTGCCCACTGCACCGGGGGCCCGCAGTCCACCATCTTGCTGGTGACCAGCTCCAGCGCCCCCGGGTCCGCCGCTTGCGGAGGCTCCCCCGACGGCACCGCGAAGGCCCCGCGGGCGGCGGGCCCGGGAGCCCGGTCCGTGGAGAACTTTTCGAAGGGTTCCAGCTGCGGGCCGTAGACGGGGGAGCCCAAGACCTTGACTGGAACGCCGGCCCCGTACTTGCCCGACGCCTCCTCCGCGGCTGCGGCTCCGGCCCCGGCTGCGGGCGGCTTGGCCCGGAACCCGTTGCCCCGACACTCGCCGTTGTCCGCGGCGGGGTAGGAGGCGCCGTCGGCCGCGGGGGCCCTTGGCGGGCTCGTACGCGTACTTGCGGTAGCGGCTCTCCGCGCCCTCGTCGGCCGCCTTGCGCTTCAGCGACACGCCGGCCTCGGCGCCGGGCGCAGCGGCCGCCGCGGGGAAGCCGTAGGGAGCGGGCGCGGGGAGGGGCGTGGGCGCCGCCAGCCCCGAGGGCAGGTAGGGGGCCGGGGGCGCGGCCGGGGGCGGCGGCAGGGCTCCGTAGCCGGGCTGCGTGGCGTAGCCGCCCGCCGCGTAGTTGTAGAGCGGCGCCGCCGACGGCGCGTACCCGGGCGGCGGCGGCGGCTGCAGCAGCGCGGCGGGGGGCGGCGGGGCCAGCGCGGCGCCCGTCTGCGCGCAGTAGCCAGGCGTCAGGTAACCCCCGCCGTAGCCCGCCGGGTACTCGGGCGTCGCCGACGGGCCGCCGCACGCGTTGCCGGCGTACAGGGGTTCAGGCAGGTTCCCGGCTACAACCGGGGAGCCCCCGAGGCCCCCGGAGCCGCCGCCCGGTTTGGTCCCCGGCAGGCCGTCGTGCAGCGAGGCCAAGGGGTACGGCGACGGGGGCTCGGGCCCCGGCCAGGGATCCGGGTCCCCCTTGGCGCCGTTGAGGAAGGCGGCGTCGCCGTAGCCGCCCAGGGCCGGGCGCTCGTAGGGCGAGTCGAGAACCCCCGAGTATTTCTCGGCGTAGCGCTTGAGCAGGTTGGAGGCGGTGAGGGCGGAGATGTCGTCGTGGGCCCAGGCATAGTGGCAGCGCTGGCGGCTCCCCGGCGGCAGCTCCAACTTGTGCGCCGGCGACGGGGTGGTGGAGGAGACGTCCAGGTGCTGCTCTGGCCACTGGTTGAGGGGCTGGGCGTGTTCCGGTGTCCAGTGCATCTTCGACAGAGCTGTGAGCAAGAGGGAGAGGAGCTGAGGCCTTACCGGCAGCTTGCACTGCGGACTTGGGGCAGGCTGAGCTTCCAGCACCTACCACCCACCCTCCCACTTGCCTGGGCTTCCCTCCAGCCACCAAATAAATACCCTTTCTGACCCAGAATTAAATCTGAAAATAGTTTTCCTCGGCTCCAAGAGGGACCCAGAAATGCCATGGTTGGCCCTAATTGCACCCTGTATGCATTCAGTGGTCTTCTTGTCCTGGCCACACCAGCTATGCCCGTAGACCTAACCCAGTACAGGGTCAGGCTGGGAGAAGAGTCAAGCCAGGTGAGACTCCCTGCGTAACAGATGCTTGCTGCTCTCCCATATGGCTGACGTCAGGGTTTGTAAAGATTGAGGCCTGCCCAAAGCTTCTGCCCTAGTGGCCCAGTAGTTTGCTATTGCTAGATACTCTCTTCACCCCAGATGCCCTGGAGTATGACCGTGCTCATCACCCTGGCAAACTACTGGCTGACCAGCAGTCCTCAGTTCCTTACCACTTGGTTCCACTGGGCCTCATGAAGCCAGAGCACCAGGGCGCCAAACCTGATTGCTTCCAATGGCTTTGGGCCCTGGACCCCGAATGTGCTTCACCTCAGTGCAGCAGTGTTGTTTAGAATGGAGATGGCTCAGCAGTTAAAGTCACTTGCTTCCAAAGCCTGACGGTCTGAGTTCAATTCCCCAGTACCGACATAAGGCCAGCTGCACAAAGTGGTGCATGTACCTGGGGTTAGTTTGCAGTGGCAGGTGGCCCTGGTATATCCATTCTCTCTCTCTCTCTCTCTGCTTGTGACTATAAATAAATAAAAGTTTACAAAAAGAATGAATGTGCTGGGGAAGATGGGAATGGTACAAGCCGTGAAGATCACCACAGGACCGGGTGTGGATCAGGACCGGGGTGTGGATCAGGACCGGGGTGTGGATCAGAGGTACAACACCTGCCTAGCATGGTGGGATCCTGGATTACAGTCTCCGCCCCAGAGTGGAGAGTAAAGTCGGTTACAAATTTGTGTTTGGTCATCAAATAAAGAGGGAGGTGTAATCAGCCTGACTTTGCAAAATACAAGACGCCATTACTCAAACGAAAAACGTTCCTGGCATTGAACAGAACTTTTGTTCATGGACCTTGGGAACAGATCTTTGAGATGCAATAAACAGTGTCTCGACCTCTGTACACAAATACAGCAGAAGCATTCTAAGGCTGTTTCCTACACTGCCCTCCAGCAACAGTTAAGGCCTGAATCACGAACTGCTAATAGGATTGGGGCCTGAGGAAGAGCAAGCGCATGGCTTCTGTGAGTCAGCCAGGTCCTGGAATAAAATCTCAGACTAAATGATCCCAAGGCATATCCAGAGACAGGTTTTGTAATAATAATTTCTTAAACATAGCTGTTTTGAAAGAAAACTCTGTGTAGGAGTCAGGCAAGGTGGTGCATGCCTTTCATCCCAGCACTCAGGAGGCAGAGGTAGGAGGATCACCATGAGTTCAAGGCCACCCTGAGACTACACAGTGAATTCCAGGTCAGCCTGGGCTAGAATGAGACCCTACCTACAAAAAAGAGAAAAAAAAAAATCTGTGTAAGTGCTGGAGATATGGCTTAGCAGTTAAGGCACTTGCCTGCAAAGCCAAAGGACCCGGGTTCGATGCCCCAGGACCCATATAAGCCAGATGCACAAGGTGGCGCGGGTACCTCTGGAGTTCATTTCCAGCGGCTGGGGGCCTGGCGCACCCATTCTATGTTTGCCTCTTATTTTATAAGACTGTTTCAATTTTTGTGTGGGTGTGAGGGCACAACAGCACACATGCAGAGGTCAGAGGACAACCTCTGGTGCCGGTACCTGCCTTGTTTGAGGCAAGGTCTCTTGCTAGTCACCACTGTTCGCTTGGGAAATTGGCTAGTGAGCTTCCAGGGATTCTCCTGTCTGTCCCCCCATAGGAGCTCTGGGATGGCAATGCTTGTCTGGGTTCAGGGGGATCTAGATTCAGCTGAGCATGTTGACACAGCAAGTGCTTTTAATGAGTCCTCACTCCAGCTCCAGATACAAGCTTTGATAAGTTACGAATGGGGTCACCGGATTTCTTTCATCAGATTTCTTACTGCACACTACTGGGCTGAACTCAAGGCCTCATACATGGCAAGCTGGCACTCCTTTATTGAGCAAATCTTTATTGAGCAGATCCTGAGTGCTTTGCTAGGCACGGGGTTAGGCTAAAGGGTGAGTGGAATGGTTCAGCCAGCTGGAGAAGACTGGTAAGGAACTTCCTCTGTTTAGTAAGAAAATAGAGGTGAATGCCAAAGGCCATGGGGCTCAGCACAATGTGTCCCTCCCAGCTGAGAAAGCATAACTAAAGGAGTGGTGTCTTAGCACCCTGAACTGTGGGAGGCCAGGATGACCAAGCAGAGAGAGCAGTGTATCCCAGGTCACAGTAATAGCATCTTCAGGTGTGTTCAGAAAGCCAGGACTAGCCAGTACAGTGGTGCTCAGCTGCAGTCACTCAGGAAGTGAAGGCCAAATTCAGAAGTTCAAGAACACCGGAGGCAATGTGAACCCCAGTCAAGAAAGGGGCCGGAAGCCGGCCATAGTGGTGCACACCTTTAATCCAGCACTCGAGAGGCAGAGGTAGGAGGATCACCGTGAGTTCAAGGCCACCCTGAGACTACATAGTGAATTCCAGGTCAGCCTGGGCTAGAGGGAGACCCTACCTCTTTTAAAAAAAAAAGAGCTGTGCTTGTTCACTGTCCCCTTCTTCAGAGCACTACTTTGCTGCCACCTACTGGAGAAACACAGTAAATCTACAGATTAGTGTCTGATAAGACTAGTGCCTCACACACACATAGAAGTAGGACTCTTACTCAGTGCAGTGCACAACCTATAGAACACACACCGAGCCTGTAAAAGCCACCAAGAAATAGGGTCACCAATCTTGAAAGTGGGTATATGCAAGAGGAGTGGGAGGAGAGGGGAAAGTATTCAAGGGGCCCCTCTCAAGTTCTGCAGTTGGCTCTCAGCAGCAGCTGGTCACCAGCACCACCCCTGTGCTAACCCTCACTACTTTCTCTGGCTGTGAGCTGACATCAATGGCGGAAGAGAGTCTCTGCAGATAAATGATCTGCTGTCACCCCCACTGCCCTGGGGAAGTCATAAACCGAAAGTGTTGGCACACCTTAAAGGGAAGGAGCATGAGTTCTAGAGGTGGTTCTGCTCCTGTGTGACAGGTGACATGGCCACCAAAGGCAGAAGGGAAGATAAGAGGATTTGGGGGGGGGTAATGGCGTAGCTTTCCAGCTCTGGCGGAGGGTTCTCCAAAGATCAGAGAGCCATTACCTGTTGTCAAGGGGGCAATTCCTATTTCTAGAGCATCGTCACAAGTGGCCTGGAGACAGGATCACACAAAGTAGCATCAGTTACACAAATGCAAGTGTTGTGTTACTTTAAGTCCAGGACTCTTCCCCATTTACTGTCCCCTATGCTTTGGCTCCTTATCAATATGTGGGGAAAGGATTTGAACTTGAGGAGAGTGTCTAGCTTGAGCACACTAACCTGGCTTGGAAGGATGGGCATGCCTCTCCCAGAGGATGGGCACAGCAAAGAAGGCTTGGGCCCAGACCTGTCCACACGTGCCTTCCTCCCCCACCACGTGCTGCTGTTCCTCACTGTCACGCCTCCATCCTCATTCCCGACTTCCAGCAGTCTTCACTCAAATCCTCACCCACCAGGCTCCACATGGATCCCAAGAGCTCACCTGTCCTCCCAACCTGAAACCCCAGGACTGAGCCCCTCCCTAGAGAGAACCTGGACAGGACAGGACACCACCTGTGCCACTTGGTCACTACCCTGTCTCCTTAGATACTTTGGCTCAATTTCTTTTTTTTTTTTCTTTTTTGTTTTTTTTTTTTTTGTAATTTCTTATGAGAGAGAGCATTGGCATGCCAGGGCCTCCAGCCACTGCAATTGAACTCCGGACATGAGTGCCACCTTGTGCGCATGTGCGACCTTGCACTTGCATCACCTTTGTGCATCTGGCTAACATGGAACCTGAAGAGTAAAACGTGGCTCCTTATGCTTCCTAGGCAAGTGCCTTAACCACTTAGGCATCTCTCCAGCCCTTGTTTTGTTTTCCTTTCTTTTTTAACAGATTTTATTTTTATTTATTTATTTATTAGAGAGAGAGTGAAAATGGGTGTGCCAGGGCCTCTAGCCACTGCAAACGAACTCCAGACGCGTGCGCCACCATGTGCGTGCAACTGGCTTAGGGCCTGGAGAATCCAACCGGGTTCCTTAGACTTCACAGGCATGCACCTTAACCGCTAAGCCATCTCTTCAGCCCTTGTTTTGTTTTTCTAAGGTAGGGTCTCACTGTAGCCCAGGATGAACTGAAATTTACTCTGTAGTCCCAGGCTGGGATTAAAGGTGCGCACAACCACACCTGGTTCGAGTTCTTTTTACCCAGGGCAAAGAAAAGGGAAGCCGCTGGCCCTGTTTTTACCTCTAACCACCTGCTAGGCCAGAAGGCCTGATGGTATGCCACCTCACCCCAGGTTGCAATCTGGTCTCACCAGTTAATTTCTCTCTCCCTGATGAGCAGCTGCTCCCTCCCCACAGCAAGTGTCACTTTCCCATCTCTAAAATGACCTCCCTTTGCCTTGGGTCCCCACGAGTTGCCTGCCCCCCCCCCCGTTCATTCCTTAGAGCGTCACTGTCTCCATATACTGATAGGGTATCTGCGATAGGACTAAGTGGGCTCATAGGGAAGCAAGGGGCCATCCAGCAACCTCTGCTAAACTTTGTTCCAGAACACTGCATTTCCCTCACATCTATCAAAGGTAAGGACAGCAGTCTGGTCAGAACCCAGCTACCCAAGGCCCAAAGCGGGAAGAAGGCCACCTCCCTCACCTGTACCCAGGCACAGAATGCTGTTGATGGGAGTCCAAAGACACACTAGCCTGCAGAAGCGTATGCAGCTGTAGGACCATGGGCGCACATCCGGTTGTACGCCCAGCACACGCATTTGTGCACATACACACCAAAGAGCAGTCTCCTGCGGCTCCTGATAGGCCAGACAAGACGGGCTTGCTTTCCCTCAGTCTGGGTGAAAAGCGCCGTTTTCTGACCCCCAGCTTGTCCCTATGCAGCCCTCACACTCCCAGGCACCCCCCCACTCTAACTCCCAGGAGAGGGACTCCCTGCCGGCCTTCTAGCTCACAGTCCACGCTGCAGTCCCCGGTCAGCTAAGCCGGAGCTGAGAAGACATTACGGTCCGGTGTAGAGTACAAAGAAGGATAAACTGTAGGAGCCCATGCAGTGCCCCAACTTTCGGTGGCTGAACAAGCCACTTCCCCTGTGGGCTAGGGCAGGAGACTTAAGCTCTATGACAGGGCCATCCTCATGCCACTTCCCCAGTGCCCACAGGCCCGTTCCATACTCTGTCTTATCAACCCCATGCTGCACATAAGACTGAGGTGCAGAGACACATTCGGTCAAGGTCACCCAGCTGGTCCACAGGGACAAGAGTCAAAGTCTGGGCCCTTGACACCTGCCTGTGTGGCTTATTACCAAGCCCTTTGTCCTTGAAGTCCAGGGGGAAAGCCTGAGACCAGACTGCATGTACTGTGTACCAGGGCTCATGCCAACCAATGGAAACAACTTGAACGCCTGCCTATAGACTGGCTGTGTCCTAGTGCTGTGGTTTACCCTTCAAGTCATGCAGAGAATTTGTCCTCTGGCCAAACAGCCAAAGCAAGGGCTGTCCCTTTCCCTGTGAACAGCCAGTCTTGCACACAAATCCCAGGACTGGCACAGTTCCTTATTTGGGGTTTGTGGCTTTTTCTAGTGGTAGCTGGGACTCCAAAGAAAGCAGCCTCTTTTCACAACTGCCGGGAGTTGTGGGGAGCCCTGCCTGGTTCTGCTTATTAGAGCACAGCCCTCCCTGCAAACTTACAGGCTATCAGTAAATAATTACAGATTACTGGATGTAAGAGTAAAATAACTCTTAATCTCAGCCTCTTGTTTATGAGGAAGTCATTTACAATTGCTGAAAATGTGGTTTCAGCCTTCACGACTGGCCCAAACCCTCCTGCACTACGTTCCTGTGGTCTTGCCACATATCCCAAGGGGCCTCACCAGACCTAACACAACTTATATTCCCCTAACCTTGGCATCTTGGGGCAGCGGACACCAAGCTGTTACTGTGTGACCACAGCTTGGGCAAGATACTCACGCCCCTAAGTGTAAGTCTGAATCTGTAGCCCACAGGGAGGAAGAACACTAAGTGGCAAGATGCAGGGGCAGGGCAGAGGAAGAGCCGTAGATGAGGCTGGGCCTGTGTGGACAGGGCAGAGGAGGAGCCGTAGACAAGGCTTGTCCTGTGTGGACAGGGCCGATGCCCTTCTGGGCAAGCCTCCTCTGGTCCCATTCTCTCTGCCTGGGACAAAGAGAGAGAATCCCATTGTGGGGCTTCCGTATGGAAAGCTCATTAATCTATCCACTGAGACCCCTACAGGCCTTTTGTCACAGGCTTTTTGTCTACTGCTCACAACTGGTGCTCTGGCAGGGGGTGAGGGGGAGTCTGTAGCCCTTGGCAGAGCTTGAACCCCTCCTTTGGGCCTGCCCCTCATGCCATTGCCCACCTACTGAAAGAAAAGAGGAGAGGGCAAGGGGATTCTGCCACAGCCCTTGCCACCACCACCCAAAAGCCTCTTCTCCCAGTCCTAAGCTAGAGAATGACTTCCAGCACTGGGGGACCCTCCTGTCAGGGAGGCTCTGGGGCCTGGCACCGTGCCTGGCACTGTGGGTGGACCTCACTGCCTGTCTAGGAATGAGCAGGGGATGGCAGAGAAGTGGCTGCAGCCCATTTGCAGTAGGTGCCCTGTTGTCCGGCCTATTGGCTCTCATGTACCTTCAGCGTGCCAGTCACTGCATGCCAGCTCGTAGAGTCAAACGGTGACCCAAGTCCACAGACTTGATCACCTGACGGTGTGGTCAGGAAGGAAAGGAGGAAAGAAGTTGCAGAGTAGGGAAAGGGAGAGGGAAGATATGGCCAAATGAAAATGTTGAGTTAGGAGGAATATGTTCAAGAGAGATATTGTTCATTGTACATCAAAAAGAGAGACTCTTGCAAACCTGGTGGCCCGGGTTTGATTCCCCAGCACCCATGTAAAGCCAGATGTGCAAAATGGCACATGCATCTGGAGTTCGTTTGCAGTGGCAGAAGGTCCTGGTATACCCTTTCTCTCGCTCTTTTTTTTTTTTTTAATTTTGTTTGTTTATTTATTTATTTATTTGAGAGCGACAGACAGAGAGAGAAAGAGGCAGAGATAGAGAGAGGGAATGGGCGCGCCAGGGCCTCCAGCCACTGCAAAGGAACTCCAGACACGTGCGCACCCTTGTGCATCTGGCTAACGTGGGTCCTGGGGAATCGAGCCTCGAACCGGGGTCCTTAGGCTTCACAGGCAAGCACTTAATCACTAAGCCATCTCTCCAGCCCTTTTCTCTCTCTCTTGCAAACATTTTTTTTTTTAATGATATACTGGGGCTGGACAGATGGCTTAGTAGTTAAGGCACTTACCAAAAAGCCAAAGGACCCAGGTTTGATTTTGATTCCTCAGGACCCACATAAGCCAGATGCACAAGGTGGCGCATGCATCCAGAGTTCCTTTGCAGCAGGTGGAGGCCCTGGCACACCTATTCTCTCCCCCCCCCCTCCACCTACTCTGCCTCTTTCTCTCAAATAAATAAAAATAAAATTATTTTTAAAATACTGAAAAAAAGGGCTGGAGACATGGCTTAGTAGTTAAGGTGCTTGCCTGTGAACTAACCATCTGGGTTCAGTACCCCAGGACCCATAGGAAGCCATGTGCACAAGGTGGTGCATGCATCTGGGGTCTGATTGCAGCAGCTAGAGACCCTGGCACATCCATCCTTTCTCTCTCTCTCTCCTTGCAAATAAATAAATTAAATAATGTAAAAAATACTAAAAATATAAAGGTGTAATAACTACAGTGAATACACTATACTTGAAAATTGCTAAAAGAAAGTTTACAGTGATCTCACCAAAAGTGAGTATGCAAGATGATGCACAGGTTAGCTAGCTTGAGTTGGCTGCACAACACACACACACACACACATTCTTTTTGTTTGTTTTTGTTTTTTCAAGGTAGGGTCTCACTCTAGCTCAGGCTGACCTGGAATTCACTCTGTAGTCTCAGGGTGGCCTCGAACTCACGGCAATCCTCCTACCTCTGCCTCCCGAGTGCTCGGATTAAAGGTGTGTGCCACCACGCCCGGCTAAATCTGTATTTTTAAAATGGCATCAAAAATGAATATGCTAAAAAAAAAAAAAAGCAAATAAAAAAGCCGGGCGTGGTGGCGCACGCCTTTAATCCCAGCACTCAGGAGGCAGAGGTAGGAGGATCACAGTGAGTTCGAGGCCACTCTGAGACTACATAGTGAATTCCAGGTCAGCCTGAGCTCCAGTGAGACCCTACCTCAAAAAAAGAAGAAAAAAATGAATATACTAGTCAGGCATGGTGGCGCACGCCTTTAATCCCAGCACTCAGGAGGCAGAGGTAGGAAGATCGCCCTGAGTTCGAGGCCACCCTGAGACTACAGAGTGAATTCCAGGTCAGCCTGGGTTAGAGTGAGACCCTATGTCGAAAAACCAAAAGATAAATAAATAAAATTAAAAATACAGTTTTAAAAATGAAAAAAAGTCATGACTATCCTTAAAACACTGTGCTAATGAGAAATTACAGAAATAGAGTCTATATGTTAGAGCCACAAGTTGGGATATTATGCCCAGACACATTGCCTCTCCCCAATAACTGACTGCTGCTCCTACAATGCACAACCCCCATGGGGGTAGCCTGTGACCCCAATGAGGGCCCCTTCGGAAAAGGGGACAGGGATGAGGGAAGGGATGGTACCAACACATGTTGTTTCCATTCTAAGTATATCCCTAACTAATAAAAAAAGAAATATAGTTTATTGATGGGTGATTTTTTTGTTTTGTTTTGTTTTCTGAGGTAGCGTCTCACTCTAGCTCAGGCTGACCTGGAATTCACTATGTAGTCTCAAGGTGGCCTCGAACTCAGCAATCTTCCTACCTCTGCCTCCCGAGTGCTGGAACTAAAAGTGTGCGCCACCACACCCGGCTTGGTGACATAACTAGAGAAAGAAAGGAGGAAAGGAAGAATTCTGGAAGTTCAGAAACAGCTGCGACTATGTGAGGCTGGAGTCTGGGAAGGACAGACGCCAGGTCCCAGCCTGGGGGCTCCTGGAGGGAAGGAAGGAGTGCTCACTTGAATCCTCACCCACACCAGTCCTCCTTCCCACTCCACCCCACCCAAGCAGATGTTTGCAGAGGCTTAAACAGCCCGGGGACCTCCTCCCTCCAAAGGTGGGCTGTGGCAAGGCACCGCTGTGAAACAGACCCCCGAGGGAGCGGATGTCCCCAGCCTCACTCCAGGGCGGGGCCCGGATGAGATCCGGAGCTGCAGAGGGTGATGAGGGAGCTTGGGGAGCAAGGGCAACGGTGACATGAGCTGAGTGGAGACGGTCTGGACAGGGAAGCTTGTTGGAGCGATTTTCTGTATGTCTTTGGACAAGTTGCTTATCCTCTGTTAACTGTGAACAACGAAGGTCTCAGAATCCTTGGCTGAGCGGGACCTTTCTTCCCCGGAAGAGCTTAAGAGAACCCACAGGAAATCTAGAAAAATCAGGCTCCCTCACTGAGCCCAACAGATAGGCCTTTGGCTTGTGGAGTTCACCCACCCACCTGGCCTCTCTGTGCCCGCTAAGTCTTTCCAGTTCTTCAAGGTCCACAGCAGAACAAGTCCTGCTTCCTGCCTGGTCTGACTGGCCTGCGCCATCTCTAACTGAGGCTGGATAAACTCTCCTAGCAGCAAGAATACAGGAAGACAAGCTCTGTGTGGACTTCCTCTTGGTCTCTGATCCCCCCACCACCAGCAGCACTCAATGGCATTGTCCCTGCTTCCCCCTCTCCTACACAGCAAATCGCTACCCCCCCCCCCCCAGTGTGTCCTCACCAGCCCACAATATGCTGTGATTTCTCCTACTAGAGGGCCAAGCCTGGAATAATCTCCTGATCTTCCTCAATGGCATTCTCTGCCTGGGTTTTAGTTGTTGTTGTTGTTGTTGTTGTTTTTAAGATTTTTAAAATATTTTATTTTATTTATTTATTTTTTATTTTTTACTTTTTGGTTTTCCGGGGTAGGGTCTCACTCTAGCCCAGGCTGACCTGGAATTCACTATGTAGTCTCAGGGTGGCCTTGAACTCACGGCGATCCTCTTACCTCTGCCTCCTGAGTGCTAGGATTAAAGGCGTGCGCCACCATGCCCGGCTATTTTTATTTATTTATTTGAGAGAGAGAACGGGTGTGCCAGGATCTCCAGCTGCTGCAAATAAGCTCCAGATGTGTGCACATCTTGTGCACGTGGCTTATATGGGTCCTGAGGAATTGAAATCAAGCCTGCGTCCTTTGGCTCTGCAGGCAAGCACCTTAGCTTAAGCCATCTCTCCAGTCCTCTGCCTGGTTTTTAAACCTCCCTACACCAACAGCACGCAAGTTGCCTATATTACTATTTCGGATCCCTCTCCTCTCATTTCCTCTTGAACCTGTGCCAGCCAGGTGCTCAAGGCCAACACTCTAACCACCACCCGCACCCTCCTCCTTCCCACGTAGCATCCCGCTCAGCTGATCTGAACGCCAGGCCCACGGGTTCTCTGGCCTCTCCTCCAGCTCTGCCTCCTAGCCCTCACAGACACGGGGTCTGGCTTGCCTCCCCGTGCAGGTCTTCGGATAGTCACATCCGGGCTCACAAGTCCGATCATGGCTTGCGTGCTGGCGTCACGTACACACAGCGCTGCAGGCCCGCTTTCACGTCCCACTCCACGCTGGCTGGCAAACGCAGCCTCCTTTCTGACACCTCCACTCCAACAGTTACTTGGCGCAACATGTCCCAAAAACACAGCAGGGCATGGTGGCACGCGCCTGTCATCCCAGCACTCAGATGGTGGAGGTAAGGTGAATCGTAAGTTTAAGGTCATCCTTGGCTATTTAGCGAGTTTGAGACCTTGTCACAAAACACGTCCCAAAGCCATCCAATCCTACATGCAGGGAACAGCAGCTCTGTCCCAGCAGGGAAATCTTTGTCATCACTGCCCACTCCTCTCTCACACTTCAAGCCAACAAATCCAACAGGCCCTGGCTTCAAAATGTATCCAGACCTTGCCAGGTGTGGTGGCACACGCCTTTAATCCCAGCACTCACTCGGGGGGGCAGAGGTAGGAGGATCGCCATGAGTTTAGTTCAAGGCCACCCTGAGACTACATTGTGAATTCCAGGTCAGCCTGACCTAGAGTGAGACCCTACCTCAAAAAACAAAACAAACATACAAACAAAAAAGTATCCAGAATGAACTCCCTTCTCACCACCTCCATAGGCATCTCTTTCCTCCTACTTTCTACACTATCTTCCACTCTGTTCTTTTTTTATTTTAATTTTAATTTATTTATTTGAGAGAAAGAGAAAATGAGACAGAGAATGGGTGCACCAGGGCCTCCAGCTGTTGCAAATGAACTCCAGACGCATGCGCACCTTGTGTATCTGGCTTACATGGGTCCTGGGGAATCGAATGGAGGTCCTTTGGCTTTGCAGGCAAGTGCCTTAACTGCTAAACCATCTCTCCATCCCTTCCACTCTGTTTTTAACAAAGTAGCCAGGGGACCCTTGAAAACATTCAAAAGCTTTGATGGCCTCCATCACACTCAGTTTAAAAGCCAAAGTCCTTGTCTGGGCTGTCCAGTCCTAAAGATCTGCTTCTTGTGAGCCCTCCCTATCACCTGCCATCACTCTCTGCTGTTCCTCCTGGCAGCCAGGGCACTCACTCTCACTGTGGTCTGTGCCAAGACCACCACGCTCATGGCTCTTGACGTCAGAGCTGAGCACTCTGCTGTCACACCAGACGCTCTCCCCCCACCTGCCGTTCTTAGATAGGTCTGGGGCTCTCCTCTCTCTGCCCATAGGAAAGTGTCGTGAGGAACAGGGCCACTGCTTTGTTGGCTGCTCTATCCCAAGCAACTTGGACAGTGATCAGTACACAGTGTTTCTTAATAGGTGGTAGGATGGATGGATGGATGGCAAAGAAGCTTGAAATTATCTGTGTCCAATAAAGAAAAAAATAGGGTGACTCACCTTAAGCCCACGCAAGATGGTAAGATGGCAAGAGGAGAAGCAGGGGAATTACTTTGTGCGTGGATGGCATAGCCGGAAGGGGACTTATCTCTGAACATAAAGAAACTGCTCAGCTCTGACCTGGCTAGAGCCCAAAGGCACCCATCCCAGCTCTCCAGGGCCCACCTGGCCTTTTTCTTTTCTTCTTTCTCTTCTGTTCCCCTCTTGCAGGCCTCTGGGAGAGGACAAAGGGGAGCGATGGAATTCCCATCAAAGGCCATGGACACATGGTAAAGAGATCAGGGCCCTTGGGACACTGCTTCCTGGAGGTAGTGAGGCCTCCCCGCCAGCTAGGCTCCTCTTCAGGGTGGAAGGTGGGGGTGCACTGGCCCTGGCCTCCTCATATGTCAAATGCCAAACAGCAGGAGGTCAGCCTGGGCCCAAGCAGCCCCCATCTGGGCTGTGTGTGCATGCACACTGGGGGAGGGGCAACCAGAAATCTCTGTCTGTGTCCGTGGTCAGGGCCACAGCCAAGCTGTGACCATCTGTTGTCCTCCTGAGGCCAGGCCAGGGGCTGGCACCCTTGAGGAGTAAGTTTTCCTCTTCTCCCAGCCTTCTAGTGCTTGCAGAAACTTTTCACAGTTAGCCTTGGATTTCCTCCGCATCATACCCTCACAGACAGATAGGAATTGCTCTCCCCATCCTACTGAAGAGGCAGTGGAGGCTCAGACAGGGCAAGGATTCTCCCAAGGCCAGAACAGCTGGTAACAGGGGGACAGGACTCAGCCTATGACACCAGGGGACCCCTCTCCCTGTCCCAGCCTTGGCAAAGATGTTCCCACTCAGGCTCAAAATTCACAGGTCTCCCAGACTAGGCTCCAAGGCACAGACAGCCATACCCAGCCCCTGACTGCAGCTTCTCCCTGGCTCAACCTTACCCCACCCCTCCTCCAGGACGCTTTCTAGGACAGACACACAGCTTTCTGGGACAGACACACCTGGGAAGCACCTACGGTTGCTCCGAGCCTAGCGCTACACGGCCACCCCTTTGCCACTGTGGCTCTTTGAGTGAGCCCTGAGGCCAGAGCCACTTGAGGACCGCTTGGCCCCCACAGGCACAGGTGATGCCCTACTTGCAGAGAGCCCACACAGCATTTCCATGTGGGGCAGCCTGACAGATGGCAGAAGGAGCCACAACGTGGCTGGAAGAGTCTTGGCCAAGCCATGCAGCTGGAATGGAGCCATCTCCACACAGACACTTCACTCACAGCCCTGTGCACAGCCACTAATCCCCTACTGTCCACTGCCACATGGAGCTCTTCACGCTGAAATACGTTAAAACTCAATGAAATTAAAATGCAGTTCCTCCACAGCACTGGCCACATTCCAAATGTGCAACAGTCATGTGAAGTGAGGGCTCCATGTTGGGCATTAGCGCGGAAAGTTCTACTGGATGGGGCTGTACTTGTGGCCACCAGAGCTCCAGTCTGTGGCCAGGGACTCTGAGTCCGCCTGGGGAGAGCAGGGGCAGGCTGAAGAGCAGGAAGGTAAGACAAGGCCGTTTGTCATCTGGCCCTGTGGGCGAGCGGGCGGGTGGTGCTTCCCCCTCCCTGTCAACTGCTCAACACCCCTCCCCCGCCCCGCCCACCATCCTCATCCTCATCAAATCCTCAGGACAGATGGGAGCCAGCAGACAGGGAGAAATGTGACCACAGTGAAAGCACTCTCAAATGGCAACCAAGTCCGGGAGTCACAGCTGTGTCCCCTGAGGCCTGGACAGTCCCTCATGGCCAACCTTGATGTCTGGCATGGCCTGGCCCGTGCTCAAGCAAATCTCAGTGAGGGGAGGATGGGACCGTAAAGAACCTTAGGGGGAGATGTGGGAATCCATAGGTGCTGGATTATTCCAGCAGACACAACTCCAGTTTAAAACGCAACCACCGGGCTGGAGGGATGGCTTAGCGGTTAAGGCGTTTGCCTGCAAAGTCAAAGGACCCAGGTTCAATTCCCCGGGACCCACGTTAGCCAGATGCACAAGGGAGTGCATGCATCTGGAGTTCGTTTGGTGGCTGGAGGCCCTGGTGCACCCATTCTCCCTCCCTCCCTCCCTCTTTCTCTCTCTCTCTCTCTGTCAAATAAATAAATAAAAATAAAAATTTAAAGGCAGACACCCAGGTCATTCATTCATGCACCTATTTAGCACACATTCACTGAGCCCCATGGGGTCAAGAGATAAAAATGTACAGGTGGGCTCTCTCACCAGCTGGGCTAGGTGAGGGCATGGCTTGTTCTGGGTTTAAGCCAGGCTAGCTGAAGATCCTTTGTCTCTGCCCAGTGGTCTGAGCAGGGTGGACATCCCCCCCCCCAACCTCTCCCTCAAACAGGCAGGCAGCCATGCAAGCAGCGCGCGCGCACACACACACACACACACACACACACACACACACACACACAGCTGCTGCCCGAACTCCCTCCCATGGTCTCTGGCCAATCACGGCACCGAAGCGTAAGTCCTACTGTCCAGCGGCCCCCAGGGAGTGCATTAGCACATTTGAACAGCTCAACCTGCCGCTGACAAAGCCTGGGGCCTCGAGAGGAGCCAAGGCGGGAGGGTGGGGCCTGTAGGGCGCTAGGCCTTCCTCCACCTCCCAGAGAAGCTTAGCATTCTGGGGCCCAAAGGAACTGCATTGGCGGGGGGGGGGGGGGTCCCAGCCCCAGCAGTAAATATGCAATCCATAAAATCCCAATTTACAAACTCACTGGTCAGCCCACTCCCCTGCAGGGTGGAGGTGGCTCCCAGATCTACACTATTCTCGAAGATATGGGGGTCCTGGAGCAGAGCACAAGCCCCGGGCTCCCAGTCTTCCTGCAGACTCAGTCCCACCCCAAGGGCTCAGGGACCTGCCCGGTACCTCCGGTGCCTTTGGGGATGCCTCTGTTAGGCCACAGCCACCTTTGTCCACCTCAGTGAATCACAGCTCTTTTTTTTCTCTGGCGCTGCCCTGGGGCTGCCAGGCCTGACTTAATCACTTTTCCAGCTCCGAGTCCTTTCTCTCTCCTCCCCACCCCCCTTTCCCAACAGTTTTGCCTTTCTCTCCCAAGACCCTCCTCCAGATGCTGTCCCCACGCTACCGAGGGGTACGCTAAACCCTGACCTTACACCACCACCTCTTGCCTCTAAGACCTGCCAACCCTACAGGCCCCTGCAGGAGAGGGGGTGTTTACCCCTAAGCCATCTCCCTGTGGAAGCCAAGGAGAACCAACTTAGTAACCTTGTACTCCCCCAAAGAGAAAGAAGTCCTCTCCATCCTGCTGAAGTTGCGAGCTAGAGAAAAATCATTAAAAGCATTCTCTTTTAAACCCCACGGTGCCAGGGCGATCAGCTAGGCACCTCTTGAAAATAAGCAAAGCTCTTGTCTGCTGGCGATGAGCCTCTGGGGTAGAAGAAAGTGTTTCCTGGGACTGAGAAAAAGGCGGTGTGGGGAAGGGGGAGCCTATGTGGTACGGCCGGTTAGGCTGCAGCAGGTCAGAGACAGAGGTGCTCCTGGGACCTGGAGAAAGGGCATAAAGGGACTTGGTGTGACCTGTGTGCTTCCCAGAGGCTAGAAAGGCAGGCCCCCCACCTCTACCTCATCCTCATCAAATGCCATGGACAGATGGGGGCCAGCAGAGATCACTGCACGCTGGGATGGGGGGCCTGCTCTCCACCATGGGAGGGCATTATGGTGTGAGCCCATTCTACAGCAGGACGCACTCCTTTCCTTCCCCCCCCCTCATCTCTCCTTCACCAGCTACTCGCAGAGTCTCTCTCTACCAAGGACAGCGTGGCCCCACCATGAACCTGAGGGAGATAGGTGCGTGGCCATCAGCCCAAAGACTGACCAGGGATGGGGCTCTCTGAGCCTACTCTAGTCAGTTCAGGGGATCATGGGAGGTCGCAGCCCTCCCTCCTCCCATGGCTTGTCTGTTGCAGAGTGAATGCTGACAGTGGAATCAGCCCCTAAGATGACCGAGGAGTGTCTGGATCTCCGATTCGTCCTGTGTGAACTGGTGGGGAGGGAAGCACCTCCTAGAAGCCGGCCTGAGGGTTCAGAAGAGGAGTGACACTTCAAGCCTGGCTGGAGGAGACTGAGAAACAGGAAACAGCACACAGAGCCCAGGGAGGCTTGAACTGGGTTCCTGGGAGACTAGCTTTGTACACTCCAGCCTAGGGGAGCTCTGGACGTGGAGTGCTCTCCCAGCCACAAGGAACCAACAGGTTTGAAAGGCAAGTCCAAGGATAGAAATGCAACTCAGGAGCTGCCTGCTGGGCCCCAGAAGAGTCGACAGGAGTGTGTGCGCCACCTGCCCTGACACTGATCCTCACTGAGGACGCAGCAATCTGAGTGGCAAACCACAGCTTCCCACGGTGTCCTCCTCAGATCCCGTCCCCAGCCACTCTGACCTGCGGCCTGGGACATTTCTCACTAGCTTCGCCTCCGCCCATAACGGAGGAGCCCTAGGGCCTGCATGACTCCCAATCTCCGTAAACCTACGCAGGTAACAGCATGTGCCTTTACTTTAGGTCCCTTTGAGAGGCAACAATGCCCAGCCCTATCTTCATCCTGAGCCCCATTTTTTTCTCACTGTCCTTGGAAACCTAGGATCCAGGAATCCAAGTGACACTATGTACCGTCCTCTGGAGGGATACAGAGACCTTAGACTCCACATGTTCCAGGAAATAGCTCCACCTTCTCCCTCCAGAGTCCATCTGTTCATCTAGACTGGGAATGGAACTTCAAACCCCTATGTCTCCATCTGGAGGGTCGCCAAGTCCAATGACATTCTCCCATAGCTGGCTCTAAATTTGAACCCAGTGCTCTGCTCTCTGCCTGGCTGCCACGAAGGTCCACCTATCCAATACAGCCAATCCCATAGCAGGTGGCAGGGCAAACCTTCAGAGTGGCTCTAGGTGAGACTCAGTCCCTCCTTCCAGCCTCAGCCTGACATCTCTTACTATGTGTGCTCACTGGGCTAGGCCTGTGCTCTGCTCCCTACGCCCCAAACACTTTCCACGTTCTACACTAGGAGGCTCCCAGGCTCTTAGATTTCTGTCCTACCACTCAAATGCCTTATTGAGAATTGATATCACTGTCAAGCTAAGTTCCGCCACCACCAGCACCCCGCTCACCGCCCATGCTTGTCAATCTTTGCAAAGCTCCCCCTCAGCCCCCTAACTGTTGTCCTTCCTCTCCCTCCTTCACCACCTCCCCTGACACAAGGAGATGAAAAGACCAGGGCCTTCGAGCAAGGAGCTAGTCCACGCCGCTTCCTAGTCACAAGTCCTGCGGCAGTGCAGTCAGCCCTCTTGGCCCATGAGTTCTGCGTCCTCTTTCAACCACCTGCACAGCAAAAGTATTCCAGAAAAACTATGCATCTGCACTGAGCATGAGCAGACTTTGTGTGTGTGTGTGTGTGTGTGTGTGTGTGTGTGTGTGTGTAATTGAGGCAGGGTCTCACCCTAGCCCAAGCTGACCTGGAATTCACTATGTAGTCTCAGGCTGGCCTAGAACTCACAGTGATCCTCCTACCTCTGTCTCCTGAGTGCTGGGATTAAAGGCGTGCACCACCACACCAAGCAGAGAAAGAGAGAGAGAATGGGCATTCCAGGGCCTCTAGCCACTGCAAACTGGAATCAAACTCGGGTTGTAAGGCTCTGCTGGCAAGCACCTTAGCTGCTGAGCCACCTCTCCAGCCTAACAAGTGCAGGCTTTTAATGTCACTATTCTCCATATACATCATAACAACTGTTGACACAGTATTTATACTCTTCTAGTTATTCTAAGTAAAGACGGCTGGTAAGGTACAGGAGGATGTGATAGGACAGCCTTGGCGTTTGGGTTCCATGAGATCCTGGAACCAATCCCTGGAATTCACCCCTGAAATTACTCTTCAAAGAAACTGGCTCTTGGGGTTTTCACTGTGGTCTAGGACTTGCTGTTGAGCTCCACGCTCGGCCCCACCCAGAGTCAGCCACCCTCTGGAGAGTTGTCCACCATCCCTTGCAATATGGAGATCAGCACTGCCCTGCACCAGGCCGCAGAGCACACGCAGGCACCTACGAGAAAAGGCTGTCGCCTGTCGTCCTATCCAGTTAGGAGCCACTGCTCTCTGGAGCTTGTGAAGCTTGTCTCCTCATGGGTCCTGCACCTGGGGGCTTGTCTTCCTTCAGGACTTAGCCCAGTGTGGGTATAAGATGAGTGATGTGGACAGGACTCTTAACCAGAGTTAAGCCATAGGCCCTTTTTTCAGCTGCGAAATCCATGGCCTGCTTTCAAAAATACTTTTTCAACGTATTATAAAAAATGTATGGGTATAAAAAGAGAAACGGGCAAGGGCTGGGCTCGGCGGTTAGAGGTGCTTGTTTGCAAAGCCTGCAAACCTCAGTTCAGTTCCCAAGCTGGACAAAAAAAAGTGGCACAAGTGCCTGGTATTCATTTGCAGCAGCAAGAGACCCTGGTGTGTGTGCACACACACAAATAAACAGCTTTTTAACGGGAAGGAATAACATTAAAAAGCAGTTCTATTCATGAATTCCTCAAGGATCCTAGGACATAAATCTCAGGTGAGGAGCCCAGAGTTTCCTCCAGGACCCAGTGTTACCCCCTCCACCTCCAGGGTTAGGATCCATTTGCCCTGAGATAATTTGGGTTGCATGTGGTTACGTTTAAAGACTGGGTGACCCTCTTTCCCTGGCCCCAAATGTGCCCCTCTCTCTGAGCATGTGGGTGGGTGAGAGACATGCCCTCACAGGACCAGCCTGAGCAAAGGTGAGGCAACAGGTCCAGGCAGCCCACCATGGGCTTCCTCGAGCAGCGCAACCCCTCCCAGCCTCTCCCCAGCCCTCAGGTGCTGAGCTGAGTCACCCAGCTATGCAGCCTGGCCAGTCCACCTGGGTGTGTGGACAGGGCTGTCCTCAAGGGGGCAGCCCCCGCAGGTAGAGGCCCACGGGGACAAAAGGAGGACTCTGGGGGAGGGGGCCGGGCAAGGCTGATCAGCCACAGCCCCTCCTCTGCTAGCTCCTGGGTGGTATTCTCAGCACATACCTGCGCCGGGTGGCGGCGCGCGCCTTTAATCCCAGCATTTAGGAGGCAGAGGTAGGAGGATCGCCATGAGTGCGAGGCCATCTCCTGAGAAAGCAGAGTGAATTCCAGCTCAGCCGGGGCTACAATGAGACCCTGCCTCAACAAACAACACTCAACACACACCTGCTTCACAACACCCACTGTTTAGACTTCACAAGAAACCAAGGACAGCAGTCCCATGTGACAGATGCACAGTCCTCTTGTCTCCGTCACCATAATAGGACAGCTACTGTTCTTTTTGACAGCTTAGCTGGAGGCATCACTTCATTCCTCAACATACTCTCCCCTCCCTTTTCCTGCATCCCCAAAAGCTCTTCCCCATACTTGGTTTGCCTAAAGCCCAAAGGTTAGCTCCCTTCAGACCGGACAAGTCTGAAGGGCTCTGGCCTGAACACTAGCCCAGACCGCAGGGTCACTGTCACAATCTAAGGAAAGTATCTCTCCACCAAACAAACGAAAAACAGCAAAAGCTCCACAAGAGATTTCTGGCTTCATAAAAGGTGACCCTGTGGAAGGTTCTGGAAGCTTTACAAGTGCTATGCTCCCCATCAGCAGGGACACTGGGCAGCCAAAGCTAGCTTTAAAGGGCTCTCTCCCCTTCGCTGGGCAGCTCTCCTGCACCCATCAACACAGCATAATGGTTCTCTACTAGAGACTGAGGTCTACAGTGGAGGGATACAGTAGGAAAGATGGAGGCAGCAGTGGCCACCCCTACAGGGCAGTCTGTCTAGAAGGGAAGCTCTCCTCCTAGAGGAAAGGGCCTGGTGCTACAAGCTTGAATGTCCCCACTAAAGCCAGGCATGTTGGCTCATATCTGTAAATCCCAGCATTTGGAAGGCTAAGGTAGGAAGACTGCTGTAAGTTCCAGGCTAGCCTGGGCTACATAGTGAGTTCCAAGCCAGGATGGGTTATAGAGTAAGGCTACATTTCAAAAACAAACAAACAAATAAACCCATGCTGACATTTAATTATACCTGTATTAAGAGGTGGGGCCTTTAATCCCAGGTAGGAGGACTGCTGTGAGTTCTAAGCCAGCCTGAAACTACATAGTAAATTCCAGGTCGGCCTGAGCTAGTGAGACCCTGCCTCAAAAAAAAAAAGAAGGAAAGAAAGAAAGAAAGGAAGGAAGAAAGGAAGGAAGGAAGGAAGGAAGGAAGGAAAGAAGGAAGAAAAGAAAGAAAGAAAGAAAGAAAGAAAGAAAGAAAGAAAGAAAGAAAGAAGAGTGCTGGAGGGATGGCTTAGCGGTTAAGGTGTCTGCCCGCAAAGCCAAAGGACCCATGTTATCCAGATGCACAAGGGGGTGCACGTGTCTGGAGTTCGTTTGCAGTGGCTGGAGGCCCTGGCATGCCCATTCTCTCTCTCTCCCCCCCCCCCTCTCTCTCTGTCAAATAAATAAATAAAAATAAAATATTTTGTAAAAAGAAAGAAAAAGGGAAAAAAAGAGGCGGGACCTTTTTTAAAAAAATTTTTTGTTCATTTTTATTTATTTATTTGATAGTGACAAGAGAGAAAGAGGCAGATAGAGAGAGAGAGAATGGGCGCACCAGGGCTTCCAGCCACTGCAAATGAACTCCAGACGCATGCGCCCCTTGTGCATCTGGCTAACGTGGGTCCTGGAGAATTGAGCCTCGAACCAGGGTCCTTAGGTTTCACAGGCAAGCGCTTAACCACTAAACTATCTCTCCAGCCCAGAGGTGGGACCTTTAAGGGGGGATTAGACCACAAGGGTTCTGCCCTCATGAATGGATTAATGTCTTGAGCTGGGGACATGACTGGTGGCGGAGTATCTGCCAAGCATGTGTATGACCCCGGGTTCAGTCTCCAGCACTTTCAACCACCACACACACAAAAAACTGTTGTTACTGCAGTGGCTCCTTGGTGGAAGGTTGAGTTGGGCCCATTCCATCTGAGCCCAGTGCTTATAGGCCCTTCCCCCACATTATGACCGGTATGAAGTGCTTATGGGCCCTTCCCCCATATCATGACCGGTATGAAGTGCTTATGGGCCCTTCCCCCATATCATGACCGGTATGAAGTGCTTATGGGCCCTTCCCCCATATCATGACCGGTATGAAGTGCTTATGGTCCCTTCCCCCATATTATGACCGGTGTGAAGTGCTTATGGGCCCTTCCCCCATATCATGACCGGTATGAAGTGCTTATGGGCCCTTCCCCCATATCATGACCGGTATGAAGTGCTTATGGTCCCTTCCCCCATATCATGACCGGTATGAAGTGCTTATGGGCCCTTCCCCCATATCATGACCGGTGTGAAGTGCTTATGGGCCCTTCCCCATATCATGACCGGTGTGAAGTGCTTATGGGCCCTTCCCCCACATTATGACCGGTGTGAAGTGCTTATGGGCCCTTCCCCCATATTATGACCGGTGTGAAGTGCTTATGGGCCCTTCCCCCATATCATGACCGGTATGAAGTGCTTATGGGCCCTTCCCCCATATCATGACCGGTATGAAGTGCTTATGGGCCCTTCCCCCACATTATGACCGGTGTGAAGTGCTTATGGGCCCTTCCCCCACATTATGACCGGTGTGAAGTGCTTATGGGCCCTTCCCCCACATTATGACCGGTGTGAAGTGCTTATGGGCCCTTCCCCCACATTATGACCGGTATGAAGTACTTATGGGCCCTTCCCCCACATTATGACCGGTATGAAGTACTTATGGGCCCTTCCCCCACATTATGACCGGTATGAAGTGCTTATGGGCCCTTCCCCCATATTATGACCGGTATGAAGTACTTATGGGCCCTTCTACCATATTATGACCGGTATGAAGTACTTATGGGCCCTTCCACCATATTATGACTGGTATGAAGTCCCTCTCCTGTTGCCAGCATCAATATGCTTTTGGACTGTCCAGCCTCCAAAGCCACAGGCAAAACAAGCTTCTCCTTTTTTTTTTTTTTCCTTTTTTGCTTACTTGTTTTATTTTTTTTTTTTTCAAGGTAGGATTTCACTCGAACCCTAGGCTGACCTGGAACTCACTGTAGTCCCAGGCTGGCTTCAAACACTAGCAATCCTCCTACTTCGGCCTCCCTAGTTCTACTTTTTGTGAATTACTCAGCCTGTGTTAAAGGAGCAAAAAATTAAATAGGACATCCAGCCACCTGTGAGCTGCTGTCTCGCTGAGGAGCTAAGCAGAAGCGGCCAATTTCTCTGGTGGTTAGAGGCCCCATGCAGCCCCTCGCCCTTCTGCCCAACAGAAGGCACTCTGCAGGCTGGGTGGGGACAGAAGCACAGAATGCAAGGGGGGTTGGGAAGTACGGTTAGCCACCACTGACCCAGAGGAAACAAACATTGCCCTAGACTCTTGAGCATCCAAGGGTCAAACAGGGCAGCAAGCTGCAGGTGCACTGTCCCTAAGCAGTGACTCTTGTCCTGATTTCCTGCTAATCCCCGTTGACACAGCTTCCCCCAGGACTCTGCTGGGGCCAAGCCCTGCTGTGGAGTAGCTACTGTCCCCTCACGGCCTATCCAACCTCCCCTGTGCAGCTGTCACCACCACTGCTCAGCTCATAACCCTCAGAGAGAGGCTCTCCCTTCTACCAAGAGAATGGAGGGACAGCAGCCTGTCCTTGTGCCTCTTCACTAGTCTCCATCATCTTGTAAGGTCCTTAAAGGTGGTACCACATCAAAAAATGGGCCCGGGGCTGGAGAGATGGCTTAGCAGTTAAGATGCTTGCCTGCAAAGCCAAAGGACCCATGTTTTATCTCTCTCCATATTCCACAGAAGCCAGACACACATGTGAGGCAAGCACAAGGTCACACAATGCCCACTAGGTGGCGGAAGCATCTAGAGTTCGATTGCAGTGGCTGAGGTCCTGGTGTGCCAATTCCCTCTCTCTCTCTTTCTCCTCTCTCACTAAAACAAAAAAGGGGGGAAGAAAAAGAAAAAACTCAATGGGCTGAGTGTGGTGGTGCACGCCTTTAGTCCTAGCACTTGGAAGGCAGAGGTAGGATTGCCATGAGTTTGAGACCACCCTAAGACTACACAGTGAATTCCAGGTCAGCCTGGGCTACAGCAAGACCCCCACCTTGAAAAACAAAGAACAACAAAAATCGATGGTGGCTACTTATGTAAAATATCCCAGGCCTAGCCACCACTCATGCTAGGTGCCTATGGCAAGCAACAGCAGGGCTGGGGACATCCCTCGCCTGCGTGAAAGGCTAAGGCTTTTTATATATTTATTTATTTACTTATTTATTTTGGTTTTTCGAGATAGGATCTCGCCCTAGCCCAAGCTGACCTGGAATTTACTATGTCGTCTCAGGGTGACCTCAAACTCATGGCAATCTTCCTACCTCTGCCTCCTGAGTGCTGGGATCAAAAGCATGCGCCACCACACCCAGCCAGGGCTGAGGCTTCTTAAGCAAGGCCACAGATATGAAAGCCCCAGCTCAGGGTGCAGTTCCCAGATGCCTAGTGGATAGGGGAGCAGTGTCAGGGACCTTGGCTGGAACCTTCTAGAGAATGGCTGAAGTACACCAAGAACCTTGCATAGTCCTGAGACTACAGCAGGGTATGTGCCCAGCCCATGGAGGCCAAGAATAAAACTCAGCTTCCTCTTCATGTCCCTTAGCATGCCTAGCACCAACCTGAGTGTGCCAGGCACTAACGGAGACAGAAGGCAGGCTTTGGCCTCTCCGATTCCTCCAGGAAAGCAAGCTGGCTCTAGCTCTGCTCTCTGTCCTGACACTGCTTTGGAGATGGCTTTAGAGGTGGTGCAAGGGAGCGCTGTGAGACCAGAACCTTCACCCATGCCTCCGTCTCCTTCCTCCTATCCTGAGAGATGGCTCTCTGGCACCTCTGGACTCTGAACTACTCAGTACGCTACTAGAGGTGGTCTGTAGAGATAAAGGAGCAAGCAGTGTGAGGCTATGATATCCAGCTTGAAATGAAGAGCTCGAGGCTGACAGGGACACGCTACTTGCTCAGGGTTATGCTTGATCTGATTTGTGGAGAGAGGGTCACTGCCACTCAGGGACATTAGAGTAGGGTCCAGGACTCACCAGTATAAAACAGGGCTGGGATTCTAGGTATACAGCTCAGTGACAGAACACTGACTCGGCATGTGTGAGGCCCAGAGTTCAACTCCAAGCACCACAATAAATAAGTGAGGGGCTGAAGAGATGGCTAAGTGGTTAAGGCACTTGCCTGCAAAGCCAAAGGACCCAGGTTTGATTCCCCAGGACCCATGTAAAGCCAGATGCCCAAGTTGGTGCAAGCATCTGACATTTGTTTGCAGTAGCTAGAAGCCCTGGTGTACTCATTCTCTCTCTCTCTCTCTAATAAATGAATAAACAAAATACGTAAAAAATAAGAAGGTAGGTAGGTAGGTAGGTAGGTAGGTGGTAGGTAGGTTGGGCAGACTGAACTCTCCCATGCACTACACACTCACTCACCTCCAGCCACCAGGTGAACTCCAAAGGCTGACACTGTTCACTGCTCAGCACCAAAGGAAAAGACAGCAAGCAAACACCTGGGTGGGTGGCTCATTGCAGTCTTGTTCCTTGGTGTGACAAGCCAAGCAAATGTCACCTTCGTAGCAATCACAGCTCTTAGCACTTTGACCTGTGCCACTGCCTGGCCCTCATTGACTCAGTCATTTAAGACTAGAACTCATCACCCAGCTTCTGCCTGGCTCCAGGAAATCCCCACTACAATGCTTATGTGTAAAAGATGTCATTCTGAGTCCAGTTCACAGAGAAGATCACACATTCAGTAAATACCATGTGGTGTTAAGTTGCCCAGATCCTTAGGGAAATGCTTCCAGAACAGTGAGCCTTTCTTGCCACCTCGCTTCTGGGAAAAAAAAAGCATACCCTTACATAACAGAAATATTCGGCTTACCTCTCTCTAAGCCACACATAGTCAAAGATGGGGTGTGCAGCCCAACCCTGTCCCACTTGAAAACTAGCCTAGCACCTCCGTACCTCGAGCCCTGGCCCGTGGCTCATGCTGTCCCTGCCAGCAACAAGGCCATGGAGCGAACACCGAGCGTAGAGGTCAGAACACCTAGGCTGCAAGCCAGACTTTGCCCTCAGCACCTCAGGGGGCTGGACTGGAGAAGGGCTTCTGTTCTGGTTGTAGGTCCCTATAGGCTTCAAGGGTCCAAGAGCCCTTAACATAAAAACACAGTGGGGTGTAGATTAATAGCAGTGCACTTCTCTGGAGACAGCTTTAATCTGCCTCCCTGAGATCTCGATAGATTAAAAAGAGAGACAGAGCTGGGCATGGTGGCGCACGCCTTTAATTCCAGCACTCTGGAGGCAGAGGTAGGAGGATTGCTGTGAGTTTGAGGCCACCGTGAGACGACATAGTGAATCCCAGGTCAGCCTAAGCTAGTATGAGACCTCAAATGACACCCCCCACCTTCCCTCTGAGCTAATAGACTAATTTCGCCACACGCAGGGGCTAAGGATCCAACCCAGGACCATGCACACTTTAAACAACTACCCTACCACTGAGCTAGCTATTGCTCTAGCTCAGTGACCCCAGAATGGGTAATTTTTTTTCAAGGTAGGGTCTCACTCTAGCCCAGGCTGACCTAGAACTCATTCTGTAGGTCCAAACCAGACTCAAACTCATAGTAATCTTACCTCTGCCTTCCAAGTGCTGAGATGAAAGGTGTGTACCACCATGCCTGGCATAATATTCTTTATTTTTTAAAAAAGTTGGACTGGATGTGGTGGCACAAGCCTTTAATCCCAGCACTCAGAAGACAGAGGATTGCCGAGAGTTCAAGGCCACCCTGAGATTACATAGTGAATTGCAGGTCAGCCTGGGCTAGAGTGAAACACTACCTTGAAAAAAAAAGAAAGAAAGAAAGAAAGAAAGAAATTGGGCTGGAGAGATGGTTTAGTGGTTAAGGCGCTTACCTGCAAAGCCTAAGGGCCCGTGTTGAACTCTCCAGGTCTCACACAAGCCAGACACACAAAGGATGCAAGCACACAAGGTGGCACATGTGCACAAGGTGGCACATGCATATGGAATTCAAGTGCACACCAATTCTCAAGCACCTGGGTGGGTGGCTCGTTGCAGTCTTGTTCACCAATTCTCTCTCTCTCTCTCTCTCTCTCACACACACACACACACACACTAAAAAAAAAAAAAAAAAGGCCAGTCTGTTGGGTTTGCCTCAAAAAAAAAAAAATTAGGGCTGGGGAGATAGTTCAGTGGTTAAAGGCACTTGCTTGCAAAGCCTGATGGCCCACGTTCGATTCCACAAAACCCACATAAAGCCAGATGTACAAAGTAGCACATGTGTCTGGAGTTCATCCGCAGTGGCAAAAGGTCCTGGCTCTTTCTCTCCCTCTCTAATATAAATAAGCAAATAACTTATTTGCAATCAGAGGGAGAGAGAAAATGGGCATGCCACGCCATCTTATCACTGAAAACAAACTCCAGGTGCATGTGCCACTTTGTGTACCTGTCTTTACATGGATACTGGGAAATTGAACCTGGGCCAACTGTCTTTGTAAACAAGAGCCTTTAACCACTAAGCCATCTCCCCAGTCCCTCCACTCCTAGTATTCTTGAGTTTTATAATTTTAAACATAAACCACTCTGCCCTGCAAGATCACCTCAGCTGTGGCTCCAGGAAATTTTCTTGCATTTTTTTTTTTTTTTACTAGTGGGAGGATCTCACTGCAAACACTCTACTACTGAGCTGGCCTCCTGTCCCCACCCTTGGTTTTTTTGTTTTGTTTTGTTTTTGTTTGTTTATTTGCTTCTTTCTTTTTGAGGTAGGGTCTCGTTCTAGCCCAGGCTGACCTGGAATTCACTATGTAATCTCAGGGTGGCTTCAAACTCATGGTGAACCTCCTCCCTCTGCCTCACAAGTACTGAGATTAAAGGCGTGCACCAGCACACCCAGTCTTTTTTAAAAAAAAAAAATTTTTTTATTTACTTATTTGAGAAAGAGAGAGAGATTGAGAGAATGGTATGCCAGGGCCTCCAGCCACTGCAAAAGAACTACAGATGCAATGTGCCACCTTGTGCATCTGGCTTACGTGGGTCCTGGGGAATCAAAGCTGGGTCCTTGGCTTTGCAAGCAATTCCCTTAACCGCTGAGCCATTGCTCTAGCCTTTTTTTATTTTTTGAGGCAAAGTCTCTGCTATCCAGGCTAGTCACCAGCTCATGGCAATCCTCCTGTCTCAGTTACTACACCCAGTTTCACCCTGACCCTGTTTCTTGCTTCTCTACAAGGAAACCCTTGGAATCCAGTGCCATATAGCTTTGAGGGGTCTCTCTCCTCTAATGTCCCTCGTTAGCCCTCCAGCCCCCCAAAAAGAGCAGTGCCAACCTAAAACCAAGATGCAGGTGGGCTGTGAAGCAAGCACAGCCCACTACCCCTGGCCCCTGTCCACCAACAGGCAGCAGGTCCCAGGTATACCCGGCTACCTTCCCAGATGCAGCTCTGAGACCTCCCTGAGCCAGGCTCCTCTGAGGAGCCTGGTTTTCATTAAACAGGGTGACAGAGTCATTGACTGCCAAGGCAAGAAGAGACACAGTTCTGCCAGAGGGTTCAGCGAAGGTGAGGGAGCCAACCTGTCCCCTGCCTTCCTTGACCAATGGTGGGGACGAGCAGAGGCGGGCTTGTCAGGACCCAGGACTGCAGCAGTGTAAAGAGCTGGTTGGGGGGAGTGGGGGAGTCTTGGCCCAGATAATAAGCAATTGTTAATGTGATCCATATGGATCCTGACTGGCCTCTCTGTTTAACAGGATGATAATGGCCGGGAAAGAATGCTGGTCTGTGGGGAAGGAAAGGGGCAAAGTCCTCCCTGGACCTGGGGGGTGGGGAGGGTCATCGAGGAGGTAAGGAGGGGAAGGAAAGGAGAAACGGAGCCACCCAGGGGTCTCTACCACCCAGGGGCCTCTTGCTTAAAAGTGACCACACTCTATGCTTTGCAGGACCACCTGACTGGAGGCCTTTATAAAACTCCCTTTACTTAGCTAACCAATATTTATGGGGCATTCATACGGTTCCAAGGGCTGTGAGCAGGGGCATATTAGGCTCGACTTCAGGCTTCCCAGAGGCAAGGCCCGGTTTGACCGCACAGGTGCAGGGATAGGAGACTGGAGGGAGGGGGAAGCGGCGACAAGAGCCGGGGCTCTGGGGAGGCTTGGGGGTGGGTGGGTATGTGGCATCCAAGCGGGGCCTTAAAGAATAAGGAGGTTGTGGCAAGACAGGGACAATGGGGAAGGCATTTGGCTGAAGGAGCAGCAGGAGCAAAGGCAGAGAGGCGTGAAATTGCGTGGAGAGCCTGAGATCCAGCAATCAAGCTGTGGCCGGGCAGGGGAGGGGAAAGACTCTTGATCCATTAAAAAAAAAAAAAAAAGCTGTAGCAATGGATGACCAGGAGGGAGGCAGGAAAGAGCTCTGGAAGACCCACTGCTGTCTGCGCCCCTCTCCCTGGCTTTGCTCCGGGTTTTGTATTGGAAGGGTCCATCAGGGGACCTTTGGCCCAGCCCTACCACCGCACAGCCAGAGACTCCACAAGGCCTCAGAGGCCAAACACATTCCTGTGTCGGTCATGCTCTTCTACTCCCGGGGAGATGTGGGCTCTGAGCACTGGAGTTATCTGGCCCAAGCCAGGAACATCTCCGCTGCTCCATGCAACTAAATCCCCTTTGGCCCGAGAAGGCTTCTCCCCAGAAGATGGTATACAGCAGGGGCGTGAGGGTCGCTTCTGGCTGCCGCGGGCACCCAAGGAATCGAGTGGAAATAAATGAAATGGTGTTAAATATGAGCAAAGGGGATTTACGAGGCCTGTCAGACTTTCCCAGCGGGCCCCGCCCCTTTCTGCGCCCACCCGGGGAAGCCTCGCCCCGCCCCGCCCCCTGCCCGCAGCTCTCCCCACTGGCCAGCACCGGCGCACAGCTGCTCGGTGGCCGCGGCTGGCTCCGCAGTGTCGTGCAGCCCAGTGCCTCCGTCCTAGGACGGGTAAGGGAGAGGCCTAGTACCGAACGGCATTGGCTCCGGGCCTGGGAGGCTAGTGCGGGGGTTAGGGGGGACCCGGCGGTACCCCGAAAGCTGCTCCGGGGGAACTCGGATTCGACTGTGGGAGGGCCGGGGACACCCTCTGCGTGGTCAGAGGTCTTTTGGACTGCAGCATCTCCCAGCCTAGCCCCGAAGACTGGGGGACTCCACGGGAAGTTCTGAGCCCCGGGGAACCGAGAAGCACGCCCTGCACCGTAAGCCCGAAGTGTGGCTGGAAGCGGGCCCCTAACTCCTCGCTGCCAGGCCCAGGGCAGGAGCCCCGCTCGGCCGCCCGCCCGCCCGCCCGCCGCCTGTGCGGACAACACAAACATTCTTCCGTCCTCTATTCTCCTCCAAATTAGGTATCCATGGAGACAGGGCCGGCAGCCTGACAGCCCCACGGCCTAATCCTGATTTAGTGACCGTCCCTTTAACAGCCCACCCACCCGCCCACCCACCCTTGCGCTCCCGGCCGCCGCGGGGCACAGGCTCCAGGCCGCTCGCGCTCTCCCCCACCCCACCAACCCCGTGCACAGCGCCCCGCAGGCCCCGCCACCCACGGGGACCCGGGACCCGAGGGCAAGAAGGGAAGGAGGTCTGCCAACGTTTGCTCGGACCCTTCTCGGAGCGCGCTCAGCATTTTCCACGGGGACGCTCCTGCAGGAGAGCCTCGCTGCAGACCTGGAGGGGGCTTTCGGACTGGGGAAGTTGAAGGGACTGTCGATAAAGAGATGAGAGCTCCGGAGTGTGGGGTGGGGGGGGGGGGATCCCCATGTGGCCAGTGGCCCACGGGTGAAAGTAAATCACAGCTGTGTGCAACACCCTAACTCTGAGATTGGGCTCTGCTGTCCCGGGCAGAGAAGAAATGAAGGACGGTGCATTAGAGGCTCAGGGACAGAAGTGGTGGCCTCAGTCTCCTGTCACTGCCCCGTCACGATGCTGGGGAATCTCCAGGCCAGTAACCCAGCCCCCACCCCCTCCCACACCACACACACACACACACACACACACACACAGGGGCCGCTGGACAAAGACCTGACGGGGTGGGAGGGGCCTGCGAGCTGGCCCTCGGGCTCTGGCCTCAGGATCCTTCTGGGACCCGAACCCGCAAATACTGACTCCCACCCCTCCTCCCCCACAACCTGCACACTCCCCCAGGTCCGGCCACTCGCTATAGCTACGGCCTTCGCACCTGAGCGGGCGGCGAAGCGGGTGCGGGTGGGCGGCGGAGCGATCCCCTTCCCTGGTCACCCCCCTCCCCTCCCCCCCCCCCGGGAAAGTGACCCTGAGCTCCCACAGCAGCCTCCCTAGCCTCTGGTCCACCGACCTCAGCCTAGTGGAACCCCCGTGTCCCCCACCGCCCCCGCCTCTCCGGCCCTCGCTCGGCCCCGCGCCCGCGGACAAAGCTCCGGACACCCCGAACGCCCAAGTCACCACCCCCCTGACCCCGGGCAGCCCGCGCGCTCCGGTGCCTGTGTCCCCGGCCCCGGCCCCGCCCGGCTCGCGACGCCTACCTCGGCATCCCGGCCGGGGTCCTAGGTGAGTGTACGCGGCCCGGGGGAGCGTCCAGCCCAGGGACCGGAGCGGGAGCGCGGGCCGGGGGCGAAGGGCCGGGGCTGGGGGGCAGCTGCGCTCACCATCCTGGGGCCGCCGCTGCTGCTGCTGCTGCTGCGGCTGCTGCGGCCGCCGCGGCCGGGGCGGGACTGGGCAGTGGGGGTGGCCGGACAAGGGGCGGCCCCGGCGCTCCCCCCACCCTCCACCCCACCGCGGGCAGGACCCCCACCCCCGCCTCCCGTCGCCCGCCCCCTGCGCCCTCCCTCGCCGGCCCGCGCGCCCCGCCCCCTCGCCGGCTCCGCCCCCCGCGCGCCCCGCCCCGCCCCGCCCCGCCTTTCCTCTCCTCTCCGCCGGCCGCTCGCGAGCCGCCCCGCCCCGAGCTCTCTCTCCCTCCACGAGCTCGAAAATAAATTAGCCACCCAGGGGGAAAAAAGAGCAAATGACCCTCGGTGCGCCAAGTGTCCTTGCGCCACTCTCACCCCGCCCGCCCCGCCTTCCCGACGCTTGGAGCGGGAAGTTGAGCAGGAGGCCCGGGGCGGGCGCCGAGGCCGGGGCTGAGCTCCAGGCCCGAGCGGATCCGCGGGGTGTGAGAGGCTTCCTGGGTCGAAGGGCAAAGGGGAGGTGACCGGCCGTGTCCGCCCTGTCCGCTAGTGGCCACCAGATCCCCTCTCCCGGGCCGTCCTGTGGTGGACTCACGTCTGTGTCCCCGCCCTGGGTGCACAGAGAGCATCCCCTGGCAGCTGGATGCCCTGGGCAACGCGAGCGAGTGCACGGGCTCAGCGCAGGTGCCACTGCGTGCGGGAGTGGGTCGAGGGACTGGGGTGACCCCGGGACAGAAGCAGCGGACCGTGGGGTGTGACTTGTGAACGGCAGCCCCCGCCCCACAGACACACACCAGGTCTTTTCCAAGCTGGCAATACTCGCTTGCGGCTCACCGGGGTGAACGGTGGGAGGCAAAGATGAGTGCGGGTCCCAGCCCCCCAGTGGGGTTATTGATGTCCAGTCGCATTCGCTGAGTGTTGCACGGAGACGTGCATACCCAGCCGACCGCGTCGTGCGCAAGCACTGGAGCTCCAAGTCGCATGTAGTTGCAGTCCTGCTAGGCGCGCGCCTCAAAGTTTCAGTGGTGTCTAAAAGCCAGGAGCACCCTTGCCGCGTGAGGGTTGGGTGCAGGCACTCAGCTTATGGTGAAGGGGTCTTCCGGAGGAGGCCCGGGCATCCAGAGGTTCTCAAGGCCATCTTTGTTCTCAGGGACCGGCAGCGCTTGAGGGGCCTGCCTCCCTTCAGGATGGCTGCTAGGCACGAATCAGTAAGGCAAGACTGGCCCTGTGGACTGCAGACCAGACTTCCTTCTGGTCTCCCCCCTCCATAACCATGCTTGTGGAGGCTCTAAAGTGCCACAAACCCCAGCACCCCCGAAGAGAAAGAGAAAGCAGAGGACCTCAATAACCCGCTGTTTATTTTCCTGCCCACATATGCAAGCAAAACCAACACAGAAGATGGCTCTGGAACTCACCAAGGGCAGGGTCTTCTCCAGCCCACTCCTCCCCCCTTCCCCCCCAGCCACACACACACTCACACACCTTCCTTGGCACAAAGGAGGGACTTGTCAAGGCCCAGAGTGTGAGGCCAGCCTCTGGCTTCAGAATCCAGAGCCGCCACCCAGCAAGGCAGAGCCCCTGGCTCGAGAGACAACCAGTGTGGTGACAAAACAGGAAGGGCCTCCTTTAGGGCTGGGGCCTCTGAGGCCCAGAGAGGAGAAAAGACCTGCTTGGGGGCACACAGCCAAGCCTCCTCTGGAATCCACTGCGCTTTCCCCACACCACCTGTCAGGCTCCCTGAGGGCCAGAGGCGGGAGTGAGAAAGAAGCCAGTGGGTCACTGTCCACAGGGGCCAAGAGACCTCAGTCAGCCATATTAGTACCTGAACACCAAGCCTGGCCTTGCTCTTGGGAATCCCTGGGGCCAGACTCCACAGGCTCCAGGGCAAGGGTGGTGGACTCACACAGAGACACGGGACTTAGAGTAAGGGCTCACTAACATACTTCCTGGAGCCCAGGGCTAGTTCTATCTACTAACCCTTCGTGAAGGCAAAGACTGAAGGGTGTGGTGCGCATCTGGAGGAGGAAGGAAGAAGCGAGGAAGACCCCCAGAGGGACAGTCAGTGTGCTGTGCTCCGAAGGCCTTGGTGGGACTACACCGGGTAAGGCCAGTGGCTTGGCAGTACTGACTTGGTTCTGTGGTACCAACAGCCACGGGTCACAGTGAGGGCTTCAGTGATCAGACGGGGATGAGACTGGTCACTTGCCCCCTCCACCTTCATCCTGCCCCAGTGCTCAAGCAATGAAGTATGGCTCCCCTTCTCTGAGCTCATTAAAGTCCTGTTAATATCACCCAGCCTGGCAAATGGCCTTTCATCGTATCTCTACCCTTGGCCTTTCCGGAGGAGGGCTAATCTCTGAGGGGCTGCTGGCTGACCCTTCTCCTAGCTGCCCCCAGGCGAAGAAGGATCTATGCCCTGTGAGCTCCTTGCTGAGGTCACCATGTTCCTCCCAGGGCAGGTCAAGTGCCCACAATGGATTGGATAATGATAGTGGTAATGACGGCGTCGTTGCTCTTGCAGCCAGGCCTTTGGCTTGTGTCACACTCACTCTGGATAACCCTCTGCCACCCTCCCCACGACACAGGGGCTGTGCTGGGTCTGTGCCTGCATGCCAACGCGCGCGCGCTCACGCACATCCGCACGCATTGGTGGCGGCATACGTGTTTATGGGATGAGATAAGCGTGTGACATTCTGGTACGATGCTGCAAGGATTTCCAAAACCATGCAGAACAAAGCCCCCTACCCAGGTAGAATCAGCTGGAAGGGTTTTGGAGGGAGGGGAAGAGCGTTAGGGAAAGCAAGCGGGAGCAGGTGGAGTGAGGGAGGAAAGAAAGGGACCTGGGGGAAGGCTGGCAGGAGGGAGGATGCAGAAAGAAATGGAAGATCATGGAAGTTGTATAAATAAAAGATAAATTAATTGAAAGAAAGAAAGGGAAGAGAGGAGCAGGAAAGGGCGGGAGCTCTGTGGTCCGGGGCCGGCCCCCAAGAGTCACACTATGGGCAGGAGAGGAAGGAAGCCTATCCTGCCTAGGGACTGGGATGTGTGCCCAGAGGACACCACACCCCACCCGCTGCTGGCCTGCCCTCCCTCCTGGCTGCTCTCCCTGAGAATGGAAGCCCAGCCATCTTGCCCTAGTAATTTGGCCTTCAAGGCCCAGCTGCAAAGGCCTCCAGGACCCGACCCACTGCTGTTTGTGGATTTACACCAGCTCGGTCTTCTCCCGGGACCTCAGGCTAGGTCTAGGCCAGTTTCCCCACAACAGCCAGCCTGTCCTTGGGCGCCTGTGTGGGAAGAAGAAAAAGCACTCACTTCTCCCTCTGGCCAGACCTGCCTGGGTTTCGGGCAACTGGGGACTTGGAGAGGAGCCATCAGCCTCCACTTCATTTCCCCTGGCACAACACCTGAAGACCCTGCTTCCAAGATCCTCACCCCACACGGAGCGCTGTGTTTAGTCTGTAAACAGAAGCTCAGCAGTGCACCCCCATCCAGCAGCACGGCTTTTGGGCCAGCATCCTAAATTGATCCCACCATGTAACTTTCTGTCCCACAGAACCCCTCCTAGCACTGACTGTTTGAATGTCTTAGAACCTCTGTGCCTAGAATCTCATTTCTCTACGTCTTTTTTTTAAATATTTTATTTTTTATTTACTTATTAGAGAGAATGGGCACACCAGGGCCTCCAGTCCCTGCAAAGGAACTCCAGACACATGTACCACCACATGCGTCTGGTTTACATGGGGTCCGAGAAATCGAACCTGGGTCCTTATGCTTTGCAGGCAAGCGCCTTAACCTCTAAGCCATCTGTCCAGCCCTCAGTTTTCTACTTCTATTCATCCTTCAGAACCGGACTCAGGCAAGCCCTCTCCTGTGAAGCCCCTAGCTGTCTCCCTCAGGAGAGCTAGCAGCTCCATCCCAGCACTGTTCTAACCTCTGCTCTTCCCTGGGTTCTAGAGGCCAAGCCCCAGATCTCTGCGTCATAGTGCCGGCCCTACCCTATCTAAAAGCAGTAGATTCGACCCAGTCAGGCCTCTGAAAACAGCCCCTGGGACCCCACTGACGTTCTCTCCTCCCTCAGACTTACAGGTGGAGGGCAGAGCTGGGAACTGGAAATCCAGTTTGTCCAGAAGGTTCCATGTCCTCCCTCCATCTCCCCCCTCCCCCCCCCCAACACACGTACACTTTGCCCTCTCTGGGGCTGGCCCTGACCAGAGAGCCTCGGCACATCTGGTTACACTTAAGCCATCTAGCAGTGGAGTGGACGGCGCTCCTTCGTGCTCTTCTCCCTCCTGCCGGGCCTCCTCCCTCTAACCCAGCCTCCCACTCCCTCCTCCAGCCAGCCACAGAGAAAGAAGGCCAAGGCGAAGGTGTCTGCACTGCAAGGCTCAGGCTGTGGGACCCAACCCTCCCAAGTCAAGGTTCTGGAGCAAAGCCTCCTCCTTGTAGGGAGGGCTCCCCTCTGGGCCTCAAGGGCACTGCCTCCCAGGCAGCAGGGACTAGCACGTGCCCTTTCCACAGCTAGGGTGACACACAGATCCAGGAGGACAGCTGGTCCTGTGGCAACTTTTGCTGTCAGTCATTTTCCAGAAGGCTTGTAGCCGTGCAGTTGTGGTCCCAGATCCTGAGGCAGGAGTTTGGGCCCCGCCTGGGTATCACAACCTGTGTATGCTCCGTTCTGGGAGCAGAGACTTCAGAGACCCCAGTACTGCCCTAGAGAGGCTTGGGGACAGCAGGGGAAAGGGACAGGTGGACAAACAAATGCAAAGAAGCTGTGATAAGCTGGGCATGGTGGCTCACACCCGTAATCTCAGCACTCAGGAGCCAGAGACAGGCCGGAGTGCTACAAGTTCAAGGTCAGCCTAGGCTGCATGGTGAATTCCAAGACAGCCTGGGCTACAGAATGAGACCCTGTCTTAAAATGAATAAATAAAAAGCTCTGGTGCGCATACTTGCACAGTTGAAGGTTTCAGCTCTGAGACCAAGTCCTCCTGAATTTTATTATTTATTTATTTATGAGAGAGAATGGGCACACCAGGGCCTCCAGAATTCCACCACCCCGCTTGTCAAAGGGCTGCTATTGCCTCAGAGGTGGCAGCGGGAGTCACAGAAGATGTGTAGGAGCACTGTGGAAAGGGCTGGATGGACCACTATTAGGCTCAGTGGTTGGTCATTTGATGCTGTCTTTTTTTTTTTTTTTTTTCAAGTCCAAGCTGCTACACAGTCCAGGCTGGCCTTAAATTCAGTAATTTTCCTGTCTCAGATGACCAAGTACTGGGAATGAGCAGTCATGTATGATCACAGCACGTCGTGAAGCGCTTGTTTTTATTTATTTATTTATTTATTTATTTATTTATGAGAGAGAAAGGGAGACAAGGCATGCCAGGGCGTCCAGTCACTGCAAGTGAACTCCAGATGCATGTACCGTTCTGTGCATCTTGTGAGTCCTTGGGGAATCGAACCTGGGTGCTTTGGCTTTATAGGCAAGAACCTTAAGCCTAAGCCAACCCAGTCTTTTTTTTTTAATATTTTTATTTATTTCTTTGTAAGCAGAGAGAGGAGCGGAGGGAGGGAGAGAAGGAGAATAAGCGAGCCAGGGCCTGCTGCAGATGAACTCCAAATGCATGTGCCATTTTGTTCATCTGGTTTTGTGTGGGTGGGTACTGAAGAATCAAACCTGGGTCATTAGGCTTTGCAGACAAGTGCCTTAACTGCTGAGCCATCTCTCCAGCCCCATCTTATTTATTTATTTATTTATTTATTTATCGAGGTAGAGTCCCACTTCAGCTCAGACTAACCTGGAATTAACTATGTAGTCTCAGGTTGGCCTGGAACAACTCATGGTGATCCTCCTGCCTGGGATTAAAGGTGTACACCACCATCCCATTTTTTGTTTTGTTTTTTTGTTTTATGAGGTAGGGTCTCACTCTAGCTCAGGCTGACCTGGAATTCACTATGTAGTCTCAGGGTGGCCTCAAACTCACAGTGATCCTCCTATCTCTGCCTCCCAAGTGCTGGGATTAAAGGCATGGCCACCACGCCTGGCTCTCCCATCTTATTTTTTGAAACAGGGTCTTTCACTGAACCTAGAACTCACCAATTCATCTGGCCTATGAGCCTGAGGGATTCCCTGCTTTTGCCTGCCCAGCACTGGGATTTCAGGATTTCAGGCATGTGCACCACCCCAGCTTTTGTGTGGGTGCTGGGAATCTGACCTCAGGTCCTCATGCTTGTGTGGCAAGCACTCCCCCCACGAACTGTCTCCCCATTCTGCTTTTCTCAGTGACAAATATTTCAAACATCTTTTCGTGTCTAGAATACATTTATACCACAAAACTGTTAATGACAGCTTAATATTCATCATGTGCACCTGAAAGAACTAATTTAACAAGTCTCTTTTGTTGATGATATAATTTAACAAGTTTCCTTTCTTGATATTTTTCCCCCCAGAAACAAAATTTTTTGTTTTAAACTTTGGCATCATGGTTGGCCTTTTCTTCTTTTTTTTTTTCTTAAATTATTTATTTATTTATTTATTTGAGAGTGACAGACAGACACAGAGAGAAAGAGGCAGATAGAGAGAGAGAGAGAGAATGGGCGCGCCAGGGCTTCCAGCCACTGCAAACGAACTCCAGACGCGTGCGCCCCCTTGTGCATCTGGCTAACGTGTGTCCTGGGGAGTCAAGCCTCGAACCGGGGTCCTTAGGCTTCACAGGCAAGTGCTTAACCGCTAAGCCATCTCTCCAGCCCAGCCAGAAACAAATTTGATGAGCAAATTTGTGTGGTCTACTTCTGGACCCTGCTAGTTGCCTCAGGGTAAATCTCTGGCAAAGGAGTCTGGGCGTGCCTCTAAACTTGAGGAGCTGCCATCCCACGCATCTGCACGGGGCCCCTGTGTTATCCCCTCACTGCCCTCCCAGACTGACCTTGGGGTGCCGCACATCCCCCAGGACTCATGCTTCTCACTGGAGTGGCCTCCAGTCTCCCAGGCCAGCCTCAGAAGCCCCTAATACTGCACAGGAGGCCAGGCTGAGGGTTGGGTCTGGGACACGCAGGCCTGAAGCATCATGCTCCCTCCCTGTGCTATGGAACCTTCCTCACCAACAGTGGCTGCTGCCCTGGGAATCCTGAGCTTCCTGAACCCACGCCCCTCCACCCTGTGTCAAGTCACATCAATTCAAAAAACAGAATGTGGGTGCACTGCACTTGGGGGGCTGGGGAGGGGGCTCATCTACACCAGCCATAACCTGGGTTGCCCTGCTCCCTGAGAAGGCTGCTGCTAACAGGCCACAAGGATAGGACTTGGCCGGGCGTGGGGCACCCCTTTAATCCCAGAGGTAGGAGGATTGCTATGAGTTCAAGGCCACCCTGAGACTACAGAGTGAATTCCAGGTCAGCCTGAGCTACAGCGAGACTCTACCTCGAAGACACATTATACATACATACATACAGGACTTGGAGTCGGCAGATGGTCACTGCCCCATAGAACTCAAATGCCAAGATGCAGCAACCACAAGCCACCCACGGCTTTGGAATCAGACTGCCCAAGTGCCAGTCTGCCTTGACCTGTGAATTTGACACCCTGAGCCTGAAGTGGCTCACTGACACCTGCTCCCCTACTCTTCTCACTGACTGACCAGAAGCAGTGCATCCTGATCCAGCCCCACCAACCTCAGTCCTCTCACACCCAATGCAGCATTTGTCCGTGGGAGCTAAGAGGGACACTGTGACCCTGGAGAAGGGAGCTTCCCTCCTAAAGGTCCCCACATCCCTGCTATTTGCCAAAAAGATGTGACTGCATACCCAGAAAAGTTTTGTGACAAATAAAAAGTTGAAACATAGAAAACTGTCAGGCGCCGGGCGTGGTGGCGCACGTCTTTAATCCCAGCACTTGGGAGGCAGAGGTAGGAGGATCGCCGTGAGTTCGAGGCCACCCTGAGACTCCATAGTGAATTCCAGGTCAGCCTGGACTAGAGTGAGACCCTACCTCGAAAAACCAAAAAAAAAAGAAAAAGAAAAAGAAAAAAGAAAACTGTCAGGTTACATGTCTTGTTTTAATTTGAGAAATGCGGGTATCATTGGCTGGGCATTGCTGGTAACTTAAGATAGGGACTGGGGATATTAACCCAGTAGTAGAGCAACTTCCCTAGCAGTCCTGAGCCCCCAAATTCAATCCCCAGCAACACACACACACAATTCTAACCCCCTTCGCACATTTCTTCTGTTCTTCTTATTCACTTCCTCTTCTACATCAAGTTCCAGAAAACTCGCTTCACCCACTGGCTTGTGTGGTAAGGAAAACACATGATCGTATTTCATCCCATTAAATGCCACTGCTGTTAAGAAGCACAGCTACTTTTTGTACCATTAGAAGGAAAAACACTGCCAATTAAACTGACCATGATTCTATTCTATATCACTTATTGGAAAGGCTCTTTTAGACTTACAATCTATTTTTCCCCCAGTACTAGAGATTGAATGTAGGGCATTGCCAATGAACTATATCCCCAGCTCTTTTCATATGTTTGAGACAGGTTGTCATTAAGTTGCCCAGGCTGGCCTTGAGCTTTCAATATTCTGGTCTCAGCCAGTAGCTAGGATTGTAGGCAGGCCTGAACCACCAGTCCAGTTGTAAATACTGTAAACTTTTTTTTTTTTTTTTGCGGGGGTGGGGGGGGCGTTGAACTAGGATCTCACTCTAGCCCAGGCTGACCTGGAATTCACCATGTATTCCCAGGGTGGCCTTGAGTTCAAGACGATCCTCCTACCTCTGCCTCCCAAGTGCTGGTATTAAAGGCGTGCGCCACCACGCCCAGCAATACTGTAAATGTTTTTTTAATTTGAGGTAGGGTCTCACTTTAGGTCCAGGCTGACCTGCAACTCGCTCTATAGACCACGCTGGCCTCAAACTCACAGCAATCCTCCCTCCTCAGCCTTCTGAGTCATGGAATTAAAGGTGTGCAACACCACACCATGCCCAGGCCCTGAAATTACATTTAAAAATTATTTATTTTTTTTTATTTCTTCCTTTTAGAGAGAGAGAATGGACATGGCACCAGGGCTAGAAAGGTGGCTCAATGGTTAAGTAGTTTGCCTATAAAGCCTAAGGACCCTGATTTCATTCCCCAGTACCCACATAAAGCGAAATGCACAAGGTGGTGCATGTATCTAGAGTTCATTTTAAAAATATTTTATTTATTTATTTATTTGAGAGAGAGAGAGAGAAGCAAACAAAGAGAAAGAGAATGGGTGCACCAGAGCCTCCACACACTGTGTATCAGACAGCTTCAGGTTCACTGAGATGAACTTCCAGACCAGGCACAGTTATGGAGGAAGGGATATTTATTGAAGCTTACAGATCCAGGGGAAGTTCCATAAATGGCAGAGGAAGCTGGCCTGCCTTCACAGGCCCAAGCAGAGAGAGAGAAGCACAGCGTAAAAGCCAAAAGCCAAAAGCCACAGCACACTTCAGGAACTCCTGCTAGGCACACTTTGCATATCTTTAGATTGAAATCTGAAACCCACCACTACACCTAAAGATCCACCCAGTGACATTGCCTCCAGCCAGGTGGCTAAAGACGCAAACTACAAACAAATAAACAACTGAATATAATGGGGGCCATCTATTCTATTCAAACCACCACACACTGCAAACAAACTCCAAACACATGCACAAGGTGGCACAAGTGTCTGGAGTTCCTTTGCAGTGGCTAGAGGCCCTGATACGCCCATTCTCTATATATCTGCTTCTTTCTTTCTTTCTTTCTTTCTTTCTTTCTTTCTTTCCTTCCTTCCTTCCTTCCTTCCTTCCTTCCTTCTTTCTCTCTGTCTCTCAAATAAATAAATATATTTAAATTTTTTAAATAAAATATTTTCATTTATTTTATTTGAGAGAGAAGAGACAGAAGGAGAGAGAGAGAGTGTGTGAGAATGTGTGCACCAGGGCCTCTTGCCTCTGCAAACAAACTCCAGATGCATCCATCACTTTGTACATTTGGCTTTATGTAGGTACTGGGGAATTGAACCTGAGCTATTAGGCTTGGCAAGCGAATGTCCTTAACCACTAAGCCATCCCTCCCGCCCCCACCTTGTTTTGAGGCGGGCTCTCCTGCTGTTCACCGCTGCAGAAGGCAGGCTCGCTGGCCTGTGAGCTCCCAGGCTTCTCCTGTCTCTGTCTCCCATCTCCCCACAGCTGCGCCACTGCATCTGGCTTCACGCGGGTCCGGAGGGTCTGAACTCAGGTCCTTGCGGTCGTGTGGCGCGTACTTTGTCCACTGAGCCATCTTTCTTTCTTCTTTTTGTTTTTAAGATTTATTTTCATTTACTTATTTATTAGAGGCAGAGAGGGGGAGAGAGAGAATGGGCATGCCAGGGCCTCTAGACACTGCAAAAGAACCCAGACACATGTGCCACCTTGTGCATCTGGCTTACATGGGACCTGGAGAATCAAACCTGGGTCCTTAGGCTTCACAGGCATGCGCCTTAAACACTAAGCCATCTCTCCAGGCCTGAGCCATCTTTCTAACCAAGGTTACTTTCTAAATGACTTATGCGGGCTGGAGAGATGGCTTAGCGGTTAAGCGCTTGTCTGTGAAGCCTAAGGACCCCGGTTCAAGGCTCCATTCCCCAAGACCCACGTTAGCCAGATGCACAAGGGGGCGCACGCATCTGGAGTTCATTTGCAGTGGCTGGAGGCCCTGGCGTGCCCATTCTCTCTCTCTCTCTCTCTCTCTCTCTCTCTGCCTCTTTTTCTCTGTCTGTCGCTCTCAAATAAATAAATAAATTTAAAAAAATAAATGATTTATGTATTCATGCAATTCAAAAATAAATGTGTCAAAACTTGGGTACTGGGGAATTGAACCTGGGCCATCAGGCTTTGTAAGCAAGTGCCTTTAATCACTGAGCCATCTTTTCAGCCCTCACAACAAAACACTTTCTATTTGCAGAGAGAGAGAGAGAGAAGGTGCGTGCCAGGGCTTCTTGTCACTGCGAATAAATTTCAAATGCATACACCACTTTGTGCATCTGGCTTTTACATGAATACTAGGAAATTTAACCCAGGCCATCAGGCTTTGCAAGCAGTACCTTTAACCACTGAGCCATCTCTCCAACCCATCTCCAGCTATTCTTATTGATACATAACAAGGAAGAAGATGTGAATGAAATCAAAGGGTTTTTTAGAATTTTATCATATTCAGTTGGGTTTGGGGGATTAATTTTCAATTCTGCAATGGCAGCATCTGCTTACACACACACACACACACACATCCTCCTCTAGCCAGGCATGGTGAGCTACACCTTGAATCATAGCACTCAAGAGGCAGAGGTAGGAGGATCACTGTGAGTTCAAGGCCACCCTGAGACTACATAGTGAATTCCAGGTCAGCCTGGACCAGAGTGAGACCCTACCTTGGAAAACCACAAAAAAATCCTCCTCTAGACCACCATTAAGGACATGGTGATGGCGTGTCTCAGAAGAGTACTCTACTGAATTATTGTCTACTGCTGCAGTAAGTATTGCCCCAAGTCTTAACAGCTTAAAGCAGCATGTCTTTTCTCTTTGGGTCAAGAAACTGGAAGCTACTTAGCTGGCTGGATGTGGCTCATAATGGTCTCTGGAGGTTGTACCCAAGCTGTCCTCCAGGGACTGGAGAATCTACTTCAAAGATCATTCTCATAGCTGGCTTGGTTGTGCACGCCTTTAATTCCGGCACTCGGGAGGAAGAGGTAGGAAGATCGCCATGAGTTCGAGGCTACCCTGAGACTACATAGTGAATTCCAGGTCAGCCTGAGCAAGAGCAAGAAAAACAAAAACAAACAAACAAAAAAAAAAAATCATTCACATGGCTGATGACAGACTTCAGGTTCTACCTGGCCACTGGCTGGGTGCCTCATGTCCTCACTACATGGGGCTTTCTAGGCCTGATGAATCTTTGAGAAATGTCTGCTGGCTACCACCACCTCAGAAGATGCAAGAGAGGGCTGGGAAGCTCAATCCACAATAGCTGGGAAATGGAACCAGCCTAGATGTCCCTCGACTGATAAGTGGATGATGAAGATATGGCACATTTATACAATGGAGTTCTACTCAGCGGTAAAGAAAAATTAAGTTATGAAATCTGCAGGAAAATGGATGGATCTGGAAAGGATTATACTAAGTGAGGTCACCCAGGCCCAGAAAGCCAAGCATCACATGTTCTCTATCATATGTGGAGCCTAGCTACAGATGACTGGATTTCTGTGTGAGTAGGAAGAAAACTCGGTAGCAAAGGCCAGTAAGCTAGAAAAGAGATATAAAGGGAAGAGATAGGAAGGGAGGGGGTACTTAATAGTATGGTAGTGTACATATGTAAGTAGAAGAATAGATTAATGGGGGTTAAAAGGCCCAAGTGAAGTCAGGGAAAGAGATTGAATAAAGAAAATGTAGAGGGAGGGCTAATCAAAATCTAAGAGGATATAAATAAATCATATGGAAACCTACTTTTTGGACAATGGAACACTCAGGAACCATAGATTTTTGCTAGAAAATTTTCAGTGCCAGGGATGGGATACCTTCCAGTGAGTTGTTGGCCAAGGAGGTCCCTGATGCCCCCCAAAACATTATAGGCCATTGCCAAGGCCCTTGGTTTCCCACCAGAAATAGATGGTAAGACCCTATTGCTGAAGACTCCACATACTTGGGCTGCAGGTCACTGAGAAATCCTGCTGAAATTGAGCTGATAACCTCCTCCATGTAGACCAGCTGACAGAAAGCTGGAAAAGCTATGGTGCATGCAGTTCGATGGGAGAGAGAGAAATTACCAGTGAAGATACTCAACAGTGGACACTGTAAGCCTTATATTTGGCCAGCCAGGCCAAATGAGCCAATGGGTGCAATAGTGGCATGTCTGTCATGGTGGAAACCAAGCGCCCTCTAATTGGACTGGAGGCCCGCTCCATGGGAGGGAATATATCCCTGATACTGAAAACTTAAAACGGGGGTAGTCATGAGCCCTAGGGGTGTGAACTCTGTTGCTGTCTGGCTAAATATATATACTATGCTCACCAAACTGCCCAGTAAGCACTTCTCTTAATGTTTTTACCCATATATAATGCTACTTTCACTTTTGGTAGAGAATCTTCTCTTTCCAGATGGCAGTGACCTTGGGATGACTCAGAAGGCATCATGGTGCTGGAAAGGAGTGACAGGAGTGCTCAGCACCACAATATCTCTATCACACCTTCCAAGGCTCAGGGTCCATTATGGAAGAGGTGGCAGAAAGAATGTAAGAGCCAAAGGAAGGGTAGGACTCCTTACACCGTGCTCCCCCCAGACACAAAATGGCCTGGATATCCATGACCTGACAGTGCCTGACACTACACAAGACCATCATAAGAGGAGGAAAAGATTGTGACATCAAAATAAGAGACTGATTGAGAAGAGGAGGGGATATGATGGAGAGTGGAGTTTCTAAGGGGGAATGCGGGGAGGAAGGGAATTACCATAGGATATTATTTACAATCATGGAAGTGTTAATAAAAAATTAATTTAAAAAAGAGAGAGGGCTGGGAAGTTGTCACATTACTTAAAGGTGCTTGCAAATCTTATTGGCCCAAGTTCAATTCCCAACCTACCCATGTAATCCTCACATAAAAAGTGGAGTGAGTCTCCACATACTTGGGCTGCAAGGCCACTGAGAAATCCTGCTGGAACTAAGCTGATAACCTCCTCCATGTAGACCAGCTGACAGAAAGCTGGAAAAGCTACCCTGCATGCAGTTCAATGGGAGAGAGAGAAATCACCATTGAAGATACTCAACAGTGGACACTGCAAGCCTTAAATTTGGCCAGCCAGGCCAAATGAGCCAATGGATGCAATAGTGGCATGTCTGTTATGGGGGAAACCAATTGCTCTTTAATCAGACTGGAGGCCCGCTCCATGGGAGGGAATACATTCCTTATACTGAAAACCTAAAACAGGGGTAGTCATGAGCCCTCGGGGTGTAAACGTCTGCTGCTGTCTGGCTAAATGTATATACTATACTCACCAAACTGCCCAGTAAGCACTTCTGTTAATGTTCATACCCATATATTAATACTACTCTTACTTTCGGTTGGAGAAGCTTCTCTTTTCAGATGGCGATGACCTCGGAATGACCCAGAAAGCACCATGGTGCTGAGAAGAAGTGACAGGAGTGCTCAGCACTGAAACATCTCTATCACACCTTCCAAGGCTCAGGATCCATTGCAGAAGAGGTGGCGGAACAAATGTAAGAGCCAAAGGAAGGGTAGGGCTCCTTAAAATGTGCTCCCCCAGAAACAAAATAGCCGGTATATCCATGACCTCACAGTGCCTGACACTACACAAGACCATCATAATAGGAAAAAAAGATCATGACATCAAAATAAAATATAGACTGATTGAGACGGGGAGGTGATATGATGGAGATTGGAGTTTCTAAGGGGAAATGGGGGAAGGGAGGGAAGTACCATGGGATATTGTTTACAATTGTGGAAGTTGTCATAAAAGATAATTTAATTAAGTAAATTATTTTTAAAAAGTGATATGAGCATCTGGTGTCCATTTGCACAGAGGCAAGAGGCCCTGGTGTGTCCATACACACACACAAAAAAAATTTTTTTCCCTTTGCTTTTTGAGGTAGGGCTTCATTCTAGCCCAGGCTGACCTGGAATTGACTATGTAGCCTCAGGATGGCCTTGAACTCACCATGATGCTCCTACCTCTACCTCCCGAGTGCTGGGATTAAAGGCGTGCGCCACCACGTCTGGCTCTTTTCTTTTTTTAGTGAGAGAGAGAGAGAACTGGCACTCCAGGGCCTCCAGCCACTGCAATCAAACTCCAGATGCATGTGCCACCTTGTGAGCATGCAAGACCTTATGCATACATCACTATGTTCGTCTGGCTTACATGGGATCTGAGGGCTTGAACATGGATCTTTAGGCTTTGCAGCCCCTGTTTTTGTTGTTGCTTTTTTTTTTTTTTTTCTGGTGTTTCAAAGTAAGGTCTCACTCTAGCTCAGGCTGACCTGGAATTCACTATGTAGTCTCAGGGTGACCTTGCTCTCATGGAGATCCTCCTACCTCCCGAGTACTGGGATTAAAGGCAGGTGCCACCACGCCTGGCTAATCCTAAAAATTTTGATGTTGGCAAATGTTGTTACCGGATAATCACAAGTTTTGAGCTATCAACCAGGATTCCAAAGGTCATTACTGGACTGTAGACTGAAACAGCCTAGGACTGTAACTATTCTGTGATGATCCCAGGAAATGCACCAAGCTGAACTCATGCAGGAAGTGGCTACCTAGCTGACACTTTAAAATGAATACTGATGTTAAAATAAGCCAGTTGTGGTGGCACACACCTTTAATCTCAGCACTCGGGAGGCAGAGGTAGGAGGACTGCTGTGAGGTTGAGACCACACTGACACTACACAGTGAATTCCGGGTCAGTCTGAGCTAGGGTGAGACCTCGAAAAACAAAAAAGAAAAAAAAAAAAAAAGTTAAGATGAAGCCAGGCATGGTGACTCATGCCTGTAATCCTAGCATCTAGGTGTCTAAGGCAAGAAGATTGCCATGACTTTAAAGCAAGCCTGGGCTACAGGTGAGTTCCTGGCCAGCCTGAGCTACAGAATGAGACCCTGTCTCAACACAATAAAACCAACAAAGCTAAAATGTGGTAGTATATACATGTTAGAGTTGACGGAATAGCATGTCCCACAAGTCTTGAGAAATGGTGGCTCCCAGCCTAGTTCAGAGGCTCAAGTCTCTCTTTAAGGACCCAGGGTCACCCTCAGCAGTTTTTTTGTTTTGTTGAGGTAGGGTTTCAGTCTGGTCCAGGCTGACCTGGAATTAACTCTGTAGTCTCAGGGTGGCCTTGAACTCATGGCAATCCTCCTACCTCTGCCTCCCGAGTGCTGGGATTAAAGGCGTGCGTCGTCACCACGCCCGGCTGTTTTTTTTTTTTTTTTTTTTTTTTGGTTTTTCAAGGTAGGGCCTCACTCTGACCCAGGCTGGCCTGGAATTCACTATGTAGTCTCAGGGTGGCCTCAAACTCATGGCGATCCTCCTACCTCTGCCTCCCGAGTGCTGGGAATAAAGGCGTGTGCCACTGTGCCCAGCTCTCAAACCCTCAACATATTTTTTGTGTCCTTGGATGGCTCCCCTTAAGGTCACTGTGTTAGTCATGTTTCCACACTATGAGAAAATACAAGGAAAAAAAATGACTTAAAGGAAGAAAGATTTATTTTAGCTCAGTGTTTCAGAGATTTTAGTCCACTGTCACTTGGGCCCATGGTTTCTCTGCGCTGGGGAAGCAGATTGAGAGTGGGAAGCTCCTGCTGGAGCAGAGGGCTCATCTCATGGTGGACAGGAGGCTGAGAGAGACAGGACGGGGCCAGGAATGGGACCGTCCCTCGCAGGTACACACTCAGTGACCTACTTCCTGTGCTTTCTAGTAGCCCATTAAACTATGAAGTCATCAGTGGATAAATTGGTGAATCCACTGATGAGATTAGTGCCCTCAAGACCTGACCGATTCTCAGTAGTGACACCAGCTGGGGATTAAGCTTTCAACACAGGTCTGGAGAGATGGCTTAGTGGTTAAAGCCCTTGCCTGCAAAGCCAAAGGACCCAGGTACAATTCTCCAGGACCCACATAAGCCAGATGCACAAAGTGGTGCATGCCTCTGGAGTTTGTTTGCAACACCTGGAGGCCCCAGTGTGCCCATTCTCGCTATCTGCCTCTCTCTCAAAAATAAATAAATAAAAATTCCTCTTTCTCCTGCTTCTGCCTGGGGAGCACTGAGCTTATATATTAAAAAAAAAAAAAAAAAAGCCTTCAACACATGTTCCTTGGAGTGGGGGGACACTTCATATTTAAACTATAACAGCTACGAAATAGCAGATGCAGTTCTGAGCAGGGTGTGTGTGCCCAACAGTTCTTCCCAGGTACACCCTTTAAGAGCAGTCAAATTGTTCCCAGAGGTACCCAGAGTTTCTCTCTTGCATCTTTGTGTTAGGATTAGGTACACTAAACTCAGAGTGAGTTAAACAAAATTGAAGATTCTTTCTTACATAAAAGGAGTCTTGAGGAAAGAAGGGTGTGATGGTGCACACCTTTAATCCCAGCACTTGGGAGGCAGAGGCAGGAGGATCACCTTGAGTTTGAGGCCACCCTGAAACTACATAGAGAATTCTGGGCTAAAGTGAGATCATAGCTCAAAAAACAAAACAAAACAAAACAAAAAGGCTAGGTGTGGTGGCACACGCCTTTAATCCCAGCACTTGGGAGGCAGAGGTAGGAGGATTGCTGTGAGTTCTAGGCTACCCTAAGACTCCATAGCAAATTCCACATCAACCTGAGCTATAATGAGACTGACACTGCCTCAAAAACTGAAGAAAAAAAAAAAAAAGTCTCGAGGAGGCTGGAAAGATGGCTGAGAAGTTAAGTGATCTTTCTGTGCAAGCATTTTGTCCTTTCTCCCCCATCTTACTTCCATTGAACCCCTCTTCTTCCCAACTTTTCCCTCTTCTATTTTGATGTCATTTTTCCCTTCCTCTGTCACTGTGGCAACATGCTGATGGGTCCAATAATACCCAGGTCTTGTGTAGGTAATGATAGCCACTGTGAGGTCAGGGTGCAAGGACCACTTCATGTATGGAAGACAGTGTTCCCATCCCTTGGCTCTCACATTCTATCTGCCTGCCACCTCTTCCATAGTGGTCCCTGAACTCTGGAGGGTGTGATAGAGATATCTGTCTCACTTATTGCTGAACACCCATCTGTCACTTCTTCTCAGCACTTTGATAGGTTTTGAGTCTTCTGATAGTGATCACCATCTGAAGAGAAGCCTCTCTAACAAAAAAAAAGTAAGAGCAAGCCCGATGTAGTGGTGCACGCCTTAAATCCCAGCACTTGGGAGGCAGAGGTAGGAAGATCACCTTGAGTTCGAGGCCACCCTGAGACTACATAGCGAATTCCAGGTCAGCCTGAGCTAGAGTGAGACCCTACCTTGAAAAATGAAAAGAAAAAAAAAAAAAAAGTAAGAATGGTGTTAATATATGGGCATTAACAAATATTTACAGAGCAATTTGGTGCATAATATATCTGTTTAGCCAAACAACAGTGGTAGCTTCCCCCGAAAGGCTTATGAATTTCCCAGCCGTAGACTTTTTGTTTTGTTTTGTTTTGTTTTGTTTTGTTTTGTTTTCAAGGTAGGGTCTCACTCTAGCTCAGGCTGACCTGGAATTCACTATGTAGTCTCAGGGTGGCCTCGAACTCACGGTGATCCTCCTACCTCTGACTCCCAAGTGCTGGGATTAAAGGTGTGCACCACCACACCCGGCCTAGCCATAGGCTTTTGACTAAGGTTTTCAGTATCAGTCATAAATTCCCTCTAATAGAGTGGGCCTTGAATCCATGCAGAGCCATAACAGACATGCCACTATTTGAGCTAGTGAGCACATCTTGCCTGTCTGGCCAAGCTGTCTACAGCATATTTTTGAGACAGGGTCTCTTACTAAACCTGGAGCTCATTAATTCAACTAGACTGGCTGGCCAGCAAGCCCAGGGATCCCTCTATCTCCACTTACCCAGTGCTAGGATTACAAGTGCATACCACCACACCTGGCTTTTTAAAAAAATATATTACTTATTAGCTGGGCATGGTGGCATATGCCTTTAATCCCACCACTCCCACCACTCGTGAGTCAGAGATAGGAGGATCACTGTGAGTTCAAGGCCACCATGAGACTACATAGTGAATTCCAGGTCAGCCTGGACTAGAGTGAAACCCCCTACCTTGAAAAACAAAAACACCACAACAACAACAACAACAACATATATGTATATATATATATACACATACATATATATTTAAAATTTTTAATTATTTATTTGAGAGAGATTGAGAATGGGCACATCAGGGCCTCCAGCCACTGCAAACGAACTCCAGATGTATGTTCCACCTTGTGCATGTGTCCTGGGGAATCAAACTGTGGTCCTTTGGCTTTGCAGGAAAGCACCTTAACTGCTAAGCCATTTCTCCAGCCCCCCCTTTTTTTATTGCTGTTGTTTGAGGTAGGGTCTCATTCTAGCCCAGGCTGAACTGGAATTCACTATGTAGTCACAGGGTGGCCTTGAACTCATGGCGCTCCTCCTACCTCAGCCTCCTGAGAGCACTGCTGGGATTTAAAGGCGTGTGCTACTGCACCTGGCATGATTCTTTTTCTTTTCTTTTCTTTCTTATTTATTTATTTGAGAGTGACAGACAGACAAGAGAGAGAATGGGCAAGCCAAGGCCTCCAGCAACTGCAAATGAATTCCAGATGCATGCGCCCCTTTGTGCATCTGGCTTACGTAGGTCCTGGGGAATTGAGCCTCGAACCTGAGTCCTTAGGCTTCACAGGCAAGCACTTAACTGCTAAGCCATCTCTCCAGCCCCCCCCCCCCTTTTCTTTTTCTTTCTTTTATTTTTTTTTTTGTTTTAGTTTTTCAAGGTAGGGTTTTATTCTAGTCCAGACTGACCTGGAATTCACTATATAGTCTCAGGGTGGCCTAGAACTCACAGTGATCCTCCTACCTCTGCCTCCCAAGTGCTGGGATTAAAGTCGTGCACCACCATGCCCAGCTTTTTTTTTTTTTTAATCTATTTATTTGCAAGCAGAGAGACATAGAAGAGAGACAGACAGAATGGGCATGCCAAAGTCTCTGGCCTCTTCAAAAGGACTCCAGATGTGTGTGCCACTTTGTGGCTTTATGTGGGTACTGGGGAATTGAACCTGGGTGATTAGACTTTGCAGGCAAGTGCTTTAACTGCTGAGCCATCTCCCCAGGCTCAAAATTGGATTTTTAAGTTATTTTTAATTTTTAATTTTTTTAAATTGACAACTTCCATAATTGTAGACAATATCCGATGATAAGATTTGATCCTTTTTGTTCTTTTAATGAATTTTTTGTTTATTTTTATTTATTTGAAAGTGACAGATAGACAGAGAGAGAAAGAGACAGAGAGAGAGAGAGAATGGGCGCACCAGGGCCTCCAGCCACTGCAAACAAACTCCAGACATGTGTGCCCCCTTGTGCATCTGGCTAATGTGGGTCCTGGGGAATCGAGCCTCGAACCGGGGTCCTTAGGCTTTACAGGCAAGCACTTAACCGCTAAGCCATCTCTCCAACCCCTGTTTTGGTTTTCGTGTTTTATTTTTTATTTTATTTTATTTTATTTTATTTTTTGAGGTAGGGTCTCACTCTAGTCCAGGTTAACCCGGAATTCACTATGTAGTCCCAGATTGGCCTCGAACTCACAACGATCCTCCTATCTCTGCCTCCCTGTGCTGAGATTAAAGGCATGAACCACCATGTCCAGCCAAAACTTGATTCCTTAAGGAAGATGAGAACAAAATGGATGTTAGGTGTCCACACTGTACCCCACTGTTCCTGACAGGAATCACGGTAATGTGTAGCCATTTACTTCTGGTCTGCACATAGATCCCATTCCTCACGGAGGACGTCGCTTAAAATGTGAGCTCTTGTTACCAAGGAAGAAGCAGAGGAAGCAGACGCTGTGGGCTGCCCTCCCTCCTTTCTTGCTGGGAAGGCCTGAATCTTGTTCTTCAGAGGAGGATGGGCCCCCTCCCCGGGGTGAATCTTAATTCATCTAAGGCACCCTGGGAATGCCTGTCCCTCTTGCCAGTGTTTGATTCACAAAGGGACACTCGACATGGTTTTGGACTATGAGACATGAGGAGATGTTCTTCATGGAGCTTCTGGAGAGATTTCTCAAGAGACCGGAAGATAAATCGCTTCTCCTAGACTCTAAACGTCATCGGCTTGTGACGTCTGAAGTGTGCAGCTGCATCTATCTTGGGACTTTCCGAGGTGTCGTCACATGCACAGAAACCAACATGAACAGCATGGCAGAGAAAAGAGCGGGAAATATGGTGGACTGTTCCTAGGATGGACTCCTACACATACAAAAATGGACACTTGGGCTGGAGAAATGGCTTAGCGGTTAAGCGCTTGCCTGTGAAGCCTAAGGACCCCGGTTCGAGGCTCGATTCCCCAGGACCCACGTTAGCCAGATGCACAAGGGGGTGCACGCGTCTGGAGTTCGTTTGCAGAGGCTGGAGGCCCTGGCACGCCCATTCTCTGTCTCTCTCTATCTGCCTCTTTCTCTCTCCGTCTGTCACTCTCAAATAAATAATTAAAAATTTAAAAAAAAATGGACACTTGGCCGGGCGTGGTGGAGCACACCTTTAATCCCAGCAGTCGGGAGGCAGCAGTAGGAGGCGCTGTGAAAGGCCACCCTGAGACTCCATAGCGAATTCCAGGTCAGCCTGTGCTAGAGTGAGAGAGAGAAAGAGGGTGACTGGTAGGCTTCGAGCAAAAGTGGAGATGGGCCAAGGCCTTTGAAGCTCCACTTGGTCTAGTGAGGTCTGCGCCCCCCCCCACACACACACACCATCACGCCCAGGACAGCTGTGGGCTTCTACTCAGCCCCCTTCCCCTCCCCGTGTGAAGTGGAGACTCCACAGACCAGAGACCAAGAGCTAACTCAGACAAAATCACTTGACAGGCCTGGACACAGCACCTGCCTGACCCACCGTCAGAGATCTGTGGTGGCTCCTCAGTCACCTCACCTGGCCCTGGTGAGGACGGCCTGGGCCTGAAACAAGCAAAGGAGCACACAGAATCTAGAAACTTTAGGGGCAGACTGTGGGGCTGTGCACAAGGGATGACATCAAGGACCCAGGCTTGGTGACAGTGTGTATGACATTGCCTCTCAAGTTTCTGGCAAAGATTCTCAGCCATGTCTGTCTCTGTCTCTGGGGAAGGAAGAGCCATAGGAGGTCAGATTTTGCAGGAGTGAGTTGAGTCAGGGGTGCATGCGAAGGCTATGTAATCTGGGATAAAACGTTATGGCTTCTCTCTCTTCCTCTAGCTCTCTCTCTCTTTTTTTTTTTTTTTTTTTTTTTTTTTTTTTTTTGAGGTAGGGTCTCACTCTAGCTCAGGCTGACCTGGAATTCACTATGTAGTCTCAGGATGGCCTCAAACTGACGGCGATCCTCCTACCTCTTCCTCCCCAGTGCTGGGATTAAAGGCGTGCGCCACCACACCCAGCTCTCTCTCCTTAAATATTTTATATTTATTTATTTTAGAGACACACAGACAGAAAGAGGGATATATATAGAGAGAGAGAATGGATGTGTCAGGGTCTCCAGCCACTCACTGCACATGAACTCCAGATGCATGAGCCACCTTGTGCATCTGGCTTAAGTGGGTGCTAGGGAATTGAACCTGGGTCTTTAGGCTTAGTAGGGTAGTGCCTTAACCAGTAAGCCATCTCTCCAACCCCCTCTCTTCTTCCTCTTTTTTTTTTTTTTGTTGTTGTTTGAGGTAGGGTCTCACTCTAGCTCAGGCTGACCTGGAATTCACTCTGTAGTCTCAGGATGGCCTCAACTCACAGTGATCCTCCTACCTCTGCCTCCCAAGTGCTGGGATTAAAGGCCTGCGCCACCACACCAGACCATTAAGGCCTCTCTTGCCTCCGTGTTCTCATCTAGAAAATGGATACATTTATTTATTTGTTATAGATATTATTTATTTTAGACAGGATTTTGCTATGTACCCAGACAGGCATCATTTTATTTCTGACTCCCCTGCCTCCACTTCATGAGTGCTGATATTACATGCTCACCCATCACGGAAAATGGAATTCTAAGAGTCCCTCCCCACCTAGGTTGCTACAGACAACGCACGTGTGTCTGTATCATGTCCTGCCCGATACACAGCAGGTGCTGGTTCACCCTCAGGCCTTCCCTTCCCCTGCCTGGAGCAGTCTCAAGGTGACCCGCTCCTGCAGGAGTACCAACCACACGGCTGGCATGCATGCGGGGCTCTCTCCGCTTTCGCTTGGGCACATCCTGTTTGAAGCAGGATGCTGGCTGTCCATGATTTCCTGTCCTTGTCTTTTGCTTTGACTTGTCCCTCTCTTCCTTCCAGGCCCTCCTCCGCCTTCCCTCTTCCAAGAAGCCTTCTTTGACTAATCTCTCCCACTCCCTCAAGTTATCCATGGCTTCCCTGCAGGAACAAGTCCCCAAACCCCCACCCCCACCGCCCATGCCTCTCCAACGGTAGACCACAGGCTCTCCCAGCCCAATTCGGAAGAGACCTGCACCCCTGGGCTGCTGTTCCTGGGAAGAGAAGGGAAAGCAAGGGAAGGGAAGGATACAGCCTCCACCACATCCCTTCTGCCCGCTGGACAACGGGCAAAGGAGGGGGGGGGGTGAGGAGGAGGCCACCTGCCACAGTGGCAGCAGACAGGCCAGCTAAATCCTTGACCTATGATTTAAGGGGTCGGGCATAGTTCAATAGAGCACTCCAGGCTGAGTCCCAGCTCATTCACACAGGTCAGGCGGATGAGGGGCGGAAGAGGAGGGGAAGAAAAAGGAGGAGGGAGATCCTCCCGGAGCTTCACGCCTTCGTCCCACCCCCTTCCGTGCAGAAGCTGGGCGCGGCGGGCAGCACGGCGCCTGGCGTAGAGTAAGTGCTCAGTAAGGCGCCTGTCACCGCAGGGCCCCGGGTGGGGTCCCCAGCCCCAGCTCAGCTCCGGCTGCAGGCCCGCAGGCCTGGCCAGGGTAGGGGGGAGGTCCCTGCACCCGCGAGGTGGTGGGATGGGATCCCACGTGCAGAACGGATCGGTTTTGCCAGGGTAGCCCAGCCTGGGTTTCTGCTCGCAGCCCTGCGCCCACCTACCCGCTATTACCCGCGGTTCCTCCAAAAGACCCCAGCCCAGGTCTGCCCACAGGCGGTGCCAGGCAAATGAGATGCAAAGCAGGCCGGGACCGCCGTAGGGATTGGCTGGTGTGAGAGGCTCTGCAGCCCAATGCCAGGCGGAGGGGCCGCCCAGGCTCCCCCCACCCCCTGCTGAGGCCTGGTCCCGCCCATAAATCACCTCCGTCAGCGTTAATGGCTCCTGACTAATTGCCTGGACTTGGGCTCCAGGGCTCGGGTCGCCCACATTAAAATTCAATCAGGCCCAGCGCTAGCTATTAAATATTCATTGGGAGAGCTTCCCGAAACCGAGCTGGGGGATGGGAATGGGCTGGCTTGGAGGGACTACTCAGAGCCCTCTCTCTCCCTTCCTATAACTGCTGCCTGATTTCTCTCTGGAAGCCCCTGAGCCCTCTCTAGGGACCTTTGAGAGACAGCGCTGCCTTGCAGGAGTGGAGTAATAAGTCACGCCAAGGGGCTACCCCAGTCCCCTGCTCCGAGTCCTATGCATGCCTGGTCACCTTGCCTCAGGGATCCTAACCCAGTTCCCTCTATGGGCCCTTACTGGTACTTGAATCCCAGTTACAAAGGCTTGTCCAGCCTGGGACCGTGATGAATGACTATAATCTCAGCACTCCAGGCCAACCTGGGCTGAGAGACCCGATCCCCAAAGCAAGCAAAATCCTAGACAGCTTCATCCTGACCAAAGACCAGAAGAGGCTTCCACGTCCCTGTCCCTGGCCTCCCAGCTCCTGGCCTGATGCTAAGGTAGGCTGCCTGGAAACTCTCAACGAGGGTACTAAGGGGGTGACAGCTGGAAAAGGGATGTGGAGACTGAAACAGAAAGCCAAACACCCCCCCCCCCCACACACACACACAAACACATCCACATTATAGTCACAGGGCTATGGAAAGGGTTTAGCGATGACGACTATGGTCTGAAGCTAGATGAACAGCTCAGGACCAGGAGTTCTGCAGCCCTCTGTGGCATACTGAGAACTCAATTCACGCAGCTCCAACCGGTCCCTTCAGCAGCCTAGGTAGTTTGTGGTTAGGACACAGAAAGGTATCAGGAAATCTGCTCTAAGAGAGACCCACTCCCGGTCACCTGCTCAACTTCCTCTACCTTTCCACTGTTCCCTGCTCCTGGTGCTTGGGGTGCGGTTGGTAGGGAGCTGGAGCCACACAGTATGTCATAGGTGCTTCAGGGCAGGGATGGAGGCCCAGGGAGCAGCCTCTCGAAGGCCAGAGCTCCAGGAAGAACATGGTTTTAGACTCTGGAAACACACTCTGTTCTGCTACCTCTGAGGTCCAACACCCTTGGCCCAACAGGAAACCTAAAAGTTTCCCTAGAAGCCCCATTCCCCTAGGGTCTTGGTGCTTGACTACTGGGGTAGTGGGGCTCAAGAAGCATCGTCATTTCAGGAAGGAGGCAGGCCCCCAAGGCTGGGTGCAGGGCACAAAGCGTCTGGCAGCTATTAGGAAGTTGAGCTGGGGCTGAGGGGCCTCAGACTCCAGCAGGTCAGGAGTGACCCCAGCCAAGTGTCCGATTCCAAAGCTGACCGTCACAGGCAATCCAGGATTCCAAGCTCACCCCACGTGTGGTTCGCATTAGAGCTGGCCAGGGTCTTCCTGAAGGCCAGGCTGGATTCCTGAGCCCCTCCCCCAGCATGGCTCCTCCCTCTTCAGGCTGTTTGGAATGTCTTACCTAGCCCCATGGGGTGGCCTGCCAGCACCCAACTTGGAGATTTTTTTGGGGGGGTATCCCTCTTAAAATAGGCTTACACTCACTAGATGGATTTGTCTCTCTGTGTGTGTGTTGTGTGTGTGTGTGTGTGTGTGCACTCGCGCGCAATCCCTTAAAGGGGACAGAGGGATCAGTGTTTAAACCTTTAGCACTCCAAGAAGGATTAATCTCTGAAGTCCCCTACACTGTGTCTGGGGAGTCTTCCCTCCTTCCCAGATCTGCCTCTCTGGCCTGGATAATTACAACTGCCCCCTTTGACCTTCGGCTGCTAGCCGGGTCCTCCATGCTGCCCCTGGGTGCACACATCCGAAAGCCCGGCTTGCTGCTCGGATGGATCATTTCCTTCCTCCAGCGCTTTCAGAAGCTTTCCCCGCAGCTCTTGCAGCAGTGGGTCCGACCTGGTCCACACATGTTTGTGTCATGATATTTTCAACACTCACAGTATTTGAAAGTCTTAAAAAATCCTTATCATCTGTTAAAATCCAACACTCAAGCCGGGTGTGGTGGCCCACGCCTTTAATCCCAAGCACTTGGGAGGCAGAGGTAGGAGGATCTCCGTGAATTTGAAGCCACCCTGAAACTACATAGTTAATTCCAGGTCAGCCTGAGCCAGAGTGACAGCCTACCTTGAAAAACCAAATAATAATAATAATACAGCACTCAAATCTATTTTTCTGGAAAAATATTGCCAGGTATGGTGGTATACACCAGTGATCCCAGCACTTGGGAGCCTGAGGTAGGGTTGGAAGTTCAAAGTTTTCTTTGAAACAGGAAGAAAAAAATGCCTGTCAACACCAGGTTTGCACATGTCTACAACATTGCCCCTCAAAAGGGATCCCTGGCCAGGTGATGCCTTTAATCCCAGCACTTGGGAGGCAGAGGTAGGAGGATCACCGTGAGTCTGAGGCCACCCTGAGACTACATAGTGAATTCCAGGTCAGCCTGGGCTAGAGTGAGACCCTGCCTCGAAAAAAAAAAAAAAAAAAGAAAGAAACAAACAAACAAAAAATTAAAAGGGATTCCTGGCATGTACCCTCAGCACAGTCCCCTTCAGTGCCCACTGCCCCAAGTCTGAACCTTGGGTAACTGAATAGGTAAAAAGCTTAAAAAAAAAAAAAAAAAGTATCACTTACTTGAGGGAGGGAAAGAATGTACATGCCAGGGTCTCTAGCCACTGCAAAGGAACTCCAGATGCGTTCACCACCATGTGTATCTGCCTTACATGGGTACTGGAGAATTGAACCTGGGTCCTTAGGCTTTGCAGGCAAGGGCATTAACCACTAAGCAATCTCTCCAATCCCCCACTTTTGTTTTTTGGAAGGAGGTAGGCTAGAGATCATTCAAGCACAGGGCCTCCTGTATGTGCATGCTAGGCAAACACTGTACCACTGGATTAAGTCCCAGAGCCCTGAACAGCCCTTATTGTTTTGTGTTTTGTTTTGTTTTGTTTTGGTTTTGGTTTTTCAAGGCAGGGTCTCACTGTAGCTCAGACTGTTCTGGAATTCACTGTGTATTCTCAGGATGGCCTCGAACTCACAGCGCTCCTCCTACCTCTGCCACCCGAGTGCTGGGATTAAAGGCGTGTGCCACCACGCCCGGCTCCTGAACAGGCTTTTGTTCACAGGGTTGGCACTAGCTCTGATCAGTTTTTCACGCTGTCAGCTTGCCTTCTGGCCATTCATGTTCCTGTCTGTCTCTTCCTGAACAGACGCTTCGAGGTGCCATTGCAAACTCAGGTCTAAAGCTTTTAGCCTGGCATACGTGTCACTCCAGCCTCTCCTTGTACAACTGGCTCCTTTTTATCCCAGGCGATTCCTCCGCAGCTCTTGCTCTGGGCCCATCAAACTTCTCTCTCTTCCCTAAACTCCTGGGTCTTTGGAAACACCGTTCCCTCTGCTCAGTCAGCTCTGCAGAAGGGAGTCACCTTCCTGTTTCCCCGTAATCCCTGGGAGACCAGGACACCTTCCAGGGCATCCCCTCTGTGTAGAGGAACTGTGGAAAGGGCGGAGAGGCCTCCTGGGCATCCCAGGCTCACCATGGTGAGGAAGCAGGCCACCATCCCGGTGCTGGAGGGCCTGTGCCAAGCACAAGCCGGTGGCAGCAGGAGGAGAGGAGAAGGGCTCCTGTGTGCCAAAGGAGACTCTGGGTCTAGGCAGGAAGTGACCCGGGTGCTTGGCTTCTGGCCTGGGGCAGTGGGGTTTTCGCCTCTGGCCTGTGAACGTCCCAGCAAGCAGAATTTCAAAAGAAGAAAGGAGACGGGCTGGGAGTGTAGCTCAGTGGTACAGCACTTGCCTAGTACGTGCAAGGGCCTGGCTTTGATGGGGGAGAAAACATCAGGATTCAGGGTGTTAGGCAAAAGTAATTCATTTTCATTTTTATTTTTAATATTTTTAAGGTAGCCAGGCGTGGTGGCTCATGCCTTTAATCTCAGCACTTGGGAGGCAGAGGGAGGAGGATCACTGTAAATTCAAGGCCACCCTGAGATTACAGAGTGAATTCCAGGTCAGCCTGGGCTAGAGCAAGACCCTACCTTGAAAAACCAAAAAAAAAAAAAAAAAAAAAAAAAAAAGTGTGTATATATATATATATATATATATATATATGTATATATATATGCACTATATATATGTTATAATGTATTATATATATGATATAATATATGGGGCTGGAGAGATGGCTTAGTAGTTAAAGTACTTGCTTGTGAAGCCTAAGGACCCTGGTTTGATTCCTCAGTAGCCACATAAACCAGATGCACAAGGGGTATGCATGCATCTAGAGTTATTTGCAGTGGCTAGGGACCCTAGTGTGTGCTCATTCTCTCTCTCTCTTAAATAAATGAATAAAATTTTTAAAAAATACATTTTTAGCCAGGTGTGGTGGGGCACGCCTTTAATCCCAGCACTTGGGAAGCAGAGGTAGGAGGATTGCCATGAGTTCAAGGCCAGCCTAAAACTACAGACTGAATTTCAGGTCAACCTCAGCTACAGTGAGACCCTACCTTGAAAAACAACAACAACAACAACAACAAAAATGTGTGTGTGTATGTGTATTTAAATAAATATATATACATATATGTATATATATATGTATGTGTATATATATATATTATTTGTAAGCAGAGACAGAGAGAGAGAGAGAGAAAGAAAGAAAGATGAAAGGAAGGAAAGAAAGAAAGAAAAAGAAAGGGGCATGTCAGGGCCTCTTGCCACTGCAAACAAACCCCAGACAGATGGGCCACTTTGTGCATCTGGCTGTCAGGCTTTGCAGGCAAGTACCTTAACTACTGAGCCATCTCTCCAAGCCAAGTGTTTTTTCATTAATTATTTTTAAAAACAACTTATAAAAGGGCTGGAGGGATGGCTTAATGGTTAACGCGTTTGCCTACAAAACCAAAGGACCCAGGTTTGAATCCCCAGGACCCACGTTAGCCAGATGCACAAGAGGGCACACAGCATCTGGAGTTCATTTGCAGTGGCTGGAGGCCCTGGTGCACCCATTCTCTCTCTCTCTCTCTCTCTCTCTCTCTCTCCCTCTTTCTCTGTCAAATAAATAAATAAATAAAAGTAAAATATTTTTAAAAATAACTTACAAAGTAGAAGACTTCCATATAAAAATTATTTCAAAAAAAAAATGAAAGCCGGGCATGGTGGCACACGCCTTTAATCCCAGCACTCGGGAGGCAGAGGTAGGAGGATCACCTGAGTTTGAGGCCACCCTGAGACTCCATAGTGAATTCCAGGTCAGCCTGAGCTAGAGTAAAACCCTAGCTCGAAAAACCAAAAAAAGAAAAAAAAATTCTGTCGTTATTAGCGACAGGGTCTCAAAGGCTGGCTTCTAACTCACCATCCTTTTATTTCTACTTCCCTAGTGCCAGGATCACAGACGTGTGCCACCACACCCCAACTGCAAAAGTCTTCCTGTGAAAAAAGATTACAAGAAGCCTGATGGTTCTAGGGGTGATTCCCAGACATTTACTGATGTGCCCCAGCACATCATGCCCCACCTTCCCTCCTCAGGCTTAAGGTGAGGACACCCAGGCATGGCCTGGACCATGTGGACCCTCTGGCTCATAAGCCTCTCTCCCCAGGGACAGTCTCTGTTTCCTCAGGGTTCTCCGTCTGTCACAGCCTCTACCCCTGAGGTAGTTGTGTGAATTTGTTTTTACAAGGGTATATGTGTGTGGTGCGTGTGCACGTGTTAGTATGTACACATGTATGTGCAAGTACACACGTGTGGAGAGGCCAGAACACAACCTCAGGTGTCATCATCCTTAGATATGCTTTCTCTCTTTTTAAAAAATATTTTTATTTATTTGTAAGCAGAGAGAGAGAGAGAGAGAGAGAGAGAGAGAAAGAGAAAGAGAGAGAAGGAGCACACCAGGGCCTCTTGCTGCTGCAAACCAACTCCAGAAGCAATGGGCTACTTTGTGCATCTGACTTTATGTGGGTACTGGGGAATCAAACCTGGGTCATTAGGCTTTACAAGCACACGCCTTAACCACTGAGCCATCTCTCCAGGCCATGCTTTCTCTTTTGCAGACAGGGTCTCATGGCTTGGAGTTCAGCAATTAGGCTGCAAAGCAGACTGGCTAGCGAGCTCTAGGGCTCTGCCCATGTTCGCCATCCCAGTGCTGAGATTACAGGATCCCTGCAGTTAAGTGGGTGCTCAGGATCCCCACTCAGGTCCTCATGCGTGAGAGGCAAACCCTTTACAGGCTGAGCTAGCTCCGCAGTCCGGTTTCAGTATTCCTATTTCATTCCTGCGGCCCAGGTTATGCAAGGACACGGGGGTGGAGAGCTCTGCCAGAGGACGTCGGGTGTTGCCATCCGATGAACTCAGGATTATCCTGCCTCAGCCTGGAGAGCACTGGGATTTGAGGTGTGCACCACCATGCCAGACTCTCAGCAAACTCACCCCCGCTCCTCCAAGGCTATGACAGGCCCAGCGCCCCTGAGGACCAGCAGGACCATCCGCTGGCCTCCAGGTTTCTCTGACTCTGGAATCAAGTCTTCAGAAAACATCCAAGAAGCAGGTGTTCGGTGCCCCTTTTGCAGACAGCTCAAGGGGCTCTGAGAAGTGCCCTAGGTCCCCAAGTGCCAGAAAGCCAGCCTGCCGGGCCATAAAAGCCAAGTTTTACATCCTCCCCATAGACGCCCAGCATGACCTTGTCTTCTCCCTAGCCTCCCCGATACCCCAAGGAGTCGGCTGGGTGTCTGTTTGCCGGCGGTTGCAGATCCACAGGTCACATCCCCAGGCCAGTCAGTGCAGAAGATGGGGAGAGGTCTTCTCTAGACGATGCGGAGGCTCCTAACGCTGCAGCCGCGGTGGGGTGGCCTCGGGGCGCCGCCCAGAGTTGGGGAGGAGGGCTCTTGGAGCCCAGGTCCGGCCTGGCTGTGGGGGAAGGGAAGCCGTGGGAGCAGATGGTAGCAATTACCGCTGCGACCCTCCCCCGCCTGCCGCCCGAGGCCGGAAGATCAGCTTGGCTGGTTCTCCAGGACCCCAGGGGCTCAGGCCTCCTCCCCGGGCGGGCATGAGCGACCAGGGATGCGGTTGTCCCCGCTTCCCAGGTGGGGACACTCCCTCTCCAGGGACCAGGCCCGGGGGATTCCCTTTGGAAAGGACACCCCCACACACCACGCCCCGAAGCTGCTTGAGCCAGAGCTCTGGGCTTGCAGTTTCTCAAAGCTCCCAAAATTTACGTCCAGGCTCAGGCCCAGGCTGGGAAGGTGGTAGCCGCCCGCTGTGACCTAATCAAGGACCCAGAGAGAGAGAACCGGGCTAGAAATTTAAGCCTTGGGTCTTGGCAGGTGCTGGCCCGTCCTGGAGGAAGGTAGGGGACACCTTTTCTCACAAAGGCAGGAATCAGCCAGCCTGGACTGCCCTGATCTAAGGGGGCTGCTGGCTCTAGGGAGGGGTTGGTCCGGGACAGGGTCAAAGTGGACAGGAGTATTCTGGTGGCCCAGAATACACAGTGAGCTCTTTGGTTCCTTGGTCTTTCCTCTTTCCTGATCCTCCCATCTTACCCTGAATCTTTTCCCCGTGTCTCTAAGATCTTGATCAGCCCCTAGCCTCCTTCCTGGCACAACTTGGCTGCCCCGGATCACCAACGCTGGCACACTGCAGCCAAGAGTCCTTAAAATTACAAATCCAAGCCGGGTGTGGTGGCGCACGCCTTTAATCCCAGCACTGGGAGGCCAAGGTAGAAGGACCATTGGGAGTTCAAAGCCAGCCTGGGACTACAGAGTGAGAATTCCAGGTCAGCAGAACCCTACTTCGAAACACACACACACACACACACACACACAAAAGTCCAGAGCTGGGATTGGGGAAATGGCTCACTTGCACCTACTGAGCGATTCTGAGTGCCTGAGTTTGGATCTCCAGACTCCAGATAAAAGCTGGAAGCTGTGAAGGGCTTCTCAGGGATGGAGGTGGTGACAGAAGAAATTCATGGAAGCTGCTAAAATGGTGAATAAACAGAGACCCCACCTCAAATGAGGTGGAAGGAGAGGAGCAACCTCACACATGACTGCCACACATGTGCTGGAACAGTCACACCAGTGCGCGCACACACACAAACACACACATATAAATAAATAAGAAAAAATTTAAAAAAATACAAGTATAGGGCCGGAGGGATGGCTTAGCAGTTAAGACGCTTGTCTGCAAAGCCTAAGGACTCATGGGTTACTCTCCAGTTCCCATGCAAGCCAGACACACAATAACGCAAGTGCATGAGGTCGCACATGCACACTAGGTGGCGCACACGTCTGGAATTTGATTGCAGTGCTGGAGGCCCTGGCACGCCAATTCTCTCTCTCTCTCTTTCATAAAGAAAAAGGCCAGTCTGTTGGGCTTGCCTTAAAAAAAAAAAAAAAAAAAAAAACAGCGGGGCGTGGTGGTGCACGTCTTTAATCCCAGCACTCTGGAGGCAGAGGTAGGAGGATCGCCATGAATTCAAAGCCACCCTGAGACTACAGGGTGGATTATAGGTCAGCCTGAGCAACAGTGAGACCCTATCTCAAAAAACCAAAAAAGCCGGACGTGGTGGCGCACGCCTTTAATCCCAGCACTTGGAAGGCAGAGGTAGGAGGATCGCCGTGAGTTCAAGGCCACCCTGAGACTCCATAGTGAATTCCAGGTCAGCCTGGACCAGAGTGAGACCCTACCTCGAAAAACAAAAACAAAAAACAAAATTTTAGCCAGGTGTGGTGGCACAAACCTTTAATCCCAGCCCTTGGGAGGCAGAGGTAGGAGGATTGCTGTAAATTCAAGGCCAGCCTGGGACTTCAGAGTGAGTTCCAAGTCAGCCTGGGCTAGGGTAAGACCTTACCTCAATGACAACAACAAGAAAATACAAGTCTAGAAAACCAAAAGCATGTGTCTTGCATGTCTTTCGCTGCTTGCACACCATGCTTCCCTTTGAAGAAAGCCCCACCTTCTTGTCCCAGCCCCTGTCACGCTGACCTGTTACCCCCCACCCGCCTTTGCCCCCACTCCCTGTCTGATGGTTGTTTTCCTGTTCCTTGAACTTGACTAGGCTTTTTCCCACCTCTGGCTTTGGTCCAGTTGGTCCCTTTCTCTGGTCTGTCCCCTTTACCCAGCCGTCACAAGACCACGACCTTCCTATCATCCTGACCACACCACTAAAGCGGTCCCAGCTTCCCCATTCTTATATATTAATGTGCTTATAGCTACCACAACCTTATATAGTTCTTCCACAGGATTCACCACATTCTGTAAGTCTCCCTTACTCACTTGCTTTGTGGTCTCTTTCACTTGCCACAACGTCAGCTCCAAGAACTCAGGACCTGTCTCATTCATTCTTTGCTAGCACAATGGTGGCACTCCACACACTTAGCTGACCAGGAAGTCCTTGGGGATCGATCTGAATGTTGCTCCATTCTGTCATCTCCAAAGGGGCCTCTCTCCCTGGAAGGAGCCAGCTGTAAACATCTGCCCATGTCCACCCAGATGCCTTCAGCACACTGCAGGCCTGTGATCTAGTACAACCATCTCAGAAGCCTGCCCTAGTTGAGTGTTTACTATTGCTAGGCGTTATTCTAAACCCCTTAGATAGCTTAAGTCATGTAGTTTATACAACACCCCTATGAGGCAGACAGTAATGTCCCCAGCTTAAAAGCAGACACACCATGCACACCCACATTCGCCAGGACGCACGCTAGAGTGCGCGATTACTCAGCAAACACACGCGTTGCAGCGCTGGGTTCATTAATCACTACTGCATAACAGGTGTGGGGTGGGTAGGCTGGAGTGAGACTGAGCAGAAAGACAAACACTACATGTTCTTTCTCATATGCAGATCCTAGCTTTGATTTTGTTTTGTTTTGTTTTGTTTTCCGAGGTAGGGTCTCACTCTAGCCCAGACTGACCTGGAATTCACTATGTAGTCTCAGGGTATGGTCTTGAACTCACAGTGATCTTCCTACCTCTGCCTCCTACCTCTGCCTCCTGAGTGCTGGGATTAAAGGCATGTGCCAAAAAAAAAAAAAATTAATTAAATTAAATTAAAAATTTTTTTAAATGGCATGTGCCACCACTGCCAGGCTCTAGCTTTGAATTTTTATCTAAATTGGAGTAAGATGGACTGGAGAAATGGTTTAGCAGTTAAGGTGCTTGCCTGCAAAGCCTAAGAACCCAGGTTCGATTTCCCAGGTCCCATGTAAGCCAGATGCACATGGTGGCGCATGTGTTTGGCTTTCATTTGCAGTGGCTAGAGGCCCTGGAGTGCGTGCCCATTCTCTCTCTCTCTCCCTCCCTCCCACCCCTCTCTCTGTTTCTAATAAATAAATAAATAAATAAATCATGACATCAAAATAAAAGAGAGACTGATTGAGAGGGGGAGGGGATATGATGGAGAATGGAGTTTCAAAGGGGAAAGTGGGGAGAGGGAGGGCATTACCATGGGATATTGTTTACAATCATGGAAGTTGTTAATAAAAAAATAAAAATAAATCTTAAAAAGAAAAAGCCTGAGCCATCATGCCATGCCGGTGGCTAATTAAAAAAAAATAAAAAATAAAATAAAATAAATTAGAGTAAGAGTCCTAGAAGCCAGGAAGCTAGGAGGGGCCATGTGAGAGAGAAGGGAAGGGCTTACGGTGAGGGACTGATAGATCTTTAAGTAGCAGGGCAGACTTCTGAGGGTGGAAGGTTTTAGTGGGGTCAGGGTAATGGAGGATGAGGAGCAGGTAGTGGCAGGGTTAACTAAAACTAGACTTGAAAAGGCCCTTTGGAAGCTTACTTCTTTATTAGCTAATTAAAAAATATAAAGCTGGGTGTGGTGGTGCACACCTTTAATCTCAGCACTAAGGAGGCTGCGGTAGGAGGATCGCTGAAAGTTAGAGGCCACCCTGAGACTACATAGTGAGTTCCAGGTCAGCCTGGGCTAGAGTGAGACCCTACCTCAAAAAAACTGTATGTATACATATACATACAATTAAGGGCTGGGAAGATGACCCAGAGGTTAAAGGCATTTGCTTGCAACGACTGCCAACCCAGGGTTCAATGCCCAAGTTACCCATGTAAGCTGGATGCAAAAAGTGGCACAAATGTCTGGTGTGTGTTTGTAACAGCAAAAGACCCTGGCACACCCATACTGACATATATACACACACAGGCAAAAAAGAAAAAATACATAAATAAACTTTTTGTTTGTCTTTGTCTTTGTTTTTTGAGGTAGGGTCTCACTCTAGCCCAGGCTGACCTGGAATTCACTATGGAGTCTCAGGGTGGCCTCGAACTCATGGCGATCCTCCTACCTCTGTCTCCCGAGTGCCGGGATTAAAGGCGTGCACCACCATGCCCGGCTGGCACACACTTTTAACCCTAGCACTCAGGAGGCAAAGGTAGGATCGCCATGAGTTCGAGGCCAGCCTGAGACTACAGAGTGAATTCCAGGTCAGCCTGGGCTAGAATAAGACCCTACCTCGAAAAACCAAAAAAAAAAAAAAAAAAGTGTGTGCCACCACATCCACTAATAATTAAGTTTTTAAAAATTTAAAAACATAATACTTTTTTGAAAAGGAGATAATTTGGGAAGAAGTACCCTGTAGGATGGATAACGCTGCTCTCTGAAGCCATAGGTTGTTACAAGAGAATCCCAGTGACAGGGGAGAGATACTTCCCAGTGAGCTGTTGGTCAAGAGAGTCCCTGAGGTCCCTAAAACAGTACAAGCTATTGCCAGTGCTCTTGACTGACCACCAGAAAGTAGATGGTAAGATCCTGTTGCTGAAGACACCACATGGTTTAGTTGCCGGACAGACACGAAGACGTCAAGTTGGAACTGAGTTGGGACCCTCCTCCCTACTGGCTGACTATCAGTACCAGACAGCGCTAGGCAGGCTACTGAAGGAGAAGTCATCAACAGTCTTAACCAGCAGTGGACCCTGCAAACTACATAACTGGCCAGCCAGCCAAGATGTATCCGTTGGGGCAATAGTGGCATGACTGTTATGGGGGTAACCAACTGCTCTCTGATTGGATTTGAAGCCCACTCCATAGAAGGGAGTTCATGCCTGGTATTGAAAACCTAGTCAAAAGCCTATGGCTGAGAGGGCATAGGCCCTAGAGGGGAAAGTGCTACTATTGTTTGGCTAAATGGAGATGTGTGCCATCAATTGTTCTCTGATATTTATGTCCATGGGTTAGCGCTGCTCTCACCTTTGGTCAGAGAAGCTTCTCTGTGCGGGTGGTGCTTACTGAGGAGACTTAAAAGTCATCAGGACGGGCATGGTGGCACATGCCCTTAATCCCAGCACTCGGGAGGCTGAGGTCGCCATGAGTACGAGACCACTCTGAGACTACATCAGTGAATTCCAGGTGCTAGATTAAGATCCTACCTTGTGGGCTGGAGAGATGGCTTAGCGGTTAAGCGCCTTGCCTGTGAAGCCTAAGGACCCCGGTTCGAGGCTCGATTCCCCAGGACCCACGTTAGCCAGATGCACAAGGGGGCGCACATGTCTGGAGTTCGTTTGCAGTGGCTGGAGGCCCTGGCGCGCCCATTCTCTCTATCTGTCTCTTTCTCTCTGTGTCTATCGCTCTCAAATAAATAAATAAACAAAAAAAAATTACAGAAAAAGATCCTACCTTGAAGAACAAAACAAAAACAACAACAAGAAGAAAAACCTTATCCAATGTGGAGAATAATTAACTGTGGAGTGCTCGGTGCTAAATAAGACATCACTATCAATCCTCTCAAGGCTCAGAAAACACTGCACAAGATGGGGTAGAAAGAATGTAAGAGCCAAAGGCTGGGGAGGAGTGCTGTGAAGTGCGGTTATGACCTCACAGAGGCTGTTGTTACCTGAAGATCAGCACAACACTGGCCCACCGACATCCTGTCATGAATAGTGGAGAAGGGAAAAATAAATAAAGACATCAAAGTAGAAGAGGGACTAGTTGGGAAGAAGAGGGGTTCAGTAGCAGGAGATGTGGGAGGAGAGACTAAAGAAGGTAACAGGAGAAAGGGGATGATGATTAGAATATTTGTATAGATGTATAATTGTCAATAAAATGGTTAAAAATTGGGGGCTGGAGGGATGGGTCAGTGGTTAAGGTGCTTGCTTACAAAGTCTGATGGCCTGCATTCAATTCCCTGGCACCCATGTAAAGCCAAATGTACAAAGTGGCACATGAGTCTGGAGCTTATTTTTAGTGGCAGAAGGCCCTGCTGCATCAATCCTCTCTCTCTCTCTCTCTCTCTCTCTCTCTCTCTCTCTCTTTTGAGGTAGGGTCTTGCTGTAGCCCAGGCTGACCTGGAATTAGTCTCAGGTTGGCCTCCCACTCACAGCAATCTTCTTACCTTGGCATCCTGAATGCTGGGATTAAAGGTGTGTACCACCACACCCAGAATCACTCTCTTTAAAAAAAAAAAAAATATTTGGGCTGGAGAGATGGCTTAGTCGTTAAGGCGCATGCCTGCCAAGCCTCAGGACCTAGGTTTGATTCTCCAGGTCCCATGTAAGCCAGATGCACAAGGTAAGGTGTCCCATGTGTCTGGAGTTCTCTCTCTCTCTTTGTCTCTAATAAATAAATAGATAAATAAATCTTTTAAAAAATTATTTGCAAGCAGAGAGAGAGAGAAGAGAGATGGAGGGAATGGGCGTGCCAGAGCATCCAGCTGCTTCAAACGAACTTTAGATGCACGTGTTCCTTTGTGCATCTGTCTTATGTGAGTACTGGGAATTGAACCCAGATCATCAGTCTTTGCAGGCAAGTGCCTTAACTGGGGAGCCGTCTCTTTAGCCACTCCCTCTCTTTGCAAATAAAAAAAAATTTTTTTTAAGTTGAAAATTAGAGGAGCCAGACGTGTTGGTACATATCATTAATCCCGGCACTTGCGAGGTCAAGGTAGTAGGACCCTGTGAGTTCAAGGCTAGCCTGAATTAGAGTAAGACCCTACCTCAAAAATAACAAAACCAGAAGTTAGAAATTGATGTGGGAAGAAATAAGTTTAAACAAAAAAGAAGGAAGGACAGTTCAACCAAAGCCATGCCCACACTCTGAGCCTGCTTCCTGGATTAGTTGTGCCATCCAGCAGAAGGGTGACCCTGAGCCACCAACAGGCCATATTACTAAAATGGGGGTGGCGGTGCAGAGGTGGCATCTAACTCCCAGGACTAGTTCAAGATTAAACTCAGAACCACTCACAATGGTGTTTTATGTGCTGTGTGTGACAGAATCTGGGCAAGGGTGCAGGTCAGCAGTGGAGAGGCTGGTGGAGGAGCCGCCCTGACACAACCACTGCCCAGGGCCTCACCAGTCATGGGGGCTAGAACTCCACAGGGAATAAACCAGGGGACCAGCAAGAGGAGAGAGATGGAGGGACGATGGAGTCGACACAATGGGGACTACAGACACAGACAGTCTCTGAGCCTTGGCTAGCTTACCCTTCCCTCCCTCTCTCCATCCTTCCTTCCTTCCTTCTTTCCTTCCCTCCCTCCCTCCTCCTTCCTTCCCTCTCTCCTTCCTTCCCTCTCCTTCCTTCCATCCTTCCCTCCCTCTTTTCTTATTCTTCTTTCTTTTCTTTCTTTCTCCTTCCTTTCTTTTCTCTTTTCTTTCTTTCTTTCTCCTTCCTTCCTTCTTTCCTTCTTTCTTCTTTTTGAGACTGGATTTCACTATATAATCCATACTGACCTCAAACTCGCCATCTTCCTCCTTCAGTCTCCCGGGGCTGGCCCCTACACCCTGCCCGGGCCTCGGTTTCCTCATCCATAAAAGATGATGGTAAGATTTGGCCCCCATTTCTGCCTGGGCTCCAGCGTGGGTCAGCGAACACAGGGCAAGTTCAAGAAAGCCTTGCGCCTCTCCATGCCTGCGGGGACCTGGGTCGGTAGGGGGCGCCCAAGGGCCTCGTGTTCCCCTCCCCCACGCCCCTGTCCCCCGGAATTTATAGATTCCTCATTGTCCTGCACAAAGACCTTCCTGGGGAGGGGGCGGGGCGGGTGAAGGGACTGGGGAATTAAAAAGCCGGAGGCCTGGTAGGAGCTGGCCACACCCGAAGCCCTGGACGATGGACGGAGGCCCTCGCTCCCAGCCGCTCAGCTTGCAAGGCTCACGCTGCTGGGACCAGCGCCTGGCCTTCTGCGCCGCGGTCCCTGCAGCTCACCCTCGACTCCCCTGGGGTCCCCTGTAGCTCCAGCTCACCATTGTTGATTCTGAGCAGGAAAATGAGCTTTCGAGATGTGGGTATTTTCAGGCCCTTGGTGGGAGGGTCCTGGAGGCTCAGACTCTTGGAAATGGCCTCCTCCCCCACTCTGGCCTGGGGAGAGAGAGGGTGGGAAGCTGAGTAGACCCGACAGATGGTGGCTTGTTAACAGATGACACGGAAAACAGAATTACTCAGCTGCTTGTCGCTGCACCTTCTCCACGGAAGAGGGTGGCCTTCACAATGAACTCAAGTGGGAGGGCTGATAAGGACTGGGACAGAGAAGCCACAAGACACAGGGGACAGAACTGGCACACAAAAGACGTGTCTTGGATCCCATCTCCGCCCCTCACCCACCAGGGGATCTGAGGCAGACCCATTGGTCTGGGACTCTGGAAACTCATCTATAAAATGGGCCTATGAAAAATGGCGCCTTCTCCTTTCCCACTGGCTTTTATGATGATAACGTGGATTTTTTGTGCTTGTCAAATGGGCAGTAAGCTGGACCTGGTGGTGCACAGCTGTAATCCCAGCTTGGCAAGGAGCTACATAGGGAGACCCTATTTGAAAAATATATATTTTGTGTTTATTTGTAAGCATGGAGAGATAGGGGGAGAGAGAGAGAACAAAAATGACTGCACTAGGGCCCTCCAGCCACTGCAAACGAACTCCAGATTCACGCACCACTGTGCATCTGGCCTGACATGGGTACTGGGAAATCGAAACTGGGTGTTTAGGCTTTGCAGGCAAGTGCCTTAACCAGTGAGCTATCTCTCCAGCCCTGAGACCCTATCTTAAATAGGAAAATAAAATAAACAAGTGCAAAAAAATTTTAAAAATCTGGGCATGGGCTGGAGAGATGGCTTAGTGATGAAGGCACTCGCCTATGAAGCCTAAAGACGCAGTTCAATTCTCCTGTACCCATGTAAGCCAGATGCACAAGGTAACGCATGCGTTTGGAGTTCATTTGCAGTAGCTAGAGGCTCTGGTGTGCCCATTCTCTCTCTATCTGCCTCTTTCTCTCTCAAATAAATAAATTAAAAATTAAAAAAATTCCAAGAAAATATGAATGTTACACACTGGCTTAAATCAGTAAGAAAGTAAAATAAAAAGCTGGGCGTGGTGGCACACGTCCTTTAATCCTAGCCCTCAGCGGAGGTAGGAGGACGGCTGTGAGTTTGAGGCCACCCTGAGACAGCCTGGGCTAGAGCGAGACCTTACTTTGAAAACCAAACAAACAAAAAAATTTTTAAAAACTTGTGAAGGTATAAAAACATAAATGCTACTATCAACTGTAATTTCCAACTCATTCATTATTCATAAGATTATTTTAAAAATAGAGACCAGCCGGGTATGGTGGCGCACACCTTTAATCCCAGCACTCAGGAGGCAGAGGTAGGAGGATCACCATGAGTTTGAGGCAACACTAAGACTACATAGCGAATTCCAGGTCAGCCTGAGCTTTTCACTCTAGTGAAACCCTACTTCGAAAAGCCAAAAATAATAATAATAATAATAGTAATAAATAAATAATAGTAAATAAAAAACAGTAATAAATAAATAAATAAAAGAGATCAGGGGCTGAAGAGATGGCTTAGTGGTTAAGGTGCTTTCCCGCGAAGCTTAAGGATCCATGTTCGATTCTCCTGGTCCCATGTAAGCCAGATGCGGAGAAGGTGACACAAATGCGCAAAGTCACACATGCGTACAACATGGTGCGCACAAGTCTGGAGTTCAGTTGCAGTTGCTGGAGGCCCTGGTGTGCCAATTCTCTCTCTCTCTCTCTCATAAAAATAAATTACAAAAAAAAAGAGGGCTGGGGAGATGGCTTAGCGGTTGAGGCGTTTGCCTGCAAAGCCTAAGGACCCAAGTTCAATTCCCCAGGACCCACATAAGCCAGATGCACAAGGGGGCTCATGCGTCTAGAGTTCATTTGCAGTTGCTGGAGGCCCTGGTGCTCCCATTTTCTCCCTCTGTGTCTTCCTCTTTCTGTTTCAATAAGTAAATATTAAACAATATATCTTGGGCTAGAGAGATGGCTTAGTGGTTAAGACACTTGCCTGCAAAGCCAAAGGACCACAGTTCTATTCCCCAGGACCCACATAAGCCAGATGCACAAGGGGGCTCATGCGTCTAGAGTTCATTTGCAGTGGCTGGAGGCCCTGGTGCTCCCATTTTCTCCCTTTGTGTCTTCCTCTTTCTGTTTCAATAAGTAAATATTAAACAATATATCTTGGGCTAGAGAGATGGCTTAGTGGTTAAGACACTTGCCTGCAAAGCCAAAGGACCACAGTTCTATTCCCCAGGACCCACGTAAGCCAGATACACAAAGTGGCACATGCATCTGGAGTTTGTATGCAGCGGTAGAGGCCCTGGTGCTGTCATTCTCTCTCTCAAATTATCAAGCTAATTAAAAAATATATTTAAAAAATATTTCACCGGGCGTGGTGGCACATGCCTTTAATCCCAGCACTCGGGAGGCAGAGGTAGGAGGATCACTGTGAGTTCGAGGCCACCCTGAGAATACAGAGTGAACTCCAGGTCAGCCTAGACTAGAGTGAAACCCTACCTTGAAAAAACAAAAAAAAAAAAAAGAAAAAAAAATTACTTTTCTATGAGCTGGGTGTGGTGGCGCATGCCTTTAATCCCAGCACTCGGGAGGCAGAGGAAGGAGGATCACCGTGAGTTCGAGGCCACCCTGAGACTCCATAGTGAATTCCAGGTCAGCCTGAGCTAGAGCGAGACCCTACCTTGAAAAACCAAAAAAAAAAAAAAAAAAAAAAAACGAAAAAGAAAGAAAAAACATTTCCCTTTCTTAAAAAAAAGAAAGAAAGAAAGAAAGAAATAGAGCTCAGAAGCCATCACAACACAGCACCAGGTTTCATAAAACCTTGCTTTCAGTTATGTGTGGGCCCGGGGTACCATGGGTCTACTTTGGTGGTCAGAATAGTCTGAAATAGTCCGAGCAGAGGAAAGTGTTCAGTGACATCTGCAGAGGAGAACGCGGCTGGACAAGAAGCAGGGAGGCGAGGCCGGGGGCTGGTCTGCAGGCAAGTAGCTCCGCCTCGGTGGGTGCGCTGTGCGGCAGCGCCGAGGGGCTTTCTTAGGATATGGCTGACTGTCCTGTGGGTGGCAGTGGCTCTGCTCGTGTTGTACGCTGGCCTTAGCATGCCCTGACAACAGCGCACAGCAGGCTCGGCCGGGAGGGCCTGGAACACATGTGCCTGGGGTCTCTTATCCACCAGGAATGCCCAGGGTCTTGCTTTAGGTACAACGCAGTGATGCGGAGGATTCTCCTGCCTGAACTTCACCCATGACCCTTGTCCCTGCCCCAACCCAGGGGAGGGGGGGGGGTGAGCAGTCCAAGCGAACTCTAAATCAATCCCAGACTTCCCTGGCCAGCTCTGAGTTATGGGCTGTGGCTTTGTGATGCAGATTACGGTTGGGCAGGAGGAGGAGGAGGAGGTATGACCTATGGTCGGTCACCCTGGACCCCCAGAAGGGGCCAGAGCTGGGGTCAGAGGCCATCTCCTTCATTCTCTGCCCCGCCCCGCTGGGTCCCATCCCATACCTAGTCCTTAAACTGGGTCAGGCCATTTCTGCCCTGGCGACAGCAGCCCCAGCAGAACTGGCACAGAGCTTGTAGGCTGCTCTGGGGAATGGACCCCAGAAGAGGAAAAGGACGAGATAACCTTGTGTTTGGTTTTCTGACAGTGTCTGTAGTCCAAGGGAGACTCAATGGTTTCCTGAGTGCCTTGTCTATAAGCTTTCCCCTGCTGTCCCCAAACCCTAGCTCTTTTGATTGAATCACATGACTGGGGAGAATCCTAGGCCAGAGGAGAGGGCCTTGTAGTCTCACCACAGGTAGTGTCCTCAGAGTTTAAGAGAGGAAGAGTTACAAAAGGCACCAGAGGGCTGGAGTTAAGGCGCTTGTCTGCAAAGCCAAAGGACCCAGGTTCGATTCTCTAGGACCCACGTAAGCCAGATGCATAAGGTGGTGTGTGTATACAGAGTTTGTTTGCGGTGGCTAAAGGCCCTGGCATACCCAGGCTTTCTGTCTCTCTCAAATATATAAGTAAAATTAAAAAAAAAAAAAAAGGCACCATAGTGTTTAGAAGAAGTGACAGAGGAATGCTCTATCACACCTTCCAAGGCTCAGAGACCATTACAGAAGAGGTGACAGAAAGAATGTAAGAACCAAAGGAAGGGTAGGACTGCTTACAATGCACTCTTCCAGACACAAAATGGCCTGGATATCCATGACCTGAAACCGCCTACATAAGACCATCATAATAGGAGGAAAAGGTGATGACATCAAAATAAAAGAGAGACTGATGGAGATGGGGAGGGGATATGATGGAGAGTGGAGTTGTGAAGGCAAAAGTGTGGGGGCAATTATCATGGTTTATGGAAGTTGTCAAAAATAAAAAATAAAAATTAGGGCTGGAAGGATGGCTTAGCAGTTAAGGCATTTGCCTGCAAAGCCAAAGGACCCAGGTTCGATCCCCCAGGACCCACGTTAGCCAGATGCACAAGGGGGTGCATGTGTCTGGAGTTCTTTTGCAGTGGCTGGAGGCCCTGGCATGCCCATTCTCTCTCTCTCTCCTTCTTTCTCTGTCAAATAAATAAATAAAATTAAATTTTAAAAAATAAAAATAAAAATTAGCTGGGCATGGTGGTACATACCTTGAATCCCAGCACTCGGGAGGCAGTGGTAGGAGGATCACTGTGAGTTCAAGGAGACTACATAGTGAATTCCAGGTCAGCCTGAGCAAGAGAAAGACCCTACCTGGAAAGCCAAACCAAACCAAAATAAAATAAATAATAAATTAAGTTAAAAATCGAGAGAGGGAGTGAGAGTTAGAGGACTGGAGAGATGGGAAGCGCCAGCCGGCAAGATGAGAAGGGTCAGACGCTGGAGAAAAGATGACAAACAGGCCGAGAGAGATCTACAAAAGGCACTGGTGCAGTGTGTCTGTGTCTGCAGTGCTGGGCAGTGAACCAGGCCTACACATGCCAGGCCAGCGCTCTACCCCAGAGCTAGCCTGGTTTGGGAGGGGAAAATATTTGACACAAAGGCTCACTCTGTAGCCCAGGCTAGCCTGGAACTCACCGTGTACCCTAGGCTGGCTTCAGCCTCATGACAGAACTTCTACCTCGGCCTCCCAAGTGCTCGAATTACAGGCAGAAGCCATCACACTTGGCTTACTCCTGCCTTCGAAGTGTGATTTTGTTTTTTTTTTAAACAGAAGACATTGAAAAGAGTAAAGGTGAAGAGAAACTAGAGTGGAAAGCAAGGTGAACTCCTATCAGAGCCCCCAGTGAAGCAATAGACCAAAGAAGGACCTGAGACCCTCTTTAGTTTGATCCTCCAGGCCACCTATACAGAGACTCCAGAAGGTCCTGGCGGAAATATATCTGGGGCACCTAGGGATATTGCTCATCATTTTACATATTGTCCATTATCTCTGTGGAGAAGCCCGTCCTCAGGAAGGGTTAGGACCCAGACTGGGAACTGGACAGGGCATGGGACTGTCTGGCATCAGAAAAGAAAGCCTGGACAGAATAACTTGGCACAGGGCATCGACACAGGCTGACAGAGAAAAAGAAAAACAAAGCCTTAAAAGCTCTGGGTACGCAGCCAGGTTGGCTAAAGCTGATCCACAGGAATAACTCACCTGCTCTCTGCGAGATAAGCCAAAAGAAGAGATACTGGCTAGTGGGTAGGGCAGAGGATGCGCTCCCAATTCCTGTCCGTGGCTGCCACCTGCTGCCTGAGGGTGGCATTGCAGAAACAGGCCGCAGTGGAAAATGGGGGTGATCTGCGCTGAACCACAGTGAGAATGTGAAAAGCGAAATGTAGAACCCCCCCCCTCCTTTAGTCTATCTAGATTACTTTTTCGAGGTAGGCTGACCTGGAAGTCTTAGGGTGGCCTCCAACTCACGGCGAGCCTCCTACCTGGGCCTCCCAAGTGCTGGGATCAAAGGCGTGCGCCGCCATGCCCGGCTCATTGTCTAGATGTTTTTGAGGCCCCTTAGCACAGCTGGGATACCTTATCCCTCCACAGTCATTCTTGCATGCAATCATTCCTTTTCCGGCCTGGGCAAGGGATTCACTCGCGTCTCCAGAATGGGTAACACTGTACCGGATGCAGGCAAGAAAGACAGCCAAAAACGAGATTACCGATGATTACTGTGACGATCGATGCAAGGGCCCAGAGCTGTAGTTTCTAGTGAATAGGTGTTGAATGGGCTGGAAGTGAAGCTCGGTGGCACAGAATGTGCTTAGAATAGGTGAGGCTTTGGGTGTGACCTCCAGCGCCAGAAACAAAGATGGTTGAATGAATGAACTCTATAGCGTGAAGCAATGACGGACTCCAGTATGTCAGGGAGAGGGGGGAGGGGAATAGGCAAGGAAACATTTCTGATTCTTTTTTATCTTTTCCCCCCATCATTAGCTACCAAGTAATTAATGGTTATATCGGTGGAAGATTCAAACATTATACAAGTTCAAAAAGCAAAACATGAAGATCCCTTTCCACCCTTCTCCCCTACTCTTTGCTTCTGAATTAAACCCGTTTTAATGAGCATCCTGCTGTGCAGGGATTGTCACCCTTGGCTGTGCACTCGAATCATCCCATGGAGTGTTACGGAGTGAATCACACGGAGAGTGGAGTAGTGATTTCCTACAACTGAATCATTCCCTCGGAGAAAACGCTCCTTAAGATTCAGAAAGTAAAGCCTTTAATCCCAGCACTCAAGAGGCAGAGGTAGGAGGATCACCTTGAGTTTGAGGCCAGCCTGGAACTACAGAGTGAGTTCCAGGTCAGCCTGGGCTAGAGTGAGACCCTACCTTAAAAAAAAAAAAAAAAAAAAAAAAAGCTGGAAGAAACTAGAAAAGAGATATAAAGGGAAGAGAAAGGAAGGGAGGGGTGTACTTAATCGGATGGTATTGTATGTATGTAAGTAGAAGAAAAGATTAATGGGGGTGAAAAGGCCCAAGTGAGGTCAGGGGAAGAGCTTGAGTAAAGGAAAAGTGGAGGGAGGGCTAATCAAAATCTAAGAGGATATAAATAAATCATATGGAAACCTACTTTTTTGGACAATGGAATACTCAGGAGCTGTAGATTGTTGCTAGAAAATTTTCAGTGCCAGGGATGGGATACCTTCCAATGAGTTGTTGGCCAGGGAGGTTCCTGATGCCCCCAAAACATTACAGGCCATTGACAAGGCCCTTGGTTTCCCACCAGGAATACATGGTAAGACCCTATTGCTGAAGACTCCACATACTTGGGCTGCAAGGCCACTGAGAAATCCTGTTGCAACTGAGCTGATAACCTCCTCCATGTAGACCAGCTGACAGAAAGCTGGAAGACGCCATTCTGCATGCAGTTCAATGGGAGAGAGAGAAATCACCAGAGAAGATACTCAACAGTGGACACTGCAAGCCTTGTATTTGGCCAGCCAGGCCAAATGAGCCAACGGGTGCAATAGTGGCACGTCTGTCATGGTGGAAACCAACTGCCCTCTAATTGGACTGGAGGCCCGCTCCATGGGAGGGAATACATCCCTGATACTGAAAAATTAAAACAGGGGTAGTCATGAGCCCTAGGGGTGTAACGTCTGCTGCTGTCTGGCTAAATGTATGCTTATCAAATTGCCCGGTAAGCACCTCTCTTAATGTTCATACCCTTATATTAATGCTACTCTCGCTTTTGGTAGAGAATCTTCTCTTTTCAGATGGCAATGACCTTGGGATGACTCAGAAGGCACCATGGTGCTGGAAAGAAGTGACCAGAGTGCTCAGTACTGCAATATCTCTATCACATCTTCCAAGGCTTAGGGTCTATTGCAGAAGAGGTGGCGGAACGAATGTAAGAGCCAAAGGAAGGATAGGACTCCTTACAATGTGCTCCTCCAGACACAAAATGGCCTGGATATCCATAACCTCACAGTGCCTGACACTACCTACACAAGACCTTCATACTAGGAGGAAAAGATCATGACATCAAAATAAGAGAAACTGATTGAGATGGGGAGGGGATATGATGGAGAATGGAGTTTCAAAGGGGAAAGTTGGGGGGAGGGAGGGTATTACCATGGGATAGTTTTTATAATCATGGAAGTTGTTAAAAAATTTTAAAATAAAATAAAATAAAAAATATTTAACCAGGAAAAAAAGGGGGGGCTGGAGAGATGGCTTAGTGGTTAAGCGCTTGCCTGTGAAGCCTAAGGACCCAAGTCTTAGTCTGCAAGTCTGGCAGGAACTCAGGACGCAGCTTTCATGCTGGGATTAGGTTTTTTGTGATGCAAGTGCCTTTGAGTTACCTCTACGTAACCACTCACCTGCACTCCTGGAAGTAACCCCAGTAAACTCACCGGGTCACAAATCTCAACCAGGACGGGATGGTTTCTTTGGTGCGTAGTTGGTGCTGTGTCTGGGATAAATAGACATGTCTATGAATAGATACGTGTCCTCAGAAGAAGTACCCCAAGACGGAAAGAGATTAAAAATGCTGATGCTGCAGAGGTAAGAGGATCACTGTGAGTTCGAGGCATCCCTGAGACTACATAGTAAATTCCAGGTCAGCCTGGGCTAAAGTGAGACCCTTCCTCAAAAAAAAAAAAAAAAAAAAATTCGGCTGGAGAGATGGCTTAGTGGTTGAGGCACTTGCCTACAAAGCCAAAGGACCCAGGTTTGATTCCCCAGGACCCACATAAGCCAGCTGCACAAGGGCTGCACGCATTTGGCGTTCGTTTGCGGTGGCTGGAGGCCCTGGTGCGCCCATTCTCTCTCTCTCTCAAAAAAAAAAAAATTCTGGACTGGGCATGGTGGTGCACGCCTTTAATCCCAGCACTTGGGAGGCAGAGGTAGAAGTGCCAAGAGTTCAAGGCCACCATAAGACTACATAGTGAAGCCCGGCGTGGTGGTGCACACCTTTAATCCCAGCACTCAGGAGGCAGAGGTAGGAGGATTGCTATGAGTTAGAGGCCACCCTGAGACTCCATAGTGAATTCCAGGTCAACCTGGATTAGAGTGAGATCCTACTTCAAAAAAAAAAAAAAAAAAAATCAAAAGCCGGGCGTGGTGGCACACGCCTTTAATCCCAGCACTCGGGAGGCAGAGGTAGGAGGATCACCGTGAGTTCGAGGCCACCCTGAGACTACATAGTGAATTCCAGGTCAGCCTGGGCTAGAGTGAGACCCTACCTCGAAAAACCAAAAAAAAAAAAAAAAAAAAAATCGAATGTCTAGGCCGTGCTCTAAACCAACATCTCATAATTTCTAGAGTGGGTGATTTCTGAAAACAAAACAATTACATTGTGTAATCAATACAGAGAACTGTTCCGTCTCTTTTCTACACATTTATTAAAAAGGAAGTAATCAAGAGCCAAGAGCAGAGCATGGTGGCACATGCCTTTAATCCCAGCACTTGAGAAGCATAGGTAGGAGTATTGCATGAGTTCACGGCCACCCTGAGACTACCTAGTGAATTCCAGGTCTGCCTCTGGGCTACAGCGAGACCCCACCTCAAAAAAAAAAAAAAAAAAAAAAGAGAGAGAGAGAGAGAGATGGCTTAGCGATTAAGGCGCTTGCCTGTGAAGCCTAAGGACCCCGGTTCAATTCTCCAGGTCCCTTGTAAGCCAGATGCACTTGGTGGTGCATGTGTGTGGAGTTCATTTGCACTGGTAGAGGCCCTTGTGTGCACATTCTCTCCCTCCTTCCCTCTGTTTTTCTCTCTCCCTCTCTCTGTCTCAAATAAATAAATAAAAATTTAAAAATCAGAGAAAATAAAGTTGGTAATCAAGGCTGGAGAGATTAGTGGTTAAGGTACTTGCTTGGGAAGCCTAAGGTCCCATGTTCGACTCTCCAGATGCCATGTAGGCCAGACGCACAGTGATGCAAGTGCGCAAGGTCACCCATGCGCACAAGGTGGCACACATGTCTGGAGTTTGATTGCAGTGGCTGGAGGTGCCAATTCTCTCTCTCTCTCCTCCCCCTATAAAAAGGAAGTAATCCGTTTCACCCTCATATATACATGCTCATAATAGATATGTGTATGTATGCAAATAGTATATGTGTTTGTGTGTGTCTCACTACATTTACTTCGACCATTCAAGCAACATCGCATTGCTCAGTGATATGTTCTACCTACTACTGAGCCAGTAATACCATTACACTCCACTAACACATTTCCAACCCTACCCAGCAAGGCTTCCAGCTCTACACACTATGCCTTTGCTTATATACACAAGCATATTATGGGAAGGATTTCTAAAACTGTTTCTCTATAACTGAGCCTATTTTTCCTTTGTCTTTTGTTTACAACACTGCAATTGAACCCAGGGTCTCTCTCATACCAGGAAACACTCAACCACTGAACTATATCTTCCACCCTGTTTTCGCTTTTTATTTTGAGGCAGGATCTCACCAAGCCGCCCAGATTGGCCTTGAACTCACCCTATTTCACAGCCAACCCTTGAACTCATGACCCTCCTGTTTCCTCTTGCCAAAGTAGCTGGGATTACAGGTCTGTGCCAGCAGGCCCACCTAAATATGTTGTTGTTATTATTATTATTGTTATTATTTTCTGAGGTACAGTCTCACTCTAGCCCAAGCTGACCTTGAAATTACAGCAATCCTCCTACCTCTGCCTCCTGAGTGCTTTGATTAAAGGTGTGTGCCATCACACCTGGATAAATATGTTATTTTGATAGATGCTATCAAAATGCTATTCAAATATACTTCATTAAGTTTATCCCTCCCAAAGTGGAAGCACTTAATGTTATTCGTGTTTGATTTTTGCCAAGCTGATGGACTAAAAATAATGGTGTTGTTATTTAGATAAGGTATCTTTTGTAGCCCAGGCTAGACGTGAACTCTCTGTCCTTTTGCCTCTGCCTCCCAACCGGGAGTACAGACGTCCCTTACCGTGTCTTCATTTTTGTTCTTTTATTGTATTTTTTTTTTTTTGAGGTAGCGTCTTACTGTAGTCTACGCACCTTTTTGTTTACATGTGCCCTTTCCTGCTTACTTGTGAGTTTAAACAACTTTTCATACGCTTATTAGCCATTTCTTCTATGAATTAATTGCCCATTTTCTGCAATTTTCCACTTTTAAAATTTTCATTAGAATTAGAGGAAATTCAATGTCTAGTAATTTTAATCATTACATTCTGGACTGAACTTTCTTTTTAAAAAATTATTTCATAGATTAATGGGGGTGAAAAGGCCCAAAGTGAAGTCAGGGGAAGAGATTGAGTAAAGGAAAGGTGGAGGGAGGGCTAATCAAAATCTAAGAGGATGCAAATAAATCATATGGAATCCTCTTGTTTTGGACAATGGAACACTCAGGAGCCACAGATCGTTGTTAGAAAATTTTCAGTGCCAGGGATGGGATACCTCCACTGAGTTGTTGGCCAGGGAGGTTCCCGACGCCCCCAAAACATTATAGGCCATTGACGAGGCCCTTGGTTTCCCACCAGGAATAGATGGTAAGACCCTATTGCTGAAGACTCCACATACTTGGGCTGCAAGGCCACTGAGAAATCCTGCTGGAACTGAGCTGATAACCTCCTCCATGTAGACCAGCTGAGAGGAAGCTGGAAGAAGCCATTCTGCATGTAGTTCAATGGGAGAAAGAGAAATCACCAGTGAAGATACTCAACAGTGGACACTGCAAGCCTTATATTTGGCCAGCCAGGCCAAATGAGCCAACGGGTGCAATAGTGGCACGTCTGTCATGGTGGAAACCAACTGCCCTCCAATTGGACTGGAGGCCCGCTCCATGGGGGGGGAATACATCCCTGATACTGAAAACTTAAAACAGGGGTAGTCATGAGCCCTAGGGGTGTAATATCTGCTGCTGTCTGGCTAAATGTATATACTATGCTTATCAAACTGCCCAGTAAGCACTTTTCTTAATATTTATACCCTTATATTAACGCTACTCTCACTTTGGGTAGAGAAACTTCTCTTTTCAGATGGCAGTGACCTTGGGATGACTCAGAAGGTATCATAGTGCTGGAAAGAAGTGACTGGAGTACTGAGTAACATCTGGATCACACCTTCCAAGGCTCAGGGTCTAATGCGGAAGATGTGGCGGAAAGAATGTAAGAGCCAAAGGAAGGGTAGGACTCCTTACAATGTGCTCCCTCCAGACATAAAATGGCCTGGCTATCCATGACCTCACAGTGCCTGACACTACCTACACAAGACCATCATAAGAGAAGGAAAAGATCATGACATCAAAATGAAAGAGAGACTGATTGAGATGGGGAGGGGATATGATGGAGAATGGAATTTCAAAGGGGAAAGTGGGGGGAGGGAGGGTAGCACCATGGGTTATTTTTTATAATCATGGAAAATGTTAATAAAAATTAAGAAAAAAAGAAAAAAGAGAGACTGATTGAGATGGGGAGGGGGTATGATGGAGAATGGAGTTTCAAAGGGGTAAGGTAGGGTATTACCATGGGGTATTTTTTATAATCATGGAAGTTGTTAATAAAAATAAAAAAATAAAATAAATAATAATAACATTAAAAATTATTTTCTTATTTTTATTTTTTAATATTTTATTTTTATTTATTTATTTATTTGACAGAGAAAGGAGGACAGAGAGAGAGAGAGAATGGGGTCGCCAGGGCCTCCAGCCACTGCAAACAAACTCCAGACACGTTCGCCTCCTTGTGCATCTGGCTAACATGGGTCCTGGGATATTGAACCTGGGTCCTTTGGTTTTGCAGGTAAATGCCTTGACCACTAAGCCATCCCTCCAGCCCTGGACTGAGCCTTCTGAGTAAATAAGCAAAAATGCTGACTGAAATATGGGCTATGGAGATGGTTCAACAGTTAAACATGCTTGCTTACAAAGCTTGCTGACCTGGGTTCAATTCCCCAGTACCCATGTAAAGCCAGATGCACAAAGTGGAACATGTGTCTGGAGTTCAGCTGCAGCAGCAAGAGGCCCTGGTGTGCCTAGACTGTCTTAAATAAATAAATAAAAATTAACAAAAGTAATATATATTAAAATTATATTTTTAATTTTAGAGAGGGCTGGAGAGATGGCTTAGTGGTTAAGGCACTTGCCTACAAAGCCAAAGGACCCAGGTTCAATTCTCCAGGACCCACGTAAGTCAGGTGCACAAGGGGGCACACGTTTCTGGAGTTCTTTTGCAGTGGCTGAAGGCCCTGGTGTGCCCATTCTGTCTCCCTCTCTCTCTCGCTCTCTTCCTGCCTAGTTCTGTGTGTCTTTCTCAAATAAATAAAAATAAAAATAATAGTTTTACATTTTTTTTAGAAAGAGAAAGACAGAAAGAGAGAGAGAGAGAATTGGCATACCAGGGCCTCAGTCGCTAAAATCAAACTCCAGATGCTAGTGGGCATGTGTGACTTTGTGCTTGCCTCACTTTTTGTGTGTCTGGCTTACATGGGATCTGGAGAGTCAAACATGGGTCCTTGGGCTTTGCAGGTAAGTGCTTTAACTGCTAAGCCATCTCTCCAGCCCTGAAGATTTTATTAGAACATAGACTTGACTGGATGGCAACAAAGTATTCTTCACTCTAGCCCAGGCTGACCTGGAATTCACTATGGAGTCTCAGGGTGGCCTCAAACTTATGGTGATCCTCTTACCTCTGCCCTCTGAGTGCTGGGATTAATGCGTGCACCACCATGCCCGGCTTAAGAAAGTATTCTTTTTATTTTATTTTATTTTGGTTTTTCAAGGTAGGGTCTCACACTGGCCCAGGCTGACCTGGAATTCACTATGTAGTCTCAGGGTAGCCTCGAACTCACAGTGATCCTCCTACCTCTGCCTCCCGAGTGCTGGGATTAAAGGTGTGTGCCACCACGCCTGGCTCCTTCCCTTAGATTTTTAACAGAATATTTTCTTGCACTGGGAGTACTAGTGCACTCCTTTAATCCCAGCACTTGGGTAGGAGGATCACCATGAGTTCGAGGCCACCCTGAGACTACATAGTGAATTCCAGGTCAGCCTGAGCTAGAGTGAAGTGAGACCCTACCTCAAAAAAAAATCTAAGGGAAGGGACTGGCCAGATGGTTTAGCAGCTAAGGCGTTTGCCTGCAAAGCCTAAGGACCTAGGTTCAATTCCCCAGTACCCACATAAGCCAGATGCAAGGTGGTGCAGGCGTTTGAAGTTCATTTACAGTGGCTGGAGGCCCTGGCACACCCATTCTCTATCTGCCTCTCTCTCTCTCCCCCTCTTTTGATCTCAAATAAATAAATAAAAATCTAAAGGAGAGCTGGAAGGATGATTTAGCAATTGAGGAGCTTGTCTGCAAAGTCAAAGAACCCCGGTTCGATTCCCCAGGACCCATGTAAGCCAGATGCAAAGTGGCACATGCATCTGGAGTTCATTTGCAGTGGCTGCAGGCCCTGGCATACCCATTCATTCCCTCTCAAATTCTCTCTCAAATAAATATTAAAAAAAAAAAACTGTCATAGCTGGGCATGGTTGCACACACCTTTAATCCCAGCACTCGGGAGGCAGAGGTAGGAGGATCACCATGAGTTGGAGGCCACCCTGAGATTACATAGTGAATTCCAGTTAAGCCCTGGGCTAGACTGAGAGCCTACTTTGAAAAACCAAAAGAAAAAACTCTGTCATAAAGGGAGAGAACCTGAACTGAAAATACAACCACAGCGCTTTCCTGCTCCAAAATGTTTTCCTAGGAAAGTGTTTCCCCACTCAGCTCCCAAGACACCCAAGGCACACCTGTGGCTGACGGGGGCCGGACTACATCTCAAGCTGACAACAGAACTGGGCAGCATCAACCACGTGGTCTTGCAGGCATGCAAAATGGAAGAATTTCAGGGTTATGAGGGCTTGCACTAAGGCCGAGGGTCAGATTGCCTGCAAGGAGGTCTCGCAAGACCACCGTATGAAGCTGCAAAGGCGAACCCATTACACTGTATGCTAAATTCAAATTTGAAAAATGAATTCAGGGCTGGAGGGATGGCTTAGCAGTTAAGGCATTTGCCTGCAAAGCCAAAGGACCCAGGTTCGAGTCCCCAGGACCCATGTTAGCCAGATGCACAAGGGGGGGCGCATGTGTCTGGAGTTCGTTTGCAGTGGCTGGAGGCCCTGGCATGCCCGTTCATTCTTTCTCTCTTTCTCTCTCCCTCTTTCTCTGTCAAATAAATAAATAAATAAAATATTTAAAAAAATTTGCCGGGCGTGGTGGTGCATGCCTTTAATCCCAGCACTCGGGAGGCAGAGGTAGGAGGATCTCCTTGAGTTCGAGGCCACCCTGAGACTCCATAGTGAATTCCAGGTCAGCCTGGGCTAGAGTGAGACCCCACCTCGAAAAAACAAAACCAAAACAAAACAAAAAATTTAAAAAGCAACTTTTTAGAAAGCTTGAAGAGAGGATGGAGAGATGGCTCAGCGGTTAAGGTACATGCCTGCAAAGCCTGACGGCCCAGATTCGATTCCCCAGGACCCATGTAAGGCCAGGTGCACAAGGTGGCACGTGTATCTGGAGTTGATTTGCAATGGCTAAAGGCCCTGTCATGCCCATATTATCTCTCTGCTTGCAAATCAGTAAATAGCTTTTTTAAAGCTTGAATAATCTATTTGTAGCTCTTTATTCATATACTTCTATTACTTTAGAAAGGAAAGCTGAACAATTGCATTATTTTCCCATTTTTGTCCTAATAAGTCACCATACATTCAGTTGCTTAAAACAACTTAAAACAAACCAGGCATGGTGGCACATGCCTTTAATCAGGAGGCAGAGGTAGGAGGATCACAGAGAGTTCGAGGCCACCCTGAGACTACATAGTGGAGTCCAGGTCAGCCTGAGCTAGAGTGAAACCCTACCTCGAAAACACACACACACACACACGCACCCCACAACATAACCTGCCATGGAGGAATGCATCTGTAATCCCAGCGCTGGGGAGGCTGAGGCAGAGCGGTTGAGAATTCAATGCCTGCCTGAACTACAGACAGAGTAAGATTCTATCTCAAAGTAGAGAACACCCCCCCCACACACACACACACGCCAACACACATTGTTGTGGCCATCACGACTGAAAATGTTCTTCCACGTCTAAAATAAAGTTGTCCCCAGGTTGGGATATCCCCTGGGAGAATCTGTTTCCTTGTCTCCTCCAGCTACCAGAGGACGCTGGCTTTCCTTAACCCACATCTCCTTCCTGACGTCACTCATGTTTCTGTGTCTGTCACCTGTCACATCTACTCAGCTGCGTTCTGTTGCAACATCGTATCATCCTCTTGTAAGGACACTTGGGATTACACTGGGCCCACCCAGAGAATTCAGGACCATCTCCCACCTGGAATCCTACACTTCATCAAATCTGTGAAGTTCATCTTACCCCGTAAGTAACCTGTTCTCAGGCTCTAGACATTAGGATGTGCATATCTTTGGGGACTACTCGTCAGCTAACCATAACATTGGTAGTTCATTTCCGCAACATTTTATTTTTAAAATGTATTTTTATATTTTTTTTATTTTTTGTTCATTTTTATTTATTTAGTTGAGAGTGATATAGAGAGAAAGAATCAGAGTGAGAGAGAGAGAGAGAGAGAGATAATGGGCACACCAGGGCCTCCAGCCTCTGCAAACGAACTCCAGATGTGTGCGCCCCCTTGTGCATCTGGCTAACGTGGGTCCTGGGGAATTGAGCCTCGAACCGGGGTCCTTAGGCTTCACAGGCAAGCGCTTAACCGCTAAGCCATCTCTCCAGCCCAAAATGTATTTATTTATCTACACACATGTATGCACATGCACACGGGCCAAAGCCTCTTGCTATTGCAAAGAAACAACAGAACTTGTGCCACTTTTTGCATCTGGTTTACATGGGCTGCCTAGAGATCTGAACCCGGGCCAGCAGGCTTTGCAAGCAGGCACCTTGAACTGCTAAGACATTTTCTTCCACAACATTTTAAATCATAGAACTTTTAAACAATTAGGGCATGATGATGCATATCTTTAATCCCAGCACTTGGGAGGCAGAAGTAGGAGGATCACTGTGAATTCGAGGCCAGCCTGAGACTACATAGTGAATTCCAGGTCAGCCTGACCTAGAGTGAAACCCTACCTCGAAACAAACAAACAAACAAACAAAAAACACAAAAAAGTAGAACTTTTAAATAATTAAATGGACAGATTTTAAGAGCAGATTAGGTATAGTTTAAGAGAAAATTAGTAAACTGGAAGATAGATCAAGAGAGATCATTCAGAGAGACAGAAAACAAGATGCTTAACAAATAGGACAATAGAATGAGAAGGTGTAACATATGTTTAATTTAAGTTTGGAAGGAGAGGAAGAAAAAAGGGAATGGCTGGGTGTGCTGATGTACGACTCCAATCCCAGCACTTGGGAGTCCAAGGTAGGAAGATCACTGTAAATTTGAGGCCATCCTGGAATAGAGCAAAACCCTATCTTGACAAAACAAACGAAAGAGGGGGATAGACACAATATTTGGCTTTCATGTCATACATTTAATCCATCACTGCATATGAGAGAAAAAATGCAATATTTTTTCTTTGTTACCCTTCATTAGCCTCTCATTCCTCCTTTCCTTATATATTCCCCACTTCTGCTCATATCTCATAGTCCTCCTTCTATTTGCACGCATATGTGTGTATAGTTATAAGCCTAGATTCTGCATATGATAGAAAACATGAGACATTTGTTTGAGTCCGGATTATTTCACTTAACATGATGATCTCCAGTTCAGTCCATTTTCCTGCAAATAGCAATTTCATTCCTCTTTATGACTGAGTAAATCTCCATGTGCATGTATACCACACTTTTGTTTTGTTTTTCCAAGGTAGGGTCTCACTGTAGCTCAGGCTGACTTGGAATTCTCTATGTAGTCTCAGGGTGGCCTCGAACTCACTGTGATCCTCCTACCTCTGCCTCCCGAGTGCTGGGATTAAAGGCGTGCGCCACCACGCCTGGCTATACCACACTTTAACCATCTGTTGCTGAGCATCTAGGCTGGTTCCATATGTTGGTTACTGTGAATAGTGCCACAGTAAACAGGGATCTCTGTGGTATGCTCACTTAGATTCTGTAGATAAAATACCCAGGAGTGCTATAGCTGGGTCATATGGTGGTTCTATTTTTAGGTTTTTTTTGAGGAACCCACATATTCATTTCCATAATCATTGCACTCATTTATATTCCCACCAGCAGTGTATAAGAGTTCCTCTTTTGGCTGGGCATGGTGGTGCACGCCTTTAATCCCAGCACTTGGAGGCACAGGTAGTTGGATCACCATGAGTTCGAGGCCACCCTGAGACTACATAGTGAATTCCAGGTCAGCTTCAGCTAGAGTGAGACCTTACCTTGAAAAACTAAAAAAAAAAAAAAAAAAAGAGTTTCTCTTTCCACACATCCTACCAGCATTTATTGTTTTCTTTTTTTGTTTGTTTGTTTTTGTTTTATCGAGGTAGGGTCTCACTCTAGCCCAGGCTGGCGTGGGATTGTTAGATTCATGTAACCTGTTAATTAATTCTTTTTTTTATTATTTTTATTTATTTATTTTATTTTTATTTTTTTAATTAATTAATTTATTTATTGAAAGTGACAGGCAGAGAGAGAGAGAGAGAGAGAGAGAGAGAATGGGCACGCCAGGGCCTCCAGCCACTGCAAACGAACTCCAGATGCTTGCGCCCCCTTGTGCATCTGGCTATCGTGGGTTCTGGAGAATCAAGCCTCGAACCGGGGTCCTTAGGCATCACAGGCAAGCGCTTAACCGCTAAGCCATCTCTCCAGCCCTATTTTTATTTTTTTAAGAGAGAGTGAGAGAGAATTTGTATGCCAGGGCCTCAGGCACTGAAATCGAATGCCAGACACTTGGGCCACCTAGTGGCCATGTGCGACCTTGTGCTTGCCTCACCTTTGTGCATCTGGCTTACATGGGACCTGGAGAGTGGAGCATGGGTCCTTAGGCTTTGCAGGCAAGTGCCTTAACCACTAAGCCATCTCTCCAGCCCACCTGTTAATTCTTATAATTTTTCTCTCCATTGTTGGAGTTCTTTTTAGAAAATACTTCCTTGTGCTGGGTGTGGTGGTACACGCCTTTAATCCCAGCACTTGAGAGGCGGAGGCAGGAGGATTCCCCATAAATTCAAGGCCATCTGGAGACTATGCAGTGAATTTCAGGTCAGCCTGAACTAGAGTGAAACCCTACCTCAAAAAAAAAAAAAAAAAAAAAAAAAAAAAAAAAAAAAAAAAAGAAAAAGAAAAAAAAGAAAGAAAGAAAGAGAGAGAGAAAGAAAGAGAGATAAAGAAAAGTGTTAATTTGCTTGCTTACTTATTTTCATGTGTGTGCATGTCTGCACCAGGGTCTCCTCCCTGCTGCAAATGAACATCTGTCCACCTTAACGTGGGTGGCTGTGAAATTGAACCTGAGTAGGCTTTGAAAGCAAGGGCCTTTAATCACTGAGCCATCTCTCCCGCCCCCAGCCTTTGTTGTTACTTATAAATTTTTTTAAAAATCCGTGCGGGAGGGATGGCTTAGTGGTTAAGGCGTTTGCCTGCAAAGCCAAAGGACCCAGGTTCGATTCCCCGAGACCCACTAGGGGGCGCACGTGTCTGGAGTTCTTTTACAGTGGCTGGAGGCCCTAGCCCGCCTATTCTCTCTCTTTCCCTCTTTCTCTGCCAAATAAATAAATAATTAATTTTAAAAAGTATTTTTATTTATTTATTTGCAAGCAGATAGAGCTAGAGAGAAGAGAGAGAGACAGAATGAGTGTGTGAGGGTCTTCAGCCGCTGCAAATGAACTCCCGACTCATGTGCCACCTTGTGCACCTGACTTACATGGGTCCTGGGGAATCAAATCCAGGTGGTTGAGTTTTACAGGCAGGCACCTTAACCATTGAGCCATCCCTCCAGACTCCTAATTTTTAAAAATTTATTTGCCTCTGTGTGTGTGTGTGTGTGTGTGTGTGCGTGTGTGTGTGTTTGTGTGTGCATGCTGCTGCAAATGAATGCCAGTCTGGCTTTACGTGGGTATTGTGGAAATGAACCTATGCTGCCAGCCACTTCAGGCAAGCACCTTTAACCACTGAGCTAACACCCCAGCTCCAGCCTTTGTTTTATTTGGTGGGAGGGGTTACGGGTGTGCACCACCATACTCTGCTTAGACAGGAAATTTCTCTCTTTCCCTTTCCTTTCTTTTCCATCCCTCCCTCCCTCTTTCTTTTCCCTTCCCTTTTTTCTTTTTTTCCTGAGGTAGGGTCTCACTCCAGTCCAGCCTGACCTGGAATTCACTGGATAGCCCTGGCTGGCGTCAAACTCATGTCAATCCCTGAGTTTCAACAATTTTTTGTTTTTTGTTTTTGTTTTTCAAGATAGGGTCTCACCCTAGCCCAGGCTGACCTGGAATTCACTATGGAGTCTCAGGGTGGCCTCAACTCATGGTGATCCTCCTACCTCCGCCTTCCAAGTGCTGGAATTAAAGCCATGCAGATCAAAGAGAGGCTGAGGTAGGAGGATCACCAAGAGTTTGAGGCCACCCTAAGATTCCATAGTGAATTCCAGGTCAGCCTGGGCTAGAGAGAGACCCTACCTCAAAAAAAAAAAAAAAAAAAAAAGCCAGAAAGAAAAATTCCATGTCAAATACCAATATCTGCTTCATAGTTTTGTACTGTCAGATTAGCAAAAGCCAGAAGACTGGATGGGATGTGTTGTCCTAGATGTAGGGAAACATCACTGCAGCTGCGGACATTGCAAAACAGAGAGCAAGCCGACAGCATGCCATCCGTCAGCACGCATGTGCCCTGAGACCTGGCAACCTGAGATGCTCCTGCACAGGTACACAGGGGTGTTTGCTGCAGCGTTACATGCAGTGGCAGAAAGTTGGAGACAAGCCAAGCATCCACTATTGGAAGAAAGGGTGAGCAAAATGTGCACGCACACACACCACCGGGTTCCATGCGACGGGAAGAAGAGAAAGAGAAGGAAGTAAAAAGACGCCCTCGGCATCTTTTATCAAGAGAGCAAAGGTTTTCCCATTAGACTCCTGCCAGTATCTTCCCTGGCCAAGAGAGCACTAAATGAGCAAGCACACCTAGCTAAAAGGTGACTGGAGGGAAAGGGCATTATGGGTAGGGATTGTGACAGCCTGTAAGAGATCTCTGAGGTACAATCTAGTAGGCATCTTCTAAGTGCTGCACAGAATTACTGAGCTCTCATTCATCGCATCTTACTGTGATGGCTGGCGGGTAGAGTGACTGAGGGAGAGTAAGAGAATCCCAGAGACGCCTCTGGGATTATCAAGTCACTTAACCAACATCAACAATTTACTATTCCATAATTTTTTGTCCTGTGTGAGATTCAAATGCCTCCCCCCCCCTTTTTTTTTTTTCGAGGTAGGGTCTTATTCTAGCCCAGGCTGACCTGGAATTCACTCTGTATTTTCAGGGTGGCCTCGAACTCATGGCAATCCTCCTACCTCTTCCTCCCTAGTGCTGGGATTAAAGGAGTGCGCCACCACACTTGGCTTCAAATCCCTATTTCTTGTTTTATCTTTATTTATTTATTTGAGAGTGAGAGCAAGAGAGGGAGAGAGAGAGAGAGAGGAAGAGAGAGAGAATGGGCACACCAGGGCCTCCAGCCACTGCAAACGAACTCCAGACACGTGTGGCCCCTTGTGCATCTGGCTAACGTGGGTCCTGAGGAATCGAGCCTAGAACCGGGGTCCTTAGGCTTCACAAGCAAGCGCTTAACTGCTAAGCCATTTCTCCAGCCCTCAAATCCCTATTTCTTAAGCCTTATGTATCAGTTAAGAATTCAGGGGGTGGGGGAGGAAAACAAGAAAAGAATTGAGTGGCAGGGGACTGGAGAGATGGCTCAGCATTTAAGGAGCTTGCCTACAAAGACTAACAACCTGAATTTGATTCCCCAGTACCCACGAAAAGCCAGATGCACAAAGTGGCACACGAATCTGGAGTTCATTTACAGTGGCTAGAAGCCTGGCTAGCCCATATTCTCTCTCTTTCTCCTTGAAAATAAATAAATAGGGCTGGAGAGATGGTTTAGTGGTTAAGCGCTTGCCTGTGAAGCCTAAGGACCCCAGTTCAACGTTTGATTCCCCAGGACCCACATTAGCCAGATGCACAAGGTGGGACATGCGTGCCCATTCTCTCCCTCTCTGTCTCTCTCTCTCTCTGTCAGGCTCAAATAAATAAACAATGAACAACAAAAATAAATAAATAAATAAATAAATAAATAAATGAATGAATAAATAGAGCCAGGTGTGGTGGCGCACACCTGGGAGCAGAGGTGGGAGATCGCCGTGAGTTCAAGGCCACCCTGAGACGACATAGTGAATTCCAGGGCAGCCTGGACTAGAGTGAATCCCTACCTTGAAAAACCAAGCAACAAACAACAACAACAAAAAAGAAAATAAATAAATAAGTAAATAAAATGTTGAAGACCTGCCAGGCGTGGTAGCACACGCCTTTAATCCCAGCACTTGGGAGGCAGAGGTAGGAGGATCATCATGAGTTCAAGGCCACCCTGAGACAACATAGTGAATTCCAGGTCAGCCTGAGCTAGCATGAGACCCTATCTCGAAAAAACAAAACAAAACAACAATAACAAAAGAGTTCAGTAGCAGACAACAGAAGTGTGTCTGACTAGCTGAACCAGAGAGGGGTGGGGAAGTGGGCAGTAGGTTAAACACTGCAGCTATGGGAGCCACGTGACCTCTGCCTGTGATTGAGAAATCAACAGTCACTACTACCGGAAGCCAGTGAATCCGGAAGCTGCTCCCAGAGCCTGCCTGCTGCTGTCATGCTCTGTCACCTCCAAGCGGATGTCCCATATTACGTAGCTAGGTTCCAAATTTATGTCTTGTGCAAGAGCAGAACCTAAACTGCAGATTTCTAGCCCAAGGGGATGTGGGGAGTACTAGGCTACTTAGCTTTCTGCCTTCTACAGTTTACAAGAAAGCCTGGCCTCCGCTTCGGGTGGAGGCAGCCAGCCCAAGGCAGACACTCCACCAGTCAGGTCCCCTGTGCTCCCAGCCCCGTGCTCCCAACCGCTATAGTGCACGTGGAATCTACAAGGACCGTCTTTAAGACAGGATGGTGTATAGAAACAAACAGGCAAACAGAAGAGTACTGGGGCCGTAGCTCAGTCCATTCAGCAAGGTGCTCACAAGCATGAAGACCAAGTTCTACCCAGGTTCTCATGTAAAAATGCCGGGCGTGGGGGATGGAGAGATGGCTTAGCGGTTGAGCGCTTGCCTGTGAAGCCTAAGGACCGCGGTTCGAGGCTCGATTCCCCAGGACCCACGTAACAAGGTAGCGCATGCATCTGGAGTTCGTTTGTAGTGGCTGGAGGCCCTGGTGAGCCCAGTCTCTCTCTATCTGCCTCTTTCTCTCTCTCTCTCTCTCTATCACTCGAAAGAAAGAAAGAGAGAAAGAAGGAAAGAAAGAAAGAAAGAAAGAAAGAAAGAAAGAAAGAAAGAAAAAATAAATGCCGGGCATGGTATGGTGGCTTATAATACCAGAGCTGGGAGACAGAGACAAGAGGATCCAAATCTAGCCTAACTGGTGAGCTACACATCAAGGAGCCCCTTACTCCTATTTCCAACATCCTTCTTCTTCTTTTGTTAATATTTATTTATTTAAGAGAGAGAGAGGCAGAGAGAGTGCCTTAACCACTAAGCCATTTCTCCAGCCTTTTTTTTTTTTTTTTTTTTTTTTGAGGTAGGGTCTCGCTCTAGCCCAGGCTGACCTGGAATTCACTATGTCATCTCAGGATGGCCTCAAACTCATGGTGATCCTCCCACCTCTGTCTCTGAGTGCTGGGATTAGAGGCGTGCGCCACCACGCCTGGCTCCTGTTATTGTTTTTTTGAAACAAGGTCTCATGTAAACCAGTCTAGCCTTGAACTGCCTATGTAGCTGAGGATGACCTTGGATTTCTGATCCTCCTGACTCCACTTCCCCAGTGTTGAGCTTACGGCCTGCCCCACCATGCCTGGAAACCCAGGGGACTGAACCCAGGGTTTTATGCATGCTAGGCAAACCTTCTACCAACTGAGCTGCATCCCCAGCCCATACTCCGAATTTGACTGTGTGTGTGTGTGTGTGTGTGTGTGTGTGTGTATAGTGTATGCATGTGTGCTGCAGACGCACATGCCCAGTGTGCACGTGTGCGGAGGTCACAGCAGAACACTCGATGTCCTCTCCTATTGCTCTGCCACCTCGATTCCTTGGGACAGGGTCCTCGCTGACTTAGAGCGGCCGTTTGGTCAGACTGGCTGACCAGCAAACCTCTGTGAGTCTGCCATGTCCACTCCCCTCAGGACTGTGGTTACCGGTGTGCATAGCCACACCTAACTTTTCCTTTTTCCTTTTGGTTTTTGGAGGTAGGGTCTCGCTTTAGCCCAGGTTGACGTGGAATTCACTATGTAGTCTCAGGCTGGCCTCACACTCACAGTGACCCTCCTACCTTGGCCTCCCGAGTGCTGTTATTTATTTATTTATTTATTTATGAGAGAGATTGAGAGAGAGAGAGAGAGAGAGAATGGGTATGCCAGGGCCTCTAGCCACTGCAAATGAACTCCAGATGCATGTGCCACCTTGTGCATCTGGTTTATGTGGGTGCTGAGGAATTGATCTGGGGTTCATAGGCTTCCATCTTGCAAGGCTCTTTTCTTTTCTTTTTTTTTTATTTTTATTTTTTCATGTATTTATTCGAGAGAGAGAGAGAGAGAGGAGAAAGAGGCAGATAGAAAATGGGCACATCAGTGCCTCCAGCCACTGTACCAGCCACTGTAAACAAACTCCACCTTGTGCATCTGGTTTACATGGGCCCTGGGGAATTGGGTCCTTTTGCTTTGCAGGCAAAGGCCTTAACCGTTAAGCCATCCCTCCAGCTCCAGAAGGCCCTGTTTCTGCGTGCAGTTGGCTTCCCATGAAGGCTGAAGGAGGGGAAGATGTGCTCAGGGTGGTTCTACTCATCTCAGGGCAGGGAGGAGCTGTCTGCAGCGCGGGCCGGTCGTGATCCGCTGCAGACAGAACACCTGCCCCTCTAGGGCCCCAATCCCGTCCTAACCGGCTTGACCCAGCTTAGCCCCGAGGTGCTGCTGCCAGTTCTTTCTGCAAGTCCAGCCATCTGTTACCTGCCTGCTTTCTTGGACAAAGGTAGCCCCTTGGCCACTCCACACAGGGCAAGTGTGCTTTTCAAGATGTGGGGTGCTCTGGGCCCCTGCCATCACAGCCTCTTGGAGACCCTGGAACTTCAGGTAAAATGGGGAAGGGGCAAAATGACAGTCTCTGTCATGAGTCTCACTGGAGTCCTGGCTTATAGTGAACTGACCAGCCCACTGTCTGTCCTCCACCTGGGCATGGGCGAAACACCTGCCTGGATTAGGGGTGTCCACAGGGTAGGGATGAAACCGCTGGGACTGCTGCTCAGGATCCAGAGAGACACCCCCCACCCCCTCCCTCTGCATTCTGTCATAGCCGCCTGTCAGATGAGGAGGGATTGGCCTCTGGCCTCAGACTGAAAGCAGAAGAGCCACCATTGCCTCGGAGAAGGACGGGCATGTCTGAGTCACTGTCTCCTCCCGGTGACGAGACCCCCGCCCCAGCCTGCAGGCTGGGGAGCCTGTACTGGGCCTGTGTCCACAATGACCCTGCCCAGCTCCAAGCCAGGCTGGATGTTGGGGTCTCCCCGGAGGAGGCCACCCAAGTGGACAGCAATGGAAGGGTGAGGGGGGCCCAGGTTTTACCTGGGCAGCTCGCGGAGGGGAGGGACGGGCTTGTACTCCTGCCTCAACTTGGCCTGGCTTCCCCAAGAGAGTCTGAGGGTCAGTCCCCTCTTTCTGGAGGGGTGTGGGCAGTCTTCGCAGGGCTTGGGGACAAGCTCTGGGGAGGTGTGGTTCTAGAAGGCTAAGGAGTCCCCGAGGGAGGAAAGCGGGGATCGAAGGTGCCCTAAACCCCAGACAGGCCTCATGGTCGCATGCTACCACGGTTTCGGGAGCATCGTGGCTCTGCTCAGCCGCTGTCCTTTCCTGGATGTGAACCAGCAGGACAAAGACGGGAACACGGCCCTCATGCTGGCTGCGCAAGCAGGTGCGAGGCTGCTGACCCCCCACCCCTAGCCCCTAGCCATCAGGGCCGCAACCCCGAACCTCTGCCAGGCTGGGGAGGGCTGGGTCTGAGGCTGTGTCACCTTTCCGCCTGGGAAGCCGAGCTCGGCTGCTCTGTGCAGGTCACACGCCTCTGGTGAGCCTCCTGCTCAACTACTTCGCGGGCCTGGACCTGGACCGCCGGGACCGGCGGGGGCTCACGGCGCTCATGAAGGCTGCCGTGCTGGACCGCTCCGAGTGCGTGGCCGCCCTTCTCATGGCAGGTGCGTGCGCCTGAGCGCGGGCGGGGCCGCTGGTTCCTCTGCCGAGCACCCCGCCGAGCTTTTATCTGCAGCTGCAGAGAGGACGGGCCTCCCACAGTCGCCAAAGCCCAGCTATCCACAGTTTTGTGTACAGTGGTTGTAGCAAAAAGCTTGGGAGAGTAACTTAGAGCAGCCACAAAATGGAAAACAAACAGAAAAAAAAAAAAATGGGGGCAGGGGCTGGAGGCATGGCTTAGCGGTTAAAGCATTGGCCTGCAAAGCCAAAGGACCCAGGTTCGATTCCCCAGGACCCACGTTAGCCAGATGCACAAGGGGGCGCACGTGTCTGGAGTTCGTCTGCAGTGGCTGGAGGCCCTGGTGCGCCCATTCTCTCTCTCTCCCTCCCTCTTTGTCAAATAAATAAAAATGAAATATTAAAATATGTTATTTTAAAAAACGGGGGTAGAGAGATGGCTTAATGGTTAAGGTGCTTGCCTGCAAAACCTAAGGACTCAGGTTCAATTCTCCAGGTCGCACATAAGCCAGATGCACAAGGTGGCACGTGTGTGTGGAAATTTGTTTGCAGTGGCTAGAGAACCTGGTGTGTCCATTCTCAATCTCTCTCTCTGCCCCCCCCCCGTCTCAAATAAGGTTAATTAATTTTTTTTAAAAAAGGGGGGTCTGAGCTTCTGTAAGTACAGACAATAAACCATGATAATTCCCACCCCACTACCCCCACTTCCTCCTCCCAAATCCACTTTCCACTGAATCCCTTCTTTCCATTTAGTCTCTCTTCTATTTTAATGTCCTCATTTTCCCTCCTATTATGATGGTCTTGTGTAGGTAGTGTCAAGCACTGTGAGGTCATGGATATCAAGGCTGTTTTGTATCTGAAAGACAGTGTCGTAAGCACTCCTCCCCTTCCTTTGACTCTTACATTCTTTCTGCCACCTTGTCTGCAATGGACCCTGAGCCTTGGAAGATGTAATAAAGATGTCTCACTTAGTGCTGAAAAAAAAAAATAAAAATAAAAAATGAAAAGGGGGGTCTGGAATTCGAAAACAGACTTGGGCGAGGAAGCAGTGACAGCACGGAGGAGAGGTGCCATCCCTGGCAGCAGTGGGAGGACTCAGCTCTCGGGGAGTGACGTCTGCATAGTTGACACTGGAGTCCCTTGATGGAGGCTCACACTGTGGAGTGTGTGGTCTGCTGGGAGATCCCAGCCTCCAGCTGTTCCCTTCCTGACCCCACTGAATTGGGGGGGGGGAGCAGAAAGGGTGCCCCATGGCCCTCCCTTTGTCTCAAAGAGACTGCTCTTCTCTGGCGTCAGGATAGAAGGGTGTGATGGCAAAGGGGGGGGGGCAGGGACCTTCTGTCCCCTGTGGCAGCGGCAGCCCCCGCCGGTCCTGGACAGCACGAGTCCCGCTTCACTGCTCAGGTGGCCCTGTGCTCTGCTTGCAGACCCCATCAGCTCTTGGAGCTCTCCCTTTTTCTTTTCTTTTTAATATTTTTTTTATTTATTAAATTTGAGAGGGAGAGAAAGCAGCAGAGAAAGAGGCAGATCGAGAGAGAATGGGCCTTTCAGACACTGCAAACAAACTCCAGACAGATGCGCCACCTTGTGCAACTGGCTTACGTGGTGGGTCCTGGGGAGTTGAACCTGGGTCCTCTGGCTTTGCAGGAAAGTGCCTTAACCATGAAGCCATCTATCCAGCCCTTTCTTTTCTATCTTTCTTTTTTCTTTTTTCTTTTTTTTTATTTTCTTGGTTATTCCAGGTAGGATTTCACCGTAGCTCAGGCTGACCTGGAATTTACTATGTAGTTTCAGGGTGGCCTTAAACTCACAGTGATCCTCCTACCTCTGCCTCTTGAGTGCTGGGATTAAAGGCATATGCCACCATGCCCTTGGCTTCTTTTCTTTTTCTTTTTTTTTTTTTTTCGAGGTAGGGTTTCACTCTAGCCCAGGCTGACCTGGAATTCACTATGGAGTCTCAGGGTGGCCTCGAACTCACGGCGATCCTCCTACCTCTGCCTCCCGAGTGCTGGGATTAAAGGCGTGCGCCACCACGCCCGGCTGGCTTCTTTTCTTTTAAAAAAATATTTTATTTATCTATTTGAGAGAGAGAGGCAGATACACACACAAATGGATAAATAGATAGATAGAGATGGAGACAGAGAGAGAATGGGTGTGCCATGGCCTCCAGCCAGTGCAAATAACTCCAGACCCATACACCACCTTGTGCATCTGGCTTACATGGGTACTGGGGAATTGAACCTGGGTCCTTAGGCTTGGCAGGTAAGCACCTTAACCACTAAGCCATCTCTTCAGCCCAGAGCTCTCCCCTTTTCTGACTTTATCCACCTCCTATCCTGCACATGAGGCTATGGTATGCAGCTCCCAATCTGAGAGACGTTTTATTTTTTATTTTTATTTTTTAATTTTTATTTATTTATTTGAGAGCGACAGGCAGAGAGAAAGAGGGAGAGACAGAATGGGTGCGCCAGGGCCTCCAGCCACTGCAAACAAACTCCAGACGCGTGCGCCCCCTTGTGCATCTGGCTAACGTGGGTCCTGGAGAATCGAGCCTCGAACTGGGGTCCTTAGGCTTCACAGGCAAGTGCTTAACCGCTAAGCCATCTCTCCAGCCCTGAGAGACGTTTTAAATCTAACCTAAACCAGTCCACCACTCACTGACCACCGCTCACCACCGCAATCCCATTCACAGGTGCTGACCTGAGCGCTGTGGATCCTGTCCGGGGCAAGACAGCCCTGGAGTGGGCTGTGCTGACCGACAGCTTCAACACGGTGCGGAGGATCCGGCAGCTGCTGCGGAGGCCGCGGCCTGAGCAACTGAGCCGGCACTACCAGCCCGAGTGGCCAGCCTTGGCCCAGCTTGTGGCCCAATCGCAGGCCCAGCCTGCCCCATCCCTCCTAGAAAGGCTGCAGGCCACCCTGAGCTTCTCCTTTGCCCAGTTTCCTCAGGAGGGGGGCGTCCTGGACCACTTTGTGACTGTCACCACTGGCTTGGCCAGTCCCTTCCTCACCACTGCCTGTCACACACTGTGCCCTGACTGCCCACCTGTGCTGGGCACCCGAGGCAAGTCTGTGCCAGAGCTGCTGGGGACTGCCCCGCCCCCTCCCCTGGAGCCCCAACCTCCTCAGACAATTCCTGATCCCCAGGCTTTTGTCCCCTACCAGAGCCCTCACAGCATGCTTTCTCAGTGGCTACAGTCTAGGGACAGTCACAGCAACAGGTCCCAAGTCCCCAAGATCCTCCTCTCCAAGGCCCCCTCTTGCCCTAGACAGTGCCAGTTGATTCCTGGGCCTACAGGGTGTCAAACTCTGGCCCTTCCTCTCTGGAGATACCAGAAGATCAAGATGGAGAGGAAGAGTCAAGAGGAGGAGGGGGGCAGGTAGGCACAGGACCAGGGAAGGACGGGCTAGGCAGGGACAAGAAGCCCTTCGCTGTCCACATCCTCTCCTACCTTCCCAACAAACTAAGCCTGAATCCGTTTCCCAGCTATACACAAGGTTGTTCATTGCAGCATTGTTTGCAAAAATAAGAATGCTATTGATGGTGTGCTGATGCACGCCTTTAATCCCAGCACTGGGGAGGCAGAGGTAGGAGAATTGCCTTGATTTTGTAGTTGAATTTGAGCCCACCTTGAGACTATAGAGTGAATTCCAGGTCAACCTGGCCAGAGTGAGACCCTACCTCAAAAAAAAAAAAAAAAAAAAAAAAAAAAGAGTGGAACTAACCCAAGTATCTGTCACTAGGATTGGCTAAACTGATTAGAGGGTAATTACTATATGCCTACACACTGTGTTCTACAGAGTGCACTATTAACCAAGAGTAAGGAAACTACTCTGATAAGAAAGTTATCTTAAGCCAGGGCGTGGTGGTGCACACCTTTAATCCCAGCATTCAGGAGGCAGAGGTAGGAGGATCGCCATGAGTTTGAGGCCACCCTGAGACTCCATAGTGAATTCCAGGTCAGCCTGAGCTAGAGTGAGACCCTACTTCAAAAAAAAAAAAAAAAAAAAAAAAAAGAGAGAGAGAGAGAGAAAGTTATCTTCAACAGATATTGTGAAAATAACTAAAGGTGGAAAAGCATGTGTGTTGTGCTACTATTTGTCAAAGTAAAAATTTCTCCAAACTAAGCACCACTGTGATGGTTAATATTCAACTTGGCACAATTTAGACCCAACCTAGTAAACACACCTCTGGATGTGTGTGTCTTTGAGGGCATTTCCAGGTGGGATTAGCTGAGGAGGGGAGACTCATCCTGACTGTGGCCAGCACTACCCCATGGCTAAAACATGACTGCATAAAAAGGAGAAATGAGGGCTGGAGAGATTGCTTAGCTGTTAAGGCACTTACCTGCAAAGTCTTAAGAACTAATGTTTGAACCTCCAGGTCCCACGTAGCCAGACACAGAGTGATGCAAACATGCAATATCGCACATGCACACAAGGGGGCGCATGCATCCGGAGTTTGATCTCAGCAGCTAAGACCCTGGTGCACCCATTCTCTCTCTCTCTCTGCCTCTTTCTCTCTCAAAAAGAGAGAGAGAGAGAGAAATGAGATCCAGGCATGGTGGCACATGCCTTTAATCCTAGCACTTGGGAGGCAAAGATAAGAGGATCGCTGTGAGTACGAGGCCACCCTGAGACTACATAGTGAATTCCAGGTCAGCCTGGGCCAGAGTGAGACGCTACCTCGAAAAAAAAAAAGGGAGGGGGGAATGGGCTGAGCACCAGCATTTATCTGCTCCGACTGAAGGTGAAATTGACCAGTGGCCTCTCGCTCCTATTGCCACAACTAGAGCTCCCATTGCCTCACCTGCCTCCCCCCAGACTATGAGCTAAACTAAACCCTTCCTCCCCAAGTTGCTTTGGTCAGGTATTTTGCCACAGCAAGGAGAAAAGTAATGAATACAAACATATATTGTGCGCCAAGACTTATTTAACTACTTAATGAGTGAACCAACAGGGCTGATCAAAGGAAGAGATGAAAGATTATTATTGACAGCTAATAGGAAAAGAATGCTTGAAGAAGATTGCAAAGTTCAATAGAAGAAAATGAATTCCCCACTTGGCAATAAGGCCAGAAGCATTTTCATTTCTGACAAACAAAAATAATTTGCTATTTGTCAATCTTCCACAACTTGACCCCTTACTTTATAGACTCTGGGTCCTAATGAACAGTAGTAATTAGTGTGTTGGCTGGACATAGTATGTACCTATAGTCCAAGTGACTTGGGCACATGCTAAAGCCAGAGGATCCCTTGAGCCATGAATTTGAAGGCAGTCTGGGCAATGCAAAACCATCCTGTCTTAGAAAGTCGAGAGACAGGAGGGGGTGGGCTGGGCAGAGGTTAGGAAGATGGATCAGTCAGTAAGGCACTTGCCACACAAGCATAGGGACATGAGTTTGGATCCCCAGCACCTTTATAAAAGATGGGGTCATAGCCGGGCGTGGTGGCACATGCCTTTAATCCCAGCACTCGGGAGGCAGAGGTAGGAGGACTGCTGTGAGTTCAAAGCCACTCTGAGACTACATAGTTTATTACAGGTCAGCCTGGACCAGAGTGAGACCCTACCTCAAAACAACAACAACAACAAAAAAGGTGGGGTTAGGGTGGAGATATGTCTTAGCGGTTAAGGTGCTTGTTAGTGAAGCCTAAGAACTCATGTTCTGTTCAAATCTCCAGGTCCCATGTAACCAGATGCATAACACAAACACACAATGTCCCACATGTGCCACAAGGGGGTGCATGCTTCTGGAGTTTGTTTGCAGTGGCTGAGGCCCTGGGTGCCCATTTTCTCTCTCTCTCTCTTTTCTTTTTCTTTTTTTCTTTTTTGGTTTTTCAAGGTAGGGTATCGCTCTAGCCCAGGCTGACCTGGAATTCACTATGTAATCTCAGGGTGGCTTCAAACTCATGGCAATCCTCCTACCTCTGTCTCCCAAGTGCTGGGATTAAAGGCATGTGCCACCATGTCTGGCTTCTCTCTCTCTCTCTCTTTTTCTTTCCCCTCTCTCTCTAAAAAGAAATTAAAAAAAAATCTGGGCTCACACCCGCAATCCCAGCACTGGGGAATTAGAGACAGGAGGATTCCAAGGGTGTTCTGGCCAGATAGTCTAGCCGAATTGGTGAGGTCCAGACCAGTGAGAGACCCTGTCTCAAAGAGTACGGTGGAAAACAATTAAGGACGAGATGCCCAACATCAGTCTGTGGCCAGCACACATACACACACATGTGCACGCGCACGTGCTGGGGGTGGGAGGGCAGCAAATAGTATGTCAAGTGAAGTGACCTTTTCCTAGATGACCAATAGGTGGGGTTATTAGCCAGTGGCCTGAAATCTCTGAAGGAGCACTTAGTTTGCAGGGGGCTTTATTTGCGAGTTTTGGATATACGTTTCAACATATTTGTTGCAGAAATGCAGAGATTTCAAATAATTACTGCAACTACAGAGACAGCGCTTACTGTATATATGGACACACTTCATCATCCCAGTAGTCCTGAGGGTTACAGCTTTGAGGAACAAAGGTTTAGGGATGGTCCTGGTCCCACAGATAGAAACTTGCAGAGATTAAAAATGAGAGGCTGGAGTCGGGCATGGTGGTGCACCCCTTTAATCCCAGCACTCGGGAGGCAGAAGTAGGAGGATCACCGTGAGGCCAGCCTGAGACAACATAGTGAATTCCAGGTCAGCCTGGACTAGAGTGAAATCTTACCTCCAAAAACAAAAACAAACAAACAAAAAAAGGCTGATATGAAAACTTACTTTTTTGGATAATGGCACACCCCGAAGCCATAGACTGTTATTAGAAAAATTTCAGTGCCAGGAATGGGATACCTTCCAGTGACTTGTTGGTCAGGGAGGTCCCTGATGCCCCCAAAACATTACGGGCTATTACCAAGGCTGTTGGTTTTCCACCAAGAAATAGATGATAAGACCCTATTGTTGAAGACTCCATATGCCTGGAGTACAAGGTCACTGAGAAATCAAACTGGGGCTAAGCTGAAAACCTCCTCCCTGTAGACCAGCTGATAGAAAGCTGGAAAAAGCTGCATTGCATATAGCCCTATGGGAGACAGAAGTCATCAGCAGTGAAAACAGTGGACACTGCAAGCCTCAAATTTGGCCAACCATGCCAAAATATGGAAAAAGTGCAATAGTGGCATGACTGTTACAGGGGAAACCAACTGCTGTCTAATTGGACTGGAGGCCCGCTCCATGGGAGGGAGTACATGCCTGGTACTGAAAACCTAATCTAAAGCCTATGGTGGGAAAGGACATGAGCCTTAGGAGTGTAACACCTGCTCTTGTCTGGCTAAATGCATGTATTTTGCCCACAAAACTTCCCTGTGAGCACTTTACCTAACGTTCATACATACATACATGCATATATATTATATGTAATAATATATAATATATATATATATATTAATGATACTCTTCACTTTTGGTTAGAGAAGCTTCTTTTTTCATATGGTGGTGACCACTGAGATGACCCAAAAGGCACCATGGTGCTGAGAAGTGACAGAGGAGTGAGTGTTCAGCACTGAAACATCTCTATTATACCTTCCAAGGCTCAGGTTTCATTGCAGAAGAGGTGGCAGAAAGAACGTTAAGAGCCAGCCGGGCGTGGTGACACACGCCTTTAATCCCAGTACTCGGGAGGCAGAGGTAGGAGGATTGCTGTGAGTTTGAGGGCACCCTGAGACTACATAGTGAATTCTAGATCAGCTGAGCTAGAGTCAGACCCTACCTCGTAAAAGAAAAAGAATGTAAGAATCAAAGAAGGGTAAGACTCAAGCCGGGTGTGGTGGCACACGCCTTTAATCTGAGCACTTGGGAGGCAGAGGTAGGAGGATCGCTGTGAGTTCGAGGCCACCCTGAGAATGCAGAGTGAATTCCAGGTCAGCCTAAGCTAGAGTGAGACCCTGCCTTAAAAAAAAAAAAAAAGAAGAAGGGTAAGACTGTTTACAATGAAATTGTCCAGACAGAAACTAGCCTGGATATCCATGACCTCACAGTGCCTAGCACTACCTTCACAAGACCCTCATAATAGGAGGAAAAGATGGCAACATGAAAATAAAAGAGAGACTAATAGAAAGAGGGAGGGGATATGATGGAGAGTGGATTTGTGAAGGGGAAAGTGGGGGAGGGAGGGAATTACCATGGTTTATTGTCTGTAAGTGTAAGCCATCAGGTTCAGCCTGAGCCACAGGAAAAGCCAGGTGAGGGGATTTTCCACTCACACCAGCCTCCTCACAAACTCAAGAAATGTGAAGGAGGATGGCAGGGACCAGCGAAGTGGCTTCTGAGGAAGAGGATAGTGAGGACCAGTGGGAGAACTTTAGCCACCATCCACAGCCTCCCCTCCCCCACCACCAGCACAAGCGCCAGCAAGCACCAGAGAACCTGGGCAAGGGAGCTCACCTACACAGCACCCAGCACAGGCAATCAGAGCAGCGATCCAGCAACCCAGCCAGCCTACCTGAGCCCACAGCATAGCAAAGAGGGACCCAAGCGGGAGTGCAGCATAGCCGAGACCAAAAGAATCCCAAAGGTAACTGGGATTACACCAGGTCAGTACCTTCCAAAAAAAAAAAAAAGCCTGGTATATAGACTTGCGTCAGAAGTGCTAATTGCACCTTCCATGTCAAGGTAAATTATATGTTAAATCTGATGGATGGCCAGATTTGCCCTTCTTAAATAGGCTATATTTGGGGCTTGTCATTTGTTGCTTCCTGATGTATAGTGCCTTTGTCTCCTCTTCTGTCATTTGTTGGGGAAGGGTCTCACTTGGTCACAAACTGACCTTGGAATGTCTACAGACCAGAAATCTCAGCCTCCCAGTTGACAGGATGAAGGGTGTGGGGCAACACACATCCTTAGGGACTGTGACTTTGTTAGAGAAGATCTGTTTGTCATAATACCTACTCTTGCATAAATACTCTGTGATAGTTTTCATTGAATGTGTATATTGTTTAGTTAAATTTTAGAATTTGTCCGTATTTTGTTCCACCCAGCCTTATTGAATACTCTCATAGCAGGCAAACTCAACACCTAGGGTCACTTTTGTGGTTACTCTGAGAGTCTTAAGAGCCACACCTAGCACCTTAAGCTCCTACCCTGAAGATATATAACATCAGATGGATTGATACATCTAATAATACTGCAGATAATTAGAAAATCCCAGTATTAACTTAAACCAAGATGCAAAAATATATACATTATAATACAAGAAACACAAAAAATCAAGACAATATAAATCCACCAAAAAGTATTAATGCATCAGAAATGACCTCCAGTGAGACTGATTTAGAGGAAATGCCTGAGAAATATTTAAAAATAATGCTATGGGGCTAGAGAGATGGCTTAGCAGTTAAGCACTTGCCTATGGAGCCTAAGGACTCTGGTTAGAGGCTCGATTCTCCAGGACCCACATAAGCCAGATGCACAAGGTGGCACATGCATCTGAAGTTCGTTTGCAGTGGCTGGAGGCCCTGGCGTGCCCATTCTCTCTCTCTCTCTCTCTCTCTCTCTCTCTCTGCCTCTTTGTCTGTCTGTCTCTCTCAAATAAGTAAATAAAAATAATTTTAAAAAATAAAAAGAAAGTTATAAATATGCTCAAAGAAATCAAAGATGATATCAAAGGAATCAAAGAAGACAGGAAACCAGTTTAATGAAACAAGGAGGTCAATACAAGACATGAATAAGGAAATAGAAATACTAAAGAAAAACTAGTCAAAAATACAAGCAATGAAAAACAGTCAGTCAAATTAAAAACTCTGTAGAAAATCTCTCCAATAGAATGGATGAAGGCATGAACAGAATATCTAAACTAGAAGACCAGGTGGCAGATCTAATATACAGTCCAACAAAGAGAAAGATAAACTAATAGGAAGGTATAAATGGGAATTTCAAGATTTTTGAGACAATATGAAAAGATCAAACATAAGAATTTAGGGTATAAGATGGACATGGTGGCACATGCCTTTAATCCTAGCACTTGGGAGGATCACCATGAGTTCCAGGCCACCCTGAGACTTCATAGTGAATGCCAGGTCAGCCTGAGCTAGAAAGAAACCCTACCTTGAAAAAACAAAAACAAAACAAAACAAAAGAATTCAGGGTATAGTAGAGGGAGAAGAATTTCACTCCAAAAGCATAGTAGGCATTCTTAACAAAATCATAGAAGAAAACTTCCCCCAAATTGGGAAAGAGATGCCAATGCAGATACAGGGAGCTTTTAGAACACCAACCAGACAAAACCTGGAAAAAACTTCTCCTTGCCATATTATAATTAAATTACCAAACATGCAAACCAAAGAAAATATATTCAACGCAGTTAGAGAGAAAAATCAAATGACATACATAGGCAAGCCCATCAGGATCACAGCAGATTGCTCAACACAAACTTTGAAAGCCAGAAGGGCTTAGAATGATATATTCCAACTTCTGAAGGATAACAACTGTCAACCAAGGTCACTTTATCCTTCAAGGCTATCCATTCAAATAGATGGAGAAATAAGGACATTCCACAACCAAAACAGGCTAAAGGAATATTTGAAGACAAAACCTGCTGTACAGAAAATACTTGAAAGGATCCTCCATGCTGAAGAGAAAGAAAAGCACACATATAAGGACCTGGAACAAATAAACCACACACAAATACTAGTTGATACAAGAGCTGGGCATGGTGGCACAAGCCTTTAATCCCAGCACTTGGGAGGCAGAGATATAAAGATTGCTGTGAGTTCAAGACCACCCTGAGACTCCATAGTGAATTCCAGGTCAGCTTGAGCTAGAGTGAGACCCTACCTCAAAAAAGAAAACAAAACAAAAACAAACAAAAACAAAACAAAACAACAACAACAAAAAACCTAGTTAATGCAAGAGAGCAAAGGTAAAACCGGAAGAACAAAAAAAATACACAGTTTTCAATAATAACTCTTTTTTTTTTTTTTGGTTTTTTGAGGTAGGGTGTCACTCTAGCCCAGGCTGACCTGGAATTCACTATGGAGTCTCAGGGTGGCCTCGAACTCATGGCAGGACTCCTACCTCTGCCTCCCGAGTGCTGGGATTAAAGGCGTGCGCCACCACACCCAGCTCTCAATAATAACTCTTAATATCAATGGCCTCAATGCCCCAACCCAAAGACATAGGTTTGCAGACTGGGTTAAAAACCAGGATCCTTCAATTTGTTGCCTCCAAGAAACTCACCTTTCTACAAAGAATGGACACTATCTTAGGGTGAAAGGTTAGAAAATGGTGTTTCAAGCAAATGGGTCTAGAAAACAAGCAGGGGTCACTATCCTAATATCTGACAGGGTAGACTTCACACCAACATTAATTAGGAAAGATAAGGAAGGTCACTTTATATTGATTAACAGCATACTCCAACAGGAGGACATTACAATCCTAAACATATACACATCTAATATGGGGGCTCCCAACTTCATCAAACAAATGCTATTACAACTAAGGTCACAGATACACCAAACATAGTTGTAGTGGCTAACTTCAACACCCCATTTTCATCAATTGACAGGTCATCCTGGCAAAAAATAAACAGAGATGCATCTGGATTAAATAAGGTCATAGAACAAATGAATCTAATAGATATCCACAGGACATTTCATCCAAATGCTGCAGAATATACATTCTTTTCAGCACCACATGGAACATTCTCTAAAATAGACCATATATTAGGACGCAAAGCAAATCTTAACAAATATAGGAAAACTGAAATAATTCCTTGCATTCTATCTGATAATAATGGGATAAAACTACAAATCAATAACAAGAAAAGCTATAGAGCATACACAAAATCATGAAAACTAAACAATACACTACTAAATGATGAATGGGTCAATGAAGAAATCAAGAAAGAAATCAAAGCCGGGTGTGGTGGTGCATGCCTTTAATCCCAGCACTCGGGAGATGAGTCATTCAATAAGGTGTTTGCTGCACAAACATTGGGCCCAATTTCAGATCTCCAGAACCCACATAAAAAAGCCAGTATAGCCGGGCGTGGTGGTGCACGCCTTTAATCCCAGTACTCAGGAGGCAAAAGTAGGAGGATCACCATGAGTTTGAGGCCACCCTGAGACTACATAGTGAATTCCAGGTCAGCCTGGGCTAGAGTGAGACCCTACCTCGAAAAACTTAAAAAAAAAAAAAAATTAATTAAAAAAACCCAAAAAACTCCCAACCAAAAAACATCCAGGCCCAGATGGATTCACTGGTGAATTTTACCAGACCTTCATGGAAGAACTAACACCATTGCTTCTCAAACCTTTCCATAAAATAGAAAAGGAAGGAACCCTACCAAACTCCTTCTACAAAGCAGCATCACCCTGATACCAAAACCAGACAAAGATAGAACAAAAAAAGAAAATTACAGACCAATCTTCCTCATGAACATAGATGCAAAAATTCTCAACAAGCCAGGCATGGTGGTGTATGCCTTGATCACTGTGAGTTCGAGGCCACCCTGAGACTACATAGTGAATTCCAGGTCGGTCTGAGCCAAAGTGAAACCCTATCTTGAAAAACAAAACAAAAAAAAAAAAAAAAAAAAAAAAAAATTCTCAACAAAATATTGGCAAACAGAATACAAGAATATATCAGAAAGATATTCACCCAGACCAAGTAGGCTTTATCCCAGGGATGCAGGGATGGTTTAACATATGCAAATTGATAATTGTAATACATTATATATAAATGGACTGAAGGACAAAAATCACATGATCGTCTCATTAAATGCAGAAAAAAGTATTTGACAAAATCCAACATCCCTTCATGATAAAAGTCCTATAGAGACTATTTATGACAAACCTATTGCCAACATAATACTAAATGGAGAAAAACTTGAAGTTTTTCCACTAAAATCAGGAACAAGACAAGGGTGTCCACTGTCCCCACTTTTATTTAATATAGTACTGGAAGTCTTAGCCATAATAATAAGGCAAAAGACACACATAAAAGGGATACAAATTGGAAAGAAAGAGATCAAGTTATCATTGTTTGCAGATATGATTCTATACATAAAGGACCCTAAAGATTCTACCAGCAACTTTTATAGCTGATAAATACTTATAGCCATATAGCAGGATACAAAATAAACACACAGAAATCAGTAGCCTTCCTATATGCTAGCAACAAAAACACAGAGGATGAAATCAGAGAATCACTCCCATTCACAATTGCATCAAAAAAATAATAATAATACAGTAGCTGGGTGTGATGGTGCATGCCTTTAATCCTAGCACTTGGGAGGTGGAGGTAGGAGGATTGCTGTGAGTTTGAGGCCACCCTGAGACTACATAGTGAATTTCAGCTCAGCCTGAGCTAGAGTGAGACTCTACCTTGCAAAACTAAAAATAAATAAATAAATAAATAAATAAAGTACCTTGGAATAAACCTAACCAAGGAAGTTAAGGATCTCTACAATGAAAACTTTAAAACACTCAAATAAGAAATTGAAGAACACACTAGGAAATCAAAAGACATCCCTTGTTCTTGGATTGGAAGAATCAATATTGTGAAAAAGGCAATCTTACCAAAAACAATCTACATATTTAATGCAATCCCCATCAAAATTCTAATGGCATTCTTCATGGAAATAGAAAAAAAAATGACCCAAAAATTCATTTGGAAACACAAAAAAAACCTCAAATATCTAAAACAATTTTGAGCAACAAAAATAAGACTGATCACCATACCTGATTTTAACCTATATTACAGAGCCATAGTAACAAAAACAGCGTGGTACTGGCACAAAAGCAGACTTGTAGATCAATGGAACAGAATAGAGGACCCAGATGTAAGTCCAGGTAGCTATAGCCACCTGATCTTTGACAAAAATGCCAAAACTACTCACTGGAGAAAAGACAGTCTCTTCAGCAAATGGTGCTGGGAAAACTGGATATGTATCTATAGAAGGATGAAAATAGATCCTTATCTCTCTCCATGCACAAGAATTAAGTCCAAATGGATCAAAGACCTTAATATCAGGCCCGAAACTGAAACTGCTAGAGAAAAAAGTAGGGGAAACCCTTCAACATATTGGTCTTGGCAAAGACTTTCTGAATATAACCCCAATTGCTCAGGAAATAAAACCACAGGTTAACTGCTGGGACCTTATGAAATTACAAAGCTTTTGTAGAGCAAAGGACACTGAATAGAGCAAAGAGGCAACCTATAGAATGGGAGAAAATCTTTGCCAGCCATACATCTGACAGAGGATTAATACCTAGGATATACAAAGAACTCAAAAAACAAAATGGTAAGAAATTAAATAACCCAGTTAAAAAATGGGCTATGAAGCCAGGAGTGGTGGCACGCCTTTAATCCCAGCACTCGGGAGGCAGAGGTAGGAGGATCGCCGTGAGTTTGAGGCCACCCTGAGACTACAGAGTGAATTCCAGGTCAGTCTGGACTAGAGTGAGACCCTACCTCAAAAAACAAAAAACAAACAAACAAACAAAAAGGCTATGGAACTAAATAGAGTTCACAAAAGAGGAAATACAAGTCAGGAGTGGTGATGCACGCCTTTAATCCCAGCACTCGGGAAGCAGAGGTAGGAGGACCTCTGGGAGTAGTTCAAGGCCATCCTGAGGCTTCATAGTGAATTCCAGGTCAGCCTAGACTACAGTGAAATCCTACCTCGAAAAAAAAGAAAAGAAAGAAAACCTACAACAGGGGTAGTCATGAGCTCTAGGGGTGTAGTGTCTGCTGCTGTGTGGCTAAATGCATATATTATGCTCACTAAACTGCCCAGTAAGCACTTCTCTTAATGTTCATACCTACATATTAATGCTACTCTCACTTTTGGTTAGAGAAGCTTCTCTTTTCAGATGGCAGTGGCCACTGAGATGACCCAAAAGGCACCATAGTGCTGAGAAGTGACAGAAGAGTGCTTAGCACTGAAATATCTCTATCACACCTTCCAAGGCTTAGGGTCCTTGTGGAAGAGGTGGAGGAAAGAATGTAAGAGCCAAAGGAAGGGTAGGACTCCTTACAACATGCCTCTCCAGACACAAAATGACCTGGACATCCATGACCTCACAGTGCCTGACACTACCTACACAAGACCATCATAATAGGAGGAAAAGATCATGACATCAAAATAAAATATAGACCAATTGAGAGGGGGAGGGGATATGATGGAGAGTGGCATTTCAAGGGGAAAGTGGGGTTAGAGAGGGAATTACCATGGGTTATTGTCTACAATTATGGGAGTTGTCAATTAAAAAATAAATAAATAAACAAAAAATTACTAGAGCTGGAGAGATGGCTTAGTGGTTAAGGCGCTTGCCTATGAAGCTTAAAGACCCAGGTTTGATTCTCCAGGTCCCATGTAAGCTAGATGCACATGGTGGCACATGTATCTGGGGTTCATTTGCAATAACTAGAGGCCCTGGAGTGTCTATTCTCTGTCTCTCTCTCTGTCCCTCCCTCTCTTTGTTTCAAATAAATAAAAATAAAAAATAAAAAGTTTGAAAAATAAAAAAGAGTTTAAAAAATTATTGGGAGGTAGAGGTAGGAGGATCACTGTGATCGGTTTGAGGCAACCCTGAGATTATATAGTGAATTCCAGGTCAGCCTGGGCTAGAGTGAGACCCTATCTTGAAAAGCCAAATAATAATAATAATAATAATAATGATAATAATAATAATTAATTAAAAATTACTGGGTTGGATAGACAGCTTAGCAGTTAAGGCACTTGCCTGCAAAGCCTAAGGACCCAGGTTTGATTCCCCAGTATTCATATAATCCAGGTGCACAAGGTGAACCATGCACCTGGAGTTCCTTTGCTTGACGCCCTCGCTGGCACACTCATTCTTTTTCTCTCTCTCTCTCTCAAATAAATAAATAAATAATATTTTTATTGTTATTATTTATTTATTTATATTTGGTTGGTGCCACATCATTTTTTCAATTTACAACTTCCATAATTATAGACAATAAACCATGATAGTTCCCTCTCCCCCCACTTTCCCCTTCACAACTCCATTCTCCATCATATCCCCTCTCCCTCTCAATCAGTCTCTCTTTTATTTTAATGTCATCATCTTTTCCTCCTATTATGATGGTCTTGAATAGGTAGTGTCAGGCACTGTGAGGTCATGGATATCCAGGCCATTTTGCGTCTGGAAGAGCGCATTGTAAGGAGTCCTACCCTTCCTTTGGCTCTTACATTCTTTCCGCCACCTCTTCTGCAATGGATCCTGAGCCTTGGAAGGTGTAATACAGACATTTCAGTGCCGAGCACTCTTCTGTCACTTCTTCTCGGCACCATGGTGCCTTTTTGTTGTTGTTGTTGTTGTTGTTTTTCAAGGTAAGGTTTCACTCTAGCTCAGGCTGACCTGGAATTCACTATGTAGTCTCAGGGTGGCCTCGAACTCATGGCGGTCCTCCCACCTCTGCCTCCTGAGAGCTGGGATTAAAGGCGTGCACCACCACGCCTGGCTCTCTCAAGCTTTCTTTGTTACTAATAATCCTGATGGCTTTGAGGAGCACTGTCAAGCATTTTGTGACTGTCCCTCTATTGGGACCTCTCTCTCTCTCTCTCTCTCTATCTGTCTGTCTTGCTATAAGGCCCGAAGCTGATGTTTTTCTTACCTTTAGCCTGAAGTTTGGTTTTTAGGAGGAAGACTGTGGACAAAGGTCAAGTTTTCATGAGGCCACATCAAGGCGTTTCCTATGAACCTGAGCTGCCACTGTTGGTGTTGGTCAGCCGTCTGGGCACTGTCAGGTTTCTCCTATGAACTTACCCGTTTGTACTCTTTGAAGGAAGGCCTCTGTAGGAAGAAAGCATTCAGAGTGCAAGGGGCAGGCCGGGGGAGACATGCTCCAGCTCCTTAAAGGCACAGTAGCAACATAAATTATTCACAATTCTTTGCTGTCTTCTTTGACTATATTCATATATACATAGTGAGTTGCAGGCCAGCCTGGAATACATAAGACACTGTTTCAAAAAAAGGGGGGGGGGAGCTGGGAGTGGTGGCACACACCTTTAATCCCAGCACTGGGAAGGCAGAGGTAGGAGGATTGCCATGAGTTCAAGGCCACCCTGAGACTACATAATAAATTCCATGTCAGCCTGGGCTAGAGTGAGACTCTACCAACAAAACAAAACAAAACAAAACAAAAAATGGGGGGAGCCTGGAAGAGATGGCTTAGCAATTAAGGTGCTTACCTGCGAAGCCTAAGGACCCAGGTTCAATTTCCCAGTACCCATGTAAGCCAGATGCACAAGGTGGTACATGCATCTGGAGTTCGTTTGTAGTAGCTAGAGGCCCTGGTGTGCCCATTCTCTCTTTCTCTCTTGCTCTCAAGTAAATAAATAAATAAGGGCTGGAGGGATGGCTTAGCGGTTAAGGCGTTTGCCTGCAAAGCCAAAGGATCCCAGTTCAACTCTCCAGGCCCCATGTAAGCCAGATGCACAAGGGGCGCATGTATCTGGAGTTCATTTGCAGTAGCTGGAGGCCCTGGTATGCCCATTCTCTCTCTTCTCTCTCTCTCAAATAAATAAATAAATAAATAAATAAATCATATTAAAATAAATAAAAGTCCTTTTTTAAAAAAGGCAAGGTTCAAGGAAGTGCTTGGAAACTGAGCTGCTTCAGGGCCTCCAGAGGGAGGCTAGCATTTCTCCCTACAGCTCCTGATTCCAGCCTTGGCACTGAGCATCCCAGACAGGGGAAGAAACTATCTGCAGCCTAGGAAGGGTGTTGCGGCAATAGGCTGCAGCCTGTTAGTTGGCCGGGGACTTTGGGCAAATTCTTGACCCTTCTAAACCCCACAGCTTTCATGCACAGAGGTAGGAGTAACATGTCCACATAATCCTGTTGTGAGAAATAAGTGAGAAGGTAGCGCGTTATCACTTTCTTACTTAGTCTTCACAGCCTTCCTACTGCCCAGTTGAGGAAACTGAGGTTATGAAAGTTGAGTGACTGGTCCAATGTCACCATCTGGTAAGCGGACGGAGCTCAGAGCTCAGGTCTGAGACTCCACAGCCTTCTGTGCCCCAGAAGCACGTGGCCTCTGCTCACAGCTCTGCTTCCTCTAATTCTTGGGATGCTTTTGTTGTCGCTGTTGTTTCATTGGCAAATACCTTACCCACTAAGCCATCTCTCCAGCTGTTGTTTTTTCAAACTCGGGTCTAGCTCAGACTGACCTGGAATTCACTCTGTAGTCTCAGGCTGGCCTAGAACTCATGGCAATCCTCCTACCTCTGCTCAGGAGTATTGGGATTAAAGGAGTGAGCCACCATGCCTGGGTTTTCTGATTCTTTTGTTTGTTTCTTTGATTTTTGCTTTGTTTTGTTTGTGTTTTTTTTTTGAGATAGGGTCTCACTCTAGCCCAGGCTGACCTGGAATTCACTCTCAGGGCGGCCTTGAACTCACAGCGATCCTCCTACCTCTGCCTCCCAAGTGCAGGGATTAAAGGTGTAAATCGCCACTAGGCTTTTTTTTTTTTTTTTTTTTTTTTTTTTTTGGTTGTTGTTTTGTTTCTCAAGATAGGGAGGGTCTCAGTCTGGCCCAGGCTGACCTGGAATTCATTACGGAGTCTCAGGGTGGCCTCGAACTCATGATCTTCCTACCTCTGCCTCCCAATTGTTGTGATTAAAGGCGTGCGCCACCACGCCCGGCTTTTTTTTTTTTTTAATTTTTTTTGTTCATTTTTATTTATTTGAGAGTGACAGAGAGAGAAAGAGGCAGATAGAGACAGAATGGGCGCACCAGGGCCTCCAGCCACTGCAAACGAACTCCAGACGCGTGCGCCCCCTTGTGCATCTGGCTAACGTGGGTCCTGGGGAGTCGAGCCTCGAACCGGGGTCCTTAGGCTTCACAGGCAAACGCTTAACCACTAAGCCATCTCTCCAGCCCTTGTTTTGTTTTTTTGAGGTAGGGTCTGGCCTAGGATGATCCAGAATTCACTATGTAGTCTCAGGGGGGCCTCAAACTCATGGCCTGCCCCTCCACACACACACACCTGCTCAAGAGTGATCCTTGCATCCACAGGACCCCCTCTGTCCTGGCTTCCTATCCTGACCCACATCTCCAGTCCCTGGCCATCTCCAGGGCAGCTGGAGTCCCAGGCCTTCACTTAGCAGTCCCTCTTCAGGCCCCGCAATTTCACTCCTTCTCTGACACCTCCTGACAGCAGCCTTCCTCCTGCTCCCTAAAGCCCTCCAGGCTAAGCAGAGGGGAGAGAAGCCTTGAGGCCTTATTCTGCTTATGCCTCCCAAAGTCGGCCTCTCCTCTGACACCCAGGCCCCAGCCTCATCCTAGTCCCAGAAGCACCTACACTGGTCCCAGTCACGGAAGCTGAGAAACACAACTCCGGAGCATGCTGAACCCAGACCACCACGAACTTGCGGAACTGGCAGACCCTAGTGCTAGCCTGGCCCTGCCTCTCCTCCAGCCCTTTCCTCTTTTCTTATTTTATTTTTCGGCTTTTCAAGGTAGGGGTTCGCTCTAGCCCAGGCTGACCTGGAATTCACTCTGTAGTCTCAGGGTGGCCTCGAACTCATGGCGATCCTCCTCCCTCTGCCTCCCAAGCACTGAGATTAAAGGTGTGCACCGCCATACCTGGCTACTCTCTTTTTTAAAAAAAATATTTTATTTTTATTTTATTTATTAGAGAGAGAATGAGAATGGACATGCCAGGACCTCCAGCCACTGCAAAGGAACTCCAGACACATGCGCCACCTTGTGCATATGGCTTTACGTGGGTACTGGGGGAATGGAACTCAGGTCCTTGGGCTTGACAGGCAAGTGCCTTAACCACTAGGCTGTCTCTCTAGGCCCCTCCTGTGTAAAATCTAATGGGCATTACATACAGCAATTACTTCCCAGGGCATGAAGCTCTTAGTGTCACCTGGAGCAGGTGCAGCCTGGGAGGCAAGCAGCTGTCTGCTGTCACCTGCCCCAGCAGCGGTGGGTGAGGAAATAACCCAGGGGAAACTCTGCAGACATCTGCCTGCAGGTGTGTCCTTGGAACTCCATGGCCTCCCTTAGGATGCTAGCATGTTGTGGTGGTTTGAATAGAATAGATGGCCCCCAATATATTCAGTTGTTTATTTGTTTGTAGTTTACATCTTTTGCCACCTGGCTGGAGGCAGTGCCATTGTGTGGATCTTAAGGTGTGGTGGTGGGTTTCAGATTTCAATCTAAAGATATGCAAAGTGTGCCTAGCTAGAGTTCCTGAAGTGTGCTGTGGCTTTTGACCTTTAGGCTTGTGCTTCTGTCTCTTTCTGCTTAGGCCTGTGAAAGCAGGCCAGTTTCTTCTACCATTATGGAACTTCCCCTGGATCTGTAAGCTTCAATAAATCCCTTCCTCCATAAGTGTGTCTGGTCTGGAAGTTCATCTCAGTGAACTTGAAGCTGTCTGCTACACATGTTATGGTGATGGCCCCTAAATGTAAACACACAGATCAGCTCGGACGTATCTAATCATCCCCACCCCAGACACACTCATCCTGCTCCTGTCTCTCTGTAGCTCCAGCAGCTGTTCAGGCCACTCCTGGCAAAGGTGTCAGTTCCCATCCTAGTAGATCAAGGCTCCACCGATGTCCTGTGGTTTGAATGTAAAAACGTCCACCACAGCCTCCTCAAGTGTATGTGATTGATCTTCCTACATAGTCCCCCAGCGGTGGAACCTCTGAAAGGTGATACCTGGGGCTGGAGAGATGGCTTAGTGGTTAAGGCCTGCAAAGCCTAAGGACCCATGTTCAACTCTCCAGATCCCACTAAAGCACAAAGGTGAGCCAAGTGCAAAGTCGCACATGCCCACTAGGTGGTGCAAGCATCTGGAGTTTGATTTCAGTGGCTGAAGCCCTGGTGCACCAATTCTCTCTTTCTCTCCCTAAAAATAAAAATAAAAATAAATAGGCTGGGTATGGAGTTGCACACCTTTAACCCCAGCATTTGGGAGGCAGAGGTGGGAGGATTGCCATGAGTTTGAGAGAAAAAACAAAAGACAACAGATGACAACCGGAACTCCATAGCAGGGCTCAGGGTGGCGGCGCACGCCTTTAATCCCAGCACTTGGGAGCCTGAGGTAGGAGGATTGCTGTGAGTTCAAGACCACCCTGAGACTACATAGCGAAGTCCAGGTCAGCCTGGGATAGAGTGAAACCCTACCTCATAAAAACAAAAAATAAATAAAAAAGAAAGGTGGAGCCTGGCTGGAGGAAGGAGGTGGTTGCTGGGGGGGACCCAGTCCAGTCTTACTGGGTGTTAAGAGCCAGCTCGCTCCAGCTGCTTTCTCTCTCTGCTGTGGAGGTCCGGTGAAGTGACCAACGTCCTCTGTCATAACGAAGCTTCTCCTCAAAACTATAAGCGTGAAATAAAATTCTTTCCTCCACAGTGCCAGGGATGGGATGCCTTCCAGTGAATTGTTGGCCAGGGAGGTCCCTGATGCCCCAAAAACATTACAGGCCATTGCCGAGGCCCTTGGTTTCCCACAAGGAATAGATGGTAAGACCCTATTGCTGAAGACTCCACTTACTTGGGCTGCAAGGCCACTGAGAAATCCTGCTGGAGCTGAGCTGAAAACCTCCTCCATGTAGACCAGCTGAGAGAAAGCTGGAAAAAGCCACACTGCATGCAGTTCAGTGGGGGAGAGAGAAATCACTGGTGAAGATACTCAACAGTGGACACTGCAAGCCTTATATTTGATCAGCCAGGACAAATGAGCCAACAGGTGCAATAGTGGCACGTCTGTTATGATGGAAACCAATGGCCCTCTAATTTGACTGGAGGCCCACTCCATGGGAGGGAATACATCCCTGACACTAAAAACCTACAACAGGGATAGTCATGAGCCCTAGGGGTGTAACATCTGCTGGTGTCTGGCTAAAAGCATATACTATGCTCACCAACCTGCCCAGGCACTTCTCTTAATGTTCATACCCATATATTAATCACTTTTGGTTAGAGAATCTTTTCTTTTCAGATGGAGGTGACCTTGGGATGACTCAGAGGCACCATGGTGCTGAGAAGAAGTGACAGAGGAGTGCTCAGCACTGAAATATCTCAATCACATCTTCCATGGCTCAGGGTCCATTGCGGAACAGCTGACAGAAAGAACATAAGAGCCAAAGGAGACGACTTCTGGCCAAGATGGCGACCGCCTAGCTGCGCTGCAAATCCCGGGGAAAGAAAGATAGATGTAGATCCTAAGGAGGGAGCCACCCCATCATACCTCAAAAGGGCCCTGGCTGAAACTAAGAAAAATTGGAGAAACAAGCAAGGGCGCTGTTTTCCTGATGAACCGGATACCAGCACAAGGGGGAAGGAGATCAGCACAGAGAAAAATCAACTCCTACCAAATCAGAGAGCCAGAGCCTCAGAGGCCCCCAACACCTCATCACTGAAGCAGACCAAAAATGAACCCAACATGGCTCAGGGAAATTTTGCGGAAGAGGGTCGGAAAGAATGTCAGAGCCACATGTTGGGTCATGATATGCAGAGACATTTAGCTTACCCATAACTGTGGGCTAACTCCACAATGCATGACCCGTATACCTCAACAAGGAGGGGCCAAGGGGAGGGGGTAGGTCATGGATGAGCCTAATAATGGTACCAAACTGACTGTAAAAAAAAAAAAAAAAAAAAAAAAAAAGAGCCAAAGGAAGGGTGGGACTCCTTACAACGTGCTCCTCCAGACACAAAATGGCCTGGATATCTATGACCTCACAGTGCCTGACACTACCTACACAAGACCATCATAATAGGAGGAAAAGATCATGACATCAAAATAAAAGAGAGACTGATTGAGATGGGGAGGGGATATGATGGAGAGTGGAGTTTCAAAGGGGAAAGTGGGGGGGGCATTACCATGGGCTATTGTTAACAATTATGGAAGTTATCAATAAAAATATATAATAAATTAATTAATTAAATTAAAAAAATTATTTCCTCCAAAAAGCTGCTTTTGTTGGGATGTCCTGTCCCAGCAACCGGAAGGTAACTCTTACAGATGGGACTGCAGAACTCGCTAGTCTAATACACTTAAGGAGTATCAGGCAGATTCAGGAGGCTCCTGGGGAATCTCCCCTCACTCCTTGGTGGGCAGTGACATATTTACCCCTGCCTACCCACCAGCGAGCACCCCGCTCGGCAGTGCATGGAAAAGAAGGGTGTTCAGGATCCGCTGGGCTCAGGACTGAGATGCAGGGACAAGCCTTTATCTCCCGCCTCCTCTTCTCAGCCTGCCCAGGTCCCGGGAGGACAAGCGAACCCCATAATGCAAAGGTATGCATCAGGAAACAAAGGAGTAAATACATGCGGTGGGACAAGAAAACAGGTGGGGACACAGTGGTCTGTGTCCCTGAGGGCCATGCTGGGGAACCTGGACAGGAATCCCCCTCTGTAGCAGTCAAGGCTGAAAACACTCATATATCTTCCTCACACCCAGCACCTACTGAGGGTCTCTCCTTTCCCCTCCGGGTCCCTGCGCTCTCCTGCCCTCTCCCAACCTTTCGCCTGGCAGACCTCAGTTGCCGCCTGCGGAGTCCATCTGGCCAGGGCTCAGGCTCTGTCCTCTCTCTTTCCCTCAGAAGGACCAGGGATTTTCACTGTGAAGGAAAATACGGATTCATTTGTTTGTTTGTTTATTTCTTGTTTTTTTTTTTTTTGAGGTAGGGTCTCACTCTAGCCCAGGCTGACCTAGAACTCACTATATAGTCTCAGGGTGGCCCTACCTCTGCCTCCCAAGTGCTGGGACCATGCCCAGCTTGGTTTGTTTTTTAAAGATTTATTTTTATTTATTTATGAGAGAGACAGAGAGAGAGAGAGGGAGGGAGGGAGGAAGAGAATGGGTGCACCAGGGCTTCCAGCCACTGCAAATGAACTCCAGACGCATGCGCCCCCTTGTGCTGGCTTACATGTGTCCTGGGGAATCGAACATGGGTCCTTTGGCTTTGCAGGCAAACGCCTTAACCGCTAAGCCATCTCTCCAGCCCGACAAGATTCTGAACTCTTAAGGGAAGGATTTGGGGGTGAAGTTTGTCCTTGCCTCCATATCCCCTGGCCCTGCCAACCTCTGCTCCAGAAGCTTTGGCGACAGTCACACAGGCAATGCCATATGTTGGCACCCCATCAGCTTGGACCCACAGGGAGCGCGGGCTCACAGACAGAGACACAGGCCCGCAGACTCCCAGGCTCACACAGGGGAACCACACGTGAACACACAGCAATGCTCTGGCAGAGAGGGGGTAAAGGGGAGGTCCCCTGATTCCCTCCCACCTGTGCATTCCCAACACGGTGCCCCAGCTGCCCTACACCGCCCGGTGCGGTTGGACCTACAGACAGTTGCTCAGAGGAGGAGAGAAGTGAGCAAGTCGAGCCAAAACTCCTTTTTCCAGCTTGTTTATTTCAGACCGGCCTCGGAAAGCACCCCCGCCCCCCACTCCCTACATGTGTGCCAGTTCCCTGAACCGGGTGGGAGGGGGCCCATGGGCACGGGCCTGGGGGGCTTGGGCGGCCCCGAGACCGGAGCTTGCCGGGGAGCCCTCGGTCCCTGGGAAAGGCAGAGCCGGGGCACGGCTGCCGGAGGGGCCGGAGGGGCCGCAGAGGGGCCGCATTGATGGCATTTCCCCTCGCGCTGGAAACAAAGGCAGATTCCTGTGTCCAGCATGAGCAATCCGGTCCCACCCACTCGAGTGGCTGGAGCTGGAGGAAATCCCGCCGGCCTCTGGCCTCACTGAGCCATTTGGGGGCCCCTTTCAAACAATCTCCCTCTCTCTCTGCCAGGGGCCACTGCCCACGCTCAAGTCCCAAGGACCCTCTCCTTTCCCAACACTGAACCCCTCAGGCAGCAAGGGTCCCCCCCCCCCCCATACCACCTCCTCAGGCCCTTGCTAGTCAGCTCGGCCCTCCCACACCCAAGCTCAGGCCCAGCTTTTCATTAGACGGAGGAAAAGTCTAGATGCTTCTATGAAGCGCTGTGTCGTCCAAGACTCTCAGCAAGTCCCTTAAGGCATGCACCCTGGGGGCGGGAAGGGAGCACCCCAAGCAGTGAAGTGGTTCACCCCAGTAGAGTGATATGCCTTCACTCCTTGCAAACTGTAATCCCAGGGAAAGGGCCTGGGTGCCACTGTCCTAAATTAGCAAAGTGTCAGGCTTGTCTGGTACTAATCGGATAGGAACGAAAAATTTTGACATATTATTTAAATTGACAAAATGGTAATAATCAATAATTAGATGAAGGCTAAATAAATAAATAAAAAACCAGACGTGGTGGCGCATGCCTTTAATCCCAGCACTGGGGAGGCAGAGGAAGATCACCATGAGTTCAAGGCCACTATGAGACTACATAGTGAGTTCCAGGTCAGCCTGGGCTAGAATGAGACCCTACCTTGAAAAACCAACAAATAAATAAAAATCAAAAATTAATTAGAGGAAGGATATCCTAAGGACCTAAATCCTGAAGCTTTCTTAACCGTCATGAGACCTGAAGTTTTAAGATCCCAAGATAGCCCTGAATAATAATAATGATAATAATAATATAATAAATATTATACTGGAGATTGAAACTAGAACCTCATGCATGGTAGACAGGAAACTACCACTGTGCTATTGCTAGCCCTTTTAAACTTTTATTTTATTTTATTTTATTTATTTATTTATTTTGCTTGTTTGGAGTTTTGAGGGAGGGGGATTTCTGACACGGTCTGAAGTAGCTTCAACTGGCCTCAAATTTACTATGTAGCCAAGGATGATCTTGAACTCCTGATTCTCCTGCTTATACCTCCCAAGTGCTGGGGTTACAAGTGTCTGCTACCATGCCCAACTCTTTTTTTTTTCTAAGTAGGGTCTCACTCTGGCCCAGATTGACCTGGAATTAACTATGTAGTCTCAGGGTGGCCTTGAACTCACGGTGATCCTCCTACCTCTGCCTCCCGAGTGCTGGGATTAAAGGCATGTGCCACCACGCCCGGCCCAACTCTTTTTTTTAACTTTTGAAATAAGGATTTACTAAATTACCCAGGTTGGCCTTGAACTCACTCTGTGGCCCAGGAGAGAGAATGGGCACACCAGGGTCTCCAGCCACTGCAAACGAACTCCAGATGCATGCGCCACCTTGTGCATCCGGCTTATGTGGGCACTGAGGAATTGAACCTCGGTTCTTTGGCTTTGTAGGCAAGCGTTTTAACTGCCGAGCCATCACTCCAGCCCCCAGGTAGGCTTTGAACTTGTGATCTCTCCTGCTTCAGCCTCCTGAGGAGTTGGGAGTTCTGTGCCACCATGCCCAGTTTCTTATTATAACTCTTTTTCCGGATGTTATCTAGTTACTGTGCCATGTGCTTGTCTGGGTGAGGACATAGAGCCCTCTCTGCTGACACACCGCCATGCCCGCGGTCTGTCTGCTGACTGCTCGGTGTTCTAGCCCCTCCCCAAACAAACCAAGCACGAGTGTGAGTTTTGCAGCTGGCGGAGGACTCGCACACGAGCCTTGCTGTCAATCTGTGAGTGTGACTGAGAAGGCGATATCCACCTCTTCCTACAGGTATGAAAACTGAGGCTCACGTGCAGGTGTTCCAACTTCTACCTTGGGCTCTTTGTGTGTGTGTGTGTATTAATTTTTATTTATTTGAGAGAGAGAAGCAGATAGAGTGAGAAAGAGAATGGGCATGCCAGGACCTCCGCCTGCTGTAAATGAGCTCCAGATGCAAGTGTCCACCTTGTGCATCTGGCTTACATGGATCCAGGGGACCCAAACCCTACCTTAACCGTTAAGCCATCTCTGCAGCCCAATTTTTTTTTTTGAAAGTTTTTCAAGGTAGGGTCTCACTCTAGCCCAGGCTGACCTGCAATTCACTATCTAGTCTCATGGTGGCCTTGAACGCACAGTGATCCTGTTACCTCTGCCTCTGGAGTGCTGGGATTAAAGGTGTGCAAACTGGGTGTGGTGGCTCACGCCTTTAATCTCAGCGCTCAGGAGGCAGAGGTAGGAGGATCTCTGTGAGTTCGAGGCCACCCTGAGACTACATAGTCAATTCCAAGTCAGCCTGAGCTACAGCGAGACCCTACCTCAAAAAAAAAAAAAAAAAAAAAAAAAAAAAAAAAAAAAGGCGTGGACCACCACACCTGGCTTTAGCCTGGGTTTCTTCTCCTGAGTCTCTTCCTCCAAAGTCAGGCCAGTTTGGTGTTAAGAGTTTGGGGCTCTGGGGCTGGAGAGATGGCTTAGCAGTTAAGCGCTTGCCTGTGAAGCCTAAGGACCCCGGTTCGAGGCTCGACTCCCCAGGACCCACGTTAGCCAGATGCACAAGGGGGCGCAGGCGTCTGGAATTCGTTTGCAGTGGCTGGAAGCCCTGGCGCGCCCATTCTCTCTCTCTCTGCGTCTTTCTCTCTCTGTCGCTCTCAAATAATAAATAAATAAAAATAAAAACAAAATAAAAATTTAAAAAAGAGTTTGGGGCTCTGAAAGCATGTGAGCAGGGAGGGGTTCTCAGAGCTCACTACACATGCAGTGCCTGAGAGGAGACCACGCTAGACTAGCTTCCCAAGAGGGCTTTGTGCCCTCCCACCCCGTGACACCACATGGGCACCTTCTAACCTCCACACTCTGGTCCTGATATGCCATCCTTTGCTCAAAAGCTTTCACCCTGAGCTGAGTCACCCTGAGTTGAGTGGCCCTTAGGGCTCAGGGTGGGTAGGGAATGGACAGTCCTCTGGAAGAGCTGGAGGAAGAGGAAGATGCCTTGGCGGCTCCAAGTCTGGGAATCTGACCAGTGTCTGCCAGCCTTTTCCTGGGGAGCTAAGGAGTGGGGTTTCCTGCCTTCCAAAACCTAGGCCCAGCTAAACTGCATTTTGACCCGAGGTAGAGTGACCAAGGGAGCCTGAGACCAGGTAAGAATGTCACAGGTGGCAGTGGGAGGAGCCTTCAGGGTCCTCTAGCCTAAATCGCTCAGGGGACAGGGGAAGAGCCCAGGCTTGGAACCCAGCCCTGTGGCCCTCAGCTACTTATCGTTCCAAGATGCCCTGGTGCTTTCTGCCCTGAGGACACCAGGAAGGAAGGTTCTGTTCAGACCACCGCTGGGGGAATCTCCCCTGTGTTCAACACGTGGCTACGTGAAATTTAAAGATACTTGTTCCACTTCTTCCCTAAAGAGAAGCCACAATTCTCCCGCATCAGCCACCCTGTTCAGCTGGGTTTCTGCCTTTCTTTGATATTAATTTATCTAACAGAGACACAGAGAGAGAATGGGCACACTAGGGCCTCTTGCCACTGCAAGCAAACTCCGAACACATAGTCCACTTTGCACATCTGGCTTTATGTTATGTGGGTACTGGAGAACCAAACTCGGGCCTTTAACTGCTGAGCCATGAGCTAGCCCATGAGTTTCTGTCTTTCTAGTTTGAAAAACTCCTATGTTGTCCAATCTCATCCTCCTACTCTGCATATTTTTTTTAGTTTATTTATTTGCAAGAAGATAGAGAGAGAGAGAGAGAGAGAGAGAGAGAGAGAGCAGAGAGAATGAGTGTGCCAGGGCCTCTAGCCCTTGGAAATGAACTCCAGATGCATGCAACCACTTTGTGCATATGGCTTCATGTGGATACTGGAGAATTGAACTCAGGTTGTTAGGCGTTTTATACACACACACACACACACACACACACACACACACACATATACATGTATAATATGTACTATATATGACATATATATGTAATTTTTTGTCAGATCTATTAGTGAGCTACACACCTTCCACTCTGCAGTGTAAGAGGAGCAAAACCCAGCTCATTCCTGGCTCTCCCCCGCCTTGCTTTCCTTCCCACTCACCCTGGTGCACAAGTGGCTGCATATTGTGTGGAGCCTAGTGCAAAGTAAAAATTCTTTTCACATATCATTAAGGGGGCAGGAGAGATGGCTAGTGGTTAAGGCACTTGCCTGAGAAGCGTAAGGGCAAAGGTTCAGTTCCCCAGGACCCCCGTAAGCCAGATGCACAAGGTGGCACAGGCACATGGAGTTTGTTTGCAGTGGCTGGAGGCCTTGGCGTGCCCATTCCCTCTCTATCTCTCTCAAATAAATAAATAATTAAAAAAATATCATTAAGAATAGGAAGAAGAGAGCTAGAGAGATGGCTTAGCAGTTAAGGGGCTCACGTGCGAAGCCTAAGGACCCAAGTCTGATTCCCCAGTACCCGTGTAAGCCAGATGCACAAGGTGAAGCATGCATCTGGAGTTTGTTTGCTGCTGGTATGCTCTCTCTCTCTCTCTCTCCCTCTCTCTCTTTTTCTCTTTCTGCTTTCAAATAAATATTTAAAGATAATTTTTTTCTTTTTGGTTTTTCGAGGTAGGGTCTCACTCTAGCCCAGGCTGACCTGGAATTCACTATGGAGTCTCAGGGTGGCCTTGAACTCACAGTGATCCTCTTACCTCTCTGCCTCTTAGCACTGGGATTAAAGACATGTGCCACCATGCCCAGCTAAAGATGATTTTTAAAAAATATTTATCTATTTATTTATTTTTGGGTTTTCAAAGTGGGTCTCACACTATCCCAGGTAATTTTATTTATTTATTTTTGTTTTCTCAAGGTGGGTCTCACTCTAGCCCAGACTGAAAAATATTAATAATAATAATAATAATAATAAAAAGAACCATGGAGGCAGAGGTAGGAGGATCACCATGGGTTCAAGGCCACCCTGAGACTACATAGTGAATTCCAGGTCAGCCTGGGTTAGAGTGAGACCCTAACTTGAAAAAAACAGAAGAAAAGAAAAAAAAAAAAATCAAAAGAGAAAGAGAGAGATTCTCAATCTCCCTGAGAGTAAGAGACAGACAGACAGACAGAGAGAGAGAGAGAGAGAGAGAGAGAGAGGCCTCTAGCCACTGCAATTTAACTCTAGGCATGTGTGCCACCTTGTGTGTCTGGCTTACATGGGACCTGGGGAATCGAACCTGGGTCCTTAGGCTTCACATGCAAGTGCTTTAAGCACTAAACCATCTCTCCAGCCCCCTCTCCTTGAGTTTTCAACCTCTTCCAGTACCAGTATCTCCAGGCCTCTGCTTCTGGCACCGCTAGGAAATCCTTCTGCGTATCTAAGTCTAAATTGGAATCCTTTGGGCCTCTTTCCTCTAGTTCTGTCCTCACTGAACGTGGGGGAACAGCTGCGCTCTATGAGCAATTAGTTCGTGTAGACTTGGACACAGTGTGTAATTCCTTTTCCATGTTCTCATTGGCCTGAGGCTCCGAGTGCTTTCTCTAACGTTTAGTCACTCCTCTGACTCCTCCCCCAGGTCCTCTGCGGTGTGGGAGACATGGGGTCTGGCAAGAGCCCCAAAGGCACCAGTCAGGGTCCAGAAGCCTCAGCGCTTTGGGAAGTAGGGGAGATGGGAACAGCTCCATGTCGAGTCCCCCCCCTCCTTCTAAATCTACTTTTGTCTATTTCTGGAACCTGCCTACAGAGAGTCTCCCATCCCCACTGCCTCTTATCAGGATCTCTCAAGCTCTTGATCCCATCCGTGATCTTCCACACTTGTCTTCCCAGGGGACCGGCCTTGGACTTGGGCTGCAGAGGTTCCTCGCCGTCCTAGACCAGAGCCCTCACTCCCACATCTCAGGACAGAGATCCGTGGGCTGGGGGAGGGAGAGTTTAGCCAGAAGCCATAGCAGGGCTATAGCAAGGAGAATAGATGTGAAAGACGGCCACATAGCCAAAGCTCCCGGTTCTGCCACTCACAGAGTGACGTGACTGCTATAATCTTGAAGAGCAGATACTGTAATCCCATAGTACTTCCTATTGGCCGCGGGGCCTGGCTGTGTCCTGATGCTGAAATTTGGTTGTGCTGGGGTTCTGGGAATTCACAAGGCTCAGAAGTTATGAAGCAGCTGTGGGTGGGGGTGGGGGTGTGGGGAGGGTTTCTGTAGAGGAAGTGAGGTCAGTCTGAGCCTCTGGCCATTGTCACCCCCAGCCTCTATTTCTGCTAGAGGATTGGGTGGGGTGTCCCTGGCCCATCTTGCAGACTCCCTATGTCAGAACAAACTGCCTTAGAGATTGTCTCTTATGCCTTTTTACTGCACGCTCTCTCCTCAGACTTAACTCTGTCATTGAAGGCCTGTTTTGCGTGGTGAGCAAGCGTTGTGGACTGATATTAGCACCACGTCTTTACATTCTCACAACAGCCCTAGAGGCTGACACTAGGCCTGCAGGCTGTGTTATGCTCATTTAACAAATAGGGGCTGAAGTATCCAGATGTTGCTGGGCCTAGATTCCCCATAGGGGTTCAGAAGGCAGAGTCTGCGTGGACACAGTAGAGGCTCGGACTAAAACTAGAGCCTCCAGGGCATTGTGACACATGCCTGGGATGCAGAGGTAAGTGGATCTCTGTGAGTTCGAGGTCAGCCTGGGCTACTGAGACCCTACCTGGAAACAAACAAGCAAAACAAGACAAAACAAACAACAACAAGCTGGGGTCCCCTTAAATAAGGTGGGGAAGTGCACCCCTTCCCTGCCCATGCAGGAAATCAGGAGAAAGACTTTGTCCGCTCAGGGAGGAGAGCGCCCCCCACGCCCCTCGCCCCAGCAACAGGCTCTACCTACCCTCCCTTCCGCCCCAATTCTAAAGCTTCTTTGACAGGATGGGGTCCCCGACTAGAAAGAAAGTCCAAGACAGCCCCCTTTCATTCTGCCCCTGGTAGAGGGGGCTCAGACGACCACTGACTCAGCGCCACCCCAGCTGGGCTTCTCTAGCCTGGGGCTGCGGAAGGGGGCAGAGGACGGCTGTGTGCGGGGGGTGAAGGGGCCCGGAGCCCCGGAGGCAGAGGATTTGGGCCCGACTGGGGAGTCTCAGGGGGCGGAGCCAACATCGAGCCAGCCGGTCTCAGCCCCAAACTGCCCCGGCCGCCCAGCGCCTCCAGCTCCGAGCACCCCCGGGGTGGTTGATTTCAGGTACCTTACTGGCCGTCGCCCTGGGCGCCCTCGGGGCCCTCCTCCCTCCCGACAGGATCCCGGGCTGCTGATCCTAGGAGGGGAGCGGCCTCCAACCCTTCTTTGGTCCCCACACCTAGGGGAACCCCCTCTCCTAGGCTGGGGTCCGGTGGTCTGCCCCTTCGGAAGGCTGGGACAGCTGCCTCGGGGGTTTGCAAGCTCCCGGGGACGCAGGACCCTGAGGCCGGTCTTCAGCTGGGCAATAGGAAACGAGTTATTAGGAGGGAGTGGTGGAGCCCAGCCAGGCAGGAAGACGCTGGAATAAGAAACATTTTTTTATTTTTTTTACTCCAGCCCCTTCCCAGTCCCGGGAGGCTGCCGCGCCAAGCGAGCCTCGTCCCTGCCCCAGCCCGCTCCGAGCTACATCTGGTTCCCGAGCCGGTGCCCCAGTCCCACCCTGGAAACCCACCGTGGCCACCGCGGCCACCACCGGGGACGAGAGGCGGTCCTGCCACCCGGCCCAACGGTGAGTCGATGTTGCCAGCTGGGCTAGGCAGGGTGGCCTGTCCCTGGCCCCAATGGGACCTTCCTTCGAGTGGATCCCAGAGACTTCTCAGAGGGTATGCGGCAGGGTCAGTGCCTGCTGGTCACCAGCTGTCCCTCCTTCGTCGTCGACGGCGCCAATCTCTTCCTACCCTACCTGAGAATGGAGGAGCTGGATGGAATCTAGACTGGGAATCACAGATTTTTGCTCCCGCTGGGGGTCCTGGGGCCTATCGCTAAGCTTCTTTGTCTCCTGTCTTCATCTGTAAACCAGATTCTTCCCTTACTGTGCTCCTATGTACCACCAGGCCTCCGGGCTGACCTGGGAGTGAGTGGGCACTTCCCACGCTGTTGAACCTCCTGTCAGAGCCCACCTTCCCCAGACGACCCCCGACAGCTCTTGCTTAAGGACCCTGGCACTACAGTGCCACCCTTGGAAGTCTCCCCTTCAGCTCTGCATGGTTGCCATGGGCATTCTTCCAAAGAGTGCGGGCCCAGAGGAATCCCAGGCTCTTCCCGAGCTGGGAGCCCAGGTTCTCTGTGTGCCCTGGAGACTGGCGCCTCTGAGCTCCCCAACCACTCAGCCTCTTTTCTTCTCCACGGACAAGTCTCTCTGGCTTTCAGCTCATGGGCAGCTTGCTACTGAATCAGGGTCTGTCCTCTCTGATCTTTCACCGCTCTATTCATCCCCAGTCCTCCTCCTCTCACTGGGTCTACCATGTCAGTAGGGTGTTTAAAAGAGCTGCCGTTACTGAGTACTTTATAGACGGTTAGGTATTTTTCTCATGTCATCCTGAGCACGGCCTAGCAAGAAGACGGTCACTGCACAGCGCCCTGGGTGGTGTAAATAACACAGTTTTGTCGTTTCATTTTTGTTGTTGTTGTTTCGTTTTGTGTTTTTCGAGGTAGGGTCTTGCAATAGCCCAGGCTGACCTGGAATTCACTATATATTCTCAGGGTGATTTGGAACTCATGGCGATCCTCCTACCTCTGCCTCCCCATTGCTGGGATTAAAGGCGTGGGCCACCACGCTTGGTGAGTGTTGTTTCTTTTTCTTTCTTTCTTTACTTTTGTTTATTTTTATTTGTTTATTTATTTGGTTTTTCACGGTAGGGTCTCACTCTAGCCCAGGGTGACCTGGAATTCACTATGGAGTCTCGGAGTAGCCTCGAACTCATGGCAATCCTCCTACCTCTGCCTCCCGAGTGCTGGGATTAAAGGCATGCGCCACCACGCCCAGCTTGCCTCAGCCTCTTGAGTGCTGGATTTATAGGTGTGTGTCACCTGACTATGGCTGGGCTGTTGGTAACATTTATTAAGTGCTTACTGTGTACCACTTAGTATACTGCCAAGTAACTTTACTACATTCTTCCTATAAAATAACAGTATTTTACGTAAGAGGAGAAAGGTTAGGTAACTCGCCTCAGGCTTGAAGCTCTAAATAGTAGAGGAAAGATTTGAGCCCGGAGTTATGTGACCCAGAGCCTCCCCCTTGACCTCCGTGCTATACAACAACACCCCTCCTCCTCATCTGCAGCTTTTCTCTCTTCTTTTTAAAAATATATTTAATTATTTATTATTTATTTGAGAGAGAAAGAGGCAGAGAGAGAGAAAGAGGGAGAATGGGTGCGCCAGGGCCTCCAGCCACTGCAAACGAACTCCAGATGCGTGTGCATCTGGCTTACGTGGGTCCTGGAGAATCCAACTGGGATCCACTGGCTTTGCAGGCAAACGCCTTAACCGCTAAGCCATCCCTCCAGCCCCTTTCTCTCTTCTTTATAAATACTTTTATTCACTTATTTTTTTCTTTAAAAAATTTTATTATTGACAATTTCCATAATTATAGACAATAAACCACGATAATTCCCCCCCATATTTATTATTTATGAGAGAAAGAGTGTGCCATGGCCTTCTGCCATTGCAAATGAACTCCAGGTACACGTACCACAATGCAAATCTGGCTTTATGTGGATACTGGGGAACTGAACCCAAGCAGGCCTGCTTTACCAGCAAGTACCTTTAACGGCTGAGCCACCTTGCCAACCCCTGCAGTTCTTTCTTTCTAGGGTTTCAGTTACCTACAGTCAACTGTGGTATGGAAATAATAAATGGGAGGTTCTAAAAATAAGCAATTTAGGGCTGGAGAGATGGCTTAGCGGTTAAGGCGCCTGCCTGCAAAGCCAAAGGACCTTGGTTCAATTCCCCAGGACCCACATAGGCCAGATGCACAAGGGGGTGCACGCGTCTGGAGTTCGTTTGCAGTGGCTGGAGGCCCTGTGCACCCATTCTCTCTCTCACTCTCTCTCTTTCTCTGCCTCATCTCTCAAATAAATAAGAGTAAAATATTTTTAAAAAGCAATTTATAAGTTTTCAGTGTGCATGCTTCTGAGTAATGTGGTGAAAGCTCATATCATCTCCCCTTATCCCTCCTGATCGTGAGCCGTGCTCGCCTCGTGTACCCATTCTGTATACCCTGCCTGCCCGCTGCTCACTTCGTAGCTGCCACAGTATTAGACTGACTGTGAAGGTACTGCTGTGCCTATTTTACAAATTAAAATGTATTCCAAGCATGTTATATATAGGGGAAACAGAATATGAGGAGTTTTGGACTTTTCATGGTTTCAAGCATCCACTGGAGATCTTAGAACATACCATCCTCAGATCAGCAGGGACCATATATTGTGGCCCTTTGTGCATACCTGAGATCCCCCCCCCCCCAAACCCAGGCTGGTTCTGCTGCATCATGCTGCGGTGGGGAGGAGATGAACAGCTGAATCTGTCCTCCCTATCTGGTGACACCTAGTGGGTGTGGTGTGATGAGATTGTTTATCACCGTGGTTTTCCTGTCCCCGGACAGTCTTTTTTTTTTATTATTATTTTTATTTTTAGAGAGAGAGAGAGAGAGAATTGGTGTTCCAAGGTCTCAGCCAGTGTAATCGAACGCCAGACACTTGTGCCACCTAGTGGGCATGTGAGGCCTTGTGCCTGACTCGCCTTTGTGCATCTGGCTTACCTGGGATCTGGAGAGTTGAACCTGGGTCCTTAGGCTTCACAGGCAAGTGCCTTAACCGCTAAGCCATCTCTCCAGCCCCAAATTGCTTATTTTTAGAACCTCCCATTTATTACTTCCATACCACAGTTGACTATAGGTAACTGAAACCCTAGAAAGAAAGAACTGCTGGGGCTGGCAATAAGTCCTCAATCACTGTTATTCCTCTGTATGTCTGGAGTTAAGGGAAGAAAAAGATGACAGATATTAACATGTTCCTGGGAGTTGTGTCGTCAGTGGATGCCCTCGGGTTTCTTTGCACAGACATTGCTGTTGCCCAGAAATCAGATGTCCACTGTAGGCTTCAACACTGTTTGAGCCTCAGGTGGTGAGCCAGAGAGGGATGTGTGTGCCTGGAAGGAGGGTGACAATCTTTTTCCTTAAAGACTACATCAGGGCTGGAGAGATGGCTTAGTGGTTAAGTGTTTGCCTGTGAAGCCTAAGGACCCGGGTTCGAGGCTCGATTCCCTAGGAACCACATAAGCCAGATGCACAAGGTGGCGCACACGTCTGGAGCTCGTTTGCAGTGGCTGGAGGCCCTGGCGCACCCATTCTCTCTATATATATCTGCCTCTTCTCTCTCTGTCTGTCTGTCGCTCTCAAATAAATAAATAAAAATAAACAACAACAACAAAAAAGATGTGTGCCACCATGCCCGGGGGAAAAAAAAAGACTGAGGTTCATTTAACATTTGTGATTTCTGGCCAACAGTGATGCTTCTGTCTGCACATCTTTTTTTTTTTTTTTTTTTTTTTTTTGAGGTAGGGTCTCAAGTCTAGCCCAGGCTGACCTGGAATTCACTATGGAGTCTCAGGGTGGCCCCGAACACACAGCAATCCTCCTACCTCTGCCTCCTGAGTGCTGGGATTAAAGGCGTGCGCCACCACGCCCAGCTGCGTCTGCAGATCTTTCATGTAGCTTTGCTAAGAAGTGAAAGGAGACCACTGGAGCCCCTAGACATCTGTGTCCGAGCTGGTCTGACTGAAGGTGAATGGTATGGGGACAGCCCGGAGGCTCACTTGGTGAGAACCTAGCACCCTCCCACGCTTAACCCAAGATGGGGCTCAGCTAGCAACAGCTCAGTCCCAGTCCCAGGATTAGCCCAGGGGTGACTTGTGCAGAGTTGTCCTTCCCTGCGCTGTCAGTGTCTAGGACAAAGGCTCTATCCTCTCCCTGCAGTGCCACCAAGTCTTTTTAGCCTTGTGCTAGTCCTCGCCTCCCAAGATGGGGGGGCGAGCCCTGCACAACAGAATAGAGGCACGGAAGAAGCCTGGCTTGGCTCTGTTGAGGACACATTCCTCAGTCTGGTGTCCCGCCCCTCCCCACAACCTGTTCAGAATTCCCTGGGGGAACTGTTTACAACCCCATGCTTCTCTGCCCTTTTTTTTTTTTTTTTTTTTTTTCCAAGTAAGGTCTCACTCCAGCTCAGGCTGACCTGGAATTCACGATGTAGTCTCAGGGTGGCCTCCAGCTCACAGCAATCTTCCTACTTCTGCCTCCTGAGTGCTGGGATTAAAGATGTGTGCAACTATGCACTGGGCTGGTTCCCCCCTCCTCCATAGGGTCTCACTTTAGTCCAGGCTGACCTGGAATTCACTATGTAGTCTCAGGGTGGCCTCAAACTCCTGGTGATCCTCCTACTTCCTCCTCCCAAGTGCTGGGATTAAAGGCGTGTGCCACCACACCTGGCTTCTTTTCCTTTTCTCTCTCTCTCCCCTTCCTTTTTGTCTTTTGGGTTTTTTTGTTTGTTTGTTTTCTTTTTCAAGGTAAGGTCTCACTCTAGCCCAGGCTGACCTGGAATTCACTGTGCAGTCTCAAGGTGGCCTTGCATTCTCCTATCTCTGCCTCCCGAGGGCCAGAATCAAAGGCATGAGCCACCACGCCTGGCTCTTTTTGGCTTTTTAAACAAATATAATTATTATATATATAAATATATTTTACTTATTTGAAAGAGGAGAGAAAGAGGCAGAGAGAGAGCGAGAGAAGAGATGCTCCAGGGCCTCAACAAACAAACTCCAGATGCATACGCCCCCTTGTGCATCTGGCTTACGTGGGTCCTGGGGAATCAAACCGGGGTTCTTTGGCTTTGCAGGCAAGTGCCTTAACTGCTAAGCCATCTTCTCAAGTCCTCCTTTTGGCTTTTGAAGTCATGGTCTTGTTATGTAACAAAGGCTGGCCTCAGCATCTTGGGGTCTTCATTTGATACTTAACAATCCTTGTGCCTCAGTCTTGAGGCATTCACTCCCATTCCCAGCCAAATGCCTGTTTCTTACTTGGTCCCAGACTGAATGGCAGCCCGGAGTAGGATCTCCATCACTCACCCACTTCAGGGGATTCTCATGTAGAACAGAGAAGGCAGGCAAGGTGTGGATGGAAACGCTCAGGGAAATAAATGGAAGCTTGGGTAACAGCTCTGAGATGAGCACCAGATATCCTCCCTCATGTGAGCCAGTACCCACGCCATACCCTCTCCTTAGCTCCCTCCTGGGAAGGCAAAGGATGCCAAGGGGGCGTCCTCCCCCACAGTCCAGTGGGAAGGCTCAGTTGCTGGATATGGACCGTGCATCCATCCACAGGGCCCCTATGGGCCGCGGGAGGGGCAGGAGACAAGGGGCCAGGCAGAGGCTGAGGACACAGCTGCAGGAGCCCAGGTCTCTGTTTCCTCCCGCCGCCCAGACCTCGGAGGCGGAGGAAGCCCTGGCAGGAAGGCCAGGGCAGCCACCGGCCAGGGAGGCCCGTGAAGCCCCCCGGCCTTCCCCCAGACATCCTGCCCTCGGTGCCTTTGCCTCTTGGGTCTTCATTTGGTACCGTTATTAGACTTTGAGCCTCTCTCTGCAGTCTATGTGGCCTTATGCTCAGCCCCACCAACCTCCCCACATCAGCCCGCAGGCCGCTCTTCCTGCCTGGCCGGGAATCCAACTCACACACACTGCCATTCAAAGTCCACATTGCTGTCTGACCCCGATCCTTGCCGCAGCCGCAGCACATGTCTTGGGGTTCTGAGGAACCCGAAGAGGGAAGAGTGGATGGCTTCTGAAACATTAGCTGGTTTGGGTCCTAGCTGGGGATGACCATAGACCAGAATCACTCCTCTTTTTTTTTTTTTTTTTTTTTTTTTTTGGTTTTTTGAGGTAGGGTCTCACTCTAGCTCAGGCTGACCTGGAATTCACTATGTAGTCTCAGGGTGGCCTCGAACTCATGGCGATCCTCCTACCTCTGCCTCCAGAGTGCTGGGATTAAAGACGTGCACACCACGCCTGGCTTCCAGAATCACTCCTCTTATCATCTCCATCAAACTTCTGGAAAAGTCCAACCCCAGCCAGGTTTGCAAGGGCAAACACTCAGTGTCTCACGCTCCCCCGTCCTTTCCAAGGACAAGGAGAGACAAGGGGTTCGGGGAACGGCTCGGAGAAGGTTCCTTTCTTTGACTCCAGCGAGGCGGCCCGGACACCCTCTGCATCTTGCATGTCCTGGCATTGTCAGGCCTTGCGTGGCTGGTACAACCCTGAGGATGTATGCAGGGGCTGCCACCGCTGGTTCAGGACTCAGAGAGGAAGGAGCGCACTGGACTGGGGAATCTGGATTCTCCCAGTTGGATTCTTCTTACGGAGGTGCGGTGGTTAGCGAGTGAGCCTGGACAAGCCTCCTCCCGTCTGAGCCTTACTCCTTCCTCTCAAACCAGAAGATGGACTTTGTGATTCCCAAGGGGTCTTCACAGCCCCAGATGCCCCTTCAAACCCTGTCCCTGTCCCTCAACTCCCTGCTGTGCGTGACTCCTGCCTGTTCTATCCAGACCCCAATCTAAACAATCTTGATTCCTGTTCCCGGCCTGGCGGGACCCTGAATGGCAGGAAGTAAAGACAGGAGCCTGTTTATGTTTGAAGCAGCCAGGCCTTGGTGGGGGGGGGGGGCACTGGGAAAGGGTGGGCAGGGGTGGAGGCTAGGAGAGGTGGGCAAGAGACAGAGGACAGAGCGTGGTTGATTAAGAGATGCTCCTCCGACCACAGCCTGGCCCCCTGCCACCCTCCCAGCCTGCTTCTCTCTGGGCCCGGTGCTGGGGTGCTGAGCTGGGGTCCCCTCCAGCTCTTGTCATTTGAACATGGGTGGCTCTCCACCCTTCACCCCTAACAGGATGGTTTCCATGGGGAAGTGAACCAGGACTTCCCTTGCAGGCCCCGCCCCAAAGCCAGACACATTGGCTGTGAGGAGGAGGAGGAGGAGGAGGCCTCCCTGCCTCCCCAAAACTCAAGTGATTTCCTCCTGGTAGGAGGGAGACCTGTTCACAGTCAACGCAGCTGTCACACTCTGCAGATCTCCCAGCACCCCCTCTCTTCAGAGACCATGACCTTGGGCCCCCCCAAGAGGGAGCTTCTGATGCTGCTGATGGCCTTGCTCCTGACTCAGGGTGAGTGTGGGAGGGGCAGCTTGGGAACAGGGGCCTGTGTGGAGGAAGGCTATCTGGGTTCAGCTCAGCTCTTGCTGGGCCAGTCTCAGAAGCTGAGCAGGACAGGAGCCGGGCTAGAGTTGGTGAACTGAGAGGTTCCTGTGGGCTAAGTGTTCAGCTATCCCAATCTTCCCGTCTTTCCTCTGGAGACAGACTTACAGGCTGGGGCTCTGCCAGAGAGGGAACCCCACTCTGGGGTGGAGAGAGTGAGGGTGTGGAGAGGGAGAGCATGGGAAAGGAATGGGGGCCAGAGCGGGGCCTGGAGCTAAGGAGAGGAGGATCTGGGACGGGCTGGTGGCACAAGCTGCTTGCTCACTGTCTCCGCTGCCAGCCCAGCTGGAGGTAAGTCTCTGAGGGACAGAACTAAAGGATCAAGGCCTCCAGGAATGTATCTGAGGGATCAAAAGAGAGGGGCAGTGGGAGGAAGTATTGAGCTCCCTTTGGGTGGGGGGGGCTACACCCAGAGTTCCTAAGCTTCTGCTGTGTCTCTCAGGAGACTCCATGAAACCCTCCCGGGGCCCACTGGTGACTTGCACGTGTCAGAACCCACACTGCAGGGGGCCTACCTGCCAGGGGGCCTGGTGCACAGTGGTACTGGTGCGGGAGCATGGCAGGCACCTCCAGGAGCATCGGGGCTGCGGGAGCCTGAACCAGGAGCTCTGTAGGGGGCGCCCCACGGAGTTTGTCAACCATTACTGCTGCTATAGCTCCCTCTGCAATCACAACGTGTCCCTGGCGCTTGAAGGTATGTCCAATGGCCCCCTTCTGCCCCCATTCTCGGACCCTGTTCTCCCATCCCTACTTTCCTCTTACAATCTGGCCTGGAAGGGGAGGGCAGGGGGAGGCAGGATGCTGGGATCCCACTGTCAGAGAGTGGTCCGGACCAGGGGCCAGGGGAGCTGGCCTGGCGGAGCGGGCGCTCAGTGTCCCCCTTCCCCCAGCTACCGAGACTCCAGGAGTAGATGGCCAGCTGCCTCTGATCCTGGGCCCTGTGTTGGCCTTACTGGCCCTGGTGGCCCTGGGTGCCCTGGGCCTGTGGCATGTCCGGCGGAGGCAGGAGAAGCAGCGGGGTCTGCACAGTGACCTGGGCGAGTCCAGCCTCATCCTGAAGGCATCTGAGCATGGGGACAGCATGTTGGGGGTACGGGTCTCGGGGAACCTGGGACCCAGGGTGCATGGCGGGTGGGTGAAGAGGAGCCACAGAAGCAGAGGAGCCCACCTAGAGAGTGGGCAGGGATCTGGGCCAGTGAGGGGTACTCAATGACGTGGCGGTGGGACCCAGGCAGAGGCCAGAGAAAGGAGGCTGTGGCTGGTGAGGGGCGGCCTCTCAGACGGCTTCTCGGTATCCCCAGGACTTCCTGGACAGTGACTGCACCACAGGCAGCGGTTCAGGGCTCCCCTTCCTTGTGCAGAGGACGGTGGCTCGGCAGGTGGCCCTGGTGGAATGTGTAGGTAAGCAGCGGCTGAGTTCAGGATGAGGACCAAGCTTCCAGGGTCACGAATGGGGCCCGGCCTGAGTCACAGCAGGGATTCTGAAAGCTCTGTAAGAATCTTTATTTGGGAAGCCAGGTGCACGCCTTTAATCCCAGCACTCGGGGAGGCAGAGGTAGGATGATCGCCATGAGTTCGAGGCCACCTTGAGACTACATGGTGAATTCCAGGTCAGCCTGGGCTAGAGTGAGACCCTACCTCGAAAAACAAAAACAAACAAAAAATTATGTGTGTGTGTAGGGGGGGGGGAGGGGGGCTGCCTGTATGGAAGAGCCAGGGCCTCTAGCTGCAAACCAACACCACACGCCACATGTCATGTTTTGTGACCAGTTTACATGGGTGGCTTGGCGATGGAACTCAGGTGAGCAGGTTTATAAGCAAGTGCCTTTAACTGAACCCAGCTCCAGAGTGGGGACTCTGCTGGACAGGGAGTAAAAAGCTGGACATGGGCCAGGGCTGGGCTTTTTCCAGGAGCAGGTGTGGAACCAGTGGCTTGCTAAGTAGGGTGGCCCGCAGCGGAGTTTGGGTCTGGATTAAGATCTGAATAAACGCAAGTTCTGTAGGTGGGAATCTGCCTAAAATGCAGATTTAGGGAAGAGCTCTTCCAAGGGTTCTGTGTGCCCAGCGTGTGACTCCCAGCCTTCCCTCTGACCACTGGATCAGGAAAGGGCCGCTATGGCGAGGTGTGGCGGGGCTCGTGGCACGGGGAGAGTGTGGCGGTCAAGATCTTCTCCTCAAGAGACGAACAGTCCTGGTTCCGAGAGACAGAGATCTACAACACAGTGCTGCTCAGGCACGACAACATCCTAGGCAAGTGTGTTTGGGGGGGGTGCGGGGGAACGGTGCTGCACCAGGCCTGAGAGTCTCACTCCAGACCTCTGACACTGACCCGACCCCGCATGACTCCCACACCACTGTCAACCTGAATCCCTGGCTTCTGCTGGGATCTCTGGCCTAAGCCCTCCATCCGCACTCCCGCCTGCCCGTGCTTCACTCGGGCCCAGCCCCTCGCCTGTCCCTAAGCGGCGGGCGCCGCCTCCCTGCTCCCCGGAGCCTTGTCTGAGCAGCCCCGCCCTCCTGCACACAGGCTTCATCGCCTCGGACATGACCTCACGCAACTCCAGCACGCAGCTGTGGCTCATCACGCACTACCACGAGCACGGCTCCCTCTATGACTTTCTGCAGAGGCAGACGCTGGAGCCCCAGCTGGCTCTGAGGCTGGCCACGTCCGCCGCCTGTGGCCTGGCGCACCTGCACGTGGAGATCTTTGGCACTCAGGGCAAACCAGCCATTGCCCACCGCGACCTCAAGAGCCGCAACGTGCTGGTCAAGAGCAACCTACAGTGCTGCATCGCGGACCTGGGTGAGCTCTGCACGCGGGCGGGACTCGCATGCTCGGATTTTGTCCCAGCTTCCCACTTTAACACTTACGAGGGGTGTTATCTCCGTTCACCTCTACAAGAGCCCCATATATCGTCTTCACACCGGTTTCCAGCCCAGCTTCCTTCCTTCCACCACCTACCTGCTTCCAGGAGGGGTTAAGACATAGGGAACTAGGAACTTGGGTTCATACCGGCTTTTCTGAGGACTTGGCTCCCTTCAGCCCTTCTTGAGGCTCTGCTGTGTGAAAGGGACATCCTAATGCCAACCTTGTCTGTTCACGTCTTCCTGCGCTCTTGGGAACCTTGGCAGTGCCATACAAGCAAAGGGCACTGGGGACAGGTGTTCCCTCTCTAGGCACTCTCATCCGGCCCATCTCAGAGCAGGTCACTGTTTAGCTTCTTTGTCCCCTGGGCCCTAGCCTACCTGGAAGCCTGTTGGAGCTTGGGGGACACAGAAGTGACAAACCTCTTATCCCCAGGCCTGGCTGTGATGCACTCCCAGAGTAGCGATTATTTGGACATTGGCAACAACCCCAGAGTGGGCACTAAACGGTACATGGCACCCGAGGTGCTGGACGAGCAGATCCGCACTGACTGCTTTGAATCCTACAAGTGGACAGATGTCTGGGCCTTCGGCCTGGTGCTGTGGGAGATTGCCCGGCGGACCATTGTCAACGGTGAGGGCCCACTAAGCACTGGTGGGGGGGTGGGGGACAAGGGAGGTAGAGAGATGGGGGCTTTCTGCAGTGGCCTGAGGGGCTTATGGCTAGACCTCCTGACATCCCTTCACTACCACTCACCTGCTGGCTCAGAAAGGTCTGAGTGTGAGTCTACAAATCTGTCTGCAAAATCTTGAGCTAGGGAAGTAGCCTGAAGCATTGGTAGAGTGTTTGCCTACCCATGTGCAAGGTCATGGGCTCAATCCCCAGCACAGAGAAAAAGCAAAATTCTAGCAGCTAAAATTTGTTGATCTTTTTTTTTTTAAATATATTTATTTGAAAGAGAGAAAGAGAAATGGGTTCAATTCCACAGGACCCACGTAAGCCAGATGCACAAGGTGGTACATGAGTCTGGAATTCGTTTGCAATGGCTAGAGGCCCTGGGGCACCCTCTCTTTCTCTAACAAATATATAAAATAAAATCCAGGCTGAAGAAATGGTTTAGCAGTTAAGGTGCTTGCCTGTGAAGCCAAAGGACCCAAGTTCGATTCCCCAGGACTCATGTTAGCCAGATGCACAAGGTGGCACATATATCTGGAGTTCGTTTGCAGCGGCTGAAGGCCCTGGCCAGCCCATTCTCTCTCTCTGTCTGGCCCCCTCCCAAACAAATAAAATAAAAACTTAAAAAAAAATTAAATCCACTGGGCATGGTGGCACACGCCCTTAATCCCAGCACTCGGGAGGCAGAGGTAGGAGGATCAAGGTGAGTTTGAGGCCACCCTGAGACTACTTAGTGAGTTATAGGTCAACCTGAGCTAGCATGAGACCCTACCTCAGAAAACAAAAACAAAAACAAAAACAAAAACAAAACAAAAAAAAAATCCCCACAATATCTAGAGCTAAATATTAGTGGTTATTATTGTTGTGACAGAATAAGTGCCTTACACAGTACTATCTCCATCTTACAGAAGAGGAGAAGAGGAGATTGAGGCACAGGATTATGGCTAACTAGAGGCAGCGTGAGGTCTGAAACCAGCCCATCTGACTTTGAGACCAGTGTTGTCACTGTGGCAATTAAATGTTTGAGCCTTGATTTCTTCATCCACAAAAATCCTGGCTACAGAGCCGGCCGTGGTGGCGCATGCCTTTAATCCCAGCACTCGGGAGGCAGAGGTAGGAGGATCGCTGTGAGTTCGAGGCCACCCTGAGACTACATAGTGAATTCCAGGTCAGCCCGGGCTAGAGCGAGACCCTACGTCGAAAAAAACCAACCAAACAAACAAAAAAAGCTGGTTCTCGTGCTGCCTGGGCTTCCTGCAGCCTCATTATTACTGTGGGCTGCCATCGTGGTCCTCAGTTTGGAGGGGCTGATAGAGGCACCTCCCTGGGCAGCCCTGTGGTCACTGGCCTCTCAAGACCCGGGGAGGATGGAGGATGTGAAGTGGACTGGATCAGTGGGAGCCCTGTCAGCCTTTATGACGGTTGTTCATGATCAGGGCTGTCAGGTGTCCTGACAGGTTAGGGACAATCTTCATGGCATGACTGGAGCCCTGCTCCTCGGGGACAGGAGTATCTTCATTTCCTCAACTTCTACCAGAAGCCAGCCCCTGGCGACGTCATTTTCCCTCAATGTAACAAGCTGACAGTGGAGGTCAAAATGTCACCTGTCCCTCTAGGAGACTCTAAGGGCTCCAGTTACTGGGCATGAGGTGCCAGAGTGGGCAGAGAGACCAGCGTGGGGAGAGGGGCACCTGATGAAGCCGAGGGCTCCTAGGCCTGGCTGCGGGCTGGAAAGGAAAGGCTGCCTCATGCTCCTGGGGCGGAGGGGAAGCTCTGTCAGCCCCACACAGACTCGCAGCACATTATAAACACTGTAATCTGGTGTCAGCCCCGGCGCTGATTAAAGGCTCATTAGACACGCTTAGGCCTCTGCACAGCACTGATTAGGGCGCCAGCAGCACAGGGGCGGCCTGGAAGCCAGCCACGGCGAGAACAGCTGCTGGTGGTTCCATTGAAGTTGTGGCCTGCGTGGCTACGGCCCCCAGCCTGGTGCCGGGAAGCAGGCCGGGCCACCAGGCTGCCCACGACCCCACAGGCATTGCTTTCAGAAGGCTTCTAAGGATGGTGCCCTTAGGATAACATGGCATGGCTTGGGGGGGTGGGTACTGCCAGGTCTGCAGAGGCCTGAGCCTTCCTTGACAGTGGGTGGATGTTATTGGACCATGGCAATTTTTTGTTTGTTTGCTTACTTTTCGAAGCAGGTCTCACTCTAGCTCAGGCTGACCTGAAATTCACTATGGAGTCTCAGGCTGGCCTCGAACTCACAGGGATCCTCCTACCTCTGCCTCCCGAGTGCTGGGATGAAAGGCATGTACCACGGTACCTGGAAAAAAAAAATCATTTTTTTCTTGAGAAAAATTTTTTGTTGTTGTTGCTACTGGTGGTATTTTGTCCCTTCCGCCACCATGCCTGGCTGTGTCCCTGTTCCAAACCTCATCTAGCTCTCCACCAGTCACACTCCGTAAGTGCAGCTCAGAGACTGGAGTATAGGATTTGGAGCTAGGGTATCTGGGCTAGAGTCCCAGCACTGTCACTACCTGTTGATCTCAGACAAGTTACTTATGCTCTTAGACCTTAACTCTTTGGTTTATAAAGTGGAGCGAACAGTATTACAGATCTCATAGGACTGCTACGGGGAGGTAATGCAGAGCTCTGAAGACAGTGTCTGGCAATCAGGACATGCTCGGAAAACCCTAGCTGCTGTTACTGAGCGTCAGTCAGGATCACAGAATGGTGCCCATGCCAGGATGGAAGGTAGCTGCTACGGAGTTTTTATTATCAACTTAAAAAATTTTTTTTTTTTGTTTTCTTTTTTCAAGGTAGGGTTTCACTCTAGCCCAGGCTGACCTGGAATTCACTATGTAGTCTCAGGGTGGCCTCAAACTCATGGTGATCCTCCTACTTCTACCTCCCGAATGCTGGGATTAAAGGCGTGCGCCACCACGCCTGGCGACTTTCAAATTTTTTTTTTTTAAACTTTTATTTGGGCTGGAGAAATGGCTTATAGGTTAATGCGCTTGTCTGCAAAGCCTAAGAACCAGGTTCAACTATCCAGGTCCCATGCAAGCCAGGTACACAAGGTGACACATGCAGCTGGAGTTTGTTTGTAGTAGCTAGAGGCCCTGGCACACCCATTCTTTCTCTCTCTGTCTCTCTCCCTCTCTCTGTTTCATTCCCACCCGTCCCCACCCCCGCCCCGAGGTAGGGTCTTGCTCTAGCTCAGGCTGACCTGGAATTCACTGTGCAGTTTCAGGGTGGCCTCAAATTCATGGCAATCCTCCTACCTTTGCCTCCCAAATTCTGGGATTAAAGGCAAGCGCCACCACGCCCGGCGCCTCTCACTGTTTCTAATAAATAAATAAATAATAAAAAATTAGATTTTATTTATTTGCAAGCAGAGAGAGAGATAGGGAGAAAAGAGACACAGAATGGGTGTGCCAGGGCCTCGAGTTGCTGCAAATAAACTCCAGATGCATGCGCCACTTTGTGCATTTGGCTTTATGTGGGTACTGGGGACTCAAACTCAGGTTGTTAGGCTTTTTAGACAAGTGCCTTAACCTGTAAGCTATTTCTCCAACCCTGTTGTCAACTTCGCCCCCCCCCAAAGTTCTACACTTATACAAGACACATGTATATATAAACACACAATGCATATGCATCTAAACATACAAGATCTAGCCTAGGAATCCAACGAGATGGGTTTGAGTCCCAACTCTGCCATCACTAGCTGTGTAATCTGGGTCCAACTCTTCTGAACCTCAGGTTCTTGTTCTGTAACTTGGGGGTAGTAACAATACGCTCCTCGTAGAAATGTCATGTGTACTAAAAGAACAATGCAGCTGGGCGTGGTGGCGCACGCCTTTAATCCAAGCACTGGGGAGGCAGAGGTAGGAGGATTGCCGTGAGTTCGAGGCCACCCTGAGACTACATAGTGAATTCCAGGTCAGCCTGAGCTAGAGTGATACCCTACCTTGAAAAACCAATAAATAAATAATAAAAATACATAAAAGAACAGTGCATGTAACATGTTTTAGCATAGTATGTGGCACACAGGAAGTACAGAATGCAGGTAGAAATTGCTATGAGTCCTACACACATTGTATTATAGGATACCTTTCAGGTGCAGCATAACCAGGCAGCTAATTTTCTGGCCCTTGGGACAGAGGCTATCTTCTGGGTGCTGTTTGGTCTCCTTGGGTCCCAATGATTATTTCATCACCCCCCCCCCATCCCCAGGCATTGTGGAGGACTACAGACCACCCTTTTATGAGTTGGTGCCCAATGACCCCAGTTTTGAGGAGATGAAGAAGGTAGTATGTGTTGACCAACAGACTCCTACTATTCCTAACCGGCTGGCTGCAGATCCGGTGAGTGCTCTGTCCAGGGCTGGGGCTGGGATGGCATGGGTGGAGACCCACAGGTGGGATTTCTAAGCCCAGGAACTAGCATCCAAGGCCTATGCTTCTTAGATCTTAGATAGATCCTACGTGTCCTGGGTACTCCCTTACCCATTCCTGGCCTTCAGACCTCCATCCTTCCCAGACCTTCTAGTCAATCTGAGACGCTCAGAACCCTTCACCTCACCTACGAAAATAAGAGGGTTTCTGCTGCATTTCTGCCATGGAGTTGTTTTTGGTTTTTGATTTTGTTTTGATTTTTCAAGGTAGGGTCTCGCTCTAGCCCAGGCTGACCTGGACTTCACTATGTAGTCTCAGGGTGGTCTTGAACTCACAGTGATCCTCCCACCTCTGCCTCCCAAGTGCTGGGATTAAAGGCGTGCGCCGCCACCCTGGGCCCTGCTATGGAGTTCCTGTTGTCATCTGTTGTCTTCTGTTTTTTCTTAAAATGTTCTACACTTCTACGAAGACACACACACATGTACATAAACACATCATGCATATGCTTCTAAACATATACTCTCAAATACATGTTCATGCAGACTGTTGGCCCCATAAAGACAAACAAAATATCTTTTGCTTGCTCTTGTATCCCTGTCACCTGTCTTTGTGCCTGGCATACAATAAGTGCTCAATGACTATTTACTAAATTAATAAATATGTAACAATGGAGTTTTACTCAGCAGTAAAGAGAAATGAAGTTATGAAATTTGCAGAAAAGTGGATGGATCTGGAAAGAATTATACTAAGTGAGGTAACCCAGGCCCAGAAAGCCAAGCGCCACATGTTCTCCCTCATATGTGGATCTTAGCTAGAGATGATTGGGCTTCTGTGTGAGAAGGAAAAAACTCAGTAGCAGAGGCCAGTAAGTTAAAAAAGGAGATAGAAAGGGAAGAGAAAGAAAGGGAGGAGGGCTTTTATTAGGTTGGTATTGTATATATGTAAGTAGAAAGATTGAGATGGGGAGGGGATATGATGGAGAATGGAATTTCAAAGGGGAAAGGGGGGAGGGTAATACCATGGGATTTTTTTTGTTATCATGGAAAATATTAATAAAAATGGAGAAAAAATAAAAAAATAAAATAAATAAAAAAAAAGAAAAAAAAATATGTATAAACACGTATGCATGCACAGACACACATACATTTCTGCACAACATCCAGATCCATAAAAAGGCACACAAATGCATAGATTTCTTTTTTTTCTTTTTTTTTTTTTTTTTTTTTTTTTGGTTTTTCAAGGTAAGGTCTCACTCTAGCCCAGGCTGACCTGGAATTCACTATGTCTTTTCAGGGTGGCCTCGAACTCACAGCCATCCTCCTACCTCTGCCTCCTCAGTGCTGAGATTAAAGGCCTGCGCCACACACATACACTTGATCTGAGGGTCCAAAAGAGGTAGCCTGACATGTCTGCAGGCCACCGTACTTCCTAGGATAGGCTCCTCCCTGGACATGGGCATTTTTAGAGCAATGCCCACCACTCACACTTCCGTTGCTACGCTGGGCCCAGTCATGGTTGGCAGAGGTGTTGGGAGTTGGAGGCTTCGGGTGGCAATGCCAGGGCCCCCAGGCTTACAGAGCTGCTCTTCCCCGGGGGATCCTGGAGAAGGTGAGGCGGGGCAAGGGGCGCCAGAGAGGCAGTTCCCCAGGGGGGCTGTGCTCACCCTCCTGTCTGCTTTGCTCCACCCGCCTTTTCACTCCTCTTCCATTTCTTTTCTTTTTCCTCATCCTTCCCTGGCTCCCTCCATTCACCCTCTCACCACTTGCCTTTCTTTTCCCTGCTTTTCAACGTTCTCCCTCTTCCTGCCCTTTCTTTCCTATTTCTGAGCCATCAGCTCCTCACCTCATCCTTCCTTCCTTCCACTCTTCTTCCTTCCTTCCTTTCTGTCTTTCCTTCTTTTTAAGTTTTTCTTTTTCTTTTTCTTTTTTGTTTTTCTTTCTTTTGAGGTAGAGTGTTGTTCTAGCTGACCTGGAATTCACCATGTAGTTATGTAGTCTCAGGCTGGCCTTGAACTCACTGCAGTCCTCCTACCTGAGGCCACTTGAGCACTGGGATTAAAGGCATGCACTACCACGCTCAACCCCACCTCGTACCTCCTTTCCATGTTTTCTGACCCTTGACCTGCCTTTCTCCCCCAGGTCCTCTCCGGTCTGGCTCAGATGATGCGGGAGTGCTGGTACCCCAACCCCTCGGCCCGCCTCACCGCTCTACGCATCAAGAAGACACTACGGAAGCTCAGCCAGGGTCCAGAGAAGCCCAAAGTGATTCACTAACCCAGGGGTGCCAGGCTCCCTCTGCCTGAAGTGTGTGGTGAGACAGGAGACCTAGCCTTTGCGGGTAGAGGTAGCAAGAGTGTGCATGCTGCTGGGGGGGGGGAGGGGGGCGGGGTGCCCCACTGTGGGACAGCTGTGTCTGCCCAGCTCTGGCCCCCAGCCCATCCAGCCAAAAATACAGCTGGGCTGAAATCTGATCTGCAGCCGTCTGGCCTGCTCAAAGTGGCAGGCTCCCTGACGCCTGGATCTGCCCACCCCGCAGGCCAGCAGGGTAAACCCTGCGCCACTCCCAGGGCAGTATGCAGCAGAGACACCAAAGCCGGGGTGGCCAAGCCAGGGAATCCCAGTGCTGGGCCCAGAGCCTGGCCTTGCACTCTTCCCTGCCCCTGGTCAACCCTGCCGCCCTACTAGGGCTGCCAGGATGGCACAGAGCCTTGTCCAACTTCAGCTGACACTCGACCCTGCCAGACTTCAGCCTCTAGCTCAAGCCCAGGATACTAGGGGCCCCTTAGTTTTCCTCTCAGCTCTGTGACACCTTTCTGTCACCCTAACTAGACGCCTAATGCCTCTGCCCCTGTCCCCTCACTATCCAGCTGACTTATTAAGGCATCAAAACTCAAGGAATCCAGCGGCGGACCTGGCAGAACCACAGGGCAGTGGCGAGGTGGTAGGTTCAAATGGGTAAGGCCCAGGAGTTTTCAGAAAACTGAGAGGATAACTGGTCAACCGTGGCAGAGTAGGTCAGCTCCGCAGGGCAGCAGGAGGCCTAAGCATTGCCTCACGTGACAAGAGCGGGGCCTTCAGTGTCTCAAGACCTTGTTTTTTGTTTTTGTTTGTTTTTGTTGTTGTTGTTGTTTTTCGAGGTAGGGTCTTGCTATAGCCCAGGCTGACCTGGAATTCACTCTGTAGTCGCAGACTGGCCTCAAACTCACAGCGATCCTCCTACCTCTGCCTCCCGAGTGCTGGGATTAAAGGCGTGCGCCATCACGCCCCACTAAGGCCTTGCTTTTTTCATGGTTGCACTGAACGATTTGATCCTGATGTCCTTTGAGCCTGTGTGAGAACTAAATTCACCATTCTCACCGGTGCCCCCACCCTTGGCGTTTGCTTCAAGACAAGATTTGAAAACAGCTATCAGAGTCCAGGGGGGTTGTCTCTAGAGTACCTCTAAGTCTAATTCTGGAAGCCCCTGGCCATCCTTGGGAAACAGGCAGCTCTGGGTCTCCTCTGCCCCAGGGCTTAGGGGTGGCCTTTATCTGTGGCCTTCAAGGCTTAAACAAAATTTGGCTCTTGCCAAGAAGCCTCCAACATTCCGAATCTCCACCCTCTGACCTTGACATTGGCCTAAACCCACATCCTAGGCTAGGCTGCAGAGCGTGTACCTGAGAATCCAGAGGCAAAAAAAAAAAAAAAAAGTTTGGCATCTAACAATGTGAAGGGTGTTCATGCCCAGGTTCTAAGCAGGTGCCCTGTAGCCTGGGTGGGCCAGTGGGCTCAAGGGAGATGGTTTGGAGGCAAGGCTTGAGTGGGTAGAGCAGGGCTCAGGAGCAGCCTCAAGCTTTTCAGCCCTTGGCATTCGAGAGCAAACAAGAAAGCTCGTGCCCCTTACCACACACACACAGCGTCCCAGGGGCATTAGTGTGTGCGTGTGTGTGTGTGTGTGTGTGTGTCCGTCCTCCCTGCCTGCCCCACTGCTGCACTTTCCCAGGCTGGATTCTTAACATTGTGCAAGGACCGAGGAGAACGAGGAAGTGAAAGTGGGTGAAAACAGAGAGTTAAAGGCTCCGCGGACAGCAGGTTCCCAGACCAATGGGGCAGACTTTGCAGATGCCCTGGTCACTGCAGCCATCAGCCTTCTGTCTAAAGAATTTGTGTCGCTCTTGGATTTGGTGGCGAATTGCTCCTGGAACTCTACAGCCATAAAGTGAAGGCAGCAGCAGCAACTTGGAGGCTGGGAAGTCCTAAGCAGAGATGGTCCGAGGAAGGAGTAGAGGGACAGAGGAGGGCAGGGAAAGGGGCCCTCTGGAGACGACTGTCTGCCGATGATGCTTTGTAAGTGCAGGAGATGTCCCTGGTGGGAACCTGCCTTTCCTTACCTGGAGATACTGTTTATGGGAGAACTTAGTTCATGCTTAGCATATAGTAGGTCTTCAATAAACTGGTTGTCTCCTGAATTCCTGCCGCGTCTTCCAAGGCCAATGCCTCTCCCATGGCCTGGCCGCAGAGGTCTACAGGGGACCCCGAGGGGACAAGAAGGAAAAGGTACCAGGGTCCAGGCCCTCGTGCTGTCTGGAGCACCCCTACCTACCGGGCCAACCCCCTCCCCCTCTCCGCCCGCCGCGGAAGCTCAGACCTCGGGTCCCAGGCTGGTTTGCGAGCACCGGGATCGCCGCGCCCGCCACGTCGCCCTCTGCTGGCCACGCCGAGCCTGCTGGCCCCTCCCCCCGCCCCGCTCGCCGGCCTGCGTGCGTGCGTGAGTGCGTGCGTGTGCGTGCGTGCGTGCGCTCGGCTGTCTGCGATCGCAGGGATTGTTTGGGAAAACCACACCTAGCAGGAGCTTTCCGCGACCTCGCTCCGAGGCAGCCTGGACCGTGGGCAGCGCCCTCCTCCAGTGGGCACCTCCTGGTCTGCAGCCAGTGTCCACACCTGGAGCCCACCCTGGTGCCCGTCCTGCCCCATCCAGCTCCTGTCCTGTCCCGGAAATTGGGAACGACGTGCCAAGCAGGGGTGGGAGCAGGTACTGGGAGGAGCCTTGTTGAAGACCAGCCAGCCCAGAAATACAAGCCCTTAACAAGGTGTTGGATTCCTCTTAATGGAAACAGTGTCCCCCTTCCTTCTGTGTGGACCACTTGGTCGACTTGCCCAAGCCTGCATCTTTCCAGCCTCCCCCCCCCCCGCAATAGATAAGATCTCAGTAAAGAACGGAGGGAACCCATAGGCTTTAAGTTATGGCTTCCCTATCCTCCCACAAAGGCAGCCTTTCCCTTACTGCTGGCCCAGATCTTCCACCTGAACCCTGATGGCCACGCTATGGTTGCTGGGAGAAGGGCAGTGTGGAAATTGCAGAGCAAGAGGTCTACGTTGGCTAAGAGGGATATGGAAAGGGGAGAGCTGTAGAGGCCAAGAGACCTTTCTATCTTCCGAGGAAGAAAACCTGCAGCCCCCCCCCCCACACACACACCCCTTTGCTAATTTACTACTTGCCTTGATGTCCTGGAGGTGTGGGACCCCGGCCTCCAATTTACTTACGTATCTACAAAGGAATATTTATGTGGCAAGAGCCCTTCCCTGAGGGGGGGCTGGATGTCACAGCATGCCGTGTGAAGTTCAGGTGGCCCCTGCCTGGATGCTGAGGCTGAGCTCTCCCTCCGCCAAGCCCTCGGGATACTCAGGCCCAAAAGGGACAGCTCTCTGTGCCTTCCCAGGCCCCGTCTACCCATAGTCCTGCCTCACACTGGCCTACAAGAACGATTCTCTGCTTCCTCCGGATCCTCCCTGGCATTAAGACCTAACAAAGCCTGGTGTGGTGGCACTTGTCCATAATTCATTCCGACAGTTTGGAGGTAGAGGCAGGAGGATCAGAGGTTCAAGATCCTTCTCAGCTATGTAGCCAGTTGGAGGTCAACCTGGACGACATGAGGAAGAGAGAGAAAGAGAGAGAGAGGGAGGGAGGGAGAGGTCGACAGCCTAAAGGAAGGCAAAGTCCTAATGCTTTTAAGGGCCCACCCTGAGGTAGAGTGGGGTGAACACCCCAAATCTAGTATCTCAGGGCTGGAACCGATGCAATCATTGCCCTGGGTGGGCAACTTTTGGAACAATCTGCTTCCACTAGGGCCACATTCAGTTTGCTAGAAATAGAGACAGAGGGTTTCTTGACTTTGCATATGATTTGCATAATGTCATAGACACACGGTCTATTTTCAGGCAGTGTTCAGGTTCAAATGTTGTCACTGCTGCCCTGTGGGGTGTCATGTCTGGATGAGTCTCTTTTCTGTTCTTTCTCACCCACCCACTCTTATTGACCTACATCCCCGACTGCAGGAGCGCTTGGAGGGGAGGGCTGACCAGGGAGACACCGCAGGGCTAGAAGCTCCCTGCAGCTTCCTTTATCACCTGCATCACCACAGCCCGTCTGGCTGCTCAAGGGCAACTGATCCTGAGGATCAGGAGTGGGAGGCCAAGTAGCCCACCTCCTTTCCCACCTCCCCTACCAGACGGCCGGCTCCGGCTTTCTCCATTCAATCTTTTGTCCGCTTATCCAGAGAGAGAAACGCGGGCTTCTCAGAAACCCCAAAATCCCGTGTCTGGTCCAGACATCCCTTAAGGGCTTTCCTTTTCAGCACTCAAGTTTGAGCTTCACCTCTTGGGAACTCTGACCCTCAGTCTGTCCTGGGGAACCCATCTGAACCATCAAGATCCTAGTGTTTCACAGCCAAGTTTTGTTTTTGTGGTTTTTGTTGTTGTTGTTTGTTTTGAGACAGGCTCTCACTGTGTTGCCCCAGGCTGGACCCAAAGCATCAATCCTCCTGCCTCAGCTTCCCAAATGTGGAAATTAACAAGCATGTTTCACCACACCTAGGTGGTTAACTATATATATATATATATATTTGGTTTTTCAAGGTAGAGCCTCACTAGTCCAGGCTGACTTGGAATTCACTATGTAGTCCCAGGGTGGCCTCGAACTCATGCGATCCTCCTACCTTTGCCTGCCTTCCGAGTGCTGGGATTAAAGGTGTGAGCCACCACACTTGGCTGTCAACAACATTTTTTTTAACTTTATTTTTATTTTTTTGTTTACTTGAGAGTGACAGACAGAGAAAGAGGGAGAGAGAGAGAGTGAGAGAGAGAATGGGCGCGCCAGGGCTTCCAGCCACTGCAAACAAACTCCAGATACGTGCGCCCCCTTGTGCATCTGGCTAACATGGGTCCTGGGGAATCGAGCCTCGAACCTGGGGTTCTTAGGCTTCACAGGCAAGTGCTTAACCGCTAAGCCATCTCTCCAGCCCAGTGAACAACATTTTTTAAGCACCTGACACAGAAAGAGATCAGTCCATGCTCTAGTCCCTTCCTCCAGCTGGTAGTCTGTGTCAAGCCCCTGGTTGTCCCTGGCTTCTATGCCCTACACAGGCACCAACCTCAGAACTCATAGGCAAACACGCCAGGGCGCCTGCTTGGGATGAATGTCAACAAGTTGTTTGTGACCTTGGCAGGTACTTGGCCTCCCCTTATCTGAGGAGGAGGAGGAGGGTGGGGTAGAGATTAAGGCAAAGATAGTTCTGCTCACTTTACAGCTTGAGCTGTTTGGTGACCTCTGGTCTGAAGTCCCGGATGGAGAGATATCTTCCCTTCTGTATACCTATCTGTATACATAGAAGGCTTTACCAGCGGTCGAAGCAAAGCAGCCCGGGTCCTGAGAATGCTGAGGCCACTGGGTCAGGCTGCCCGACAGTAACTCACTACCCAGAATTCCCAGTCCCGGCATCCAGTCCCCCTGGATCTGCCTCATCCCTTCAGGCAGGCGTTTCCTGTTGATAAGAAGCACAGTTACAAACACTGATAAAGAGATGAGAAAAGGAAATTGACCAACTCGGGTATAACGGGCATTTGGTCTGCCTTTTCTACCTCTCTTCCTTCTCCACATGCCACCTCCCCAAACTGCTTCCCAGAACTGGACAGAAAACATGCCCCCACCTCCACTCAGCCCTATTCTGGAGTTTCCAGGAATTTGCCCAAAGACTTACATACATAGTATTCAGAAGCAGGTCCTGGCTCGGCATGGGCTGGGAGAGGAACCCAGTCAGGAAGCCCTGGGTGTTGAGGTCCCCAAGCCCAGAGGGAGGTCAGAGGCACAGGAAGGGACAGGCCAGCGCAGGTTGGATTGCATCTGCACCCTTCCCTCCTTCTTCCCTCTCCCTTCTCCGGGAGGACTGGATCCAAGTCGTGGTTTGGTGGCTGCATGGTCTATAATTAGTGGATTTTCCATCATTTTATTCTCCAGGCTTATTAATGGAAAAATCTCATTAATTTTGACTCTACTAATTTGGAAGCTATGATCCTTCAGAACAAAAAGTGGGGCAGATGTTTTGGAAAATAAGCAAAGCAAACAAGGTTTCAAAACATGCCCAGCTGCCTTCTTAGGGCTGAGATTTTTCAAGGCGGCTTCTGAAGGCCCCAGCCTGCAGTTAGATGACTTGCCACCAGGCGGGTGAAGGAGGCGCTACCTGCTGTTTGTGGGCTTCAAGTTGTTTATAGTCAGGGACAGAAAGAACTGTATTATGTCCATTACTTTTTCCCTCTTCTCCACAGAGACACAATTTTTTTTTTATGAGAGAGACAGACAGAGAGAGAGGAGAGAATTGGTGCACCAGGGCCTCCAGCCACTGCAATCAAACTCCATTTTTATTTTTACTTATTTATGGAAGAGAGAAAGAGAGAGAATGGGCACACCAGGGCCTCCAGCCACTGCAAACGAACTCAAGACATATGAGCCACCATGTGCATCTGGCTTTATGTGGGTTCTGGGGAATCAAACCTGGGTCCTTAGGCTTTGCAGGCAAGTCCCTCAACTGCTAAGCTCCAGCCAAGACACGATTCTTTTATTTTAATTTTTATGAGAGAGAGAGAGAATTGGCACACCTCTAGCCACTGCAATGGAACTCCAGACGCATGCACCACCTTGTGCACATGCGTGACCTTGCGTGTCTGGATTACATGGGTTCTGAGAAATTGAACGTGGGTCCTTAGGCTTTACAGGCAAGCGCCTTAACTGCTAAGCCATCTCTCCATCCCCCCAAGACACAATTCTTCAATAAAACAGGAAAAGATGCCAGGCATGGTGGCACACCCCTTTAATCCCTGTACTTGGGAGGTAGAGGTAGGAGGATGGCTGTGAGTTTGAGGCCACCCTGAGACTACATAGTGAATTCCAGGTCAGCCTGAGCTAGAGCAAGACCCTACCTCAATAATAATAATAATAATATTAATAACTCCAGTAGGCTGAAGATGTAGCTTAGAGGTAAAGCGCTTACCTGGCATGCACGAGGTCCTGGGTTCCACCCCTAGCACTGCAAATAAAACAAAATAGCTACATATAACTGGGAGACTGGTTACCACCCAAAAAGGGCTTTGTGTAGCTTCTGCCCTCATGGCTGTCATTATATATTTTTATTTAATTGTGAGTGAGTACATAGTATGCATGAGTGTATTCCTATGTTTTTATGTGCATGGGTGTGTGTGCGCACACACATACATGTTCATGTATGTGCACATATGTGTGCAGGTCAGAGGATAACTGGACAACCTCAGGAGTTATCCCCAGAAACACCATCCAAGTCTCTTTTTGTTTGTTTGTTTGTTTGTTTTTCGAGGTAGGGTTTCCAGGCTGACTTGGAATTCACTATGTAATCTCAGGGTGGCCTCGAACTCATGGCGATCCTCCTACCTCTGCCTCCCAAGTGCTGGGATTAAAAGCATGCACCACCACGCCCAGATCTACTTTTTTTTTTTTAATGCATGTGTGTGTGTGTGTGTGTGTGTGAGAGAGAGAGAGAGAGAGAGAGAGAGAGAATTGGTGCACCAAGGCCTCCAGCCCCTGCCATCAAACTCCAGACATGTGCACCCCCGTCTATTCACTTATTCATCTGGCTTATGTGGGACCTGGAGAGTTGAGCATGAGTCCTTAGGCTTTGCAGGCAAGCACCTTAATTGCTAAACCATCTTTCCAGCCCTCTATTTTTTTTAATTTTAAATGTTTTTATTTATTTGCAAGGAGAGAGAGAGAGAGAGAGAGAGAGAGAGAGAGAGAGAGAGAAGAGAGACAGACAGAGAGAATAGGCATGCAAGGGCCCCCAGCCACTGTAAAATGAACTCCAGAAGCATGTGTCTCTTTATGCATGTGGCTGTATGTGGGTATTGGGGAATTGAGCCCAGGACTTTTGGCTTTGCCAGCAGGTGTCTTATAGGTTATTTTTAATACTATTTAATTATTTTTATTTATTTGAGAAAGAGAAAGAGACAAAGAATGGGCATGCCAGGACCTCTAATCACTGCAAATGAACTCCAGACACATGTGCCACCTGTGCATCTGGCTTTAGGTGGGTGCTGGGGAGTCAAACCTGAGTCCTTTAGCTTTGCCCACAAGCACCTTAATTAACTGCTAAGCCATCTCCCCATCCCTATTTCTTTTTCAGTGCTGGAGTGGAACCCAAGCACTCTAGTAAATCTCCCTTCCACTGAGTTACAGTGGTTACCTTTTCTTTTATACATACATACATGTATGTATGTAAGTATGTATGTATGTACTTGCAAGTAGAGGGAGCGAGAATAAGAGAGGGAATGGGCATTCCAGGGCCTCCTGCCACTGCAAACAAACTCCAGATGTATGTGCCACTTTGTACATCTGGCTTTACGTGTGTACTGAGTTCAAACATGGGCCACCAGGCGTTGCAAGTAAGTACCTTTAACTACTGAGCCATCTCTCCAGCCTTACCTTTATTTTTCTTTTCTTCTTCTTCTTCTTTTTCTTCTTCTTCTTCTTCTTCTTTTCTTTTTCTTTTTTTTTTTTTTTTGAGGTAGTGTCTCACTCTAGCCCAGGTTGACCTGGAATTCACTATGTAGTCTCAGGCTGGCCTTGAACTTATGATGGTTCTCCTACCTCTGCCTCCCTAGTGCTGGGATTAATGTTGTGTGTCACCACATCTGGCTCCACCTTTTCTTATTAAATTTAATTAATTAATTAGAGAGAGAGAAAGAGAGAATGTGCATGCCAGGGCTTCCTGACTCTGCTAATAAACTGCAGACACATGTGCCACTTAGTGCATGTGGCTTTACATGGGTGCTGGGGAATCAAACCCAGGCTGTCAGGCTTTGTAAGCAAGTGTCTGCAACTGCTGAGCCATCCCTCCCGCCCCCACCTTGTTTTGAGGCGGGCTCTCCTGTTGTTCACCGCTGCAGAAGCCAGGCTAGCTGGCCTGTGAGCTCCCAGGCTTCTCCCTATCTCACCACAGCTGCGCCACTGCATCTGGCTTCACGCGGGTCCGGAGGGTCTGAACTCAGGTCCTTGCGGTTGTGTGGCGTGTACTTTGTCCACTGGGCCATCTTCAAAACCAGTTACTTTCTGACTGATTTATGCATTCATGCATTTCAAAAACTAATGTGTCAAAACATGGATGAGAAGCCAGGCGTGGTGGTGCATGCCTTCCTTCCCAGCACTCAGGAGGCAGAGGCAGGAGGATCGCCGTGATTTCGAGTCCACCCTGAGACTACATAGTGAATTCCAGCATAGTGAATTCCAGGTCAGCCTGAACCAGAGTGAGACCCTACCTCGAGAAACAACAACAACAACAAATTATATATATATATATATATATATATATATATATATATATAATACATTATTCTGTAACTTATTTTTCTCGCTTAATAATATATCTTGCTAATTAGGTGTGGTGGTTCACACCTGTAATCCCAGCACTCTTGAGGGTGAGACAGAAGAATTTCCATGTGTTCAAGGTCAGCCTGGTCTACATAATAAATTCAGAATCGCCACATGTGGTGGCACATGTCTTTAATCCCAGCACTAGGGAAGCAGAGGTAGGAGGGTCGCCATGAATTCGAGGTCACCCTGAGACTATATAGTGAATTCCAGGTCAACCTGGGCTGGAGCAAGACCCTACCTCCAAAAACAAACAAACCGGGCTGGAGAGATGGCTTAGTGGTTAAAGTGCTTGCCTACAAAGTCAAAGGACCCAGGTCAATTCCTCAGGACCCACATAAGCTAGACGCACAAGGTGGTACATGCATCTGGAGTTCATTTGCACTGGCTGGAGGCCCTGGCACACCCATTCTCTCTCCCTTCCTGCCTCCCTCTTTCTCTTTCTCTCTCTGCCTCTTTTTCTCAAATAAATAAAATTTAAAAGAAAAGAAAAGAATGTGCTAAAAATAAATAAATAAATAAACAAACCGCTGGGCATGGTGGCGCATACCTTTAATCCCAGCGCTTGGGAGGCCGAGGTAGGAGGATTTCTGTGAGTTTGAGGCCAGTCTGAGACTACATAGTGAATTCCAGGTCCACCTGGGCTAGAGTGAGACCCTACCTTGAAAAAAAAAAAATCACAAAGTTCAGAACAGTCTGGGCTACAGAGTAAGACCCTGTCTCAAAATAATAGTAACAGTTGAAGAGATTGCTCAGTGTTTAAGGTGTTTGCCTGCAAAGTCTAACGACCTGGGTTTGATTCCCCAATACCCATGTAAAGCCAGATGCCCAAGGTGGCACATGCATCTGGAGTTCGTTTGCACTGGCTGAAGGCTCTGGTGTGCCTATTTTCTCTGTCTGTCTCTCTTGCCTCTACCTCGCTCTATTTGCAAATAAATAAATAATATTTTTAAAAATAATAATAATAGGAAGCCGGGCGTGGTGGCACACACCTTTAATCCCAGCACTCGGGAGGCAGAGGTAGGAGGATTGCCATGAATTCGAGGCCACCCTGAGACTCCATAGTGAATTCCAGGTCAGCCTGGGCTGGAGTGAGACCCTACCTTGAAAAACAAAAAAGAAAATAATAATAATAATAATAATAGGGTTAGAGAGATGGCTTACAGGTTAAAGCACTCACCCGTGAAGCCAAAGGACCCAGGTTCAATTCCCCAGGACCCACATAAGCCAGATGCAGAAGGTGGCATATGCATCTGAAGTTCGTTTGCAGTGTCTGGAAACCCTGGCAAGCCCCTTCTCTCTCTCTCTCTCTCTCAAATAAATAAAGAACTGGGCATGATGGCACATGCCTTTAATTGCAGCACTTGAGTTCCAGGCCACCCTAGACTAGAGTAAAACCCTATCTTGAAAAAAAATAAAAAGGTTCAAACAAATAAAGAAATAAAATATTTAAAAATAACAATGATAGGGCTGGGGAGATGGCTCAGTTTGTTAAAGGCACTTGCTTGCAAAAGCTCCTGGCCCAAGATCAATTCCTTAGTGTCCACATAAGGCCAGATGCACAAGGTGACACATGTGTCTGGATTTTGTTCACAGTGGCAGGAGGGCCTGGTGTAAGCATACACACAAACACTCTCTCTTTCTGTCTCTCTTTCAAATAAATTAATATTTAAAAAAATTTTTTTAAAATTTATTTGAGAATGACAGATAGAGAGAGAATGAGAAAAAGAGAGAGAGAGAGAGAATGGGTGCATCAGGGCCTCCAGTTATTGCAAATAAACTCCAGATGCATGTGCCACCTTGTGCATTTGGCTTATGTGGGTCCTGGGGAATGGAGCCTTGAACCAGGATCCTTAGGCTTCATAGGCAAGCACTTAACCACGAAGCCATCTCTCCAGCCCATAAATTATTTTTTTATAAAAGAGAGAGAGAGAGAGAGAGAGAGGGAGAGAGAGAGAGAGAAATGGGGGCTGGAAGGATGGCTTAGCAACTAAGGCACCTGCCTGCAAAGCCAAAGGACCCAGGTTCAATTCCCCAGGACCCACGTAAACCAGATGCACAAAGTGGCGCATGTGTCTGGAGTTTGTTTGCAACAGCTGGAGGCCTGGAACACCCATTCTCTCTCTCTTTCTCTCTCTCTCTCTGCCTCATTCTGTCAAATAAATAAATAAAAATAAAATATTTTAAAAATGATAGAGAGAAATGGGCTAATGATAGAGGAGTTAATCTATAAAAGAGAAAACCAAAATGGGCAATAAGTACAAAAATCCAGGGCTGGGGAGATGGCTCAACAGTTAAATTCACTTGCTTGCAAAGACTGCCAGCTTAGGTTGGCCCTGGTTCAGTTCCCCAATACCCACATAAAGCCAGATGCACAAAGTGGCACATGTGTCTAGAATTTGTTTGCAGTGGCAAGATGCCCTAGCATGTTCTCTCTCATTTTCCTCTTTCATCACAGATAAATAAATAAAAATATAGCTGGGCGTGGTGGCGCATGCCTTTAATCCCAGCACTCAGGAGGCAGAGGTAGGAAGATAGCCATGAGTTTGAAACCACCTTGAGACTACATAGTGAATTCCAGGTCAGCCTGAGCTAGAGTGAGACCCTATCTCAAAAAACAAAAAACAAACAAAAAATATATATATATAATTTATTTTATTTTTCAAAGTTGGTCTCACTCCAGTCCAGGATGACCTGGAATTCACTCTGTAGTCCTAGGCTAGCCTTGAACTCAAAGTGATACTCCTACTTCTGCCTCCTGAGTTAGAGTAAGGGAGTATGCCACTACAACTGGCAAAAATATATTTTTTGTTCTTTTTTTTAAATTTTTTCATTTATTTGAGAGAGCATGAGAGAGAAAGAGGCAGACACACAGAGAGACAGAGTGAGAATGGGTGCACCAGGGCCTCCAGCCACTGTAAATGAACTCCAGACACATGCGCCACCTTGTGCATCTGGCTTACGTGGGTCCTGAGGAATCAAACAGAGGTCCTTTGGCTTGGCAGGCAAATGCCTTAACCGCGAAGTCATCTCTCCAGCCCCAGAAATTTTTTCCTAATTTTTTGCATGCATGTTGTATGTGTGGTATATGCGCATGTATGTGCTGATCCAATGCCCCATGTGCATGCCTGTGGAGGACAGAGGGGACTTGTGGGGTGTCATTTTCCTTCACTTACTTACCTGTCTTTCCTTGAGACGGAGCCTTGCCATTTTACCAGAGCTCCAGCAATTTTCCAGTCTCTGCTCTCCACAGAACTGGGGTCACAGATGTGCATGACCGTGCCCAGCTGCTTAAGTGGGTGCTGGGGAATTGAACTCAGGAGGTCTCTGTCCCCTTCAGGTCCTCATGTTTGCACAGGAAGCACACTTCACTGCTAAGCCTTCTCTTAAACAAACAAAAAAAATCTTTCAGAATATAATGTCTTTCACTGGGAGCAATGAACCAGGTTTGTGTGTGTGTGTGTGTGTGGTGTGTACCCAGAAGTATGGATAGATCTTTAAAATACAAAGTTGAGCTGGGTGTGGTGGCACATGCCTTTAATCCCAGCATTCGGGAGGCAGAGGTAGGAGGATCGCTATGACTTCGAGGCCACCCTGAGACTACATAGTGAATTCCAGGTCAGCCTGAGCTAGAGTGAAACTTTACCTCTTGATAAAAAAAAAAAGCTGAAGCTGGGCACAGTGGTGCATACCTTTAGTCCTAACCCTTGGGAGGCTGAGGTGCAGGTCACTTTGTCACCTGGGCTAGAGTGAGATCCTATGTCAAAAAAAAAAAAAACAAAACAACAAAAAAAAAAAAGTCAGGTTGGGGCATGGTGGTGCACTCCTTTAAACCCAGCACTCAGGAGGCAGACGTAGGAGAATCACCTTGAGTTCAAGGCCAGCTTGAGACTACATAGTGAATTCCAGGTCAGCCTGGGCTAGAGCGAGACCCTACCTTGAAAAACAAAACAAAACAAAATTATATATATTATACACACACACACACATATGATATGTATTTATAAAAGCTGAGCATGGTAGTTTACACCTATAATCCCATCACTTGGGAGGCAGAGGCAGGAGGACTGCTTCAAGTTCAAGGCCAGCCTGGTCTTCATAGGGAGCTCCAGGCCAGCCAGGGCAAGATCCTGCCTCAATAAAACAGAAAAAGTAGATAAGAAAAGAAAATATATGTAATTGATCGGCAAAAAAAAAAAAAAAGAGAATGATGTTTATAGCACAATGCCTTTTAATTTAAGTTTAGAATGCATACATATTCAAACCAGCATTACATCCTTAACAAGGACGTGTATATATTTCAGAGCATGGAGCAGCTTGTTAAAGCGCCGCAGGCTGAGCCGGATAGATGGAGATTGAATGGAAATGGAAGAAGGAGCTGGGGGCTATCTAAAAGAGGCCTGGTCACCACGCAGAAGGACAGCATGCTACTGCCTGACTCACCTGAGACCTAAGGGGGGAAGGGTAGAGATGGTGAGGTAGAGCTTAGAATCCTGGCCAAGAGAGAGAATAGAACCCCCAGGGACTCCGAGTCCTCATCCCGCAGTGAGGACCACATACATACATATGAGGTGGTTGTGAGGCCGGAACTGTTGTTCAATAAATAATCATACCCCTTGGGTGTGGTGGCAATTGCCTATAATCCCAGGAGGACCAGGAGTTCAAGGTCATTCTTGAGGCTAGCCTGGGCTATCTCAAAAAAAGAAAAGAAAAGAAAAAAAAAAAAAGACAGATCTTAGTGGCACACAACTTTAATCCCAGCACTCAGATAGCAGAGGTAGTAGGATTGTTGTGAGTTCTAGGCCAGACTGGGACTACATAGTGAATTCCAGGTCATCCTGGACTAGAGGGAGACCCTACCTCAAATAAACAAAACAAGCCGGGCATGGTGGCACACGCCTTTAATCCCAGCACTCAGGAGGCAGAGGTAGGAGGATCGCCATGAGTTCGAGGCCACCCTGAGACTACATAGTGAATTCCAGGTCAGCCTAAGCTAGTGTGAGACCCTACCTCGGAAAACTGAAAAACAAAAAACAAAACAAAGTAAACAACAACAACAAAAAACAAACAAACAAAAAAAACTCATTCCAATGGTAGAATTCTACCCCTGCCCATAGCAATCCTGGCTTCAGTCCTGCGTGTCCATTCAGGGTCAACACTGCTTGCTCTGCAGTCCCTGGCTCTTCTCTGCCTGGCTTCCTCACTCGGGCAGCAGCTAAAAATGAGAGTTGTGAGGATTACATGTATGTGTTTCTCTAGTTGTGTTTATTTATTTATTGGGTTTTAAAAAATATTTATTTCTTTGAGAGACAGAAAGAGGCAGATATATAGAGAGAATGGACACACCAGGGCCTCTAGCCACTTATACGAACTCCAGATGCACGTGCCACATCTGGCTTATGTGGGTACTGGGGAACTGAATCTGGTTTCTTAGGCTTCGCAGGCAAGCTCCTGAACCACTAAGTCATCTCTCCAGCCCTATTTTTTTTTTTTTTTTTTTTTTTAGGTAGGGTTTCACTCTAGCCCAGGCTGACCTGGAAATCACTATGTAATCTCATGGTGGCTTTGAATTCACAGCATTCTTCCTACCTTTGCCTCCCAAGTGCTGGTGTTAAATGTATGCGCCACCACTCCTGGCTCCAGCCCTATTTTATTTTATTTTATTTTATTTTGGTTTATTGAGGTAGGTTCTCACTCTAGTCCAGGCTGACCTGGAATTCACTATGTAGTCTCAGGGTGGCCTTGAACTCATAGCAGTCCTCCAACTTCTGCCTCCCAAGTGCCTGGATTAAGGGCATGCGCCACCATACCCAGCTTCTCCAGCCCTATTAATTGGTTTTTTTGAGGTAGGGTCTACAGAGAGATGGAAAGCAGAGAGAGGAGAACCCTTGGCATATTTAGCAGCAAACAAAAGATCCTGCCTCATGCAAGGTGGAAGGGGAGGACTAACACCTGAGGTTAACCTCTGACCTCTGCAGGCATGCCTATACACACACACATATGCAAAGGTTTTTTTTTTTTGTTTTTTTTTTTAAAGTTCAAAGTCATCCTTATCTATATAGTGAGTTCAAGGCCACAACTGGGTTACATAAGATCTTATGTCAAAAACAAAAATGGGCTAGAGAGATGGCTCAGCAGTTAAGGCGCTTGCTTACAAATCCTAACAAGCCAGGTTTGATTCCCCAGTACCCACGTAAAGCCAGATGCACAGAGTGGTGCATGCAACTGGAGATCATTTGCAGTGGCTATAGGCCCTGGTGTTCTCTTTCTCTCTCTCTCTCTGCTTGCAAAAACAAACAAACAAACAAACAAAAACAGCAGTTAAGGCGCTTGCCTGCAAAGCTTAAGGACCTGGGTTTGATTCCCCAGTATCCACATAAAGCCAGATGCACAAGGTGGCACATGCATCAGGAGTTTGTTTGCAATCACTACAGAGGCCCTGGTGCACCCTTTTTTCTTTTTCTCTCTCTCTCACACACATAAATGAAAACAAAAACAGGGCTGGAGAGATAGTTCAGTGGTTAAGGTGCTTGCCTGCAAAGCTTAATGACCCAAGTTTGATTCCCCAGTATCCACCTAAAGCCAGATGCACAAAGTGACACATGTATCTGGAGTTCGCTTGCAGAGGCTGGAGGCCCTGGTGCTCCCATTTTCTCTCTTCTCTCTCTCTCTTTGTTTGCAAATAAAGAAATAAAAATTAAAAACAAAACAAAGGGCTGGGAAGATGGCTCAGCAGTGTGAGGTACTTGCTTGCAAGGCTTGCTGGCCCAGAGTTCAATTCCTAAGTCACCCGTATGAAGCAGGTACAAAAGTGGCACAAGAAACTAGTCTTCATTTGCTGTTCATTTGTATCACACATGCAAATAAATACACAAATTAAAAACAAAAAACAGGGGCTGGAGAGATGGCTTAGCAGTTAAGGCACTTGACTGTGAAGTCTAAGGACCCAGGTTTGGTTCACCATTATTCACCTAAGCCAAATGCATCTGAAGTTTGTTTGCAGTGGCTGGAGGCCCTGGCATGCCCATTCTCTCTGTCATAAATAAATTAAATATTTTTTAAATTATTTTTTATTAACAACTTCTATGATTATAAACAATATCCCATGGTAATGCCCTCCCTCCCACCACTTTCCCCTTTGAAACTCCACTCTCCATCATATCCGCTCCCCCTCTCAATCAGTGTCTCTTTTAATTTGATGTCATGATCTTTTCCTCCTATTATGATGGTCTTGTGTAGGTAGTGTCAGGCACTGTGAGGTCATGGATATCCAGGACATTTTGTGTCTGGAGGAGCACGTTGTAAGGAGTCCTACCCTTCCTTTGGCTCTTACATTCTTACACCTCTTCCGCAATGGACCCTGAGCCTTGGAAGGTGTGACAGAGATATTGCAGTGCTGAGCACTCCTCTGTCACTTCTTCTCAGCACCATGGTGCCTTCTGAGTCATCCCAAGGTCATTGCCATCTGAAAAGAGAAAGTTCTCTAATGAAAAACGTGAGAGTAGCATTAATATATAGGTATGAACATTAAGTTAAGAGAAGTGCTTACTACAGTTTGATGAGCATAGTATATACATTTAGCCAGACAGCAGCAGACGTTACACCCCTAGGGCTCATGACTACCCCTGTTTTAGGTTTTCACTATCAGGGATGTATTCCCTCCCATGGAGCGGTGCTCCCGTCAAATGAGAGGGCAGTTGGTTTCCACCATAACAGACGTGCCACTATTGCACCCATTGGCTCATTTGGCCTGGCTGGCAAAATATAAGGCTTGCAGTGCCCACTGTTAAGTATCTTCACTGGTGATTTCTCTCTCTCCCATTGAACTGCGTGCAGAATGGCTTCTTCCAGCTTTCTGTCAGCTGTTCTACATGGAGGAGGTTATCAGCTCAATTCTAGCAGGGTTTCTCAGTGATCTTGCAGCCTAAGTATGTGGAGTCTTCAGCAATAGGGTCTTACCATTTATTCCTGGTGGGAAACCAAGGGCCCCAGAAGTGGCCTGTAATGTTTTGGGAACATCAGGGACCTCCCTGGCCAACAACTCACTGGAAGGTATCCCATTCTTTGCACTGAAATTTTTCTAGTAACAATTTATGGCTCCTGAGTGTTCATTCCATTGTCCAAAAAAGTAGGTTTCCACATGATTTATTTATATCCTCTTAGATTTGATTAGCCCTCACTCCATCTTTCCTTACACAATCTCTTCCCCTGACCTCACTTAGGCCTTTTCACCCCCATTAATCTGTTCTTCTACTTACATATATACAATACCATCCTATTAAGTCTCCTCCCTCCCTTCCTTTCTATTCCTTTCATATCTTCTTTCTAGCTTACTGGCTTCTGCTACTGAGTTTTATTTCAACTCACACAGATGTTCAAACAATTAAACAAAACAATTAAAAAAAGAAAAAGAAAAAAGTGAAAACCCAAAATGGCCTTCAAGATAGGTATGGTGGCTCATACCTTTAATCCCAGAATTCTGGAGGCTGAGTTGAATGCCAGCCTGAGGCTAGAGTGAGTTACAGGTCAGCAAGAGTGAGATCCTGCCTCAAATGTGAAGTAAAATAAAATAAATGTCCTTTTCACTGTGTTTCTAAATTTGCAGATTTATTTTTATTTGTTTATTTGAGAGAGAGAGAGAACCAGGGCCTCCTACAACTGCAAACAAAATCCAGGTGCACGTGCCACTTTGTGCATCTGGCTTTATGTGATTACTAGGGAATTGAACCTGCGCTGTCAGGCTTTATAAGCAAGCATATTAACCACTGAAGCATCTCTCCAGCCCTACATTTGATTTTTATTGTTTTTCAGATGTGAATTTAAAATTTTGATCCCATAATATTGAAGAAAAAAATGTAAAAACAGACTTATTCACAGTTATTTTGAAAAAAGGGTTGTAACTGTAAGGTCCGCCAATAAATCTCTTTCAAACATTCTAAATTTCAACAACTAAAACTTTCCACACTGATTCTTCTTTGAAAATGGAAATCCCGGGCTGGAGAGATGGCTTAGTGGTTAAGTGCTTGCCTGTGAAGCCTAAGGACCCCGGTTCGAGGCTCGACTCCCCAGGACCCACGTTAGCCAGATGCACAAGGGGGCGCACGCGTCTGGAGTTCATTTGCAGTGGCTTGAAGCCCTGGCGCGCCCATTCTCTCTCCTTCTCTCTATCTGCCTCTTTCTCTCTCTGTCTGTCACTCTCAAATAAATAAATAAAAATAACAACAAAAAATTTAAAAAAAAAAAAAGAAAATGGAAATCCCAAGATGCCCTCAAATACAGGACTCAAACCTACAAACTCACCTGAGTCTGTGTCCCTCCCTTTCTGGTTCCCTTCCAAGAACCTCACTTCTTTTCTCTCTCCCTCCCTCCTTCCCCTCCTTCCTTCCTTCCTTCCTCCCTCCCTTTCTTCCTTCCTTCCTTCCTTCTTCCCCCTCCTCCCTCTCCCCTTCCTTCCTTTCCTGCTTTTTGAGACAAGATTTCGCTATCTATGTTGTCTAGACTGGGTTCAGGTTATCCTCTGGCTCAGCCTCCCAAATGCTTGGGACTACAGCCTGAATCTCCCCATGCAAGTATCAGGTTCCTCACTCCTAATGAACCTTCACCCTTCTGACTGAATCCTCAACTTACCTTTCTCTATCGGTTCCTTCTCACCAGAGTAACTTCAAGCCCATACCTCTACAACCTTCCTGATCTCTCTTCCCCCTCCTGTCTCCTTTATGGTCACATCATTGCAAAAGTGTGTCTGCCTGCTTACTCCTACTCACGCCTCAGCCCACTGCCTTCTGGCTTTGCCATGGAAACTAATCTCTTGGAGGTTACCACTGGCCTCCTTGTTGCTAAATCCAATGGACCCTTCTCAGCCCTTCCTTATTTAGCACCGCTGACCACGCCTGCCTCTGGCTTTCTTGCCAGTCTTCTCCACCTCCCTTCTTTGCCCATCTGCTCAATGGTGGCATTCCTAGCCTGGGTCCTCTTCTCCCTCTGCCCACCCTTCTTGGGTCAGCTCACTGCAGTCAGCATTAATGCTCACAAATGACCTCCAAATCTCAGATTCCCCCCCCCCTTTTTTTGCTTTTTGAGGTAGGGTCTCACTCTAGCCCAGGCTGACCTGGAATTCATTATGTAGTCTCAGGGTGGCCTTGAACTCACAACGATCCTCCTACCTCTGCCTCCTGAGTGCTGGGATTAAAGGCATGCACCACCATGCCTGGATTTTTTTTTTTTTTTTTGAGAGAGAGAGAGAGAGAATGGGTGCACCAGGGCCTCCAGCCACTGCAAATGAACTCCAGACGCATGCGCCCCCTTATGCATCTGGCTTACATGGGTCCTGGGGAATTGAACCGAGGTCCTTTGGCTTTGCAGGCTAATGCCTTAACTGCTAAGCCATCTCTCCAGCCCCCCCCCCTTTTTTTCTTTTTTGAGACAGGGTCTCATGTCGCCCTGGCTGGCCTCACACTCACTATGTAGCTAAGGATGACCTTGGACTTTAGATTTTCCTGCCTTCACTTCCCAAGTGCTAGGATTACGGACTACCATTCCCAGTTTATGCGGTGCTGGCGACGAGACGGTAGAACCCAGTTCTTTCTGTGTGTTAAGCATTCAATCTGCCATCTGCACCACCAGCTCCTAAATCTGTGTCTTGACCCCGCCTCCCACCTGAGCTTGAGTTTCAGACCTTGTTCCTTCTGGATGGTTCCTTGGATGTTCCTAAGCATCTTAAACTCAGCATGTCTGACGCTGATCTCCCCCAACCTGTTCCAGCCTTGATCTTCTGGAAATGGTCTTCCTAGCTAAACAAACACATGACCTTCATTCATAACTCTATACTCCCTACAACAGGCTCCCCACCCTAACCAATCAGGTGAATGCAAAATCTTGTCAGTCTCTACTCCCAGCCCCTCTCCACACCATCCACCTCTCTCTTTCACTCCTACGTCCCAGCTTGCTTGCCCGTCCGAGCGGGCCCAGTTATGGTTCCAGTCACCCATCCTGGTCCACCCTGTAGCTGGAGAAGCTTTTATCTCTGCATGTTACTGTCCTCAGGCAAAACAGTTAGAACACCTTGTGAAGGGACTCTTATCTCCTGATCTGGCCTATTCTGCACTTTGGGCCACAGCTCCCTCCATAGCCGTCCTACCTCCTCGTGGTGGTGGTGGAGGGGGGGGCAGTGAACTTCCTTTCCCCACCCCTTAACTCCTTTTTGCCTCAGGCCTTTGTACATACTGTTCCCTCTGTCTGAAGCCTGGCCAACTGGCACTCATTAGTAGACATGTGGGTGGTATGACGGAGTGGTCCTTGGAGAGACGCAAACATGGGTTTAAATTCCACCTCTGTCTTTTTTTTTTTTTTTCTTTTTCCAGGTAAGGTTTTCGCTCTAAGCCAGGCTGACCTGGAAGTCACTATGTAGTCTCAGGCTGGCCTTGAACTCACGGCGCTCTGCCTCCCGAGTGCTGGGATTACAGGAGCGTGCCACCACACCTGGCCCTCCACCTCTGTCCTTTCTGAGCTTTTAGGTCAGTCAGTTTCCCTGAGTCTCGGGGTCTTCGTCTGTAGAAAGAGGCATAATAAGACCTACCAGGCCTGACACACATTGATTTTCCAGCCCCCTAACCCACCTCCACTCATCCAATGCTCATGCCCTTTTTCCAGAAGCTGCTTTTTCTCTCTGCACAGATGGATAGCAGTGGTTGCTGGTTAGCCGTGTTAGCCTGCACAGCCCACGGACGACTGGGCTAGAGGTTAACACCTGACCCGAGCTGGACCATCAGCCTCTACCTCCAACTCAGCATTAGAGCTCAGCATCAATTACACTGGCCTCTTTTCCTGCGCGGCTACACTGACAAGGGACTGAATGGGTGCCTGCTCCCTTGTGGCTGAAGAGGAGAGGGCTGTCTGGCCCGTGTGGCTGGGGGAAGGGAGGGCTGGTCTCAGTAGAAGTTGTTGGAAGCAGATAGATAGACAAAGCAGAGGCCCAGAGAGGAGAAGAGGCCGTGGCAGACAGAGGAAAGGTCTTCATTTGACAATTCAACATTCTTGCTCTGGTGACTGACTGGAGCTACAGTGAACCAGGAGACACCCCTGCATCCCTTATCTGGGAGAGAGAGAGAGTGAAAGGGAAAGAGGGAAGAAGACGAGGAAAGGAGAAGGAGGAAGAAAGAGGAGAAAAGGGAAGAGAGAAGAAAATTGAACTTCCCTTAAAAAGTTAGTAGACTAGGGCTGGAGAGATGGCATTGTGGTTAAGGCGCTTGCCTGCAAAGCTAAAGAATCCCTGTTCAATTCCCCAGTACCCACATAAGCCAAATGTACAAGGTAGCACTTGCATTTGGAGTTCCTTTGCAGAGTCTAGAGGCCCAGGTATGCCCATTCCCTCTCTCTCTATCTGCCTCTCTCTCTTAAATAAGTAAACAAATAATTTTTTAAAATAAAGTTAGTAGACTGGACTCCAATGACTTGAAACTAATAACTTCTTAAGTGATCTTGAGAAAAAGTCATCATCACCGGGTGTGGTGGCGCACACCTTTAATCCCAGCACTTGGGAGGCAGAGGTAGGAGGATCGCTGTGAGTTTGAGGCCAGCCTGAGATTACATAGTGAATTCCAGGTCAGCCTGGACCAGAGTGAGACCCTACCTCGAAAAACAAACAAACAAACAAAAAACTCATTGTAAAAATTAGAAATGAGGCCTGGAGAGGTGGCTCAGTGGTAAGGTGCTTACCTATAAAGCCTAAACCACCTGGGTTTGATTCCTCAGTGGCCACGTAAAGCCAGATGCACAAAGTGATACACATGCATCTGGAGTTTGTTTGCAGCAGCTGGAGGCCCTGGCATGCACATGCTCTCTGTCTCTCTTCTCTCTATCTCTCTCTCTGCTTGCAAATAAATAGATAAAATTAAGAAAAAATAGAAATGAACCAGGCATGGTAGTTCATGCCTGTAATCCCAGCACTTGAGGAGCAGAGATAGAAGGATTACTGCAAGTTTGAGGCCAGCCAGGTACCTGTAGGTATGGGGCCAAGGATAGGCAGGTAGAGAGAATTAGAAGGGAGGTATGTGTACATACGTATAGTACATATTAATACAATAGAGTCATTGCTGCTAATATGTTCTAAATGGGTCTATGAGAAAAGGGCTGAGAAGGGACTCTGGAACTTTCTACACCCATTTCTCTACAGTGGTTTCAGACATAGGGTCTAGTCGAGCTGGGCATGGTGGCGCATGCCTTTAATCCCCGCACCCAGGGGGGCAGAGGTAAGAGGATCGCCAAGAGTTCGAGACCACCCTCCTGAGACTACATAGTGAATTCCTGGTCAACCTGGGCTAGAGTGAAATCCTACCTCAAAAACCCAAAAACAAAAGAAAAGAAAAGAAAAGAAAAGAAAAGAAAAGAAAAGAAAAGAAAAGAAAAGAAAAGAAAAGAAATAGGGTCTAGTTGGCCATAGTGGCACACACCTTTAATCCCACCACTCTGGATGCTGAGGTAGGAGTTCGAGGTTAGCCTGAGACTACGTAGTGAAACTCCAGGTCAGACTGGGGTAGAGCAAGGCCCTACCTTGAAAAAAGCAAAATAAAACAAAGAGACAAAGTATGGTATTTTGGTAATTTCGGAAAAGGAGAAAATTGCATATAATCTCACCTCACTAAATGCAGCAATTTCTCTCACCATATATACATACTCTATGCATACTTACAGTTGTGGTGCACACTCCACTCTGCGTTTGGCATGCCTCGCTTAGCATATCAAAAACATGTAAATGTTCCTACCTACGGAGCTTGTAATCATTTTAATGTTTGTATGATACTTAACCCAGATTAGTATGTGATTTATAAGGCCATTTCCCGCATACATGTGTTTCCTGTTTTTTTTTTTTTCCTATCATAAGTCATGCTGCAATGCATGTCTTTGTGGATAAGGCTATTTCAAATGAGCTTTTGTTGATTGTTTTAATCACAAAAGTAATGCACAGTCATCTTTGAAAATGAGATAGTCAAGAAGAAATTATTTGTCATTTTGCCAGGCAGAGATAACTCTTGTAAATGTTTTGCTATGTATCCTTCCAGTTCTCTTTTTTATATATTTTTATTTATATATTTATTAGAGAGAGACAGAATATGGGTGCGCCAGGGCCTCTAGCAGGGCCGCTGCAAATGAACTCCAGATGCATGTGTCACCTTGTGCATCCGGCTTACATGGGCACTGGGGACTCGAGCCTGGGTCCTTAGGCTTCACAGGCAAGCACCTTAACCGCTGAGCCATCTCTCCAGCCCTGATGAATAATTTTAAACTATACTGTACACATCTTGTAACCCGCCTTTTCCTACCCTAATTATATATCATAAACATGTGTCATTACCTTTTTTTGGTGCTGAGGGTTGAGCCCAGGGCCCTGTAAATGCTAAGTATGAGCTTTCCCCTAAGATGCAGCCCCAGCTCCCATTAAATTGAGGCATTCACTTTTTAAAAACTTCATTGATGGGCTGGGGAGATGGCTTAGCGGTTAAGCGCTTGCCTGTCAAGCCTAAGGACCCCGGTTCGAGGCTTGATTCCCCAGGACCCACGTTAGCCAGATGCACAAGGGGCGCACACATCTGGAGGTCCTTTGCAGTGGCTAGAGGCCCTGGCGAGTCCATTCTCTATCTATCTATCTGCCTCTTTCTCTTTCTGTCTGTCGCTCTCAAATAAATAAATAAATAACAAAAATTAAAAATCAATAAATAAAAACTTCATTGACAACCTCCATACATATAGACAACATATCATGATCATAAGCCCCTTCTACATCCTCACTTTTCCCCCTTCCAAATTCAGAGCCCCCTCTACTGAATCCCATCTTTCCAACTAGTGTCTCTTCTATTTTCATGTCATCATTTTTCCCTCCTATGATGCAGGTCTTGCGTAGGTAGCATCAGCCACTGTGTGGATTTGTTGGGGAGGGGGGTTTCTAAGTAGGGTCTCACTCTAGCTCAGGCTGACCTGGAATTCACTTGTAGTCTCAGAGTGGCCTTGAACTCACAGCAATCCTCCTATGTCTGCCTCTCAAGTGCTGGGATTAAAGGCATGCACCACCACTCCCAGCTCCAGGCTTTTTTTGAGGTAGGGTCTTACTCTAGTCCAGGCTGACATAGAACTCACTCTGTAGCCCAGGCTGGCCTCAAACTCACAGGGACCCTCCTATCTCAGCTTCCTGGTGCTGGATTAAAGGTGTGTGCTACCATATCCAGCTAGAGATTTGCTTTATATTAATAATTCTCTGTGAATATTGACTCATTTCCAGTGTTATTGTGCTTCAGGTGATACTGTGAAGATGTTTCTAAGTCACAGTTTTTTGTTTTAACATTTTATTTATTTATTTGGAACAGAGAGATGAAGAGAGAGAGAGAATGAGTGAGTGAGAATGGGTGCACCAGGGCCTCCAGCCACTGCAAACAAACTCCAGACGCATGCGCCACCATGTGCATCTGGTTTATGTGTGGGACCTGGAGAATCTAACCTGGGTTCTTAGGCTTCTCAGGCATACGCCTTAACTGCTAAGCCATCTCTCCAGCCCCTAAGTCTCAGTTCTATTGCAAGTCTGGGATTTAGGAAAAGTTCCTATAACTGGGATTGCAGGTTCAAGAGCATATGGAGGGTGGAATTATGAGGTCCAAGTTTATGAAACTTTTTAGGGTCTTGCTGTGTTAATGTTCTGCTCTTATCTTCTTCTTGGTGTGTGTGTGTGTGTGTGTGTGTGTGTGTGTGTGTGTGTATGTGTGTGTAGTGTTTGTGTCAATATGAGCACATGTGCCAGGGCAGGTATGTGGAGGTCAGAGGACAACTTTAGGCATCAATTCTCTTCCACCTTGTTTGAGGCAGGGTCTCTCCTTCACAGCTGTGTTTTCCAGACAGGCCCTTGAGCTTCTAGGTGATTCTCCTTCTCCACCTCCCTCTTCACCCTGGATGCTAAGATTGCAGACACACTCTCTAGAGGCTGGCCTTATGTGGGTCCTGGGGACCCGAACTCAGGTACTGACACTTGGCAAGTGCTTTATTCACTGAGTCATTTCCCCAGCCTCTGTTCTGCTACTCAGAAGAAAGAAAGGAAGGAAGGAAGGAAGGAAGGAAGGAAGGAAGAAAGGAAGGAAGGAAAGAAGGAAAGAAGGAAGGGAAAGAAAGAAAGGAAGGAAGGAAGGGAGAGAAAGAAAGGAAGGAAGGAAAGAAGGAAAGAAGGAAAGGAAAGAAAGAAAGGAAGGAAGGAAGGAAGGAAGGAAGGAAAAGAAGCTGTATTGTAGGGTAGCTCTTTGTCCTCTTAGATCACCTACCGATGGCGCGTTAGATGACATGCACCTGGCTCTAGAAACCAACTCTTGGTCTCCTGTGGTCCCCAGCTTTTCAGGATAATGGCACAGATCAAAAGACTTGGTTTCTGTTTTACTGGCTACATGACTCCGGAAGTCACTTGGGCATCTTGAGGCCTACGTTTGCCCTTCTGTCAAGTGAAGCTCATTATACCTGCCCTGCAGATGTGTCATTGCTGTGAAGATGAAGAGGAATAGCAAATCAAGGCTAAATCCCTCTTTCTAAGCCATGAGTTTATTCAACCCATTGAGTACAATGCATTGGCACACGCCTCTAATCTCAGCACCCAGAAGGCAGAGGTAGTAGGATCACTGTGAGTTCGAGGTCAGCTTGGAACTATAGAGTAAATTCCAAGTCAGCCTGGGCTAGAGTGAGACCCTACCTCGGGAAAAAACAAAACAAAACCAAAAAAACAGGTGCGTGACTTTAATCCCAGCACTCGGAGACAGAGGTAGGAGAATTACCATGAATTCGAGGCCAGCCTGCGACTACATAGTGAATTCCATGCTAGAGTGAGACCCTAACTTGAAAAACACCTAAATAAATAAATAAATAAATAACAAAAACAAAAAAGAAAGAAGGAGAGAAAGAAGAAAGAAAAGGAGGTAGAGAAATGGTAGCAGAGAAAGCCAGACATAGTATAGTAGCACATGTCTGTAATCCCAGCACTCAGAGGTAGAAGCAGGAGGATAAGGATTTCAAGGCCACACTAAGCTATATAGTGGGCTTATGGCCAACCTGGGCTGCATGAGGCTCTGTCTCAAAGAAACAAGACAAAACTGGAATGAGGCAAAAGGGAGAAAACAGAAGTGGTCGTAGAGAGGATTGAATCCGGGGATCGTATCCACTCAGCCGTGACCCCTCCCTTAGGGGTCCACAGAGCACTTGGCAGCAGGTGGGGTGGGAAGGAGTGTCCTCAGACAGACAGCCCCCAATGGCTGACTTTCTTCTGGGGGTGCGACATGCCATCTCCCTATTGTAGTGGCTGCACCAGAAACGATGGGATTCTTTGGCTTGGCTTTAATCAAGCCCTTTCTCCCTCTGTAGGTTCCCATGACAACAGCACGCCTGGGAAGGACCAGCCTGGGGGAAAAACAGATTTTACTGTAAGGGGAAAAAAAAAAAAAAAATTGGCTTGGAGCCACAAGCCGGGCAAGCTGGGACAGGGGCTCTTAGGCGTGGCTGGGGCCCGGGACAAGAACCACACAGGTGTGAGCACCAGCTCTGTGTTGGGTGCTATGGCCTGCTAGCATGAAATGTTCTGTCTATCTATTGACTATTTGGTCCTCATGGCAAACCTCTAAAGTAAGTGCCATTGGTATCCCTGCCTTAGAAGTGACAAGACAGAGAGGTATGGAAAAGTTCTGAACTGGCAGTCTGACTTCAATGCTCCCATTATTATTATTATTAATATTATTAGTTGGGTTTTTTTTTTCGAGGTAGTGTCTCACCCTAGCTCAGGCTGGCCTGGAATTCACTATGTAGTCTCACGGTGGCCTCGAATTCACGGTGATCCTCCTACCTCTGCCTCCCGAGTGCTGGGATTAAAGGCGTGCGCCACCATGTTCGGCTCCATTATTATTATTATTTTAATTTTTTAAAAGTTTTTTTATTAATTAGTTTTGTACTCAGTGGATACAGCCAAGTTGGTACCATTGTTAGCCTCCTCCCTATCCTCCTCACTCCCCAATTATTTTAATTTTTAAGCCATCTCTCCAGAGCTTATCGTTATTATTATTATTATTATTTGGTTTTTAGAGGTAGGGTTTCACTCTAGCCCAGGCTGACCTGGAATTCACTATGTAACTTGAGGGTGGTCTTGAACTCTGGCGATCTTCCTACCTCTCTGCCTCCCAAGTGCTGGGGTTAAGGGCATGGGCCACCACGCCCCGCAGTGCTGCCATTATTGACCTCTGTCTCAGAAGTCCTAAACTGTCATCCCTGTAACCTTTGCCATTTGACAAAAGGACAAGTTTCATTCTCTCCTCACATACATTTTGCAAGAGGAAAAAAAAAAATCGTTATTTCTGTATTACAGATTAGAAACAAAAGGTCAGAGAGGTTAAACGATGGGCCCCAAATCACACAGCTTAGTAAATACAGCTGGGATTTCAATCAGATCTGTCCACCACCTCCAAAGGTCATGGTCTCTGCTCTACCAAGGTTCCTCGAAGCACACTTGGAACTTCGTAGTTCGCGGTGGACACGCTAGCTCCTAAGCCTGCGCCAGGGTCAGGGTTGGTTTAGGATAGCGTTACAGGGGCGAGTGGAGCATGTCTCTGTGCCACCAGCGCTGTGCCAACACTCTCCCAACCTATACGCACTAGTGCGTGCGCACACACCTGCACACACCCTCGCTCCCACAGGCATGAACGTGGGCCCTGGCACACCGACACCTCTCCCTCCCTGCTCGCAGCAGCCTGGGAGGTGAGCCTGCCCACACCTGCTTGCCTCCCGGGGAGAGGCGAGGCGGCTCCGGAGCTTATCTCCCCATTCCAGCTCATTCCGTGTAACCAGGCTGGGGCTTCCCAAGGGAGGAGAAACTTCCGGAGACGTTCTTCTTTCTAAGGGATTCTAAACATCAGAGTCAGAGGCCTAGGCTACGCGAAGTAGGGAAGACTGCCATCGTTAAAAGACACTTCCCGTATTATTCTGTCAGTACTCCATACTTAATTTTATTACCTGCATTCTGATTTCATTCGTTTTTGTTTCTTTCCTTTTTTTTTTTTTTTTTTTTTTTTTTTTTTTTTTTTTTGGTTTTTCGAGGTAGGGTCTCACTCTAGTCCAGGCTGACCTGGAATTCACTATGTAGTCTCAGGGTGGCCTCAAACTCACGGCGATCCTCCTACCTCTGCCTCCCGAGTGCTGGGATTAAAGGCGTGAGCCACCACACCCAGCTATGTCATTCATTTTTGGATGGTGGCCTTTTACCTCAAAAAAAAAATTTTTTTTTTTAATCTATTTATTTAACAGAGAAAGAGAAAGAGAATGGACACACCAGGGCCTCTTACCACTCACTGCAAACAAACTCCAAACACATGTGCCACTTTGGCATCTGGCCTATGTGGGTACTAAGGAATTGAACCCTGGGCAGGCAAGCTTTGCAAGCAAGCCCCTTTAACCTCTGAGCCATCTCCCCAGGCTGCCTTTGATTTTTTTTTTGTATACATACATATATATATATATATATATATATATATATATATATATATGAATGAAAGAGAGAGAGAGAGAGAGAGAGAGAGAATTAGCATCCCAGGGCTTCCAGCCACTGCAATAGAACTCCAGATGTGTGGGCCATCTTGTGTGCATGCATCACCTGAGTGTCTGGCTTACGTGGGAACTGGAGAGTCAAACATGGGTCCTTAGGCTTCTCAGGCAAGCACCTTAACCACTAAGCCATCTCTCCAGGCCCCACCTTTGATTTTTAAGTCTCTCATTCCTGTGGCAAGTGCAGTGGCTCTTGGCCTAAATTTTCTTTTTTTCTCTCAATTTTTATTAATATTTTCCATGATTATAAAAAATATCCCATGGTAGTAACCCCCCTCCACACACACTTTCCCCTTTGAAGTTCCATTCTCCATCTTATCCCCTCCCCATCTCAATCTTTGTACTTACATATATACAATACCAACCTAATAAAAGCCCTCCTCCCTTTCTTTCTCTTCCCTTTCTATCTCCTTTTTTAACTTACTGGCCTCTGCTACTGAGTTTTTTCCTTCTCGCACAGAAGCCCAATCATCTGTAGCTAAGATCCACATATGAGGGAGAACGTGTGGTGCTTGGCTTTCTGGGCCTGGGTTACCTCACTTAGTATAATTCTTTCCAGATCCATCCACTTTTCTGCAAATTTCATAACTTCATTTTTCTTTACCGCTGAGTAAAACTCCATTGTATAAATGTGCCATATCTTCATTATCCACTCATCAGTTGAGGGACATCTAGGCTGGTTCCATTTCCCAGCTATTATAAATTGAGCAGCAATAAACATGGGAGCACATACTTCTAAGGAAATGAGATGAGTCCTTAGGATATATGCCTAGGAGTGCTATAGCTGGGTCATATGGTAGATCAATCTTTAGCTGTTTTAGGAACCTCCACACTGATTTCCACAATGGCTGGACCAGATTGCATTCCCACCAACAGTGTAGAAGGGTTCCTCTTTTTCCACATCCCTGCCAACATTTATGATCATTTGTTTTCATGATGGTAGCCAATCTGACAGGAGTGAGATGGAATCTCAATGTAGTTTTAATCTACATTTCCCTGATGACTAGTGACGTAGAACATTTTTTTAGATGCTTATATGCTATTCGTATTTCTTCCTTTGAGAATTCTCTATTTAGCTCCATAGCCCATTTTTTGATTGGCTTGTTTGATTCCTTATTATTTAACTTGAGTTCTTTGTATATCCTAGATATTAATCCTCTATCAGATATATAGCTGGCGAAGATTTTTTCCCATTCTGTAGGTTGCCTCTTTGCTTTCTTCACCGTGTCCTTTGCAGTGCAAAATCTTTGTAATTTCATGAGGTCCCAGTGGTTAATCTGTGGTTTTATTGCCTGCGCAATTGGGGTTGTATTCAGAAAGTCTTTGCCAAGACCAATATGTTGAAGGGTTTCCCCTACTTTTTCCTCTAGCAGTTTCAGAGTTTCAGGTCTGATGTTAAGGTCTTTAATCCATTTGGACTTAATTCTTGTGCATGGAGAGAGAGAAGAATCTATTTTCATCCTTCTACAGATATATATCCAGTTTTCCCAACACCATTTGCTGAAGAGGCTGTCTTTTCTCCAATGAGTATTTTTGGCATTTTTATCGAATATCAGGTGGCTATAGCTACCTGGAGTTACATTTGGGTCCTCTATTCTGTTCCATTGATCTATAAGTCTGCTTTTGTTTGGCCTAAATTTTCTATCACATCTCTCACCTAGTCTGCATATCTAGTCCATATTTTCTTTTCTTTTTTTTCTTCAAGATATGGTCTCACTCTTGCTCAGGCTGACCTAGAATTTATTATTTAGTCTCAGGATGGCCTCGAACTCACAACGATCCTTCTACCTGAGTGTTGGGATTAAAGGCATGCTACACTCCCGGCTCTGTCCATATTTTCTTTCTTTTTAAAAAATATATTTATTTATTTATTTTATTTGAGAGAGAGAAAGAGACAGAGAGAGGGAGAGAGAGAGGTTGAGAGAAAGAGAGAGAGAGAATAGGCATGCCAGGGCCTCCAGCCACTGCAAACAAACTCCAGATGCATGCACCTCCTTGTGCATCTGGTTTACATGAATCCTGGAGAATTGATCTGGTATCCTTTGGCTTTGCAGGCAAACGCCTTAACCGCTGAGCCATTTCTCCAGACCTAGTCCATATTTTCAATGGGAGCTCACCTCTAAGTTCTTGGAATAAGAGCTTGATAAGTGTTGCATGAAATAATCATTTCATAGGATTGAGCCTGGGGCTTCATCTTCAAAGGCAGGAAACTAAAGACACATACACACACACACACACACACACACACACACACACACACACACATCACACATCCACCACCCCACTGCCAGGGATACCAGGGATTGAAACCAGGGCCTCGTATATGGTAGGCAAGCACTGGCCTCTGGAGCTACATACGTAGTGGTCCTAAAGACACCTTTAGACTCACACCTCTCAACCTCTGCGGAATAAAAGGTCACAGAAAGTCTTAAGTGCTACCAAGTTCCCTGTCAGTTGGTGGCTGCAGAAAGGCAGTGGCCTGAAGGCACACCTTGCAGCAAGAAGCTCCTACGCATTTGCAGTCACCTGGCTTCTCTTCTCAGCTTTGTCTCCCACCTCATGTCCTGGAGGACGATGGCAAAGCCTCAGAAAGGGCTTGAGAACCCCAGCTCCCTCCAGCCTCTGGCAGCCCCTAGCCCATGTCTAGGCATCCAACCCATTTCTATTCTGGGTCAAACTTAAAAAGGTTTGTTAGTACCCAGCTCACATGACAGTCTCCGTATGTCTCACAGGTATAAATTAGCTTTGCAGCGTTAGTAGACAGGATAGCAAGGACCCCCAGAATGAATGGGACCAGGAGAAGAGCAATAGAATTAGAAAGAAAGTAGCTAGGCGTGGTGGCGCACACCTTTCATCCCAGCACTCCACTCGGGAGGCAGAGGTAGGAGGATCGCCGTGAGTTCAAGGCCACCCTGAGGCTACGGAGTGAATTCCAGGTCAGCCTGGGCTAGAGTGAGACACTACCTCGAAGAAGGCAAAAACTTGGTGGAGGATAGAGATGGCAGAAGTTGGTGCAGGGAGGTCAGACTAGGGGACTATGGCCAGAATAAGTCAATGTCAGGTCTGCTTTTTCCCTCTGGCAGTCTTGAGTCCTGATCAGCTGGCCCTCTGTCAGGCACGGGCCCCCGGTGGGCCTGAGTAAGTGCTCGCTAGAGCAGTGGTTATGCGGGCGAGATGACTGCATAGCACTCAGTCTGCAGAGTGCAGACTTCTGTCTCTCCCACCCCCTGGGAATTTCATAAATAAACCCCTGGACCTGTTCCAAGAAGAATTCAAGGCTTCTCGGCGTGTGTTGTGTTTCCAGAAACACAACAGTTTTACATGGTGCCTAGTGTGCAAAGTCCTAAGCGACCGGTAGAAAGGAATGAGGCTGAGCCTGGCGAGGCTGAGGTGGATGGACCTGGCCGGGTCGGGCTGGGCATAAACTCTCTGGGAAAGCGGCAGTTGAGGGCGGTGGATGGTGATTTGAGCCTAGGTTCTGCAGCTGGTGGCTGCTAACCTGCCCCCCGCCCCCCAGACACCCAGTCTGCCCTGGACCCAGACTGTCCCGCCTCCCCTCCCCCACCCTGGGGCTTTGGCAGGATTCTCCACCAGGTTTTTGCAAAGTGCCAGGGTCTTAAAATAGTGTCTGCGCGCGCACACTCGCGCGCGCACACACACATACACCATCCCTGTACCATAGAATGAGACGTGAAAAGGAGAGTGTAAGCCAGGTGTGGTAATGCACACCTTTAATCCTCGCACTCAGGAGGCTGAGGTCAGTACATTGCTGTGACTTGGAGGTCAGCCTGGGCTACAGACTTAGTTCCAGGTCAACCTGGACTAGTGTGAGACCCTGGCTTAAACAAGAGGGCTAGAGATAGCTTAGTGGGTAAGACGCTTGCCTGTGAAGTCTAAGGACCCTGGTTCGATTCCCCAGGATCCACGTAAGCCAGACGCACAAGGTCATGCATGTGTGGAGTTTGTTTGCAGTGGCTGGAAGCCTGGCATGCCCATTCTCTCTCTCTCTCTATCTGCCTCTTTCTCTCAAATAAATAAATAAAATATTTTTTAAAAAAGTGTAAGACTGAGCCGGGCATGGTGGCGCATGCCTTTGATTCCAGCATTCGGGAGGCAGAGGTAGGAGGATCACTGTGAGTTCAAGGTCACCCTGAGACTACATAGTGAATTCCAGGTCAGCCTAGGCTAGAGTGAGACCCTACCTCGAAAAAAAAAGTGACACAGCACACAGGGTCGCACATGCATACAAGGGGGTACACACATCTGGAGCTCAGTTGTAGTGGCTGGAGGCCTGGGCACTCCAATTCTCTCTCTCTGTCACACACACACACACTGAAAAAAAAAGGCCAGTTTGTTGGGCTTGCCTCAAAACAAAAAGAGAGGGCTGGAAGGATGGCTTAGCAGTTAAGGAGTTTGTCTGCAAAGCCAAAGGACCCAGGTTGGATTCCCCAGGACCCACATAAGCCAGGTGCACAAGGGAGCACAAGCATCTGGTGTTTGTTTGCAGTGGCTGGAGCCCTGGCGTGCCCATTGTCTCTCTCTCTCTCCCTCTCTTTCTCCCTCTTTCTCTCTGTCAAATAAATAAATAAATAAAAGTATTAAACTAGGGAGAGAAGAAGAAGGAGGAGGAGGAGAAGAAGAGGAAGAAGAGGGCTGGATAAATTGCTTAGTGGTTAAGGCACTTGCCTGAAAAGCCAAAGGACCCAGGTTCGATTGCCCAGGACCCATGTAAGCCAGATGCAGAAGGTGATGCATGTGTCTGGAGTTCGTTTACAGCAGCTGGAGGCCCTGGCTCGTCCATTCTCTTTCTATTTTGCTTTCTCTTCCTCTGCTTCTTTCTCTCTCTCTCTCTCTCAAATAAATAAATAAATTAAAAAGAAGAAGAAGAAGAGGTGGTAGTGAAGAGTAGAGGGAGGACTCCAGTGCACCTCCCAGAACAGAGTGTGATGGGGAGCCCAGCAGGAAACAGGGTGGAAGGAATGGAAGAATGGGGAAAAGAAGACAGGACGGAGCCTGTGTCTGGGTGTGTGTCGAGGTGACAAGGCCGATGGTTATATCCAGTACGTGAGTGTGTAGTCGGGATCATGACACTGAAGGCCTGCTTTGCATGACCAGTTTGGCAAGGGGAACATGGCTTTTCCCTCCTAGATTGTAAACCCCTGGAAGGGTGAGAGCTAAGAGCACACCCACTCCCAGGGCCTGGGCCAAATCTGGCCCCCAAATATTCAATACTTATTCCAAGTGTAGACATAGGAGAGGTAAATACACGGAACTGCTAAAATATTAAACGGTAGTAGTGAGGACAGTCCAGTTTCAAAACTGGAAATGGGCACCCCAAAGTCAAAAGATTCCATCAGAACAGCATGAATGGAGTGTTGGGAGAGAAGGGGAAGTCACTGTCGCCCTGCTTGGTTTATGATTGGCCTGGGGAAGATAGAAACGGCACGCTGAGGAGGGGAGGCTTTTTGGAGGAGTTAGCCTGAGCTGGTAGAATTTTTTTAAATTAATTAATTAATTAATTAATTTTATTTATTTATTTTTATTGACAGTTTCCTCTTTATTTATTTTTGGTTTTTCGAGGCAGAGCCTTACTCTAGCTCAGGCTGAGCTGGAATTCACTATGGAGTCTCAGGGTGGCCTCAAATTCACGGCAGTCCTCCTACCTCTGCCTCCCGAGTACAGGGATTAAAGGTGTGTGCCGTCACGCCCGGCAGACAGCTTCCACACTTACAGACAACAAACCATAATAATTCCCTCCTCTCCCCTGCTTTTCCCTTCACAAATCCATACGCCATCATCTCCTCTCCATTTAGTCTCTCTTTAATTTTTTTTTTTTTTTTTTGGTTTTTCAAGGTAGAGTCTCACTCTAGCCCAGGCTGACCTGGAATTCACTATGTAGTCTCAGGGTGGCCTCGAACTCACGGCGATCCTCCTACCTCTGCCTCCCGAGTGCTGGGATTAAAGGCGTGCACCACCACGCCCGGCTTCTCTTTAATTTCGATGTTATCATCTTTTCTTCCTATTCAGAGGGTCTTTTGAAGGTAATGCTGGGCACTGTGAGGTCATGGATCTCAAGGCCAGTTTCCGTCTGGATGGTTGTATTGTAATCAGTCCTACCCTTCCTTCGACTCTTAGATTCTTTCTGCCACCTCTCTGTTCCCCAATGGACCCTGAGCCTCAGAAGGTGTGACAGAGATGTTTCAGCGCTGAGCACTCCTCTGTCACTTCTCAGCACCATAGTGCCTTTTGAGTCATCCCAGTGGTCACTGCCACCTGAAAAGAGAAGCTTCTCTAACCAAAAGTGAGAGCAGCATTAATACATGGGTATGCACATTAAGTAAAGTACTTACAGGGCAGTTGGGTGGGCATAATATATGCATTTAGCCAGACAAGAGCAGGCATTACACTTGTAAGGCTCAAGACCTCCCTAATTTATTTTTTAATTTTAGAGCAAGCAAGCGAGAGAGAGAGAGAGAGAGCGAGAGAGAAGAGAGAGAGAGAATTGGTGCACCAGGGCCTCAGTCAAACTCCAGACACGTGCACCACCTGTGCAAATGTGTGACCTTGCACATGCATCACCTTATGTGTCTGCCTTATGTGGGATCTGGGGAGTCAAACAGGGGTCGTCAGGCTTTGCAGGCAAGTGCCTCAACCACTAAGCCATCTCTCCAGCTCCGAGCTGGTAGAATTTTGAGGGCTGGGCTCATAGTCTGAAAGACAAGCACATTAGGACAGTGGAAGTAAAAAGCGGATTTCCTGGGGAGACAGATGGGAATCTCAAAGAACCTAGCAGCAGAAAATACAGCCACTGTCAGGGGTCTGAGAAGACGCTGTGCTGTTTAATGTTGGGCACTGGTTGCCTACAGGGTGAGGCTTGTGTGTGTGCACTGTCATGGGCGTACCCGGATGAGCCCCCTCTCCTTCCCAGGCTCACTCTGTCCCAGGTTCACTTCCAGGCCCCTGCTACCATATAAATTTCTTGCCTGCTTAGTTCAAATACTGACAAGAGAGCACTTGAGTGACTCAGCCTTCCCTCGGTCTAGATGTCCAGCCCTGGAGTCGTCAGCCGTGGCCAGAAGGCAACCTTCCTGGAAGAAGCCAGGCTAGCAAGGAAGAGGGGCAGATTCTAGAGATCCAGGTAGGCAGTGTTTTGTTTCGTTTTTTTTTTTTTTTTTTTTTTTTGATTGGGGGGAGGGAGGAAGAAGCCAGGATAATAGGGGGAGCTGTCACAAGGGGTGTTGACTGAAGGACTTGGGCTGTGGCTCCGTTCCTTATCTCTATAATGGGGTGAATAATACCACTTTCCTCACAGGAGGTTGTGAAGATAAACAAATAACCTTGGTGAAGTTTAGAAGAGCTGGAGTTCAGTCTCTGGACACGTATGTGTTGGGGGAGGGGAGGTTCAGTTTATATGGATATTAAGTTTTCATTGTGTAGAGGTCTTGAGTATCAGTTTGTGCTCTGTCCTGGATAAGAGACTTTTCTCCTCTGGGCCTCAGTTTTGTTTTGTTTTGTTTTCGGTTTCTCAAGGTAGGGTTTCAATCTAGCTTAGGCTGACCTGTAATTCATTATGTACTCTCAGGGTGGCCTTGAACTCTTGGCGATCCTCCTACCTCTGCCTCCCAAGTGCTGGGTTTAAAGGCGTGTGCCACCATGCCCAGCTGGGCCTCAGTTTTTGTACTGTAAAACAACAGGGTCAGGGCTGGGGAGATGGGTCAGCAGTTAAGAGCTCTTGCTTGTAAAGCCTGACAGCCCAGGTTTGATTTCCCAGCACCGACATAGAGCCAGATGCACAAAGTGGCGCATGCATCTGGAGTTTGTAGTAGCAGGAAGCTCTGGTGCACTGTCTGTCCTCCAAATAAATAAATAAATACTTTTTTAAAATGACAACAGGGTCAGACTGAATAATTTTGAAAATCACCTCTGGGTTTAGAATGCCACGATTTTGAGCAATAGAGAGGCTGTTTGTTCTGGCGAAGGTAGCTGACAAAACACAGGAGGCTTTCTTGGGACATAGGTATGTGGTAGGTATGCCTGGGACACTGGAGAAGGTGCGGGGAGGGCAAAAGCCATACCGGAGTACTGTAAGGATCTGGCCTGGAGGGCTACCGAGAACGTGGAGTAGGGCACCAGGCAGGCAGGCAGGCAGGCAGAAGCTGTGAGGTTCACAACAAAAGGACAATGACCAGGAGAGCAGTCTTGTTTGGTCACTGGGCATGCCCGGCTAGAAACTCAAGTATGAATCATCAAGGCTGAGGGCACAGGGCCTATTTACCAAGGAGGCGCTGGGGCAGAACGAGGTCAGTGCGAGGGGTGTAGGAAAGAAAGGTCTGCCTCGAAAGCCACGGGCTAGCCCCTGGGGCCGAGAGGCAGAAAGGAGAAGCTGAGGGGGTGCGGGAGTTGTTCAGCAACAGCTCAGCTCAGCACCACCCAGCGGGACTGCTGCGTAGGAACCGGTTTGCTGACCGCGTGAGACCCTCGACATGGACTTCCCAGGCCCACACAGTCTTTCTAAGCTGCATCCTCAGCTACCAGGCATAGCACATTCTAGTCCTCTGCTTCCTTTGACCTCCTGGCTGCCCACCGGCTCCTGTGCTCTCAGCCCCGTGCTCTGCTTTCCCCATCGCCTAGGGGCTCATCTTCTGCCCCCCCCTCTAAGCTGACGAGCTCTTCCAGAAGAAGCTGCGCCATTGAAGAGGAAGCTTCTTGCAGACTCATCTTTATGCTTTGCGGCCCTTGCTAAGCGTCAGTGTCACTTTGACGTGCTTTCAGGGTTTTTTTTGTTTGTTTGTTTCTTTTTTCTTTCTTTCCTTTTTTAAAAAATATTTTTATCTATTTATTTGACAGAGAAAGAGGGAGAGAGAGAGAGAGAGAGAGAGAGAGAGAGAGAGAGAATGGGCGCATCAGGGCCTCCAGCCACTGCAAACGAACTCCAGATGCGTGGGCCCCCCTTGTGCATCTGGCTAACGTGGGTCCTGGGGAATCGAACTTGGGTCCTTTGACTCTGCAGGCAAACGCCTTAACTGTTAAGCCATCTTCTCCAGCCTTTTTTTTTTTTTTTTTTTTTTTTTTAGGTAGGGTCTCACTTCACTCTAGCTCAGGCTGACCTGGAATTCACTATGTAGTCTCAAGGTGGCCTCGAACTCACGGTGATCCTCCTACCTCTGCCTCCCGAGTGCTGGGATTAAAGGGTGCACCACCACACCCAGCTCTTTCTGCTTTTGATGTCCCTAGATGTCTCACTCTCCATAGTGGCTTTTACAAATTCTCCCCACTCTCTTCAGGCATACCCTGCATGGTAAACCATCCGTCTCCGTGAGCACACTGAATCAAAACAGAGCTCGAGATGGCTCAGCAGTTAAAGGTGCTTGCTTGCTGGGCATGGTGGTACACACCTTTAATCCAGCACTCGGGAGGCAGAGAGAGGTAGGAGAATCACTGTGAGTTCAAGGCCAGCCTGAGACTACATAGTGAATTCCAGGCTAGAGCAAGACCCCACTTCAAAAAAAAAAAAAAAGAGAGAGAGAGAGAGAGAGAGAGAGAGAGAGAGAGAGAGATGCCTGATAGCAAAAGCCTGATGGACAGGGTTCAATTTCCCAGTATCCATGTAAAGCCAGATGTGCAAAGTGGCACAGGCATCTGGAGTTTGCAGTGGCCAGAGGCCCGCCATGCCCACTTCCTCCCTCTCATTCTCTCTCTCTTCTTGCAAACAAACAAATAAGTAAATAGACAAAAGCTGGACGTGGTGACACACACCTTTAATCCCAGCACTTGAGAGGCAGAGGTAGGAGGATTGCTGTGAGTTCAAGGGGACTATACAGTGAGTGTCAGGTCTAGCCTGGGATAGAGTGAGACCCTACCTCAAAAAAATAATGTAAAATACTTTTTAAAAATGCCACCCTGGCCAGTAAGCTAGAAAAGAGATATAAAGGGAATAGAAAGAAGGGAGAGGTTTAATCCCAGCACTCGGGAGGCAGAGGTAGGAGGATTGCCATGAGTTCGAGGCTACCCTGAGACTGCATAGTGAACTCCAGGTCACCCGAGCTAGAGTGAGACCCTACCTCAAAAAAAAAAAAAAAAAAAAAAAAAGGAAGGAAGAAAGGAAAGGAAAGAAGGGAAGAAGGGATAGTACGATGGTACTGTATATATTTAAGTAGAAGAATAGATTAATGGGGGTGAAAAGGTCTAAGTGAGGTCAGGGGAAGAGATTGAGTAAAGGAAAGGTGGAGGGAGGCCTAATCAAAATTTAAGAGGATATAAATAAATCATATGGAAACCTACTTTTTTGGACAATGGAACACTCAGGAGCCATAGATTGTTGCTAGAAAATTTTCAGTGCCAAGAATGGGATACCTTCCAGTGAGTTGTTGGCCAGGGAGGTCCCTGATGTCCCCAGAACATTACAGGCCACTGCCGAGGCCCTTAGTTTCCCACCAGGAATACATGGTAAGACCCTATTCCTGAAGACTGCACATACTTGGGCTGCAAGGTAACTGAGAAACCCTGCTGGAGCTGAGCTAATAAACTCTTCCATGCAGACCAGCTGACAGAAAGCTGGAAGAAGCCATTCTGCATGCAGTTCAATGGGAGAAAGAAGTCACCAGTGAAGATACTCAACAGTGGACTCTGCAAGCCTTATATTTTGCCAGCGAGGCCAAATGTGCCAACCGGTACAATAGTGGCACGTCTGTCATAGTGGAAACCAACTGCTCTCTAATTGGACTGGAGGCCTGCTCCATGAGAGGGAATACATCCCTGATACTGAAAACCTAAAACAGGTAGTCATGAGCCCTAGGGGTGTAACGTCTGCTGCTATCTGGCTAAATGTATATACTATGCTTATCAAACTGCACAGTAAGCACTTCTCTTAATGTTCATACCCATATATTAATGCTACTCTCACTTTTGGTAGAGAACCTTCTCTTTTCAGATGGCAGTGACCTTGGGATGACTCAGAAGACATCATGGTGCTGGGAAGAAGTGACAGGAGTGCTCAGTACTGCAATATCTCTATCACACCTTCCAAGGCTCAGGGTCTATTGTGGAAGAGGTGGCAGAAAGAATGTAAGAGTCAAAGGAAGGGTAGGACTCCTTACAATGTGCTCCTCCAGACACAAAATGGCCTGGATATCCATGACCTCACAGTGCCTAACAGTACCTACACAAGACAATCATAATAGGAGGAAAATATCATGACATCAAAATAAAAGAGAGACCGATTGAGAGGGAGAGGGGATATCATGGAGAATGGAGTTTCAAAGAGAAAAATTGGGGGGATGGAGGGTATTACTATGGGATATTGTTTACAATTATGGAAGTTATTAATAAAAAAATAAAAATTAAAAAAAAATGCCACCTTGCCAGGCGTGGTGGCGCATGCCTTTAATCCCATCACTTGGGAGGCAGAGGTAGGAGGATCGCTGTGAGTTCAAGGCCACCCTGAGACTACATAGTGAATTCCAGTTCAGCCTGGGCTATAGTAAGACCCTACCTTGAAAAAAACATTTTTTTAAAAGAGCCTGTGAGAGCACCTTGATTAAGATTAGCATCTTGTGCCCATGAACTTGCTCTTTGTGCACTTTCTCCCTCCAGCCTCTCAGAATGTAATAGTCTCCTTCAAACCAAGGGTGCCCCTGTACCCCTGCCTCACGATCCTGTGTTCCTCACCTACCCTGGGTTCTGGCTCTCATTTACTCCTACTTCCTGTGTCTTTGAACCCCTCTTGGCTCCTTTATTGCAATGGAAGTCAGAGTCACTCTGTTGTTGTGCTGGGCTTTTCTTTTCTTTTCTTTTCTTTTTTCTTTTTTTTTTTTCTTCAAGGCAGGACCATTCTAGTCCAGCCTGACCTGGATGGAACTCTGTAGCTCTAGGCTGGCCTCCAACTCACAGCGATCGATCCTCCTATCTGCCTCAAAGGCATGCACCACCATGCCCCATTGTTTGTTTTTTAAAATATTTTATTTATTTATTTATTTATTTGGGAGAGAGAAAGACAGAGAGAGAGAAAATGAGAGAATGGCCTCCAGCCACTGCAAACGAACTCCAGAAGCATGTGCCACCTTATACATCTGGCTTACGTGGGTCCTGGGGGATCGAACCAAGGGCCTTTGGCTTTGTAGACAAATGCCGTAACCTCTAAGCCATCTCTCCAGCCCCCGTTGTTTATTTTTTAATTTGTTTGTTTTGGTTTGGTTTTCCAAGATAGGGTCTCACTTTAGCCAAGGCTGGCCTGAATTCACTATGTAGTCATAGGCTGGCCTCAAACTCATAGCAATCCTCCTATCTGTGCCTCCCAAATGCTGGAATAGAAGGCATGAGCCACCATGCCTGGATTGTTGGTTTGTTGTTTTTTTTTTTATTTTTTATTTTTGTTTATTTATTTGAGAGCAACAGAGAGAGGAAGAGGCAGATAGAAAGAGACAGAGAATGGATGCACCAGGGCCTCCAGCCACTGCAAACAAACTCCAGATGCGTGCGCCCCCTTGTGCATCTGGCTAACATGGGTCCTGTGGAATCGAGCCTTGAACCAGGGTCCTTAGGTTTCACAGGCAAGCGCTTAACTGCTAAGCCATCTCTCCAGCCCTGTTGCTTTGTTTTTGAGACAGGGTCTCATGTGTCCCAGGCTGGCCTTGAACTCACTATGTAGCTGAGGATGATCTTGAACTCCTGATCCTCCTGCCTCTACCTCCTGAGTGCAGGGGTTACAGGTGTGCACCACCATGCCTGGTTTTATGCGGTGCTGGGATCAGACTCAGGGCTTCGTGCGTGCTAGACGGGCTCTCTGCCAACTGAGCTGTGTCCCTAGCCCTCTCTGTTCTTATGCTGTGTGGATGTTTTTCCCTGGGGAAGTGTGAATACATACCTATTCGCCTCAGATAGGGCACAGATGACAGACCCAAGCACAGTTTCACCAAAACCAACTTATTTTAACTTTTCATTGACAGCCTCCGTAAGTATAGACAATAAAACCATGATAATTCCTTCCCTCCACTCCCATTTCCCCCTCTAAATTCTATCCTCCATCAAATCCCCTCCCCCTTCCAATCAGTATCTCTCACTCTTTCTTTTTTTTTTTTTTTTCAAGGTAGGGTCTCACTGTAACCCAGGCTGACCTGGAATTCACTATGGAGTCTCAGGCTGGCCTCAAACTCACAGTGATCCTCCTACCTCTGCCTCCCAAGTGCTGGGATTAAAGGTGTGTGCCACCATGCCCTGCTCTCTTTTATTTTAATGTCATCATCTTTTCCTCCTATTATGAAGGTCTTGTGTAGGTAGTGTCAGGCACAGCGAGGTCATAAATATCAAGGCCATTTTGTGTCTGGAAGATTGCATTATAAGCAGTCTTACCTTCCTTTGGCTCTTACATTCTTTCTGCCACCTCTTCTGCAATGGACCCTGAGCCTTGGAGGCTGAGATAGAGATGTCTCAGTGCTGAACACTCCACTATCACTTCTTCTCAGACACTATAGTGACTTTTTTTTGATGTTGTTGTTATTTTGAGGTAGGGTCTCACTCTGGCCTTGTAATTCACTATGTAGTCTCAGGGTGGCATTGAACTTGAATCCCGAGCGCTAGGATCAAAGGCGTGTGCCACCACGCCCGGCTCCTATAGTGACTTTTGAGTCACCGCAGTGGTCACTGCTATCTGAAAAGAGAAGCGTCTCTAACCAAAAGTAAGAGTATCGGGCTGGAGGAATGGCTTAGCGGTTAAGGTGCTTGCCTGCAAAGCCAAAAGACCCAGGTTCGATTCCCCCGGACTCACATTAGCCAGATGCACAAGGGGGTGCATGCATCTGGAGTTCATTTGCAGTGGCTGGAGGCCCTGGCATGCCCATTGTCTCTGTCTCCCTCTTTCTGTGTCAAATAAATAAATAAATAAAAGTTATTTTTTTTAAAGTGAGAGTAGCATTAATATATGGGCATAAACATTTAGAAAAGTGCTTATAGGACAATTTTGTGGGCATAATATATGCATTTAGCTAGACAACAGCATGCGTTGCTCCCTTAGGACTCATGACTTCCTCAGCCATAGGCTTTTGACTATTTTTTCAGTATCATGCATGTATTCCCTCACATGGAACAGGCCTACAGTCCAATTAGAGAGCAGTTGGTTTTCCCCATAATAGACATACCACTATTGTACCAGTTGGCACACTTAGTCTGGCTGGCCAATATTAGGGCTTGCAGGGTCCACTGCTGTTTAACACCATTGATGACTTCTGTCTCCCAAAGGGCTGTATACAGCATAGCTTTTTTCCAGCTTTCTGACAGCTAGTCAACAAGGAGGAGATTTTCAGCTCAGCTCCGGCTTGATTTCTCAGTGACCTGCAGCCCAAGTATGTGGAGTCTTCAGCAATGGGGTCTTACCATCTAGTTCTGGTGGGCAACCTAGAGTGTTGGTAATGGTCTGTATTACAAAACCAATTTTTTAAAATATATTTTATTTATTTATTTGAGAGAGAGAGAAAGAGGTGGAGAGAGAGAGAGAGAGAGAGAGAGATAGAGATAGATAGATAGATAGATAGATAGAGATAGAGATAGATAGATAGAGAGAATGGGTGTGTGCCAAGGCTTCCAGCCCCTGCGAATAAATTCCAGATGCATGCGCTTCCTTGTGTATCTGGATTACATGAGTCCTGGGGAGTCAAACTGGGGTCCTTTGGCTTTGCAGGCAAATTCCTTAACCACTAAGCCATCTTCCCCTGTCCTTTTTTGGATTTTTTTTTTTTTTTTGGTTTTTCGAGATAGGGTCTCACTCTAGCCCAGGCTGACCTGGAATTCACTATGTAGTCTCAGGGTGGCCTCGAACTCACGGCGATCCTCCTACCTCTGCCTCCCGAGTGCTGGGATTAAAGGCGTGCGCCCCCACGCCCGGCGAGCTTTTTTGGTTTTTTGAGGTAGGGTCTCACTCTAGTTTGCTGGGATTCAAGGCATGAGCCACCACACCTGGATCTACAAAACCAACACCACACCTGGATCTACAAAACCAAATCTGTTGAACTGATGAGTTCACTGGGGCCGTTTACAGAGCAGGGTGAGGGGTTACTTACAGGAGCATGGGTGACTCAAATGCACTTGCATCACTGAAAAGCCCACCCCAGCACAGGTGAAGACTCGTGGAAGCTGCATCTCTCCAGCACGCTGCGCCAATTGCAGGGAGCTCAGTTTGTCAGAGAGTCTCTCTCCAAGCAGTTGCTTATCCCTTATAGAACCTTGTAGAGGGGTCCTACAACCCTTCAAGTTTAGAAAATCGCTATACAACACTGGCCAGAGTCTGCCCCTCAACAGTTGTTTATTGCTCTTGGGGAGTGGTTGTATGATTTTTTATTATTTTTAAATATTTTATTTATTTATGGATGTATTTGTGAGAGAGAGAAAGAGAAAGAGGCAGAGAGAAAGAATGGGTATGCCAGGGCCTCTAGCCACTGCAGATGAATTTCAAACACATGTACCACCTTGCACATCTGGCTTATGTGAGTCCTGGGGAATCGAACTTGGGTCCTTTGGTTTGTAGACAAGTGCCTTAACCACTAAGCCATCTCTCCAGCCCTGTATGACTTTTTGTTTTGTTTTGTTTTTTTGAGGTAGGGTCTTGCTCTAGCCCAGGCTGAGCTGGAATTCACTATGTAGTCTCAGGGTGGCCTTGAACTCATGGCAATCCTCCTACCTCTGACTCCTAAGTACTGTGATTAAAGGCATGCACCATCACACCTGGCTTTACCTGTATGACTTTAAAAAAAATTTTTTAGAGCAAGGGAGACAGAGAAAGAGAAAGAGAGAGAGAGAGAGAAAGAGAAAGAATTGGCGTGCCAGGGTATCAGCTACTGCATTTGAACTCTAGAAGCTTGTGCCACCTACTGGGCATGTGCGACCTTGTGCTTGCTTCACCTTTGTGTGTCTGGCTTATGTGGGATCTGGAGAGTCAAACATGGGTCCTTAGGCTTCACAGGCAAGTGCCTTAACTGCTAAGCCATCTCTCCATCCCCCTGTATGACTTTTTTAAATTTCAGCTCTTCCAGACTTGACTTCCTGAGTTTCCTAAGCCTTCCTCTTCCCTCCAGGAGGGAATATTTCAATTTGAAGGAATGTGCTATATACCATCTTATGAAAGCAACAAAACTAAATAAGATCATTAGCTTCATCTTGTGTTTTCTGTAGTCCCCTTTACTCTATTTCTTTATTCTTTTTTTTTTTTTTTTCTGAGGTAGGGTCTTCCTTTAGCGCAGGCTGACCTGGAATTCACTATGTAGTCTCATATTGGCCTCAAACTTACATTGATCCTCCTACCTATGCCTTCCAAGTGTTGGGATTAAAGGCAAGTACCACCACGCCAGGCCTGAAAATCTTTTTCTTAAATTGGATTAATTAGTCCATTTACATTTATTATAATGGATATATCTGAATTAATTTTGTTATTTTTATTTATTCCATATTATTATTGCCCTTTTACTTTTCTGTTTACTTAAATTTTGTTTTGTTTTGCTTGTTTTAAAGGCAGGATCTCACTGTAGCTCAGGCTGGTACTCATGGAGATCCTCCTACCTCAGCTTCCTGAGTGCTGGGATTAAAAGTACACACCAGGCTGGAGAAATGGCTCAGAGGTTAAGTGCTTGCCTATGAAGCCTAAGGATCCTGGTTCGAGGCTCGATTCCCCAGGACCCATGTTAGCCAGATGTACAAGGGGGCGCATGCATCTGGAGTTCGTTTGCAGTGGCTGGAGGCCCTGGTGTGCCCATTTTCTCTCTCTCTCTCTCTCTGCCTCTTTCTCTCTCTGTCACTCTCAAATAAATAAAAAATAAACAAAAAATATTTTTAAAAAGTATTATCACCACTTCCAGCTGAATTGCTTCTTTCTCATTCTAGTTCTTTCATTCTTTTTTTTTTTTTTTTCTTTGTAAGCAGAGAGAGCTAGAGAGAAGAGAAAGAGAGTGAGAATGGGCATGCCAGGGCTTCCAGCCACTGCAAATGAACTACAGATGCATGTGCCTCTTTGTACATCTGGCTTTACATGGGTATAAGGGAATTGAACCCAGGTCATTACACTTTGCAGGCAAAGTACCTTAACTGCTAAGCCATCTCTCCAGCTCCTCATTCTCTTTACTTATTTACTATTAATTATCTTATTTATTTATTTGCAAGCTGAGAGAGGAGCGAGGCAGACAGAGAAGGTGCACTACAGGGCCTCCAGCTGCTGCAAATGAACTCCAGATGCTTGCGCCACTTTGTGCATCTGGCTTTTACACCGGTAGTGGGTCATCGAACCCCAGGCCGTTAGGTTCTGTAAGCAGACGCCTTAACGGCTGAGCCATCTCCCTAGCCCTCTTTCATTTTCTTAACCTGAATGCTATACAATCCTTTTATTCTACTGATGTACATCTAACAGTTCACAAAATATGCATGATTAAATATCATTTATATATTTGTTTACATTTAGCTCATTTTATTTACTTTTAATCTTAATTTTATTTATTTATTTGAGAGAGAGAGAGAGAGAATGGGCGCATCAGGGCCTCCAGCTATTGCAAATGAACTCCAGATGCATGTGCCATGTTGTGCATCTAGCTTATGTCAGTCCTGGGGAATTGAACCTGGGTCCTTTGGCTTTGCAGGCAAGCACCTTAACCACTAAGCCATCTCTCCAGCCCTAAATTTAGCTCATTTTAAAAGACTTTTCACCAGGCTTGGTGACAGAGGCAGGAAGATCATTGTGAGTTCAAGGCCAGCCTGGGACTACAAGAGTTCCAGGTCAGCCTGACCTAGAGTGAGACCCTGTCTCAAAAAATAAAAAAATAGGGCTGGAGAGATGGCTTAGCAGTTAAGCGATTGCCTGTGAAGCCTAAGGACCCTGGTTCGAGGCTCGATTCCCCAGGACCCATGTTAGCCAGATGCACAAGGGGGCGCACACGTCTGGAGTTCCTTTGCAGTGGCTGGAGGCCCTGACGCACCCATTCTCTCTCTCTATCTCTGCCTCTTTCTCTCTCTGTCTGTCACTCTCAAATAAATAAAATAATAATAAATAAATAAATAAAAATAAAAAAGTTTTTTTCTAGCCGAGCGTGGTGGCGCATGCCTTTAATCCCAGCACTCGGGAGGCAGAGGTGGGAGGATCACCATGAGTTCCAGGCCACCCTGAGACTACATAGTTAATTCCAGGTCAGCCTGAGCTAGAGTGAGACTCTGCCTCAAAAAACAACAACAAAAAAGTCTTTTTCTATGAGTGTGTAATTTTAAGTTGACTCCCCCCCCCCCAGTTATTTTTAGTATGTGATTTTGGATTTATTTCTATGATTATAGATATTTCTTGGAATATTAGCTTTGAAATTTTCTGGTAGCCTGAGTGCAAAGTTTGTTCCTCAAGATGATTTTTGCTTGTCTCCTCTTGGTACTACCATGAAGTGTGACTACCCAGGACTACTTGAATCTAAGTGGTGTGTAGTCTTCCAATCCACACAGCAGATGTGAACTGTTTGCATTTAAGAATTCTCAGGAGAGATTTTTCCCTCATCCTCACCCAAGTTCAAGTCAAGCAGTTTTCCTGTGGTCTCCTGGAGGAGTGAATTTTTTCTAGTTGATTCTTAAACTAAGTGTAGAGGGTCCCTTAGTAGATTCTGCTCTTCGGATGGACTTGGGGCTTTGTCCTGCAAAAAGTCAAGCTTCAGGTTTACCTGGTATGTAAGTGCTATCAAGCTGAAAAGTGGACATCTGATTTTCTCTCTTCTTAGGTGTTCTTTTCTTTTTTTCCCAGTACTGAATGTTGCAATGCTTTTTTTGGAAACTTTATTTCTGTTCACCTCAGATGCAGAAGGTAATGACAGACTAAAGTTCAGGTTGGTGAACCAACAAGTTTATTGGGATTACTTAAGGGAGAAATGGGTGGCTCAGGCTGGAGAGATGGCTTAGCGGTTAAGGTGTTTGCCTGCAAAGCCAGAGGACCTTGGTTCAATTCCCCAGGACCCACGTAAGCCAGATGCACAAGGTGGCAAATGCATCTGGAGTTTGTTTGCAGTGGCTAGAAGCCCTGGCACGCCCATTCTCTCTCTCTCTCTCTCTCTCTCTCTCTCTCTCTGCTTTTCTCTCTCAAATAAATAAAATAAAATAAAACTTAAAAAGAAAAAGAAAGATGGGCTGGAGAGATGGCTTAGCGGTTAAGCACTTGCCTGTGAAGCCTAAGGACCCCAGTTTGAGGTTCGATTCCCCAGGACCCACGTTAGCCAGATGCACAAGGGGGTGCACGCGTCTGGAGTTCGTTTGCAGTGGCTGGAAGCCCTGGCGCGCCCATTCTCTCTCTCTCTCTTTCTACCTCTCTCTCCGTCTGTCTGTCGCTCTCAAATAAATAAACAAAAAAAAATTAAAAAAAAAAAAAGAAAGAAATGGGTGGTTCAAAGGTACCACTGAAAAAAGCCCCATCCAGTATAGGTGACAACTCACAAAAGCTGTATCACTGGAATTTTCTGCACAACTTGCAGGCAGCCATTGCACTGAAGCGTCTCCTCCCATACAGCGATGGTTTACTGCTTATATAACTTCAGGGAGGGGTCTTGTGAGTCTCCAGCTTTGTGAGCTTCCTGAGTCTTGTGAACCTCTCTCCTCCCTTCAGAAGGGAGTGTTTCAATTCAGAGATAATAGCTACCCAGCAGCGGGGAGGAAACCCCAGGCATGCTGGGCAAGTGCTCTACCACCGAGCCACATCCCCATCTTTTCTTAATTCTTGAGAATTTTTCACTTTCTTGCTAGTTTATTGAGCATGTGAGATTATTTTCAGCAGGAGGTTTCCTCAAAGTACCTACAATTTTAAAGGAATTCTCAATCCTCATTTTTAGTCATAGCCAGTTCTTTTAAAGAAAAAATAGTACTAAATTTCTTAAGTTTCTACCTTCCATTCGCATGAAATCTTACACTGAGTCTGTTCAGGCAGAAGTCACCAATGGGCTTACATCATACCGAGACACTCTTGGTTCACATCTTACTGAAGATGCAGAGATATTAGACACGGCCGGGTGTGGTGGCTCACGCCTTTAATCCCAGCACTCGGGAGGCAGAGGTAGGAGGATCGCCGTGAGTTCGAGGCCACCCTGAGACTACATAGTGAATTCCAGGTCAGCCTGGGCTAGAGTGAGAACCTACCTCAATAAACCAAAAAAATAAATAAATAAATAAAATAGGGCTGGAGCCGGGCGTGGTGGCGCATACATTTAACACCAGCACTTGGGAGGCAGAGGTAGGAAGATTGCTGTGAATTCAAAGCCACCCTGAGACTACAGAGTGAATTCCAGTTCAGCCTGGGCTAGAGTGAGACCCTGCCTCCAAAAACAAAAAAAGAAGAAAAAAAGAAAGAAAAAAAAGAAATATTAGACACTAGAGACCTCTTAGGAAGCCTGCCCTCTCTGTGTCCATGATTCTGTTCTCTCCAGGCTCTCTTCCCACTTCTGTAATGTCCCTTTTCTTCTTTAAAAATATTTATTTATTTATTTATTTATTTGAGAGAGGGAGAATGGACATGCCAGGGCCTCCAGCCACTGCAAAGGAACTCCAGACACATGCACCACCTTGTGTATCTGACTTACGTGATTCCTGGGGAATCGAACCTGGGTCCTTTGGCTTTTCAGGCAAGTGCCTTAACTACTAAGCCATCTCTCCAGCCTTGTAATGTCCCTTTTCTGTGTCCTCTTTTCCACCATTGTTGTACTTCCAGAATCCTTGTGTCCCCTTGAGCTGTTTGAACAACTATGATATGCTGCTGGCTTTCAAATACATGTCACCATGGCTCCTGGTATCTACACGGTGCCTATCAAGTGCAGTGTGTCTGACAGGGCTCTCATTTCTTTCCCCCTCCAACTCGTCATTCCTATTCTGCTGAACAGGAATTCCAGGCACCAGGAATGCAAGTCAGGTTCTGTAGGAAACATACAGGGCTACCTTTTTCTTCCCCTCTCACATCTAATCTTGTTTGTAGGGTCTCACTCTAGCACAGACTGACCTGGAATTCACTTTGTAGTCTCAGGGTGGCCTCGAACTCACGGCGATCCTCCTACCTCTGCCTCCCGAGTGCTGGGATTAAAGGCGTGCACCACCACGCCCGGCTACATTTCTACCTCTTCAAAGCCTCTCAAATCTGTTTCCCATTTCTACATCTAATGTTGCTACCTGGAGTAAGCTCTCCCTGCCTCCTCTGGATTACTGAAACTGCCACCTCTTGGCTTTCCTTACTGCCAATCTTGCCTTTCTCCAACCATCTTCTTTCTGTATCAAGTTCAAGTTCACTTGGATCAGCAAAGCGGTCTTCATAAAGCACGACTATTATCACTTCGCCTGCCTGGTTAGAAGTCTTCCAAGCATACAGGTAAAAAGTCCTCCGAGTATATTTCCAACTCCGCAACGTTACCTTTCAGCGTCACCAGCAGCCCCCTTCAACCTAGACCCTCTGGTGTTGCCCTGCAGTCGCTCTGCTGCTGAGCACTGCTCACAGTTCCCTTAAATGCCAGGCAAAACAGCCTCCTGCCATCCCCTGCCCTGCCCCACACGGATATATCTATCTGGGGAGCCCCTTTGGTCATCCAAGAATCAGCTGTAACATGGCCTCTTCCTGACCTTTTCCAACTCTTCGGTTTTTTTTTCCTGCAGAGCTGAATCATGCTTGCCCTCTGCATGCCCCACTGACTGTCAGAGGATTGCACCACACCACGGCACTGACAGCCCATTGTTGCCATTCTTTCTTTTTTCTTTGCTTATTTATTAGACAGAGATACAGAGAGAGAGAATGGGTGCGCCCCTGCAAACGAACTCCAGACACACGTGCCACTGTGTGCATCTGGCTTACGTGAGTACTGGGGAATCGAACCTGGGTCCTTAGGCTTCGCTGGCAAGCACCTTAAGTGCTAAGCCATCTCTTCAGCCCCCCATTGTTGCCTTTCTTTCATGCTTGTCTCTATTAGATTGCAAGTTCCATGAGGGCAAGGACCCAGACTTACCGGCGTGTATATGTTCTGCATGGTACGTTGAAGGCGGCTCAGTGTTTGTGGAATGGATGATGTTGATGAGCTACTTCAAGATCAATGACACTGCTGCTCATTAAGGTGATTCTTCTCAGAGGCGATATCTTGGTGGCTTGTGACCAAGATGGCAGCTGTAAACTGGGAGCCCAGAGAGGAAGGCTATTTTTTTTTTTTTTTTCTTGGAAAAGTGTTTCCCGAGACTCTGAGGAATGGCATGACAAAGGGACAAAGTAGGGGAGATAAGAAGTTCATGGACCTTGATAGGACCAGACCTAAGATTAAGGGACTTGAAGTGAAAATGGCTACCAGAAGCCATGGAGAGCAGGAGGGATGGTGCAGAGGGGAAAGGTTGATAATGGGCACTAAATTACAGTTAGATAAGAGAAGAAGTTCTGATATGCTATTGCACAAGAGCGACTATAGATAATGAGAAGTAGCCTATTTCAAAACGGAGGAAATGAGTTTCAATGCTTTTAACTACACAGGAATGATAAACATTTGCAAAGATAGGCTTGCTTGGATTTGTGCATTCAAGGGTATATACATGTATGGAAATGTCAAGTGATACCAGCAAAATACAGACAATTTTTGTGTGTCAATCACAAGAAGAAAGGCACTTCGTTGAGGCCTTTGGGGATAGTGAGGAAGGCTAGAAAGAAGCATCTTTTGTTGTTGTTATTTTTTTTTTTTTTTTTTTCGAGGTAGGGTCTCACTCTGGCCCAGGCTGACCTGGAATTCACTATGTAGTCTCAGGGTGGCCTCGAACTCATGGCGATCCTTCTACCTCTGCCTCCCGAGTGTTGGGATTAAAGGCGTGTGCCACCACGCCTGACTGAAAGAGGCATCTTTGGGTCAGGTTATGTAAGGAAGCAGAAGAGCACAGGTGTAAGTTCTCTGTCTCCGTATGGCTTGGAGGTTAGAAGAGGGAAGGTAAACATCCAGAAACTCTGATTTTTGTTGTTGTTTTGTTTTTTGAGGTAGGGTCTCACTCTAGCCCAGGCTGACCTGGAATTCACAATGTAGTCTCAGGGTGGCCTCGAACTCACAGCAATCCTCCTACCTTTGCCTCCCAAGTGCTGGGATTAAAGGTGCGCGCCACCACGGCTGGCTGTTGTTTTGTTTTTCGAGGTAGGGTCTCGTTCTAGCTCAGGCTGACCTGGAATTCACTCTGTGGCCTCGAACTCACAGCGATCCTCCTACCTCTGCCTCCCGAGTGCCTGGATTAAAGGCATACACCACCATGCCCAGTTTGGCAGCTCTGATTTGATAAGATGCCTCAAATTCTCACAAATTGGGTGTGAGCAGTATAATTATTCCTCCTCCTCAGCCCCAGCAAATCATTTTCCATGTTCAGCTGGGTTCCGAAAAGATCAGTCCCTGGGAAAGCATGAGATGCTGTGGTTTTGAGAAAAGTGCAGGAGCTGTGGGACGTGGTTTTAATGACTAATTATGTGCAGGCGTGGGCACGTTGCTCGCCTTCTCTACTTCTCAGTCACCTCATCTGTAAATGGGGCACATTCTAACATGCTTCAACCACTTCATAGGATTGTAGCAAAGGCTGGATTGTAATCAATAATGAAACAACTGTTCCCTTTATTTTGCTCCCTATGTGTCAGAGTCTATGTTGGGTGCTACACACACAATATCCTAGTTGATTCCACAACACCTCTGTGAGATAGAACTTTCATAAGCTGTGTTTTATAAATGTGGGTTGAGGCTTAAGGAGGTTAAAAACATCTTGCCCCAAATCAGGGCTGGAGAGATGGCTTGGCAGTTAAGGCACTTGCCCGTGAAGCCTAAGGACCCATGTTCAACTCTCCAGATCCCACATTAGCCAGATGCACAAAGGGGAGGCAAGCACAGGGTAGCACATGCCCACTAGGGGGTGCAAGCGTCTGGAGTTCAATTGCAGTGGATAAGGCCCTGGTAGCCATTCTCTTTCCCTCTCTCTCTCACTTGCTCTATAAAAAAAAAAAAATCTTGCCCCAAATCATTTAATGTGCACCATTAAAGGTGGCGCACACCTTTAATCCCAACACTCGGGAGGCACAGGTAGGAGGATCACTGTGGGTTCAAGGCCACCCTGAGAGTACATAGTGAATTCCCGGTCAGTCTAGGCTAGAGTAAGACCCTACTTCAAAAAACCACATACATACACACAAAATAGTAGAGCCAGGCATGGTGGTGCACACCTTTAATCCCAGCATGTGGGAGGCAGAGGTAGGAGGCTCGCTGAGAGTTCAAGGCCACCCTGAGACTGCATAGTGAATTCCAGGTCAGTCTGCGCTAGACTGAGACCCTATTTCGAAAAACCAAAAAATAAATAAATAAAATAAAAAAATAGTAGGGTGCTGATTTGTGGACTCAACATTCTAGTCTCTGCTCATAGGTAAGTGGCTGACCTTACTGTCAAGGAGTATAGCAACCTCAGGCCCCCTCTGAGATGGCTGGTCTTATGGCTACAGTGGCAGTCCTTAGCAGGGCATAAGGAAATACAGGCCCCTCCTACTTGGTCTCATAGTAGTGCTCCTGAGGGGGCAGCTTGCTCTTTCCAATTGCAGGCATTGGTGACTACACTGGACTCAGTAGTGTACCCCAGAAACTGTGAATGCGATCTTACTTGGCAGCAGGAGCCCTGTGGATACAATCAACTTAAGATTTCTTAAACTTACACTAAAGCTGGGCATGATGGCATACCACTGTAATTTCAACACTCTGGTGGCAGAAGCAGAATGATCAGGAGTTCAAGGTCATCTTACATCATATAATGAGTTCAAGGCCAGCCTCAGCTACATGAGACTCTATTCATCAAAAGAAAACAGGGGTTGGGGGCTGGAGAGATGGCTTAATGGAAAGGCTCTTGCCTGCAAAAACCTAAGGATTCAGGTTCAATTCTCCAATACCCAAGTAAGCCAGATGCACAAGGTGGCGCATGTGCCTAGAATTCCTTTGCAGTAGCTGGAGGCCCTGGTGCACCCATTCTCTCTCTCTTTCTCCATCTGCCTCTTTCTCAAATAAATAAATGAATAAATAAAATATTAAAAAAAAAAAAAAGAAAAAGAGGGGTTGGAAAGATAAAGTACTGAAGTGTGAGTACCTACCTGGGTTTAGGTCCTCAGAACCCACATAAAGCCTGAAGCTATAGTTTGAGCATCTGTAATCCCAGCACGCCTATGGAGAGAAGGGAGGCGGGAGTCAGGAGAAGCATGTGGCAGGCTGAGGGCCAGCTAGCCTGGTGGGCGCAGCAGTGAACAAGATCACTGTGCCTCAGAGAAGGCGGAAGGAGAGGAACACCACCTAAAGTTATCCTCTGACCGCCACACGTGTGCCATGGCAAGTGTGTAACACACACACACACACACACACACACGAGCCAAAAATAAAGAGACTACTGGAATTCATCGTGGTGTCCTTTTAAGGAAGAGAACTGGATGCAGAGACAGCTTTTGGAGGGAAGGCCTCCATGTGGGAAGGCCCCTCTGTGAAGACAGAGGCAGGGATCGCAGCATGCTGCCAGAAACGGAAGAATATGAAGGATTCTTGGAACTACCAGAAGCTTGAAGACTCAGGGAGAGAGTTTAGCCCTAGAGACTTTGAAGTGACCATGGATGGCCCTGCCAACATCATAGTTTCAAGCTTCTAGCCTTCAGGATAGTGAGAGAATAGCTTTTTAGTGCGTGTGTAATGCAATGTGTATGTGCGTGTGTATGGTGTTGGTGTATGCATGTGTATGTGCCTATGTGACACACCATTCACTTAGATGTGCTCACCAACAGTGGCCAGGGTAGAACTGTGAATGTCATTGCTCTTCTGCCTGGTCCTGTTTTAATTGCTTATCTATTTATTTATTATTTATTTATTTACTTACTTACTTATGAAAGAGAGGGGGTGGGGAGAGAGAGACAGGGAGAGAATGGGCGCACTAGGGCCTCCAGCCACTGCAAATGAACTCCAAATCCATGTATCACCTTGTGCATACCTTGGCTTTCATGGGTCCTGGAGAATTGAACTTGGGTCCTTTGGCTTTGCAAGCAAGCGCCTTAACTGTTAAGCCATCCCTCCAGCCCCTGATCCTGTTTTGAGCCTGAGTCTCTTTCTGATTCTACAGCTTGCAGGCTCTGATGATTCTTGGGCTTCTGCTCCCCTTCGGAACTGGGGTTACCAGCATGCACAGCCACACTCAACTCTTTATACAGGATCTGGAGATTTGAACTCTAGCAATCTCAGCAACCCCAAGCTTTATTTTCCTTGCTTTCTTTCTTTTTTTCTTTTTTCTTTTCTTTCTTTCTTTTTTTTTTTTTTTTTGGTTTTTCAAAGTAGGGTCTCACTCTGTCCCAGGCTGACCTAGAATTCACTATGTCATTTCAGGGTGGCCTTGAACTCATGGTGATCCTCCTACCTCTGCCTCCCAAGTGCGCCACCACGCCCGGCTTAACTTTCTATTATTTAAAGCCAACCGGTTTATGGTACTCTGGTCCAGCAGCCCTAGGAGACTACTATGTGACCTTAGCACTGTGTCCACTATAGCTGGGGACCTAAAGGTGCACAGAGCATAGGTGGGAAGACCAACAAGACATACTTTGGGGAGGAGGTTGCTTCTTGGAGGCAGGTGATGGAGAACAGCATGAAGAGATATTCTTTACTCATGCAGTTGAACACATTCATCTGTACATGAACTTGTGCTTGATCGCGTTCTATCTGGGGAGTGAGTCTGCATCTTTTTTTTTTTTTTTATTCCAAGGTAAGGTCTCACGCTAGCTCAGGCTGACCTGGAATTCACTATGCAGTCTCAGGGTGGCCTCGAACTCTCAGTGATCCTCCTACCTCTCCCTCCTGAGTGCTGGGATTAAAGGGGCTGTGCCACCATAACACATGGAATTCTTTTCGTTAGCAACAATTTATAAGGTGAGGATTTCCTTTTAGAAACCTTTTTCTCCAATCCCTTGTCCCTACTGATGGAATGCATATGCTGAGACTCTGCCTTAGAAAGGTTAAAACTCTGTCCTTGTTTTCATAGTCAGTTAGCAAGAGAAGCAGAATTCAGATCCAGAACTCTTTTGTCTCCAAAACCTCTTTCTCTCTCTCTCTTTAATGTTTTTTTTTTATTATTATTATTTGGTAGGAGAGAGAGAATGGATGGGCACACCAGGCCTCCCACCATTGCAAAAGAACTTCAGACACATGTGCCACTTTGTGCATCTGGCTTTACATGGGTAGTGGGACACTGAACCCAGGCCATCAGCCTTTGCAGACAAGCACCTTTAACTGCTGAGCCATCTCTCCAGCCTCTACTTTTTGCTTTTAATATCTCTCTCAAATAAATAATTTTATTTATTTGAGAACACTTCAAAAAGATGTGGCCTGATTCACCTTACCATTTACAAACATTTTCTTCTAAATTTGAAAATAACATTTATTTGGAAAAATCTTTAGAAACTACTGAAATGTTTAAAGAAAAAGTGAAAAATATTTTAGGCAAAATTACTAATACATTGAGTAATAGCCTTCCTTTTAAAGTGCACAAAATACTGACAAAATTTGATCGTTATTGTGAAAATTTGTATTTTGCATTTTATTTTATTTTTTTGTATTTTGCATTTTAATTTAACATTATTTCATAAACATTGTCTCATGTCATTAGTATTTTTAAATGTTTATTCATTTATTTGAGACAGAGAAAGAGAGGGAGAGGGTGAGAATGGGGCCCCGGCCTCTAGTCACTGCAAACGAACTCCGGACACATGCGCCACCCCGTGCATCTGGGGAATCGATCCTTAGACTTCGCAGGCAAGTGCCTTAACCGCTAAGCCATGTCTCCAGCCCTCATGTCCATTAGCTTTTTGTGAACACGATTTTTAATTACTAACGGTCGGTCCCTCATATCGATGAGCTATAGTTTCTCTAAGCCTCTATTACTGCTTTCTTAGTTTCCAGCTTTTTACAGTGATAAAATAAGCAAGTCAACACTCTCGCGCAAATATTTTAGCTTCATTATTTGCAGAAGACAAGAGGATAATGCCGGGCAAATGGGATAATATTTTCAAGGCGCGTTTTGATTAGAAAATGTCAACACAGTGTTTACCAAGAGGGTTCTACCTGGGGCAGCACCCTAAGGCTGTCAGCATTAAAGAGCTTGGCTGAAAATTTGAAAAGAAATTCAAAAGGGGTTCGATCACACGGGCTGGGTGCCCAGAGGGTTGCAAGGCGGGGGATGGGGGGGTGAGGGTGGAGAAGACGCACAGGGACCCGGGTTCGCAGGCTGCGTGGAAGCTGCCGGAGGGACGCGATGAGCCGAGCAGGAGGCTCGGCCTCGGGGATGGAGAACCGGAACAGGCACGGGATTCGCGCAGCTCGCCCGGTGGGAGGGGGGGGCGGCGCTGATAAGGTAATTCTGCGCGGCGCCGCGAGCGCGCGGGAGAGGGAGGAGGGCTCGCGGGGGGCGGGGGCCGGGGGGCGGGGAGCGCCTCCCGGGCGCCGCACTGGGCTCGGACCCGCGGGGCTGGCCGAGGCGCCAACCCCTCCCACCCCTTTAATAAGGGACACTCCCCTTTAAGGCGGGCGCCCGCGCGCGCCCGACCCCGCCCTTCGGGGCCGCGCCTGCGCCCGCGCGCGCGCGCGCGTGTGTGTGTGTGTGGCGGCCGCTGCGCCGGCTCCCGGGAGCGCACGTGCAGGCGCCGGGCGGACGAGCGAGGCGGGAGCGGGCCGCGGGAGGAGGGGAGGCGCCGGGGGCGCGCGCGCGCGCTGGGCGCTGCTGGGCTGCGGCGGCGGCGGCGGCGGCGGCGCGGCGGCGGTTACTATGGCGGAGTCGGCCGGAGCCTCCTCCTTCTTCCCCCTTGTAGTCCTCCTGCTCGCGGGCAGCGGCGGGTCGGGACCCCGGGGGATCCAGGGTGAGTCCTCCCGGGGCGAGGGGGCGGGATGGGGAGCGCTGGGCCAGGAGGGCGAGGCCTCGAGGCGCGCTGCAGGGCTCCGGCGCGCCCCCTCCCCACCCGCACAATATGGCCGGGCAGGGGGCGCCGAGGAGCGGGGTGACCCTCCGTCAGCCTCGCGGACCGCCGAGGCGCCGCCGCACCCCCCGCGCCGCCGAGCTCTCGCCGGGGGCCCTCCCCCCCCCTGGGAACCCGAGCGCTCTTCCAGGCGGAACTGGGTTGGGGAGCTCCAGGGGTCGCGCCCCAGCACCCCCAGTTCCATAGTGGGAGCATCCAGGGGTCCTCACGGTTCGGAGGTCCTCGGCTTGTGTCCTTCCGCATGTCGAGGGGCCAGGGGGCTTTTCCCCCCTCCTCCCACCAGATGCTCCTCGGGGGGAGGCGTCTTTTCTCCCGCCAAGATTGTGGGGTTCGGCAATGGCTGGGGGGGGTCTTTGCTTCCCTGAGGTGTCCTTATGTTGCACCCCCGAGGCTGCCGGGGGGGGGGCTGGGGTCTCTAACCTTCCCTTCAGCTTGGGGTGTCTTGCTCGCCCTCCCCTGCCTCCCTGATGCTCCGGGCACGGGAGTCACATTCCCCCGCCGCTCAGTCCCTGGCGTTCCGCGGGGCAAACCCCCCTACCTCGGACACACATGCCTGTGGAAGCTGTTTGGAGGAAGTGGGGCGCTCAGGGCCCTGAACCTTTTTTTTTTTTTTTTTTTTTTTTGGAGATTGGCCTGGGAACCTCCTCCTCCCTGAGAAACCTACTTCCCAGCTGTTAATCCGAATCTAGGTGTATTTGCTCTCCCCTACACCTCCCCCACCCCACCGCACCCCAGGGGGCCCATTCACTTCACCACTTTGAGGGTGCCTTTCTGGTGAAGTCCTACAACCTGCCCCCAACCCTCAAGATTATTTAAGCGTCCCACTATTGGACGGTCTCCCTGGCCCCTAGTCAGTACTTCCCCCCCACACCCCGTTTGCACACCACCCCTCTTCGCATTCCTCCCCCACCTTCACACACCCCTTTACCTTCCAACCTCCACAGCCTGGCGCTCGCCAGATCCACCCCCACCTTTCCCACCACAGAGGTGGGGACCTTTCTGTGGGACACTCCACTGGGTGTGTTGTTTATGAGGCTTTAGGGACCGAGAACAGATGAAACCCTAAAATATTTCACTTGATAGGATCCCGTCGTGTGTTTTGGCATTGGGATTGCAGACGAAGGTTATATTGGCCAGTTCTATCGAAGTGATTATTGACCCACAGATGCATTCGAGAGAGACAATCAGGATTGTATTCGCTGTGCCCATTGTACATAGGAAGCTTGGCCTCCTGCGTTGACTTCTCAGCAGCCCCTAACCTTCCAGCAGGGGAGATCAAGTTGTGTTCTGGGGTTCCTCTCTCCACTTAAAGAAAAAAAAAGAAAGGTTTTCAAGTTGGACCATAAAAGACACCATGTCACTTTGGAGACTCACAAACAAGTTCATTATCTCCTGCTTGGATCCTTGTTCCCAGAGGTGGAGCTTGTGCAGTGGGGTCTTTGTTCCCTGGCTAGTGCTTCTGTTAGGCACTCACAGAAGGGTTCCTGGGTGTTGGTGCTCTGTGTCATAGGTTAACTGCGGTGAGGACTGATAACATGTTGGTAGCTATGAACAGAGCCTGACATTTGTGGCGAGTTAATGATTTTCATGAATAAGGATGTGTACTGGGCCTTATGGGCCATGTTTTTGGAATGTGTGACAATGTTATTTCTCTAGTAGGATAGTAAAAATAAGGAGACTCCAGCCTCAGGTTTCTCATGTGCGTGTGAAAAAAAAAATCGTTAAGCCCCTCCTCTGATGTATCCAAGATGTGAAGCCATCACGTCCCTGCTGATTTGATGTAGCATATGTGGGTCTGTCTTACGGTTAGCCTGGCTAAGAATGTTTAACTGGCAATCCAGCTGGTTCTGAATGGGACAGAGTTTCTGGTAGTTGGTTTTGTTTTTCTGTGTGTACCCTCCCTAAAATGGATGGATGTTGGACTGAGGGTGAGTGGGCATAATAGGGAGTTGGTTGCTCTTTTTGATAAATGGGAAATTAGGCTGTATGTCCAGCAAACATTCTTGAAGGCCTTTAAACTTCTTGGCCAGACACTGCAGTTTTTTCCGGGACGCTTCTCTAGTTGCCAGTAGTGCATGCTACAGAGACCACTGTTGCAAAAGGCTAAAACGTCAGTTCTGGGAAAGTAGAGGCTGTGGGATAACAAGAAGTTGGTGTTTTTTTCCCCCCTCTCTCTTGCATTCCCTATACAGTGCCTCCCCAATGTGAGCTGGAGAAGTGGCAGACTAGGTGGCTCTGATGCCTGGTGTGTAGACCCCATGTGAAGGCAGGAAGAGATAGACAGGCATTTCTGTTCATTAATGAGTTAGTCAGATTACCTGGGACTCCGTAAAAAGCCAGTGATAAGAATGCATTTCAGGCTAGAAACAGCATCTACCTAATAGATACACCATGCTTTAAGACCTAGCTTGGAAAATGTCACATTGGTATTTAAAAATATAACATTTAAGTTAGTAGCTGAAGAATATGGCATTCAGTTCTTCAAGACAAAAGCAACAAAAGAGGCGTTTGGGCTCTGATAGGAACATTTTGAGTTCTGTTCTAATTTCAAGTCCTGTCATTTGGTTCAGAAGACATGGATCTGAGGAGAGAATCTGATTAGTTGTTCAAGCAGCTCCTGGGGCAGATGTGATAAAGTATATTAAAATGGCTACTCTGGTTAAAGGTTAGAACCAGACAGGGAGGGAGGAGACTGGTTCAGCCCCAGAACTTTGTTTCCTTACAGGTTGCCCTTGAACAAGCAACTGAACCTTAATGTTACTGCTTCAGTTTTTGTTCTAAAAGGGAAAAAATACCGTGTGTCACTCTTATTGGGACATTTGTGAGACTGACTTACTGATAGCCAGTTGGCAGGGAGGTATTTTTAGACACAGTTTCTGACTAGAGTGAATAAGCAATGTTGGGTTACTTTTTATCTTATGGGGCACAATAACATACCCCGACTGATAGACACATCACATATCAGTGTGGCTCATCTCTTACTTGTGCTTTTTGATAGCCCAGGTTCAGATTTCCTCAGGTTAATTTGTGCCTTTGGCAGGGTTTTTTTTTTTTTTTTTTTTCTTTCTTTCTTTGTAGAGCTGAGCAGGCAGCATACCTGTGCTAATCAAAGATAGTCTGGAGGGAGTGACCTGCTTTAGGCCTGATTGGTTGGCAATGTTACGCAACTCTGGGTATGTTTATGGCACTATGTACATGTTACATAAGAACATGGAGGCTGAGAGGTGGCCAGAGTGGTGACTGAACACAGGAAGGTTACACTGAGGACTTCATCCAAAAGGACCTTGGGAGTCTGCAGGCAGTGCAGGAAGACACTACACTTTATTTTCCTCTAAAAACCTTTTTAGATGATTGCACCTTTCAGGGGACTGCTGTGTTATAAATAGGTTTATTCTCCACCGGTGAGCTAATTGTAACCTTGCTACCGAAATATGAATCAGTAGAGAGGAGACAGAGCAGGGGACGCGCTGCGTGTCCTGTTGAAGCTGCTTGTTGCATTTTGGAACATGAGTTGATTGCACTGCAGTCTGTTCTCACAATAACTCAGGAACAGGGTGTTGAGGTGGAATGGAGTTCTCATTCAAGCACTTTAGGTCCTCTTCAGTTTGAAGGTTAAATTAGAATACTGAAGTGGCTATTTTGTTTTAATTTTGAAACCTTGGCGTTTTGCTTGGAACAGCAATTGACATTAATTCTGGAATCTTGTCTCTATACCGAGTCGTTGTGCTGTCTGTTACGGTGGGAGTTGATGTAAGAGGGTCTTACCTCACTTTCCTCTACTTACAAAACAAAAATCCTGGTGTTTTCCTCCTCATCAAGCCTCTGCGATAGGTGCTCAGCAGGTAACCACAACCCAATCCCACCTGGTCTTGGAAAGTCATCATCTGCTGTCGAGCCCTTTGGTTTCTGGAGTGTGCCTTGTATTTCTCTCTTAATGTGTGCTCCTGCTCTGGCCTTGCGCAGTGTTTGTGCCCCTCGCATGGCTCAGGCTGAGCTGGCTCTTGGTGCCGTGTGTGCTGCCTTCTCTTCCCTAGTTAGTGGGACACCGGTGCGGGTGCTGCTGCAGAGCACCGCTTTCCCTTGTTCTAGAGCTCAGAGTTCGGGCCGCCTGTCAGCCTTCCATCCCAGACGATCTTATCTAATCTCTGGGTTTCAGAGATCACATCTGTTCAGGCTGTGCTGGTCATCTCTTTGGTTTTCTCCTTTCCACCCACTCTTGAGCCTACATTTATCTTGTTAAATACTTTGAATTTAACATAATGAGAATAACTAATATCACATTATTTCTGATATGAATATAGTTATGTATAGGACATTTATTTATCATTCATTTGAATGTGTTCCTAGAACAGCTTTAGCATGAAGAAATACCAGAGAATAAGATTAACGAAAGTCCCTAAATCTGTACTGTTGTGGAACTTGAGATTGCAGTGACTCAAAGTGAAAATAAATAAGTAAACACAGCTATGGGCCACGAGTGCTCTCATGAAAATGTAGCAGGAGTGTGTGGTAGAGTTTGCCGGAGCTCCAGCCCCCCTCTGTTTCGCTGTTTCCTCTGTAAACGGGGCCGGCCGAGACTCACAATTCCTGGTAGTTATGGTCTGTAAAGTGACTGCTGCTGACACTGAGTCCGCAAGTCCTGAGCCATTGCTCCTAGGGGAAAAGCAGGGTTAGGTTCCTGCAAGCCTCTGGTCACATCAAACAATCAGTAGATAGCCTTGTTTCTGTGCAGAGACACCTTATTTAATATATATTGTTGATTCGTAACTGTGAACTTAAACAGTTCTATAACTCATGCCTGAATCAAGCATACCTACCACATGCCTTCTCCTTAGGGCATATCACCGACTTCTTGTGCTTAGGAACACTAGACATCACTTCAGCACTATACTCGGGGACCATTTTAAATAGCAGAATCATCAACAAAAAGTATGGCACTAAATATTCTGCCAAAAGGACATGTGTTTACAGTATGAGAGCTGAAACAAGAAGGCAGAGTGTTGCCTTGTTTGACCTCCCCTGGAACATGTGTGTTGGGCGGCTCAAATATTTAACTGCTCCGTGCATGTCCTCGAATGACCAAGAAAGTACTGCAAGCATTGATTTTTGGGGTTACAGAGAAATTTTAGCCAGTAGGCAAATTCATGTACATGGAGTCTGAATATTCAAGGTCAGTTTTGTCAGAACTGTACAACTGTCACAGAAATAAAATTACATCATGTCAAAGTCCAAGGACTCCTTCTAATGGTGTCACTGGTCAAAATTGGGTGTGATTTGGTTTTTTTGGTTTGTTGGCTGTGTTGGGGATGGAGCCCAAGGCCTCATGCATGCTAGGCAAGTGCTGTACTACTGAGCAACATCCCCAGCCCCTAGATTTTTTTTGTTTTCTGAGGTTGGGTCTCACTGTAGCTCAGGCTGACCTGGAATTCACTATGTAGTCTCAGGGTGGCCTCAAACTCACGGCGATCCTCCTACCTCTGCTTCCCGAGTGCTGGGATTAAAGGTGTGCGCCACCACACCCGGCTTGCCCCTAGAATTTTAATGCATCCACTTAGAAGTTCCATTTCCAGACTGTAAATAGATGAATAAACATGCCCATATTGAGTATGCTGTGGTGACCCAAAGATTTCTTTAGCACATATTTTTCGAGCACCTTCCATCAGCTGGGCACTAGTGTGCATACTAGGGGCATAGCTGGCTTCCCTTGTGAAGCGTAACTTCTATAAGGTGAAACAGATAGTAAACAACACAGAGTGATTGTGCCTACTGAAGTTCACCCTCTGTTCCCCACTTCCCCAAAAGTCCTGGGTTTTAGCACACCCAACTGCGTCCATTTATTCACTCTAACAGTGATGTCAGTGGTAGTGCACACCGATTTTACAGATAAAATTAAGTTCCCAGTCAGTTACCCTTCAGGTAGGTGTGCTTGGTGTAATTGAACTAGCCCTTTAAAAAGCAGATTTCTCAGCTGATTGCAGAAGAGGGAGTCGAAGATGCTCCAGCTGGCTTGGGAACAAGCAAACGTCCACGCTATGAACTGCCCATCCCAACAGGCACGCGGCCGAGAACCACGGGCGCACTCTAAGAGCCCACAGTGGTCCCTGTCTGACAACTCGGAGAAAAATAGAGACTTCAGTCCTTTGCAAGGCAGTGGGTTTTGCCAACAGCCAGTTAGCTTGGAAGAGGACTTAATTGTAGATGCGAAAGCTGCCTTAGCTGTGCCTGGACCTCTGACCTACAGAAATGGAAATACTGAAGAGGTGAGGGTTCTCTGTTTTTTTTTTTTTTTTGTTTTTTTTTTGAGGTAGGGTCACAGTCTAGCCCCAGGCTGACCTGGAATTCACTATGGAGTCTCAGGGTGGTCTCAAACTCCTGGCAGTCCTCCTACCTCTGCATCCCAAGTGCTGGGATTAAAGGCATGTGTCACCATGCTTGGCTAAGAGGTGTTCTTTTGAGAATTGGCACAGCAGGCACAGGTCTCCAGCCACTGTAATCGAACTCCAGACACATGCACCACCATGTGTGCATGTGCGACCTTGCACGCTTGTGTCACCTTGTGCTTATGTAGGCTTATGTATGATCTGGAGAATTGAACATGGATCCTTAGGCTTCATTGGCAAGTGCCTTAACTGCTAAGCCATGTCTCCAGCCCGAGGTGTTCTTTTAAATACATTTGGAGATGGGGGTAGGTAGTGAGTCGGATAGTGATGGTGAAAAGTGGAGCAAGAAGGGGTCATGATGAGAAATACTCCAGGATGAGCTTGAGGGTCTAGGAGACCTGCTCACCTGCCATCCCATTGCTGAGCCTTACATGTGAAAGTTCTTTAGCTGGGTCTGGTGGCTCATGCCTAGAAGGCCAGTATTTGAGGCTGAGGCCAGAAGATTGCTGCAAGTTCAAAGCCAGCTTGGGCTACATAGTTCCAGACCAGCCTGGACTGCAGTGTTAGGCTCTGTTCTTTGACAATGCATGGCTTTCATTTGCCTATAACCTCTTTCCTAGGCACTTCTAAGTGTGTGGAGGAGAGGGCAGATGGGGACTGTGCATGCTTTGGTGATCAGCTTGGACTCTTCAAATTAAGTATGTGTATGTAGAGAAGCCCTTTTGCCCCAAATCCTCTGCCATTATTTTGGTATGTGCTTGAATATTGCACTTCAGACTTGTAGATAAGATTGAATCAGTGTTTGTTTCTGATAGCCAGGGTGTGCCTAGCCCCCAGCTGAATGGGAGAGGGATATCCTTGCCCTTCAGCAGTTGACACACAAATTGTTAGAACTCCCACAAGCTGCAAGAGTTCAGAACCTTCTCATTCACTGGGATGATGGTAGTAATAAAAGCTTCTAATTTACTAAATGTGTGCTGTATACTCGAGCTCTGTGCTAAGCTCTTGTGTTTACTCCAGCTGTTCTCTGAGCACTCTTTGCTGTTTTTCAGCTAGGCACCAGGGTGCAGGCCTGGGTAGGTGGGACTCCAGAGCATGTGCTCTGCTGTAGTCTATGGTTATCACTAAAGTGTGTGTGTGTGTGTGTTGCATGTGTGTACAGGCCTGTGAGTGTGTGTGTGCATGTATGTGTCGCGGCTAGAATTCAACATAGTGTCATCCTCAGTCACGTGCTACCTTATTGTTTGAAAACAATACTGAATCTGGAACTTACTGATTCAGCTAAACTAGCTGGCCAACCACCCCTGGGATTCTCCTGTCTCCATCTCCCCAGTCCCCACTAAAGTGGTTTCTAGCTGGGCTCTGCCTCAGTCTCCCTTTGCCTTGCCAGTACCTACTGCTGAGCCTCACTTTGGAAAGTTTGTCCTCTCTGTCCAGTGTGATTTGTAGGACCCACCCTAGATCCCTTAAATTGTCATCACCATCAGTCTAATCTGGCCCAGGACTTCCTGCTGCGCCTGTCACTAACTGGAACTGGGGCACTGTAGTTGGCATCTGTCAGTTCACTATGGACCTAACATGCCTCGTATTTTTTTTCATGGCCCAGTGCCTTTCTGGTTTCTTCTCTCCCCCTCTTCCTCCAGGGTGGGGCTTTAGTCCTCTTGTGTTGTCCCAGTCAGTGGCTCCACCTCCCCATACTGGTAGTGTTGGAAGTTCACATGACCTAGGGTGCTTTGTTCTGCTCATCCTCTATTTTGAAAAAGTTGAAGCTTTGGCCAGTCACAGAACTTTGTATTTTCACTTTTTAATACATTGATTTAAGTGAATTCATTTATTGGTTTTCTAGCCTTCCTATAAAATTCTAGATAGTTACAGTCCTGTCCTGCTGTATTTATTTCCTTCTATGTATGATTTGTTTCGTTTTCCCTAGTCATCAAAAATGCTGTGGACATTTGTGAGTTACTTAGAACATAGTAATCTCTCTTCCTACCTCACATATCAACAATGAGTAAAACTTGGAAGAAGATCTAATAATCTTAGATGAGAAAATGGTGTGCCCATTTTATTCCAGCCAAGTGAACTTGATGTCAACCTCAGTTTCTCAGTCTTGGTTGATTCCCACCCCTTTGTCTATTGCCCAAAGCAGTCATTCCTATCCCTCTTAATCAAAACTGTGGCATACACTGTCTCTAGTAAATAGGTCAGGAAGAAAATACAAGCGATAAATAACCTCTCCTGCCCTAGTGAGCAGAAGTATGTTTGTGAAGTGAAGGAGAACAGTGGCTTCCGTGTTTATTGTGAACTAAGTAAAGGAGAAATGAACCAAGTTACTGATAGATAGTCCAACTCTGACAGCAGGTTCTGGATGCTGAGGTCCTGAGAACTTTGGGTGCACTCCTTCATGATGCTGCATGCTCTAGTTTTCCCTTGACAAGCTCTGGAGCAGCAGGTGGGCCCTTGTGTGATGTTCAGGTATTTATAGTCAGTCATAAATTAAATTGCAGTGACAGGTCTCCTTAGCATAAACATCAAACATCTCTTTTGAGTGAGAACAAAGCTTTCATTCTCTAGACCTGAGGCTTAAAGTTGAACTTGTTTGAACAGCTCTCTAGGGTTGGGTTTGTCTCCAAGTAGATCTTCAAGAAAGACATGGGTGTAGTGTGGAGTTGCCTTTTCTTTTCTTTCATGAAAACCCCATTCCGAGATCTTTTCCCAGATTGGAATTAAATAACAACCTTATCAAATGTTTCATTGTTAAGTTGGGGTTGGAGAGCTTGCCCCTACTCCTTTATAACTTCCTTTATTAAGTCAATTCTATTTTTTTATTTTTTAAAAACTTTTATTTATTTGCAAGAAGAGAGGGAGAGAGAAAATATGAGAATGGGTGCTCCAGAACTTCTTGCCACTGCAAACAAGTTCCAGGCGCATGTGCCAGTGTACATTTGGCTTTATGTGGGTACTGGGGAATTGAATCCAGGCTGCCAAGCTTTGCAAAGAAGCGCCTTTAACCCTTGAGCCATCTCTCCAGCCCCAATGATATTTTTTTCACAAGTGCTTTTTAGCAACACATTTCTTTTTCTAGATACCAGCAACTGCACATGTAGAATCTTACTTTTTCATAGTTCTTGGGTACTGAAGACCTTTTTGCCTTACTTTAGTGTATTTTTACTTATTTATTTTGTTATTTTGGTTTTTCGAGGTAGGATCTTGTTGTAGCCCAGGCTGACCTTGAATTCACTGTGTAGTCTCAGGCTGACCTTGAACTCACAGCCATCTTTCTACCTCTGCTGGGATTAAAGGCGTGTACCACCATGCCTGGCTATTTTTATTTTTTTCCGTGTCAGGGTCTCACTCCAGCCCCTGGAACTCACTCTGTAGTCCCAGACTGGCCAGGAACTCAGTTATCCTCTTACTTCTCAAGGCATGTGGCACCACACCTGGTTAGTGTATTTTTTTTAATTGTTTATTTTTTATAATTAACAACTTCCATGATTGTAAATATCCCATGGTAATTCCCTCCCTCCACCTACTTTCCCTTTGAAATTCCACTCTCCATCATATCCCCTCCCTCTCTCAATCAGTCTCTTTTATTTTGATGTCATCATCTTTTCCTCCTATTATGATGGTCTTGTGTAGGTAGTGTCAGGCACTGTGAGGTCATGGATACCCAGGCCATTTTGTGTCTGGAGGAGCACGTTGTAAGGAGTCCTACCCTTCCTTTGGCTCTTACATTCTTTCCACCACCTCTTCCAAAATGGACCCTGAGCCTTGGAAGGTGTGATAGAGATATTGCGGTGCTGAGCACTCCTTTTTCCTAGTGTATTTTTTAAATGTGTGTGTGTGTGAGAGAGAGAATATGAATTGGCACACCAGGGCCTCTAGTCACTACAGTTGAACTCTAGGATGCATGCGCCACCTTGTGAGCATGTGCAACCTTGCGCACTTGTGTCACCTTGTGTGTCTGGCTTACATGGGACCTGGAGAGTCAAGCATGGGTCCTTAGGCTTCGCAGGTAAGTGCCTTAACTGCTAAGCCATCTCTCTAGCCCTGGCTAGTGTATTTTTAAGATCTGATTTTTCTAATTGTGAAAGATGGGAAAGAATTTAGGGGGGAGGTTGTTTTTAACCAACACCATGTGATTGCTTTGCTGTTCAGGGTTTTTCTACTTTGAACTTTGGGATGCAGTATGCATTCCTAATTTACTGCTGCTTTACCCTTTTCTCTCTGAAGAGAACCAAACAGATATAGAAGTGAAATACAGAAAGAAAGAGAATGGGTGTACCAAGTCCTCCAGCTACTGCAAACGAACTCTAGATGCGTGTGCCAGTGTGCATCTAGCTTTTCGTGGGTACTGGGATTTGAACCCAGGTTGTTTGGCTTTGCAGGCAAGTGCCTGAACCACTGAGCCATCTTTGCAGCCCGACAGTCACTCTTCCCCCCCCCCTTTATTAGTTGTATACATACTTAGTGTGTAAACAGCCAAGTTGGTACCATCGTTAGCCTCCTCCCTGTCCTTCCCCATGCAAAGGGACCCTCCTCATTGGGGATTATGAGTTGTGCATTGTGGGGGTAGCCATCAGTTATGGGGAAGGGGCAATGTCTCTGTGCATAGTGTCCCACCTTGTGGCCCTAGCAATCTTTCTGTGAATTTCCCTGAACCATGTTGGGTTCGTTTTAGGTCTCCTTCAGTGATGAGGCTTGAGCCTCTGTGTCTCTGGATCTCTAGTTTGGTAGTTGAGTTGAGTGTTCTCTGTGTTTATCTCCTTCACCCTTGTGCTGATATCAGGTTCACCAAGAAGGCAGCACTCTTGCTCATTTCCCCAATTACTCTGTGGTTTCAGCTGGGGCCCTGGTGAGGTGCAATGGGCCGAGTCTCTCCTCAGGATCTGCGTCCATCTTTCCTGGAAGTCCTCCATTCTCTATTTTTTGTGGCTGTTTAGGTTCTAAGGGCCAGGTACTACCATATATATATTAGTCTTTTATTATTATTTTTTTTTTTTGAGAGAGAGAGAAAGAGGGAGAGAGAGAATGGATGCACCAGGGCCTTCAGCCATTGCAGATGAACTCCAGATACATGCACCACTTTGTACATCTGGCTTACATGGGTCCTGGGGAATCAAACCTGGATCCTTTAGTCTTGGAGGCATGCACCTTAACTGCCAAGCCACCCTCCAGTCCCCATTTTTTAATACTTAATTCCGGATTTTTATGAACATTTTGGCAGTTGTCTACCTTGGTAGCTATTAAACAGTTCTTTTTAAGCAGTGGAGCACTTTTAGAAATAATAATGTAGAAATATATGGAAAATTATTAGGCTGATATATTGAAGTCAGTGTTGCTCACTAGGAATATGCTATTAGAGACCAGCCAGAGGATGTAGATGAATGGCTGGGGATATGGCTCAATGGATAAAGAATTCGTCATCCAAGCATGGGGACTGGAGTTCAGATCTTTAGCACCCACATAAATGCCAGGTGAGTGGGCAGCATGCCCAGCCCTCAGGAGGCAGAGGCAGAATTCCCAGGGCAAGTTGGCTAGAAGATTAGCCAAATCAGCAAGCTTTGGGTACAAATGAGAGAAAACCTGCCTCTGTGAATAAAGTGGATAGTGATGTTGGGAAGACACCCAACATCAATCTCTGGCTTCCACATGCACACTTGCACATATATTCACATGTAAAAAAAAATGTTGATAAGAATTCCAAGCCAGGCCTTTAATCCCAGGTCAGCCTGTGCTATCTCAAAAAAACCAAAACAACAACAACAAAATTCTATTTCACAGGCTCCTAGGACATGACTGAGAGTTTAGAGACTTAAAGAGAACTCAATTTGAAAACACTATCTCCAACTCCAAGTGTTGTTTCTTTTGTTGTTAATGTGGATTTATAGTAACTTGCCATTTTAACCATTTAATTTTATTTTAATATTTTATTTATTTGAAAACAGAGAGTGTGTGAGTGTATAGGTGTGCCAGGGCCTCTGCAAATGAACTCCAGATGCATGCACCACTGTATGCATCTGGCTTTACATGAATAGGGATTTGAACCTGGGCCAGCAGGCTTTGTAAGCAAGTGCCTTTAACTACTAAGCATTTCTCTTGATTCTTATTATTTATTTAATTATTTTGAGGTAGGGTCTCGCTCTAGCCCAGGCTGACCTGGAATTCACTATGTAATCTAAGGGTATTCTTGAACTCATGGCAATCATCCTGCTTCTGCCTCCCAAGTACTGGGATTAAAGGTATGCGCCACCATGCCTGGCTCACCATTGGCATTTAATAGTAAGTGCACTGTCTCATCTCTTACACAATATACTTTTTTAAAAGATTTATTTATTAGAGATGGGGGGGGGAGTGTGTGAGAATGGGCCCACCAGGGCCTGTAGCCTCTGCAAATGAATACCAGATGCATGCACCATCATGTGTATCTGGCTTACGTGGGACCTGGAGAATTGAACCTGTGTCCTTAGGCTTCACAGACAGGTGCCTTAACTACTAAGGCATCTCTCCAGCCTTCTTACACATTTTAACAAAATGTGTGATGATATATTTAATATGTAGAATTTAATATGTGTTTGTGAACAAATTGAGTTATCAAATTTATTTATTTTTATGGTTTGTTTTTTGGTTTTTTGAAGTATGGTCTTAATCTAGCTCAGGTTAACCTGGAATTCACTATGTAGTCTCAGGGTGACCTCAGACTTATGGCGATCCTCCTAACTCTGCATCCCAAGTGCTGGGATTAAAGGCATGCATTGTCATGTCTGGCTTCAAATTTAAGTATTGCTGAATTTACCTCCCCCCCCCCCCAAATTCTCTTATACATACATTAGTATACCTAAGAAACCCTGGAGCCTGGCTAATCCCAACACACACAGAAGGATCACTGTGAGTTCGATGCCACCCTGAGACTATACATAGTGGATTCCAGGTCAGCCTGGACTAGAGTGAGACCCTACCTCAAACCCCCTCCATCCAAAAATAAGTAAATCCTGGAGGAATATATGTCAAATATTTAACAACTACTCAGGGAACAGGCATCCAGGGGCTTTTGCACTGCATATTTGGTGGTGGTTTGAATTTGTTTTTCCCTTTACTGCTGCTGTGATCCTGATGTTGGACCTGCTTCTCTGGGAACCACAGCCTCCTTGAAAACAATTTTAAAAAAATTTTATAGTTTTATTTTTATTTATTTATTTGAGAGATCTAAGAGGCAGAGAGAGAGAGAGAGAGAGAATGGGCATGCCAGGGCCTCTAGACACTGCAAACGAACTCCAGATGCATGCACCCTCTTGTGCATCTTGCTTACGTGGGTTCTGGGGAATTGAACCGAGGTCCTTTGGCTTTGCAGGCAAGTGCCTTAACTGCTAAGCCAACTCTGCAGCCTGAATTTTTTTTTTTTTCAAGGTAGGGTTTCACTCTAGTCCAGGCTGACCTGGAATTCACACTGTAGTCTCAGGGTGACCTCGAACTTACAGTTATCCTCCTACCTCTGCCTCCCGAGTGCTGGGATTAAAGGCATGCGCCACCACGCCCTGCTGAAATTTTTTAATAAGGAAATAGGAATACAGAAAAAAATTTAGTAAAGCCCTAGCTGTACAATATTCATGATAGCATTAGTAACCTTCACAATGACTGGATGTCCCTACCAAGTAATTCTCCAATATGAAGTACTGGAATTGGAAAGCAAATGAGGGCTTAACAAGAAATATTGGGTTCTGTCTCAGTGACTGGATTGGGATAGCTGCTCCATAGTTTGGAGATACTAGACTGCAGACCTGTGGGAGGGTGGGCTGCATTAAAGCACTGTTATTTGGAGGTGGACACTTGGCTTGACGGTGACAGGATCACCTGAAAGACCTTTTGCAAGATGTTATCCTTACTCAGTGTAGTTGGGCTGGGAGGGACGTGATGCCGACCACCTGACCAGGGTAATGAGACTGGACAAACCAGAGTTAGATCAGACATGAATAATTGCAGGCGTTAATTATCCAAACAGGAGCAAGGGAGGAATACAGCAGTTTTAAGAACTCATCCCTAGGTCTTAGAGCCACTAGGAAAATATACTGAGTTCCATCTTGGGTATTGAGTAGAATCTAGTAGAGAAGTCTTAGAAAAGGAATGCTTCATCTTTCCTAAAGAGCAAGTGTGTGCCAAGACTATACCTTTCAGGGTTGGAGCAGGGGAGTGCTGAGGACACAGAATACTTAAACAGGGCTTCTCTGTAAAGGAAGCAACTGGAACTTACGTGCCTTGTGAATATTCTAGTTAAAAAGTTTGAACTGGCACTGGGCATGGTGGCACATGTCTTTAATTCCAGCACTTGGGAGGGAGAAGTAGGAGGACTGCCGTGAGTTCAAGGCTACCTTGAGACTCCATAGTGAATTCCATGTCAGCCTGAGCTAGAGTGAGACCATACCTCTAAAAACAAAACAAAAAAGGAAGAAAGAAAGACAGAAAGAGAGAAAGAGAGAAAGAAGAAAGAAAGAAAGAAAGAAAGAAAGAAAGAAAGAAAGGGAAAGAAATTTTGAACTGGCGCTGGATGTGGTGGTGCATGGCTGTAATCCCAACACTTGGGAGGTAGAGACAGGAAAGTCAGGTGTTAAAGGCCAGCCTGGGTTACATCAGACCCCATTGCAAAACAAAAACAAACAAACAAAAACCACTGGAAAGTAAATCAAACTTCTAGGTCTATCTGTGAGTGTGTAGAAAGTACAGAGGAGAGAGGTACATGTAAAGGGTATGGCTGGGAGTCAAGATCAGAATGTGGGAACTCCAGGACAAACTGCCTGGTTCCCTAGGAGAGTAATAGCAAGAGTATAACAGGCTCAGGAGAGCTTTTTGCCAGGTGCAGTAAGACCCTTGGTTTAATCCAGATTTCACAAACCAGCTGTTTAAAAATCTTTTTCTTTTTTTTTTTTTTCAGTGTAAAAAATTACATTACTTGGGCTGGAGAGATGGCTTAGCAGTTAAGCGCTTGCCTGTGAAGCCTAAGGACCCTGGTTTGAGGCTCGATTCCCCAGGACTCACGTTAGCCAGATGCACAAGGGGGCGCACGCGTATGGAGTTCGTTTGCAGTGGCTGGAGCCCTGGTGCACCCATTCTCTCTCTCTCTCTATCTGCCTCTTTCTCTGTCTGTCTGTTGCTCTCAAATAAATAAATAAAAATTTTTTAAAAAATTACATAACTTAAAAAAAAAGAATTACATTACTTTTGTTTATTTATTTATTTGAGAGAAAGGGCGCGCCAGGGCCTCTATCCACTGCAAACGAATTGAACTCCAAACACATGGACCACCTTCTGCATCTGGCTTACATGGGTACTGGGGAATAGAATCGGGGTCCTTGGGCTTTGCAGACAAGCACCTTAACTGCTAAGCCATCTTTTAGCCCCTATTTTTTTTGTTAAGAAAAGAGTTTATTTTGGCTTATAGACTCAAAGGGAAGTTCCACGATGGCAAGGGTAAGGCATAAACAGAGGGTGACATCACCTCCTGGCCAACATCAGCTGGACAACAGCAACAGGAGAGTGTGCCCCCTAAAAAATCTTTTAATACAATTGCAGACGTTTGATCATTGATAGGGCATTTGAAAATATTAAGTGTATTGACAGTTATTTAGGTATAATAATGAGATTGTGGAAAGCTGGGCAGTTTAAAATGTAACTTATAGAAGATTCCAATATAACAAAAAATGAGAGCTACTGTAAAACGGGAAAAGGAGACACCTAGAGAATCACTGGCTGATTGCAGCATGAATATCTAATCTCTTTTGTTGTTATTGTTGTTTTTTGAGGTAGGGTCTCACTCTAGCCCAGGCTGACCTGGAATTCACCGTGTCTCAGGGTGGCCTCGAACTCACAGCAATCCTCCTACCTCTGCCTCCTGAGTGTTGGGATTAAAGGTGTGCGTCACCACACCTGGCACTTTTTTTTGTTTTGTTTTGCTTTTTTCAAGGTAGGATCTCACTTTGGCCTAGGCTGACCTGAAATTCACTATATAGTCACAGGCTGTCCTTGAACCCATAGTGATCCTCCTACCTCAGCCTCACAAGTGCTGGGATTAAAGACATGCGCCACCATACCTGGCTAGAATATCTAATCTCTGACATACATGTAACTATATTTGTACTTTGGTTGACTTTGGTGTACCAATTATTTCTTGGCCACCCTATGAGATAGATTCTGTTGTTTTCCCTATTTTATAATTAGGTAGATGAGACCAATGAATTTAAGAAATTTGCCTGGTGTGGCTTAGCTGTGGAGTGATAGAGCCAAGATTCAAACTGAGGCTGACTGACCCCAGTGCCCAGGCTGTTTGTCACTACGCAACTGTGCTCCCTGACAATGCTGTCAGTGAACGGAGGGGATATGACCCAAAGACCAAAGGACCCCTTTCCATTGAGAAACATGTTGGAAGTCTACACCTCCACCCAGTTTTTTTCCAAATAGAAAAGTTGTGGGTGTTAGGTATCTCAAGGTGGTTAAAGAATTAAAGCCAGTCTTGTGTGCACAGTGAAGTTGCAGTAAATATTACTATATTCTGAATTTAAGGAGTCATAAGGTTCTTAATAGTACTTTTATTAGTCTTTGTGGCAGTTGTATTTCCTAGGTGCCAGCAACTTGCATCTCCCTTCCGCATGTTCTTACCTTGTGACTTTGACACTCCTCTCACCATAGATGGGGATCTCTCCCTGTCTGTCTTGAATTTGGATAGAGGGTCAACTATATACTTAAGGAGTACGTGACTGACATGATGGTCTGTGTCCTTTTTTTGGTGCTAGGGTTCAACCTGGGACTTCGGGCATTCGAGGCATCAATCGAGTCCTGTTCTGTGACTCCTAACACTAAGATGAAGTTTCATAGCTTTTGCCTGGTTTGATCCCTTTGGCCCCTTGTTCAGGGGTGGCCATATGGTAGCCCAGATGAAGGGACTACTTGGAGAGGCCTGTGCAAAGAGCCATGTCCCCATCCATTAGCTAGCATTTCACCAGCTCTGTGAGGGTGTGGGCCTTCAGATGGCCCTGGCCCCTAACCTTGGAGTTCTGTCATGTAGGAGGGCAAGCTATTCCTGCTTTGCTCTGCCCAAATCCTTGGCTGTTACAATAGTTAGTTTATGCTACAAAGTTTTGGGGTAGTTTGTTAACATACCCAGAATAACTGAAACAAAATACTTTTTCCTGCTGTCATGAAAGACTTTAATTTTGTGGTGATAAAGGCCTTTTTTTTTTTTTTTTTCAAGGTAGGGTCCTGCTCTAGCCCAGGCTGACCTGCAGTTCACTACATAGTCTCAGGGTAGCCTCGAACTCACGGCAGTCCTCCTACCGCTGCCTCCTGAGTGCTGGGATTAAAGACATGTTACCACCATGTCTGGCTAAAAGGCCATTTTTTTAAAGCAAATATTTAGTGTGGATCTACTCACATTTGGTCCTGGAGATGCAAAAGTGGTTGGAACACAGTTTGTTTCTTTCAATGGCACTTTGTCCAGAACACTGTTAGTGACCTGTTCCTCCTGTCTACAAATAGATTTTCAGCGAGAGCCTGGTTGCTATGCTGGTGGGATTCTTATAATGAAAGTTAGGGCCACTGAACCAAAGAACATTTACCCACTAAGGGTTAGGGGTAAAAATGTAGTTTCTCTAAGATGCTGGCAGCCTAATAATTTGAAGCCTTCTTTAGGAAGTAAAAATGTCTGAACAAAAAGAAATGAAGAACTGCATGTGGTGGTGGGCTCGCCTTTAATCCCAGCACTCGGGAGGCAGAGGTAGGAAGATCCACGTGAGTTCAAGGCCACCCTGAGACCACGTAGTGAATTCCAGGTCAGTCTGAGCTAGAGTGAAACCCTACCTCTAAAAACCAAAAAAGGAAAAAAGCAAAAAGAAATGAAGAGCCAGAATCTGGCAAAGACAAATAAGGTCTGTATAAGGAGGCTGCTGGGAAATGGCAGAGGGATTAAAGGTGCAGGACACAGTGGTGTATTCCATAAAGCCAGGCTAGAGGCGGAAGCAGGAGGGTAGATAGGGTGGCCTGGGCCACATGAGCTCTGTCTCACAACAGCAATCAAGGAACTTATACTATTCATAGAGAACTGCCTTTGAGAAACAGGGGTGACCAGGTACAGTGTTGTGATTTTTTTTTCAAATATTTGAGACAGAGACAGAAAGAGGAAGACACAGAGAGAATATGGCAGGCCAGGGCCTCCTGTCACTGCAGACAAACTTTAGGCGCTTGCTCCACTTTTTCAATATGGCTTTACGTGGGTACGCAGGAATTGAACCCAGGCTGTCAGGCTCTGGAAGCAAGTGCCTTTAACTGCTGAGCCATCTCTCCAGCCCCAGGGATGTGATTTTTACAGGTAGCTGCTTGGAAGTGTGAGGCAGGAGGTTAAGGCTACAGCCAAATTGCAGGAAGACTTGTTGAGGCCTTTTGGTCAGAAAACCAACTGTATTTGACATGGGGAGGGTAAGAATGCATGTGGGGTGATGTGAGTATTTTCAGGATGATATGTTTATTTGGGAGGACGCTCCTAGTGCAGTGGTGGCTCTGAAAGCTAGAACTGAATGTTGTTAAGAGGGACATTGGAAAACAGTATGATGTTTGGGGAAAATACTGGGCTTAGGGTTTGGAGACTGGAGATGTAGCTCCCAGTGTTTACTCCTTTACCCTTTATGAACTCCTCACCTTCAAGGCTTTGTTCCCCATAAAGTAGGGCAGCTACACCTGCCTCAGCTCTCTGAGTTCCTGTGAGGATCACATGAGAGAACAAGGTGAAAACTGTTAAAGTAGCAGTGTTGCTATGCACAGTATGCTCTGAAAACATCACACCCTGGTAGAAAACTGCACTCTGTGGTTGGGGAGGTGGCCCAGTGGTTAAAGGCATGATCTGCAAGACAGCAGACTGGAGTCCCAATGTGCCTATAGCAATGGGAAGCAGAACCAGGAGAATCCTGAAGCTAGACCCACTTTCCAGAAGCCAGGCATGGTATGCATACCTTTAATGCCAGCACTTGGGAGGCTACAGAGGGAGTTCAGGTCAGCCTGTGCTAGAGTGAGACCCAACCTCAAAAACTGGGGGGGGGGGCTAGAAAGATAGCTTAGTTGCTAATGGGCTTGCCTAAGGACCCAGGTTCAAATCCCCAGTACCCACATAAGCCAGATATGTAAGATGGTATATGTGTCTGGAGTTTGCAGTGGTTGGAGGCCCTGGTGTTCCCATTCTCCCTCTCTGTCTCTCCCCACCCCTCTCAAATAAATAAATAAATAAAATAAAATTAAATAAAATAAAATAAATAAATAAATATAAGAGAGACAGACCGTATCTCAAACAAGATGGAAGAGGGACCAACACCCCTCTTCCACACATGAACTTTGGCACATGTGTACCACTCATACACACACACACACACACACACACACACATATATATATTTAATTCAGAGAAAGAAAAGTACTTGGACATGGTGGCTGGCCCACATTTTTAATCTCAGCACCCACACCTTTAATCCCAGCATTCAGAGGCTGAGATAGGAGGAGGATGGATCACTGGGTTCGAGGCCAGCCTGGACTATATACAGAGTAAGTTCCAGGTTTAGTCTGTGCTAGAGTTAGATCCTATTTCTTTCTTTTTTTAATTTTATTTATTTATTTTGGTTTTTTGAGATAGGGTTTCACTCTAGCTCAGGCTGACCTGGAATTCATCTCAGGGTGACCTCGAACTCATGGCAATCCTCTTACCTCTGCCTCCTGAGTGCTGGGATTAAAGGCGTGCGCCACCACGCCCTGATGAGACTCTATTTCAAAAAACCAAAAAGATGGGCTGGGGAGATTTCTCAGTGGTTAAAGTGTTTGCTTGCAAAGTCTGATGGCCTGCGTTTGAGTCCTCAGTACCTACGTAAAGCCAGATGCACAAAGTGTTGCATGCGCCTAGAGTTGGTGTGCCAGAGACCCTGGTGCACGCATTCTTTCATATTCTCTCTCTCTCTCCTTGCAGATAAATAAATAATAATACAAAAAACCAAAAGAAGACAAGGGGCTGGAGAGATGGCTTAGCCATTAAGGTGTGCCTGTGAAGCCTAAGGACCCAGGTTCAGTTCTCCAGCACCTACATAAACCAGATGCACAAAGTGGCACATGCGTCTGGAGTTCATTTTCAGTGGCTAGAGTCCCTGGCATGCCCATATTCTGTCTGTCTGTCAGTCTCTCTTTCTCTCTGCCTCTGTCTCTCAAATATTTTAAATAAATAGAAGAGAAAACAAACAAGAAAAAACTGGCGTCTGGTCTTGCATTCTCAACTTGTGCTCTTTTCTTATTCCTAGGAAACTTGCTGGTGTTGTTCAGTGGTAGAGTTCTTGCCTCGCATGTGTGATGCCCTGGTTCTATCCCCAGCAATGTAACAACAATAAAAACCAAGGGAAGTTGGGCATGATGACACACACTTTTAACCTAGCACTTGGGAAGCTCAGGTAGGAGGATCACTATGAGTTCGAAGCCAGCCTGGGACTACAGAGTGAATTTTAGGTCAGCCTGGGCTAGAGTAAGACCCTACTTTGAACAAAAATAAAATATAGGGCTGGAGAGATGGCTTAGCAGTTAAGCGCTTGCCTGTGAAGCCTAAGGACCCCGGTTTGAGGCTCGATTCCCCAGGACCCACATTAGCCAGATGCACAAGGGGGGCGCATGCATCTGGAGTTTGTTTGCAGTGGCTGGAGACCCTGGCGCGCCCATTCTCTCTATGTATCTTTCTCTGTCTGTGTCTGTCGCTCTCAAATAAAAATAAACAAAAAATTTTAAAAATAAAGTATAACAGCAACAAAACAAAGAGAAGGGGCCTGGTTATATAGCTCAGCAGTTAAAGGAACTTGGTTGCAAATCTTGATGGCCCAGGTTCAATTCTCCAGCACCCACATAAAGCCAGTCGCAGAGTGCTGCATGTATCTGGCATTCATTTGCAGCAGCAAAAGATCGTGACAGGGCTGAAGAGTTGGCTTAGCAGTTAAGGCGCTTGTCTTAATAAGGTCTTCTGGAACTGGAAGGATGCTCAGTGAGACATAGAAAAGGAAAATTTAGTGTGGCTACAGAGGACATTGCTGTACAGTGACCATCAGTTTATGAAATTTATTGCCTCTAAGGAGTAATTAATAAGTTAAACATCTTAATTGTTCTAGCTTTAAAAGTTTGAGGTGTGTTCATGGGCTGATTCCTGGACAGATCAGTCTGTGTTGCGATGTGCTTCCAACCCTTTTAAGCCTGTGATGGTTCCTGCATTTCCCAGCTGAGCCACAGCTTCTGGAGCCCCGCTGTGTGAAGCACGTCATACTATGCAGGGGCACAGATCTGCCCGTGTTGGGACTTGTTGCCCTTTCTCAAAACAGTGTCTCCTGAATCAGATTTACATTTATGTCCTACCACAAACCGCCTTCTAATCAGATTTTTGAACCATGTTCAAATCCTACCATTGTGCTTTTCTGTAGTGCAGGTTTGACTACCAGACTTGTTAATAACAAAAGTCTGTGCTGGGGTGGGAGCTCTTGTTCTGACCATCTACCCATCCTCCCTCCTCCCCTCTCTTTCTCCCTCCCTCTTCTCTCTCTCTATCCCTTTCCTCCCTCTCCTTTTCTCTTCCCCTTTCCCTCTCTCCATCTCCTTCCATCCCCTTTTTCTGTCTTTCCTTTTCCTTCCCTCTTCTCTCTGCTCTTTTTTTTGGGGGGGGGGGTTTCAAGGTAGGGTCTCACTCTAGCCCAAGCTGACCTGGAATAATTCACTCTGTATTCTCAGGGTGGCCTCGAACTCACAGCGATCCTCCTACCTCTGCCTCCTGAGTATTGGGATTAAAGGCGTGCACCACCACGCCCGGCTCCTCTGCTCATTTTTATTTGCATTTTATGTGCAGTGTTAGGGATCAAACCTAGGACCCTGCACAGGCTACATCACACTTTGGTGTGGAATAAGGAGAGTTCCAGGTACTTGTTGTTTATATGCACATGTAAGACTTAACATGATGAGTCACTGTGAAATCCTACAAGGGGCTGTAGTCATTAGCCCAGATTTAGCTTTTCAAAGCTATTAAATTTAGGTTTGTGAGTTAGTGTACTAAGTTTACAGTACAGATATATTTACAATTTTATTATTACTTACTTAGTTTCAGTGAAAATAAATATTAGCAGACAACTAGCCAAAATAGCTATAAAGGGCATTTAGGAAAAGGTAGGTACATGAAGCAAAGCAGAATTGTCCAATGATGAATTTGTGATGCAAACTGGCTGAATTGAAAAAAACAAAACCAGATTCAGACTTAAAGCTGGAAAGGACTTTAGAGGTCATGTAGGTCAGTTCCCTTCTGGTTAATCATGAGGAAAATGAGGTGCAGAAAGATTCGATGACTTGCTCAAAGCCATATGACTAGTTACTGGCAAAGCTGAGATTCGGAACAGCAATTTCTTCCTGAGATCTTGTTGAAATTTGCCACTTCCTAATTAGTGTTTAAATAGAGACATTTTACTTGGGTTTTTTTTTCAAAGTTTATTTTGTAGGTTTTACATTGAAAGTAAGGATTATATTTGCAACTCCTATTTAAGTATTTAGAGTATATTATTTCATGTTATTCTTTTTTTTCATGTAATTCTTATTTAGTGAGTCCCAGTTTATAGCTTGAACACAAAGGAAACTGTGGTGTAATAAGGTTGATTATGTGCTCCAAGTCACATGATCAGTGTTCGAGCTGACATTTGAGCTTCAGGTCTTTCTGACCTGTTGCTCCATGATGCCCACTGTTGCTCCTAGTGATGTAGTCAGACCTCTTCAGGGTGTGGGCAGCAGTGATGTTTATCTTCCACATGTGTCTGTTAGGACTTCTCACTCCCTCTGTGAAAGGTGAAGATGCACAAAGATATGGGTGGGGTATGCCTTGCTGAGGGCAGTAGCCCTAGCTTAGCAGACAGTTGGCTAATCTTCCCTCATCTCTTTAAGATAGTGCTTGCCAGTTAGACAGTTGAAGTCCTAGGTAGACTCAGGGACTTGCCCAGCTCCTTATCACAAACCTGCACGGCCCAGGCCCAGCTCCTCCTCAACCCCTGCTAGCATAGATTTCACCACTTTTGCTCTTTCCTGTCTTACACCAAGATTGTTTAAGTACTTCCCAAAAATAATGAGCCACGTGTGGGTGTGTTCACTCTCCAGAATGAATCACTGTGAACAAGGCCAGCCCCAGCGAAAGGAGAATAAATATCTGGAATTAGACTCCTGACTGCTCTGCCCCACTAATTGATGGACTCTGAAGTGAGCTTTCTAAAACGGCGACTGTGGGTTTGGCCTTGTGTGTGTCTCACCATGCTCAGAATAGTCCTCTCTTGAGGTTGTTAATTTTCCCTTTCTTGCTTCCCAGAATAGAACCAATGCTGTTCTCTTCACAGGACGACGTCACAACGCATGGACTGCGATGTGTACTCCCTGCAGGGAACCCCTTGGTGCCCAAAAAGAGACCCAAAACGGAATGGGAGGAAGTTTTCTTGGATTAGCGAGAGTCCAGGGGGAAGAAAGATGATTGTGCCAAGTTTTCTGAGACTTGCATAAGTTTCAAGTTCTCAGGAAAAGTAAGACAGGGCCTGGTATAGTGGTGGCTCACTGCATTCCAAATTTCCAGATTCAGAGACAGGAGGATGGCAAGTTCATGATTACTATGGGCTACTCAGTGAGACACTGTCTTGAAAAACCAACAAAATAATATGAAAATACAGGTTAGGTAGAAAATGAGAAATGTCCTTAGACTTGAGACTAGAGGAGATTAGAATTGAAGTTCAGGTGAAGGTGGGGCGTGGTAGTGCACACCTTTAATCCCAGCACTTGGGAGGCAGAGGTAGGAGGATTGCTGTGAGTTCCAGGCCAGTCTGAGACTATGTAGTGAATTCCAGGTCAGCCTGGGCTAGAGTGAGACCCTACCTTGAAAAACCAAAGGAAAAAAAAAATCCTTTTATGAGTTGTATCCTCATTTCACAAATACCTATGTTCAATGCTCTGCCTTTAATAAATAACCCAAGCTCTTCAGCAGGTAGCTGCATGCTTTGGAATTTGTCTCAGAAGATATAGATCTGATCAAACACTGACAGAAACACAACAGACTGTGCAGAGAAGCTGCATATTGCCTGCCTCTGTCTCTTCTCCATGTTGTACCTGGGGTTTTTTGGTGGGAACATTAAGAGGTTGCCTTATTTATAGACAACCTGGGATAGGAAGGGTTGGACACAGAGATACTTAGAATCTGCAAAGCTAAGGGATGCCTTCCAGAGCATTGGAGGACGAGGCAGTGACAACTTTATAGCTTAAGCATGGCTGTCCATGAGGTTGGTCACAGACACCTCTGCTCTGGAGCCTTAGTGTGAGTGGTGTCGTCCCACTTGGTCCCCAATCACTGCTTACTGAGTGTGCCACCTGAGACTTGCATCCTTCCCACTGTCCCTGGTGGGTGAGTGCCTTGCCTCATTTTGCGTTGTCTTAGCCTCAGCATTGTAGTTGTGTTCAATGTTACATTCCTGCCTCTCCCAAGGGGTCAGGGATAGGTTAGGCTTTGGGGAGACAGGGTAGGAGAGAACCAACTGCTGCTGTCTGTGCTATTCTTGTTAGTCAGATAAATAAAGGATTGCAGATTCCAGGGCTGCTGAGTAGCTTTCAGAGGCGCCAAATTCATTTGCAGTGATTTCCTGTCGGTGGCACACACTTTATGTATGATACATAACCAGCAAAACTCATTAGTCCCAGAAGGCATGGTGTATGCTGCTTATTTAAAAACTGTGTGTGTGTGTGCGTGCGTGTACATGTAAGTACTGTCTGGGCCTTTCAGAATAGGTGAAATGTATTGAGTAGTTCTGTGCGTTATCTCATGTAGTCTTCACAATAACTATGAGGAGGGACTCATTCTCATTGGAGGACATCCTTTTTGCCTCTCAGGAGAGGGGCATACAACATGGATTAAATGGAAGAAGCCATAATGTAGGTCAAGGGAAGCTTTTCAGATAAAGTGATAGTTGTGCAGAATTTTGAAAGGTTTATAAAAATCAGGCAGGAAAAAAGCATTTGAGCAAAAAGAACCTATGAAAGTGAACTGGGGTGCCTGGTGCCCAGGAGAGGAGAGGGGATGGCTAGTGAAATGTGCAGAGGCTCTCGGGTGGATTTGTGTGGAACTTGAGGAGCACCCTCTGGTCTCCAAAGAGAAGGCTTTGTGTGTGCCTAGCAGGCATTGCAGTTAGAAGGAATAGTTGGTTCATCTGTCTTTCACAGGCATGGAACAGAGTAGTGAGAGGAATGGTGGGGCCTCCATACAAAAAGCCTGTTGTGGGCTGGTGAGACGGCCTAGTGGTTAAGGCATTTGCCTGCAGAGCCAAAGGACCTCAGTTCTATTCCTCAGGACCCACATGAGCCAGATGCACAAGGAGGCACATGCATCTGGAGTTCATTTGCAGTGGCTGGAGGCCCTGGCGCACCCATTCTCTCTCCCTCTTTGCCTCTTTCTCTCTCGCTCTCTCAAATAAATAAATAAATAAAAAGAAAAAAGCTTTGTTGTAAGCCAAGGTAAAAAGGTTGTTCCCAGCTGAAGACATATTTCTGTCTCTAAAAAAGCCCTTATTTTGGAACATGAGGTGTGCTAAGGGATTATTCTAAGTCTGGAAAGAACCCGGAAGAAAACCTCACCATTGCTGTTGATACCTGCTCTCAAATTTTCTCCAGCTCTGCTGTGTGCGTGCACCAGCTGCCTACAGGCCAACTACACATGTGAAACAGATGGGGCTTGCATGGTTTCCATCTTCAACCTGGACGGGATGGAGCACCACGTGCGTACCTGCATCCCCAAGGTGGAGCTGGTCCCTGCGGGGAAGCCCTTCTACTGCCTAAGCTCAGAGGATCTTCGTAACACTCACTGCTGCTATACTGACTTCTGCAACAAGATTGACCTCAGGGTGCCCAGCGGTGAGTGGATGCCCTTACTGGATTATCCGTTCATCTTGGAGGTGGGGTACCTCATCCTTTCATCCTTCTGGTCTTTTCTAGTCCCTTGGCTCAATGACAGGTAAAGGTGCCTTTTGGATGCTACCTGAGGTGGGTGACAAGGGTTGGGGTGCCCCCCCCAGTCAAGCTTTTCAGCCCAGGGAATGGCAGAGGTACATTTTCTAGTTAACCCCATAGGTACCCACTCTTCTGTGTGTGGGATAGTTGCTAAGCAGCCACTGCAGCAGAGCCATATGAAGGGCTCAGCTTTGGGGAGCGGAAGGGCGGTGTGAGAAGTCCAGAATTAAAAAGGGATGGTGGTTACCGTAGAGCAGTTCTAGAAACCTCCTAGGGCAGATGCGTCACTTGGACTTGGGGAGAGACTGTAGTGGAGCCTGGAGGACAGAGAAACTCATGTCTGTCTGCGGGCTGTGGTGTGACCCTGACATGTTGTAAATTTGGTTTGGTGATTGGAAGGGTGCCTCAGCAAGCAAAAGCAGTATTTGAAAGCATCTAGACATGCAGGATAGCCTGGGAAGACCAGAGAAATCAGAAAATGAGGGAGACTTTTTTATGTGCTATAGTGTTGGGGATCAATTAAGTTACAGTGTTTCCTTGTTTTTACTGTGTTCCTTCCCTCCCATCTCTCATTTACCCAGGCCACCTCAAGGAGCAGGAGCCCGAGCACCCTTCCATGTGGGGCCCTGTGGAGCTGGTGGGCATTATTGCTGGTCCAGTCTTCCTCCTGTTTCTCATCATCATCATTGTTTTTCTTGTCATTAACTATCATCAACGTGTCTACCACAACCGCCAGAGACTGGACATGGAAGACCCTTCATGTGAGATGTGTCTCTCCAAAGACAAAACGCTCCAGGATCTTGTCTACGATCTTTCCACATCAGGATCTGGCTCAGGTAGCAAGTTCTCCAGGCATTGTGTTTGTTGGCCCTCATTACTGGTTCCCAGCAGGAGAGAGTGTTTATGAGGAAGGCTGGGGGCCTTGCTGCATTGAGTCATTTGGTTTCATAATTCCTTTCTTTTGGAGTCTGATGTGTTATAAGATATAATAGCTTCACAAAAAATCTTTCATTCCCTGGGATTCCAAAGGTCAAGTGCAAAACTCCCCATTGTAGAAACACTGCCCTTCTCTAACTCTTGTAGCTGTATGGTCTGAAAATTCAGCTGGTTCCACCTGAGCAGTGGAGTGCTCAGTTCAAGGGCCCCTTTTGAGAAACAGGAGTGTGCCGGATTCCTGTGAGGTGCTGACAGCTAATCATTGATCTCTGAGCAGCCACAAGGGGAGTTTGAGGACATTGAGTGAAGCTTACAGTGGGGATTTGTTGAATCATTGACTTGTACCATTGCCCAAAGGCTTTTTGGTGAGGGCTAACATAAGGCAGTTTGGGCTTTCAGCATAGCATGGACTCCATTTCCTGCAGTGCCTGTTGTCCCAGTCTTTCTTACATGAGGGCATTGAACTCAACACTGGGCCTTAGCATGAGATCAGAATTGAAGTTGTTCAGGTCCCAGGAAATAGCTCAGCTGTCCAATAAAATAAAATAAAAATAGCTACATGTGGTGGTACACACCTATATTCTCCTGTTATCCCCAGGCTCAAGAGGCTCAGGCAGGATTGCTTCAATCAAGTTCAAGGCCAGCCAGGACTATGTAGTGAAACCTTGGTAAGGGGAGGGGAGCTGAGCTAGCTATTAGATGTGGGCATGATTGCAAAGGAGATTTTGTTGTTGTTGTTGTTGTTTGCTTTTTTGGTTTTTTCAGGTAGAGTCTCTCTCTAGCACAGGATGACCTGGAATTTAAATATTTGATTTATTTATTATTACTTATTTATTTGGTTTTTCAAGGTAGGGTCTCACTCTAGCCCAGGCTGACCTGGAATTCACTATGGAGTCTCAGGGTGGTCTCGAACTCACAGCAATCCTCCTACCTCTGCCTCCCGAGTGCTGGGATTAAAGGTGTGCCCGGCTTATTTATTTATTTAAGAGAGAGAAAGAAGCAGAGAGAGAGAGAGAATGAATGGGCACACCAGGGCCTCTAGCCACTGCACATGAACTTCAGACACATATGCCACCTTGTGCCTCTGGCTCTATGTGGGTACTGGGAAATTGAACCTGGGTCCTTTGGCTTTGCAGGCAAATGCCTTAGCCACTAAGCCATCTCTCTAGCCCTATTTGCTTGTTTTTAAAATAAAGATAATTATTTTAGAAACAGTACCATTCCATTCCTTTTTGTTTATTTTTGTGTTTTTGAGGTAGGGTCTCACTCTAGCCCAGGCTGACCTGGAATTCACTATGCAGTCTCAGGGTGGCCTCGAGCTCGAGGTGATCCTCCTAACTCTGCCTCCCGAGTGATGGGATTAAAGGCATGCGACCCCACACCCGGCTCTGTTCCATTCTTAAAGAGAGTAGAAGCAATCACCCACAAAGATAAGTGTTCCTATTCTAGCTGGAGCACATACCTTACTGGTGAGACTTGTGTGTTTCTCTGCCATGGGCCAGGCTGTTGTTTACAGGGAAATTGTGCCATCAGTCACAGCCAGACATCCCCCCTTGAATAGGGAATACTGTGAGCCGTGACATCTCCTGGAGTGTCAGTGATTTTTGCCTTTATTAAGCTCGGCAGCAGAGAGCACCAAAATGATGAATATATTTAAAAGCTGAGTATTTTTAGAAACCCAGAAGATATCTGATGCATGTTTTGCCACCAGAGGTAGGACAGTGGTTGGAAGTGTTTGACTGTGTCTTGATTTGATGCTGGGAGAGTAGGCTTTTCAGGCCCCGGCCATCTGAGTCTGGGGAGGTTTGGTGGTCATCTGTTGTCTGGGTTAAAATGATTAGAGACTATTTCTTGCTGGGTGGTTCAGTATATTCTCAATGCAGAATATGCAGAGCTTCCAAGGCGTTTTTGGTTTTCAGGGTAGGGTCTCACTCTAGTCCAGGCTCACCTGGAATTCACTATGTAGTCTCAGGGTGGCCTCGAAATCACGGTGATCCTCCCACCTCTGCCTACCGAGTGCTGGGACTAAAGGTGTGCACCACCACCCCCAGCTGTTTGTTTCTTTTTGAGACAGGGTCACATTCTGACCCAGGCTAACCGGGAACTCACTCTGTAGTTCCAGGCTGGCCTTGGACTCACGGTGATCCTCCTACTTCAGCCTTCCAGTGCTAGGACAATAAGGTGTATACCACTATACACAGCTGGAATTGGGGTTATGAGAGGGATGAGAAGGTAGGGAACATTCCAGGCCATGCAGAATACCTTCAGTTGAAAAGACAAAATACATGGGTGTGGTAGCGCACACCTTTAATCCCAGCAGAGGCAGAGGTAGGAGGATTACTGTGAGTTCAAGGCCAGCCTGAGACTCCATAGTGAATTCCAGGTCAGCCTGGGCCAGAGTGAGACCCTACCTCAAACAAACAAACAAACAAAAAAAACTACCGGGCTGGAGAGATGGCTTAGCAGCTAAGCTCTTGCCTGTGAAACCTAAGGACCCTGGTTCGTGGCTCGATTTCCCAGCACCCACATTAGCCAGATGCACAAGGGGGCGCACGCGTCTGGAGTTCCTTTGCAGTGGCTGGAGGCCCTGGCACGCCCATCCTCCCTCTCTCTCTCTATCTGCCTCTTTCTCTCTCTGTCTGTCACTCTCAAATAAATAAATATAAACAAGGGACAAAATGCATAGAGATTCATGGTATGTTCAAGGACTCATAAGGAGACTAACATGATGTGCTATAGGTAAGAGGCATCTACTGAAAGTTTTCACATGGGAAAATGAATGTTCTTTTTGTTTCATTTTTCTTTTGGAAGGAAATCTGACAGTGGTGTGGAGAATGAATTCATTCATTTACCAGCCTTCTATTAGGAAGGCTGGAGTAAGGCAGGGCTGTGTGTGGGTGTGCAGAGCAAGAACAGGGTGAGATGAGGTGGAAAGACCAGTTAGAGGTCTGAGAGAAGGGTAGTGTAGGATGGGACACAAGTTAGAGGGGAAGGAGAAACGTTTATTCTATACAGTATGGTTAAAAGCATGGTCTGTGGAGTCAGGGAGTCCTAGATTGTAATCTCTTGTCTTTCCACCTTTTTGAATTTGAGTGAGTTACATAATGTTCCTTTTTGAGATTGACTAGTTTTCTCATCTATAAAATGAAGATAACAACAACATACACATTACACGTGGATAGAAGGAAATGAGATGGTTTATGTAGTTCCCATAGCAGAGAACCTCATGCATAGTCAGCACACAATAAATCCACCAGACCCAGGGGTTACTAACAATGGTTATATTCGGTGCAGGGAGGGCTGGGAGAAGTCAACCAGCCATGCTGGTAAGAAGCAGTGATTGGGGAGATAGGGAGCTAGATACTGAGTCAATGAAGTAATAACAAGTCTCACAAAGACAGTAAGATAACTAGAACTAGTGTGGATAGGCACCACTCTACTCCTTGGGCAGAGTTTTGATCTTTATGGAGAGAACTTGGTACCTAGTATGTCCTGACTAGACGGGTCCACTTTATTGGCCACACAGCAGTGCCCTCTAGTGGCTGATGAGCAGAGAGGCTGGAGCGCTTCTCCCAGCACGTCTTTTGTTGCTGCTTTTCATTTTTTCCTACTCTCTTGTTGCTTCCATCAGAATAAAGTAGATGTAAGTTGACCCACAGGTAGCCAGGTTCGGAGCTGGTAATTTGGGCCAAGCATTTACATGCAATTCTGTCATCCGTACTAACTGAAGAATCTCTTTGCTAAGGAGCTGATAATCACATGTTTATGTGGTTGACTCTTTGTAAACTGACTGGCTCCCAATCTTCATTCAGCTACTCCTGCTGGTGAACTTCCTAGATATGGAACACGGTCAGCTTCAGCGGACTGTGGCCAGTGGACCAGTGTAGAGTGTGGGCAGTGTGTGGAGGCCTTCCTAGTGGTGTATAGTGAGTGCGGGTGGTTGGGTCCAAACCTTAGAAGATTCATAATGTCAGATTTCTCTCCGTTCTTTGGTCCACAGGGTTACCCCTTTTTGTCCAGCGCACAGTGGCTCGAACTATCGTTTTGCAGGAGATTATTGGCAAAGGCCGGTTTGGGGAAGTGTGGCGTGGCCGCTGGAGGGGTGGTGATGTGGCGGTGAAAATTTTCTCTTCTCGTGAAGAACGCTCTTGGTTCCGGGAAGCAGAGATATACCAGACAGTCATGCTGCGCCATGAAAACATCCTTGGATTTATTGCTGCTGACAATAAAGGTAAAGCGCTGGTTGTGTGCAGGGTGTCCCAGAGCCAGTGGCATTCTCAGGTGGAGGGACACGGAAGAAGCTCAGCTACTGTGTGCTATACAAATCCTCTGCCTCCATAGTTATCACCCACAGAAAATCTGAATATAGACGTACTTTTCAAATTCTTCTTACAAGGTGGAGCCTTTTATGCTGTGAAAGGTTTCTGCAGAAACCCAGGTTATTAAGCAGATAAACAAGGCGTACACCCCACCCTGTGTGCTGTCTCTTTCTTGCATGCTCTCAGAGTCCCCTGTGTACTCGTTGTTGAAGCTTCAGTATGCTTGTTTTGAAAGTCACTAAATGAGGTATTGTAGCCTCACTCTGCCAAGATAGGATAGCCACAGACAAGCATACAGTTCATGTTCTGTGACATAACCAACATTATATACTCTTGTAATGGAGAAGCCACAGAAGAACAAAGACCTGTCTGTTCCCAAAGTGTCTCTTCAGAGCTAAGATCCCTTACTATTTCCTCCTCTCCTCCCCCCTCCGTGTCTGTGTGTGTGTGTGTGTGTGTGTGTGTGTGTGTGTGTCTTTGTCTTTGTTCTTACATTAGGTTTTTTGCTTGTTTGTTTGGGGGTGGGCTGAGCAGGATTTTGTTATGCAGCCCAGACAGGACTCAAATCTGTAGTCTTCCTGCCACAGCCTAGGATTTATGGACATGTTACTGTGCTTGGCTATCTTGCTTCTGTTTGTTTGCTTGCTTTTTCGAGGTAGGGTCTCACTCTAGCTCAGGTTGACCTAGAATTCACTATGTAGTCTCAGGTTGGCCTTGAACTCATGACAATCCTCCTACCTCCCAAGTGCTGGGTGGGTTTTTGGGGGTTTTATTTTGTTGTTGTTATTGTTTCTGGGGTTTTTTGTTTGTTTGTTTGTTTGGTTGGTTGGTTGGTTTTTTGAGGTAGGGTTTCACTCTATCTAGTCCAGGATGACCTGGAATTCACTATGTTAGTCTCAGGGTGGCCTCGAACCCATGGTGATCCTACCTCTGCCTCCCAAGTGCTGGGATTAAAGGCATGCGCCACCACGCCCAGCTGTTATTGTTATTTTTTTAATTAATTAATTAATTTGAGAGGCAGACAGAGAGAGAGAGGGTGGGTACTCCAGGGCCTCCAGCTACTGCAAACAAACTCCAGGCGCATGTGCCACCTTTTGCATCTGGCTTACATGGGTCCTGGGGAGTTGAACTGTGAGGTCCTTGGCTTTGCAGGCAAACGCCTTAGCCACTAAGCAATCTCTCCAGCCCTTGTTTTGTTTTTTGAGGTAGGGTCTTAATCTAGTCCAGGCTGACCTGGAATTCACTATGTAGTGTCAGGGTGGCCTTGAACTCATGGCAGTACTCCTACCTCCTCCCACCCACGTGCTGGGATTAAAGGCATGTGCTGCCACACCCAGTTTCTTACTTCTACTTTGAGTCTGTTGCTTAAGTCCAAGCACATCTCTATTTTTGAGGAACTCACTGACTGGGGAACTAACACTTAATGATAGGAAACAAGCCCTATAAGCTGGTCTAGTGAGCACAGATCAGAGGTGAATCACGTCTACACTGGACACCTAGGTGGCAAGAACTAGACTGGAAGGAAAGACAGTGAGAAAGGCTCTAGACATGTGCAGAAGTGAGGCCTGTTTAGGACTGTATAGGTAACTTGGAGAAGACAGTGGAGAGGTCAGCAGAGGCCAGATTATGATGGACTTTTTGAAAGGATTACATTTGATACTGAAGACAGCAGTAATAGTTGTAATTCCATTCATTAGTTTAACAGCTACTGTGGGCCAGGACCCCTATCAGCCGCTAAGATTATCACACATATAAACAAGACGTGGTTCCTGCCCTCACAGAGCTCTCGGGAGGAGGAGTAGACACCTGGAAGACAGTACACCTGGAGCCTCAGTGTAGAGGTCTCTGGAAGTAGTGACACAGCGTGCTCTGCAGCAGAGTACAAAGCCTGTGAAAGATGACAAACATTTGTTTTTTGTTCCTAAAACAACAGGCTGCTCATTCCTTACATTGTTGGAGTTGGTGACGGCCTTGCTTGCCCCCAAGATGAAGACTTGGGGCATATAAAATTTGGATTGGCATATAAGAGAAGAAGGGGAAGATTGTGTTTCACTCCCTCTCAGCAAGCTACTGCTCTTCCAAACAGCATCACCTTTTTATAAACATGATCAAAACCTATCTTTTTCAACCTACTAGCAGGACCCTCAGGACTTGGTGCTGGTTAGAGGGCAGGAAACTATGTGTTAGATAGGCTCCATGTTTATACTCAGAGATGCCAACATTTGGGCATTTTCAGCAGCCATTCTCTTTATTGATTCTGGCAGCTGGAGTGAGTTGAGATCTGGCTGGCGAAACCCACATTAGGGCCAGGGAAAGAGGAAAGTCGGACTCTTTTGTTCTTGTCTTTTTACCGTGATATATTTAGTATGGTGCCCTGGAAGTAGCGCCAGCCTAGATTTGGAAGCTCTGTATCCAATTTCCGGTCTTTAGTGACGGCAGCACAGCCTAATTAGATTACTGGCTCTGGGTGTGTCGTCTTTTCCTTCCCTCCCTTTCTCCCTCTTCCTCCTTCCCGTTGCCACATGTGAAAAGAGAGAAAAATGCAATGTATGCTACCCACCTTCCATTGCTTTTCTGAAGAATGAGATGGCCTCTCTGGGAACACTTAGACGTGGACTAGTCATGTGTTGAAAAGCATTTCAAGGCCTGCAATACAGTGATGCATAAAAAGAGACTTTTCCTTCTGTCACTGAGTTCCTGGCCTGAGGAAAGCAACAGACTGAAAAGAAGCATTACCAGTAAGACAGGTGGTGTGTGGGGGGGGTCTGTCAAGTCAAGGCTCTTTCCTCCTGGTCAGTTGTGGTGCAGCCCACTGTGATTTTTATGTAGGCGAGCAAGTCTTGTCAGGATCAAAGGTAGCGTTGCAGGCTGGGGGGATGGCTCAGCAGTTAAAGGTGAGCACTTGCAAAGCCTGCTGGTCTGGATTCAGCAGAGTGAGTTCTAGATCAGCCTTGGATAGAGTAAGACCCTGCCTCAAAAAACTAGAAAAAATGGTGGTGTTGCCACAAAACTGATGAACCTATTGCTTTCCTTAAACATACACTTCACTTCTCTTTCCTGAATATCTGACAATTTAAATCTGGCAGAAAAATAGAATGCTGTTTAGACTCATTCTGCAGTTCACCCAGAAGGAATAAGGGAGTGAACCTAGGAAGAAAATGCCATTCCTCTCTCCTTCCCAGAGTGTAGAAATATAGGGTGCTGTGGATGAGCAGGGTGAAGAAACAGCCAGACGTGTAGGGGCAAGAAATGTAAATTCCGAGCTGGGGGAATGGCCCGGCAGTTAAAGGGACTTACTTCCAAAGCCTGCAAGCCCAAGTTTGAGTCCCCCATGTTCAGGTAAACCCAGATGCACAAAGTGGTGCAAAAGTCTGGAGTTCATTTGCAGCCGTAAGAGACCTGGGTACACCCATATTCTCTCTCCCCCCCCCCTTCCTCCCTCCTCTCCCTGCATATAAATAAATAATTTTTTTTAAAAGGAGAAATGTTCATTCAGGGTCTGCCTGTACCTCATATTGTATACCTTCTTTGTTGCCAGTAGTTACCCTGTTCTGACCTCACCTGTGTTCTCTGCAGATAATGGCACGTGGACCCAACTGTGGCTTGTCTCTGACTATCATGAGCATGGTTCCCTGTTCGATTACCTGAACCGCTACACAGTGACCATCGAGGGGATGATTAAATTAGCCCTGTCTGCTGCCAGTGGGTTGGCACACCTGCATATGGAGATTGTGGGCACTCAAGGTGAGTGGGCAGAGTTGGAGAGCTGGGAAATGGAAACAAAAGGCCTTTCCATCCTTCTTAGAGACACAGCTTGGGCCAGACCTTGGGAATGGTAGTTTCCTCTAAGGGACACAAGTCTGAGTTGTATTTGAGTGAAAACAGAAGCTGAATGGGGGCTGGAGGGATGGCTTAGTGGTTAAGGCACTTGGCCTGCAAAGCCAAAGGACCTAGGTTCGATTCCTGAAGACCCACATACAAGGTGGTGCATGTGTCTGGAGTTCGTTTACGGCAGCTGGAGGCCCTGGCACACCAATTCTCTCCTTCTTTTCCTCTCTTTCTCTCTCTCAAATAAATAAATGAAAAGAAAAAAAAGCTGAACAGGGTGTCCTGTCCTTTGACACTCATTAACAGTCCTGCGGAGGAGTCTGTAAGGCAGTGCTCAGTTGCTTGTCCGTGAGGTGACGTGATCATTTGCTAAGGAGTAAGTAGCTAGGGGCATGGTGCACACGTGACAGGATGGCAGACAGCACACCAGGAGAATCACACTTGCTGTGTTGGGTCTAGTTTGCAGACTGTGTGGTGGTAAGACATTGGTCTCCACTAGTCCACAAAGATTTTCCTAGAGGAAGAAGACCTGGTGCCTCATTGCCCATAGACTGATGGTTCTGGCCTTGCTCCAGGGGCGGGTGTGATCCCCGAGTCCTGGCTCAGTAGGGCAACAGCTCTTGCTAGGAAACCAGCAGTGACAATTGGGCCCTGTTCCTAACCTTGAAATGATTGACAGTGCCAATCTTTGAGCCTGTTGGCTCTGAGAATTAGTTCTTCGCCTGGGCTCTTCAGAGCTGGTGAGTGGTAGTCTAAGGGTAATGTTAACTAATTCCCATGTCCTTCTGAGGCCTTTACATGCCTATAAGTGTACTTCTTACCACATTCCCATGAAATATTGTCACTCTGATTTTACAGATGAGAAGACAGGAACCCATGGAACACTGGGTTATGGAAGGCAAAGTCAGGACTCCCGTTCACTCAGTCTGCTACAGAATCTATGCTTTTAACATATATAGATCGTCGTCTCTGGTTTTGTCTCTCCCAGGAAAGCCTGGAATTGCTCACCGAGACTTAAAGTCCAAGAACATCCTGGTAAAGAAAAACGGCATGTGCGCCATCGCGGACCTGGGCCTGGCTGTCCGTCATGACGCGGTCACTGACACCATTGACATCGCCCCAAATCAGAGGGTGGGAACCAAACGGTAGGAAGGGCCTGGACCCCTGCCCATGCTCACTGGCTTTCCTGAATGTCCCACGTGTGCTCCTTGCTGTTGGGCAGCTGAAAGTTGAACTAAAGCCCCGTTCCTCACTCTGGACGGATCTGTAGCATAGCCCCATAGAATTGGTACACACTTGGTCTTGGTGGTATTAGGTGTGGAGAACCGTGGAGAAGGAATCCAGAGCAGGATTTGGGAAAGAGTAAGCAAGCTCTGGGCTTGGCCAGAGGGAGAGGGGACATAGTACAGTGCAAAGTGTGCCCTTTCCAGAGACCCTGAAGGAGGCAGCGAATATTCTACTTGGAGTTTGGCAAGCAGATGTGCTGAGCTAGAGCGGAGCCCATCTAGGGTGGGGACTGGAACGCCTAAAAGGAAATGGCCTCCTTCCCACTTCACCGAGAAGTGAAGGAATTGTGTCTGACTTCAGAAGATGGACGTGGGTAAAAGAGGATTGATGTGATGGATGGCTCTAAGGGAATTTCTTATTTTTTAAATATTTGTGTGTGTATGTATGTGAGAGAGAGAGAGAGAGAGGGAGTGAAAGAAAGACACAAAATGCACATCAGGGCCTGTTGCTACTGGAAATGAACTCCAGATGCATGCACCACTTTTTTTTTTTTTTTTTTTTTTTTGCATTTGACTTTATGTGGGTACTGGGGAATTGAACCCAAGCCAGCAGGCTTTGCAAGCAAGTGCTTTTAACTTTGAGCCACCTCCCCAACCTCTAACTGAATTTCTTAATTGAGCTCCTATATGTCTTTTTTTGTTTATTGTTTTGGGGGTTTTTAAAATATTTTTTCTAATTTATATTTATTTATTTGAGACACATAGAGAGAATGTATGTGTGAGAGAGAATGAGAATGGGCACACCAGAACCTCTAGCCATTGCAAATGAACTCCAGAGGCATGCACCACCTTGTGCATCTGGCTTACGTGGGACCTGGAGAATCGAACCTGGGTCCTTAGGCTTCACAGGCAAGTGCCTTCACTGCTAAGCCATCTCTCCAGCCCTGTTTTTGATTTTTTTGAGGTAGGGTCTCACTCTGGCCCAGGCTGACCTGGAATTCACTGTGTAGTTTAGGCTGGCCTCGATCCTCCTACCTCTGCCTCTTGAGTGCTGGGATGAAAGGCGTGCACCACCACGCCCGCTCACCTTTGTCTTTTTTGTTTTTTTAAAGAATTTTTTTTTTATTTGACCCAGAAAGAGAGAGAATAGGTGTGCCAGGGCCTCCAGCCACTGCAAATGAACTCCAGACTCATATGCCCCCTTGTGCATGTGGCTAACATGAGTCCTGGGGAATCGAGCCTGGGTCCTTGTGCTTTGCAGGCAAACGCCTTAACTGCTAAGCCATCCCTCCAGCCCTCACCTTTGTCTTTTTGACCTAGATTACATCTACCTAGACTCCAAAGTATGTGTGGAGTGGTTTAAATCGTAGTAGTTACTCATAATTACTATTCAAAGCCACTAAGGGTGACTTTTGATCACTTCTAGAATTGATTTCTATCAGAAATCAGGTAACATAATTTAAAAAGCTCACAATGAAATTTAAGTTCAGTTTCTCCTTAGCCACTTTCAGTAAAGTGAAAGGCTCCAGTCACAACCTACTGTGGTGTCCTGTGATTGCCATATGGTCCATAGCACAGCCTCTGCCAAGAAATCAAAATGGGTCTAACAAATCTTGGTGCTTACAAAATAAAGACAAGCCAGGGGTGGTGGTGCATGCCTGTGATCCAGCACTCAACTAGTAGAGGCAGGAGGATCAAAGCCAGACTGGCTATATTACATACTATCTCAAAAAGAAAAAATAAAATAAAATAAAATGAAGACATAATGGACTAAGTGTGTAGTTCAGTGGTACAGTTCTTGCTAGCATGTACAAGGTGCTGGTTTTAAGCCCTACCACCACACAGAAAAAATAATAATAACAGCCAGGAGTAGTGGTGCACACCTTTAATCCCAGTACCCAGGAGGCAGAGGTAGGTGGATGGCTGTGATTTCAAGGCCACCCTGAGACTACATAGTGAATTCCAGGTCAGCCTGTGCTAGAGTGAGACCCTACCTCGTAAAACAAAAACAAAACAACAACAACAACAATAACAAAAACAATAGGGAAGGGAGGGAGGGGACAATAGGTAAGGCTGGGTCCCATGGTGGTTGGTTACATGCCTGTGATCCCAACACCTAGGGGCTGTGGCAGGAAGATCATGAGTTTGAAGTCAGCTTGGGCTATATAGTAGCAAGAAGTAAGGGGTGGGGGAGAGAAGAATAGAAGAGAGAGAAGAGAGGAAAGGAGAGGGGAAGAGAAGAGGGAGGTGACTAAGACTTAAAAGGGGCTGGGAATGCAGTTTGGTTAGTAGAGGGCTGTGTGGCATGCATGCAGCCCTAGAATCATGTGAGCTGGTTGTGACGTCACACACCTGTGATCCATGTGCTTGGATAGTGACAGAGAATCAAGAGTTTAAAATCATCCTTAGCTACACAGTAAGTTGGAGGCCAGCCTGTTCTACATGTGACCTTGTCTCACAAAAGGGAAGAAAAAAAGCTGTACTTAAAAGCAGTATAATATTGCTAAATATATGGCTGAGGTATTTAGACTTGAATCCAAAACAGACATGCACAAAAGACAAGGGCTCATTTCTGCTGCCCAAGGAACTGTTGTGTTCCCACATCCAGAGGCCCCTGGATTTGCTTTGCTTTAGAGAGTAGTTGTCATGTTTTCTGCATAACCATATTTCTCTTGCTGTTCCAGATACATGGCTCCTGAAGTGCTTGATGAAACCATTAACATGAAACACTTTGACTCCTTTAAATGTGCTGATATCTACGCCCTTGGCCTTGTATATTGGGAGATTGCTCGAAGATGCAATTCTGGAGGTACCTTTCTTCTTCTCCTCACTCTGACCTGGAACTCACAGTGATCTTCCTCCCTCAGCCTCCTGGGAGCTGGGATTAAAGGCGTGCTCTACCATGCCCAGCTGATACCTTTCTTCTCTACCAGGTTCCAACATTATGGGTCACCCATGGCAGTGTTTTTTGCTGCTGTCTTTCTCCAGCACGCATGGAGGGAAGGCCTGGTGTGGTGCCCTGAGTCATATTGGGCACTCATCAAGGAGACGGAGGCATGGAGACAGCTGTGCTGAGTTGTGTGTTTGCTTTTGTGGTGCTGGAGACGAGCTCAGTTCCTAGTACATGCTAGGAAAGGGTCTGTCCCGGCCCTCAGGCCAGCATGTTGAAATTAAAAGTGCGGTGTTCTTTGGGATAACTCTTCTCGAGGCTCATTTGCCATTTTTGTGGGGAGGGGCGGAGTTTAAGGCAAGGTCTCACTCCAGCCCAGGCTGACCTAGAACTTAGGCTGTAACCCAGCTGGCCTCAAACTCAAAAGATCTCAAAGTGCCAGGATTATAGGTATGAGGCACACATTTAGTGACTTTTTTTTTTTTAACCACATTACTTTTGTTATTAGTGCATTGTGGAGGGAACATCCTAGGATGGAATGGCCCAAAGTTAAGGCAAGGAGAGACGGTATATGTCCTGATGTGCTTGCTCTCCAGCCACAATCCCTGCTACATTCCTGTGGAACCCTGGTGTTTATCCCTGTGCTGAGTGGGAATTACTAAATTTTCAGGAGTACATAGGACTTTCTTAGTAAGTTTTTCCCCTAATTTTTTTTTGTTGTTGTTGTTTTTTGTTTTTCAAGGTAGGGTCTCACTCTAGCCCAGGCTGACCTGGAATTCACTATGGAGTCTCAGGGTGGCCTCGAACTCATGGCGATCCTCCTACCTCTGCCTCCCGAGTGCTGGGATTAAAGGTGTGCGCCACCACGCCTGGCTCCAAATTTTTTTTATTTAAGAGAGAGTGTGTGTGTGTGTGTGTAAGAAGCAAACAGAGAGTGAATATGGGCACTCCAGGGCCTCCTGCGACTCTGCCGCCTCCCCACAAAAATGTCAAATGAGCCTCGAAAAGAGTTATCTCAAAGAACACCGCACTTCACTTTCAACATGCTGGTCTGAGGGCCGGGACAGACCCTTTCCTAGCGTGTACAAGGAACCGAGCTTGTCTCCAGCCCCACAAAAGCAATGAACTCCAGGTGCATGCACCACTTTGCATATGGCTTTACATGGGTACTGGGGAATCAAACCCAAGCTGTCAGACTTTGCAAATACATGCTTTTAACCAGTGAGATATCTCCCCAACTTCTTAATTTTTTTCTTCCATAATTAAAAAAAAATCCTGTGGCATTTGCAGATGCTTACTTACGTCAAAATCCAGTGAAAAGGCAGTATCAGACTTAGCAAAAAATACTTTTTTTGTTAATTAAAAATTTTTTTTATTTTTTTATTTATTTGACAAAGAAAGAGGAGGAGAGAGAAAGAGAATGGGCACGCCAGGGCTTCCAGCCATTGCAAACGAACTCCAGATGCACCCCCTTGTGCATCTGACTAACATGAGTCCTGGGGAATAGAACCTGGGTCCATTGGCCTTGCAGGCAAACGCCTTAACTGCTAAGCCATCCCTCTAGCCTGGTAATTTTTTTTTTTAATGAGAGAGAGAATTGACACACCAGGGCCTCCAGCCACTGTAAGCAAACTCCAGATGTGTGCATCATCTTGTGCACATGTGTGACCTTGTGCACTTGTGTCACCTTATGTATCTGGCTTATGTGGGATCTGGAGAGTGGAACATGGGTTCTTAGGCTTCACAGGCAAGTGCCTCAACCACTGAACCGTCTCTCCAGCCCAGAAAACACTTAAAAAATATATTTTATTTATTTATTTGCATGCACAGAGAGAGAAAGAGGGGAGAATATCAGCGCACCAGGGCCTCCAGCCACTGTAAATGAACTCCAGGTGCTTGTGCATCTGGCTTTAATTATGTGGGTACTGGGGAATGGAATCCCGGTCTTTAGTCTTTGCAGGCAAGTGCCTTACCCTCTGAGCCATCTATCCAGGTCAGAAAACAATTTTTTTGTTTGTTTTTCGAGGTAGGGTCTCACTCTAGCTCAGGCTGACCTGGATTTCACTATGTAGTCTCAGGGTGGCCTTGAACTCATGGCGATCCTCGTATCTCAATCTCCCAAATGGTGGGATTAAAGGCCTGCGCCACCACTCCTGGCCCCAGAAAACACTTTTTATTGTTAGCATATATTGGTATTTTTTGATGGCCTTCAAGTATTCTGCTAAATGATCAAGTTTAAGGGCCTCTAGCGGTCTCCACTCAGCCTTTCGTGGCTGGTAAGCGAGGCCCCAGGCAGAGGAAGTATTGAGTTAAAAGCACTGCCAAGTCTTCCCTTCGTCAGGCACTGCCTTTTCCATGTATGCTGAGTGTGGTACGCTCCGCAAATGGACGCAGTGCCAGGGGTTAGTCATGGCATTGTACCTCTTAAATTTTAATCAGTGTGTCCAGATAAAGCTGACTAAGAAAATTCTGGGGGACTGGAGAGATAGCTAAGCAGTTAAGGCACTTGCCTGCAAAGCTAAAGGACCCAGGTTCAATTCCCCAGGTCCCACATAAAGTAGATGCACAAGGTGGCACAGGTTTCTGAAGTTTGTTTGTAGTACCTAGAGGCTCTGGCATTCCATCTTCTCTCTCTCTCTCTCTCTCTCTCAAATAAATAAATAAACAAAAAGAAAAAAATTAGAAAATTCTGGGGCTGGAGATGTAGCTCAGTGGTAGAGTGCTTATCTAGCATGTACAAGCTCTAGAACCCCCCCTTCCATTCTAGTTCTTAAGAACACACATCTTTTTTGTTTGTTTGTTTTGTTTTTTGTTTTTTGAGGTAGGGTTTCATTCTACTTCAGGCTGACCAATCCTCCTACCTCTGCCTCCTGAATGCTGGGATTAAAGGTGTGCGCCACCACGCCCGGCTCAAGAACGCACACTGTGAATAAGTTCATTTCTTCTTTCTCATGACATAAGAAATTGGGGGTAAGTATGTAACGATAGTAGCCTTTATTCACCACTTGTGGATACTCATTTAATCTTCACTGAAAACTTGTGAAGGTAGGAACTATTATCAGCATGATTTTGTGGATAAAATAAATGAGTCAGAGAATTTGGGCAATTTGTGCAAGGCCACACAGCGAATAGACTAGAATTTGGACACTAGTAGACTGAGGCCGGAACTAAAGTTCTTAACTACCACCCCTTAGATATTTATTACCAAGTTAAATTCTTTATTTCAAAATCTTCCCTGAGCTGGAAACACACTTGGAAAGTATGGGCCGGTGGAGCAGGAGTTCAAGGCCAGCCTGACAGGATCACTCTGGAACCTTCAGTCCTCCTGTCCAAACCTCCTGAGTACTGGGACTACAGATGTGTACTGCCATGCCTGCCTTTGGATTCCTTAACTTGTTATTGTGGATTCTTTCATATGTAGCTCTAATAGATTAGGACTTAAGCTGGGGATATGGCTCTGGATAATGCACTTGCTCTATCATGAAGACCTGAGTTTGGATCCCCAGAACCCAGGTAAAGCCAGATGTGGCAGTATGTGTCTATAATCACAGTGTCTCTGTGGCAGGATAGGCAGTAGAGAGGAGAATCCTTGGAAACTGTTGCGCCATCTAGTTCGTTGTATGTGGTAGTAAACAGTAAGAGACCCTGCTTCAAACAATGGAAGGTGAGAGCCAGCACTTGAGGCTGTCCTCTGACCTCCACACTCGCACTGTGGTACGCACATACCTGCAGCCATAGACAACAAAGTTTTTTTTTTTAACATTTTATTTATTTGAGAGAGAGAAAGAGGCAGACAGAGAGCAATTATGGGCGTGTCAGGGCCTCCAGCCACTGCAAATGTACTCCAGACGCATGCACCACCTTGTGCATCTGGCTTACTTGGGTCCTGGAGAATTGAACCAGGGTCCTGTGGCTTTGCAAGCAAACACCTTAACTGCTAAGCCACCTCTCCATCCCACACACAAAGTTTAAGAAAAAGAAAAAAAACAGGATTTTAAAATACTATAGTGTTACTACATTTGCAAAAATAGGGCTGGAGGGATTGCTTAGCAGTTAAGGCATTTGCCTGCAAAGCCAAAGGACCCAGGTTCGATTCCCCAGGACCCACGTTAGCTAGATGCACAATGGGGTGCATGTGTCTGGAGTTCATTTGCAGTGGCTAGAGGCCCTGACATGCCCATTCTCTCTCTCTCTCTGTCAAATAAATAAATAAATAGTAAAATATTTAAAAAAAATAAATATTGGGGCCTGGAGATTTGACTTAGCAGTTAAGGCATTTGCCTGCAAAGCCAAAGGACCTCGGCTCAATTCCCCAGAATCCACATAAGCCAGATGCACAAGGGGGGCACATGTGTCTGGAGTTTGTTTGCAGCAGCTGGAAGCCCTGGTACACGTGCGCTCGCTCTCGCTCTCTCTCTCTCTCTCTCTCTCTCTCTCTCTCTCGCAAATAAGTAAAAATAAAACTATAAAAATGTTTATATATATATGTATATATATATATATATAGAGAGAGAGAGAGAGGGAGAGAGGGGAACCAGGCATGGTGGCACACGCCTTTAATCCCAGCACGTGGGAGGCAGAGGTAGGAGAATTGCCGCAAGTTTGAGGCCTCCCTGAGATACATAGTGAGTTCCAGGTCAGCTTGAGCTAGAGTGAGACCCTACCTAGAAAAACCAAAAAAAAAGAAAAAAGAAAAAATATATATGTATGAAGCCAGGTGTGGTGACGAACACCTTTAGTCCCAGCACTTGGAAGAGCACCATAAGTTCAAAGCCAACCTGTGGCTGCAGAGTGAATTCCACGTCAGCTTGGGCTAGAGTAAGACTGTGCCTGGGGACGTGGGGGGGGGACGGGGACGACGACTAACTAACTTACTTACTTAACTATTGGGCGGATGAAGCAAGATTGCAAGATGATGTTTAGCCTGTGTCTCAAAAACGTGCTGAAGATAAAGCTCGGTGGTGTAGAGCTCATGCCTGTGGGCTGGGTTAGTGACACACGCCTGTAATCCAAGTGCTTGAGAGACCGAAGCAGGAGAATCAAAAGCTGGAGAGCAGGCTAAGCTGCATAGCAAGAGCAGGTCTCAAAAGCAAACCAGGGGCTGGAGAAATGGCTTAGCGGTTAAGCGCTTGCCTGTGAAGCCTAAGGACCCCGGTTCGAGGCTCGATTCTCCAGGACCCACGTTAGCCAGATGCACAAGGGGGCGCACGCATCTGGAGTTCGTTTGCAGTGGCTGGAAGCCCTGGCGCGCCCATTCTCTCTCTCTCTCTCTCTCTATCTGCCTCTTTCTGTCTCTGTCACTCTCAAATAAATAAATAAAAATGAACAAAAAAAATTAAAAAAAAAAAAAAAAGCAAACCAGTAGGGCTGGAGAGATGGCTTGCCTGAGAAGCCTAAGGACCCATGTTCAACTCTCCAGATCCCACATAAGCCAGACGCATGGGTGATGCTAGCACACAAATTTGTACATGTGCACAAGGTGGTGCACGCATCTGGAGTTTGGAGTTTGATTGCAGTGGCTGGAGGCCCTGCCACACCAATTTTCTCTCTCATATAAAATATATATATGGGCTGGAGGGACGGTTTAGTGGTTAAGGTATTTGCTTGCAAAGCCATAGGACCCAGGTTCGATTCCTCAGGACCCACATAAGCCAGATGCACAAGGGGGCGCACACAGTCTGGAGTTCATTTGCAGTGGCTAGAGGCCCTGGTGCACCCATCCTCTCACTTTCTCTCCCTCTTTCTCTGTCAAATAAATAAAAACTATATATATATATACACACACACACACACACACACATATACATGGCATGGTGGCACATGCCTTTAATCTCAGCATTTGGGAGGCAGAGGTAGGAGGATTGCCATAAGTTCGAGGCCACCCTGAGACTATATAGTGAATTCCAAGTCAGCCTGGGCTAAAGTGAGACCCTACCTTGAAAAGAAAAACAAAAACAAAAAAATTAGAAACACAAATAAGTAAAATGAACATTGGGCTGAGGCTGTAGCTCAGCAATAAAGTACTTGCCTGGCATATGTGAGACCTTAATTTTGATTGCCAGCAGCAAAAAAAAAAAAAAAAAGAAAAGAAAAAAGAATTTAAACAGTCTGTTCAAATCAGAGTACAGATATATCACCATTGCTGTCATACATTTCTCAAGTCTCTTCTAGTCTGCAAGTTCCCCTCCAAGGTTTTCATCTTCTTTGCTTTATTTTATTTGAGAATCCAAGTCTGTTCATTGTCCTATAAAGCTTTCCAGGCTAGGTTTTGCTGATTACCTCCTATGGGGTTGACGTGTCCTAGTGTTCTGACAGAGACTGAGTGAGTACAGCCACACCAGGGCCTCCTGCCATTGCAGACAAACTCCACATGCATGCGCTACTTATACGTGGGTACTAAGCTATCAAACCTGGGCCGTGAGGCTTTGCAAGCAAGCACCTTCAACCGTTGAGCCATCTCCCCAGTCCCTGTGTATTTCTTGTACTATGCTCAGAATCAACAACCTCCAGAGGAGCCTGGGTTCATCTTCGTGTGAAAGAAGTGGCATTTACAGCCCGGAAGTGGATGATATACGTTGGGTTTGGAGGGATCTGCCCTTCCATCTTCAGGTTGATACTTTCTTTTCTCCCAGGAGTCCATGAAGAATACCAGCTGCCATATTATGACTTGGTGCCCTCTGACCCTTCCATTGAGGAGATGCGAAAGGTTGTTTGTGACCAGAAGTTACGGCCCAACATCCCCAACTGGTGGCAGAGTTACGAGGTAGGGAGCTTCCTTGCCCAAGAAGATGTGACCTTTTCCATCTACCTGTTACTATAGATGAGATTTGTTCTTGTAAATAGGTCAGCTCCTAGGTGCCCCTTCTGAGTGCATGCCCTATCTGAAAACAACAAAACCTGAAACTGTGATCATTAATATGGTGCCACAGATGGAAAATTCTATACCTGACCGCATGTGACCATCTCCATCTATGCATACACATAAATGTCCCCAAATAGGAAAGGATTGGAAATCCCCAGCACTTCTGGTTCTAAGTGTTTCAGCTAAGGGATGCTTAACTTGTATTGTTATCTGCTATACCATATTGATTCCTCTGTGGCTGTCGTCATTTTTCTGGCACTGTAGGTGCTATCTGGAGGTGACAGCCTAGAAGGAAGATTTCCTCCTCAGAACCTGGATAAAAGAGGTAGCTTAGAGAAGACAGAAACAAAAAGTGAACTTGAGAGATTAGGGATGTAGCTCAGGTGTTGGAGTGCTTGCCTAACATGCTTGAAGCCCTTGATTCTATCCCCAACAGGCATAAAACCAGGCACACACTTGTAATCCCAGAACTTGAGTGGTAGAGGCAGGACTGGAAGCTCAAGATCATCCTTAGCTACCAACTTTGAGGTCAGCCTGGGCTACATGAGCTCTCAAAGAAAGGGAAAAAAGTGGGCTGGGAAGATAGCTCAGTTAGTAGAGTGTGTGCTTTATAAATGAGAACCTAAATTCAATCCCCAGGACCCACTTTAAGAAATGTGGGCATGATGATACATGTGTAATCCCAGCGCTGGAGAGGTGGTGACAACAGATCCCTGGGGCTTGCTGGCCTGCTACTGTGCCTACTTGGCAAGTTTCAGGCCAGTGAGAGACTGTCTCAAAGAAAGGTGGGTGGTGCCCGAAGAATGACACCCGAGGCTGTCCTGTGATGTGATGCGTGCGTGTGTGTGTGTGTGTGTGTGTGTGTGTGCGCACACACACACACACACACACAGAGTAAACTAAGCACACTTGGACATATCAAATGGGCTGAGAGTATAGCCCAGTTCAAAGCTTAGCATGGCAAAAACAAAGTTGGCTTCTTTTAGAGCTGTCAAGTTAGAGAAGTGGCTCTGCTCTACAGCCACAGGCCAAGGAGCAGCCTCTGTGCAGGCAGCTTTTGGACTGGGTGCAGCAGAAGGAAGGGACATGCCCAAGACAGTGGCCTTGGTAGAAACTCAGACGATGGAGGGAAGGAGGGTAACAGGTGTGAAGGGGTTGAGTTTAGGGAGGAGAATCTGAATTTGGAACATTTGGCAGATTAAATGGGGAAAACTGTTTTTGATGGAAATACTTAGAATGAGAACAGATTTATGACAGATTCCTAATATGGAGTTCTGGGGTCTGAGGCTTCAGAGGAAAAAAAAGTTGTCTAGTTGACACATGAGCCACCTTGTCATAGATGGCTCTGCTTTTCTATTTATCTATTTTTCCAGCTTCATTTGAGGTATAATTGATGTAATTAGAATTAAGGTTTACACATGACATTAGTTAACATACCCTTCACCTGACCCACTTGCCTTTGTGTGTGCTGAGTACATTTACAATCTACTCTGGACAGGTGGCAGGTGTAGGATCCAACTTTGTTAACATCACCCTGTGGCACGTTCACTCCTCTCAGCATACATTACCATGGGTTAGGAGATTGATGTTGCCTTTAAAGAGTATGGCCACTGGGGGGCATGCATCTTCCCGTTGATAATAGAACAGCATTTCGCAAAATGCTCCTCAGGTGCCTCAGGTTAGGTTTACAGCCTGAAAGAGCTGCCCTGTTGTTGCCACTTTTTCCTCCCCTGTACAGGCTGTCCCTGAAGAAGAAAGCTTGTAGAACATTCGTGTGAGGCACCGACAGGGAGGCTGCGGGGAAGTGAGCCAGTGCCTGAGGGCTGGAGGGCTTCTCTGGGTCATGACTGGTCTGTCCTTGCAGGCACTGCGGGTGATGGGGAAGATGATGCGGGAGTGCTGGTACGCCAATGGCGCAGCCCGCCTCACGGCGCTGCGCATCAAGAAGACCCTCTCCCAGCTGAGCGTGCAGGAAGATGTGAAGATCTAAGCTGCTCTTCTTGCCTACTCGAATCTGGGCAGCGAGGCTGACCCGCAGTTGCCGTGCTGAGTACAGTGGAGGTCTACCTCTTGTTTCTGCCCAGCCCTCTGGCCAGAACCCTGGCCCGCAAGAGGGACAGAGCCCGGGAGACTTGCTCACTCCCATGTTGGGTTTGAGACACAGACACCTTTTATATTTACCTCCTGATGGCATAGAGACTCTGAAAACAAATTGTGTGGAGTACTCGATGCCACAACTCAAACTGCTTGCAGTGAGAAGTCCGCAAAACCGGTGCATCTGGCATGTAGCCAGGAGTGGTGAAAGGGTGGCCTGGGAGGGGCCAAGAGGACCCTAGTTGCATTGTGGTTAGTGCTAAGCTGGGCCATGGATATTCCTCCAGGGACCAGCCGACCTCGTACCAAAGTGTCCAGAGGAACTGGAAGTGAGCCCCTCGCACAGGCAGCTCTGAGCCACACGCTCTCCTCACTCAGACATCTGGAGGGACTGCTAGTGGAGACGCAACCTGCGCCTGTCTGTCAAGCCACGTGTGCATGTGCCGAGGTGTGTCCCCTGTTGTGCCTGGTCTGTGCCACGCCCTTACACGTGTGTGTGTATGTGTGTCTGTAGGTGCGCACTTACCTGCTTGAGCTTTCTGTGCATGTGCAGGCCAGGGGTGTGATGGTCATGCTGTCTCTGTGTGCTGATGCCTCTATCATGGTGAGCAGTGTCCAGTTTCCCTGGTACCCTCCTGAAGGTCTCTCTTGGCCCCCAGCCCCTTCCAGGGTGGTCTTCTTTTCCCAGCAAGCTGCTCTGCCCACCCTGTGTCAGCATGGCTCTCCTCTTCCATTTCAGACCAGAACCAAAGCTGGCCCAGTTGTCCATGGCAGAAGAGGCTTTTGGGTCAGAATGTGAGGGGGAGAGGGATGAACTGGGAAATAATGTTGGCAGAAGGCTTGGCTGTTTTGGGCAGTGTCGAGTGTGGGAAATGAGCCAGCCCAAACGTGGCTTCTCAACAGTGTCTAGGAAGGGCCAAGGAATCTGAAGCCAGATCTTGGAACTCAGATAGGAATGTCACATCTGTCCATCCCACCCCAGATTCTGCAAACTGCAGTGTATATTTTTGGTGGTGGTGGGTTTGGGGTGGGGAGGGGCAGGGTAGGGAAAGAGTGGGGAGGGAGTCTGGGGTGGGAGGGAGGCATCTGCATGGGCCTTCTTATACTGGATTCTCTGATCAGGGTGGAGGGAGGATGAGAGATTCACAACACTTCAGGGGCCCTACTGAAGGGAGCAGCCTGAGCTGAACATGGTATTTAACCTAAGTGTAGTGTTTAATGAAGTCTAGAAACCTGGCTGTGGGTGGTGATTTGGTCAGCATATCTTAGGTATATAATAACCTTGAAGCCATAACTTTTAACTGGAGTGGTTTTATTTTATTTTATTTTAAGGGTCTGGATTTTAACTTTTTTTAAATACTTTTTTTTTTTTTAAGGAAACCATCTCTATGTGATTACCTCTCAGTTTGTTTCTTTTTAAAGAAATCCCCTTTAAAAAAAAAAAAAAAAACCTCTAATCAAACGCACATAGTTCAATCACACTGGAAATGTTCGTCCTCACACCTGAGCCTGTTTGCACTCAGCAGTGAGCTCTCCTCTTTGCCCTGGGGGCTTGGTCTGTCCCATGCACCCCTCCCATGAGCCTTTTGTGCATAGTGCAGGCATTTACTCAGCAAATGCTGGTCAGTGCCTGCTGGGTGCCAGAGCTGGGCTGGGCCTGGGGAACCTCTGAGCTAGACCGGCTTGAGCGCTGGTCTTCAAGCCCTAAAGAAGCCGAATCCCACGAGTGCCTGATGTGAGACCAGAAATGTTCCTGGTTCCGAGCCTGGAAATTCCTGTTCTTACATAGACCACTGGGGAAAGAGGATCCCATGTGTCCCCCCTTAAAGAGAGACCACTAGTGGGCAGTGCGGCCTAGGGTTCAGCAGCGCAGGTGAGCTCCCAAAGCACTGTGTTCACCCTGCACGCCCCTCCTGCCCAGGAGGTGGGATGCCCTGCCTCCAGCCCGTTTTCTTGCTGCCAGAGCTTGGGAGAGCCCTCTCTCTCTCCCTGCTGGTCTCCCCATGCTCCCAGTCCTTATATTTATTTCCTGGTGTATCACTTCTTTCTGTGCATTAAAGGATATCTACCTTAAAATCTTTAGGCCAATTTACTGGCCACTGAACAATTTCCCTTGAATCCTAGTTGTGTCATTAGGGGGACCTCTTTCCCCACCCCTGCTGACCTCCCATTACCCATCCTGCAGCGAGCCTTGGTGATTGCAGGTGATGATGGAACTGTAGACTCTTCTGCCTCTGGGCTCTGCCAACACACACCCACAGTGACTCCCAAGCCACTAGCTGACTCCCCTGGGGGCCCCATCTGTCCTCAGCACACATGCGTCCAGCTCCTCCACCTCTCAGGAAGACTGAGCAGGTTTTTGGGAAACTCCACTCCCTCCCCACCACTCTTTAAACCAAACTGAGAGTTGGGAGAAACTGAAGCTGTGGTTTTGGCTCCCGAGGCTACCCTGATCCATAGGGCTACCTGCACCTCTGGATTCATAGACCAAGTCCAAGCCCGTTCTTAGTTGCCATCAAGGCCCCCGAACGGCATTCTCGGTACTTCTGTTTGTTTTTTGTACATTTTATTAGAACTGTAAAATAGCCACTTAGACACTTTACCTCCTCAGTATGCAAATGTAAATAAATTGTAATATAGGAAATCTTTTGTTTTAATATAAGAATGAGCCTGTCCGATTTCTGCTGTACATTATTAAAAGTTTTATTCACAGAACTTTTCTGGTACAATCTGTCTTCCGTGTGGAGAATGACCACCAGGGCTTGGCAGGGGAGCTGCGGATGGGACAGGCAACTCTGAGATAGTACATCCCTCGGTCCAGTAGCTCCCTGGCCAGGGCTGTGTGTGCATACCGCTTAGGCAGATCACACTCAGAAGAGGTGTTCACCTGGACATATTGGGTGCTCTGAGACTTGCTTTGTCTCACAGAGGCAGGACCTAGGATGTGTGTAAGGAAGCAGATAACACTAGGCCCTTTATCTGGGGCTTTGTCTGTATTTGTCTTCTAGTATTTTTCTGTTTACAAAAGAGAGCCTAATCCTGATTAGTCACACACCACTTACTCGTCAGGGCAATTTAAGAGCCCCCCCCCCCTTTTACTTCTGCTTGCCTAGGTTGGAATATGGATTGTGACTTCCGGTGCTTAGGTGACTGAGATGAGTCTTCACTGGTTTGCTGGACTTTCAGAGCGCGGGCACGTATGACTGTCCTGTCTCTCCAGGATAGTATGTGTGAGGATAGACTTGCGTTTAGACTGAGACCCTAAAGCTTCCCTCCTCCCCTAGCAGCCAGCTCTCCCTGCCAGGTGAGTAGCCTTGTGCACTTATACCCAGGACCACAACTTCCATCTGCAGACTGTGCTTCAAGGTAGAGAAGACTGGGCAACTTCCATGTGTTTTCACCATGTAAGGTCCCTTCAAATGTTTGAGGGCTGGAGAGATGGCTTAGTGGTTAAGGTGCTCGCCTGCAAAGTCCAAGGACCTGGGTTCGATTCCCAAGTACCCACATAAAGCCAGACACACAAGGTGGTGCATGCATCTGGAGTTCATTTGCCCTGGCGTGCCCATTTCTCTCTCTCTCAAATTAAGAAATAAAACAAGAGCCGGGCGTGGTGGCGCATGCCTTTAATCCCAGCACTTGGGAGGCAGAGGTAGGAGGATCGCCATGAGTTCGAGGCCACCCTGAGACTACATAGTGAATTCCAGGTCAGCCTGAGCTAGACTGAAACCCTACCTCACAAAAACAAAACAAACAAACAAAAAAGAAATAAAGCAAAACAAAACAAAAACCTCCTGTGCTAAGCAGTGTGCCAAAAATTGCTTTATATAAACTCACCTCATGAGGTGAGTGTTTTTTGTTTTTCACTGTAGACTGGAAAAAAGTTTAGAAAAGTCAGGTCACCCGAGATCATCCATCTTTCTCCTGAGTGGGAAAGAGCTTGGGTCCAAGGTGTTGCCCACAGCTTGCACTCCCATGGCAGCTTGGCTGTCCTGCCGCCACGTGCCCACGCTCTTCACTCACAAGAGCTGCTCTCCCGCTGCTCACCATTCTTTGCAGCCCTTCACCCACCAACCTGTTGTGAAGCCAGAAAGTGATGAGGCAAAGCCGAGAGAAATCAAGTTCGGTTGAGGACTTGGTGATCTACTCTCTTTTGCTTGCCAGCTGTGAGGCACGTGGCTTCACTCCGTCCCCACACGCCCACGATGATGTCCTGCCTCTCCACAGGCCCAGAGCCACGGGGCCAACCCTTCGTGGACTGAAACTTCCAAAATTGTGAGCCAGAAATAAAAAATGTTCTCTTTAGAAGTCAAGAATCTTAATTATTTGTTATAGTGACCCTCCCTCCCCCAAAAAGCTGATAAGTACAGAGTATTTTGCTTTACTCAAAATATTTAGCCAGGCATGGTGGCTTGTGCACTTGAGAGACTAAGGCAGGAGGATTGCCACAAGTTTGAGAACAGCCTGGGCTACAGAGTGAGACCCTCTGCATCTCAAACATCCCTGCACAGCAGTATTATTAGCCCAGTAGCCAAGCACTGTGGCTTGTCAGTTGTCCCAGGGTCAGAGAGGATAGCTGGGAAAATGAGGTACTTTCGAGAATGCCCCTTGGAGACTAAAGCCGGCTGCTGGTGAAATGGGGAGGTTCCAGAGGCAGTTGAATAGGCTGAGCTCTTATTGGCTGAGCAAACCTAAGGCAGTTAGCAGAGCACAAAGACACACAGTGCGTGACCCCGGCCCTTCAAGGAGTGTTTGGTCAAGAGAGATCACATTTGTCTTTGATTCCCCAAGGTCTCACTGTAGCTCAGGCCGACCTGGAATTCACTATGGAGTCTCAGGGTGGCCTCAAGCTCACCGCGATCCTCCTACCTCTGTCTCCCGAGTGCTGGGATTAAAGGCGTGCCCCACCACACCTGGCTGAGAGATCACATTGGCACTGAGATAAAGCAGATTTGGGCAAGTTCCTTTAAAGAGCAACATGCCAGATATCCTGGTGTGGCGAGGAAGAAGGGATGCAGCCTTGCTCTGCCATGGCTTCCCTCTTAGCAGATAACTAGGATGGAGAGAGCTAAGTATGATGATTAGGGACAGACAGAACATTAAGAAGCGCAGGAGAGACAAGTTGGGGCCAAGGGGACATCTTAAATAGGCCTGCTAAGTTAGGGCTTGGGGCAAAAGAGTATCAGCAAGCTGGAGAGATGGCTTAGCAGTTAAGGTGCTTGCCTACAAAGCCTAAGGACCCAGGTTCAATTCCTCAGTGCCCATGTAATCCAGATACACAAGGTAGTGCATGCTTCTGGAGTTCTTTGCAGTGGCTGGAGGACCTGGCACACCCATTCTTTTTATCTGCCTCCCTATCTCTCTCAAATAAGTAGTATTTTTTAAGGCTGGGTGTAGTGGCACACGCCTTTAATCCCAGCACTTGAGAAGTAGAGGTAGGAGGAGTGCTGTGAGTTTGAGACCGCCCTGGACCCTAAGACCACATAGTGAATTCTAGATCAATCTGGACTGGAGCTAGACCCTACCTCGAAAAAAAAAAAATTTAAGTAGGGCTGGAGAGATGGCTTAGCTGTTAAGCGCTTGCCTGTGAAGCCTAAGGACCCCGGTTCGAGGCTCGATTCCCCAGGACCCATGATAGCCAGATGCACAAGGGGGCGCACGCATCTGGAGTTCGTTTGCAGTGGCTGAAAGCCCTGGCTCGCCAATTCTCTCTCTCTCATCTGCCTCTTTCTCTCTCTGTTACTCTCAAATAAATAAATAAATAAACAGAAAAAAAATTTTAAAATTAAGTATAGCCATTTAAGAATAGCAGATATACCAGGCAAGGGGGTGCACATTTATAATCCCAGCACTAGGGAGGCTAAGGCAAGAGGATTGCAAGTTAGAAGCTACCCTCAGTCACATATCAGCACCTTGCCTCAAAACGATAAAAAAAAAAAAAACCCACTGACACACAAGGAAGTCAGAGGTGTAAGGAGGGAGTCTTCTCGAACTGCTCACGTGATGACAAGTCCGTTCGTTATCCTGAAGGCCAGAAATGGCAAGTGTACCAATGTCATTGCCCCCATGGTACAGCTGCCTTGACTATGCTAATCAACAAGTTTTCCTCTTGTGTTGGTATCCAAATTTTTCTCGATAGCTACTTACTGTACCATAAGTTTAAACCTGGGGCTGCAGATGTACTTTTAGAGGGCTAGAGCAGTTAAAGGTGCTTGCTTCCAAAGCTTATGGCCTGGGTTCGAGTCCCCAGTGCCTACATAAATCCAGACTCAGAAATTGGCACGTGTCTGAGGTTTATTTGCAGTGGCAGGAGGCCCTGCCATGCCAATTTTCTAATACTTAAAAAAAAAAAAAATTAGGGCTGGAGAGAAGACTTAGCGGTTAAGGCACTTTCCTGCAAAACTGAAGAACCCAGGTTCAATTCCCCAGAACCCACTTAAGCCAGATGTACAAGGTGGTGCATGCATCTGGAGTTCATTTTTGGTGTCTAGAAGCCCTGGCACACCCATTATCTCTCTCCTTCTCTCTCTAATAAAAATAAAATAGTTTAAATATATATTTTTTGAGTGCCAGGCATGGTGGCACATGCCCTTAATCCCTGCCCTCAGGAGGCTGAGGCAAGAGGGTTGCAAATTGGAGGATAATTTGGGCCATATACCAATACCCTGATGTGTGAGTTCAAGGCCAGCCTGGGGCTACAGAGTGAGTTCCAGGTCATCCTGGGCTATAGTGAAACTTCATCTTCAAAAAAACAAAAATATACTTACTTACTAACATACATACATGTATTTTTTTACTTATGTGCACATGTGTGTATGGGTGCACCAAGGCCTGTTGCCACTGCAAATGAATTCCAGATGCATGTGACACTTTCTACCTGTGGTTTATTGGGTACTGAGGAACTAAACCTGGCACTTTTTTTTTCCTTTTTTTCTTTTTTTTTTGGTTTTCCGAGGTAGGGTCTCGCTCTAGCTCAGGCTGACCTGGAATTCACTATCTAGTCTCAGGCTGGCCTTGAACTCATAGCGATCTTCTACCTCTGCCTCCCGATGCTGGGATTAAAGGTGTGCACCACCACGCCCAGCCTGGCACTTGGCAAGCAAGTGCTGAGCCATGTCCCCAGACTAAAAATAGCATTATAAGGGGCTGGAGAGATGGCTTAGCAGTTAAGCGCTTGCCTGTGAAGCCTAAGGACCCCGGTTCGAGGCTCAATTCCCCAGGACCCACGTTAGCCAGATGCACAAGGGGGCGCACGCATCTGGAGTTCGTTTACAGAGGCTGGAAGCTCTGGCGCGCCCATTCTCTCTCTGTCTCTCTCTCTGCCACCTTCTGTCTGTCGCTCTCAAATAAATAAACAAACAAAAAATTTTTTTAAATACCATTATAAGAGTACTAGCCCTGCTGGAGAGATGGCTAAGCAGTGAAGGCATTTGCCTGAGGCTAAGGACCCGAGTTCGATTCCCCAGAACTCCCATAAGCACATGGTGGCGCAGGCGTCTGGAGTTTTTTGCAGTGGCTGGAGGCCCTGGTGTACCCATTCTCTCCCACTTGCAAATAAATGGATAAAATATTAATAAATAATAAGTAAATAGATAAAATATTAATATGAGTGCTAGCCCCTGTACTTGAGGGCAGAGCGCTCCTGACCTAATCACCTCCTGAAGACTCCACCTCTTAATATAATCACTTTGAGGATTGGGTTCCAACATACACCAACATTCAGAGGATTTCAAATCACAGGCGTGCTTTGGTCCCATTTGTCTTTGGGAAGGACTACAGTGCTGACTTTGGGAAGCCCACGCATTGGTGACTGAAGCTGGGAGGAAAGGCAGAACCAGTGGGTGGGTGGCTTACACAGCTGGGGCATGATCAGACAGAGGCCATGGCAGGAAAGGTGGCTGTCTTGGCCTGGCAGTCTTACGTGTGTTTGGGGGGCTGGGGAGCGGGTGCACCATGGTATCCCCTGGAGAGGAAGCCAGGGATTAAGCAACTGAACAGGTGTGTTTGCCAAAGGGAAGTAAGTGCTCTGGGGAATCAGGGCCCTAGGAGCTGTGATTTTCTCCCCTTACCACAAGTCCCTGTGTTGAAGCAAGGGGTAAGATAATGCGTACATACTCCGTGTCTTAGGAGTGGTGTGTGGATGCTGTGAGGAAAGCAAGCTAGACACCCAAGAGGCAACCAGTCCCTGACCTCTGGGTGGGACTAGACCAGGAGATGCCATATTCAACACGGTCACATCTGCCTGACTCCTACCTCCAGGCCCTCTAGAGTCAGGTCATTGGGCTGTGCTGGATCAGATCTGCTGCTGGAACTTTCCCTAGCAGGGCCCCAGCACCAACACAGACTATCCCATGAAAGCTATTGGGCAATAGGAGCCATTAAGAAAAACAACCACTCCCTGCCAGCCAGCTGCCCACCGGCTGTCCATGCCTTCCACAAGCAGTGATGTCATACATCTGGGTCCCAGCCTCTCATTCCTGAAGGACCAGAGAGCCAGCTGAGCCCCAGGCCCTCTCCCCTTTGCCCACCTCCAGCTCCAGAGCAGAGAACAGCCCCGGTGAGCTATTCATCCCTGCACATCCCCAGCCACATCCCTCAAGTGACGTGACTCACATGAGACTAGAGAGCTTCCTAGAGCTCTAGCCTCAAGTGCTCCAACTTCCTGCCAGAGCTTTAGTGGATCCGAGGGTCACAGGAATGAATTCTGCCATTTTTCCTGGTGCATCGGTGGGAATCTGAGCAAGGGCTCGTGCTGAAGAGACAGAAGCGATGTTTCCTGGTCTTCATTACGCAGCCCCCATCAATCTCACCCCCACTCAGGTCCCTCCCTGGGCCAAGCCTCAGCCCAAGCGAGGGCAGCTGAAGCCAAAGAGGGAGAAAGCTGGGAGCTCACTCCCAAAGCGAGATCTACTTGGGCATGAGGTAGGCTGAGTACAGATGTCACACTCAGGAGCCAGGGTTTGCAAGGAGTCATGGCCAAGGTCGGGGGCATTCTGGTACATGAAGTTGCAGGCAGCCTGCGCATTGTCCACCCGCATTTGAAAGGCTACCACAGATCGGATGAGGAAAATAGATACTAGACAAGGACCTGGCTTTGGAGTGGGTGGAGGGGAGCTGTAGAAGGCAGAGCTGTGGAGCCTCACACCCGTTGGATCTGGAGGACACCGTCCCAAAGAGGCCTGGCCACTGTCTCCTGTTTCCCCAGTGCACTTCACCTGCAGCGAGGTGGCAGCAGCTCCCTCCACACAGCTCCCTAACGGTGACGGTGACGGATAAGAGGTCCCACCTGCTGGGAGTCCAGGTGACACCTGGCACTGGCCAGCCTTTTAGTCTGAAGATTTACCACATGGCTCATGGCCAGCAGAGGGCATCACCACTCTATAGTGTGCCCTCCTGGGCTCCGTAGGAGGGAGCCGGCGGGGGATCTCTGAGCTCCCCAGGAGCAGCCTGCTGCTGAGTTAGCAGTCTGAGTCAGGAGCCCTGGGTTCTTGAACCCGAACCCGTTCTGCAGTCTTTCCCTGCCTGGTTGCCCTTGCAAGAGGGCTTGGACCACACACATCCTTTCCAGATCCGGAAGCCTCTTCAGGTTCTGATATCCCAGGATTTAAGGAAATCATGCTGAAGGCTTGACAGAAATTGCCTTTTCTGGGCCCATTCTTGCTCTGGGGCTTCTAGTGCCTTCTTTCTGAGGACACTGGGGTGAGACCTTCAGCTCTCTGGTGGTGTCTTCTCACTTGGAGGAGGGAAATCACCTCACCTGTATAAACTGGAGCGGGGGAGGGGGTGCCTCTGCCTCCATTGAAGGAGGACTGTGTCAATAGAGCTGTTAGACACCTGTTCACTAAGTAACCCCCTGGGATAGGCAGGTGGTTCCTTCATAGAAATGGTTGTGCCAGGGTCTTTTGGAGGGGCCCTCCATGGACAAACACTAAAATGAATATAATGGTAACTCTTGTGCCTCCTGCTTTTGTGGTTACCCACCCCCTCCTCCACCACAGATGCCGTCTGTCAGGGATAAGCAGCAGACGGCCCAGGGGTCCATCTGTGCTAATGCCCACAATTGAGTCCCATGTTTCCCCACTGACACCCCCTCGGCCCCTCAGCTGATGGCCACTTGGTGACTGGGGGGGAGGTGGGAAGTGGGGGGATGGCATTAAGGAAGCTAGCTTTTAGCTTTCATGGCCCCCAAATCACCCCTGCCCCCCATCTCACAAGCTTCCTGCCATCTGGACTTGTGCAATCTCTGCGGGGGGGGGGGAACATCTCCCCCCTCCCGTATACCACTTGTGAGGCGGAAACCCAGAAACCAGGGGGTGGACAGGAGACAGTTTTGGAGACTGAGCCAGACTGGTGAACTCAAACAGACTGGAGAAAGCCTTTCCTGGCCTTTCCAGGTGGATGTGGCTCTCTGTCTTCCGCAGCCTTATACCATGTGTCTAGTACAACATATGTATAACATGTCACTCCCTACCAGACCAAGCACCTCTGTGAGCCCAGCACCTAGCTAGTACTCCCTGGTACACAGCAAGGCTCAAAGTCAAGATGAATGCAGAACTGAAGACAGACCGTTTGGATTGCAGCGTCAGAACCAGGCTGCCTGGCATGGAATCTCAACTTTGCTGCTCAGTGACCTGCTGGCAAGGGGCCTTCCAGGTGGGCCTTGGTCTTTTCCCCTACAAAGGATGGTAACGGCCCCTGTTTCATAGTGCTGTTATGAAGACCAGTGAGTTGATACAGTTGTGTGAAACACATAATGTGGTGGCTCAAGTGAGTCTGTGGAGCTCAGTAGTGGCTAGACCCTTCCACTTCCCCCTCTCACTTCTTATTTGAGCACCGCTGACGACAGACTTGGGCTGGGCAATTCCCTTCTCTCATGGAGCCTGGCAGCCATGGTAACAAAGAACCTGAGGAATGGTCTCTAAGGCAGTCAGAGAATGGCTCAGCACCACACCTTGTCCCAACTCTGAGCACCCACTCTGCCTGGGCACAGCCCCAGACCCATGAGTCAACCTCACTCACAGTAACAATCTGCCCGCTGGGAAATGCGGATCTGAGCCCCAGCGTCCGAGACGGAGGAAAGAAAGGGACGTCTCCACACCTCCAGAGTACCCTTCGGAATCAGGCCGCCTACTGGCAGGGTTTCCACGTCCTTCCTTTCTCTCGCCCAGAAGTGGGAAAGGAAGGTACACTCAGCTCTTGCAGGGCATGGATGCGAAGGGGAAATTCTGCGCCTTCTCACTCCCGGAGGGCTTCCGTGCAGTGAGTTCCAGGACCACACTCCTCCCGGTCTACCGCGGCCTAAGGCCTCCTCACCCCCCTCCAACCAATTTCCCCAGGTCTCCCCTCAACTTCCCTACTGTGCCCCATGTCTCCACAAAATCGCTAAAGCCACCCAGTCCCCAAATTTCAATTCTCGCGCAATGCCCCTTCAACGGATCCCCCTGCAGGTATCTCCTAGATCCAGCCCCCACCCCAGAAGTCCTGCCCACGTGTCTGCAGCTAGGTCCTCCCCGCTTTCCCCCCGCTTGAACGCGCAAGTCCCAGATCTCGGGGACTTTCCCCAGCTCCGCGGGTCCTGGAGTCCTGTGGGCGGGGCTAGAGGCCCCCGGGGGCGGGGCCTGTGTGCCAGGGGGCGAGGCCACGCCCCGCTCGGCCTGCCCGAGCCTATAAAGGAAGGCTACACGCGGCCCGCGGGGCTGGCGTCCCCCGGCTGCTGGCTGCGTCGGCTGCCCGCGGCGCCGCGCGCCGGAGCCATGACCCTCCGCAGACTCAGGAAGCTGCAGCAGAAGGAGGAGGCGGCGGCCACCCCGGGCCCCGCCGGCCGGGCTCCGGACTCGGAAGCCGCTCGCGCCGCGCCGGACCCGACCCGGGCCTCCTCGGGCCCCCGGGCAGCAGATGCTCCCCCTGGAGCCCCCGGGGACGAGCTGTACGCGGCGCTGGAGGACTACCACCCTGCCGAGCTGTACCGCGCGCTCGCCGTGTCTGGGGGCACCCTGCCCCGCCGAAAGGTGCGTGACCCCCAACCCCTAAGTCTCTGCACCCCCTCCAGTGCTCTCCGTCCTCAGGACCTGCTCAACTCCCATCAGCGCCTAATGCCCCCCCCCCCCACAGCATCCTCTCCTCGGGGTCCACTGATTTCCCCTCCCCCATCCTGCCCAAGCCCCTTGACCCCGGTCGACCCTACCACCACCACCCTCTGTGGTCCCCGCCTCCACGACACCCCCAGTCTCCACTCCCCACGCACCGCCGCCCGGTCTCCTCCCACTCCCCTGCCTGGATGCCGCCCCAGCACCCTCTTTCTGGCGTCCCACTCCTCCTGCCCCGCCGGCTGGTGTCCAGGAGTCTCGAAGCCCGGGACCTTCTCGCCTCAGTTCCTCCCCCAGTTTGGGAACGGGGAGAGCTAGAGATAAAAGTCCTGCCGCTGGCCCCAGATGAGTTGAGGCATCCTGGAGCCCTGGGCACGAGAGGGGTGGGTGACCACGCGGAAGAAGTGTATGGGGCGCCCGCCGCAGACCCCCGAGAGCACACCTTCCAAGGGGGGACGCTTGGGCTCAGGGCCCGTCGCCTTATCCCGCGTCTAACGTGCGGGGTTCGAGTACTGCTCCCCTGACTTCAGCCGTGACCGGACGCGATGGGAGGGGTCGCAGGGGGGGCAGGAAGGATGCGAGCCGCACCCGCTCTGCGTCTCCCTCTCCGTGGGACTCTTCCTCTGGCCTGAGGGGACCCGAGAGTACCCTGATGCGGAGACTCAAGCCCAGGTTAAGGAAAGAGGACTGGTGGCCTTTCCTAATGCAGCCCCCCTCCCTCGTCCTCCCCTGGCCCCCGGCTCCCCCCACACAATGAACAGCTTGTTGAGAATTTGCATTTTATGAAAATCGGTTTGAAAGACAAAGGGGTCTGTCTGTGCTACCCAGTCCTTCCTCCTTGGCCCATTTGGAAACTGTTCCCCACCCTACGGTTAATCTTTGGTTCTGGAGAGAGAGAGGGGGGAGGCCCCCCCTTCTCTTCCTTGCCTTGGGGCAGCATGGGGGCATGGGGAGGGTTAACGAGAGTACAGACCTGGAAGGCCCTGGGCTGTTTTGGCACTTGGGAAAAGGGCTAGTCCAGAATGGGGCTTCCTTTAAGAACTGAAATCTTAGGAAAGAGCAGAGAGGTTTTAGGTTAAGAAGGGCCCTGAAGAATTGGACGGGCGGGGTTGGGAGGGGGGACGGACCTAAGTTTTGTTACCTTTCCTCCCCAAAGGAACCCCCAGTTTCTTTCCGTAAGTATAGAGAGACTTGGTAACAAGTTATAATATATATGTATATTATATAATATATACTAATAATATATGAGTTTTTTAACCGAGAAAATACATGGTAATATATCCAGGGTGTGGTTTTGGCCAGCTGCCTCCCCCCCCCCCCCCAGGCAGACTGTACTTAGGAGACTTGGCACCTCTGTTCTGGCTCTGCCACATTCAGGATGGCATTGCCAGCCTCCAGATCTGAGTCCCCCACCCCTGCTCTCCTAAGCTCCTGTCTGCGGCTGAGACTTTGGGTGAACAGACCCACTTTGATGGGTAAGCTCAGGGTCTCCACTGCCCTTGTAGTCTCATTAAGAAAAAGCCCTTGGTGCCAGGAAGGCCTAAGGCCCTACAGGCGTGTGCCTAGGGGAGTGAAAACTGTTCTGAAGTCCCAGTCCTCGCCAAGCTGGAAACCAGCTGTGGCCTAGAGGTTCATGGATCTAGAAAGTACAGGGACAGCTGTGTTCCCAAAGTCCTAGGGATGGGGGGGGGGGTGACACCTGGTAGTTGTACTTGGCAAATTGTACCACCAGCACCAAAGCAGAGACGGTTGAAAAGGCAGTGGGAGGCCATGTCCAGAGCTGGAGTCCAGGTGAGGGACTTCACAGAGTGAAGGCTCCACAGCATCTGCTCAAGGATAGCCCCCTGTCTTCCCTGCCTGTCTTCCCACCCAGGGCTCGGGATTTCGCTGGAAGAATCTCAGCCAGAGTCCTGAACAGCAGCGGTGAGTCGCCCCCTCCCCTCTCCAGCCGGTGCTGTGGTCCAGAAGAGTGAAGTGCTGGGGTGGGGAGAGTGGGGGGGGGGGTTTTACCATGCAGCATCTCAGCTCAGCCCCCTGGGAGGCATCTCTCATCCTTAAATATGGCTCCTCCACTGGGAGTGAGGGGCAGGTTGGGGTGTGGGATGTATGAAGGGGTGGCAAAGTAAGGGGGGGAACTTTTGAGTCATTAGGTGCTCCTTAACCACCCCCAATCTCCGCCAGTTGCCTTATCCCCTGAGATCTGGATTCGTGAGAGGTGGAGAATGGGGCGCTGGGAGCGAGTGTGCAGAGTATCCTAGCCTGTCCCCCTGGCTGAGCCCACTCAGCTCGGTGGGCCCAGACCCTATCCCAGTGTGACCAATTGCTGGGTTTGGCTTCCTTTGAAATGGGTCACCAAATGGTGTCCTGCTGGCCAGGTTGGCCTACTGGCCCTTAAACTAAGAATCATGTATATAAAATATTTTAAAGGTTTGTAAAAAAAAAAAGAAAAAAATATTGTAAGAAACAAAAAGTAATAATATATTGTCAGAAGCCATATGGGGCCTACAAAGAAAATCTAAAATATTTACCATCTGGCCCTTTGAAGTAAAAGTTCACAGACCCTTCCAGAAACCCTAGAGAACACTGGGACAAGACACAGAACTCCCAGGTCCCCTGCCTCCTGCCCCAGTCCACGCGGGCGGGAAGAGGTTGGGTTCAAAGGGGGTGGAGGACCCCGGGCTGGGAGCCCGGAGTCCTGGTCTCCAGAGTCTTTCTGAAGTACCAGACTGGAAGGGGCCTTAAGAGCAACTTTAACTCTGCGTCTGGCTGGCGGGAAGGAAGGGAGTGGGGTGGGCAGAGGAAACTCTGGGCTCCCCCAGCAGGCGAGGATCTGGAGTGGCTCCAGGCCATTGTGTCCAGCCGGCAGGCCTTCAGTTGAGTGCTGGAAGGGGCGGCCTCAGGCTCCCCTCCCCCAGCTCTCACATCTGGTGGGCTGGCCCCACCGCCGCTGGGAGGAGCAGCTGTGGTCTGTGCTGAGCCTCGTGACTGGCCTCTGGGGGATGGGGCGTCTTCTCCCCAAAGCCGGAGAGCCAGGAGGCTCCAGGCCGGGGCTAACTGGGGAGGGGGGTGGGCTCAGCTAGTTAGTGACTATATCTGTGTCAGGGGGTACACTAGAAGGCTAGGGTACAGGGAGCTTACTTCTCTCTCAGGCCAATTCTTCCTGGTGCCTCCCCTCCCTGCTGCAGGAGACTGGTTTAACTCTGTGTGGCTCCCCAGGCCAATTTCAGCTGGGTTTGGGAAGGAAGGGCATTCCAAAAATCTGATGAGTGAGTTACCACTGGAGACTGGGTCCTGTGATGTGCTAGATCAGACTTCCAAATCCTTGAGGGGAAAGCTGTGGGACCATCGCATTCCTCTTTTTGTTGTTGTTTGAGACAGGGTCTTCCTCTGAGGCTCGGGCTCAAACTCGCCATCCTCCTGCCTCAGCCTCCCAAGTGCTGGAATTAGAAGTGTGGGGCCACCATGGCTAGCTTTGGTATGCTTATTTGAGAGAGAGAGAGAGAGAGAGAGAAGAGGCAGAGAGAGAATGGGCACGCCAGGGCCTGCAGCCACTGCAGACGAATTCCAGATGCCTGTGCCGCCTTGTGCATCTGGTTTACATGGGTACTGGGGCATTGAACCTGGGTCCTTAGGCTTCGCAGGCAAGCGCCTTAACCACTGAGCCATCTCTCCAGCCCCTGTTATGCCTCCTTAATCCTGTAGTCTTGACCCCCGTGTCTCTTGCAGGAAGGTGCTGACGTTGGAGAAGGAGGATAACCAGACTTTCGGTTTTGAGATCCAGGTGGGAGAAGCTGGGCCCAGAGCGTGATGGGTCAGGAGGTCGACCTAAGGGATGGATGGACCTACCTACCTCCATCCTGAGCGTCTCCTTGCTTGTTACAGACATATGGCCTTCACCACAGAGAGGAGCAGCGAGTGGAGATGGTGACCTTTGTCTGCAGAGTTCATGAGTCCAGCCCTGCCCAGTTAGCCGGGCTCACACCAGGTAGGGCATGAGCCCAGGACCCAGGGCTCTGGGACACGGTAACCTTTCTGTCAAGAAGAGAGGAGTGGTAAATCCATCCTTCCTTCTCTCGCTTGAGATCTGGGCTTTGGATCCAGGTGCCTTTGCCATTTACTGTGTGATCTTGGGCCGTGCCGTTTGTAAAATGGGGCAGTAGGGGCACGGTGAGGGGGGGCTCGGGGGCCACAACCCAGAGCGGAGCATGCTGCACGCTGCTCTTCTCTGTTCTGCCTGCTGACGGACAGTGGGGCAGAGCTGGGAGGGCGCAGCATCCCACCAGCTCTACCTGACATGGGCCATTGAAAGCCTGCCCTGCCTGGGTCAGGTCCCAGAAGGGGCAGCCTCCGGCTGCGTGCATCTACATGTTCTGTCAGCATGGTTGTCCCTCAGCCCTTTACCCTCTTGCTCACTTACCAGCAGCTCTAGGTGTCCTACAAGTAGTTGCCCAATCTCCCTCCAGACAATCTCCCTCCTTGAGATAGCCACGTCAGGGATTTGTCCCTTCTGCACATGGCAAAGGAGCTCTCAGAGGCAGTGGCTTGCCCTGCCCGAGGTCAGGACCCCGCGCATCCAAAGCTGAGGCCACTCACGTCTGGAGCCAGCGTTGTTGGCTCCTAGTTGGGTGCTGCAAACCCTGCACCTTTCTTGTCTTGACTGGGTCTCATGACAGGTGTGGACTGGACAGAAATAACACTGCAGGGACAGCCCAGGGGCCTGGAAGGGTTTAGTGTTTGGGAACACATCAATCTTCCTGAAGGTGTGAGAGCTTAGTTCCTTTGCAGTCCTCTTTGCCACCTAGGCTGGGGATCTGGGTCCAGGCGAGCTGGCCCTCACCGGGCAGGAAGGAACGGCTATGGTTTTGTGAGTGTGTTTTGTATGGGGTAAAAGAGATGTCCAAGTCTCCCCACAACCGTGGGGCAGGGGGAAGGAGTACAGAAGTATCTTCTCAGGGTTATCATCCCCTCCCCTTTCTGGCTGAGGTGGTGGCTAGAAGCCTTCCCTCATGCCCTGGGGAATGGGAGCTGACCTCTTCTCTTTCTGACAGGGGACACCATTGCCAGTGTCAACGGCCTGAACGTAGAGGGCATCCGGCACAGAGAGATTGTGGATATCATTAAGGCATCAGGCAACGTTCTCAGGTATCCATGCAGAACCTAAGGGCTCGGGAACTCAGCTCCCGAGGTGTTTACTCAGCCTGAGGACTTGCTCAGCCTTTGTCCCCTCAATCCCTCAGGCTGGAAACTCTGTACGGGACGTCCATTCGGAAGGCGGAACTAGAGGCTCGCCTGCAGTACCTCAAGGTATGGGCCGGAAGTGTCCAGGCTCCGTCCCCTCTCTCCTTCCTTTGCCCTTCACGCCTGCTCCCTCAGGGCTTCTTTTCTGCCTCATCCTCTTGCATCCCTGAGGCTTCTCCATCTGCTCTCTGACCTGTTCGTGTCCATCCTGCTAATCCTGACGGTAGCCTGGGTATGTCTTGCAGCAAACCCTGTATGAGAAGTGGGGAGAATATAGATCGCTAACAGTTCAGGAGCAGCGGCTGGTACATGGTGAGTAGATCGGGTTTGAAGACCCCCGCCCCCTGCTCCGCACAGACCCCCCACACCTGGGCTTCCATCTCAGAACTAGAAAGGTTTGTGGGGCTACCAACTTTGGGCAGCACACTGCCCGCAGCTGACAGCACACAGAGTTGGAGTTGTCCTTGTCGCCCTCTGCCCAAGAGAAGGGTTAGGTAAAGGATGCCTGCCGTTTTCCAGTTGGGAGAGCCAATCAAAGCTTCCATCAGAGCTGTCGCTGGTCCTCCAGCGTCGCGCACCGGCCCCCGGGGTCGTGCCTTGCCAGCATCTCCCACGCCAGGTCCTCTCACTGGCAGGTTAAGCCCCATGCCCTCAGTGCCCTCCCCAGCTGGCATCTTGCATCCCTCCCCCGCAGGCCTGGTGGTGAAGGACCCGAGCGTCTACGACACGCTGGAGTCCGTGCGCTCCTGCCTGTACGGCGCGGGCCTGCTCCCCGGCTCGCTTCCCTTCGGGCCTCTGCTCGCTGCCCCCGGGGGTCCCCGCGGGGGTGCGCGGAGGGTCCGGGGCGACGACGCCGCCGCCGCCACCGACGACGCGGTCTACCACACGTGCTTCTTCGGGGGCGCCGAGCCGAAGGCGCTGCCCCCGCCGCCGCCGCCCGCGCGCGCCCCCGGCCCGGGCCCCGCCGAGCTCCCCGCCCCCGGCCCCGGCCCGGTGCCGCGCGCCGCGCTCAGCCGCAGCGCCAGCGTGCGGTGCGCCGGGCCCGGCGGGGGCGGCGGCGGCGGCGGGGGCGTCCCGGGCGCGCTCTGGACTGAAGCCCGCGAGCAGGCCCTGTGCGGCCCCGGCCTGCGCAAGACCAAGTACCGCAGCTTCCGCCGGCGGCTGCTCAAGTTCATCCCTGGACTCAACCGCTCCCTGGAGGAGGAGGAGAGCCAGCTGTAGGGGTACGGGCGGGCGGGAGGTATTTATTTATTTATTCATTCTTAACAGCCAGTGCAAAAAGTGGGGGGTGGGTGTGGTATAGTGTCGGGCCCAAGGGACCCCAGGAGCCCAGAGCTGCTGGAGAGGGTCCTGGCCAGCTCATGGGCCTTGTCCCTGCCAACTAACCAAACAAGTGTGTAAGGGTGGGCACAGGCCCAGGCCCCTCCTTCCTCTTCTAAATGTCAGCAGAAGCCCCGCCAAGGGAACAGGCATTAGGAGTTGAGAGATCGAGGGGGGGCCAAAGGGATGTATGTGCCAGCCTACAGTCTGGGTCAGTCGTGCCTTGTGGGGTCCAGGAAAGCCTCTTCCCATGGGGTGAGAGCCCTGTCCCGGGAAGCCCTCCCCTCAGCTTTGACCTGTTCCCTCCCCCCCCTTCGGGATAAGAGGCCCCCGTGGTGGGTCTTTTCCCCACCCTACACACCCACACATCAAGGACCAGTGAGCCCTAGGGGGGACAAGGTGCTGGTCCTTCCCTCCAACCTTGACCCCTGAGGGCGTGACCCTTCCCTTCCCAGGAGCCTGTGACTTGGGGGGGGGGGTTCCTGCTGGGCAGGGGTCCTGGGGAACTGGAGCGGGCTTGTTCAGGTGTAGTAGGGCAGCACAGACTGTCCCACCATTTTGCATATGTTGTTTCTGAACCACAAACTGTATAAAATTGACGGTTTTTTTTTTTTTTAATGCATCTGTGTCAGCGTGGTAACTGCCTGTGGGGGAGGGCTGGGCTTTGACAAGCTCCGACTCCATCTCGCAGCGCTCTCCAAACACACACACACACACACACACACTGTATTTTACTTACTTTCTTGCAGCCTCCAGCCAGTGAAATAGTCTAGGAGATTTTAACCTACATGTATGGGCCTGAATGAGGCCTCACCCCCTCCTTGTGCCTCTTTTGTTCAAGGGCATCTTTGGAGCTTCCCTCCCCAAGGCAAGGCTTATCTAAAGTCCCCAACCGTCTCTCTGAAAATGCCTGACTCTGGGGTCTTCCTCGAACACAGAAATCCATCGGGGACTCAGCCGCTGTCCATCCAACCTGTATCAGATTCAATGACCCAGTCACTCCATTGCTCTAGAATCGAATGTTTCCAAGTCTTTTCCAGAGTGAGACTTTTCACTTCTGTGCTGCCCTGTCTGACTTTTTTTGCCTGCCTTATGTCATGTCTCCCCTTCCCCCTGCTCTGATTGCTGGTTATGTGCGGTTGTGGTCCCTCCCTCGGAGCCTCTGCTGTGGCTCTTCCCACAAGTGACTCTTTCAGTACTGGCTCTGCCCACCCAGTCAGACACAGTCATGCCCTCTTTTGTGACAGAACTCTGGTTTATTCCCTTCACACTCGGCCTCATCATCCGGGACTCTCTTTGACTTTTACGGGTTTGGGTTTTGGTCTGTATTCCTCCCCACTCACTAGGGTAAACAATGTTTCTTGTAGCAAGGTGCAGGGACCTTTTTCTGTTAGTTTGTTGCTATCCCCACCCCCCATTCTAGTACTCAGGACCCTCAATGCAGTGTATGGCACAGTATCCGAAATGGCACCACCTTCCTTGAGATGACCTTTCTAAGGTCACAGAGCATGGGTCCAGCGACTTGGCCACCAGCAGCCCTTGTGTGTGACCAGCCTCTGCCACTGTACCGAGACCCCCTGTTCTTGTGCCTGTGCTCTTGTCCCAGCAATTGCAAATTCTTTCTCCTTCCATATCACTCGCATTTAAGCTACTTTACTCTTTCTGCTCTTACTCTCATATGTATTTTAGTATATTTTATTTATTTGGGCGACGGAAAGAGGCGGGGGGGGGGGTGGAGAGAATGGACACGCCAGGGCCTCCAGCCACTGCAAATGAACTCCAGACGCGTGCGCCCCCTTGTGCATCTGGCTAACGTGGGTCCTGGGGAATTGAGCCTCGAACCGGGGGTCCTTAGGCTTTACAAGCCATCTCTCCAGCCCTTGCTGCTCCTATTCTTCAACTATTCCAGGCTCTCTGGCTCTGGCTTTTGCCTTCCTCTACCCTGAATATTCCTTTTCCAGGCTGATCCTTAATCTTCAAGTCTAAGTTTAACCTCCCCTCGGAGAGGAGTCCCCATCTCGTTTCCAAGCAGGGTCTTTTTGCCACGGTGAGGGTAAAAACATAGCCTTGCTTCAAGTTTCACCTCGAGGCTGGGTGTGACTCTGGTAGAGTATCCAACCTGGCAATAAGTAAATAAGAAATAAAGACGACCTGTGAATCAATCAGCAAAGAAAGTTGCCCCTAGAGGCCCAAGCTTAGAGCCCCACCCACAGCAGGTGCTCTGTAAACTCTGGGAGGACTGAGTTACTCCCCTGGGCCACCCACCCCTGCATGGGGAAGTCACCACCTCCCCGCTTGTCAGCCCTAGGGGTGGAGAGAACAGACAACCTCTCCTCTGTTCCACCTGCAGCTGCCATCTGTGGCCCCCCTCACAAAGTCCCCTTGGGGCAGGTTAGTGGCTGCCACCAGAGTACTTGCACCTGGCCACCATGGTCTGGGAAGGGAAGACGTCTGGTAAAGAAAGTGGAGCTGCCCCAAGCTGTGTGTTTGAACAGCTGCTCCACAGCGAGGACACACATCAGCTTCCAGAGCTTTGGCCTAGGGTAGGGGCCCCCTCCCACCTTTGTGCCCAGAGCCTGGGGCTGCCAGGAGGCCAGCTGCCTGGCACAACTCAGCCTTTGGGAGTGGGGACTCTGGGGCCTCCCTGGCTCTCTTCCCAAGTAGATGTCAAACCCCACTTCCACCAACCTGTACCCAGCCTCTGCCCCGCAGCTGCTGTCCGTGATGCTGGTACCCTCACCAAGGCCTAATGGGACTCCTGGTCGGCCTTGCACACCCAGGGGAGGGGGAGGGTGGCCCAGGGCGGGGACGGATGACGGCACTGGCACGGCAGCCTCCTGCCGTGTAGGTGGGTGACAGGGAGTGACTAATGTGCGAGTTGCTAAAAATTAACCCAGGGAGCGTGTTTGGCGGAGGGGGTGGGGGCGGAAGGGAAAGGAGCAGGGACTGGAATATTGTGTGGTCGGTATTCCCCTGCCCTGCCTCCTCCTTCCCCTCCCACCAGCCTTCTGCTCCGCCCAAGGCCAGAAGGGGCTCCAAGCAATTCCAGGGGAGAGTGGGATCCACTGCAGGTTTCATGCATGGTAGGGGTTCTCTGCTGAGGTCCCCACAGAGCCCTGCACCTTCTCCCATCACCCTAGCATGGTGGTTCCTTGCCTCCAGTTCCCCGGTCCTCCACTCTTCTGGGTTGGAGAGAGAAGGCTTTCTGGAAAGGTGGTTTGAGGACAGGACAGGGTCAAGGAGATGGTGAGGGATGGGTCAAGCCTATAGAGCTGTGAGGCTGACTTACGGGAGGAGAGTGGGGGAAGTAAAGAGGGGACCTGAAAGGGCAGGCTCTGAGAGATCACAGAAGGAAGATGAGCCATCAGGGTTCCATGTGTGTGACATTCCCATCAACATGGTGGAGCTGGGCGTGGTGGCGCACGCCTTTAATCTCAGCACTGGGGAGGCAGAGTTAGGAGGATCGCCGTGAGTTCGAGGCCACCCTGAGACTACATCCTGAATTCCAGGTCAGCCTGAGCCAGAGTGAAACCCTACCTCGAAAAACCAAAACAAACCATGATGGAGCAGGAAGGGTTCTAGAACTTTGTTCCGGCGCCTAACAAAGATTTGGTTGAGGAAAGGAGCCTTGCTGGGATATATAAGAAAACCTGCTGGAAGAAGTGACCCCAAAATAGTCTGATTCCCCCGCCTAGACTAAGCGAAAGCACCGGAGGTGTGCCAATCAGCGCACTTACTGCTCATGAGTCGGGTGCTGGGGAAGTGAAGGAGGGTGTGGGATTCCCCAAGGCAGGGAGAGGCGACAAGCTGTCTGGTTTGGAGGCTTTCTGACCCTTCATTGACGGTGGATGAAATGACTTTAAAGAGGAAATGATGCACTCAAGATAAGTGAGACAGAAAGGGACATGGGTTTGTGGGGCGGACAGGGGGGCCGAGGAGAGCTCTTCAAGAGTGTAATGGCCTGATAAATAAATCTCTGTATCCTAACTAAAAAAATTGTTTTTTTGGTTTTTCGAGGTAGGGTCTCACTGTAGCCCAGGCTGACCTGGAATTCACTATGGAGTCTCAGGATGGCCTCGAACTCTGAGAGGTGATCCTCCTACCTCTGCCTCCCCAGTGCTGGGATTAAAGGCGTGCGCCACCACGCCCAGCTACAATTAATTTTTTTGTTGGGCGTGGTGGCACACGCATTTAATTCCAACACTTTGGAGGCCAAGGTAGGAGGATCGCTGTGCGTTCTAGGCCACTAGGTTCTAGTGAATTCCAGGTCAGCCTGGGCTACAGGGAGAACCTACCTCACAAAATAAAAATGAGTGTAGTGGTCAAGAGACGAGGTGAGCGCGGTGCTGGCCTCTGGTGGTGACTTCGGCACACAGCTCTGGGCCCCGCGCCGGGTGGAGAGGGTGCAGAAGTAGGTAATAAGTCCTCCTTCAGCTGGGCCAACCTCTCCCTGCTTAGAATCCATCCCTGAGGCTCTTCCCCAGTCCATTTTAAGACTGAGAAACTTGAACCTCCTTTGGCCTCATCCCCAGCTCCTTATCTGAGTCACTCTGACGTCCTCTTATCTGGTCCATTCCCCGCCGTCCTCACCTCCCATTTCGGCGGTCAAGGGGAGGCACTCCTACCTCCTTCATCTCTGTGACCCATGCTGGCCCAGGCTCTGCCCTTGAGCAGCCATCCGAACTGCAGTGATTGGAGGCAGCTTTGTTTCAGGGGAGGAACAAACAGCCCAGGACATTGAACTTGTTTTCAACCTATGCTTGCTAAACTGCCAGATACAGGAATTTCATAGGGAGATCTCCTAAACCCCAGCCAATCTTCTCCTTCTGGAGGCTAGCCTTTCTGGAGAGAACATGCAAATGCACACAAAGAGTAAAGTAATGCAAATACTTCCTCTGGGTCTCTCTCGTCATCATTAACCCTATGGGCAGGTGCCCTCACAGCTGCCCTGTGGCACCGTCCCTGCCCATCCATGCAAACATAATCCTGCAGAATCCTCCACATTCCTCTTTCATTGAAGGCCAGCTCAAAGCCTGCTTTTTCTGATTGAACAAATCCCAGCTCCATGGTAAAACTACAGCAGCAGACCAGCTGAGAGACATTTAGCAGTATGTGCGAGCCCCTCCCCTATTACATCCTTAACCTGTGCCAGGAGCTTGAGGTAGGCCAGGGCAATAGGGCTTTTTTATTTGGGAGGGGGTCTTTTGGAATTTTTTAAATATATATATTGGTTTTTCGAGGTAGAGTCTCCCTCTAGTCCAGGCAAACCTGGAATTCACTATGTGTCTCAGGGTGGCCTCAAACTCACCGCGATCCTCCTACCTCTGCCTCCCGAGTGCTGGGATTAAAGGCATGCACCACGCCTGTATGTATATGTGTGTGTGTGTGTCTTCTATACTTACAACAAACCATGGCATTTCCCTCCCCTCCCCCACTTTCCCCTTCATAACTCTGCTCTCTGTCATATCCCCTCCCCCTCTCCATTAGTCTCTCTTTTAATTTGATGTCATCATCTTTTTCTCCTATTATGAGGGTCTTGGATAGGTATTGCTAGGCACTGTGAGGACTTGGATATCGAGACCAATTTCTGTCCGGACAGTTGTATGTAAGGAGTGGTACCCTTCCTTTGGCTGTTACATTCTTTCCACCACCTCTTCTGCAATGGACCCTGGGCCTTGGAGGGCGTGATATGTTTCAGTGCTGGACACTCCTCCGTCCCTTCTTGTCAGCACTATGTTGCCTTTTGGGTCATCCCAGTGGTCATCACCATCTGAAAAGGAAGCTTCTTTAACCAGAAGTGAGAGTAGCATTAATATATGAATATGAACATTAAGTGTAGTGCTTTCAGGGCAATTTGGTGAGAGTAATACATGCATTTATCCAGATAAGAGCAGGCTTTATACCCCTAAGGCTCATGGCTCCCCTTGCCATAGGCTTTTGATTAGGTTTTCAGTACCAGGCATGTATTCTCCATAGGGCGGGCCTTCAGTCCAATTAGAGAGCAGCTGGTTTCCCCCACAGCAGACATGCCACTACTGTACTCGTTCAGTCATTTGGCTTTTCTGGCCGAAGTTGAGGCTTCCAGTGTCCACTATTTCTTTTTTTAAAAAAAATTTTTTTGTTGTTTATTTTTATTTATTTATTTGAGAGCAACAGACAGATAAAGAGGCAGAGAAAGAGAGAGGGCGAGGGAGAGAATGGGCGCACCAGGGCCTCCAGCTACTGCAAACGAACTCCAGACGCATGTGCCACCATGTGCATCTGGCTTACATGGGACCTGGAGAATTGAACCAGGATCATTAGGCTTCACAGGAATGTGCCTTAACTGCTAAGCCATCTCTCCAGCCCACAGTTTCTTTTTTAAATTTTTTATTTTAGAGAGAGAATTGGTGCTCCAGGGTCTCAGCCACTGCAATCCAACTCCAGACGCTTGCGCCACCTAGTGGCCATGTGCGACCTTGGGCTTGCGTCACCTTTATGCATCTGGTTTATGTGGGATCTGGAGAGTCGAACATGAGTCCTTAACCACTAAGCCATCACTCCAGCCCCCTTTTATTGGTTTTTCTTTTTTTATTTTAAAATTTTTGTTTATTTTCATTTATTTATTTGAGAGCGACAGAGAGAGAAAGAGGGAGGGAGAGAGAGAGAGAATAGGCACGCCAGGGCCTCCAGCCACTGCAAATGAGCTTCAGACGCGTGTGCCCCTTGTGCATCTGGCTAACGTGGGTCCTGGAGAATCGAGCCTCGAACCGGGGTCCTTAGGCTTCACAAGGCTAAGCCATCTCTCCAGCCCTTTTATTGGTTTTTCGATGTAGGGTCTCACTCTAGCCCAGGCTGACCAGGAATTCACTATGTGTTCTCAGTGTGGCCTCAAACACATGGTGATCCTCCTACCTCTGCTTCCTGAGTGCTGGGATTAAAGGCGTTCGCCACCACACCCAGCAGTAGTGTTTTTGTTTGTTTGTTTGTTTGTTTTTAATACCCCAAAGTTGGGCATAGAGATGTCCACCTTATAATCCAGCTGCACGGGAGGCTGTTACCCTTGGGTCTGCTTGAGCCCGGGAGTTTGAGGACGGCTCAGCAACAGAGAAAGACTGATGTGTGTGCCTGTGAGAAGAAGGGAGGAATAGACTGCAAGTTCTTTGGAGGGCCAGGGTACCTTAAGACACAGTCTTGTTCCCATTTTAGTTGGTTGATGGACGGCCCACAATCTAGTACCCGCAGAACCTGTGGGCGCGGCAAGTGCGGGGGGGGGGAGCGAGGGAGAAGTCGCATTCACACCAGGCAGGGGCTCGCGAGTGGGCCAGCTAAAGTTAGGCATTAGCAGGGGGAGATCAGACTGGCCGTGGAGGCTGGAACCCCAGGAGTTGCCCGTGAGGGTACCGGGCTGCCCTCCAAGTTCTAGACCTGTTTGAAGTGGAAATAGAAGGGGGAGAGGAGCCACCCCAGTGTAGTCGGCTGGGCGTCATCCTCGCCCACCCTGAGGCTGCCAGGCGAACGACAGCACGCAGAGACAGGTTTCCTCCTGGGGGCGGAGCCGCCTCGAGCTGGGTGGGCGTGGACGGGGGCCTGGCGTTTTGCTGGGAGCGGGCAGGGAAGCAGGTGGCAGCGCTAGCGTGCAACCACCTGCCGCAGCCGAGGACCGAGCCGCCTTGGAAGTCCCGGAGCCGCGGCGGGTCTTCCCCGCCCCCGCCCGGCCCTCTCCGTGCACACGTCAACCCCTCGCCCGCGCGCGACCCACCGCACCGCGGACCCCCGACCCCAGCCCCGCGCCCAGCCCGGGAAGAACCTCGGTCAGGACTGGAGCTGGCGGGGAGGTAGCGCCCTCTGTTGGCCGACTAGGACACTGCACCATCTCGTCACCTCCCCACGCTTCTGGCTTCAGCCTCTCCTTGACCTCGGGGTCAACTCTCTTGTATGTGTGTGTGCATCTAGAGGCTAGAGAGCGACGGTGAGTATCTTCCTCCATCCCTCTCTTCTTTGAGATAGGGTCTCCTGTTGAACCTAGAGCTCATGATTTAGACTAGAAAGTCCCAGGGATCCTCCTGTCTCCCACCATCTGAGCACTAGGCCTTGCATGGCATTTAAGTGGGTGCTAGAAATCTGAACTCAGGTTCTCATGTATGGCAAGCACTTTACTAAGCCATATTCTCAGCCTTTCTCCTGTTATTTATTTATTTATTTGAGAGAGAGAAAGAGGCAGATAGAATGCCACTGCAAACGAACACCAGACCACCTTGTGCAGCTGGCTTGACATGGGTACTGGGGAATCAAACTGGGGTCCTTTGACTTTGCTGGCAAGTGCTAAGCCATCTCTCCAGCTGTAGCAGACAGCTTCAGATTCGCTGAGATGAACTTCCAGACCAAGCACAGTTATGGAGGAAGGGATATTTATTGAAGCTTACAGATCCAGGGGAAGTTCCATAAATGGCAGGAGAAGCTGGCCTGCTTTTACAGGACCAAGCAGAGAGAGAGAAGTACAAGCCTAAAGCCAAAAGCCACAGCACACTTCAGGAACTCCAGCTAGGCACACTTTGCATATCTTTAGATTGAAATCTGAAACCCAGCACCACACCTTAAGGTCCACACAATGGCATTGCCTCCAGCCAGGTGGCTAGAGATGCAAACTACAAACAAATAAACAACTGAATATATTGGGGGCCATCTATTCTATTCAAACCACCACATTCCGCCCCTGGCCCCCAATAGATTTATAACCATTACACATTGTAAATTGTACTCAGTTCAATTTCAAAGGTCCCCACAGTCCAATTTAAGATATGAAGACCTGTAAAATCAAACAAGTTAAATACTTCTAACATATAAAGGCACAGAGTAAACATTTTCAACTGGTATAAAGCATAGCAAGGAGAGACTAAAACAATGCAAACTCAACCATTATTAAACAAACATCAAACTTCTGCAGTTCAAGTCCAATACAACCAAAGACTGACAGTCTCCAGATTTTCCAATTCCGCCCCTCCAGCTGGGCAGAGTATCCAGGGAACACTTCCATCCCAGGCCCACAATGTGCTCTATGGTAGCCCTTGCACAGTCCTGGTATATCCAAAACATCTTGAGGTCTTCATGCAAACCACGGTCCATCTTCCAAAGGCTCTTTTGGCCTATCAGGGCATCAGGCCCTGCCTCATGCTGCATCTCAGCGGCAGCTCCTGGAAGCATGTGCAATTCACGATCATTCCTCGCATTTTTTATGCTTCTGAAACCAATACCAGTTGTGCAGGACACAGCCATATTTTTAATTCAGGGACAAAACAAATCATAGCCTTGAAAAGCAGGTTCCTTCTCCAGTCAACTCTTTCCAAAAGTGTTTGCATTTTTATGATAGTCTTTCCTCAGGCATAGTTTTTATTGTCTTAATGTAAAGCAGTTGGACCATCTTCCTTAAGATTGCTAATGTGTTTGACAATAGCAGGTTCAGTAACCTAAAACCAGCCACCACACCAGCCCTTGTCTTTTTTTTTTTTTTTTTTTGAGACAAGGTCTAGCTAAATCAGGACAGGATCCTGTCTTTTTCCTTAAGTTTGTAATGTGGATCTTGATACCAGCTTGCTAAGCCACAGACTTTCTGTAGGAATGAATGCAGGGGCCTCTTTGGGGTTCAGTTTTACTCCCTGTGAAATGGTTACGCATTTCACATACTGAAGGCCAGATTCACATTAGTGAAGACAGACTTTGTAAACCAAAAAGTAGCACCTAAGCATGAGGTGTGGTTCTTTTAAACGTGAAGGTCACCCTCTCTTGCTTCTGGGGACAACTAGTTTCTTCCTGTTCCTGAACTACAGTGGAAGGAGAAGCATTCCCTCCCCCCTTCCCACCCAATCACAGATTCTATTGTCTTCAGTTTTGTTTTTTTTTTTCTTCAAGGCAGAGTCTTCCTCTAGTCCAGACTGACCTGGAATTCACAGTGTAGTCTCAGGCTGTCCTCAAACTCATAGCAATCCTCCTACCTCTGCCTCCCAAGTGCTAGGATTAAATATGCGCCACCATGCCCAGCTTGCCTTCAGTTCTTTTTTTAAAAAACATATTTATTTGAGAGAGAGAAAGAGGCAGAGAGAGAGAGAATGGGCACACCAGGGCCTCCAGCCACTGCAAACGAACTCCAGATGCATGCGCCCCCTTGTGCGTCTGGGTCCTGGAGATCAAACCGTGATCCTTTGGCTTTGCAGACCAACACCTTAACCGCTAAGCCATCTCTCCAGCCCCCTTGCCTTCAGTTTAAAAAAATATTTTATCTTTATTTATTTATTTGAGAGAGAGAGAGAGAGGGAGAAAATGGGCATGCTAGGACCTCCAGCCGCTGCAAATGAACTCCAAACACATGCTACACTCCCTTGTGCATATGGCTTGCATGGGACCTGGGGAATTGAACTAGGGTCCTTTGGCTTTGCAGGCAAGCACCTTAACCACCATCTTTCCAGCCCCTTCAGTTTGTTTTCTGTGCATGTAAATAATGCAACCTGGGAGTATTTGTATTAAATGTTGTTTTGTATCTTGTCTTTTTCTTTTACTCTTCAAATATATAACTTACGGTGAAAAACCTGGATTCTAGGGCCAGGAAAACTTCAAATGCCAATTCTTATACTGTGACTTTTTTGTTTATTTGTTTGAGGTAGGGTCTCGCTTTAGTCCAGGCTGACCTGGAATTCACTATGTAGTCTCAGGGTGGCCTTGAAATCACAGTGATCCTCCTACCTCTGCTTCCCAGTACTGGGATTAAAGGCGTGTGCCACCATGCCCAGTTCACTGTGACTTTTTCTTCTTTGTTTCTTTCTTTTTCTAGGTAGGGTCTCATTCTATCCCAGGCTGACCTGGAATTCACTATATCTCAGGCTGGCCTCCAACTCACAGCAGTTCTCCTACCTCCGCGTCCCGAGTTCTGGGATTAAAGGTATGTGCCACTACATCCAGTGTGACTTTATTTCTGCCCTTGAAAAAACCACATGACTTCTATCTTCCTCAGTGGCACAGTGGTGCCAGGCCAGGAATGGCCACTTCATGGGTCAAGGTCAAGCCCTGCACATCGTGCCATGAGCGCTGGGCAAGGTCATTGTCTTGGGCAGGACTTCCCACTAGCCACATTAGTCTTTGAGGCCCCCCCCCCCATGGTGCCATTTTTATGTGCCATTGTGGAAAGAAAAGAGCTAGAGGCCACTGCCTCATTGACTGGCCCTCTTTCCAGTGCTGCCCTGACCACAGGCCTTGTGATTTTTCCCATACACCTGGCATTTCCACATCTCAGCACTGCCAAGGCCTCCTCTGCTTCTCTCCTGCCCTCCTCGGAAGCCATGCCATCCGTGGTCATTGTACCCTATGTTTAATTCTGTATGTCTTCCCTAGGAGTTAACTCCATGAAGGACCAGGGCTTTTTGTCTTTTGGTTGTGCTAGGAATTGAACCCAGGGCCATGTGCATACTAGGCAAATGCATGGCCACTGAACTATACATTAGCCCTTAAATATTTTTAGTTATTTATTTGTGAGGAGAAGGAGAGACAGAGGGCAGAGGAGGATACAGGAGTATGGAAATGACATTACCTCTTGCCACTGCAAACAAACTCCAGGATTTACATGGGTACTGGGGAATTGAACCTAGGCTGGCAGGCTTTGCAATTGAGTGCCTTTAACCATTCAACTATCTCCGTGGCTACCAGGGGGAGGGCTTTTAGAAAATATTTTATTTGTGCTGGAGAAATGGCTTAGAGGTTAAGGCACTTGCCTGCAAAGCCAAAGGACACATATAAAGCCATATGCACAAGGTGGTGCATGTGTCTGGAGTTTGTTTGCAGTGGCTGAGGCCTTGGTACACCCATTCTCTCTCTCCCTTTCCTATCTCTCTGCTTGCAAATAAATAAATTATGTATTTATTTATTTATTCATTTGTCAGAGAGAAAGAGAGAGAGAGAAGGAAGAAAGAGGTAGACAGAGAGAGAATGGGTGTGCCAGGGCCTCCAGCCACTGCACTCAAACTCCACAATTTACATGGGTACTGGGGAATTGAACCTAGGCTGGCAGGCTTTGCAAGCAAGTGCCTTTAACCATTCAGGCATCTCCCAGCACCTAAGAGGAGGGCTTTAAAAAATATTTTATGCCGGGCATGGTGGCATACACCTTTAATCCCAGCACTTGGGAGGCAGAGTTAGGAGGATCGACAAGTTCGAGGCCAGCCTAAGGCTACATAGTGAATTCCAGGTCAACCTGGGCTAGAGTGAGACCCTACCTCCAAAAACAAAGAAGTTATTTATCTATTCATTTGAGCAAGAGAAAGAGGCAGACAGAGAGAGAGAGAGAATATGGGCATGCCAGGCCCTCCAGCCACTGCATTTGAACTCCAGATGTCTGCGTCACCTTGTGCATCTGGCATTATGTGGGTACTGGGGACTCAAACTCTGATCCTCAGGCTTTGCAGGCAAGTGTCTTAATCACTGAACCATCTATCCAACCCAAGGACATTTTTAGGTAGAGTCTTGTTATGCAATCCTGGTTGACCTGGGACTCACTATGCAACACAGGTTGGTCTCAAACTTGCAATTCTGCTTCTGCCTCCAAGGTTCCGGGATTACAGGCATGTTTTTGTTTTCTTTTAAAAAATATTTTATATTTATTTATTTATTTGCGAGAGACAGAAAGAGGGGGAGAGAGAGAATGAGCGTGTCAGGGCCTCCAGCCGCCGCAAATGGACTCCAGACGCATGCGCCACCTTGTGCATCTGGCTTACTTGTGTCCTGGGGAATCAAACATGAGTCCTTTGGCTTTGCAGGCAAGCGCCTTAACTGCTAAGCCATCTCTCTAGCCCAAGCCATCTATCCAGCCCTGTTTTTTGTTTTGAGATGAGGCAAGATCTCATATAGCCCAGGCTGACCTTGAAGTCACTATATAGTCAAGGATACCCTTGAACTCCTGATGTTTTTGCCTCTACTTCTCAAGTGTTGGGATTACAGGAATGACCTATAATTCCCAGAATCTGGTACTTTCTGAGATTTTTTTTTCTTTCCTTTCATCTCTGTGGTTCCTAGAAGAGGGCCTGGTAGAGTTTCCATGTGACTGGGGATCGCCTTTTGAAACAACTAACAGTGCCACTTATGGCCAGTAGAGGGCACCAGAACACAGCACTCGGAGATCCCTGGGGCTGGTGCCGGGAGGCGTGATATAAAATCACAGACTTCGCTCTTCCTACCACGGGTGCTTCCAGGGTTGGAGCTGGAAGCACAGTTCCCCTCCCCCACACACACTAATCTGTCCTGGCAGCCTGATGCTGGCGTGCCCTGGCCACATCATCCCACAGGCTCTGGTGCCTGAGGTCAGAACACCCTGCCTGGTGGCTTGGACACACCCCTTAGCAGCTGATATATCCAGACAGATCCAGACAGATCACACCCTGTCCCTGGCTCTTCATAATGAGAGCAATAACATGGGTTTACTGTGAGGTCCAGACAGGAGTGCATATGAAATGTTTTTGTACACACTCTTGCAGGACTGGCAACAAAAGAAGCGAGATTATGCGCTGGAGAAATGGTTTAGTGCTTAACGCGCTTGCCTGAGAATCCTAAGGACCCAAGTTCGATTCCCCCAGTGTCCATGGTAAGCCAGATGCACAAGGTGATGGCACGCATCTGGAGTTCATTTGCAGTGGCTGGAGGCCCTGGCACGCCCATTCTGTCTTTCTCAACTAACTAAATAAAATATTTTAAGAAGTAAAAAAAAAATAATTTTTTTAAAAAAGAGGTGAGATTAGAGTGCTTACCTGGAACTACAGGCTAAACGAAGGTGGGTTTATGGAAGGGATTAAGGTACGAAGGGAGAAGGAAGTTAAAAATAACGAGCGCCTTTCACCAAGCACTTATCAAGAGCCAAGGTTGAGGAAAGTGATCTGCAAATATTGTCTAATTATAGCCAACACTTACACAGTACTGACCTCGGGCCAGGTGCTGTTTAAGTGCTTCAAACTGAGCATACAAAGTGCTCAGATCCTCATGCCTCAGTGAGGGAGATGGTATGTCTTCTTCTTCTTTTTTCCAAGGTAGGGTGTCACTCTGGTCCAGGCTGACCTGGAATTAACTATGTAGTCTCGGGGTGGCCTCGAACTCATGACGATTTTCCTGCCTCTGCCTCCCAAGTGCTGGGATTAAAGGCATGTGCCACCATGCCAGGCTTTTTTTTTTTTTTGTATTTTTTATGAGAGAGAGAATTGGCACACCAGGGCCTCAGCCACTGAAATTGAACTCCAGACGCTTCCGCCACCTAGTGCACACGTGCGACCTTTGCGTATGCATCACCTTGTGCGTCTGGCTTATGTGGGGTCTGGAGAGTAAGAACCTGGGTCCTTAGGCTTTGCAGGCAAGCACCTTAACCACTAAGCCATCTCTCCAGCCTGGTATTGTTTTTTTCTATAAAAGAGGAAACTGGGGCATGTAGCATTTAAGTAATCGGCCCAAGGCTTCATGGCAAGACAGGCTGGGATTCAAACCTGAGCCATCTGACTGTTGGAATGTACTCAAGTCTTCATGGTCAGAGCCACGTGCAAAGGAGCTGTCCTTCCATTCCTTAGAGCAGAAACCGAGGCTCTGGGAACCTTCAAGTCTGTGAACAAGTGTATTGCCTACTTCCCCAGCGGTGCCTCCTGTATCCGAAAGAGGCAGAAGTGCTGTTGGAATGGGCACAAGGGTTCCTCCAGAGGGGCAGTGACGGGCTGGGGTGGGGCCGGCTGAGGGTAGCTTCGGCTCATGGAGAGGAGGGCGGGCCGTCTTCTGGATCCAGACGTGGGAAGCGTGCTGATAGGCTGTGTGGCTGTCCACAAGCGTGGCCCTCCAGGGTTTGGGTTTCCCCTCACATCTCCAAGGGGATGAGCACCCCCCAACCCTGCTGCAAGTACGTCCCCTGGTTTTCAGCCTGTTATATAAGTTGCCCTCTACATGGGCCTGGAAATAGCTGTGGCTCAGCAGGCTGCGCTGGGGGGACATGATGAATGGTCCCAGTCCCTGGCAGTATCAGCTGACTGCCTGGTGCTCCTGAAATGACCTAAGGACCCGACATAGCTCAGGTTACCCTCCCCCCCCCCCTCTGGGAGGCAGCCCTGCCTGCACTGCAGGGAACACTTTCAAAGTGACTCGATGGCTGGACATTTATGGTGTGAGTGCCTGAGGGGTTGTCCCGCTCCCAAGCACGAGCAGCAAGGCTCCTCACAGATCCTCTGAGCCCACTAGCTGCCTCCCTGGAGGCTGGCAGCCAGTGTCCCCCTCCCCCCGTCCTCCCCCCCAGAGCAAGTGCTTTATCGTCTTTGCAACCAGGACGAGCAGAGCTGGGTCTTCCGGGTCTTTTGCCAAAGCCTCCTGAGCTGAGAGGAAGGGGAGCCCAGAAGAACTTGGGGGGGGGGCGTTGCAGGTTGATGCAAAAGGTATAGACCCCTCAGGGTCCAGAATGCAAGGGCTCCCCTACCCCACCCCCATGTCTTCATCACAGCCCACTGGATCACTGAACTCATGGAACCTGGACACAAGGAGGTGCCCGCATGCCCTGGTGCCCACTAGAATGGCCAGAGCCACATAGCTCCTTCTGGTGGTTTGAATGAAATGCCCTCCCCCCTCCCCACATAAGCTCATGTGTTTTGAAGACTTGGTCTCCAACTGGTGGCAATTTGGGAAAGTTGTGGAGCCTTTGGGACATGGAGCCTTGCTGGAGGAGGTGTGTCATGGGTGGGTGGGGAGGCTTGAGGATTAGTGGTTGGTCCAGCCCACTGTGTGCTCAGAGCTAGCTCATTCTACCTCCTGCCATCTGATTTGAAGAGATAGAGATGCCACGCCCTGTGCTCTGCCATGTTTCCCCATCACCATGGGACTGCAAGCTGAACAAACCCTTTCCTCCCATAAGCTGCTTCTAGTGGGCTGTTTTGTCCCAGCAATGAGAAGGGAACTGCTGTACTCCTCCAAGGACCAGGTACAAGACTCCTATACCTGACAGCCTGCCCACCCCCCGCTAGGTTTTCACAGATCATCTGGGGTGCAGAAGTATGTGTGAGAGAATGGCCAGCAGGTGCTAAGATGTAGGACCCACAGGGGGGTACAACCTGTAACCCCAGCACCTGGAAGACGGAAGCAAGAGGATCAGTTCAAAATCATCATCAGCCACATACCGAGTTCAAGGATGGCCCGAGATACATGAGACCTCTTCTCCAAAAGCATAAATAAACAATAGTTAAGAAAAAAAAAAAAAAAAGCTGGGGATGAGGCCCAGTGATAGAGTGCTTGCCTAGCATTGTGAGGTGAGCTAGATTCCTTCCTGAGCACTGCCAAAAAGGGGGTGTTACTAGGGAGCTGGCTCAGTGATAAAGTCCTTGCCTACAAGCATGAGAACTTGAGTTCAGATCCCAGCACCCCCAGCAAGCAGCGTCTGGAATCCCAGTACTCCTGTGGCAAGGTAGGCAGTGGGGGCGGGAGACCCCCTCAAATGCTCCAGCTACGTAGCCTGCCATGTGCAGCACGGGACGAAGAGACCCTGCTTCAAGCAAGGCGGAAGGGGAGCACTAGCTGTCTGTGACCTCAGCAGCATGCTGTGTGCCTGCACCCAGACAATGAAAGAGAAAAGGATTACCTGGGCTGGAGAGATGGCTGAGCGGTTAAGCACTTGCCTGTGAAGCCTAAGGACCCCGGTTCGAGGCTCAGTTCCCCAGCACCCACGTTAGCCAGGTGCACAAGGGGGCGCACGCGTCTGGAGTTCGTTTGCAGTGGCTGAAGGCCCTGGCACGCCCATTCTATCTCTCTCTCTATCTGCCTCTTCCTCTCTCTCTCTCTCTCTCGGCCTCATTCTCTCTCTGTCTGTCACTCTCAAATAAATAAATAAAACAGAAAAATTTAAAAAAAGAAAAAAAGAAAAGGATTACCTGTTATGGCCTCTCCATTTCTGTACCTTTACTTACTTATTTTTAATTTATTTATTTGGTGCTGGAGAGATGGCTTAGCGGTTAAGTGCTTCCCTGTGAAGCCTAAGGACCCCAGTTCAAGGCTCCATTCCCCAGACCCACGTAAGCCAGATGCACAGGGTGGTGCATAGAGTGGCGCACGCGTCTGGAGTTCGTTTGCAGTGGCTGCAGGCCCTGGTGCGCCCATTCTTTCTTTCTCTCTCTCGCTGCCTCTTTCTCTTTCTGTCGTTCTCAAATAAATAAATAAAAATAAACAAACAAAAAATGAAAAAAAAACAAAACAGTTTATTTATTTATTAATTTGAGAGAATGGGCACACCAGGGCATCCAGCCAGTGCAAATGAACTCTAGATGCATGTGCCCCCTTGTGCATCTGGCTTACATGGATCCTGAAGAATCAAACCAGGGTCCTTTGGCTTTGCAGGCAAATGCCTTGACCACTAAGCCATCTCTCCAGCCCCATTTCTGTACCTTTAAATACCCACTCCTCTGCTAGGTCTGGTGGCACAGGCCTGTAATCCCAGCTGCTTGGGAGGCTGAGGCATAAGGATTGAGAATTTTAGCCCAACACGGGCAGCATAGTAAGACCCTTCCTCAAAATAAAAAATAGAAAATGAGAGTTGGAGAGATTGCTTAGTGGTTAAGGCACTTGCCTGCGAAGCCTGAGGATCCAGGTTCAATTCCCCCCAGTATCTATGTAAGCCAGATGCACAAGGTGGCACATGTGTCTGAAGTTTGTTTGCAGTGGCTAGAGACCCTAGAATGCCCATTCTCTCTCTCTTCTCTATCTGCTTCTCTTTCTCTTGAATAAATAAACTGGGCGTGGTGGTGCATGCCTTTAATTCCAGCACTCCTGAGGCAGAGGTGAAAGAATTGCTGTGAGTTCGAGGCCACCCTGAGAATACAGAGTGAATTCCAGGTTAGACTGGGCTAGAGTGAGACTCTACCTCGAAAAACCAAAAAATAAATAATAATAATAAATAGATAAATAAATAAAATTAAGCCAGGCATGGTAGTGCATGCCTTTAATCCCAACACTCGGAGGCAGAGGTAGGAGGATTGCTGTGAGTTTGAGGTCACCCTGAGACTATAGTGAATTCCAGGTCAGCCTGAGCTAGCGTGAGACCCTACCTAGGAAAACCAAAATAAATTAATTAGTTAAATTAATTAATTAAGTTAACAAAAGATAAGAAAAGAATTGGGATATGGATCAGTGTGACCCTACCTGGAAAAACCAAAACACACACATACACCTTAAAAATGAGAACAAGCTGGGCGTGGTGGTGCACGCCCTTAATCCCAGCACTTGGGAGGCAGAGGTAGGAGGATCACCATGAGTTCGAGGCCAGCCTGAGATTACATAGTGAATTCCAGGTCAGATGGCTTTTCAAGCAAACTTTTTTTTTTTTTTTTTTTTGAGGTAGGGTCTTACTCTAGCCCAGGCTGACCTGGAATTCATTAGGTAGTCTCAGGGTGGCCTCAAACTCATAGTGATCTTCCTACCTCTGCCTCCCGAGTGCCGGGATTTAAAGGCATGTGCCACCACGCCTGACCAAATTAATAAAAATTTTAAAGATATTTATTTTTAAATTTTTATATATTCATTTGACAGTTTGAGAGAGAAAGAAAGAGGCAGATAGAGAGAATGGGTGCACCAGGACCTCTAGCCACTGCAAACGAACTCCAGATGCATCTGCCATCTTGTGCATCTGGCTTATGTGGGTCCTGGGGAATTGAACCTGGGTCCTTTGGCTTTGCAGGCAAGCGCCTTAACCACTAAACAATCCCTTCAGCCCTAAAAATTTTTAAATAAGGAGAATAAAAATACAAGGTTTTATCAAAAAGCAATCTAACAGTGAAATCACCTAAATATTCTCTGACAAATCCTTCTGTGGAGTGGCACTCCCAGGGAGCTGGGACCTGTTCAGTCTGTGATCCTGGGACTCTGGGACAAGTAAGAAGGCCCCAGCTGAAGCAGTGTGAAACCCTTCCCAAAAGAGCAACAGGCTGGCTGTGGTGGCGCACGCCTTCAATCCCAGCACTCCGGAGGCAGAAGTATGAGGATCACCATGAGTTTGAGGCCACCCTGAGACTACAGAGTGAATTCCAGGTCAGCCTGGGCTAAAGTGAGACCCTACCCCCCGAAAAAAAACCAAAAGCAGCAGGAGGTCGGTGGGTTGTCCCTGCCCATTGTTGGGGAGACGCACCATGCACCCACATTTCCTCTCCCTCTTGCTGAGCTGAAAGGCAGGAATCCTTTCCACTGCCTGGCCTCTAAGCCCTGCCCTGGTACTGCTCAGGCCTGCACATCTTCCTTACCTACAGGTCCTGGGATTTAGAGCTCAGGGCCAAGACCCAGGGGACACAAGCCCCAGAGGTAACCCAGGAGCCTATGGGGAACTACCATATTGCTGGGAAGGACTTGGCCTCCTCTGGCACCTTCCGGCCTGCCTGCCTGCCTGCCTGCCTGACTCTCCAGGCGTGCTCCTGAGGGGCTGGTCAGCTGTAACCAGAGCTGGCTCCTTGGCTGAGAGCAGGAGCAGCGTCTCTTGGCAACAGGAAGGGCACAGAAGCTTCAGTACATTATGGCTGTGGCTGCTGGCAGGCAAGACTCCCGTAGCCCCAAGGGTAGCCCCTGCTGGCCAGTGGCACCTCCCAGAAGGGACCTGGAACACTTCTACCTCTTCCTACCCCACCAGGACCTAAATTCCAGCCTGGGCAAGAGCCCTTTCTTCCCCCAACCTCCTTGTTTTTTCTCCTGGTCTGTTTTAAAATTTATTTTTCTGGCTGGGCATGGTGGCGCATGCCTTTAATCCCAGCAATCCGGAGGCAGAAGTACGAGGATCACCGTGAGTTCGAGGCCACCCTGAGACTACATAGTGAATTCCAGGTCAGCCTGGACTAGAGTGAGACCCTACCTCAGAAAACTAAACATATATATATATTTTTTCTGGCTCTGGGGTTCAAACTAAGGGCATTGTATATACTAAATATGTACTCTACCACGGAACTACATCCCTAGGCCCCTCTTTCTTGAACCCTGTCTTGCTTCACAGCACAGTGACGCCCACAGAGCACATATTTCCAGACTCACTGGGTCTCTGGGGGCTCCAGCTCCAGCAAGCCAAGAAGGCAAGCGAGATCACGTTAGCTCCGAGAGCCCCGGCCTTCTGTCTGCAGGGTGGCAGTTCGGTGTGTGCCTTTGAGGTTCCATGCAGTTTTCTCAACGCAGAAGTGGTACTTTTGGGGCTCGTGAAAGAAGACACAAAGCAAGGAAAGTTGTCAACGCAGGGCCTGGCACATGGTCCCATAAGGTTGTGACTCAGCTCAATATTCCTCCCTGGCTGCGTCTCCCACGCTCCTTCCTCGTGTCACTGTGCTCCAGTCACTTGCCTCACTCTGCTCCTCTTTTTGTTCAAAAATATTTTTTTATTAACAACTTCCATGATTATGTAAGGGTCCGAGAACCACTGAAGAAAGACCCCGGAATCAGCCGGCATGCGGGGCTCGACCATTCATACAAAATGGTGACCCTGGGAGGAGCTCGCAGGCCCCTTTTAAGCACAACTAGGGGAATTTTAGTCAAGTTAGATCATCTTTTAAAATGATTGGCTTGGCAAGCAGCAGTTACAGTTGTACATCTCTGATTGGTTGGGGCACAAGGCACGAAGGGTTGTGAAAGGGACATGTCTCTAGAAACTGACTCAGCCCCCAGAGCCCACCACCTTGGGCTTGTCCTTTGCTTGTGGTTTTTCCCAGAAGTCTTTCCTGCCTCTCCGGGAAACTGAAACTTAGGCCTACCTGTAAACTGGAGAAAATTTGATCCTCTCAATTATAAAAAATATCCCATGGTAATGCCCTCCCTGCCCCCACTTCCCCCTTTGAAACTCCATTCTCCATCATATCCCCTCCCCCTCTCAATCAGTCTCTCTTACTTTGATGTTATGATCTTTTCCTCCTATTATGATGGTCTTGTGTAGGTAGTGTCAGGCACTGTGAGGTCATGGATATCCAGGCCATTTTGTGTCTAGGGGGCGCACGTTGTAAGGAGTCCTACCCTTCCTTTGGCTCTTACATTCTTTCCACCACCTCTTCCACAATGGACCCTGAGCCTTGGAAGGTGTGATAGAGATATTGCAATACTGAGCACTCCAGTCACTTCTTTCCAGCACCATGATGCCTTCTGAGTCATCCCAAGGTCACTGTCATCTGAAAAGAAGATTCTCTACCAAAACTGAGAGTAGCATTAATATAAGGGTATGAACATTAAGAGAAGTGCTTACTGGGCAGTTTGATAAGTATAGTATATACATTTAGCCAGACAACAGCAGACGTTACACCCCTAGGGCTCATGACTACCCCGTTTTAAGTTTTCAGTATCAGGGATGTATTCCCTCCCATGGGGCGGGCCTCCAGTCCAATTAGAGGGCAGTTGGTTTCCACCATGATAGACATGCCACTATTGCACCTGTTGGCTTATTTGGCCTGGCTGGCCAATTATAAGGCTTGCAGTTTCCACTGTTGAGTATCTTCACTGGTGATTTCTCTTTCTCCCATTGAACTGCATGTGGAATGGCTTCTTCCATCTTTCTGTCAGCTGGTCTACATGGAGGAGGTTATCAGCTCAGTTCCAGCAGGATTTCTCAGTGGCCTTGCAGCCCAAGTATGTGGAGTCTTCAGCGATAGGGTCTTACCAGCTATTCCTGGTGGGAAACCAAGGGCCTCGGCAATGGCCTATAATGTTTACGGGGCATCAGGGACCTCCCTGGCCAACAACTCACTGGAAGGTATCCCATCCCTGACACTGAAAATTTTCTAGCAACAATCTATGGCTCCTGAGTGTTCCACTGTCCAAAAAAGTAGGCTCCCATATGATTTATTTATATACTCTTAGATTTTGATTAGCCCTCCCTCCACCTTTGCTTTACTCAGTCTCTTCCCCTGACCTCACTTTGGGCATTTTCACCCCCATTAATCTATTCTTCTACTTACATATATATAATTTACACTGCTCTTCTAAGGAGCCATGCTCTGTCCTGTCCTACCTTTGGGCTGTTTCCTCTCCCCAAACTTGCTCCTTCCACCTGACAAAATGGGTCTTGGTTTAAAAAAGACTTCTGGCCGGGCGTGGTGGCACACACCTTTAATCCAAGGACTCGGGAGGCAGAGGTAGGAGGAGCGCTGTGAGTTCGAGGCCACCCCCAGAATACATTGTGAATTCCAGGTCAGCCTGGGCTAGAGCGAGACCCTACCTCAAAACACCAAAATAAATAAATAATAAAAAATTAAATAATAATGACTTCTGTGGAGGGGCTGGAGAGATGGCTTAGTGGTTAAGGCACTTGCCTGCAAAGCCAAAGGACCCAGGTTCGACTCCCCAGGACCCACATAAGCCAGATGCACAAGGGGGTGCACTCATCTGGAGTTTGTTTGCAGTGGCTGGAGGCCCTGGTGTGCCATTCTCTCTCTGAGTCTCTCTACCTGCCTATTTCTGTATCTGTCTTTCTCTCTCAAATAAATAAAAATATTAAAAAAAAAGAATGACTTCTGTGGAGAAGCATGCTCATTCCCTTCTAAACCACAGCTTCCAGTACAGGTCTCATTGACCTTCTGCATTTTCTTTTCTTCTTATGGTTGTGATGGTTGATGTCATGCAGCAACTTGACCAAAGGCATGACCAGAGAGCTGATGGGACATTATTTCTGGGTGTGTGTGAGAATGATTCTGGAAGGGAATAGTTGAGCAGATAAACCGAGTCACGATTGCCTCCCCAGTGGGGATGGGCATTGTCCAGTCCATCCACAGAGGGCCTGGGCAGAACAAAATGTGCACAAGACGCTACTTTACTCTCTTCTTTTTTCTTTCTTTTTCTTTTTCTTTTGGTTTTCTGAGATAGAGTCTCACTTTAGCCCAGGCTGACCTGGAATTCACTATGGAGTCTCAGGGTGGCCTCGAACTCACGGCGATCCTCCTACCTCTGCCTCCCGAGTGCTGGGATTAAACGTGTGCGCCACCACGCCCAGCCGACTTCACTCTCTTCTTGAGCTAGGGGTGTTCCATATCAGACCTCCTGCTCCTCGGGCCTTCACACTCACACTAGAACTCACCCCTGGCTTCCCTGGGTCTCCTGCTTACACACAACAAATTGTGGGCCTTCTTGGCTCCGCAGTCTTCTATCTATACATCTGTAACAAATCTATCTATACATCTACTATAGCAGCCCCTTAGTGGCCAATGGGGATTTTCTATAGGACCCCCCACACCCCAGGATACCAAATCTGAGGAGTTTGAGTCCCTTATATAAAATGGCACAGAATTTGCATATAACCTATGCACACCTTTCTCATTCATTCATTCATTTCATGCTTTGAGACAGTTTTACAATATAGCCCAGGCTGTCCTTGAACTCAAGATTCTCCTGCCTTAGCCTCCTGAGTGCTGGGATTACAGGCATGTGCCACCACACTTGGCCCTTCCCTGTTCTTTGTGTGTACGTGTGCATGTGATTGCACATGTGTATCTGTGCTTGTGGAGGTGATCATGGGTGACATCCTCAGGGTGCTGTCCACTTCCTGTGAGACAGGGTCTCTAAATGGCCTTGGAGTTCACCACTAGCTGGCCAGTGAAACCCAGGGATCCTCCTGTCTCTGTCTCCCCGGGTGTGGGAATGGAGGTGTGTGCCACTATGCATAACATTTTTACATGGGTACTAGGTTTTGAACGTAGATTCTCATGGTTACAGGCAAGCACTCTACTGACTGCGTATAGTCGTTAGCTTCTCTTTGCTGGAACAAAACTCCCAAGCAGAAGCAGCTTATGGGAGGATAGGATTTATTTGAGGCTTACCATTTCAAGGAGAAGCTTCATTATGGCCAAAGAAGCTGGCTCACTTCATCATGCATCCACAGCAGAGAGAGAACAGCAAGGGCAAGCTGGTTCTGAACGCACAGCAGGATTGGGCTCCCGACCCCAAGGTAGGCCCCCAGCAATACACCTCCTAGGGTAAGGCGCCACCTCTCAAATGCTCCATCAGCTGGGGACCAAGCCGGAAGCTCAGTCACAAACGACTCAGGATATGAGGACACTGATATTCAAACCATCGCCCCAGGTCCCCTTCCCTATACTAAATCTCTGGATTACTTATGATCTCTAGTGTGATGTAAATGACACCTAAGTTATTGTTATTTAGTAGGTAGTGACCGGGAAAAACTCTGTAAATGTCCACTATGGATGCAGTCTCCTTCTCCCCCCCCAAAAAAATAGTTTGAATCCACCTCTGTGTATATGAAGCTATGGAAAGCTGATATGCTGTGTCTTCTCTTTCTTTGGAGAACCCTGCCTGACTTGCAAGACTGGACTATTTGCTAGCAGAGACAGACAGACAGAATGGGTACACCAGGGCCTCCAGCCGCTACAATCTCCAGATGCATGTGTCACTCTGTGCATCCGGCTTTGTGTGGGTTCTGGGGAATTGAACCTGGGTTGTTAGGTAGGCTTTGCAGGCAAGCGCCTTAATCGCTGAGCCATCTCTCTGGCCCTACACGAGACTTGTTAACTGAGCTCTAACTGCTTACTGACCGGGCTTGTATCTGCTTTAATTCTCTGCTACGCCCCTGTCTCCAAGTGTTCTCTTCTCTGCCCCCCCCCCCCTCCGTCCGTCCCTCCCTCCCTGCCTCTCCCTCCCTCCCTGTCTCTCCGTGAGCCTGTGTGTTGAGGCAAGGTCTCAAGGCTGACCTCAAACTCCCTGTGTATCCGAGGATGGCTTCCTCCCTCCGCCTCCCAAGTGCCGGGTGTCTGGCTGGGAGGCCAGAGACTCCACCACACCCGGTAATTGGCTTAATTTTTGCACCATCGCTTATGTTCACTGAATCTCCAAGCAGCGGGGCATAACAGGAAAAGAGCCCAAGAATTAAGGGGACTCACCCTTAATCACACTCTATGCCCCTCGGGATTGACTAGAACAGATTGGGGATGCCAAGTCCTCAAATCAACCCTCCACGAAATTCCAGACCCCCGCCCCCTCCTTCTCCCTGACCCGGGCACCCCCACCCGGGCAATGACGTCTGTTTGTATACAGCCGATCCAAAGGAAGCTTTGGCTCAATGATGATTTGCATACTCTCCTGCTACTGGTTGGGAGGGCGGCGTGGCAGCCAATGGCGTGCAGCGGTGTTTACCGAGCGCAGCCCGGGGCCCGGATGATGTAATGGAATCCTGGCTGGCCAAGCGGGCTCCCTGCGGGCCCGCGGTGACGTAGCGGCTTCCCCGGCCGCACCCGGCCGGCGCTTCGGGTCCTGGCGCGGGCAACGCGGTCGCCCCCGGAATGCGGCGGGGGCGCGATCGGCAGAGGCCAGCGCTGCGGCGAGCCTGGGGCCGGTGCCCCTGGGGAGGGACCAGGGTCGGATCTGGTCTCCAACGACGTGAAAGAAATCTGGAAGCCCACACCGGAGAATGACCGCGCTGGAGTTCCCCTGGGAATGGGATTACGGACTTCGCACTTGTCATTCACACTGTTCTGTAATCCTTGCGTTTGTTTTACGAGGAGCAAGTTTGATTTTGTAACTAAAGTTACACAGTATTTTGTTTTTAATCAAGAGTTTTGACTTTGACTTAGGAGAAATCTTGTATTCATTCCAGACTCGCTATTTCCGGCCTGGTGACCTTGGCCCCTTTCTTTTGCTGGTCCTAATGGCCCTCCATGGTAAGTAGAAACTGCAAATGAAGAAGCACTTGGAAAAGCACCAAGGGCAGGGGGTCCTCATCTCCCAATCCAATGCTCCCCCTCATGATTCCTAACACAACACCAGGAAAGCCCTATCTTTGTGCATCCATATATATATATATAATCTTTATTTTATTTTTATTATTATTATTTTTTGGCTCTTGAATTTGTGCATAAACCTGTAGCAATGGGCTGGGGTTACAGCTCAGTTAGTACACTGCTTGCTTTGAATGCACAAGGCCCAGGGTTCCATCCCCAGCACCCATCAACCAGGTGCGGTAGTGCACACCTGCAACCCTATAGCACTTGGGAGGTGGAAGCAGGAGAATCAGAACTTTAAGATTATCCTTGACTACCTGCCAAGTTCGAAGCCAGGCTAGGCTACATGAGATGCCGTCCTCAAACGAACAACGAAGAACACAGATAAGCACAACAAAACAAACACAAGGGCTGGGGAGATGGCTTAGCAGTTAAGGTGTTTGCCTGCAAAGCCAAAGAACCTCGGTTTGATTCCCCAGGATCCATGTAATCCAGGTGCACAAGGTAGCGCGTGCTTCTGGAAGTTTGCAGTGGCTGGAGGCCCTGGAGCGCCCCTTCTCTCTGTCTCAAATAAATAAATAAAATATATATATAAAAAAAACAACAACACTGGGGACTAGAGAGATGGCTTAGCCGTTCAGGTGCTTGCCTGCTAAGCCTTAGGATCCATGTTCTATTCCCCAGGTTCCACACAAGCCAGATGCACAGTAATGCAAGCATGCAAGGTCTTACATGTGCACAAGATGGCACACACGTCTGGAGTTCAATTTACAGTGGCTGGAGGCCCTGGCATATCAACTCTCTCTCTCTCTTTTCTCACACATAAGAAAAGGCATTGCCTCAAACACACACACACACACACACACACACACACACACGCTGATGTCCTTGCTGCCGGGACCAGCCAGGTAGTTCTTGAACCTCAGGTTGAGGAAAGGACCAGTGAAGGGAATCCCCTCTCCAGTCCCTCTGTGCATTCTGGGCCACGGCCTGGATAGGGGAGTCCCTTCTGGGCCCAGACATGTTAGGGAAGCCCCTCAACAGACATCCTCTAGCCTCCGCAGGGAGGGCGGAAGTGATGGGAAATGGTGGTTCCCTGACTACGTGCAACTGAATCCAGGCCACTAAATGTGACTAATCATCTTGGGTCCTGTGGCTTACCTTGGCTTCCTACCCGGGACATCTCCCCTACCTGTGCCCCAGGGTTAGGGCCAGCCTGTCCTCCATGGGGCACCCTCATCTCTCCCTTCCAGGCCCTGTCCCTCACACTGTGCTCCACATTCGCTTCCTCCAGGGTGGTCCCTGGCCTTCATCCTCTGCTTTCCTATCTTCTGTATTCTGCTTTTCCCACCACACTAGAAATAGCTGTTTCAGGGCCTTGTCTTTCAGGAATTTTCCGGAGCATTTCAGCACTGGCCGTCGTACTTATCTCCCATCTGCTGCTAGACCCTGAGCCAATCGAGTTCGTGAGTGGCTCACCTGCTGCTCAGCTTTCCCATCTGCTCCGAAGTCCAGGGATCTGGGCAGAAAGACAATGCCAAGAATGAAGGAACACCATGGTGGGTAGACAGTCTTTGGGGCTGTTTGGCCACTAGGAATCTAATTAAAGAGGACAACAGGGCAGGAGAAATGGTTCAGCAGTTAAGAGGCTTGCTGGCAAAGCCAAAAGACCCAGGTTTGATTCCCCAGGACCCACATAAGCCAGATACACAAGGCAGTGCATGCATCTGGAATTCACTTGCAGTGGCTAGAGGCCCTGGTGCACCCATTCTCTCCCCCCTCCCTCCCTCTCCCTCTCTCTCTCTCTCTCTCTCTCTGCCTCCGCTCCCTCTTTCAAATAAATAAGTAAAAATAAACATAAGCTTTAAAAAAAATAGCCAAGAGCCGGGTGTGGGGCGTACACCTTTGATCCCAGCACTTGGGAGGCAGAGGTAGGAGGATCGTCAAGAGTTCAAGGCCACCCTGAGAATTCCAGCCTGAACTACAGTGAGACCTTGCCTTGAAAAACCAAATAAATAAATAAATAAATAGGACAACAGTGGGGATGAAATTGATGAGGTCACACTGTTCCATCTGTGTGTCCCCTTCCAAGCCATCAGATAAACTTCTGGGTAAAGATGAAGTAAGTACCTTACAGGGATGGCTCCAAGAAAAGAATGCCTCGTCTATGCCCCAAGTCCTCCCAAACGGAAACGGAAAATGGCCAGTGGGTGCCGCCTCCCCTGCTGTACGATTTATGTTCACAATCAAAAATGAACTCCTAGCTGGGTGTGGTGGCTCACCCCTTTCATCCCAGCCCTTGGGAGACAGAGACAGGGGGATTGCGGAGAGTTCAAGGCCACCCTGAGACTACACAGTGAATTCCAGGTCAGCCTGGGTTGGAGTGAGACCCTACCTCAGAAAAAAAAAAAAAAAATGGAACTCTTCATGATCATCCGGTGACACAGGTAATTATGTTTTTCTGAGGAGGGGACAGAGAGTGCTAATCACTTCCCTGGAGTTGCACAGCTGGGGAGAGTTGAAAGCCTGTGGGCTGAGGAAGTGTTAGACTGCCGGGGGAGATCAAGGAGAGCTAAGTCTGGTTGCCATCTGTGTCTTGGGCTCTGCCACAGCTTAGACCTCCGATGACGTGTCCACCCCAGGCCACTTGGGTCTGCCTTCTCGCCACTATCTCACCCTGCCTCCTTGAGCCATACAAGTGCATGTTTGTTAGCATTACACATTTTAGTATCTACTTTATTTTATTATAAATAGAGTATATAATTGAGGCAAATTTTGCTGAGTATTTATAGAAAGGAGAGACCTCTGTGGGCTGGAACCCTCCATGGAAAAATTGCTAACAGTCTTTCTCTCCCCCCCGTTCCTGTCTAAATAAATGTATTTTTCCTACACAGGCAAATATTTTAGGATGTATTTTCAAAAAAGACTCCTGGAAAAATAAGAGGGGGCGAGGCTGCACCTTCTTTCCAAAGCCCATCTGAAAGGAGTTGTGGGGCAGGAGCCAGTAGGATGGGCAGGTTGGGCATAGAGATCCCCAAGTTTCTTTATCTGTAATGGGACCCAGTGCCTGGGTCTGGAAAAGAAACTTGCAGATTCAAGGGATTTTGAGACCAACTAGAGGTTTCTGGGTGAAGCAGGGGAGAAAGGGGCTTCTGAGTTGTCTGAAGGTAGGACAGGTCCAGAGGAGGGCTTCTGGGAGTGGGAAAGGAGTGTAGCGCCCCGAAACGAGTGCCCAAGGGGGAGCGGGGCCACCTTGAGACTGCTCTGAAGGAGGCGTGGGGTCTGGCCTGCTGCTGGCCGTTGGAAAGCTTGCTGGTGCAGCCGGCCCACTACAAAGTCCTCCTGAATGGGTGCCCCCGCATGATGGGTTGTTCAACGTGTCGGGGTTAGACACAGGACCTCTGCCCTGTCCAGCCAGGAAGGCCCTATGCTCCGGCTCTGGCCTGGCCCTTCCTCATCTGATGTTTCCTGTACAGCCTGTCCTGGGGTGCAACTGCTGGGGAGAAAGGCTTGCTCTGGACAGGAAGGTCCTCTCACTTATTCAGGGTAGGAATTTTGTCATTTTCCCCCCAAGGGCTTTTAAAAACAAATCTTTTAATTAGTTAATTCATTTATTTGAGACAGACAGAGAGAGAGAGAGAGAGAGAGAGAATATGGACGTGGCAGGGCCTCTAGCCACTAAAGACAAACTCCAGACGCATGCGTCACTATGTGCTTCTGGCTTACGTGGGTTCTGGGGATCGAGCCTGAGTCTCTAGGCTTCACAAGCAAGGACTTAACTCTAACTGCTAAACCATCTTTCCAGCCCCCCCCCCTCAGGTTTTTTTTTTGGGGGGGGTTGTTTGTTTTGGTTTTAGTTTTTCAAGGTAGGGTCTCCATCTAGCCCAGGCTAGCCTGGAATTTATTATGTAGTCTCCAGTTGGCCTTGAACTCACAGCAATCCTCCTACCTCTGCTACCCAAGTGCTGGGATTAAAGGCATGTGCCACCACCCCTGCTCCAAGGCCTGTGCTTAACAACTGTGGTCACAGGCAGGTTCTCTGAGCACTCCATGCATGGAAACGTGTAACTCTACGGGACGTGTGGGAGAACTAAGCCTGTGTTGCCTACTGTGGTACAAGGTTCCTCCACAGCTGCTCAGGCCTGGTCATGGCAAAAACCGGAGAAGATTATTTCCCTCACCTTACAGAGGAGGCATCACACAGAATATGGGAGCAGTCAGATCAGTGATACAGGAAGTGGCCCTGCCTTAAAGAAATGCTTCTGGGCTACAGAGATGGCTTAGTGTTTAAGGCACTTGCTTGCGAAGCCTAAGAACCCAGGTTCGATTCTCCAGGTCCCATGTGAGCCAGATGCACAAGGTGGAGCATGCGTCTGGAGTTCCTTTGCAGTGGCTAGAGTCCCTGGCACACCCATTCTCTCTCTCTCTCTGTCTCAGATTTAAAAGAAAAGAAATAGGCTGGGAGTGGTGGCATGCGCTTTTAATCCCAGCACTCAGGAGGTAGAGGTAGGAGGATTGCCATGAGTTCGAGGCCACCCTGAGACTACATAGTGAATTCCAGGTCAGCCTGGGCTGGAGTGAGACCCTACCTCGGGAAAATAATAATAATAATAATAATAATAATAATAATAATAATAGAACTCCTTCTTCCACTGCCTTCTGTGGAAGCAGGGTGCCCGACTATCTGGGTTTCTTGCGGTTGATGGGTCCTACAAGCCTCCAGTACCCGGAAGCTGAGCCCTTGAGCTGAGCCCTCTCAAGCCACCCAATCGCTGTGTGACTTCAGGACACCGCTGAGCTTCTCTGAGCCTCACTTTTTCCATCTCCTGCTCAGGGGAAGCCCCGGGTAGGTTTATTTATGAGTTGGCTGTCCCCGAGGTGTTCTGGAGGCCCAGGACGGCTCACCTGGAAACGGCACAGCCCACCGGGGGCCCCGTTATGTAACCGGGCGTGCGGCGGCAGGGTGTTGGGGGTGGGGGTGGCGCGGGGCGGGGCGCTCGCGGCTATTCCGGGCGCCGCTATTTTTAGCCCCATTGATGAGGCTGCGTCGGCCGCCGCCGCCGGGATTCCGGAGACGTCAATGGGCGCGCGTCACGGTCCCCGCCCGCCCGCTCGCCGGGGGAGGCGCGCCGGAGCTGGGACGGCGCGCGGGGGCGCGGGGCGCGGCCGGAACCGCGGGGCGGGGGGCGCGGGAGCGCGAGGCGGCGGCGGCGGCGGCCCGGGCATGGGCGCCCCGGCTGGGCCGAGCGGCACCCCGGCGGCCCGGGGGCGACCCCGGAAGGCGGGGGTGGCGAGGCGACATGAGCCCGCGGGCCCAGGTGAGGGGTCGGGGGTGGAGGCGGGGAGGAGGCGGCGGCGGCGGGAGGAGACCGAGCCGGGACCCCGCGCGGCCCCATCGCCACGGCCGGCGCCGTCGCTCCCAGCCCGGCCAGGATGGGGTCTGGCAACGCCAGGGGCTCCGCACGTGGCCGGCCGTGAGGACCGTGAGCCCGGGCAGCGCCGGGCCAGGAGCAGCTCCGCCGGGCCGCGCGATCGCGCGCTCGGGGTCCCCACGGCCTGCGACTCGCCTAGCAGTGGCTGTAATCCTGGGGGCCGCGGTCGTTCCGGAGTGTGGTCTGGGTGGAGAGGGCGCAGCCCCCTTCCCTCGGGCACATCCCCTTCCCCCACCCAGCCCCCGCGTGCAAAGCTTTTCATAGGTGACCGGGTCAGAGAGATGCTGCGCTAGTGGTTTCATGGGAAGTTTTGACCCGGGTTTGAGGCTAGTGTATTGGGCATACTGGCCGGCTGGTTCCCCGACAGGTGCACCCACCTGGTGCTGATGGATCGGTCTGGGGCTCCAGTGGCAGTTCCGAAGCACTTATCCTAGGGCTACAAGTACAAGGGACAACGTTTTACAACAGTGACTTGATAGATGACTTGCCAAGGAAGGCAGCTGACGTTGTAGTGACCCAGAGCTGGGACGAATGATAGTGCAATAAAATGATGCTTTTAGATGATCATTTAGGTGGAAGATAGGCCAAGACTGATGAGATAAGTGGAACTAATGAGAAATGGTGAGCCGTAGCCTGGAGGTAAGACTGTCAGCCTTGGAGCTTAGGCCATGTACCTGGCTCAAGGGCCCGCTTCCCACCGACTCCCTGGGAGGGCTGTCACACTGCTTGGACGACTGTTCACACTGGACAGATCCAAGCGGGTGTGTAGGAAGAATGCATGGTCCTGGGCTCCCCTGGTCCGGCTCCCTGGCACAGTTTCTAGCTGCGTGGCCTGGGGCAAGTTTCTTAACCTTTCAGGTCTGGTTTTCTGGGGTGCATAATAGCAGTCTCTTCCTCATGGCATCCTGAGGCCGAAGTGAGAAGATGCCAAGTCAAGCGCTTAGCCAGGCTGCTCTCGTCCTAGCGTGCTCATTTCTGGATGGGGCCATGGCCCAAAGCAGACCTGTGTCCTGAGGCCACGGGGGCTGCAGGTCTGCTACCCGTGTCTTGTGGCCAAGGGGAGGGGGAGGGGCTAGTTAAGAAAACATTCAGATGCTTCACAGGAAAGGACCAGAAGATTTCCAGTAGGCCGCTGCGGGCTAGTCCCAGAACTGGACTTTCGGAGTCAAAGTTGACTCAGCCAGAAGGACGAGCTCTACTTTGGTTGGCTGGATCCAAATGGAAGGTGCAAGTCCTTAGCGGGGTTGTTCTCACCTTGCTGAGTCTCCTCCTAGCCGCAGTGCAGATCTGTGTGGATCCTCCCCTTTCTGGGGCTCACACCCCAGCACCTGCTAGTGTGAGCAGCTGCAGACAGAAGGCTACATACAGACTGGTCAGACAGCGTCCCTAAAAATTATTTTTATTAAAAGCCCAGCGTGGTGGCGCACGCCTTTAATCCCAGCACTGGGGAGGCAGAGGTAGGAGGATCATCATGGGTTCGAGGCCACCCTGAGACTACATAGTGAATTCCAGGTCAGCCTGGGCCAGAGTGAGACCCTACCTCGAAAATCCAAAATATATATATATTTATGAGAGAGAGGGAGGATTGATGAGCTAGGGCCCCCAGCCACTGCAGTCGAACTCCAGACGCGTGTGCCATTTTGTGCACATGTTCCATCTTGTGTACTTGTGTCACCTTGTGCGTCTGGCTTATGTGGGATCTGGAGAGTCAGACATGGGTCCTTAGGCTTTGCAGGCAAGTGCCTTAAACACTAAGCCATCTCTCTAGCCCTTGGGCCTATATTTTATTTTATTTTTTGGTTTTTCAAGCTAGTCCAGGCTGACTTGGAATTCACTCTGTAGTCGCAGGGTGGCCTTGAACTAACAGCAATCCTCCTATCTCTGTTTCCCAAATGCTGAAATTAAAGGCATCTTTGTTTTCTAATAGGGGAGACAGGTGATAAGGGAGAAAACTGTATTTATTTAGTCCATGCACAGTGAAAAAATGGGTCAGTGTGCGGGTGGAGATGGCGTGGTGGTTCTTTGAGGAAGTAAGACCTGAGTGGAAACCTGACAGACAGGGAGGAGGCAGACAGACAGCCAGACAGACAGGTGGGACAGCGACTTCCCCAGCAAAGGAAACAGCCGGCGCCAAGGCCGTGGAAGGAGAAAGAAGGCTCATGTGCCTGGAGCCCAGTTAGAGGGTGCTGAGTGAGGAGTGGGGAGCAGAGACTGATTGTGAAGTTGGGCCTGATGTTCCAGCCCCATTGGGTGACCTGTCTTCCCTTCTGAGCTGAGTTTATCCTCTGTGCAGTGCTAGTTGTAAGTGACTCACTGCTGCATTGTAACTGGGCATGAGCATCTTCGTTTGCTCATTCCTGGATCTCCCACTGTTCATAGAGCAGTGCCCGACCCTCAGGAGGTCAGGAAATGCGGGCCTTGTGATTGTCAGGACAGGAGATGGGATTGGATACCTGCTCTCCGGTGCTGTGAGTCATCCTCTGGGCATCAGCTAGGTGCCAGGCTTTGGTCCCTGTGTCAGCCATAGGGGTGAAAGGCCTGATGGGTGACAAGTGGTGTTTGACCCATTTCTGTCATATGATAGGATGGCACAATCACTGAAAAGCAGGTTCGAAGCCACAGCTTGCTTTCTGTTTTCCTGGGTGGAGGTGGCCCAGCTGCTCCAGTCAGCCAGCCTTCGCGCCTCACCTCTGGCCTTCACTTCCAGCTCTGTTATATCCACAGACACATGAGGGGAGACAGGATGGTAGCTCTGATCTGTGTGTGGTGTGTGTACACGCCTGCGTATGCACGGGGAGAGGAATTCAGGGCCCTGCGCATGCTAGGCAGGAGCTCTACCAGTTGGTCTCTTTAAGGAAGGATCTGGGTACCACAGCCCGGGGAACTTTCCTTAGCCCGTGGCCTTGGGGCAGAGGTCAGGAGCATGGGGAAGCCTGTGACCTACCCTCAGTGACCTTCCTCTTCCTTTCTCCTTTCCACCTCCCATCATGGAAACATCTACTTCTCTTTTTCCAGACCTCCTCTGGCCTGCAGCACAGCCCAGTGGCCACCAGGCCTCACTTTGGCTGCTTCTGCACTCACTCTGGGCCCAACAGAGAGGGGAGAGGGTTGAAGGAGTGTGAGAGAATAGACGTATGGGGTCAGGAGCCACCAGCCAGGCTTAGGGGAGAACTGGTAAGGCTGGGGGTGTGGTGGCTTCTGCTCTGGAAGGAGACACCAGCTGCTCTGAAGTAGTTTGGGAAGGAACCAGGGTCTAGGGTTAGCTTTTATCTTTCTTTCTTTCTTTCCTTCCTTATTTTTTTGTTCCATACTAGAAATTAAACCTAGGGCCTTGCCCACTGCTAGGTTAGCATTCCTCCACTGAAACGTATCTACTCCAGCCCTTTTTACTTCTTGTTTTTGTTTTTGAAGGTAGGGTCTCACTCTAGCTCAGGCTGATCTGGAATTCACTATGTAGTCTCAGGCTGGCCTTGAACTCACTGCGATCCTCCTACCTCTGCCTCCCAAGTGCTGGGATTAAAGGCGTGCGCCATCACACCTGGCTCTTTTTACTTTTAAATCTGAGAAAGGAGTTCCTGTAGCCCATACTGGCCTTGCACTCACTCTGTAGCTCAGGTAAGCCTTGAACTCCTGCTCCTCCTGCTTCAGCCTTCTGAGAAACTGGAATTATAGCTTGGGTTTTGTGTGTGCTCATTCAATACCTCCCAGTGACAATACATACTGGTGTGTACATCCGGGCCTATTCCAAGTTATGTACATTTTAAGTCCAATCACAGTCTAGGTTGCTAGTTTTAGAGATGAATGTCAATTACAGATTATCATTTCTTTTTTAAAACTATTTTATTTTTATTTATTTATTTTTTATTTGAGAGATGGAAAGGGGGTGGGAGCGGAGAGAATGGGCACTCCATGGCTTCCAGACACTGCAGATGAACTCCAGATGCATGCGCCACCTTGTGCATCTGACTTATGTGGGTCCTGGGGAACTGAGCCTTGAACCGGGGTCCTTAGGCTTCACAGGCAAACGCTTAACCACTAAACCATCTCTCCAGCCCCAGATTGTCATTTCTGTATGTGAGGGAGTCAGAAAGAGATGGTGTAATTTGTTCAGGTGACATGTGCTGGGGTTAGGGTTTGAGCTCTTAACCCTTCTATCTAAGTTGGCCTTCCTGTGTGGGTACTGGGATCCCATCACAGAAGTGCCTGAGAGTTCCTCTTTCTCAGGATGGAAGGCTGGGCTGCTTGAGACGGGGCCATAGAGTCCTTGCCTTCTGAGGCCTCTAGGTCTTAGGAGTGAAAGAAGGAAGGGTTGGGCTGGAGAGATGGCTTAGCAGTTAAGGCACTTGCCTGAGAAGCCTAAGGACCCAGGTTTGATTCCCTACTACCCACATAAGCCAGATGCACAAGGTGGCGCCTGCCTCTGGATTGGTTTGCAATGGAGGCCCTGGCGTGCCCATTCTGTCTCTTTTTTATCTGCCTCTGCCTCTTCCTCTCTCTCCCTTTCTCTCTCAAGTAAATAAATAAATAAAATATTTCTAATTTATTTTTATTTATTTATTTATTTATTTATTTTACTTTTTCAAGGTAGGGCCTCACTCTAGCTCAGGCTGACCTGGAATTCACTACGTAGTCTCAGGCTGGCCTTGAAATCACAGAAATCATCCTACCTCTGCCTCCCAAGTGCTGGGATTAAAGGCATGTGCCACCATGCCTGGCTTATAAATAAAATATTTTTAAAAAAAGAGGGCTGGAGAGATGGCTTAGTGGTTAAGGCACTTGCCTGCAAAGCCAGAGGACCGAGCAGCTAGAGGCCCTGGCATGCTCATTCTCTCTCTCTCTCTCTCTCTCTGCATCTTTCTCAAATAAATAAATAAATTAAAATAAAAAATATTTTAAAAATATTTTATTTTATTTTTTATTTTTCTTTATTATTATTATTATTTATTTATTTATTTAAAAGCGACAGATAGAGAAAGGGGCAGATAGAGAGAGAGAATGGTCATGCCAGGGCCTCCAGCCACTGCAAACGAACTCCAGTCGCATGCGCCCCCTTGTGCATCTGGTTTATGTGGGTCCTGGGGAATCAAGCCTCAAACCGGGGTCCTTAGGCTTCACAGGCAAGCTCTTAACTGTTAAACCATCTCTCCAGCCCTTAAAAAATATTTTATTTATTTGTTTGACAGAGGAAGGGAGGGAGAGAGAGAATGGGTGCGCCAGGGCCTCCAGACACTGCAAAGGAGTTCCAGACACATGCGCCCCCTTGTGCATCTGGCTAATGTGGGTCCTAAGGAATCAAACCTGGCTTTTCAGGCAAACACCTTAACTGCTAAGCCATCCCTCCAACCCTTATTTTTAAAAAATATTTTATTTATTTATTTATGAGAGATAAAGAGACAGAGAGAAAGAGAGAATGGGCATGCCAGGGCCTCTAGCCACTGCATACAAACTCCAGACACATGTGCCCCCTTGTGCATCTGGCTTACGTGGGTCCTGGGAATTGAACCCAGGTCCTTAGGCTTCACAGGCAAATGCCATAACTGCTAAGCCATTTCTCCAGTCGTCCCCCCCTTTAAAAAAAAAAAGAAGAAGAAGAAGCCGGGTGTGGTGGTGCACGCCTTTAATCCCAGCACTCGGTAGGCAGAAGTAGGAGGATTTCTGTGAGTTCGAGGCCACCCTGAGACTACATAGTGAATTCCAGGTCAGCCTGAGCCAGAGTAAGACGCTACTTCAGAAAAAAAAAAAAAAAAAAAAAAAAGGCTGGAGAGATGGCTTAGCGGTTAAGCGCTTGCCTGTGAAGCCTAAGGACCCTGGTTCGAGGCTCGATTGCCCAGGACCCACGTTAGCCAGATGCACAAGGGGGTCGCATGCGTCTGGAGTTCGTTTGCAGTGGCTGGAAGCCCTGGCACGCCCATTCTCTCTCTCTCCCACTTTCTCTGTCACTCTCAAATAAATAAAAATTAAAAAAAAGAAAAAAAAAAAAAAGAAGGCAGGGTTGCTCTGCCTTTCCTCCCAGTGACTGCCTTCTCACTGCTACTCAGTGCCCTGTGTGCCCACGAAGGGCTTATGGGTAGGAGGTGAGATCTCAGTGTCAGCATGCTGCTCTGTGCCTCTGAGATGTTGTCCACAGCTCCTGGCTTCCCCCGTGTCCTCCCAGAGCCCACTGCCCGGGGCTGCCTTGTTCCCCGTATGGCCTGGGCCTCGTCTTTGCTCCCACTCCAGTTTCCCAGTTGTGCTATCTCCGGGGGATGTCCAGTTTGCTGCCACTCACATTGACTCTTGTTCCATAGGCCACCATGGACAGAGGCCAGTCCCTGCCCCTCCCTGGTGTCTTGGCCGCTTGGCTGGGCCCCCGAAGGCAGAGGAGATGGTGTGAATGTTGGCAGAGTCCTTCGGGCCCCTCCAGAGCCGTAAGCACTGCCGCCACCCTTTGTGCACCCCTGGGGCCCAAGGTGGGGAGGGGTAGGGTGGGGGCAGAGGTGGGCGTGGGGCTGCCTGGAGCGGATGTGGTGTTGGGGGGCTGGAGGGGGAAGCCCTGCGGAGGTGGCAGGCGGGAGAGGTGCTGCTCAGCATGGGAAGATCTGATTTCTTCAGAGGTGGGGTGATGCGGGGGTGGAGATGGGGAAGCCTTACGTTCTTAGCAGCTTAGGCTAGAGGCTCTGTGCCCCCGGCGTGTCATGGGTGGGTGAGGGAGGGGGTGTGAGCTGCTCCCCTGGCAGCACGTGCCTGGTTCCAGGAAGCTGAAGGGGTGGGGTGGGTACCAGAGGGCTGAGAGCGTAGGCAAGGGCATTTGGGCATGGAAGGCAGCCTGTTTCCAGGGTATAAGTACTTCCCTAGGAGTGGACAAGGTCTGGACCAACACCCCCAAGGGCGCAGAGCACTCCACAATCCTAACAGGCTGTAGTTCATGTGGCATCTGTGATAGAATGAAGTAGTCTCTACAAAGGGGGAAGCAGGCTCTGCAATAGTCACCTAATGGCCTTTAAAAAAAATGGCATGCCAGCCCCAAGGCATCCTTGGCCATCTAGTTCAGCCCTCCTCTTATCTGTGGGCAAGTGGGTTGCAAAACAAGTGACTTCTCATATGAAGGAGGCAGTGTTGAGAGCAAGGCCTAGAATCCGGGTCTTTGGGATTTTTGGTGGACCAGTGGCTGCCTGATGGCAGGTGACACCCTTCCTCATCTGTGGATGTCTCAGAGAAGACACAGGCTTGTCTCTGGGGGAAGGGATGGACTGTCCAACATGGTTCCTGCAACCTGAGGTACTGGGATGGGGCTTACGGGTGCCCAAGTCCCTGTCACCATGCAGAGGGAGCTGGTGTTCAACCTGGCACCCTGGGCAGGGGACTTGGAACTCTGTCCCTCCTTCTCCTACTGTGAGAAACAGCCCCTCAGGCCTGGGAGATCCCAGATGATGTAGGACCTCTTAGTGTCTCCCCCTGCTCCCCGACTCAGCCCTGCTGCTTCGTGCAGAGCTGGTGTTTAGGGTGCAGAGGGTTCCGGGGAGGTGGCCGGAGTGGGAAGGGCAGGGATGCAGCTGAGCCTGGAAGGAAAGCAGGGAAGCCTTGGGTAGGGGAGTCTCTGGGATCTGGCCTACGCGTGCACCTGGCTTCCTGCTGACCGCGGGATCCTTGCCACCAACCTTGGACTGGGGACAGAGAATTATTACTGTAAGTGGAAAGGGCAGGTGTCCCTGGTCAGCCGGAGATCCTGAGTTGGGAAGCACGTGAGTCGGGATGACAGCAACGGCCAGGTGTCTCCCTCCCATTGGCCCACATTTCTGCCCCAAGCCCCGACCTGGCTTCCCGAGTACCCAGCTTTCCCTGTGGGCACATAGCAGCCTGGGGGCAGAATTCCTCATGTTTACCCTGTTGTCTGGGTGATGGTGGCGATTGGATGGAACTCCCATGAGGAACACACTGCCAAGGCCACCCCGAGGGGCTGCCAGCTGGGGCCCCGTGAGTGCTAGAGCTGCTGGTCTTGTGACGTGGGCACCTGTCTGCCAGGCCTGGGCATGGGCCCAGGGTCACGCTCACTCCGGGGCTCCCGTCAGCTGACTATTTTGGGCTCTTGCTGACCTGGGCCAAAGACAGACCCTAGCCAAGAGGGCCCTGAGGCGGCTGCCCCAGTCCCCAGAGGCCAGCTCTGGTTTCTGCTATATAAACAGAGGAGGACATGTTGGCTTGAGACAGTTCCCATCCAGAGCCTGCTCTGCTGGTGCACAGCCTCAGCCGGGCACGGCAGGCTGCTCAGGCTGTCTCCTTGCCCCACTGGACTCTCTGAGGAGGTAGAGAGAGCGCCCCCTAACTCTGGATCCTCCCTTCATTGTCCAGGGCCGTGAGGAGGAGAGCTGGTGAGTCTGGGGAAACTGAGGCCACCGAGCTAGGTTGTTTGTATCTTCCCCATTGCGACAGGTCTTCTTTCATTGTGACTGGGGTGAGGACAGGGGAGGAGGGGAGCAGCAAGGGTAGCTGACCCTTCTGGGGAGGGACAGTGCAGCTTGGCTATAGTAGGGTAATGGAGTTGGCCTCGGGGGGAGCACTCTGGGACCGAGACTGGGGAAATGGGGACCTGAGAGATAATGGCACAGACAAGTGACCTCGGTCTCCTTCCTCAGACGCTACTTGTCCAGTGGGCCTTGTTCAAGGCCCCGGTTTGCCGTGGCCGTAGAGGGAGGCAGGAGTGAGCTTGTTGTCCATGGTACCTCGGGGTTAGTCTCTGAGTGGGGACTCAAGCCCCCTGGCCTGTGGGGAGCAGTTGGCTAGGCTGAGGACTTGGCCTCCAGCTGACAGCCTTTGCCGTCGGCCCTCCCAGCTACTTTTGGGGCTGAAAAGCAGGGCTGGAGCAAGGCCTGGCAAGTCCCCTGGCCAATTTACCACCAACTTGCCCCCCCCCCCCCCCCCCCGTGACTCTGGCCCGGCCAGCCGGAGTCAGCAGCAGCCTCTTAGGTGGGAGGCGCCTGTGTTCTCCTCCTCCCCAGGTTTTTAACTGCTGAGACATCTCTCCAGCCCTCCTCCTCAGCTCTTAAAAAAAAAAAAAAAATTCCCTGTCGGAATGTGAGTCTCTAACTGAATCCAGAGGCTGAACCTAAAAATACTTTAACAATAGGAAAGTGTGGAGGTCTTCCGCCAGGGTTCCTTATCAGAAGGACTTTATTTTGGAATTTGACGTTGTGCTGAGGAGGTTGGGTGGAGAGAACCTGGGCAGGGCCAGGGGAATTTGGGTGGGTGTGACTGTTTTTGCCAGGTGGCAGGAGACCCTCCAAGGTGGAGAGCTGGTCAGGAGCTGAGCACACGGAGGGCATCCTGTGAGGAGGGCGCGGATAAGGTGCAGGGTGACCTTTCTCAGAGGAACTCTGTGATCTCCTCTAGCTCTGTCCTGGCTGTTCTTCTTGAAATCTAACCTTATTCCTATATGTTATATGTTATTATTATTATTTTTTCTGGGCTGTGAGGAAGGTGGGGTAGAGAAATCACTGGGTTGAAGATGACCTCTGTGGCCATGACTGATTTCCTAATTCATCAGCTTTCTGCAGAGCATTAATTGAGCACAGAGTCTGGAATTTTCCCAGTGCTAGGTAGAGCCCCATTTCTGGGCTCAGTATTAGTTCTTCTCATTCAGCCCTGGAGGGGGAGAAGAAGAGGATGGGCTACTGTTTTGTTCTCTGAGAGTGAGAGTCCAGCCCTTGCTTGTCCCCTACGACCCTCGCGATTCTGCTGCTGGTCCCAGGCGTACAGGCCCCAGTGATCCACTTCAGCATACAGCTTCTCCCTTTCGTGAGTGAACCGAGTTCTCCAGTGCCATTTATAATGTCTGCATTGGGCTCATGGGGAAACACTTTCTGAGGGGCTGGAGGACTGACCCAGGTCACACCAAAGCAGGCTTACTGACCCTTGGCTCAAGACCCTTGAGAGCTCTCCTAGCTTTTTTTTTTTTTTTTTGGTGGTTTGAGGTATGGTGTCACTCTAGCTCTAGCCCAGGCTGACCTGGAATTCACTATGTAGTCTCAGGGTGGCCTCGAACTCACGGCAATCCTCCTACCTCTGCCTCCCGAGTGCTGGGATTAAAGGCGTGCGCCACCATGCCCGGCTTTTTCTCCTAGCTTTTGCTTGTGGGTGGGGCCTGTGAGCTAACCTGCCGCATCCTGGGAGCCTACCTTGGTGGTGGTAACCACAGGTGGTCATGGTAGGCTCTAGGGAAGGGTCGGGGGGGGGGATCAGTGTCTCTGACCCCAAGTTCCCAGAGCCGCCCTGGGAAGACCCTGGGGAACAGGTAACAAGGTTCTGCCCACAGCATAAATCTTCCCCTGCCTACTGCCAGGTCAAGAAGAGGAAGTGGCTTGGTCAGGGCTGGCAGCAGACCCTGGGGCTGAACAGGGGAAGCTCCCAGAAGCCACTTGTCAGGGGGAGGAAGCGAGGCTTGCACCCCATGGGAAGAGCATGGAGGCTGTGGGTGGGGACAGTCTTGGTGAAAGTGGGGCAAGTTCCTGCCCTCGGCCTAGCAGGGTGGGGCCCAGCTCAGGGGTATCGTGGGAAAGGACTGCAAGAGTCCACTTCCCCCATTCCCTGCTTACCCAATTTCCCAACCCTCTTGGCTGGGGAATGACTGTGGACATTGCTGCCTATGTGGGGCCCATGCATGGGCTTTTTTTTTTTTTTTTTTTTTTTTTTTTTTTTTGCTGTTGAAAAGGCATAAACGGCCTTCCTACAAGGAGGAGAGACAGTGTCCTTGCCTTCATGTTGTTACATACTGTTAGGGGTGGAGGGGTGGATCTGAGCACTGAGTTCATCAGCTCCAGTCATACTGTGTTGACAGCATGTGGATCCCCCCCTTTTTTTGTCTGTGTAGTGTGTGTGTGCGCACGCGTGTATGCACGTGCTTGGTGTGTGTGCAGATGTACTCACAGGCTCATGGAGGCCAAAGGAAAATGTTGGGTGTCCTTGCTGTGTCACTCATCAGCTATTTCCTTAGGACAGAGTCTCTCTCTGTGTTGCACTCAGGTTTGCATTGCTGGCTGAAATCACCTGACCAAGAGCAGCTTTTGGGGGGCAAAAAGGGTTTATTTTTGACTTACAGACTCGAGGGGGATGCTCCAGGATGGCAGGGGAAAACAATGGCATGAGCAGAGGGTGGACATCACCCCCTGGCCAACATAAGGTGGACAATAGCAACAGGAGAGTGTGCCAAACACTGGCAAGGGGAAACTGGCTATAACACCCATAAGCCCGCCCCCAACAATACACTGCCTCCAGGAGACTTTAATTGTCAGATTGCCATCAGCTGGGGACCTAGCATTCCGAACACCTAAGTTTATGGGGGCACCTGAATCAAACCACCACCCTCTGAATGTGGCGGTGTGGATTTGCACCAACTCCAGCGATTCTCCAGTCTCTGCTCCCCACAGTACTGTGATAACAGGCATGCACGGCCATGTCCAGATGTCTACATGTGTGCTGGGGAATCGAACTCATGCAGTCTCAGGCCCTCATGGTTATGACAAGTACTCTTCCTGCTGAGCCGTCTCCCCAGGTCCCTCTTTTTTTTTAAAGTAGGGTCTCACTCTCACTCTATCTGGAGTTCGCTATGTAGTCTCAGGGTGGCCTTGAACTAACAGCATTTCTTCTACCTCTGCTTCCTGAGTGCTGGAATTAAAGGCATGTGCCACCATGCCCGATCCCTCCTCTTTCGTTTTTTCAAGGTAGGGTTTTGTTCTAGCCCAGGCTGACCTGGAATTCACTATGTAGTCTCAGAGTGGCCTCAAACTCATGGCAATTCTACCTCTGTATCCTAAGTGCTGGAATTAAAGGCATGCGCCACCACACCCGGCTCCTCTTGTTTCTTTCTTTGTTTTTTTTTCTTTGTGAGCATCTTATTTTTTTCATTAATATTTAATAGTTTTGGTAAAGAGCAAAATATCATGAAATATTAGCAGTGATTTTTTAAGTATGGAAGAAATATTTATATACATTGTACTACACTAAAAATTTCAACAAGTAGTTATGACAACCATACTATGAATAGATACTAGATCTCACTGTATAGTCCAGGCTGCCCTTGAACTTCTGATGATCATCCTGCCTCAGTTTTCTGAGTACTAGGATTACAGGTATGGGCCACTACACCCGGCTTGGGACCCTTTTCTAATGTCAGATGTTGCAGCCCCTCATAACTCTAGCTGTACTCTTGGTATCTGTTGATAGAATAAATACATAATGAGAATCGGCCACTCTGATTTCAGGAACACACACCTGAATGAACTTGAACTCAGTAAATCCATCTGCATCCATTTAAACAAATATGTCTGTCCCGTTTGGGTGAGCTACTTTTTGAGTAAGTTCTGAGGAGGAGAGAACAGCACACATAAGAAGAGTGTGCCCATCACAGATGTAAAATCTCAGATTATAGTTTGATGAGTTCTCTAGAGTGAACACACGTTGCGCCATCATCCAAATTGGGAACTAGAATGCTTCCAGTCCCACCAAAGACCTCTTCTGAGGAACCTGTAATGGGCCACGGGCATACCTGCTTCTGTGGTGCACGAACAAGAATCAAGGCTCATGGGATCAGAAGCCGCAGCTTTTGCAGGTCAGAGTCATGGCAGCAGGCATGAAATGAGAATCTGTAGGACCTGAGCCTGCCTGAGCCTCCGTTTCCTTGCTTATAAAATGCAGGTTGTAACTTCAAGACTGGATGAGGGTGGGGAGAGAGCTAAATAGAGTCATCCTGGGCTGGAGGGATGGCTTACTAATTAAGGTGTTTGCCTGCAAAGCCAAAGGACCGTGGTCTGATTTCCCAGGACCCAAGTAAGCGAGATGCACAAGGTAGCGCGTGAATCTGGAGTTCGTTTGCAGTGGCTGGAGGCCCTGGTGTTCCCATTCTCTCTCTCTCTGACTCTCCTCAAATAAATAAAACTTTAAAAAATAATTTTATGGTGCCAGGTACCATAACAGTAATAGAACTTGGCTGTTTTCTGGGGTTTTGTTTTTTACATATTTTTTTTTTTTTTAGTAAGTGTGCTGGATGACTACAATTTTGTTCAGACAACTGCAGAACCTGGAAAAGCTGCTGCTGCTATTGACGCATAACATACTTCTATTATTGGTCTTTTTATATAAATATAAATATATATACATATGTATAATTTGAATTTTTGGAAACTTTAGCTGTGCTGTCAACTTTGGAAAAAAATCCCTGTTTACCATGTTGAGTTGGCATTGTACAGAAATGAACAGCCATATTGGTCTAGAAATGTTGAACTTAATTTTTTTCCATTTATACAGGGGTAAACGCACTATATTAAATATATAAGGTCTTATTTGCGTGAGTTTGATTACAGAAACTAATAAAGTACTCTCTAAATAATCAAAAAAATAAAATAAATATTTTAAATAGAATCATCCAAGTTAGGTACCCTGGCCCAAGGTCTGACTTTTTTTGTTTGTTTTTGTTTATTTTTATTTATTTGAGAGTGACAGAGAGAGAGAGAGAGAGAATGAGAATGGGCTCGCCAGGGCCTCCAGCCACTGCAAACGAACTCCAGACGCAAGTGCCCCCTTGTGCATCTGGCTAACGTGGGTCCTGGGGAATCGAGCCTTGAACCTTAGGCTTCACAGGCAAGCACTTAACTGCTAAGCCATCTCTCCAGCCCAGGTCTTTTTTTGAGGTAGGGTTTCACTCTAGTCCAGGCTGACCTGGAACTCACTCTGTAGTCTCAGGCTGGCCTCAAACTCATGGTGATCTTCTTACCTCTGCCTCCCGAGTGTTGGGATTTAAGGCATGCACCACCATGTCTGGCTTCAGTTTGACTTTTGGTTGATACTCCACTTCTATACTCACCTCTCCATGCAGTGAGAAAAGGCCTAAAGTCCAGGAGAACATGCCAGGATTCCAGTAGCAGGGAGGAGGAACAGTGTGCCTGCAGCTGAGATGGCATATGCCAAGCTGGTGGGTGAGGTTCATTGGTAGAGGTTGAAACCTCGTGTAGAGCCCAACTGGGTCCTCTCCATGCCCTTCTTGTTTCTCCTTGGTGTATCATCTTGACACACGAAGGTGAGCATCTTGTCTTCTGGGGCATAGCTCTGGTTTTGGATAGTCTTCCCATCATCACTGTTCCCTTTCCCCAATGAAACTTGGCTTGATTCTTTTATTTTTAGTTTTATTTATTTTTTTGAGGTAGGGTTTCACTCTAGTCCAGACTGACCTGGAAGTAACTATGTAGTCTCAGGGTGGCCTCGAAATCACAGAGATCCTCCTACCTCTGCCTCCCGAGTGCTGGGATTAAAAGCGCGTGCCTCCACGCTCAGCAATTTATTTTTTTTTTTTGAGGTAGGGTCTCATGCTAGCCCAGGCTGACCTGGAACTCACACTGTATTCTCATGGTGGCCTCGAACTCATGGTGATCCTCCTACCTCTGCCTCCTGAGTGCTGGGATGAAAGGTGTGCACCACCACGCCCGGCATTTGGCTCGGCTCTTGAAGGCAAGACTGAGAGGTCTGTGTTGGGTCTGGGACCAGCTTTTGTTCTAATCTTCCCAGTCTGCATCAGTAATGTTCTCACTTTCACCTCAGCAGGACTCTCCCCCTCCAAAGAGCCTCAGGCCCCCCCCCCCCCCGGGGGGGGCCTCCTACCATCAGAGATGAAGACTGAGCTAAGGCCAGGTTCACCACAGAGTAGACTGGTGAAGCCAGGGCAACACACCTGTGTTTTTTTTCCCCCCCCTTGGCTAGAAAGAAGAACAGTCTTGGCTTATTTTTCTGGCATACTAAAACCATTTTATTTTAGGGGGTGGAGGGAGGAGGACCAGGGCTGGGAGGAGGGATGAGGTAGGGAACCAGATGTGGCACAGCTGTGGCCAGACGTGCAGTGTGCTCCACAGCAAAGGTGCTGCTCCTCTTAGAATCTTTGGTCCCATCTCCAAAAGGGGACCTGAGCCCCAGTAGTACTTTCCAGCCTTTCAAACCATAGAGTTCTTTCCCACAAAACGATTCCTCAAAAATCCAGGCCTGAAAAGCCAAAAGGCCTCACTTTGATTTCCCCGGGACCCATTCTCTCTCTCTCTCTCGCTCTGCCTCTTTCCCTCTCTCAAATAAATAAATAATCTAAGAAAAATATTGTGCAAAAACCCAGGAAAAAGAAGTTGAGATCATCCTGTCCACACTTCGGCTTTCCTCAGGGGGCCTTTGAGTCCTTTGGATAATGGCTTGGGGAAGTCCAGGGCTGTGGACTCATTCACATCAAGACTGCATGTCTTGGACATGTGTGTTTGTGTGTGGGTGTGCCAGGGTCTCCTGCTGCTGCAAACAAATGCCTGTCTGGCTTTATGTGAGTGGTTGGGGAACTGAACCCAGGCCGGCGGGCTTTGCAGGCAAGCACCTTTAATCACTGAGCCCTCTCCCCAGCTCCGGTGGCAGCTTTTGGTCAGATCAGTGGGTGACATCAGTATCCGATGAAGGTTAAGGCTGCTCCATCTGAGCTGGTCAGTGAGGTCAGGCAGGCTAGTTAAGGGTGCTTGCCTCCCTTCTTTTTCTTTTCCAGGGCTGGAGATGGAGTCTAGGGCCTCAAATGGCAGACAAGTACTGTACTACTGAGCTACAACCCCAGCATCGAGTGTGGTTCTCTCTTTTTTATTTATTTTTTATTTTTTATTTATGAGCGACAGACAGAGAGAGAGAGAGAGAGAATGGGCACGCCAGGGCCTCCAGCCACTGCAAACGAACTCCAGATGCGTGTGCCCCCTTGTGCATCTGGCTCACGTGGGTCCTCAGGAATCGAGCCTCGAACCGAGGTCCTTAGGCTTCACAGGCAAGCGCTTAACCGCTAAGCCATCTCTCCAGCCCCCAAGTGTGGTTTTCTTAATGGGCATGGCCCAGAAGGTCAGACCATTGGGTATACCCAGTTAGTCTGCTGGCACCAGTAAAGTGGCGCAGGCTATGGTTGGCAGCAGAAATTGGGAGAGGGGTTCCAAGAGCTATTTCAAAGAGATAAAAAGTTGCATATGAGGGCTGGGGTGATGGCTTAGCGGTTAAGGCGCTTGCTTGCGAAGCCAAAGGACCCAGATTCAATTCCCCAGGACCCACATAAGCCATATGCACAAGGGGGGCACACACATCTGGCATTTAATGGCTGGAGGCCCTGGCATGCCCATTCTCTCTCTCTCTCTACCTGCCTATTTCTGTATCTCTCTCAAATGAATAAATAAAATAAAATATTTAAAAAGTTGCATATGAAAGAGTGCTGCTTTCTTAGTGATTCTGATTATCAGCACAAGGATGAAGGAGGTAGACACTGAGGACACTCAACACCTACCAAACCAGAGATCCAAAGGCTCCTAAGTGCCCATGACTGAAGTGGTCTTAAACTGCTGACAGCATGGCTCAGTGAGTTTTGCCGAAGAGGAGGTGGAAAGACTGTTAGAGCCACAAGTTGGGACATTTTGCACAGAGACATTGCTTCTCCATTCCCCCCCTACCCATAATGCATGACCCACAGTCCCCATAGGGTTGATCTACATCTCCAATGAGGAAGGCCTCTTCTTCAGAAAAGGGGCAGAGAGGAGGGAAAGGATGATACCAACAGGTGTTGTTTACATACTAAATCTGTCCGCATCTAATAAAATTTTTCAAAAAAGTTGCATGTGAGGTATCAGAAGCTAAGATGGGGTGTAAAAGATCTGTAATGGAGGTGACAATGGTCTAGAACCACAGATCTCAGGGGCAGAGGGAAGTAAGTGCCTTGGGGGTGACCCGATGATGTGAGAACAGGTTCCTTGCAAACAGAAGCTCAGTAAGGCATTGACCTACAGAAGGGAAGGGGAGTGTGGGGGGGGTTCTAGTGGAGTGGGGTCCCCATTCTCCTTGCCTGTGTTAGCCCTCTTCTTGTCTGACCCTGCCAGTGAGTGAGGGCTCCCCAAGCTTGGGAGGGGATGGGGAGATGCAGGATGACAGCTGACCCACGAAAGGCTCTTGCACACCTCCGGCACGCCCCTCCGTGTTCCACAGGGCAGGTAGCAACTGGTCATGGGCCTTCTTAACATCTGTTGTTGGCCATAGGAATGGGAGGGCGAGTCTGCCCTAATGGGCGGTGAGGTATCGGTGGGAGGGCATAAAAAGAGCCCCCGAAGATGCAGTCCGTGGTCCCGGGTTCTACCTCAGTGTGTCACTGCCTCTCTGTGTGACCTTGAGCCGGTGTCATTATGTCTCTGAGCCTGTTTATTTATAAAATGGGGAAGAGTTGGCACGAATTTGGAAAGATTTCTCAGACTCCTCCCAGTTCTGAATTTCAGTAATTTCTCAACTAGGGTGCACCCACCCTGAGAGGGGCTGGGGAGGGGGACTGGTGAGAAACCAAGCTCAGGTTGTGGAGCAGGCAGCCCTGTCCCCACTGCCCTCGACACCCCCCACCCCACCCTCCGCTCCGTCACACACACTTCAAGGGACTTCTCGGGAAGGAATAAGCCTGGGCTCTCTTCCAGACGTCTCTGGGACTGCATCTCTGTAGGAGACCCTGCTGGGCAAGGCACTTGCAAGTGCTCCAACTGCCCGGGGCTGAGGTTGGGGGCGCAGTCTCCCCAGGGTGTGTCCAGGAGTTGCCCGCCCAGCCCAGGGCCTGCCCTGGTCACCCAGCAGCGGAAGAAAGCGACAACCTCTGGCCACCAGGAGAGGGGGCCAAGGCAGGGCCTGGAGGAGCCGGAGGAAGTGGGAGCCGTGGGCACCCGGGAGCCTCGGGAGGGCAGGGAGATCCTGTCCGGGGAAGCCCTGCGGGCGCTGCTCCGGAGCGCCCCCTCCTTGGGCCTGGTCCTCACCGAGGGTTATTTCGGACCTTTGGGGCCGGGGACCCGGTTTTGAGCCCCGGCGCTGGAAGCTTAGCGAGTCTGAGAGCTGCTATTTTTAGCCAGCGCGGCGGGCGCGAGGGGACTATTTATAGATCAAACAATCCGCGCTCCCTGCGTCAATGGAACCCCGCGTGCGTCACGCGCGCAGACATTCCAGGCCCCCCCTCCTCGCCCCGCCCCCTCGGGCTCCCCGGCCCCGCGCCTCCCCCTTGGCCGCCTCGCGCCGGAACCGCGCCGCCCCCCGCGCCCTTGTATGGCCAAAGCTCGCCGGGCCGCGTGCGTCAGCGGCTCCCCCGCCCCTCGCCGTGCGTCACGGAGCGCTTAAGAGGAGGGTCCGGCTCGCTCGGGGAGCCCCAGTGCAGGAGGCTGCGAAAGTTGGGGGAGTGTGCGAAAACGGCTTGCGGAGCGCACGCGGGATCCGGCTGCAACTCGGGCGCCGGTCCCGGGGAAGGGGAACCGGAGCTGGCCGGGTAGGTACTCCCTCCCCCCCCCCCGCTTTGGAGCTTGCATGCATCTGTTTCTAGGGTTGGTGCATAAAGGATATGTGGCTGTACGCGCGGGCAAAAATAATAATAATAAAAATAATAGATAGATAGATATATATATACATCTGTATATATCTATATATATACATCTATCGATAGATAGATAGATAGGTAGATTTAGGGGTGCCTTCAGGATGGGTGTGTAGAGTGCAGCTCCGGTGCTGAAGGGTAGCGGTGGGAGCCGGTTGGAATCTACTGGATGCGGGGTTGAGGGTTGGGAAAGGGCTTGAAGTGTCTGCACAGTGGAAGCCGCAGGGGATTGGCATTGGTGCCGGGAATGGGGATTTGTCCAGCAGATGTCTGGCCCTTCGTTCAGTCTCCCAGGGCGCCAGAGTAGAGACGCACGGTGCCCTGGACTTGGTGTATGGGCACAGTCTGGAGAAAGACACGCAGTAGAGCTTCGGGGCTTCTGGGATCGGGCCATCTCCGAGGAGAATTGGGTTTCCACAGGTCTCCTTCCCAGCCAGACCGCCAGTCCCTCTCCCCACTGGCTCTCTTAATACTTTAGAGACCAGCTTAGTGTTCGGAGATTGCCCTCCCAAAGTTTCTAAGCGAACGGGGTGAGGAGACCTCACGATTTCTAGTAGAAATGGCTGGGTTGGTGGGTGAACTGTGGAGAGGCGCTTGTGCGTTGGAATAAGTCCTTGTCAGGGTCGGCTGCATCGGGTAGCACAGAGGGGATTGTAGCTTGGACATGTGCGTGTGTGTGTGTGTACTATCTAGAGGTACCCCGCTTCGGTTCCAGTCCCACGTGCAGATCACCTCTGTAACCCCCCCGCCTCCCTCCAGCAACTGCTCCCTGCCCTATCTGTCAGGTAGGGTGCCGCCTCAGGCTTCTTCAGCATAACAGGTGCAAACCACATTGTTGCTAGGACCTGCCCCAAGCCGGATCTCCCACCCCTCTGAGCCCGGTCTCTTCCTTCTCCCTGTGAGACTGCCCGCCCTCATGAGGCCGCGTGCAGGTCTGTATCTAGAGCTGCTGGACTATCTGCACAAACCGGGGAGGCTAGGTTGGGGGTGGGGGGGATTGATCCGGATGTGGGACGTCCAAGTGGAGAAACAGGATTTGAATAAGATTGGAACGAATGCCCAGTCCTTGTGGCTGCCGCCCTTCTTCCTCCACTCCTAACCCATCCCTGCCCAGACGCCTTCATGCAGACGATAAGAGGTGGCCACTGTCTCCTGCAGGTGCTGTGTGGAGGCAGTGTCACTGAGTAGGTAGGGCTGGAGCCTGGGGGGGGGGCTTTGTGTCTCGGTAGTTGTGGGTCAGGCCAGGAGTGGTGCTGCCCTGTCCAGGGCCCGCAGGGGTGAGAGAAAGTTGGACCAGAGGACTTCCTGGGCCTTTGGCCAGCAGGTGGTGACAGATTTGCCCCGTTCCTGTATACCTTGGTCATGGTCCTCTTTGCTCCAGCTTGATTTCCTAGGTGGCTTGCCTCCATGACTGGAGTGACCTGCAGGATTTTTAAACAGTCTGAACTTTTAAGTGTCTTATTGTCACTGTCTCTGCTCCTTCGGGTGCGTCAGGACGGGGGAAGCGTAATCCCCTTTGCTAAGCCCCTGGGTGCTGCTGTGGGGCACAGATCTTGTTTGCTTTAATAGAGGCAGCCAGGCAGCAGGATGTGTTTATACCCCCACCAGCTCTCTACCCTATACCACCTCCTTGTGTCTTCTGCTCGACTCTTGAGTATTCTTTTATAAAAACAACCAGGTAGCTGAGAATTTCCCTCTGTGTACTAGTCCTTTCTCCTGAATGTCCAGAGGCTGTTCCTTGGGACTTTCTACTCAGTCCCTTGCCCCCTAGTAGTTTATGACATTTAAAGATCTAAAGTTACGTTACCCGATTCTCTGGGGATCTGGGAACAGTGAGGAGGCCTGCTCCCCACTTCTGGACGTATCCCAGGCAGTACCCAGTGGGTGTGTAGCCCCAGATGGCAGGACTGGGGTGCGTGTGGGCTCTGCTGCCTCTGTTCAGTTTGCAGGGTGGGGGCGGGGATATGGCCAGGCTAGGCCAGCTACATTGCTACGAAGGCCACCTGCGTACTTAGCTGGGCCTTCATTCCCAGCACCTCTTCCATTTCCAGGATGTCCATCTTCTCAGACACTGTGTGGGAGTGGGGAAGTGAGGAAGGGGCATGCCGAGGCTGGGGTGTGTCTGGGAATATTCCCAGGAAGTGCTTGGTTGAAGCATCAGCAAATCTGCTCCTGGGGGCTGGGCCCAGGCTCTGTAGGCTGCCTCTCCCAACCCCCACCCATGGAGGGGGGTTAGGGCCAGGCCTGGGCCAAAGGAACACAGCTTCCCCCTGTTCAGTAGGGAAATGCTGGCTAGATGCCTTTCTTAGGGTTCCCAGGCTCACTGGGGTGTGGTTGGTCTTTCAACTGTGCCCACTCAGGCTGGGCCACTGCGCATGAGCTTTGTGGATCATAGAGACAGCACTCCTGCCAGGGGTCAGGATTCCAAGGTGGGTCATGGCCCTGGTGCCTCTTGTCCCATTTCTAGGGTTGCCACCTGGCTGGCCTGAGCCTCCCAGGCTTCCGTCTTCTCTCGCTGACTCCTCCCTCCCCTCCCTTTCTTTGGATCTCCTCCCTTTCTAGAGATGCCCTGTATCCAAGCCCAATATGGGACACCAGCACCAAGCCCGGGACTGCATGACCACCTCGCTAGTGACCCCCTGACCACTGAGCTCAGCAAGCCCATCATGGACCTGGCCAGCCACGAGGCAGTCCCCGCTGCCCCCACCACCCTGCCCAGCTTCAGCACCTTCATGGACAGCTACACCGGAGAGTTTGACACCTTCCTCTACCAGCTGCCAGGGACAGCCCAGCCGTGCTCCTCGGCCTCCTCCACATCCTCGTCTTCCTCCTCAGCCACCTCTCCTGCCTCTGCTTCCTTCAAGTTTGAGGACTTCCAGGTGTACGGCTGCTACCCTGGCACCCTGAGCGGTCCACTAGATGAGACCCTGTCCTCCAGTGGCTCTGACTATTACGGCAGCCCCTGCTCCGCTCCGTCGCCATCCACACCCAGCTTCCAGCCGCCCCAGCTCTCCCCCTGGGACGGCTCGTTTAGCCACTTCTCCCCCAGCCAGACTTACGAAGGCCTGCGGGCATGGACAGAGCAGCTGCCCAAGGCTTCTGGGCCCCCACCGCCTCCGGCCTTCTTTTCCTTCAGTCCTCCCGCTGGTCCCAGCCCCTGCCTGGCCCAGAGCTCCCTGAAGTTGTTTCCATCATCATCATCATCATCGGCTGCCCACCAGCTGGGGGAGGGAGAGAGCTATTCCATGCAGCAGGCTGCTTTCCCCGGCTTGGCGCCCACCTCCCCGCACCTTGACAGCTCGGCGATTTTGGACGCGCCCGTGACCTCGGCCAAGGCCCGCAGTGGGGCTCCAGGTGGCAGCGAGGGCCGCTGTGCTGTTTGTGGGGACAACGCTTCGTGCCAGCATTATGGCGTCCGCACCTGTGAGGGCTGCAAAGGCTTCTTCAAGGTACGGCCATATTCTGGGAGCCCACAGCTTGTTGGAAGTGGGAACCACCGGCTGGTCTCAACCCACTGGGGTCTGTGATGCCCTCCCTTGGGCTTTCTTCTCAACTAGTCTTGCCCTGTGGGGAGGGAACAGGCCTGCCAGGCGGGCCACCTTCAGTGGGAACCTTCATCGACCAGGGTACATGGGCTTAGGGAGCTGCAAAAAGCTGGGTGCAGGGGCCAGGGGGTGCAGCATGGCCCTGCCCGCAGTAGCACTCGTGAGCGCTTCTAATGGGGCAGCCTCTGGTTCTCCCCTGCCCACCACCCCCAAGGTCCTGGTGGGAAGGGGGCCACATCCACTCATGTTCTTGGCACGAGATGAAAGGCTCCGGCAGAGGGTTTGGTTCTTGTGGGCTGGGGATGGACTTGGGAACAGGCTGCGTGTTTGTCCCGGCGCTGGGTGCCTACTTAGCTTCCCGTCCCCACCCCCAGCCCCTCAGCTCTCTTCTTTCTGTCTGCCCCAGAAAAGGGGCAGGTTGACACAGGCAAACACCTGTTCAGATAAACAAGTGTCTGGGACAGCCAGGGAGTCCCTAGCCACTAGGCTTAGGTCCTCGGGGGGGGGGGTCTTTCTCCTTAGGCAGAAACCTTCCCCAAAGTCTTCCAGACATTTCCCCCCCACCACCACCACTCCTTCATGTCTCCCTCCCCTGCCACCCAAATGTTAGGAAAATAGCTATGAACAGAGAGTGCTTTTGTCTAAGGCCTCAGCAGGATCTGGACAGGCCCCTCCCCTGGGCTTCCCCCCCCCCCACCCCGCATTCTGACAGACTGTTCCGTGTCGTCCCCCCCCCCCTCCCCAGCGCACTGTGCAGAAAAGCGCCAAGTACATCTGCCTGGCTAACAAGGACTGCCCTGTGGACAAGAGGCGGCGGAACCGCTGCCAGTTCTGCCGCTTCCAGAAGTGCCTGGCTGTGGGCATGGTGAAGGAAGGTGGGTGGGCAGGGTGGGGGCCTAACGGGGTGGGGTGGGGCAGGCAGAGTCCCCAGGCATCTTGCCCAAGAGGCCCCATGGAAGGAAGGGCCTCTCTGCACCTCATTTCCACGCTCAGGCTCCCGGCAGGACAGTTTCCACCTGCAGGTGGGAGTAGGGGAGGGGCCTTGGAGGGTGCCTCGGATCTGGGGTTCTGGGTGTTGGTTCGCTCAGCAGTGGTGCGCACGGTGTGGGTCAAAGGGGTCTTCCCCAGATCTCTTCCTTTCCTTCCTCACCCCTGCCCATTTCTCTGCAGTTGTACGGACAGATAGCCTGAAGGGGCGACGGGGCCGGCTGCCTTCAAAACCCAAGCAGCCCCCAGATGCCTCCCCTGCCAATCTCCTCACATCCCTTGTTCGGGCACACCTGGATTCAGGGCCCAGTACTGCCAAGCTGGACTACTCCAAGGTGAGGCCCTGCCCACCTGCTCTGCCCCTACCGGGATAACCTGTTGGGAACACGCCGAGTGTGAGGCCCTCATGCATGTTTGGAAAGGCATCCCTCTAGGGCAACACGAGGAAACAGAGAGCCCCCGGGTGCTGACCAGAATTGAGAAATTCACCCTAGGGCCAATGACTAGCTAATTAGAAAATGGTTACCACAGCCCCGGGGTTATTGTTTGAGAACTGAAGCACTCAGGCGGGCCCAATCTGTGGCCCATGTGCGCCCCTGGACCTGGTGTGTCAGTGCATGGCATCCGGAGGCTGCTGTGGCCCCTACCTGAGGTGCTCACCCCCCCCGCACTCCCCTCCAGTTCCAGGAGCTGGTGCTGCCCCGCTTTGGGAAGGAAGATGCGCACGACGTGCAACAGTTCTACGACCTGCTTTCGGGTTCCCTGGACGTCATCCGCAAGTGGGCCGAGAAGATCCCTGGCTTTGCAGAGCTGTGCCCAGGCGACCAGGACCTGCTGCTGGAGTCGGCCTTCCTGGAGCTCTTCATCCTCCGCCTGGCCTACCGGTGAGCTGCCCATTCGTTGCCCTCCTGGCCCCGTCCTGCCGCCCCAGCCTCCGAGCTGCCAAGCCCTGACCGCCCAGTTTCCCCTTCCTTCAGGTCTAAGCCCAGCGAGGGGAAGCTTATCTTCTGCTCAGGCCTGGTCCTGCACAGGCTGCAGTGTGCCCGGGGCTTTGGCGACTGGATGGACAGCATCCTGGCCTTCTCGATGTCCCTGCACAGCCTGGCTGTCGATGTCCCCGCCTTTGCCTGCCTCTCGGCCCTTGTCCTCATCACTGGTGAGCAGCAAAGCCTCACGTGGTGGGACTTAGAAGCGTACTGGTCCTCTGGAAGGAGAGGGGCTCAGCTGCGCTCTACCCCAAAGCCAGCCTTCAGTGACCACAGACTAAGCCAGATACATACGACCGCAGGTGCCAGGTGCCTCGTCCAGGATTTGGGTTTGTTTTGAAACCTCCTTGTCAATCACACAGCGTGCAGAAAAACGCACACGTGAGAAATTTTCACACACTGCACTTACATGGCCAGCAGCGTGGTCAGGAAATGCAGGACCAGCTTCCTTCCATCACTGGCTGTGGGAGACAGCTACTGTCATACCTCCTACCTTTTTACCAGCTGGATTGCCTCTGACTATCTTGAGTGTTAATCAGAAAGGATGGGCTTAGCTGGGCGTGGTGGCACACACCTTTAATCCCAGCACTCGGGAGGCAGAGGTAGGAGGATCACCGTGAGTTCCAGGCCACCCTGAGACTACATAGTGAATTTCAGGTCAGCCTGGGTTACGGTGAAACCCTACGTGGAAAAACCAAAAAAAAAAAAAAAAAAAGGATGGGCTCTAGTGCTAAATGGAGAGGTTGCAGATCTTTTCTGCCCTTGCCCAGTTTTCCACTTAAATTTCTCAGAGGGGACTGGAGAGATGGCTTAGCGGTTAAGCGCTTGCTTGTGAAGCCTAAGGACCCCGGTTCGAGGCTTGATTCCCCAGGACCCACGTTAGCCAGATGCACAAGGGGGCGCATGCATCTGGAGTTCGTTTGCAGTGGCTGGAAGCCCTGGCGCGCCCATTCTCTCTCTGTTTCTCTCTCTCTACCTCCTTTTCTCTGTCTGTCACTCTCAAATAAATAAAGAAAAATAAACAAACAAACAAAAAAATTTAAAAAATAATTCTCAGAGGACCCACCTATGCAGAACAAGATCAAGAGCTGTGGCTGAGCATTGGTGAGGTCTGAGCCCAGCTCTCCCTGGAGGGGGCTTCTAGGGTACTCCTGCTGGATTCCAGCACTTCTCAGAACACCATGGATCCCCACCCCCTGGCCTTGCAGAAAGCCTGGGTTAGGGTTTTAGTTCAGCTGTGTGAGTTTAGGTCGAGCTCACTGGGCCTCAGGCTGTCCCTTGGAACGTGACAACAGTAAAGAGCCCTGCCTTCAAATTCTGACAGGGCTCCTGTAGGAAGTGAGGGAGGAGCGGGGGTCCGGAGGTGGGCAGACCCCAGGAGGCCTCAGCTGGATGGCTAACTGTGCCCCCTCCCCACAGACCGGCATGGGCTGCAGGAGCCTCGGAGGGTAGAAGAGCTGCAGAACCGCATCGCCAGCTGCCTGAAGGAGCACATGGCTGCCATGGCCGGAGAGCCACAGCCAGCCAGCTGTCTGTCACGGCTACTGGGCAAACTGCCCGAGCTGCGGACCCTGTGCACCCAGGGCCTGCAGCGCATCTTCTACCTCAAGCTGGAGGACTTGGTGCCCCCTCCACCTATCGTCGACAAGATCTTTATGGACACTCTGTCCTTCTGACCCCCCCGGGCCCCGAACCTGCGTGCAGCGTGCGCGCACTCTTACGCCACCCCACGTGCCTTTATCCCGCAGTCCACGGACCCCCAGAGCACCCTCCAGCCTGGGCTTGAGCTGAGACTGACCCCACTGCCTCAGCCTACTCCAGGAGGTCGACAGGGGGGCCTCAAGTCCAGGGTCAGGAGGTGCATTCATGGGGGTGACCCCACTATTTGTCTTATCCCCCGAACCCAGCCCTGGCCTTCATGTTTTTTGTAAGATAAACCGTTTTTAACACGTGCCGCCCTGATGTAAATAAGCCAAAGCTGCTGTAAATACAGGAAGGAAGAGGTTGAAGTGGGGGGTTGGGAGGAAGGGATGGGGCCCCACCAGCCTGGGCCAGCCTTTCCAGCCTCCTCCAGCCTCTGCTCCCTTCCCGCCCTCCTTCCACATGTGTATAGACTGTCACAAGGAAGAAGACAAAAATGACAGATTCTGATTTATATTTGTGTATTTTTCCTGGATTTATAGTATGTGACTTTTCTGATTAATATATTTAATATATTGAATAAAAAATAGACATGTAGCTGAAATGGAATGGTCTTTTCTCTGACACTCTTAGCATAATTACACAATAGACAACAGTGGCTCTGGACAAATCTTAGATGTTACCAACCTGAACTACAAGGCCTTCTTCCTTTACTCCTTTGTAGATAGCAGGTCATGATGGCACTCACGCCACGCAGGCCTTAGGCAAACCACGGGCACTAGCATCCCTGCCTCTGTAGTGAAGCTGGCCTAGAGCGCTCTGTACCCCAGGCTGGCCTTGAACTCTTGCTCCATCCAACTCTGTCTCCTGAGCGCAGGGGTTACTGATGTGTACCACACAGCTGCTTCTAGGACTCGCCTTTTAAAAAATATTTATTTATTTGAGAGAGGAAGAGGCAGAGAGAGAGAGAGAGAGAGAGAGAATTGGTACTCCAGGGCCTCCAGCACTGCAAACGAACTCCAGACGCATGTGCCACCTTGTGCATCTGGCTTACGTGGGTCCTGGGGAATCGAACCGGGGTCCTTAGGCTTCAAAGGCAAATGCCTTAACCTCTAAGCCACTTCCCCAGCCCTGGGACTCACTTTTAATGGGGAAGCCTTTCATAGTCTTACCTGCAGAATGTGGGGTCCACAGTGGATGGAAACTAAGGGATTAGAGCAGCAGCAACAGTCGGCCTTCGGGTCTCCAGTCTTCTAGCGTGTTACTCACCTGGGATAACAAATCATCATTTTCCGAATTAGCTTGGGGAGGGGATGCTGAGGATGGAACCCCGAGCCTCACACATGCTGTGTCAGTGTCCTACCGCTGAGGTGCACCCCAGGGCTTCTCTGTTTGCCAGGTAGGCTCTCGCTCTAGCCCTGGCTGACCTGGAACTCAGTCTGTAGTTAGTTCCAGGCTGGCCTCAGACTCACAGGGATCCTCCTACCTCCACCTCCTTGAGTGCTGGGTTAAAGGTGTGTGCCGTCTGGCCGGCACCCTCCGGTTCTTATTCTTGGTTTCCACATCTGTAAAACAGAAAAAGGAATAGACCTAGTTGCATGGAGCTGTCAGGAACAGGGAGTGTGTGTCCTGCAGTGGGCTGGGTAGAGGTGAGCCCAGTAAAGGTAATAACTGATGCCAACATATGTAAGGTGTTTTGTTTGTTTGTTTGAGGCAACCCCAACAGACTGGCCTTTTTTTTTTTTTTTTTCTTTTTTTTGGTTTTTCGAAGTAGGGTCTCACTTTAGCTCAGGCTGACCTGGAATTCACTATGGAGTCTCAGGGTGGCCTCGAACTCAAGGCGATCCTCCTACCTCTGCCTCCCGAGTGCTGGGATTAAAGGCGTGTGCCACCACCCCCGGCTCAGACTGGTCCTTTTTTGTGTGAGAGAGAATTGGCTCACCAGGGCCTCCAGCCACTGCAGTCAAACTCCAGATGTGTGCCACCTTATGCACATGTGTGACCTTGTGCACTTGTGTCACCTTGTGTGTTGAGCTTATGTGGGACCTGGAGAATTGAACATGGGTCTTTAGGCTTCACAGGCAAGCACCTTAACCATTAAGCCATCTCTCCAGCCTTATTTGTTTGTTTGTTTGGTTTTGGTTTTTCAAGGTATAGTTTCACACTAGTCCAGGCTGACCTGGAATTCACTATGGAGTCTCAGGGTGGCCTTGAAATCACAGTGATCCTCCTACCTCTGCTTCCCAAGTGCTGGGATTAAAGGCGTGTGCCACCACACCCGGCTTTGTTTGCTTTTTTTTTTTTTTTTTTTGTCTTTTCAAGGTAGGGTCTCACTCTAGCCCAGGCTGACCTGTAACTCATTATGTAGTTTCAGTGTGGCCTTGAACTCACAGCGATCCTCCTACCTCTGCCTCCCAAGTGCTGGGATTAAAGGCATGTGCCACCATGCCCAGCTTGTTTGCTTTTTGAGGCAGGGGCTCACTCTAGCCCAGGCTGTCCTCAAACTCACTGTGGTCCTCCTTCATGAGCTTCCCTAGTGCTGGGATTTAATGCATGAACCACCATGTCTCATTTAATGTAAATATTTTTTAATTCTTTTTTTTTTTTTTTTTTCCGAGGTAGGGTCTCACTGTAGCTCAGCCTGTCCTGGAATTCACCATGTAGTCTCAGGGTGGCCTTGAACTCTCAGAGATCCTCCTACCTCCCCAGTGCTAGGATTAAAGGTGTTTACCACCACGCTTGACTGAATTTGTTTTTTTTATTGACAACTTCCATAAACCTCCTCTGCCCCCACTTTCCCCTTTGCAACTACACTCTCCATCATTCCCCTTTCCCCCTCTCAGTCTCTTTTATTTTGATGTCATCATCTTTTTCTCCTATCTTGTTGGTCTTGTGTAGGTAGTGCCCAGGCACTGTGAGGTCATGGATAGCCAGGCCATTTTGTGTCTGGAAGAGCGAGTGCATTGTAAGCAGTCCTACCCTTCCTTTGACTCTTGCATTCTTTCCGCTACCCCTTCTGCAATGGACCCTGAGCCTTGGAAGGTGTGATAGAAATGTCTCAGTAGTGGGGTGTGGTGGCACACGCCTTTAATCCCAGTACTCAGGAGGCAGAGGTAGGAGGCTCGCCGTTAGTTCAAGGCCACCCTGGGACTATATGGTAAATTCCAGGTCAGCCTGAGCTAGAGTGAGACCCTCCCTACCTTGAAAAAACCAAAACCAAAACAAAAACAAACAATCAAAAAGTCTCAGTGCTGAGCACTCCTCTGTGACTTCTTCTCAGCACTATGGTGCCTTTTGAGTAATCCCAGAGGTCACTGCCACCTGAAAAGAGAAACTTCTCTAACAAAAAGTGAGAGTACCAATATATAGGTATGGGCTGGAGAGATGGCTTAGTGGTTGAGGTGCTTATGCAAAGCCAAAAGACCTTTAACTCCCCAGGACCCATGTAAACCAGTTGCACAAGGTGGTGCATGCATCTGGAGTTTGTTTGCAGTAGCTAGAGGTCCTGGCACACCCATTCTCTCCCCACCCCCGTCTCTCTCTCAAATAAATAAAATAAAAATAATATATTTTTAAAAATATGGGTATGGCTGGGCATGGTGGCGCAGGCCTTTAATCCCAGCACTCAAGAGGCAGAGGTAGGAGGACTGCCATGAGTTCAAGACCACCCTAGACTACGTAGTGAATTCCAGGCCAGCCTGGGCTAGAGTGAGACCCTGCCTCGAAAAAATAAATGAAAATTATTTATATATATATATAGGGAGAGAAAGAGAGAGAGAGAGAGAGGAGTGTTTACTGAGCAGTTTGATGAGCACAATACATGCATTTAGCCAGACACCAGCAGGCATTACACCCCTAGGGCTCATGACCTCCCCCATCATAGGTTTTCAGTACCAAGCATGTATTCCCTCCTGTGGAGTGGGCCTCCAGTCTAATTAAAGAACAGTTGGTTTCCCCAATAACAGACATGCCATTATTGCACCCGTAGGCTCATTTGGCCTGGCTAGCCAAATTACAGCTTGCAGGTCCACTGTTTATTTCTACTGATGACTTCTCTCTCTCTCCCATAGGGCTGCATGCAGTATAGCTTTCTCTTTTTAATATATCTTATTTATTTATTTATTTGAGACAGAGAAAGGCAGAAAGAGATAGAGAGAAAGAGAATGGACACACCAGGGCCTCCAGCCACTGCAAATGAACACCAGAGGCATGTGTTCCTTGTGCATCTGGCTTATGTGGGTCCTGGAGAATCAAACCAGGATCCTTTGGCTTTGCAGGCAAACGCCTTAACCACTAAGCCATCTCTCCAGCCACAGCATAACTTTTCCAGCTTTCTGTCAGCTGGTCTACATGAAGAAGGTTTTTTGTTTTTAATATTTTTATTATTTATTTATTTGACAGAGAAAGAGGGAGAGAGAGATTGGGTGCACCAGGGCCTCCACCCGCTGTAAACAAACTCTAGATGCATGCACCACCTTGGGCATCTGGCTTATGTGGGTCCTGGGGAATCAAACCTGGGTCCTTTGGCTTTGCAGACAAATACCTTAACTGCTAAACCATCCCTCCAGACCATGAAGGAGGTTTTTAGCTTGGCTCCAGCAAGATTTTTTTTTTTTTTTTCCAGCAAGATTTCTCAGTGATCTTGTAGCCCCTGCATGTGGAGTCTTCAGCAATAGAGTCTGGAGCTCATTTGTAGTGGCTGGAGGCCCTGGCATGCCCATTTCCTTTGTCTCTCTCTCTCAGCCTACAAATAATAAATTTAAAAAAAAGAGAGGGTCAGCAGCAGCCCCAGCACCTGCCTCCATCTCCCACTGGTGTCAGAGAAGGCTTCTTCCTCACTCAGCCTGGATTTTACCATCTGTTCAGTGGGGAGATGGGTCTTGTTGAGCGCTCTGGCAGGCAGCAGAGCGGTAGTAGCTGATAGACTAGGTCCTCTCACTTTAGGTCGCTCTCCTTGTGCCTTTAGCATAGACAGACGTAGAAACAGGACAGCACCTGAATAAGGGAAGGAACTTTAGTACTTCTATGTGTGGGCCGGCAGCGAACCTTAGTTCCCACAGTCCTTTAAGCTGCTGTTTGCCAACAGCCAGGTCCTTTTCATACAATAGTTGCTATTGCTATCCCTTACCACTACCCAATGAGGAAAGCATGATCATGTGACACGGGGACACTGATGCATGGCAAAAAGGAAGAATTATGAAAGCCGGGCGTGGTGGTGCACGCCTTTAATCCCAGCACTCGGGAGGCAGAGGTAGGAGGATCACCATGAGTTCGAAGCCACCCTGAGACTATATAGTGAGTTCCAGGTCAGCCTCAGCCAGAGTGAGACCTACCTCGAAAAACTAAAAAAACAAAAAAACAAAAACAAAAACAAAACAAAACAAACAAACAAACAAAAAAAAAAAAAAACAGGAAGAACTATGGAGCCAAACCACATGAGTTTAAGCCTTGGCCACACTAGGAATGGAGCTTCATAGCATAGCCTATGCTGAGGCCCAGGATTTGATCTGTCGGAAAAGAGAGGGAGGAAGGGAGAAAAGGAAGGAGAGAGAAGTAAGGAAGATCTTAGCTGTGTAGTAGCAGCCAAGTCACTTAACCTGTCTGTGCTTTACTGCTGTCTGCTATAAATGAGGAAAGAATTGCACATGTTTTATAAAGCTGCTTAAAGAGTTATATGAATGAATTGATATATACGGAGTGTTCCAAAGTATGTCTGTCTGTTGTGAGTCTTTATGTTTTAATTTTTTTTTTTGTTTGTTTTTTCAAGGTAGGGTCTCACTCTAGCCAAGGCTGACCTGGAATTCACTCTGTAGTCTCAGGGTGGCCTTGAACTCACAGCAGTCCTTCTACCTCTGCCTCCTGAGTGCTGGGATTAAAGGCATGTGCCACCACGCCCAGCTGTGTTTTAAAGTTAATTATTTTTTGTGTGTGTATGTGTGTGTGTGTGTGTGTGTGTCATGGTGTACTTGTGGAGGTCACAAGATAACTTCCAGGTGTTTGTGCTCCATTTTCTCTGGGACAGTGTCACTTGCTGCTGCACGCAAACTGCCAGGCTGCAAAGGAATGTCAGACCAGCTGCTCCGCGAGCTTTGGGCTCTCCTGGCTCTACCCCCCCCCCCCCCATTGTCATAGGGCCTTTGGAATCACAGATGCATGAGCCACTTTGCATCTGGCTTTAGATGGGAGCTGGGGAATTGAACCCAGGTCATCAGGCTTTGTAAGCAAGGGCCTTTCACCACTGTCCCATCTTCTCAGCTGTTTTCAGTATCTTTTGCCTTATGACATTTGTAATTTGTGTGAGGTGATATTCTTCAGTCTTTTTCTTTAACCTTTTATATGTTATATCTCACGTTAAAAGGTCTTAACCATAGTCTATAATTTTTTAAATTTTTTTTTGTTTTTTATTTTTATTTATTTGAGAGCAACAGGCAAAAGAGAGAGAGTGAGAGAGAATGGATGCGCCAGGGCCTCCAGCCACTGCAAATGAACTCCAGACGCATGCGCCTCCTTGTGCATCTGGCTTACATGGGTACTGGGGAATCGAGCCTCGAGCCGGGGTCCTTAGGCTTCACAGCCAATCGCTTAACCACTAAGCCATCTCTCCAGCCCTATAATTTTTTTTTTTTTTTTTAGCATTTTTATAGTTTTCATTTTCAGTACCTAAATTCATCAGAATCTCCTGGGAGTGGGAGTGGTATGTGGATAGATTTCATATTCTGTAGTATGCATTTGTGAATGTTCACATTCTAAAGTAGTTAATGGCTTTTGTAAGCAGAAAGAATCATGCGAAAATTGAAAGGAAATGTAGGAAATGATGTCCAGGAGAAAGAGGGGAACAGAATAAGGAAGACCATGGCTGGAGGAGTGGAGTCAGGTGATCACAGGTCTAGGCAGGATCAGAGGCAGCGAGAGGAGCTTCTGGTTGGCTTGGTGGCAAGAACCTTTAACCACTGAGCCCTCTCCCCAGTCCTTGTTTCTAAATTTATTTATTTATTTGTGTGTGCATGTTAGAGACAGAGAGAGAGAGAGCAAGAGGCGAGAGATAGAGATCGAGATTATGTATAGGTGCACGGACCACTTGGTGCATCTGGCTTTATGTGAGTACTGGATAATTGAACCCGGGCCAGCAGATTTTGCAAACAAGTGCATTTAACTGCCAAGCCATATCTCTAGCCCCAGTTTTTAATTTTTGTGTTTTTTAATGGAAGGGTCTCACGTAGCCCAGGCTGGTCTTGAACTTGCTGTGTAGCCAAGGCTGAATGTGAACTCCTGATCGTACTGCTTCTACCTCCTAAGTGCTGCGATTACAGACTGGTGTCACCAAGGTCTAGCTTTTTCGTCTTTTGTCCGTTTGATTGTTTCAGACTGTCTTACCATGCAGTCCAGGCTGGCCTCGACTCACGGCAAACCTCCTGCCTCATCTTTCTGAATGCTGGGATTATAAACATAGGCCCAGTTAAGGATTAGCTTTTGCTTTTCCAAAGGAAAATAGTTCACTTCAGAGGAAGGAAATGAGTTCCCAGAATCACCTGGCTTGTCAGTAGCTTCCCAGCCATATCTTGCAAATAAAAGGAGCTCCTTCATGGCGACTCCTTTCCAGGACTCTGGCATTGGGGGTGCAGTGTTGGGGGCTTGATATGTCAGTTCTGCCCTGCCCTGCCCTGCCCTGCTGCCCCACCCAAGGACCGGAGCCTGGAGGCAGGCCCTTTCTTTCCATCAGCAACTGGAAGAACTGGCCTCCAAGTCTTGCTAGGGGCTGGGAGGGCGAACAAGGGGGCATTGAGTCTGGTGGGGCCTCACAATGGCGGCTCTGTCCCTGCTGGCCGGGGGCTGGGCCGTTTCCGACAAGGACAATAGTCAAAAGGCAGTGACGCGGGCAGGGCCTGGAATCCCGGTTGGGATTTTCCAAGGCCTCAAAGCCTGCCTACTATTTGTCCTCACAGGCAACCCAGGAAGCCTGCCTCCCTGTCGCAACCACCCCCCCCCCACAACAAACACCCTAACCTATGCTGGGCGCCATGGCCAGATCCCCAGCGCCCTCCCCAACCCCGAGCTGACTGCATTTGAGAAGGGTCAGCTGAGGCATAGGCTCTGAAGGAGTGCCACAGCTCAAGGGGCTGCATCGAAGGCTCCTTCCTTGGGGGGGCTGAGTGGATAAGGCTGCCCCACACTTGGTCTCCGGCCACCAGGTGCCATTATGGAAGGAGGTGGCAGAGGTCAGCCCAGAGACAGAGAGAGCCGTCTGAAGATCTCAGGCAACCACGCTGTCTGTCGCTGAGTTGCGCTGTCCACAAGGTGGACTCCATACCCAGGCCCAGTGTGAGGGAAGCAGGAGGGAGTCTGTAAGGTGGGAGGGCCACTCTGTGGTCCTGGATGGTGAGCAGCTGTGTAACGCACGTCAGAGTTGTGTCTTGACCGAGGGCAGTGCTTGCTGGGTGGGCCTCACATGACTGCTGAGCCAGGGACTCCAGGGGCTGTTTAGCTTAGAGAGCTGAGTGAAACCCAATCTCTTCCCTGCAAGCCACCGGCTCCAGAGAGCCCAGGGCCTCTGAGACTCCGTAGAGGATGAGGATGAAGGACAAACCTCTGTCCACCTGGCTCCATCCCTCTCCAGGCCTGGCCTTGCACAATAGCTCAGCCAGCGGCTCTCCTGTCAGCCCCACCCCCTGGCAGAGGTGCCAGTACTCATCTCCAGGCTACCTCCTCTAGTCCTAGGCTGCCCAGGCCACTCCCTGGCCCCAGGCTTAGGGGCTGTCTGGTGAAGGCCTAAGTTGGCTTGTAGGACGTTGAAACCTCAGTGCTCAGAGGAGGAAAGTGGCTCCTTCACGTCCCCTTCAGAGGGCAGGAGGCCCATCCTAGGCTCCCTAGCTGGACTCAGAGCTGGCCCCAGTGCTATGAGGCCCTGAAGCCTCCGGCTCTGGTGTCTTCCTCCTTCAGGCCTCCCCTAGGCCCTTCGCTTGCTCATTCTTCACACCACCCTGGCTCCCCTCACCTCCCGCTGTGCCCTGACCCTGCCAGGCTGAGGCGGGGGGACACTTGAGGTCTCCTCAAGGTCTGGCCCAGGCACTGGCAATGTTCAGCCTTCGCTCAGGACCATAAATCAGGCTCGGTGTAGCTGTGGGACCTGGGGGTGGCAGCTGAGGCAGGAAGGGGAGGGCGGGGGGAGGCCTGTCCTGGTACATGCTGTGTTAGCAGGGAGCCGTGCCCAGCTGCAAGCTAGGCAGGCGGGGTGCAGACTGGCCCTGCTCGCCTATCCTGGGGCCCCTACCCAAGAAGCCTAACTTTGGGGTGACCAAACCTGGACCCCATCCTAGGGCTCTAGGGAACTGGGATACTATGAGGACAGATGTCCTGTGTAGAAATCAGGGCCAGAAAAACAGTCCCCAGACCGACACGTAGACCTTCCCCTACCAGGCTGCCCTTTGCAATGACACTTGCATAGAATCCTTCTCCCAGCAATGACAGATATATGTGCACTCCCAAATAGATAGGCAGGCTTTGCAGGGAGGAATGACAATCCCTCACCCCTGGGCATGGGGGCAAAGCCTCACCCCCACTGTAACTTGCCCAGCCACACAGGACTTTATACGAAGGAGACACACAGCCCTCGCCCCACAGGAAGGGTAGATCCCTGGAGGATCCCGGAGACCTCACAGCCAGCGGACATGAACCCGAAGTCGCCGCCGGGTGAGGTTGGCAGTTTGGATCCGGAGGTGTCTCTTTCCCACGCTCTCTGTAACTTTCTCCTCCGCCCAGCCACTTCCTCTGACTTGGAGGGTGGAGGCAGGGAGTGACATCCCAGACAGGGTGGGAGGTGGATGAGCCCCTTGCCTTGGATCCCAGAGGACCAATGTCAGAAGGGGACATCTGGCTCCTCCTTGCCCCTGTGGCCTAGGGCCGGGCTGGAGGGTCAGCAGACAGGGTGCTGTCTATTGAGCCAGGCTGGCTACCGTCAGGAGCCCCCTGACGTCAGTCCCGCGCACTGTTGTTGCTGGAGTTTGAGTCACTCCCTGTGACGACACTGGGGTCAGCTCTGAAGTGGATGGAGTGGCCTTGAGGGTCAGCTTTGGGGCTCAGCACTCCCCCTGGGCACACCCCAGGATGAGGTGGGGCTATCCGAGGCCACATGCACCAGGCCACGCCAACCGCCTGCTCCCAAGGTCTCGGGTTGGCCTTCAAGGTCCCTCCCCAGGCCTTTGCTGCGAGGCGAGGCTGAGAACGCCCTGGTCAGCGGCCTGGCTGCCTCGCTGCCTGCCGGAGTTTCCAGTCTCTGGCTGAGAAGTCAGCTCCCTGTGTCCCCGCCTGTCCTGCCCGGGAGTCCTGTTTCTACCCTCAGCAAGGCCTCTCCACCAGCCTTTTCTTTCTCCTTCTCCAGAAAACTTGGCCAGGATGATTCCCCGAGACTTCACTGTTTCGTGGTGCTCTCGTCTCCTCAGGCTGCCGTCCTGTGCTTTCCTCCACTGTCCACTCACTTCCTACCTTGCTAACACGGGGACTTGGAACTCCCCTTCACTCTCATGATTTTTTTGTTTCTCTGTTTGTTTTGTTTTTTTTTTTGTTTTTCAAGGTAGGGTCTCACGCTAGCCCAGGCTGACCTGGAACTCACTCTGTGGTCCCAGGCTGGCCTCAACCTCACTGAGATCCTTTTACCTCTGCCTCCCCAGTGCTGGGATTAAAGGCGTGTGCCACCACACCCACCTGGCCTTGAATTTATCTTCTTGTCTCAGCCTCCCAAGTGCTGGGATTACAGGCCTGTGCCACCAAGCCTGGCTCCCTCTTCACTCTGAATTTTGTTTTTATTTTATTTTATTATGAGAGAGAGAGAGAGAGAATTGGTGTGCCAAAGCCTCTAGCCACTGCAATCGAACTCCAGACGTGTGTGCCACCTTGTGCGCAAGCGTGACCTTGTGCGCATGTGTCACCTCGTGTCTGGCTTATGTGGGTTCTGGGTAGTTGACCCTGGCAAGCACCTTAACTGATAAGCCATCTATCCAGCCAATTTTTAAATCAAATTTAGTTTTTAAGCTATTTTATTTATTTCAGAGAGAGAGAGAGAGGGATAAAGAGGCAGAGAGAGAGAAAGAATGGCCACACCAGGGCCTTCAGCTGCTATAAACAAACTCCAGATGCATGCACCACCTTGTGCATCTGGCTTATGTGGTTCCTGGGGAATTGAACTTGGGTCCTTTGGCTTTGCAGGCAAGCGCCTTAACCTCTAAGTCATCTCTCCAACTCTTATTGTTTTTTTTCTAAAGAAATATGTTCATTGAAAACTTACATTGAGACAATGAGTAGCTTTAACACAGAGCAACACAGCTTCAGAAACAGAACACAAGCTATTTTACACCATAACGTCTCAAAGTGTTCTAAGTACTGTACCTCCTTGGAGGAGATAGTCAAGATTATACCTTGCATATCCAACCCTTATTTTTATTTTTAATATTTTTTATTTTTATTTGAGAGAGAAAGAGGCAGCACAAACGAACTCCAGATGCATGCAACACCTTGTGTACCTGGCTTTACGTGGGTACTGGGGAATTGAACCTGGGTCTTTAGGCTCTGCAGACAAGTTCCTTAAGCACTAAGCTGTCCCTCTAACCTTGTTTTATTATTTATTTATTTATTTTTGAGGTAAGGTCTTGCTCTAACCCAGACTGGCCTGGAATTTAGTATGCAGTCTCAGGCTGACCTCGAACTCACAGCAATCCTCTAACTCTGCCTCTGAGTGCTGGGATTACAGGCCTGTGCCATCAAGCCTGGCTCTCTCATCACTCTGAACATATCACTTTACATTCTAGGCCACAAGTGTCTTTCTGTGATGACAGCAGCAGCCACCACTCTCTCTCTGCCCCTCAAAGAACCTGCTGTCATTACTTTCAGATTACTCCTCAAGGGTTCCTGTCCAGACATATCTTCTAGCCCATCTCCTTTGTAAACATTGGATCTTCAAGAGAGCTAGAACTGTGACTTGTTCTGTTTGGTATCATATAAGCCTGATGTGTGGTTAGTTACATGTGTGGCATGAATGAATGAAGAAGGATTTGCTTTCTTTGGTGATGTTAGAGATTGAATCCAGGGCCTTGAGCATGCTAAACAAATACTCAACCACTGAGCTAGGTCCCTAGCTCTTTTCACTTTTAAAAAATATTTTATTTTGGGCTGGAGAGATGGCTTAGTGGTTAAGCACTTGCCTGTGAAGCCTAAGGACCCCCGTTTGAGGCTCGATTCTCCAGGACCCACGTTAGCCAGATGCACAAGGGGGCGCACACATCTGGAGTTCGTTTGCAGTGGTTGGAAGCCCTGGTGCGCCCACTCTCTCTCTCTCTCACTCTCAAATAAATAGATAAATAAAATGTTTAAAAATATATATTTTATTTTATCAGGTGTGGTGGCACACGCCTTTAATCCCAGCACTTGGGAGGCATAGGTGGGAGGATTGCTGTGAGTTTGAGGCCACCCTGAGACTACATAGTGAATTCCAGGTCAGCCTGAGCTACAGTGAGACCCTACCTTGAAAAACCAATATATATTTATGAGAGAGAGAAATAGGCAGGGAGATAGAGAGAGAGATAGAGAGGGAGGGAGGGAGAAAATGGGCACACCAAGACCTCTAGCCACTGCAAATGAAATCCAGACGCATGCGCCCCCTTGTGCATCTAGCTTATGTGGGTCCTGGGGAATTGAACCTGGGTCCTTTGGCTTTGTAGGCAAGCGTCTTAACTGCTAAACCATCTCTCCAGCCCTCTTTTTACTTTTTTTTTTTTTTCGAGGTAGGGTCTCACTCTAGCCCAGGCTGACCTGGAATTCACTATGGAGTCTCGGGGTGGCCTCGAACTCACGGCGATCCTCCTACCTCTGCCTCCCGAGTGCTGGGATTAAAGGCGTGTGCCACCACGCCTGGCTTCTTTTTACTTTTTATTTTGCAACAGGATATTAATTTCTTAGGTTGGCCTTGAACTCATTTTATAACCCAGGCTGGCTTTGAACAGTTGGAATTGCAGTCACAGGCCACCAGGCCTAGCTAAACAATTGTATTTTGATCACCAGGGGTAAGGGCATAGAATGGGAGAACTTGCCTGGAGTGGTGGCACACGCCTTTAATCCCAGCACTTGGGAGGCAGAGGTAGGAGGATCGCCGTGAGATGGACGCCACCCCGAGACTACATAGTGGATTCCAGGTTAGCCTGAGCTAGAGAAAAACTGTACCTCGGGGGGGGGGGGAGGGGGAGGAAGAATGTGCAAACTCATTCCACAGGATACTACTTTTTTGGTCAAGACTGCTAGACAGGGTGCAAGAGTTTGAGTTGAACAGGAAGGATTTAGGGATGCTGAGGAGGCAAAGCTTGGTCAGCATGAGAGATCAGAAAGGTGAGAGGGAGGACTCAGTCTCTCTGTTGGGCAGCAAAGGCTCAGTAGGAAGATGAGTGTTGGGGGCAGGAACAAGAATGGTGAAAGAAGACAAGCACGGTGCAGGCCTACCACCCAATCACTCGGAGGCCGACACAGGAGGTTCCAGGCCAGCCTTGTCAAGATCTTGTCTCAAAAAGCACCAAATAGAGGGCTGGAGACATGGCTTAGTGGTTAAGGCACTTGCCTGCAAAGCCTGAGGACCCATGTTCTACTCTCCAGACTCCACATAAGCCAGACACACAAAGTGATGCAAGTGCACAAGGTTGCTCATGCACACAAGATGGCACATGTGTCTGGAATTTGATTGTAGTGGCTGGAGGCCCTGGCATGCCAATTCTCTCTCTCTCTCTCTCTCTCGTTCTCTCCTAAAAAAAATACACACACACAAAAAAAAACCACCAAAAAGAAAATAAAATAGTCGGGTGTGGTGATGCATACCTTTAATCCCAACACTCTAGAGGCAGAGGTAGGAGATTGCTTAGTGTTTGAGGCCAGCCTGAGACTACATAGTGAATTCTAGAGTGAGACCCTACCTCAAAAACAAACAATCAAACAAACAAACAAACAAACAAAAAAGAGCTAGGAAAACAGTCTGAGTGCCCCTGTCGGAGACTTATGTATAACAAGAAAGGACTGACATCCCAGCCCTAAAGCAGCAAAGAATTCCTGACAGGAGAGTCAGCCTTGTGTTCTTTCAGGCCTTCACCTACTGGCTGAGGCTCACCCATACTGGGGAGAATCATCTGCTTTATTTAGTCTGCCAGTTTCAAATGTTAATCACCTCAGAAACACCCTCGTAGAAATGCTCTGCCACACCGTCTGACCAAATGTCTGGGTGCCCTGTGTCCGAGTCAAGCTGACGTTTATTTACATGTAGTTAGGCATCACAGCAAAGCACTGCATATCAATGAGCCTCAGTTTTATTATCTGTAAATGGTCTGGGGAGCAGAATTGTACTTAGCTTGACATGTTGAAATGTGCAGTTGTGGAGAAGTGAGCATTGCAGTGCCTTTGCAGTGCTGACGTGGGGCTACTGAGGCTGACCGGTGTCCTCAGGACAGTGGCAATAAAGGGCCTGAGACGGAGTGTGGGCTGCGGCTGGGGTATGACTCAGTGGTGGGCTGCACAATGCCTTGGGTTTGATCACCAACACACACACACACACACACACACACACACACACAGAGAGAGAGAGAGAGAGAGAGAGAGAGAGAGATTGATTGATTCTGGGCATAGCCCTGTCTCTTCCCCATACCAACACTGGCCCTGACCTCCTTGTGTGGGTCCCCTCCTTCAGTTTCTCACAGGCTTCCCCTCCCATGGTGTCTTCTAACCCTAACCCATTACCGGGGACAGAGGTAAGAGCTGAGTGAGCAAGAGTATTGCTGTGTGTGTGTGTGTGTGTGTGTGCGCGCGCGTGTGTGTGTGCGCGGGGTGATTGGTGGGAGAAAGGAAATAGGGGAGTGGATGTGGGAGGCAGGGCCAGCCAGGGAGAATGTTGTGTAGTTGAGTTTATGGGGAGCTAACCCAGTTACCTAGGTGACAGAGGCGTGGTAGGAGAGCTGGTTCTAGTACTTAGGAATCTACTGTGACCCCCTCCCCCCCTTTTTTCCAGGTAAGGTTTTGCTCTAACCCAGCCTGACCTGGAATTCATTATGTAGTCTCAGGGTGGCCTCGAACTCCCAGCGTTCCTCATACCTCTGTCTCCCAAGTGCTGGGATTAAAGGTGTGCGCCACCATGCCTCGCAGGAGTCTAATTCTTTTTCTTTTTTTTTTTTTTAACTTTTTTTTAAAATTTATTTTTAATTTATTTATTTGAGAGCGACAGACAGAGCGAGAAAGAGGCAGAGAGAGAGACACAGAGAGAATGGCCAGACGCGTGCGCCCCCTTGTGCATCTGGCTAACGTGGGTCCTGGGGAGTTGAGCCTCGAACCGGGATCCTTAGGCTTCACAGGCAAGCGCTTAACCGCTAAGCCATCTCTCCAGCCCAGGAGTCTAATTCTTTATTCATTGTAGTCTCTGAACTCAGTGGTGTCCTACGGCTTGAAATTGGCATGACAGAAAACTGGCAAAGACGCTACAAATCAAGGCAGTTCTCCACCACAGAGCAGGTGTTACATACATTCCTGGTACGTGGGGTGCACTGGAGTATGGTGGTGTGTGTTGGGGGGGGGAACAGGGGGAGTTCTGCTGGAGAAGCCAGACAGGGAGCTTCTGAGGTGGTAAAGGGATTTGAACGTCAGGCTCTGCTGTTCACCCAGCGATCTCCAGTAAGTTAACTCCTCCCGCTGTTAACTTCTTACCCACTTTGTGGAATTAACAGATATAAGGTACTCATTACAGATGAGCATGGTAAACAACTCAGGAGTGCCCCCTGTAGGTACTAACGGAGCAACTGGTAAACCCTTGTAGGCCCCTTCCTTACCGACTGTATGGAGAACCAAACAGGCTCACGGCGCTGACAGTGCACGTGTATTCACAGAACACTTTAGAGGTCACAAAAGTCTTTCACAGGAGGATCTCTTGCGATCCTCGGCGCAGCTCCCTGTTTATGAAGGAACCCAAGAGAGGATGAGCGACCTCAGAGAAGCACAGGGCAGAATTGCAAGCCTTGTCACAGGATCGCTTATGACGGAGCACCAGGTAGCGCTCCTGTATGAAGATCAATCACCCTCATTAAAGCTCCTTCCTGCGGAATCTTGGTGTGGGTTGAAGGTCAGTGAACCAGTTATGCGCGTTGCATCAGCTCAAGTTTCGCCATCAATTAATTCAGCGTCATGCCAGCAAGCGGCCTGCGCTCATCTCCAGGGTCTCTCTCTGGAGAGAGGCGTGCCCCTAGTCTTGGGATCAGTGCCCCCTCCCGGGCTCTTCGCGCATAGCTGGGCGACCAGTGCAGAGGCATCCCCAACCGCCAATGACTCCTCCGGGCCACGAGAGGCAGTGCGCAGTCTATCGGGCCCTTCCTTCCCGCTCGTCTCTATGGCGGAAGTGAGTTGTCCTAGTCCAAACAACAACATTCTCGCTGGTGGGAGAATGGACTCGTCCAAATGGGGGGGGAATCCCCTTTCTCATTAAACCTTCCAATCTGAGGGTTAGTCGAGAAAATAAGTAGCGCCCGAGTTACGGAGCATCAGGTGAGTCCGTGCGCGCTCTGGTGCTAGTTTCCTGACGCCGTGGGCAGCCGCGTGGGTGTCGGGACTCGGGTCGAGCCGGGCCTCCCCCTGCGCACCGTCGCGGGTGGTACCTTCCCGGCGCACCACCCTCTCGGCCGCGCGAGACTTCCGGACCCGGCGCCGCTCTGGCCGCGGGGCTCTGGCGGCGGCCCGGGGAGCCGTGGGTTCGGCTGACAGGTTCGGTCCCGGAGTTCGGGGAGGTAGGAGGCCGGCTCAGCCGTCTGCCCTTCTCCTGTGGGAGCGCAGGAGTTCCCGGGCGTCGTCCCCTCCTACCCCCCCGGCGTCCGAGGAGTCGCTCCTCCCGGCTGCGCGAGTTCCCGAGGCGGAGCTAAACAGCCTTGTTTCTCTTTTCAGTCCTCTCGCGCCTCGGTGTCCCTGCGGAGGTCGTCCCTGGGCCGGAGGAGGAGGACGGGTGATCCGAGGGAGTGAGCGACGCTTCAGTCCCTACGTGCAAGGTGAGTCTCCTGGCTCCATCCAGCTAGGCAAACTCCAGCTCGTGTGTGTGTGTGTGTGTGTGTGTGTTGTAAGCAGTACTGGAATCGAGGGAAGATCTTAGACATGCACTGTATGAAGGTTTGAGAAGCGGAAGAAAAGGCTGGACCGGAGCTGGAAATCTCTAGGCGTGGAATTGCAGGGTGGAGTTAAACCAGGAGGCTGAAGGGGCATGAGAGTCCATTACATTCTAGATCTGAGAGCAACAAACCTTTGTAAGGACCTGGGATTCCGAGATCAGGGTGCACTGAGCAGTTATTTTCTACTAGGCACTAGTTTGCAGTGATGAATGGGATGTAGTCTCTTCCCTCCAGGAACTGTGTCTAATGGGAGCGGCAAGAATAACCCCTGAGGGTGTGGGGGTTCCAGAGCAGATGGCAGGTGAGAGGCAGAGTTAGGCTGATGTCTGGCCAGTCCGCACACCGTTGCCTTGCGTTCCGTGCTGAGCCCTACTGTTTAAGGGGAGGAGACCGAACCTGGCAAGTGGGAAACTGAGGCAGGATCACCAGGAGCCTGGAGGCCAGTTTGTGAGTTTCCAGGTCAGCCCTAGTCACAATATGACACCCCGTTTCAACAAGAAATGACATGACATCAAAATAAGAGAGAGACTGATTGAGAGGGGGAGGGGATATGATGGAGAGTGGAGTTTCAAAGGGGAAGGTGGGGGGGGGGAGGGAGGGAATTACCATGGGATATTGTTTACAACTATGGAAGTTGTCAATTAAAAAAAAATGACAAGAGGAGAAGGCAAATGGAAATACACTTAGCTGTCAGGACCCTAAGGAGATATGATAAGGAGCAGGCATGCGTATGGGGACCTTTAAATTGTAAGAGGAGGAGGGCGTGACTGAGCGGCCGAAGAGCTACCTCTATCTGAAAAGCTCACTGGTAGAATAAGTGGATACTCAGGTGTCGAAATTGAGCACATGCTTGAGGCAGGAGGATCAGGAGTTTAAGGCCAGCCTGAACCTCCTCAAACATAGGAGTTTCAAGCCAACCTGGACTAGGTGAGACCTTACCTTAAAACAATGAAGCATCAGCCGGGCGTAGTGACGCACGCCTTTAATCCCAGCAGTCGGGAGGCAGAGGTAGGGTGGCAGTGAGTTTGAGGCCACCCTGAGACTACATAGTGAATTCCAGGTCAACCTGAGCTAGAGTGAAACCCTACCTCGAAAATCCAAAAAAGAAAGCTTGGGGGGAGTTGGTGAAGCCCAGTACTTAGGAGGCTGAGGTAGGAGGATCACCATAGAGGAAAAAGAAAAAAGAAATAGTTGGGCTGGAGATATGGCTTAGCTGTTAAGGCAATTGCCCGCAAAGCCAAAGGACCCAGGTTTGATTCTCCATTACCCACGTAAAGCCAGATGTGCAAGGTGGTGTCTGTGTCTGGAGTTCATTTGCAGTAGCTGGAGGTCCTGGCATGCCTGTTCTCTCAAATAAGTAAATAAGTAATATATATATATATTTAATTTTCGAGGTAGGGTCTCACTGTAGCCCAGGCTGACCTGGAATTCACTATGTAGTCTCAGGCTGGCTTCAAGCTCATGGTGATCCTCCTACCTCTGCCTCCCAAGTGCTGGGATTAGAGGTGTGTGCCATCACGCCTGGAAAAATGGGGAAAAAAATGTGCTTTGCAGGTTGAAGATGGGATGGTATGCTATGAGAGGGAGTGAATTCCCTATGGGGAAGTTTGCAAGCTGAACACACAGCCAAGAAACTTGGTTGCTCCTTTCCCTCTGGGCTTAGAAATGGTTACTTACTAAGTTCTTCTTCTCAAGTGTGGTCTCACTCCTACTCCCATGCAGTCTTGTACTGTCTCCAGCTGTGTAGTAATGAACACCATTAGCTAGTCAGCCGCTAATGCTTAGTGAGTGTTTACTACTTGCCAGGCAGTTTTAAGTGATTACACGTCTAAATCATTCAGTCTTGGAGACAGTTCTTCTAAGGTTGCTATTATGTTATTATTATCCTCCACTTACATACATTCCCAGTCTAGCCCTACTGTTTTCTTTCTTTCTTTTCTTTCTTTTTAGAGCAAGAGAGAATTGGCTCACCAGGGCCTCAGCCACTGAAACCGAACTTAAGATGCTTGCGCCACTTAGTGGGCATGTGCCACCTTGTGCTTGCCTCACCTTTGTGCATCTGGCTTACATGGGATCTGGAGAGTAGAACATGGGTCCTCAGGCTTCGCAGGCAATTGCCTTAACTGCTAAGCCATCTCTCCAGCTCCCTACTGTTTTCTTATAGATGGGGAAAGACATAAGCAGTTCATACAGGGAGCAGTAGCATAACTGAGGTTCCATTCCAGGCGTTGGAGTCATTGTTTGCAACCAGTCTACTTTCATTAGCTGTTTACATGTATTTAACTAATCCTTGATACCTCAGTCCCAGTTCATAGACAGAAAACTGAGGTTCAGAGAAGTCTGAGCGGTGTTTGTCACTTTCCATCCCTGTGAAAAAATGCCTGAACTAGCCAGATGTGGTGGTGCACACCCTTTTTTTCTTAATTTTATTTTTGCTTATTTTTATTTCTTTGAGAGTTGACAGACAGAGAAAGAGGCAGAGAGGCAGAGAGAATGGGTGCACTAGAGCCTCCAGCCACTGCAAACGAAATCCAGATGCATGCACCACCTTGTGCATCTGGCTTTACTGGTGAATCAAGCCTTGAACCAGGGTCCTTAGGCTTCACAAGCAAGCGCTTAACCGCTAAACCATCTCTCTAGCCCCATGCACACTTTTAATCCCAGAACTCAGGAGGCAGAGGTAGGAGGATCTCCCTGAGTTCAGGGCTACCTGCGACTACATAGTGAATTCCAGGTCAGCCTGGGCTACAGCGAGACCCTACCTCAAAAACAAAAACAAAAAAATAAAAAAACCTGAGATACACAACCTAAAGTTGGGAAGATTTATTTTGGCGTGTAGTTTCTGTTGACTTGGGGCCTGTAGGATAGTAGAACATTATAGTGGGGAGCACATGGTGGGGCAAAACTTTTCACCTTATGGCAGCCAGAGGAGAAGGGTACGCATGTCCCCACTGGTGTCACTTGCTTACACTAGGCCCTGCCTCCTGGTAGTGACACAGATTGGCAACATTTCACATCCAGATGATAGCATAGAGCTAGGGGTAAGAGCCAGGCTCACATCTGTAGACCCATTTACTTGGGGGCGGGGTGGAGTCAGGAAGTTCACTTGAGTCCAGGAGCCTGGGCAACAGTGAGACCTTGTCTCGATAGAGAGACGGATGGATGGAGGTGGAGAGATGGCTTAGGTGTTAAGACACTTGCCTGTGAAGCTTAAGGACCTAGGTTTGACTCCCCAGAACACACGAAAGCCAGATGCACAAGGTGACACATGCACACAAGGCTAGAAAGATGGCTTAGTGGTTAAGACACTTGCTTGTGAAGCCTAGGGACGCATGTTTGACTCTCCAGGTCCCACATAAGCTAGATGCACAAGGTGACACACTCGCACAGGGTTGCACATGTGCACAAGGGGGCGCATGCATCTGGAGATCGATTGCAGTGGCTGGAGGACCTGGCATGACAATTCTTTCTCTCATTAAAAAAAAGAAAAAAGATGTCAGAGTGAGCAAGTAAGCAATAGTTACGATTCAAACTCAGGACTTTTGGACACGAAATTCGTGTTCCACATTTCACTGTCCCGCACTTGTTTGTAAGTATCAGTAACTACCCCTACTGTAGAGGTTTCTGGCAGTCTCCTTAACCAACCTTACTCTATTAAATCTGTGGTTTTTTTGTTTGTGTTTTGGCTTTTCAAGGTAAGGTCTCACTCTAGCCCAGGCTGACCTGGAATTCACTGTGTAGTCTCAGGGTGGCCTCAAACTCACAACAATCCTAGTACCTCTGCCACCCAAGTTCTGGGATAAAAGGTGTGTGCCACCATGCCTGGCTTAAATATATCTGTTTTTATACAAGTCTGGATGGCTCTGGAAATGTGTAGATTGTGTGTGTGCGTGTTACATTCTGGTTTTAAAGTCCAGACTTCATAGATTTCATTGACTTTTCAAAACAGTTTGGGACCCAAAAGTAGTCAAGCTGTTCAAAAGTAGTCAAGCTCTCCAGTAGAGCTAACTTAAAAAAAATTTTTTTTTGAAAATAACCAAAAAAATTATTATTATTATTATTTTTTTTGGTTTTTCAAGGGAGGGTCTCACTGTAGCCCAGGCTGACCTGGAATTCACTATGTAGTCTCAGGGTGGCCTCAAACTCCCGGTGATGCCCCTGCCTCTGCCTCTCAAGTGCTGGAATTAAAGGCGTGCGCCGCCATGCTCAGCTTAAAATTTTTTATTTATTCATTTGAGAGAGAGAGAGAAAGAGGCAAGTAGAGAGCGAATGGCACACCAGGGCCTCTAGCCACTGCAAATGAACTCCAGATACATGTACCACCATGTGCATCTGGCTTTTGTGGGTCCTGAAGAATCAAACTTGGGTCCTTAGGCTTCCCAGGCAAGCGCCTTAGCCGCCAAGCCATCTCTTCAGCTCCAGTAGAGCTAATTTTCTGATGCACAGATAAGATTTTGGCACAGGAGTACAGTGACTGTACTGCCCAGATGCCTTAGCCTGGTCACTAAGTCCTAAGAAACCTACTCTGCTCTTTTCTCTGTACTCCCTCTTCATGCTCTGGATTCACGCTTTGCCTTGTGTGTGGACTGGTAACCTCGAAGCTGTGCCCCTTGCTGACCTTGATGGCCCTTGGGCCTCTGGTAGAATGTGCTACGAAAGCACCAAAGGCCAGTGGAGGCAGGGTGAGCGAAGTCAAGCAAGAAGTGGACAGGGCCTGTCCACACGTCTGACCTGGCTCCTCTTTCAGGCGTGACACCTGCATGGGGTGAAGCTCATGTCTTTGTCTTTGTCCCTGGCTGCAGGATGAACTGTCGCTCGGAGGTGCTGGAGGTGTCGGTGGAAGGGAGGCAGGTGGAGGAGGCCATGTTAGCTGTGCTGCACACCGTGCTCCTGCACCGCAGCACGGGCAAGTTCCACTACAAGAAGGAAGGCACCTACTCCATCGGCACCGTGGGCATCCAGGATGTTGACTGTGACTTCATTGACTTCACATACGTGCGTGTCTCTTCTGAGGAGCTGGACCGGGCCCTGCGCAAAGCTGTTGGGGAATTCAAGGTGGGTGGGTTTGGCATGCATGCCCTCCACTCTGGCTACATGTTAGACCAGCTTACCCTTTCTGGAAAGGAATCTTTCAGGCTCTAGGGAACAGATGCTTGAGAACTCCAGGAAGGAAGCCTATGTCTGCCTATGATGAGGGTGAGGCACCCTTACACGTCCCCAGGAAGGAAGGGAGCGGGAAACCCCTCAGTGTGGTCACTCAGGTCCCTCGGGAGGAGGCGTTACTCGTGTGGTCCTGACCCCTCTGGCTGCACAGCTGTGTCTGACACCGTCCTGCTTCCGTGTGTCTTCCCCATTTGAAACTCCCTCAGAAGGAGGAGTGCTTGACCAGTGGCTGCCACCTAAGATGTGGAGTCCAAGGTTTTGGGCATTGTGACCTGTGCTTGTGTATACCTGGGTGGGCAGGGACAAGGGTAGGGACACACTAGCCTGCTCATGTTGGTCACCGTGAGTGGTGATAGTGGCAGTATGGGTTATCTTTACAGAATAATGGTGTTCCCTATGACATTTTCATGCTGTTCACCACTGTGCCTTGCTCTTATTCCCCCTCCCCATTACCAGTCCTTGACCTTCTCCCAAGTAAGTCCCCTTCTGCTGCTGTGTCAAAGCCCCTCTGCCGCAGGGGTTGTCTAGTGTCCGATGGACACTCCTCTCTACCCTTTTTCCTTTCCCTGAAAGTCTGGAAAGGGCAAGGTTACGAGGTTTCCTAGTTACCCTTTCAGACAGGGAGCAGTGTTCACCCCCTGCCTGTCGATGTTTCTGAGAGGCACAGTGGGTAAAAGCAGGTGCTCAAGCCAGGCCCTTCCCCTCAACGAATCTGTGACCTCAAGCAAGTACTCCACTGTGTGTGAACTTGGAATTGTACCTGCTTATAGGTATGTGTACCACAGGGATTAAATGATCCACAGGTGCTCAGTGCTTGGAACAGTCTGAGCCAAGCAGTAAGCATTACAGAATTGTTAGCTGTTGTCAGCATCAGTCAGGATCATGTGACTTTGGTTTGTGTGTGGGAGAGGGACTATTCCCACTGGACACATCTTTACCCTCTCAGTTGACACTAACTCGGATGGAAAGGTGCTCATGGGCCCTGCCTGGCTTGGAGTGATAGCCCATGAAGCGGTTGGCAGTGGAAAAGCAAGTTGGAGATGGTAGAAAATGTTTGGAAGGTTAGGGGACCTTTGGGTGGGGTTGGGCAAAGAGAAGGCCCTTAGTATGAAGGTGAAAGGAAAGGATTTTGAAAGTAGACAATTTGCATTCAAACTTTGGTACATATTTTCATTAACATGACTTTCAAGTAGCCTTTTTTCTCAGCCTCATTTTGTTTCAGTAAAATTGAAGTGATTTACTTACCTCATGGGACTTATTGTGTAAAGTCCTAGCATAGGGCTGAGGAGACTGCTCAGTGGGTAAAGTGCATGCAGGGCAAGTGTGAGGTCCTGAGTTTGGATCCCAGCACCTGTGTATAAGCTAGGTGTTGTTGTGAGTGACTGTGATCCCACTGCTAGGGGAGGTAGAGTCGGGATCTCTGGTGCTGTTTGGCTAGTAGGCTAGCCAGATTAGTGAGCTCCAGGTTCAGTGGGAGGTCTTGTCTCAAAAAGTAAGACTGGGGATGAAGAGATGGCTTAGCACTTACGGCACTTGCCAGCAAAGCCAAAGGACACAGGCTCAATTCCCCAGTACCCATGTAAAGCCAGATGCACAAGGTGGTGAAAGCATGTGGAGTGAGAGGCCCTGTTGTGCCCATTCTCTCTATCTCTATCTCTATCTCTGTCTCTGTCTCTGTCTCTGTCTCTGTCTCTATCTCTATCTCTATCTCTATCTCTATCTCTATCTCTATCTCTATCTCTACACGTCCCTATCTCTATCTCTCTACCTCTTTCTCTTAAAAAAATAGATAAATATATTTTTAAAAACAAGACTAGTGGCTGTGCCTGGTGTTGCATGCCTTTAATTCCAGCACCCAGGAGGCAGAGATAGGAGGATCACTGAGTTCGAGGTCATCTTGGGACTACATAGTGAATTCCAGGTGTACCTGGGCGAGAATGAGACCCTACCTCGAAAAAAACACAAACAGGGCTGGAGGGATGGCTTGCAGTTACGGCATTTGCCTGCAAAGCCAAAGGACCCAGGTTCAGTTCTCCAGGACCCACGTTAGCCAGATGCACAAGGGGACACACACATCTGGAGTTCATTTGGAGGCCCTGGTATGCCCATTCTCTCTCCCTCTCCCTCTCGCCCTCTCCCTCCCTTCCTCTTTCTCTCTGCCAAATAAATAAAATAAAAACAAAAATTAAAAAACCTCTCTCATAAGTAATAAAAATTAAAAAAAAAAAACACAAACAGAAAAAGACAGGCGAGTGAATGAGGAAGACAGCCAGTGTTGACCCCGGCCTCTACACACATGTGCACATGCACACACACCTGTACATATATACATACATATGAAAATGTACATCCACTCACATAAAGTCCCTGCCATAAAGTAAGTGCCTTGAAACCGGAGTGATGCTTATAACATTAGTACTTTTTAATTTAAGTAATTTATTTATTTTTGGTTTTTCGAGGTAGGGTCTCTAGCTCAGGCTGACCTGGAATTCACTCTATTCTCAGGGTGGCCTTGAACTCATGGTGATCCTCCTACCTCTGCCTCCCAAGTGCTGGGATTAAAGGTGTGCACCACCATGCCTGGCTTTTTTTTTCTTCTTATGAGAGAGAGAGAGAAAGAGAATTGGTGTCCCAGGGCCTTACCTACTGCAGTGGAACTCCAGGTGTGTGCCACCTTGTGTGCATGTGTGACCTAGTGCCTGCATCACCTTGTGCGTCTAGATTACTTGGGATCTGGAGAGTTGAACATGCGTCTTTAGGCTTCATAGGCAAGTGCCTTAACCGCTAAGACATCTCTCTAGTCCACTTCTCATTTTTTTAAAGACGGTTTCAGGCTGGGGATATGGCTCAGTGGTTGAGTGCTTGCCTAGCATGTATGTATAAGGCCCTGGATTCAGTACCAGGTATGTACACAACAAAAGAAGACAACGTCTTACTCTGTGCCCCAGGCTGGCTGACACTGAGCTGTCCCCTCTCCTGTCTCAGCCCCTCCAGTGCTGGATTACAGGTGTGCGTCACCATGTCCTGCTAACACTACTGTGAAAAAATGCCAGAGTCAGGCGAGGAGACAGGCGTTGGATAGGCAGTTTTAGGCTGGCAGTTTACTGTTTCCTCATGAATCCTTTACCTTTTGTTCCCTGCCATATTTGAAGGTGGGAAAGTGCAGTTCTTGGGTGTAGAAAGCAGGCTTCACAGGGGTGAGAACCCTTTGGAGGCCATTGCCCGCTCATTGTTACTCCTCCTTTCCCAGGATGCACTGCGGAACTCAGGTGGTGATGGGCTGGGCCAGATGTCCTTGGAATTCTATCAGAAGAAGAAGTCTCGTTGGCCTTTCTCAGATGAGTGCATTCCCTGGGAGGTGTGGACAGTCAAGGTGCACGTGGTGGCCCTGGCCACAGAGCAGGAACGGCAGATATGCCGGGAGAAGGTGGGCGAGAAGCTCTGTGAGAAGATCATCAACATTGTGGAGGTGATGAACCGGCACGAGTACCTGCCCAAGATGCCCACGCAGTCTGAGGTGGACAACGTGTTTGACACAGGCTTGCGGGACGTGCAGCCCTACCTCTACAAGATCTCCTTTCAGATCACTGATGCCCTGGGAACCTCCGTCACCACCACCGTGCGCAGGCTTATCAAAGACACCCTTGCCCTGTAGGCCTTGCTGGAGCCTTGGGAGCTCTTGGATGGCTCCCAGAGCTTGGCTTCTAGGGCTTGTATTATCGAGCCTCTGGGGTTCTGGAACCTGCTCTAGGTCATTGGTAAGACTTGGAAGGGGCGGTGCCAGCCTCTGGTGATCCTTGTAATGTTTGTCGACAGTCAAGTTCTGCTTGCAGGCTCTCCCCACCATTGATGGGGTTCCCCTTCTATATGTCCAGGGTGCTGCGGGAGCGGTGAATAAAGTTGCAATGTGAGTTTGGGTTCAACCATCTTGGCTTGTGTCCTGCCCTGAAGCATGAACAGCTGGCACTCCTGTGGAGACACAGGTCCATGTTGAGGGCATTATTCTAGGCCGAAAGCGAAGGGTGCATGGAATTAAAGATAGACCGAAACTGACGGACATTCACATTAAAGTTGTGTTAGCCAGATGCGATCGTGGCTGTTCCCATAAATGAGGGCATGGCGTGAGCCTCTTGCTTTTGGATGGGACTGATCTGTGTCTCCTCCCTAAGGATGCCATGACATGCTGGCCTTTATTGTGCAATCTAGCTGCATGGTTACCCCAAAGATGAAGTTCCCCATCTGTATCAGAAAGTCATTTGATGGGTGTCGGGGGAGACTGGGCAGCTTCAGGTGGCTAGTGACACTTTTTTCCAGGCTGGCCTCCCCTCACTGTGAGGACAGTGCTAAAGTGTTTTTATACAAGCATACCCAAAATCTCCACTGTTGCCTATGTGTTGGTTTATTCCATATTTTGCATTTTTTAAATTTTTATTTTTAGCTACATTTGGGCATTTTGACCTGACTGAATGAGTTGCCAGTAGGGTGGAATGCTGAGCAGAAACAGATAGGGATGGAGGTCGTGCTTACGGTCCTGAACATAGTAAGTAGGCAGGGTGCATTTCTGTGTGTCTCTTGGTCTTGGGCGTTTCCTGACAGGTTGTAATGTCCTACCCTTGTTTTCTGGGCACTCTAGAGATTGGAGGATGCCCAAGGGGATTTGGAGATGGGGAATTTGCCAGCAAGTCTCCCTGGCCTGCTGCAGCCCAGGTCTTTCCTGTTTTCCTTTGGAGGTATTACCTGGTACAGGTGCTCGCCAGCAGTGACTAGTTTCTGCAAGAGGACTCAGCCAAGCTGGGCATGGTGGCGCACACCTTTAATCCCAGCACTCGGGAGGCAGAGGTAGGAGGATCACCATGAGTTCAAGGCCATCCTGAGACTATGTAGTGAATTCCAGGCCAGCCTGGGATAGAGGGAGACTCTACCTAAAAACAACAACAAAAAACAAAACAAAACAAAACAAAACAAAACAAAACAAAAAACCTGCGGGAATTTCTCGTAGACCTGGGCAGGCTTTCTGCTTTTCTGCGTCTGAACTCCACTCCCACGCTGGGTTATGGGACACCCAGTTGGCAATGGACTTGTCAATAAGGTTCACATCCTTTTGGCATTGTGAGGTAGGGACAGGTGGCTTAGATCTACACTCCCTTCCTGTTAAGCCTGATTTGGCCAAGAGGGCAGGAGAAAGTGGGGCGTAGGCCTTGTTCTACCTTCTGCCTCTCCCTGTCCTGGGGTCTAGAGGAGGCATCCTATGGCCTGTTTCTCTGCCTCCAGGGAAGTTTTATATCATTCGGATCCTTAAAGGCTGTCCCAGTGGCCACGTGGGCCACCTAGAAGTGTTGAACTTGGATTCAGGGACTGAAATCCCTTATTCTGTGTCCTGCTCACAGTGGGCAGCACCTGGGGTGGAGTCTGAGTCTCGAACTCTGAAAAGTCCAGAGAGGTGCTAGCTGGGTTCTTTGCCAAGAGAGCAGAGCCTTGGGGACAGGACTCCTGGGGCTTAGTGGCTGCATTCATGTAGGTGAGTATGTGGACTTGTGTTTGGAGGGAAATAGGCCGGGCCTAGGAATCTGGCCTGTCAGAGAAGGATCCATAGTCTACTGAGGAGAAGCTCTCTGTTTAGGAAGGGCCGAGTGCTCTGCTCCTCACAAGGCGCGGGGCGGTCAGCACTAGACCCGCCCCCGGAGCCCTCTGGGAAGTAACCCAAGCCCTGGTGTCTGGCAGTAGCAGCACACACATCTGGGCAGCCCGTGGAGCATGAACAGCTCGCAGGTGGGCGCTGCGGCCCGAGCCACCTGGCTGAGCTGCTGCAACGAGTCCGCGGTGCTGCTCGAGCCCCCCAAGGGGCCACGCCTGGTGCAGGCCGCAGTGCTCGGTGTGCTGTCGCTGCTTGTACTCTGTGGGGTCCTGTTCCTGGGCTGTGGCCTCCTGCTCCGCGCCCAGGGCCTGGCAGCACCACTGGGTCTTGAACGGCGGGCATCCCAAGAGTTTGAACCTGGAGCGGATGACGACTCATAGGTGCCAGGCTGGTGGTGTTCGGGAGGCTCAGCCTCCTGGGTACCGTGCAGAACGCCCCTGCCTTGCTACTGCGGAGCTGTGGAGCCAAGGGCCCTTGCCTGCAAGTGCTAGTGTTCGTCACAGGTGAGAGGCCCAGGCCACAGGGGGAGAGGACAGGTCTGGGAGGAGGGGTGGGCTTACCGGCCATCTGCAGAATCAGCTTTTCAGCAAGGCTGACTCCAGCCCTGTGAGGCCAGGAGGGGTGGGGCTGCAGCTTTTGGGTGCCTCTTGCTCTTTGGCCTCTCGCCTCAGTGTCCTCCTCCCCTGTTGTCTGTTCTGTAGGCACAGCAGGCTATTGTATAACTGGGAGGGGCCCCAGTGGAAGAGGAGGGAATCTGGAGGGGTCCGGTGTACTTGGGAGCCCTTCCTTAGTACCCATTCCTTTCCCCATGCACTGCATCTGCCCAGCCCCACCAGGTACCCAGTCCTAAGCCGACCACATAACAGGACCCTTCGTACTAGAGGAAACATTCCCCAAGGCTACAGCCTGGCCTTGGGACTCAGCTTTCTCCCCTCTCCTTCCTGAAGCCTTTTCCCTGAAGAGGCTTGGGACTGAGTAAGAGTCCTCACTGTGGCCTCCTGTTCGAGGCATTCCCGATTGGGTGACTTTGGGGGTGCCATGGCCCCTTCCGCTGACCCTTGCTCAAGTTTGGGGAAGCGAAGTAACTGGGAGCTTGATGTGCCGCGTGTTAGGGTATGTGGGTGACAGGGTTCCCAGCAGCTGGGGGGCCTCAGGAGCGCGTTGATCCAGGAAGTGGGCCTGAAGATGTCCAGCTGTAGGGGATGTGTCTGGGTCTCTTGCTGCTATCTCTCCAAGGACAGGAACCATCTGGAGGGATGGGCCTGGGTGGCCCAAAAGACAAGGTAACTCCAGGCCAAGGCTACCTAGGGCTGACCCACAGGGACTGCTGGGAGAATAGGGGTGCTCTCACTGTTTCTCTCTGGAGCTTTGTAGGGACTTCTGGGGGCTTCCATGGGTGGCTGTTGGTGACTGAGTTCTCTCTCATCCCTGTTACTCCAGGCTCCCGCCCAGGTTGGGTGCAGGATCCCAGTGTCTGAGCAGGCAGTGGTGCTGGGTGTGGAGGGGCCGAGGGATGTGGACAGGTGCAGCTAAGCAGCTGCAAAGCTGCTGAGAAGTGTGATCCCTGCTGAGCGGCTCAGGACTTGGCACCTGCCCTGGGCAGCCATGGCACACTGGCCTTGTGAGCTGCTGACTTCTTACCTTAGGGATGGCACTTCTACCGCTTTGTGGAGAGAGCAGTGCTGTCCAGGACCCTGTGTGTGTGTGTGTGTGTGTGTGTGTGTCTGTGTGAGATCCAGGAATTGGACCCCACCCCACCTCACTTTGATAGCCCTGCGGGGGGTGGGGTGCTCCCTCTAACAACCCGGCTCTTACCAGACTTACCCATTCTGCTGCCTTCCACCTTGCTACCCTGCATGCTCCTCTTTCCCCAGTGGGATAGAGAATCTCCAGGTTCCCACAGACCTCTTCATTTACAATGAGGGAGCTCAGAGAACTTCCTAGAAAAGCTGTGAAACTCAGAAGCAAATGACATGTTCAAGAGCTGGAACTGGCTGGGTATGGTGGTGCACGGCTTTAATCCCAGCACTCGGGAGGCAGAGGCAGGAGGATCGCTGTGAGTTTGAGGCCACCCTGAGACTATGTAGTGAATTCCAGGTCAGCCTGAGCTAGAGTGAGACCCTGCCTCGAAAAACCAAAAAAAAAAAAAAAAAAAAAAAGAGCTGGAACCGGACGTGGTCTCTTTCTTCCCAGCTTGAGCCTCCTGATGGGTCATTCCTCCCTTCCCCTGCTCTCCCACTATTCTTGGAGGAGATGCTGATGAAGAACATGGCAGAAGAACCTTTACCAAATCTGTGGTTTTTTTGGGGGGGGCGGGTTCGAAGAAGGGTCTCACTCTGGCCCAGGCTGACCTGGAATTCACTATGTAGTCTCAGGGTGGCCTCCAACTCATGGCGATCCTGCTGCCTCTGCCTCCTGAGTGCTGGGATTAAAGGCGTGCGCCACCACACCCAGCTCCAAATGTTTTTTTTTGTTTTGTTTTGTTTTTGAAGAGATAGGGTCTCATACTAGTCCAGGCTGACCTGAAATTCGCTATGTAGTCTCAGGCTGGCCTTGAACTCACAGTGATCCACCTCTGCCTCCCAAGTAGGATTAAAAACTTGCACCACCATGCCTGGCCCAAAGGTTTTTTGTTGTTGTTTTTTCCCAAGATAGGGTATTACTCTGGGCCAGGCTGACCTGGAATTCACTCTGGATTCTCAGGGTGGCCTTGAACTCACGACGGTCCTCTTACCTCTGCCTCCTGAGTGCTGGGAGTAAAGGCATGCACCACCATGCCTGGCTCCAGACATTTTTTGATATAGAACTTGAGTCAGAGACTCCAATCTGAAGCTCCACTGCCATTGTCCCCTCTTGTCCTTGCTACCCCAGCGGCCAGGATACTGTTTGTTTCTGGAACAGTCTTCCAGATGCTAGTTAGCAGAATCCCACCAGCTGTGCTCATCTTTTCTGGCAGGAACCTGAGGGATAGGGGAGGAGCTCAGAGGGTTGCTTAATAAACGTGGGTGGGAAAGATCCAAGTGTCAGACCACAGGGCCAGTGCGGGATGACTGGCCTTAGGACCAGGTCCTGTGGTGCCAGGGGTGAGGGGTCGTGATTTGGTGAGGGAAAGGCGTCACTCACCCCCAGCTTCATTGTATCTGCTCACACCAGGGAAGAGTGGATAGAGACTATAGGCAAAGACTTTCCCTGTGGCGCTAATGCAATATTTTGGGGCTTGGGAGGGGTCCCTCGGGTTTATGAATCTCAATTTTGGGCCCTGTCCTACCTTTAGCAAAGAATCGATCAAGACAAGCTCAAGAAGGATAAATTATGAGTTATTAAGTTTATTTAGGGAGAAATCACAATTTGTGGGGGTGATTTAAGGGAAATTGGGATCTAGGAAGAGGGTTAGAGCAGGGTCACAAGCAGGTGGGAAGCAGGAAACACGCAGTCATGTGGGAAAACCCAGCGTAGTCCGTGAGATTCATTAGAGAGAAACCGAGGCTTTCAGGGACAGACTGGAGTACGGCCGCAAGCATGGGGAAGATAGAGCTTAGGTGTGTATGTGGGGAGATTTTAGAAGAGAAACGTAGCATTCCCCCTTGTGCTTCCCTATGGGAGGAAGTCAAGAGGGCAAGCAGTGGTGGCTTAAGGAAGAAGAGCAGGGGGAAAATACCAAAATAGAGACCAAGACATTTAGATGAGCAGTGAAGAGAGTTGTGCCCGTGGCCACCCTGACTTTAGAGAAGTGACACAGGTGACAGGCCTGGAGTTAGCGAAAGCACCACGTGGTAGGTCTGGAGTGTGGTCGGTTCAGAGACCAGAGGAAAATCATACCTGTACTTAAAGTGAGAAGTTACCCCAAACTATAAATCAGAAGCAAACAGAAAAGTTCCCCCAGGCCAAGAAACAGTGTTAGGCTCTCACGTGTGTCCCTGTAGCCAGAACAGGGAGAGGCAAGCAGAGAGAGTTGACTGGAAGAAAGCCTTTAGAGTATAGAGGATGTATTCTTTAAAAAAAATAAAATAAAAATATATATATATATATATCATTTTTATTTGAGAGAGAGGGAGAGAATGGGCGTGCCAGGGCCTCCAGCCACTGCAAATGAACTCCAGACGCATGCGCCACCTTGTGCACCTGGCTTACGTGGGTCCTGGAGAATAGAACCAGGATCCTTTGGCTTTGCAGCAAAACACCTTAACTGCTAATACATCTCTCCAGCCCCCCAGAAAATGTATTCTTTCATCAAATTCAGGTACGTAAGGAGAAGACCCAATTGCTTTGTAGATTTGGGGGGTGGAGTCCAGAAGCAGCCCATCTAGGTAGTATGCTAAGCTGTAGGGAGCAGGGGCCACTGTAGCTGGTTATGGATGAGTCTTGATCAGACTCGAGTTCCATTCATGCCAAGGAGGGTTGGCATGTGGGGTGGCATCTCCCGGTTCTCTGTGGACCTCAGTTTCTAGGTGAAACTGCCTACAAGAAGCTAGCTTTCTCCTTCAGTGCTAGGGGTGTAGGGTGGTGATTAGGTGGAGGGAAAGGTTATGTCCAGCATCATTGTATCTGCTCACACCAGGAAAGAGTGGATAGAGGGTCTAGGCCAAGACTTTCTTCAACTTTCTGCCTTTGAGTACCAGTGTTTGGAGTGGGTGAAAGATGTGCTGGGGACCTGTGTTCCCAGGGGGCAGATTCGGAGACATTTGCTGTAGAAGTCGTCTGGGTCAAGGCTCGCAGGCTGAGTGGAAGGAAAGGAATTTGGAAAATGGGGAAGTGGGGATGCTGCTGTCACTTCCCTCAGGCTCCAGCTGGGGGCGTGGTGGGGGCAGAGTGCAGGCCCCCGCTCCCAGTGAGCTCTAGGTTGTGCTTCAATCTCCTGAGCTGATTTCCTCCTCAGTCCAACAGTGCAGCCCCCTCCATTTGAGATTTCATCTCTTACAGATTCCGGAACCACCAGCCTCCCCAAGAGCTCTCCTTCTGGCTGCTAGGGAACCTGTGCAGGCAATGGATTGTGGTGACTCCTTGCCCTGGAGTCCTGGCACCCAGCTGCTGCCTCTGAGTTGATGCCCAGCATCTCTTGAAGGACTCCTGGGGTGGACCCAGGAGGTCCATGCTCAAGGAACGGATGAGCCCCCTTGGGGGTTGCTGTGTGCCCTGGGCACCGGAGTTGACCTCATACCCTGAGTGCTTGGTGCAGGAGACAGGGCTCACAGGCTTCTCTGGACATGAGCGAGGCCCCTGTTGTCTGACAGGCTGGTGACCTGTGCCTGCTAAGGATGGTGGGTCAGTGTCACCCCTTTGGGAGGTTCCCCAGCCATCCAGCAATGTCCCATTGCTTTCTGTGGCTTGCTATTACATAGGCCAGTAACCAACTGGTGCAATGATGGCATGTCTGTTGTGGGGGAAACCAACTACTCTCTGGATCTGAGGCCTGCTCTGCAGGGGGGAATACATGCCTGGTACTGAAAACTGAATCAAAAGCCTGTGGCTGGGGATTAACTACTACTGTTGTCTAAATGGATAATGTTGGCTCAGTAAATATGCCCACCAAACCGCCCTCTAAATTCTTACGTTTATGCCCACATAGGAATGCTGTTTTCCCTTTGGGTTAGAGAAGCCTCTCTTTTCAAATGGTAGTGACCACTAGGGAGACTCAGAACTCACCAGAGTGCTGAGAAGAAGTGACAGTGGTGTGTTTGGCACTAAGTGAGACATCTCTGTCACACCCTCCAAGGCTCAGGGAACATTGTGGAAGAAGAGGTGGAAAGAATGTAAGAGCCAAAGGAAGGGGAGGAGTGCTTACAATGCTGTCATCCAGACACAAAGTGGCTGACACGACCTACATGAGACTTGCCTAACAGCAGGGGGGGAAATGATGGCATCAAAAAGAAGAGAGACTAGCTGGGAAAAATAAGGGCTTCAGTGGAGGGGGGTGTTGGGAGGAGTGAAAAGGAGGGTGATGAGAGGGGATTGTGATCATGGTATATTGTCTCTATGTACAGAGGTTGCCAGTAAAAAGTTTTTTAAAAACCAGGCCAGTGATACAAACGAGTAAACAGCATACTTCCAGCCCCGGATGCTTGGAATTTGTGGTTATTTCCTCCCTCCCCTCCAGACTGGCCTGTTTCTAGCAGATATTGGAATCGTAGCTCCAAACTTGGCCTCTTTTCCCGGGTTCCTTTTCTCCCTTAGGTCCAGGTCTTGCTTTATTTATTTTTTATTTTCAAGCAGAGAAAGAGAATTGAGTGTGCCAGGGCTTCTAGCCACTGCAAACAAACTCCAGATGTGTGCACTACTTTGTGGCTGTGGCTTTACAAGGGAATCGAACTGGGGTCATTAGGCTTTGCAGGCTAGTGCCTTCAACTGCTGAGCCATCTCTCCAACCCTAAGTCTTGATTTTTTTTTCTTCACATCTGTCTTTTCTTTCTTCCTTCCCTCCCTCCTTTCCTCCTTTCTTTTTCCTTTCTTTTGAGATAGGTCTTGTTACAAAGCCCAGGCTAATCTTAAAATTGCAGTAATCCTCTTGACTCCGCTTCCCAAATTCAGGGATTATAGTTGGGTGTCACCATAGTGGGCTTAGATCCTAATTTTTTTTCAAAAATTTTTTTTATTAACAACTTCCATGATTATAAAAAATATCCCATGGTAATGCCCTCCCTCCCCCCACTTGCCCATTTGAAACTCCATTCTCCATCATATGCCCTCATCTCAATCAGTCTCTCTTATTTTGATGTCATGATCTTTTACTCCTCTTATGATGGTCTTGTGAGGTAGTGTCAGGCACTGTGAGGTCATGGATATCCAGGCCATTTTGTGTCTGGGGGGAGCATGTTGTAAGGAGTCCTACCCTTCCTTTGGCTCTTACATTCTTTCCACCACCTCTTCCACAATGGACCCTGAGCCTTGGAAGGTGTGATAGAGATATTGCAGTACTGAGCACTCCTGTCACTTCTTTCCAGCACCATGGTGCCTTCTGAGTCATTCCAAGGTCACTGCCATCTGAAAAGAGAAGATTCTCTACCAAAAGTGAGAGTAGCATTAATATGTGGGTATGAACATTAAGAGAAATGCTTACTGGGCAGTTAGATAAGTGTAGTATACATACATTTAGCCAGACAGCAGCAGATGTTACACCCCTAGGGCTCATGACTACCCCTGTTTTAAGTTTTCAGTATCAGGGATGTATTCCCTCCCATGGAGTGGGCCTCCAGTCCAATTGGAGGGCAGTTGGTTTCCACCATGACAGACGTGCCACTATTGCACCCGTTGGCTCATTTGGCCTGGCTGGCCAAATATAAGGCTTGCAGTGTCCACTGTTGAGTATCTTCACTGGTGATTTCTCTTTCTCCCATTGAATTGCAGGCAGAATGGCTTCCTCCAGCTTTCTGTCAGCTGGTCTACATGGAGGAGGTTATTAGTTTAATTCCAGCAGGATTTCTCAGTGGCCTTGCAGCCCAAGTATGTGAAGTCTTCAGCAATAGGTTCTTACCATCTATTCCTGGTGGGAAACCAAGGGCCATGGTAATGGCCTATAATGTTTTGGGGGCATCAGGGACCTCCCTGGCCAACAACTCACTGGAAGGTATCCCATCCCCGACACTGAAAATTTTCTAGAAACAATCTATGGCTCCTGAGTGTTCCATTGTCCAAAAAAGTAGGTTTCCATGTGATTCATTTATATCCTCTTAGATTTTGATTAGCCCTCCCTCCACCTTTCCTTTACTCAATCTCTTCTCCTGACCTCTCTTGGGCCTTTTCACCCCATTAATCTATTCTTCTACTTACATATATACAATACCATCCTATTAAGTACCTCCCTCCCTTCCTTTCTCTTCTCTTTATATCTCTTTTCTAGCTTACTAGCCTTTGCTACTGAGTTTTCTTCCTACTCACACAGAAGTCCAATCATCTGTAGCTAGTATCCACATATGAGAGAGAACATGCGACACTTGGCTTTCTGGGCCGGATTACCTCACTTAGTATAATCCTTTCCAGTAGAGCCTAATCTTTTTTTTTTTTTAAATTTATTTATTTTTATTTGGGAGAGAAAGATGCAGATTGAGAGAAAGAGAATGATGGGTGCACAAGGGCCTCCAGCCACTGCAAACAAACTCCAGATGCATGTGCCACTTTGTGCATCTGGCTTTACGTGGGTATTGTGGAATTGAACCTAGGTCCGTAGGCTTAACTGCTGAGTCTCTCCATCCTCAGATCCTAGGCTTTCCATCCCCCACCCCCTCCCATCCTAGACTTCTTGAGGGTACCTGTGAAGTGGGCAAAGATTAACTCTCATGCCAGCACTTGGCTGCCTCCCTGTGGCCAGTATGTGCAGAAGTCTGCCAGAATGACTTGGTATCCAAGTATGGGATCTACTGGCAAAAGAGTGGATTTTGGGAATGTGTGCTGAGTTCAAGTTGGCAAGCCTTCCTGAACCCGAAATCTCTCCACCCATGAAATATAAGCAACAGTGTTATTATGAGGAGCCAATAGATAATGTGATTGTCCATCCATAAAAGGCTTTCTGTACTACAATTATCATGTGATATTGTTTTCCCTGGACCTGACCATCCTCAGAAGAAAGGAGAGAAGGGAAGTGGAGAAGAGAAAAGAGGAGAGGAGAAGATGCGCCTGGCTCTTGGAGACACGATTTCTTTGTCCCTTCTACAAGGACTTCAGTGTGTACTGTGTCGGCATGTGGCACACAGGGGTCAAATGTGACGGTTCTGTCCTCCGAGAGCACCCAGGAAGGTAGAGAGTGGGGCTCACAGACTGCACTTAACATAGACTACACAATGTGCCCAAGCGGATAGAGGCAAAGCGTAGAGGGGCCTCTACTGGGAGCTGGTCAAGGCCAACTGGGAAGCTTAAGGAGTGGCCTTTGCCTGGTGGGAGGGAGTAAGTGCACCTGGGCAGAGGCCTTCAGAGGGCAGCTGAGACGGGGGTGAGGTGGCCAGATGGCTGGTAAGATCTGGATCTTGGGTTGGAGAGATGGCTTAGCGGTTAAGCGCTTGCCTGTGAAGCCTAAGGACCCTGGTTCGAGGCTCGATTCCCCAGGACCCATGTTAGCCAGATGCACAAGGGGACGCACACATCTGGAGTTTGTTTGCAGTAGCTGGAGGCCTGGCCCGCCCATTCTCTCTCTCTCTATCTCTCTCTCCCTCCTTCTCTCTGTCTGTCACTCTCAAATAAATAAATAAAATAAACAAAATAATTAAAAAAAAAACAAAAAACAAAACAAAAGATCTGGATCTTAGTAGGCTGGAGTATACATGAGGGTTGGAGCAGCTGGAAATAAAAAGGAAGTGAGAGGCCAGGTATAGTCATACATGCCTTTTTCACAGCACTTGGGAGGCAGAGGTAGGAAGATCACTGAATCTGAGGCCAGCCTGAGACTACATAGTAAATTCCAGGTCAGCCTGGGCTAGAGTGAGACCCTACCTCGAAAAACAGCAACAAGGCTGGAGAGATGGATTAACGGTTAAGGTGCTTGCCTGCGAAGCATAAGGACTCATGTTAACTCTCCAGGTCCTTCATAAGCCAGACACACAGTGACGCAAGAATGCAAAGTTGCACAAGGGGGCGCAAGCATCTGGAGTTTGATTGCAGAGGCCCCAGCACACCAATTCCCTCTCTCATTAAGAAAAAAAGAAGGCCAGTCTGTTGGGCTTGCCTCAAAAAACAAAACAAAAGAACAAATAAACAAACAACAACAAAACAAACCTGCCACCACCACCACCAACAACAAAAAGAAGTAAGGAGGTTAAAGAGGCAATTGTCAAAAACCAGCCCAGTTGGGCATGGTGGTGCACATCCACATCTTTAATCCCAGCACTTGGGAGGCACAGAGGTAGGAGGATCATCGTGAGTTCGAGGCCACCCTGAGACTACATAGTGAGTTCCAGGTCAGCCTGAGCTACTGTGAGACCCTACCTCGAAAAAGCAACAAAACAAACAACAACAAAAACAGCCCAGCCTGGGGTGGTAGCGCACACCTTTAACCCAAGCTCTTAGGAGGCAGAGGTAAGAGGATCACTGTGAGTTCAAGTCCACAGTCCACCCAGAGATTACATAGTGAATTTCAGGTCAGCCTGGGCTATAGTGAGACCCTACCTCAAAAAACTAACAAAACAAAACAAAACCAAACAAACAAACAAACAGCCCCAGATATGCTAGTGACTAGGGCTTGGGACACAGACTTTAATCACTAACTAGGTGTGAGGGAGGAGGGGGAGACAGGGGAGGCAGACGATGTCGTCGTTCTGTCCTGAACAGCCGAAACTCTCACGGAGAAGATGAATTCTGAGGACTCTGTGGGTCTGAATGTACAGAAAACCCAAACCATTTGGCTTAGGCACAGTGAATTCATTGGCCCATGTCAATGAGAAGTCCAAGGGTCACTGCTGCCTCGAGCCTGGTATGATCCAGAGTCCATCCAGCCCACGAGAGTGGGCGCCTCCTCCTCTCCTCCTCAGCTTGCTTCTGCCAGCTTCTGGTTCCGCTTGGGCCAGTGTAGCCTGGTGGTCAGGAGCGCTGACTGTGGAGCCACACTGCCTGGATCTGCATTCTGGTCGTACCTGTACTTACTGTGGGGCCTGAGCATGTGCTAACGTCTGTGTGGCTCCATCCCCTCATCTTCAGACCAGGGAAGGCAGGATGTGGCTCATACCAATGTCTTGTTAGGAGACGGCACATGTGGGGTGCCAGTGCACAGTGAGCAGGGTACTGTCTTTATGTCCTCTTAGATCTGTCAGGCAAGAGATCATCTCAGGTGATATAGGCCAACCCCCAGGTTCTGCTTTGAATGAGCCGGAGGCAGAGCAATGCTGAAAGCATGGAATGTTCTAGGCATTGGTCACATGATCTGCTCGGGTTGAGGCTGAGGGACACCCCCCTCCCCAAATCACAGAACCCAAAGCAGGGGGCTGTCTCCTTCCAAACCTGGGTCTGTTTAGTTTTGGGCAAACAGACAGGCTGGGGGCCATAAACCAACCCCACAGCTGCTGCCTGTGGGGCGTAGGCAAAGGGGGCAACTGAGGCATTCTTCTGGGAAGCACTCCTGGGGAAGCTGTCAAGCCCACAGTGTAAGGATCTCACTAGAGAGTTCTGCCCGCTGAGACAAGAGGGTATGCAGCCTTGGTGTTTTCGTCACTTAACGCCAGGCACAGGGGTGCCAGAGAGCCGGGGAGCAGGTGATGAGCTACTTCACGTGTCAGGGAGGAGTCCATTTTGGAAACTGAGGGGTTGGCTAGGAACATCCGTGTTCCCAGCAGTTCTGGGGGCTGGAAAGGGGCCCGTGGTTTTGGAGGGAGGCGGCGGATAAGGCTCCAGCTCACGTAAGCTGCCCATCACTGCCTCTCAGTCTCCAATAAAGGAGCCCTATACACAGAGAAGAAAGTGGTCACATGGTTGCCCGGGGCTAGAGAACCTGCTGTGATGGGAAGGGGTAGCATTACATTTCTAGGACATTCCTTCGTATCATGTAACTGTTTTGCTGAGTACCTATTTCTCCTAGGTCAAACAAAAAAAAAAAAAGAAGGAAGGAAGGAAGGAAAGAAGGAAGGAAAGAAAGAAGGAAGGAAAGAAAGAAGGAAGGAAAGAAAACATCATCCTCCAAGGCTGTGGTGCACAAGTTCTGTGGGGCAGCTGGGTGTTGGTCCTTTACCCCACGTGCCCGCCTCTCCGTCGGAGATTCCTGCTTCAGTCTCCACGCCCTGTCCTTTCACTCATGCCAACACTTTCTTGAGCCTCCTCACTCCTGCTCTGTCCCCTGGTCCCGTTTCAGTTTATATCCCGTAGTCTGCCACCTCAGTCACTCTTGCCCGCATCCCGTCACTCCTCCACAGAGCCCTTCCAGAACTCTGCTCACTGCTCCAGCAGACCCTTCCTCACGCCGCTCAGTCTCAGACCCTGAGGCTGCTGCCACCCCGTCCCCCCCCCACCCCAGCGCTCCCACTTTGCTCAGAAATGGGGAGGCAGCCGAGGAGGGCTGCGCCTGGCTCCAGCCCCCTGCCGCCCAGGGCAGGCTGCACTGCCGGTGCCCACTTCGCCCAGCCTCTTTAATTGCCGCTCACTGGCCCTGGTGTCCTGACACACTCAGGTTTCTTCGGCCTTAAAATAGCCCTCTGTTGCCCCCACCACCTCCTCCAGTTACTCTCCTATTGCCAAGCTTCTCGGAGGCGCTACCTTCCTTGCCACCCCCCCAACCCCCCTCCCCCCACTTTCTGGCCTCTAACTTGTCCTTAGGCCTTCCAAGCCTGGCCTCCATCCCTCTTCTCCCAAGCACCAAGCCCCGGGCCTATTGCTCCAAAGACCACTTTTCAGTGGTCACCTCAGCCAGCCTCCTTGGTCCCTTTCCCCCTTGCTAGCCCCTTCCCTGTTCAAGGCTTCTTCAACGTGACAGGAGACTGTGGGTTCCACCCCGGGGTCTTCCCCTGTGTAACCTACGTGCTCCCCGCTTGTTAGGAAAACCAGGTGATGGAAGCAGGTACTTGGTGAGACTCGGGTGATGGACAACGTGCACTTTCACAGTGGGGCACCTGAGTTTTAGGCGCCTGCCTTGTCTGCTCCAGCCTCCTTCGTAGTGCTTGTGCCCTGGGGAGTCTGTTTGCCTCTTCACCGCCCCCGCCTCCTCTCCAGGCTAGACCAGCATCTAACCGATTTCCAGTTCCCAGAGCTTCTGCCCACCCTCCTCAGGGCTTTGTACTGGCCCTCCTCCTAGCCAGCCCTCTCCTGTGCTGCCCTGTGCCTAGTCCTATGCCTGGGCAGCCACCGTTCCAGCATCGGAGAAGAGAACACCCTGTCCCTCAGAGCTCCAGGTTCTTATAAGGGGGCATTGCATGGACCTATAAAAAAAAAGGCATTAGGGGGTCTTGGGAAGTAGAGTGCTGGTAGAGCATACATTAAGCCCTGGGTTTGATTCCGTGCAATCCGCTGTGATAAGGTAAGGCCTGAAATACCAGTACTTGGAGGCAGGAGGATCAGAAGTTCAAGGTCATCTTTGAGTACTTAGCAAGCTGGAGGCCAGCCTGGGCTAGCTGAGATCCTGTCTCGAACAAAACGAAACGAAACACGAACAAAACCAAAACCCTGCAACTTTATTTTTTTCTTTCCTTTTTTATAAAAGGGGAAAAAATGGCAGAGGTAACTGGTGACTTCAGGTAGTGACTGGGCTGCAATAGGTGTGACATTAGCAAAGGTGGTCAGGAAAAGTCTCTGCGGGAGGTGACATTTGAGTTGAGACCTGACCCGTGGGAGGTCCAGCCAGGGAAGAGCTGGGCCACAGTGTTCCTGCCAGAGGAACAGCGGCTATAAAGTCCATCGTAGGAATGAACTTGCCTCTGAGTGATTAAAATGGAAAAGAAGACAGTGTGGCAGCAACAGGGAGAAAGCGTGGGACGTGGCGGGCAGGAGGGCAGCCAGACAGGGGCACACAGCTTCGGTTCTGCCCTCGGGAACCGTGGCTCAGACATGATTTTGTCACCTCTCCACTAGTCTCTGCCCTCCACATCCCTGCTCCCAGTCAAGCCATGTCCAAATAGGGTCCATTCTATCTCTTGAGAGAATACATGGCCCCCAGGCCCCCTAGAGCTTCTGGGCTACCATTCTCCACTAACATCATAGTGTCTTGAAAAGGCGGCATCTTGACAAGCCGCGTCCCTATCTTTCCTGCTCCCTGACCCAGCCCCTTTACAGCTTCTCATGCCCATAGGATAGAAGCCGCCACCTCTTTATTAATTTATTAATCAGGGTCTGATTCTAGCCCAGGCTGACCTGAACTCACTCTGTAACCCAGGCTGGTCTTGAACTCATGGTGATTCTCCTACCTCAGCCTCCCGAGTGCTGGGATTAAAGGCGAGTGCTACCACACGGCCGGCCCAAATATTTTTTGTAGTTCCCCAAGCGCTGGCCCTGCTCCTGTTGCATCCTCATTCCTGTCTCTAGTGTCCTTTCACACTGTATGCCCCCTGTATGTCTCCCCCAACTCCCTAGCTGCTGGGGCCTCCAGCTGCTGCAAACGAACTCCAGACCCGTGTGCCACCATGTGCATCTGGCTTACATGGGTCCTGGGGAATCAAACCTGGGTCCTTAGGCTCCTCAGGCAAGCGCCTTAACCACTAAGCCATCTCTTTAGTCCTCTACTTTATTTTTTATTTTTATTTTATTTTTTTGGTTTTTCGAGGTAGGGTCTCACGCTAGCCCAGGCTGACCTGGAATTCACTATGGAGTCTCAGGGTGGCCTCGAACTTACGGCGATCCTCCTACCTCTGCCTCCCAAGTGCTGGGATTAAAGGCGTACGCCACCACGCCCGGCTCTACTTTATTTTTTAAGACAGGGTCTCTCACTGAACCTGGAGCTCACTGATTTGGCCAGACTATCTAGCCAGCAAGCCTCAGAGATCATCCTGTCTCCACCTTCCTGGTGCTAGGATTGATTACAAATGCTCATCTCTATGCTGGCTTTTGTTAGTTGTTGTTGTTGTTGTTTTTGTTTTTTGAGGGAGGGTCTCACTCTAGTCCAGACTGACCTGGAATTCACTATGTAGTCTCAGGGTTGCCTCAAACTCACGGTGATACTCCTATCTCTGCCTCCTGAGTGCTGGGATTAAAGGCATGAACTACCATGCCTGGTGGTTTTTCCTTTTTTTTTGGAGGTAGGGGTCTCACTCTAGTCCAGGCTGACTTGGAATTCACTATGTAATCTCAGGGTGGCCTTGAACTCATGGTGATCCTCTTACCTCTGCCTCCTGAGTACTGGGATTAAAGGCGTGCGCCACCACACCCGGCTATACCGGCTTTTTTATGTGGGTTCTGGAGATCTGAAATTGGGCCCAATGTTTGTGCAGCAAACACCTTATTGAATGACTCATCTCCCTAGCCCCTTGTTCTTTAAAACTTGACTTATGTGTATGAGTGCATGCCAAGGTGCACATGTGTGGAGGTCAGAGGACAACTTTAAAATGTCTATGTTCCACCTTTTAAAATTAATTAATTTATTTTTAAAGAGCGTTTAAAATGAATTTTATTTGAATCTTACAAGTGGTCTTTAGAGGCTCCAAACAAGAACTCTGTTGCAAAACTCTAATAAATAGCTTGCCCCAAGTCCCCAATTTATTTCTTTTGAGACAGAGTCTCTTGTCTCTGCAAATGAACTGCCAGACAGCCACCAATGAATAACAGACTAGCTGACCTGGCCAGGAGCTCCGGATTCTCCAGAGTCTGCATCCCATTGTAGGCATGTTGGGCATACAGGTACACATGCCACTTTGCATCCTGTGTGAATACTAGGGAGTTGAATCTGGGCTGGCAGGCTTTGCAAGCAAGCAGCTTTAACCACTGAATCATCTTCCCAGCCCCTCTTCTCTTCTCTTCTCTTCTCTTCTCTTCTCTTCTCTTCTCTTCTCTTCTCTTTTCTCTCCTTTCTTCGCCTTGCCTTGTCCCGCCCCTTCCCCCTCCCCTCCCCTCCCCTCCCCTCCCCTCCCCTCCCCTCCCCTCCCCTCCCCTCCCCTCCCCTCCCCTCCCTTCCCTTTCCCTTGCAATGCTGGTGACAGTGATCGAGCTCAGGCCCAGGATGCACTGGGCTAGTGTCTCACTACTGCGCTACATCTCAAGCCTCTTACCTGGTGGTCTCTTTTTCCTCCTTCAGGTCTGGGAGGTCCCATCTTCACAGAGGCTTCTGGATCCCCTCCAGACCTCTGGGGGTCCTGTTAGGCATTCCCGTGGTGCCCTGCAATGATCCCAGAGTCTGTTTTCACATGTTTAATTATATGCGTATTTGCTCTCCTAAGTTACATAAACCTTTGGAGAACAGAGTACATGACTCCGTGTTTATGGTCATGCCTGGTACATAGAGGGGCTCAATAAATACATGCTGAATAAATGAATGAATTCTGCCGAGATCCCCGGATGGGGGATGGAGAAGCATTTTCTCCCTGGCTTGCCCTTGCTGTGCAGCTGGCTCCCTCTCTTTCCTTACTCATCACCTTCAGGATAAGACCCGGGCCCCTTGGTGTCCTCCCAGCCTCTGTCCTGACTCCGCTTCAGCTCCGGGTCCCCTTCCCCACCCAGCTCCTCTGTCCCTCAGCCCTGTGAGTGCATTTGAGGGCTCAGACCTTGGGCTCTTTGACACCTGTTCCTTCTCACTTTTTTCTTTCTTTCTTTCTTTTTTTTTTTTTTGGTGTTTTTGAGGTAGGGTCTCACTCTAGCTCAGGCTGACCTGGAATTCACTATGTATTCTCAGGGTGGCCTCGAACTCATGGCAATCCTCCTACCCCTGCCTCCTTAGTACTGGGATTAAAGGCGTGCGCCACCACACCCAGTCTCATAAACTTTTTGGTGTCCTGCCTGGGGTTGGAGGTCTCTTTCTTTCTTTCTTTCTTTTTTTTTTTTTTTTTTTTGGTTTTTCGGTTTTTCGAGGTAGGGTCTCACTCTAGCCCAGGCTGACGTGGAATTCAGTATGGAGTCTCAGGGTGGCCTCGAACTCACGGCGATCCTCCTACCTCTGCCTCCCGAGTGCTGGGATTAAAGGCGTGCGCCACCACGCCCGGCTTTGGAGGTCTCTTTCTTGTTCAAGAGTGCATAGATTGTTGCTCTGTCCCTTCCTTCTTTAGATTTTATGAGGAGAATCTTGCTATGTAGCCCAGGCTGGCTTCTCCTGCCTCAGCCTTCTGAGAGCTGAGTTTACGGGTGTGCGTCCGCATGCCCAGCTCAGCTCCTCTTGACACTTGCTCCCATCCCTGCTGCCACCGGCCCTGAACATCGCCCAATGCCTTTGGTGCATTTAGGGAATTTTCAAGGAAGGCTTCTGAAACCGCAGCAGACAGCTTTTAGCCAACTCGCTCCCTTCCGCCAGACAAGGTCCCCTGCTGTTTCTCCTTTCCTGTCGTTCAGCCCCCCTCAGTCGTGGGCCTTGTATCAATGCTGCCTCAGGCTTTGCATGGGTCCCGAGCCCGGACCTGAGCGGTTCCACATGGTGAGCTCCTGGGATCTCTGAGCAGGGCCGTCTCTCCCAGAACGCCTGTCCTCCACCTCTCAACTTGTGCTCCCCTCTCCAACCTGGTAGAATCCATTTGAACCCTAACATTTCTCTCTGTGAACCCATTCCTGGCACAGCAGCTGGGCTCAAGATGGGGTTGGATAGGCTTTCACGAGAGGAGCCATCGTATTAGCTGGAAAAATTCTCTGCCTGAGCCATCTGCTCAAATGCCGGCTCCGTTAGGAGAAGGAATTTTGCTGTTTTGTTCACTGCACACAGAGGGTCTTTAGGAAATATGTATGTGTATGTGTGTATATATATAATTTTTTCAAGGTAGGTTCTCACTCTAGCCCAGACTGACCTGATACCTGATATTCACTATGTAGTCTCAGGGTGACCTTGAATTCTTGATTCTCCTACCTCTGCCTCCCAAGAGATGGGATCAAAGGTGTGTGCCACCATGCCCAGCTAGGATATATATATATATAAAATATAATTTTGTTTTGTTTTCCAAGGGAGGGTCTCACTCTAGCCCAGGCTGACCTGATATTCACTATGGAGTCTCAGGGTGGCCTCGAACTCATGATGATCCTCCTACCTCTGCCTCCCAAGTGCTGGGATTAAAGGCATGCGCCACCATGCCCGGCTTTGAAGAAATGGAATTATCTCTTATTTTTTTCCCTTTGTCTCAGAGGGTGGTTGGGGGGACTGTAAGTAGCTTCTTCACTTTCTCAGGTAAGGAAAAGAAAAGGTCTCATCTCACAGAATGTTCTAGGAGCTACCTGAGGCACACTGGAGCTGATCACATGATACCCTGCTAGCAAGACCAGAAGAATTAAGAGATGTGTCAGAGCAGACTTTCTTTTTTTTTTTGGTTTTTCGAGGTAGGGTGTCCCTCTGGCCCAGGCTGACCTGGAATTCACTGTGTAGTCTCAGGGTGGCCTCGAACTCACGGCAATCCTCCTACCTCTGCCTCCCGAGTGTTGGGATTAAAGGCATGTGCCACCACGCCCGGCTGCTGTCAATTCTTTTTTTTTTAAATTAATTAATTTATTTATGTGAGAGAGAGAGGGAGAGAGAGAGAGAGAGAGAGAGAGAGAGAGAGAGAGAGAGAGAGGAACAGGCGGGGGAGGGGCGGGGAGAAAGAGAGAGAGAGAGAATGAGCACACCAGGGCCTTCAGCCACTGCAAATGAACTCCAGATGCATATGTCCCCTTGTGCATCTGGCTTACGTGGGTCCTAGGGAATCGAACCTGGGTCCTTTGGCTTTGCAGGTAAATGCCTTAACTGCTAAGCCATCTCTTCAGCCCAAGTAGTGTCAGTTCTTTAGACACCACTCTCAATGAATTTGAAAAAAAAAGGGGGGGAGGGGAGGGTAAGCACATTTTCCTTGGTGTGCAAACTGGGGGCAGAGGGTCGGCTGTGTGACGGGCTGGCACTGTGAGCCCCGCACCATCCCGTACCTTGGGGGGCGGGGTCCCCAGGTTACGGGCTCACTTGGGCATCCAGTCCGTGCTTCAGAGGCACAGGTGGTTGCTAAATGGAACAGTTTGTTGCCTGTTGGTTCTCAATTTTGAGTGTATCTTTTTTTTTTTTTTAAATGTCTTTGTCACATTTTAAATGTTACAGGAATTGTAAGGGAAATGAACTAAAAGTAGAAGCAAAATTTCATCATTTGTCATTTGAGAGAAATGATGAATATTTCAAATCCACTTGGCAGGAAGCAGGGGATTGTTGCTCCTTCCTCCCCCAGGGCTAGGACAGGGCTTCCTCCAGTGGGCTCCTCCAGCCACACCCAGCAGCCCCTTGTCTGTGGTCTCAAACTTAGGGACTACTCTGTTAAGCAGCATCCAACAGAGTTCTTCTTTCTCCCTTTATATATTTATATATTTATTAAAAAAAACTTTTTCCATTAATTTTAATTTTTTTTTAAAGTAGGGTTTTGTTCTAGCCCAGGCTGACCTGGAATTCACTATGTAGACTCAGGGTGGCCTCAAACTCGTGGCAGACCTCTTACCTCTGCCTTCCTAGTGCTGGGATTAAAGGCATGCATCACCACACCCAGCTTTTAAATTTTTCATTTTATTTTTATAATTTTTTTCAATTTATTTTATTTATTTCATAGAGAAAGAGGCAAATAGAGAGGGAGAATGGATACACCAGGGCCTCCAGCCGCTGCAAACTCCAGTCACATGAGCCACTTTGTGCATCTGGCTTATGGAGGTCCTGGAGAATTGAACCTGGGACCTTTGGCTTTGTAGGTGAGTGCCTTTAACCTCTAAGCCATCCCTCCAGCCCTATTTTATTTATTTATTTGAGAGGGAGAAAAGACAGAGGGATGGAGAGGGAAAGAGGCAGATAGAGAATGGGCGCACCAGGGCCTCCAGCCACTGCAAACGAACTCCAGATGCATGCGCCACCTTGTGCATCTGACTTATGTGGGTCCTGGGGAATTGTACCTGGGTCCTTTGGCTTTGCCAGTAAGCACCTTAACCACTAAGCCATCTCTCCAGCCCTTTTCCTTTAATTTTTAAAGATAGCGTACAAAGTAATGGGCATCATTCTGACACTTCATACATATGTCATTAGACTTTATTGTAATTGATTCCCTCTGCCCCTATTCTGCCTCATCAAACAGGATTCTAAGAGGGTTATTTATTTTCACTGTTGCTACTCCTTTTCTTCCTCCTTTAATTAATTAATTAGCTAATTAATTAATATATATTTAAAGACAAGGTCTCATTCTGTAGCCCAGGCTGGCCTCAAAGTCATGGTGATCCTCCTGCTTCACAGTGGTGAGCTGCTGTGGTCACCCAGGCTCAGCTTCCGGATGCTGAGGTGACAGGTGTGAGCACCATGTCTGGCTATTATGTCACCATAATGATGAATTTAAAAGAAAGATAGGGGGCTGGAGAGATGGCTTAGCAGTTAAGGGGCTTGCTTGTGAAGTCTAAGGACTCATGTTTGAACCTCCAGGTCCCACATAAGCCAGGCTCACAAGGTGACCCAAGCACGCAAGGTCGCACATGTACACATCTGGAGTTCGATTTCAGTGGCTATAGGTGCTAACGTGCCAATTCACTCTGTCTCTCTTTTTTGCTCTCTTTCTCTTGCTCTCTCTCTCTCTTTCTCTCTGTTAGAAAAAATTAAAAATAAATTAAAAAAAAGTAGGAATGTTGAGGCAGGATTCCTTGAGCCTAGGAGTTGAAGACCAGCCTGGACAATATAGTGAGACCTCTATCTTTAGAACAAAACAACACAAGCTAGGATGGTGGTGTAATCTAGTATCTGGAGGTGGATGAAGGGGGTCAGGAGTTCAAGGTTATCCTCAGCCTCTGGTTTGAGGCCAACCTAGGCTACATGATACTCTGTCTTAAAGAACAAAACCAGAAACCAAGTGTAGTGGCTCATACCTTTTATCTCAGCTTGGAGGAAGTGGGGGAGTGGAGGTGTCAAGGTAGGAGGATCTCCATGAATTCGAGACCAGTTCGGGCTACAGAGTGAGTGCCAGGTCAGCCTAGGCTAGAGTAGGACCTTGCCTCAAAAAAAACAAAACAAGCCGGGCGTGGTGGCGCACGCCTTTAATCTCAGCACTTGGGAGGCAGAGGTAGGTGGATCGCCACAAGTTCGAGGCCACCCTGAGACTACATAGTGAGTTCCAGGTCAGCCTGGACTAGAGTGAAACCCTACCTCAAAAAACAAAACAAAACAAAACAAAACAAAACCCCCAAACAACAAAAAAAACCCAAACAATAACAACAATAACAAAAAACAAGGGCTGGGGAGGGATGGCTTGGTGCTTAAGGTGCTTGCCTGCAAAGCCAAAGGACCCAGGTTCAATTCCCCAGGACCCACGTAAGCCAGATGCACAGGTGGCGCATGTGTCTGGAGTTTGTTTACAGTGGCTGAAGGCCCTGGCGCACCCACTCTCTCTATTTACCTACTTATTTCTCTCAATAAATAAAATAAAATAAAATAAAATGTAAAACAAAACAACAAAGGGTGCCCTGTGAGGATGGTTAAAGGTGCTTTCTGGCATAGCGGGAAGTCCTGGGTTCAATTCCTAAGCTGCCCAGGTAAATGGCACGGGCACCTGGTGTTCCTTTGCAGCGGCAAGAGGCCCTGGCATGCCTCCTCCACACGTACCTTCAAATAAACAAACAAATAAAACAAAATAACTCAAACCAGACCAACCAATGAAATAAATAAATATATAAGCAAATGAACGAAAGACTGCCTGTGTGCAGGACAGAGATTGGATTTCTAAAACTATTTTCTCTCCCCTCCTCTTCCCTGTCTTCCACCATTTTTTTGTGCTAAGGATCCACTTAGGAGGGCAGACCTCGTACATGCTAAGCACATTCTTGTTCTTAAACTTTATTTTATTTATTTGAGAGAGAGGCAGATAGAGAGAGAAAGAATGAGCATGCTAGGGTTTCTAGCCACTGCAAACAAACTCCAGATGCATGTGCCACCTTGCGCATCTGGCTTATGTGGATCCTGGGGAATTGAACTCGGGTCCTTTGGCTTTGCAGGTGAGTGCCTTAACTGCTACGCTAAGCCATCCCTCCAGTCCTTCTTTTCTTTTTTTCTTTTTTTTTTTCTGAGGTAGCATTTCATTCTAGTCCAGGCTGACCCGGAATTCACTATGTAGTTTCAGGGTGGCTTTGAACTCATGACGATCCTCCTAGCTCTGCCTCCCAAGTGCTGGGATTAAAGGCGTGCACCACCACGCCCGGCTTTTCTTTCTTTTTTAAAAAATATTTTATTTATTTATTTGAGAGAGGAGGGGGGAGAGAAGGGGGGATGGGCATGTCGGGGCTTCTAGCTACTGCAAACAAACTCTAGACACATGTGCCACCTTGTGCATTTGGCTTTCTGTGGGTACTGACTGGGAAATTGAACCTGGGTCCTTTGGCTTTGCAGGCAAGTGCCTTAACCAATAAGTGATCTCTCCAGCCCCCCGCCCCCTTTTTTTAGAGGTAGGGTCTCTCACTGAACCTGGAGCTCACTGATTTGGCCAGACTATCTAGCCAGCAAGCCTCAGAGATCATCCTGTCTCCACCTTCCTGGTGCTAGGATTGATTACAAATGCTCATCTCTATGCTGGCTTTTGTTAGTTGTGTTGTTGTTGTTGTTTTTGTTTTTTGGGGGAGGGTCTCACTCTAGTCCAGACTGACCTGGAATTCACTATGTAGTCTCAGGGTTGCCTCAACTCACGGTGATACTCCTATCTCTGCCTCCTGAGTGCTGGGATTAAAGGCATGAACTACCATGCCTGGTGGTTTTTCCTTTTTTTTGGAGGTAGGGGTCTCACTCTAGTCCAGGCTGACTTGGAATTCACTATGTAATCTCAGGGTGGCCTTGAACTCATGGTGATCCTCTTACCTCTGCCTCCTGAGTACTGGGATTAAAGGCGTGCGCCACCACACCCGGCTATACCGGCTTTTTTATGTGGGTTCTGGAGATCTGAAATTGGGCCCAATGTTTGTGCAGCAAACACCTTATTGAATGACTCATCTCCCTAGCCCCTTGTTCTTTAAAACTTGACTTATGTGTATGAGTGCATGCCAAGGTGCACATGTGTGGAGGTCAGAGGACAACTTTAAAATGTCTATGTTCCACCTTTTAAAATTAATTAATTTATTTTTAAAGAGCGTTTAAAATGAATTTTATTTGAATCTTACAAGTGGTCTTTAGAGGCTCCAAACAAGAACTCTGTTGCAAAACTCTAATAAATAGCTTGCCCCAAGTCCCCAATTTATTTCTTTTGAGACAGAGTCTCTTGTCTCTGCAAATGAACTGCCAGACAGCCACCAATGAATAACAGACTAGCTGACCTGGCCAGGAGCTCCGGATTCTCCAGAGTCTGCATCCCATTGTAGGCATGTTGGGCATACAGGTACACATGCCACTTTGCATCCTGTGTGAATACTAGGGAGTTGAATCTGGGCTGGCAGGCTTTGCAAGCAAGCAGCTTTAACCACTGAATCATCTTCCCAGCCCCTCTTCTCTTCTCTTCTCTTCTCTTCTCTTCTCTCTTCTCTTCTCTTCTCTTCTCTTTTCTCTCCTTTCTTCGCCTTGCCTTGTCCCGCCCCTTCCCCCTCCCCTCCCCTCCCCTCCCCTCCCCTCCCCTCCCCTCCCCTCCCCCTCCCCTCCCCCTCCCCTCCCCTCCCTTCCCTTTCCCTTGCAATGCTGGTGACAGTGATCGAGCTCAGGCCCAGGATGCACTGGGCTAGTGTCTCACTACTGCGCTACATCTCAAGCCTCTTACCTGGTGGTCTCTTTTTCCTCCTTCAGGTCTGGGAGGTCCCATCTTCACAGAGGCTTCTGGATCCCCTCCAGACCTCTGGGGGTCCTGTTAGGCATTCCCGTGGTGCCCTGCAATGATCCCAGAGTCTGTTTTCACATGTTTAATTATATGCGTATTTGCTCTCCTAAGTTACATAAACCTTTGGAGAACAGAGTACATGACTCCGTGTTTATGGTCATGCCTGGTACATAGAGGGGCTCAATAAATACATGCTGAATAAATGAATGAATTCTGCCGAGATCCCCGGATGGGGGATGGAGAAGCATTTTCTCCCTGGCTTGCCCTTGCTGTGCAGCTGGCTCCCTCTCTTTCCTTACTCATCACCTTCAGGATAAGACCCGGGCCCCTTGGTGTCCTCCCAGCCTCTGTCCTGACTCCGCTTCAGCTCCGGGTCCCCTTCCCCACCCAGCTCCTCTGTCCCTCAGCCCTGTGAGTGCATTTGAGGGCTCAGACCTTGGGCTCTTTGACACCTGTTCCTTCTCACTTTTTTCTTTCTTTCTTTCTTTTTTTTTTTTTGGTGTTTTTGAGGTAGGGTCTCACTCTAGCTCAGGCTGACCTGGAATTCACTATGTATTCTCAGGGTGGCCTCGAACTCATGGCAATCCTCCTACCCCTGCCTCCTTAGTACTGGGATTAAAGGCGTGCGCCACCACACCCAGTCTCATAAACTTTTTGGTGTCCTGCCTGGGGTTGGAGGTCTCTTTCTTTCTTTCTTTCTTTTTTTTTTTTTTTTTTTTTGGTTTTTTCGGTTTTTCGAGGTAGGGTCTCACTCTAGCCCAGGCTGACGTGGAATTCAGTATGGAGTCTCAGGGTGGCCTCGAACTCACGGCGATCCTCCTACCTCTGCCTCCCGAGTGCTGGGATTAAAGGCGTGCGCCACCACGCCCGGCTTTGGAGGTCTCTTTCTTGTTCAAGAGTGCATAGATTGTTGCTCTGTCCCTTCCTTCTTTAGATTTTATGAGGAGAATCTTGCTATGTAGCCCAGGCTGGCTTCTCCTGCCTCAGCCTTCTGAGAGCTGAGTTTACGGGTGTGCGTCCGCATGCCCAGCTCAGCTCCTCTTGACACTTGCTCCCATCCCTGCTGCCACCGGCCCTGAACATCGCCCAATGCCTTTGGTGCATTTAGGGAATTTTCAAGGAAGGCTTCTGAAACCGCAGCAGACAGCTTTTAGCCAACTCGCTCCCTTCCGCCAGACAAGGTCCCCTGCTGTTTCTCCTTTCCTGTCGTTCAGCCCCCCTCAGTCGTGGGCCTTGTATCAATGCTGCCTCAGGCTTTGCATGGGTCCCGAGCCCGGACCTGAGCGGTTCCACATGGTGAGCTCCTGGGATCTCTGAGCAGGGCCGTCTCTCCCAGAACGCCTGTCCTCCACCTCTCAACTTGTGCTCCCCTCTCCAACCTGGTAGAATCCATTTGAACCCTAACATTTCTCTCTGTGAACCCATTCCTGGCACAGCAGCTGGGCTCAAGATGGGGTTGGATAGGCTTTCACGAGAGGAGCCATCGTATTAGCTGGAAAAATTCTCTGCCTGAGCCATCTGCTCAAATGCCGGCTCCGTTAGGAGAAGGAATTTTGCTGTTTTGTTCACTGCACACAGAGGGTCTTTAGGAAATATGTATGTGTATGTGTGTATATATATAATTTTTTCAAGGTAGGTTCTCACTCTAGCCCAGACTGACCTGATACCTGATATTCACTATGTAGTCTCAGGGTGACCTTGAATTCTTGATTCTCCTACCTCTGCCTCCCAAGAGATGGGATCAAAGGTGTGTGCCACCATGCCCAGCTAGGATATATATATATATAAAATATAATTTTGTTTTGTTTTCCAAGGGAGGGTCTCACTCTAGCCCAGGCTGACCTGATATTCACTATGGAGTCTCAGGGTGGCCTCGAACTCATGATGATCCTCCTACCTCTGCCTCCCAAGTGCTGGGATTAAAGGCATGCGCCACCATGCCCGGCTTTGAAGAAATGGAATTATCTCTTATTTTTTTCCCTTTGTCTCAGAGGGTGGTTGGGGGGACTGTAAGTAGCTTCTTCACTTTCTCAGGTAAGGAAAAGAAAAGGTCTCATCTCACAGAATGTTCTAGGAGCTACCTGAGGCACACTGGAGCTGATCACATGATACCCTGCTAGCAAGACCAGAAGAATTAAGAGATGTGTCAGAGCAGACTTTCTTTTTTTTTTTGGTTTTTCGAGGTAGGGTGTCCCTCTGGCCCAGGCTGACCTGGAATTCACTGTGTAGTCTCAGGGTGGCCTCGAACTCACGGCAATCCTCCTACCTCTGCCTCCCGAGTGTTGGGATTAAAGGCATGTGCCACCACGCCCGGCTGCTGTCAATTCTTTTTTTTTTAAATTAATTAATTTATTTATGTGAGAGAGAGAGGGAGAGAGAGAGAGAGAGAGAGAGAGAGAGAGAGAGAGAGAGAGAGAGGAACAGGCGGGGGAGGGGCGGGGAGAAAGAGAGAGAGAGAGAATGAGCACACCAGGGCCTTCAGCCACTGCAAATGAACTCCAGATGCATATGTCCCCTTGTGCATCTGGCTTACGTGGGTCCTAGGGAATCGAACCTGGGTCCTTTGGCTTTGCAGGTAAATGCCTTAACTGCTAAGCCATCTCTTCAGCCCAAGTAGTGTCAGTTCTTTAGACACCACTCTCAATGAATTTGAAAAAAAAAGGGGGGGAGGGGAGGGTAAGCACATTTTCCTTGGTGTGCAAACTGGGGGCAGAGGGTCGGCTGTGTGACGGGCTGGCACTGTGAGCCCCGCACCATCCCGTACCTTGGGGGGCGGGGTCCCCAGGTTACGGGCTCACTTGGGCATCCAGTCCGTGCTTCAGAGGCACAGGTGGTTGCTAAATGGAACAGTTTGTTGCCTGTTGGTTCTCAATTTTGAGTGTATCTTTTTTTTTTTTTTAAATGTCTTTGTCACATTTTAAATGTTACAGGAATTGTAAGGGAAATGAACTAAAAGTAGAAGCAAAATTTCATCATTTGTCATTTGAGAGAAATGATGAATATTTCAAATCCACTTGGCAGGAAGCAGGGGATTGTTGCTCCTTCCTCCCCCAGGGCTAGGACAGGGCTTCCTCCAGTGGGCTCCTCCAGCCACACCCAGCAGCCCCTTGTCTGTGGTCTCAAACTTAGGGACTACTCTGTTAAGCAGCATCCAACAGAGTTCTTCTTTCTCCCTTTATATATTTATATATTTATTAAAAAAAACTTTTTCCATTAATTTTAATTTTTTTTTAAAGTAGGGTTTTGTTCTAGCCCAGGCTGACCTGGAATTCACTATGTAGACTCAGGGTGGCCTCAAACTCGTGGCAGACCTCTTACCTCTGCCTTCCTAGTGCTGGGATTAAAGGCATGCATCACCACACCCAGCTTTTAAATTTTTCATTTTATTTTTATAATTTTTTTCAATTTATTTTATTTATTTCATAGAGAAAGAGGCAAATAGAGAGGGAGAATGGATACACCAGGGCCTCCAGCCGCTGCAAACTCCAGTCACATGAGCCACTTTGTGCATCTGGCTTATGGAGGTCCTGGAGAATTGAACCTGGGACCTTTGGCTTTGTAGGTGAGTGCCTTTAACCTCTAAGCCATCCCTCCAGCCCTATTTTATTTATTTATTTGAGAGGGAGAAAAGACAGAGGGATGGAGAGGGAAAGAGGCAGATAGAGAATGGGCGCACCAGGGCCTCCAGCCACTGCAAACGAACTCCAGATGCATGCGCCACCTTGTGCATCTGACTTATGTGGGTCCTGGGGAATTGTACCTGGGTCCTTTGGCTTTGCCAGTAAGCACCTTAACCACTAAGCCATCTCTCCAGCCCTTTTCCTTTAATTTTTAAAGATAGCGTACAAAGTAATGGGCATCATTCTGACACTTCATACATATGTCATTAGACTTTATTGTAATTGATTCCCTCTGCCCCTATTCTGCCTCATCAAACAGGATTCTAAGAGGGTTATTTATTTTCACTGTTGCTACTCCTTTTCTTCCTCCTTTAATTAATTAATTAGCTAATTAATTAATATATATTTAAAGACAAGGTCTCATTCTGTAGCCCAGGCTGGCCTCAAAGTCATGGTGATCCTCCTGCTTCACAGTGGTGAGCTGCTGTGGTCACCCAGGCTCAGCTTCCGGATGCTGAGGTGACAGGTGTGAGCACCATGTCTGGCTATTATGTCACCATAATGATGAATTTAAAAGAAAGATAGGGGGCTGGAGAGATGGCTTAGCAGTTAAGGGGCTTGCTTGTGAAGTCTAAGGACTCATGTTTGAACCTCCAGGTCCCACATAAGCCAGGCTCACAAGGTGACCCAAGCACGCAAGGTCGCACATGTACACATCTGGAGTTCGATTTCAGTGGCTATAGGTGCTAACGTGCCAATTCACTCTGTCTCTCTTTTTTGCTCTCTTTCTCTTGCTCTCTCTCTCTCTTTCTCTCTGTTAGAAAAAATTAAAAATAAATTAAAAAAAAGTAGGAATGTTGAGGCAGGATTCCTTGAGCCTAGGAGTTGAAGACCAGCCTGGACAATATAGTGAGACCTCTATCTTTAGAACAAAACAACACAAGCTAGGATGGTGGTGTAATCTAGTATCTGGAGGTGGATGAAGGGGGTCAGGAGTTCAAGGTTATCCTCAGCCTCTGGTTTGAGGCCAACCTAGGCTACATGATACTCTGTCTTAAAGAACAAAACCAGAAACCAAGTGTAGTGGCTCATACCTTTTATCTCAGCTTGGAGGAAGTGGGGGAGTGGAGGTGTCAAGGTAGGAGGATCTCCATGAATTCGAGACCAGTTCGGGCTACAGAGTGAGTGCCAGGTCAGCCTAGGCTAGAGTAGGACCTTGCCTCAAAAAAACAAAACAAGCCGGGCGTGGTGGCGCACGCCTTTAATCTCAGCACTTGGGAGGCAGAGGTAGGTGGATCGCCACAAGTTCGAGGCCACCCTGAGACTACATAGTGAGTTCCAGGTCAGCCTGGACTAGAGTGAAACCCTACCTCAAAAAACAAAACAAAACAAAACAAAACAAAACCCCCAAACAACAAAAAAACCCAAACAATAACAACAATAACAAAAAACAAGGGCTGGGGAGGGATGGCTTGGTGCTTAAGGTGCTTGCCTGCAAAGCCAAAGGACCCAGGTTCAATTCCCCAGGACCCACGTAAGCCAGATGCACAGGTGGCGCATGTGTCTGGAGTTTGTTTACAGTGGCTGAAGGCCCTGGCGCACCCACTCTCTCTATTTACCTACTTATTTCTCTCAATAAATAAAATAAAATAAAATAAAATGTAAAACAAAACAACAAAGGGTGCCCTGTGAGGATGGTTAAAGGTGCTTTCTGGCATAGCGGGAAGTCCTGGGTTCAATTCCTAAGCTGCCCAGGTAAATGGCACGGGCACCTGGTGTTCCTTTGCAGCGGCAAGAGGCCCTGGCATGCCTCCTCCACACGTACCTTCAAATAAACAAACAAATAAAACAAAATAACTCAAACCAGACCAACCAATGAAATAAATAAATATATAAGCAAATGAACGAAAGACTGCCTGTGTGCAGGACAGAGATTGGATTTCTAAAACTATTTTCTCTCCCCTCCTCTTCCCTGTCTTCCACCATTTTTTTGTGCTAAGGATCCACTTAGGAGGGCAGACCTCGTACATGCTAAGCACATTCTTGTTCTTAAACTTTATTTTATTTATTTGAGAGAGAGGCAGATAGAGAGAGAAAGAATGAGCATGCTAGGGTTTCTAGCCACTGCAAACAAACTCCAGATGCATGTGCCACCTTGCGCATCTGGCTTATGTGGATCCTGGGGAATTGAACTCGGGTCCTTTGGCTTTGCAGGTGAGTGCCTTAACTGCTACGCTAAGCCATCCCTCCAGTCCTTCTTTTCTTTTTTTCTTTTTTTTTTTTCTGAGGTAGCATTTCATTCTAGTCCAGGCTGACCCGGAATTCACTATGTAGTTTCAGGGTGGCTTTGAACTCATGACGATCCTCCTAGCTCTGCCTCCCAAGTGCTGGGATTAAAGGCGTGCACCACCACGCCCGGCTTTTCTTTCTTTTTTAAAAAATATTTTATTTATTTATTTGAGAGAGGAGGGGGGAGAGAAGGGGGGATGGGCATGTCGGGGCTTCTAGCTACTGCAAACAAACTCTAGACACATGTGCCACCTTGTGCATTTGGCTTTCTGTGGGTACTGACTGGGAAATTGAACCTGGGTCCTTTGGCTTTGCAGGCAAGTGCCTTAACCAATAAGTGATCTCTCCAGCCCCCCGCCCCCTTTTTTTAGAGGTAGGGTCTCACTGTAACCCAGGCTGACCTGGGACTCACTCTGTAGCTCCAGACTGGTCTCAAACTCACAGTGATCCTTCTACCTCTTCCTCCTGAGTGCTGGGATTAAAAGCGTGTGCTACCATACCTGGCAGTTTTCTTTCTTTCTTTTTTTTTTTTTTAACTAAAAAAATTATTTTAGTTATTTGAGAAAGAAGAAGGGGCTGATAGAGAGAGAGAGACAGAGAAAGAGAGGGAGAGAATGTGTGTGTCAGGGTCTTTAGCCACTATAGATGAACTCCAGATGTATACACCACCTTGTGCATCTGGTTTACGTGGGTCCTGGGGAATCGAACCTGAGTCCTTTGGCTTTGCAGGCAAATGCCTTCACTGCTGAGCCACCTCTCCAGCCCCATTTTTTTTTTTTAAGTGGAGGATCTTATGGTATTACCATTCCATTGTTAAAAACTTTTCTTTGGAAGAAAAGAAAAATGTTAGAAAAAAATAGATTATTCCACTTCAGAGAGCACACAGTCTCTTCCTTTGTCAGAACAGCAGTACACAACTGTTATTCCCAAAGATTGTATAATGTCACATTACTAAATTTAAGTTCCCTTTTTTTTCCCCTCCAAAGAGTGATTTAAACAACATATTTTTAAACTGTAACTTAGCCAGGCATGGTGGCACATGTCTTTAATCCCAGTGCTAAGAGGCAGAGAGGCAGGAGGATCGCTGTGAGTTCGAGGCCACCCTGAGACTCCATAGTGAATTCCAGGTCATCCTGGGCTAGAGAGAGACCCTACCTCCAAAAACAAAAAGAAAACAAACAAACAAACAAAACTATAACTTAGATAAGTTCTTCATGGAGCTATGGGCCAAATAAATTCAAGAATCTGATGTAGGATACAAATGTGGTCCTGGGGTTTTGTTTTGCCACAACTTTTGTGCTCTGTGGTTCCAGCAGCTCAGCAGGTTTTGGCTGGCGGCTGTCACAAAGGAAGCCCATTCCTCAAGGAGCCGTAGCAGCCCAAGCGAACCTTGTCGCCTGAGGTGAACTCACCGGGAGCTCAGGGTCAGTGGCCTGGGCTCTCGGCCAGGCTGCAGGGACTGGAGGCCAAGCCGAGGGAGCTTGGAAAGCCTGACTTGCCTGCGCTGCGGGAAAGCTGGCTGTGTTGGCTGAGAGACTGGTCATGTTTTGCTAACTTAATCTGGGCTTGTCTTGGTAGGTCTTATCACCTTGTATACTTTCTGAACTTCAACTTCTGGTCTCTGTGGGTATGGCTGGGCCTGGCACTTTGGCTCCGTAGCTGGATGACATAAGCGGAAATGAACGTTTTTGTTTGTTTGTTTGTTTCAGCTATTCCAGGCTCGCCCCAAACTTATGTGCTAAGAATGACCCTTGAACTATTTATTTATCTGTCTACTTAGTTATTTATTTGCATTTGTTCATGTGTGTGCACATGTGCACCAGGGTCTTTTGCCATTGAAAATAAATGCTCATCTGGGTTTATGTGAGTAGCTGGGGAACTGGGCCAACAGGCTTTGTAGGCAAGTGCCTTTAGCCCTGAGCTATCTCCCCAAGCCCACCTTGAACTTTTGATCTTCCTGCCTCCACCTTCTGAGTGCTGGTATTGTAGGCTTGCACCACTAGACCAGGGCTTATGCACTGCTGGAAAGTGGACCCAAGGCTTCATGCATGTTACGCAAATACTCAGATTCCTTTTCGTTTTTTTGGTTTTTCGAGGTAGGGTCTCACTCTGACCCAGGCTGGCCTGGAATTCACTATGGAGTCTCAGGGTGGCCTCGAACTCACGGCGATCCTCCTACCGCTGCCTCCCGAGTGCCACCACACCTGGCTAGTGTTGCTTTCTCTGTAGACTCTGGATCTCTATTTTTATGAGGTTTTATGAAGTTTGAGGTTTGAGTCTCAGGCTGGCCTCGAACTCACAGAGATCCTCCTATTTCTGCCTTCCTAGTGCTGGGATTAAAGGAGTGTGCCACCATGCCTGGCTTATTTTATCAATTTTATTAATTATTTTCCACTAATTTAAAAATGTAGGTTCTAATATAAAAAAAATGGGTGGGCGTGGTGGTGCACTCGGGAGGCAGAGGATTGCTGTGAGTTCGAGGCCACCCTGGGACTACATAGTGAATTCCAGTTCAGCCTGGGTTAGAGTGGGACCCTACTTTGAAAAAGAAAAAAACCAAAAAAAAAAAAAAAAAAAAGTGTGAGCCACTCCAGGTCCATTTGTGACTTGGAGCTGATTCCCTAGGCTGCCAATGTGTGACCTCTGGCACCTGGCAAGCCTGTCTCCAGGTCATTCCCTTTTACACATTCGTGCCAGGTACAGAATGGCCTTCCAGAGCTGTCTCAGCTTCCACTCACTACCTCCTCCAGGCCAGCTGGTCCTGGCTCCCGTTCTAATAATGCGCAGGAAGCAGCCCATCTCCTGGGGTCCTCCCGGACCCGCTGCCTCCCTCGCCATCTGCAGTTGGTTTCCATGACTTCCCGGCTCTAGCTGTTGCTTAGTCCACCCCGCCTCTTCAGTTCGCCACCTCTTCTCTCTCGCTTGGATCTTCTACCTGCCTCTCTCCAGTCTTTCCCCTCCCACCTTTCCTCATGAACCACCCTGTCCAACACTGTAGCTGCTACTGCAGATATTTAAATTTGAATATAGCAAGATCTTAAAAATGGTGGTAAGGGCTCCTGAATAGGCCGTGGCTCCCGGTTCCCCAGTGGTGGTTTGTGTAGGGCAGCTGGGACCCTGCTCTTGATTGGCATGGGGGAGGACAAGAATACATCAATATATCAACAAGCAAGAGCCAAGCCGGGCGTGGTGATGCATGCCTTTAATCCCAGTACCCCGGAGGTAGAGGTAGGAAGGAGGATCTCCGGGAGTTCGGGGCCACACTGGGACTACATAGTGAATTCCAGGTCAGCCTGAGCTAGAAGCCGGGCGTAGTGGCGCACGCCTTTAATCCCAGCACTCGGGAGGTAGTGGTAGGAGGATTGCCGTGAGTTCGAGGCCACCCTGAGACTCCATATTGAATTCCAGGTCAGCCTGGGCTAGAGACCCTACCTCGAAAAAAAAAAAAAAAAACCAGCCTGAGCTAGAGTAAGACCCCTCAAAAAACAAAAAACAAAAACAAAAAACAAAAAAAAAGAAATGATAGTACTTCATTCTTACCAGACATATTCTGAGTCCCCTGTGGCTAGTGGCTTTCCTGTTGGACAGCACAAATATAGACCGTTACCCCATTGAGGAAAATTCTGTAGGATGCTGTGGCTGATCAGCTTTGTGTCCCAAAACCCTCTCCCCAGCTGTTATTTCCTTCTGGATCATTCCATTTGCCATTCTCATTGCCTCGCTTACTCCCCTGTCTGCCCTGCTCCAGCCGTTCTCCCATCTTGTCCTGACATCCTCCCCCGTCTAAGCCACATCCACGCGGAGGCTCACTGTGGCTCTCCCCCTGCAGTGTGGCCTCTCCTGCCCCCCCCCCATTATCTGGACAGATGAGGCTCTCAGTTCAGACACCAGTCTGGTCCAGGCTTTATAAATCTCACTCCAGGCCTACACACTGCTGCCGTCACGCTGCAAGTCTACTGAGGAGAGATTTGCTATAGGATTTGGGCCTCTTTTTCTTTCCTTTCCTTTATTTTTCTTTCTTTTCTTCTTCTTCTTCTTCTTCTTCTTCTTCTTCTTCTTCTTCTTCTTCTTCCTCCTCCTCCTCCTCCTCCTCCTTCTTCTTCCTTCTTCTTCTTCCTTCTTCTTCCTTCTTCTTCTTCTTCTTCTTCTTCCTTCTTCTTCTTCTTCTTCTTCTTCTCCTTCTCCTCTCCTTCCTTCTTCTTCTTCTTCTCCTTCTTCCTTCTTCTTCTTCTCCTTCTTCTTCTTCCTTCTTCTTCTTCTTCTTCGTCTTCCTTCTTCTTCTTCTTCTTCCTCCTCCTCCTCCTCCTCCTCCTTCTTCTTCTTCTTCCTCCTTCTTCTTCTTCTTCCTTTTCTTCTTCTTTCTTCTTCTTCCTCTTCTTCTTCTTCTTCTTCCTTCTTCTTCTTCTTTCTTCTTCTTCCTCTTCTTCTTCTTCTTCCTTCTTCTTCTTCTTCCTTCTTCTTCTTCTTCCTTCTTCCTCTTCTTCTTCTTTCTTCTTCTTCTTCTTCTTCTTCTTCTTCTTCTTCTTCTTCTTCTTCTTCTTCTTCTTTGCTTTGTTTTTTTCCAGGTAAGTCTCACTCTAGCCCAGGCTGACCTAGAATGCACTACATAGTCTTTGGCTAGCCTCAAACTCACAGCCATCTTCCTACCTCTGCCTCCCCAGTGCTGGGATTAAAGGTGTGCACCACCACTCCTGGCTGGACTAGGGCCTCTTTTGATAAATCTCTTGGAAGTCCAGCTCCTTTCAACTGCATTCTTCAGATGTTAGATGTCCCCAAGGTGGGAGGTGGGGAGATTTTGGGGACACATCTTGTGAAGCCTCCCGGAGTTAGCAGTCGACTTCATTTGCAAGGAAACACCTCATTCAAGATGGGTTAAGCAGTCATGGGATTAGATCAGTTTAGCTGTCTGGCCAGTGAGGAGGAGGCATCTCTGGGATGGTTTGTCTAAGAAATTTACCTTGACTTTCTCAGGCAGGCGAGGTGCAGCCAGCACTGGACACTGGCGCCCCCGTGTGGCCTAAAGAGCACTGTGGCTCCCAGGCTTCCAGCTTGAAGAGAGAGAGAAAGAGAGAGAGAGAAGGGTGGGGGAGGCTGTGTTTTGGGGAGGTTTTCCTAGGAGAGCAGAGAAGTGTATTTCTAAGAATCTCACTGCAAAACTCTCCTGGGCAAAGATGAGATCCTAGGCCCTCCTGACTCAGCTGACCCACCTCATGGATGTGGTGGGCACGGATGGGCATGATCTTGTCTGCCCAGCCTAGAACCACAGAGGAGCCGTTCCCAGCAAAGCCCACAGGCTGCAGGGGTGTGCGTGCGTGCGTGCGTGCGTGCGTGCGTGTGTATGTGACTTGAAGCAAAATTAGAGTTGTGACATACCCCCATACACACAAAGAGAAGCATCTGGTCGGGAGGTATCTGAGGGCTACTGCCGTTTTCTAGAGGTACTCAGGGTGGCTGGACATAGGGCAGTCCTTCTCCTGAGGAGCAAGTAGAAACATGGCATTCCAAACTGCCCAGGAAGTTCTAAGATCCCAAACACATAATATTGTCTCCTCCCTTAAATGTTGGTAAAATGCGGGAGGCGGGGGGGGGGTGCTGGAGAGATGGCTTTGCGGTTAAGACATTGCCTGTGAAGCCAAAGGACCTAGGTTCGATTCCCCAGGACCCACGTAAGCCAGATGCACAAGGGGTACATGCATCTGGAGTTCGTTTGCAGTGGCTACAGGCCCTGGCACGCCCATTCTCTCTTTGTCTCTCTCTGCTTGCAAATAAATAAATAAAATTTAAAAAAAAAAAGTTGGTCAAATGAGCCTGCTAATCACCTGGAGAGGAAGTTGTAACTTCAAGGAACATAAGACACCTGAAGACACAGTAAGAAGACCCCGTCCCTGGCAACGTGCTTGTCGAGTGTTTGCAACCCCAGCACGTGGCTCGTCCTTGGCCACTCGGCAAGCTGGAGACCACCCTGGGCTCCATGAGGTGCCGTCTCAGAACAACGGTCAGGGGCGGTGCTGGGGAGACGGATGCCCAGTGGATAAAGTGCTTGCTGCTCAAAGCAGGAGCAGCTCAGTTGGGATCCCCAGCACCCCCGTACGGGCTGGGAGCTGTGTTAGGCTTCTGTGACCCCAGCACCCTGACAGTGAGGTGGGAGGCAGAGACTGCAGAATTTCCTGGCTTGCCTGGCCTGTGCAGAAAAGAGCAATGTGCCTCAAAACGATACCTGACTTCCACACAGGCGCCATAGCACACACGCCCGCGCGCGCACACACACACGCACGCACTCTCTCTCTCACACACACCAAAAATAAATAAAGAACTATGGGAGGAGCAATCATCCCCTCCCTCAGTGCAATTGCTTACAGACCCTCACTGCTGCACCTGCCTGCCTGCTTTCTTTCTGTTTTTATTTTTATTTTTTTTTTACATTTTTTTGTTTGAAAGAGAGATAGAGACAGAGAGAGAGAGAGAGAGAGGGAGGGAGGGAGGGAGGGAAAGAATGGGTACACCAGGGCCCCTAGTACTGCAAATGAACTCCAGATGCATGCACCACCTTGTGCGTCTGGCTTATGTGGGTCCTGGGGAATTGAACCTGTGCCCTTTGGCTTTGTAGGCAAGTCCCTTAACCACTAAACCATCTCTCTAGCCCCCATCTGCCTGCTTTCTGAGTTAGAATGCAGGAAGCATAAAGAGCTGGGAAAGGGCAACTTTTTCTTTCTTTCTTTTTGAGGTAGGGTCTCATTCTACCCCAGGTTGACCTGGAATTCACTATATAGTCTCAGGGTGGCCTTGAACTCACGGTGATCCTCCTACCTCTGCCTCCTGAGTGCTCGGATTAAAGGTGTGTACCACCACGTCTGGTAACTGTTCTTTTTCCCTCTCTCTACCCTCTTTTTCTGATAGCAGCCACAATCCTAAGTCAGCTTGCTCTGACACTCTAGACATTCTCACTCTCTAAAGAGCCACTGCCTGCAGACTCCCACTGCCTGAGCTGTCTACTTCCGGGACCCCTAACTCAGAAACCTCCTGTTCTCTTCACCCCTCACCCACCTCCGGTCTCCTGGCAGCTGCTGAGCTCCCTGGCTTGCCCGACCTGTTGTTTTCCTCTCAAATGTCAATAAAATTGTTCTCAGTTTTTTTTTCCTGAGTCAGGTTTTAAATTCTTTCTTCTTTCTTTTCCATTCCATTTTTCTTCTCCTCTTCCTCTTTGTCTTTTGTTTCATTTAGAGAGAGAGAGAGAGAGAGAGAGAGAGAGAAAAGTGGCCTTAGCCTCTACAATTGAATTCCAAATGCTTGCGCCACCTAGTGGGCATGTGAGACCTTGTGTTTGCCTCACCTTTGTGCATCTGGCTCACTTGGGATTTGGAGAGTCAAACATGCATCCTTAGGCTTTGCAAAAAGGCAGGCATCCTTAGGCAGGCAAAAGCGCTTTAACCACTAAGCCATCTCTCCAGGACTTCTTTGTCTTTTTTATTTATCTTCTTCTTTGGCTTTAAAAAATTTTTGTTTATTATTTATTTATTTGAGAGAGAGAGGAAGAGGCAGAGAGAAACAGAGAATGGGCACACCAGAGCCTCCAGCCTCTGCAAACGAACTCCAGATGCATGCGCCCCATTGTGCATCTGGCTAACTAGGGTCCTTAGGCTTCACAGGCAAACGCCTTAACAGCCCTTCTTTGGCTTTTTGAGGTATGGTCTTGCTCTAGCCCAGGCTGACCTTGTAGTCTCAATGTGGCCTCGAACTCACAGTGATCCTCTAACCTCTGTCTTCCGAGTGCTGGGATTAAAGGCGTGAGCCACCACACCGGCTCTAAATTCTTTTATTTATGAGATAAGAACCTGGCAAAGGGACCCTGTGTTCCCTGGTAACAGTCACAGGCTGGACCTCAGCCTGGAAATTATTCCTTACCTCCCTGGGGTAATCCCTTGTGTCCGAGCTCAGTGCTTTCAGGAGTGTAACGGAGTTAAAGGGGCACTTAATCCTTCCCGGGGGGTGGGGTAAAATCAAAGATGGCAACTCAGGCCTGGAAGGGTTTAGGGCCCTTCTTGCTCCCTGATTGCAGCCAGCCGTAAGGACCCGTAAGGAAAAAATACAGGACTTCAGAAGGAATGCGAGAAGTCCCCTGGAAAGGATCCGGCATTTTGCAAATGTGGAAATGCTATTTCCATCGCTGAACAGAGCCTCTTGAGAAGGTACCGACAGGTCCGCAGCGCCCTCTAGTGGCTAAACACTGAAGGACCCAAATTCCTAGCCTCCCTTTTGCTGTACCTGGGTACTGCTCTCCTAGGCCCTCCAAGCTTCCTCCTCCAAGAGTTCTCGGGGTCGTAGCCCCTGATTGCCTTCGTCCCCGACTCCACTACTTACGGTTGTGCTATGGAGGAAGATGAAGAGGAAGCACGATGAGGTGGGCGCGGTGGCACACGCCTTTAGTCCCAGCACTCGGGAGACAGAGGCAGGAGGAAGGCCATGAGTTCGAGGCCACCCTGAGACTACATGGTGAGGTCCGGGTCAGTACAGTCTTTGTGAAACACAGGGGAAAGTGTAAATCAGCGGGGACTCTTTCCTCTCAAGAGGGTAATTCCTTTTGGAAACTGTGCAAACAGGTCAGGAATGAAATCTGCACACACTGTAATGGTGCCATGGGAGAAATTGAAGGGATGTGTGGGAACCCTTGTCATCCCATCCCCCCTTTCCAGCCTGGAGCCTATTGAGATGCCAAGAGCTTTTGGAGGGTGGTCTGCCACCCCAACCTGGAGAGAGAAACTGGAGGCTAGATGCTGGGGAAGTAAGGAACCAGAAAAGGGAGAATTCTGCCTCCCCACAGCCCAGCAGGGGTCAGGCTCAGGCTTGACTTCCTCATCTGTGCTCAGGACAGAGTAGACTCCTAAAGCCAATCACCGACCTTCTCCAGCCCAGTGCATCCAGAGCGACTTGGGTTTCCCCAAACAAACACGGAGGTGTGGGGTCTCCGCCTTCCTGCTGCTGCTGAACAGAGAACTGAGCCTGGTGGCTGTGGCCTCCACATTTTGTGTCCCAGAGTCTGGCCACGCGAGCCCTGGGCACGGTGTGGTAGTGGCAGTGTCAGACACGACACTTTCCGGTGCACTAAAGGCAGCGTGGAAGTGTGCTGGAGCGCTCCTGGTCTCAGCAGTGCCCTTGGGCAGAGCCGCCTATCTCTGGCCTTTCCAGCTGCCAACTGCTGTCCTGCCTGTAATTTTATTTTATTTTTTGGTTTCTTGAGGTAGGGTCTTGCTCCAGCCCATGCCGACCTGGAATTCACTATGCAGTCTCAGGGTGGCCTCAAACTCATGGCGACCCTTCTACCTCTGCCTCCCAAGTGCTGGGATTATTATTATTATTATTATTATTTATTTATTTATTTATTTATTTTTTTGTTTTTCGAGGTAGGGTCTCACTCTGGCTTAGGCTGACCTGGAATTAACTATGTAGTCTCAGGGTGGCCTCGAACTCACAGCGTTCCTCCTACCTCTGCCTCCAAGTGCTGGGATTAAAGGAGTGCGCCACCACGCCCAGCTATTTATATATATATATATTTACTTGGCCAGGCGTGGTGTTGCATACTTTTAGTCCCAGTACTCTGGAGGCTGTGGTAGGAGGATCACTGTGACTTCCAGGTCAACCTGGAGCTGTAGAGTGAGTTCCAGGTCAGCCTGGGCTAGAGTGAAATTCTACCTTGGAAAGAAACTAGGAAAAATGTACTTATTTGCGAGAGGGAGAGAGAGAGAAAGAGAGAGAGAGAGAGGGGCCAAAGACATACCACTTACACATCTGACTATATATGGATATGGAGAATCTAACGCAGAACAGCAAGCTGTGTGTGGTGATTTGAATGTATGACTCCATAGATTTAGGCATTTTTAAAAATTAAGATTGAGGGCTGGAGAGATGGCGTAGCGGTTAAGCGCTTGCCTGTGAAGCCTAAGGACCCCGGTTTGAGGCTCGATTCCCCAGGACCCACGTTAGCCAGATGCACAAGGGGGCGCACGCGTCTGGAGTTCGTTTGCAGTGGCTTGAAGCCCTGGCGCGCCTATTCTCCCTTTCTCTCTATCTGCCTCTTTCTCTCTCTGTCACTTTCAAATAAATAAATAAATAAATAAATCTTAAAAAAAATTAAGATTGAGCTTGCAATATATTTTTTTTTAAGGGCTGGAGAGATGGCTTAGTGGTTAAGGCGGTTGCCTGCAAAGCCGAAGGAACTCAGCTGGATTCCCTAGGACCCACGTAAGCCAGATGCACAAGGTGGTGCATGAAGTCTGGGGTTCGTTTGTAGTGGCTGAAAGCCTTGGCACACCCATTCTCTCCCTCTCCCTCTGTCTCTTTCTCTCTCTCAAATAAATAAATAACTAAAAATAAAAGATTGACGAGCCAGGCGTGGTGGTGCACGCTTTTAATCCCAGCACTCAAGAGGCAGAGGTAGGAGGATCACTGTGAGTTCGAGACCACCTTGAGACTACATAGTGAATTCCAGGTCGGACTGGACTAGAGCGAAACCCTACCCCGTAAAACAAAAAACAAACAAACAAACAAACAAACAAAAAAAAAAAAAAAAGAGAGAGAGAGAGATTGACCTTGCAACTTGAGTCTTTAGCAGCCTGCTGGAGGAGGTGTCACTGAGGCAGATCTTGTAGTCAAGCCCTAAGGTGTGTAAAGAGCCAGTTTTGAGGGCTGGAGAGATGGCTTAGCAGTTAACGTGCTTGTCTACAAAGCCAAAGGACCCAAGTTCAATTCCCTTGGATTCACATAAGCCAGATGCACAAGGTGGCACATGTGTCTGGAGTTCATTTGCAGTGGCTGGAGACCCTGGCACACCCTTTCTTTTTCTCTTCCTCTTTCTCAAATAAATAAATAAATAAATAAAATTGGATTTTCGAGGTAGAGTTTCACTCTAGTCCAGGCTGACCTGGAATTCACTATGGAGTCTCAGGGGTGGCCTCTAACTCATGGCAATCCTCCTACCTCTGCCTACCAATTGCTGGGATTAAAGGCATGTGCCACCACTGCCCAGCGAATAAATAAATAAGTAAATAAAAATAAGAGCTAGTTTGAGCTCTGGCTGTCTGCTTGCTGGCTGTTTGGTGGTGTCTGTCTGTTATGATGAGCTTCTCCTGCCCCTGATGGAATTTTCCCTGGAATCTGAGAGCCTTAAATCAACCCTTTCCTCCCATGAGTTGCTTCCGGTTGGGTGTTTTCCCAGCAGTGCAAAGAAGGTAACTGCAACACTTTGCAAGCAAGCACGTGTAACCGCTGAGCAATCTCCCAGCCCAGCAGCCCACGATGTTTTACGAACCTGAGTCCCTGTGAGGAGACTCCTTTTTCCCCTCCCGAGAATGGTCTCTTCTCCATTCTGTCAGTGCAGAGGGCCATGCTGAATGAACTGAACTGGGCAGAGTATTGAATAATGGCTCTGTGGAGCTAGTGGCTCTAGAAGGGAGGGCTGTTCTTGTTGGAATGGTAGGTGGGGAGACTTCTCAGGTACAAGACTGTAGAGTCTCTGTTACAGAAACCAGTGTAAAGGGAGCAAAGCGTCTACAGGTAGAAGGAAGCAGAGTTGGGGGGGGGTGCAGGGGGCAGCCTCTGGCTGAGTAACGTTTGCCAAGGTGACCTTGAGGACCTTAGACTGTCCTTCTCTGTCCTCGACCTTCCCCCCCTGCATCTACTCAGGAGGCTCTTCTGCTAACACACAATGTCCCAGTGCACTCTCTCTGTCTTTCAAGCCACAACAGCTCTCTGGAAAGATCTGGTGTGTGTGTGAGTGTGTGTGAGTGTGGTGTGTGTGTGGTGGGGGAGGGCTGGGGGGACCACAGTGTAACACTGTGTGACGTGACAGTTTCAGACAAGGTGCCAGATTCTTTTGACACCTTTCCCATGGAAGAGGGAGTCCACATCTCTTCCCCTTCAGAGTGGGTGGGCCCCAGGATGCTTCCACCTTTCTGAGACAGAAGCAAGGCAATGTGGCCTCTCAGGTTAGGTTCCTAAGGCCAGCACCTTGGGATGGGTCTTCTGGGATGTTGTTCTTTGCTTGTCTGTCTCTGAACAGTTCCTCTTTTTTAAAAATTATTTATTTGAGAGAGAGAGAGAGAGAGAGAGAGAGAGAGAGAGAGAGAGAGAGAATGGGCACACCAGGGCTGCTAGCTGCTGCAAACGAAGTCCAGATACATGTGCCCCCTTCTGCATCTGGCTTACGTGGGTCCTGAGGAATTGAACCTGGGTATTTTGGCTTTGCAGGCAAGGGCCTTAACTAAGCCATCTCTCCAGCCGTTTTCTTTTAAATTAATTTATTTAAAAATTTTTTTATTAACAACTTCCATGATTGTAAACAATATCCCATGGTAATATCCTCCCTTCCCCCACTTTCCCCTTTGAAACTCCATTCTCAATATATCCCCTCCCCCTCTCAATCAATCTCTCTTTTATTTTGATGTCGTGATCTTTTCCTCCTATTATGATGGTCTTGTGTAGGTAGTGTCAGGCACTGTGAGGTGACAGTAAATACTATTCGCCATTTCTCCCTAGCCCAAAGCTAACAAAAGCTGGAAGGTAAACTCATGTTAATCATCTCGTTAGCTACCCCCTATCTCAAACACCCATCCTGAGTTCTGAGCCTTTGTCTGTGAAGTTAAACAAGCAGTAAGAAATGCAGTTAATTATTGCTTCTTCCCTTAACTTGAGGATGTGGGGCACAGTTGTTTTTCTTTAATTGACAACTTCCATGATTGTAAACAATATCCCATGGTAATTCCCTCCCTCCCCCCACTTTCCCCTTTGAAGCTCCACTGTCCATCATATCCCCTCCCCCTCTCAATCACTTTCTTTTTTATTTTGATGTCATCATCTTTTCCTCCTATTATGATGGCCTTGTGTAGGTAGTGTCAGGCACTATGAGGTCATGGATATCCAGGCCATTTTATGTCTGGAGGAGCACGTTGTAAGGAGTCCTACCCTTCCTTCGGCTCTTACATTCTTTTTCTTTTTTTTCAAGATTTAAGTTTTATTTATTTATTAGAGACAGAATGAGGGAGAGAGGGTGAGAGAGCGAGAATGGGCATGCCAGGGCATCTAGCCACGGCAAACGAACTCCAGACACATGCGCCACCATGTGCATCTGGCTTACATGGGACCTGGAGAATCGAACCGGGGTGCTTAGGCTTTGCAGGCATGCGCCTTAACCGCCAAGCCATCTCCTCAGCCCTTTTAAAAAAAGAGTTTATTAGCCAGGCGTGGTGGTGCTCGCCTTTAATCCTAGCACTCGGGAGGCAGATGTAGGAGAATCACCATGAGTTCAAGGCCACCCTGAGACTACATAGTGAATTCCAGGTCAGCCTGGGCTAGAGTGAGAACATACCTTGAAAAACAAAAACAAAAACAAAAACAAAACAAAACAAAAAAAAGATTTTATTTTTATTTATTTGAGACAGAATGAGGGAGAAGTGAGAGAGTGAGTATGGGTGGGATTCTTTCCGCCACCTCTTCTGCAATGGACTCTGAGCCATGGAAGGTGTGATAGATATATTGCAGTGCTGAGCACTCCTTTGTCACTTATTCTCAGAATCATGGTGCCTTCTGAGTCATCCCGAGGTCACTGCCATCTGAAAAGAAAAGGCTCTCTAACCACAAGGGAGAATGGCATTAATATATGGGTATGAACATTAAGAGAAGTGCTTACTGGGCAGTTTGGTGAGCATAATATATACTTTCAGCCAGACAGCAGCAGACATTACACCTCTAGGGTTCATGACTACCTCTATTGTAGGTTTTCAGTATCAGGGATGTATTCCCTCCCATGGAGTAGGCCTCCAGTCCAATTAGAGAGCATTTAAAAAAATTTTTTTTGTTCATTTTTTTTTATTTATTTGAGAGTGACAGACAGAAAGAGAAAGAGGCAGATAGAGAAAGAGAGAGAATGGGCACACCAGGGCCTCCAGCCACTGCAACTGAACTCCAGACATGTACACCCCCTTGTGCATCTGGCTACTGGGTCCTGGGGAATTAAGCCTCGAACCAGGGTCCTTAGGCTTCACAGGCAAGTGCTTAACTGCTAAGCCGTCTCTCCAGCCCTAGAGGGCGGTTGTTTTCCCCCATAAGAGACATGCCACTATTGCATCGGTTGGCTCATTTGGCCTGGCTGGCCAAATATAAGGCATGCAGTGTCCACTGTTGGGTATCTTCACTGGTGATTTCTCTCTCCTCTCTCCATTGAACTGCATGCAGAATGGCTTCTTCCAGCTTTCTGTCAGTTGGTCTACATGGAGGAGGTTATCAGTTCAGTTCCAGTAGGATTTCTCAGTGCCCTTGCAGCCCAAGTATGTGGAGTCTTCAGCAATAGGGTCTTACCATCTACTCCTGGTGGGAAACCAAGGGCCTTGGCAATGGCCTGTAATGTGTTGGGGCCATCAGGGACCTCCCTGGCCAACAACTCACTGGAAGGCATCCCATCCCTGACACTGAAAGTTTTGGGGCACAGTTTTTTTTTGGGGGGAGCACAGTTTTTGAGCCAAGGCTCATTCCATCTTGGGCAGCATGTGATTTTCATACTGCTTTAATGGACAAAGACTCAATGAGACTGTTTCCTTGTTTTTTTTTTTTTTTCCTTCAGGGTCTCCCTCCTTGACCCTTTCTTGCCAGACGCGCTATCCTTCTCCTGAGCTCCGCTTTCATTCAAGCACCTTCCCTCTTTCTTCTGACCTCTGTTTGGTTCTCTGGGAAGATGTTTCAGGAGAAGTCCTCAACCTAAGACTAGAACGATTCTCTAGTAGCAGGGCGGGCCTTGGCCATCCACGGTGCCCTTTCCAGTACCCTTGCTGTCCCAGTGGAGAGCAGAGGGTGCCTGGCTCTGCCCTCAGGCAGGCTGTTTGGAGGGATTTGATTGAACCCTGGCCCTGATCCAACCCTCCTGCCCTGGGAGAACCTGTCCTTGGACCCCGTGACCCCTCTTCTGGAGTACTTGGAGTCCCAGGGTGTTGCTGTTACTGTGTCTTTGGTACTGGTCAACAGTCTCGTGAAATATGCTTTCCTCCTTTGCAAACATGTTTTTCTTAGGACACAGCCAGTCAGTGGCACTGCTCAGTGTTTCTCTTAGCGAGGCCCATCTAAGCAATTTTTATTAGAATGCATTGTGAGGGAAAATTTTTGTCGCCACAGAGCACAACAGCCTGCTTCCTGCAGATAGCAGCGATCGGATTTCTTCTTCCACCCTGGCTGGCTTGAGGCTGAGTCACAGCGTCGTTGCCATGACACCTCGGTTTTCTGGGGCCTGGCTCTTCAGTTCCATGTGTTGGCTAGGACTTTTTTTTCCTTAATTTTTATTAACATTTTCCATGATTATATAAAATATCCCATGGTGCTACCCTCCCTCCCCCCACTTTCCCCTTTGAAACTCCATTCTCCATCATATCCCCTCCCCATCTCAATCAGTCTCTCTTTTATTTTGATGTCATGATCTTTTCCTCCTCTTATGATGGTCTTATGTAGGTAGTGTCAGGCACTACGAGGTCATGGATATCCAGGCCATTTTGTGTCTGGAGGAGCACGTTGTAAGGAGTCCTACCCTTCCTTTGGCTCTTACATTCTTTCTGCCACCTCTTCCGCATTAGATCCTGAGCCTTGGAAGGTGTGATTGAGATGTTACTCAGTACTCCAGTCACTTCTTTCCAGCACTATGATACCTTCTGAGTCATTGCAAGGTCACTGCCATCTGGAAAGAGAAGATTCTCTACCCAAAGTGAGAGTAGCATTAATATAAGGGTATAAATATTAAGAGAAATGCTTACTGGGCAGTTTGATAAGCATAGTATATACCTTTTTCCAGACATCAGCAGAGGTTACACCCCTAGGGCTCATGACTACCCCTGTTTTAAGTTTTCAGTATCAGGGATGTATTCCCCCCCATGTAGCGGGCCTCCAGTCCAATTGGAGGGCAGTTGGTTTCCACCATGACAGAAGTGCCACTATTGCACCTGTTGGCTCATTTGGCCTGGCTGGCCAATTATAAGGCTTGCAGTGTCCACTGTTGAGTATCTTCACTGGTGATATCTCTCTCCCTGGTTAGGATTTAAAAAAATATATATTTTATTTATTTATTTGAGAGACGGAAAGGAAGAGGCAGATAGAGAGAAAGAGAGAATGGGTGAGCCAGGGTCTCCAGCCACTGCAAACGAACTCCAGATGCATGTGCCCCCTTGTGCATCTGGCTCATGTGGGTTCTGGGGAATTGAACCTGGGTCCTTAGGCTTCATAGGCAAACTCCTGAACTGCTAAGCCACTTCCTCAGCTCTTGGTTAGGACTTTGAAGTCAATGGCTTCCCACTTTGTCTCGGGAAAGAAGCAGGCTATCATTCATGATAAGATAAAGGATAAGAACCCCTAAGGGGGGGGGGAACAAAGCCACTGGCTCTGAGGGGGGCATCGTAGCTGTCTTTGATACCAGCCCTGACTCCAGGAGCCCAGCAGCTGGGGCAGAAAGAAGGGAGGGTCTAGGGGACTGTGTCAGAAGGAAGGAATAGCTGAGGCACGGTGCGGTGCTGGGTGCTCCTCGCCTCACTTCCTTCTTGACACCTAAGTGGCAAGTCTGGAGGCAGGAGGAAGAGAGGCCCTCACTGCCCTGGTTTTGCTCTCATCTCTCTTTGGCTGACACCCAGGAATTTCAATATTACTAGGGCACTTGTAGAACTGTCCTCCCTCCCTCCCTCCCTCCCTCCCTCCCTCCCTCCCTCCCCTCCTCCTCCTCCTCCTCCTTTTCTTTCTTTCTTTCTCTCTCTCTCTCTCTCTTTCTGTCTCTCTCTCTCTTTCTTTCTTTTGAGTTAGGGTCTCACTCTAGCCCAGGCTAACCTGAAATTCACTATATAGTCTCAGGCTGGCCTCCAACTCACAGAGATCCTCCTCTTTCCAGTAGACATCACTAACAAGATTGTTAACAATGTCACTAACAAGATTGTTAACAATGGTTAACAAACTATGCCTTAAATTCCCCTCCCTGTGATATGTATACAACTAAGGATCCTTTGATCAGTGTTTTCCCTCTACCCTCACTCCCTTCTTCAGCTGCAGGCCGCCTGCACAATGAGTCTTCTCTTCAAGGACAGGAGGATTCTGTGGATAAGGGAACAGTCAGGCACATGGTGGGTGGTCCATGCATAAATCCCAGCTAGCCTGAACTACATAGCAAGTTGGAGGCCAGTCTGGATTTCATGAGACCATGTCTCAAAAAAACAAAACAAAACAAAACAAAACAAAAACAAAACACCCTAAATTCAGTTGCAGATTATGTAGTGTCAAAGTCCCCAAGTTACACATAGAGCTGCTGAGGTACCTGGGTGAATTCCTCTTTCTTTCTCGCTCTCTTTTTTTTTTTTTCAAGGTAGGGTCTCACTCTAGCCCAGGCTGACCTGGAATTCACTATGTAGCCTCAGGGTGGTCTCGAACTCACAGCGATCCTCCTTCCTCTGCCTCCCAAGTGCTAGGATTAAAGGCATGTGCCACCACGCCCGGCCTCTCTCTCTCTCTTTTAAATTATTTATTTATTTACTTAAGAGAGAGAGAGAGAAAGAGAGATAAAGAGGCAGTTAGAGAGAGAAAGAGAGAGAACATTTGTGCCAGGGCCTTTAGCCACTGCAAACAAATTCCAGACACATGCGCATGAGTATCTGGCTTACATGGGTTCCGAGGAATCGAACCTGGGTCCTTTGGCTTTGCAGGCAAAATGGCTTAACTGCTAAGCCATCTCTCCAGCCCTGAATTCCTCTCCTGATACCCACCCTTAACTATTTCCAGTGGGCTTTGTCTTCTTGCGTCATCGACACACTCACTAACGTCACTTCCCTCTGACTCTGACGACCAGGAGCACGGGAGGGGAGGGCCTCCTCCCAACGCACTACTGGCCTCCCTGAGTCGCATTTCCTGTCGCTGGTGACAGGTGTGTGCTGCTTCTCTGGCCTTGGGCCCTGGGCTGACCCCGATGGGGCAGGGCCTAAGTCCCACAGACGGTGGCCTGGCCCTTTGGGTGTGAGGGCAGTCTGGTAGTAGAGGTTCCTTTAGAAATCCCAGAGACTTGAGGGCAGATGTTGGGTGATATTTGGACTGTTACTGGGGTGTAAGACCCAGGCAGAGCTCTGGAGATTGTAGTGGGGATGTGTGGGAGAGGCCGAGAGGAAGGGACACTTCTGAGACCAAGGAAGATTATTACCCTGGTTGTGGGGATGATATCACAGGTGTGCACATATGGCCAAACCCATCAGTGTGTGGGCTAAACGTAAGCAATGTTTTGCATATAAATTATACCTTACAGGACCCTTTTGCTGAAGACTCCACATGCTTGGGCTGCAGGTCACTGAGAAAAAAATCGAGCTGGAGCTGAGCTGGAAGCCTCTCCCTGTAGACCAGCTGACAGAAAGCCAGAAAAAGCAACATTGCACGCAGCCCTATGGGAGAGAGAAATCATCAGTGGTGATAAACAACAGTGGACATTGCAGGCCTTAAGACTGGTCAGCCAGGTCAAAGGAGCCAATGGGTGCAATAGTAGCCTGTCTGTTATCGGGGAAACCAACCACTTTTTAATTGGACTGGAGGCCTGTTCCATGGGAGGGGATGCATGCCTGGTACTGAAAACCTAGTCAAAAGCCTATGGCAGGGCTGGAGAGATGGCTTAGCGGTTAAGCGTTTGCCTGTGAAGCCTAAGGACCCTGGTTCGAGGCTCAATTCCCCAGGACCCACGTTAGCCAGATGCACAAGGGGGCGCACGCATCTGGAGTTCGTTTACAGAGGCTGGAAGCTCTGGCGCGCCCATTCTCTCTCTCTCTCTCTCTGCCTCCTTCTCTCTGTCACTCTCAAATAAATAAATAAACAAACAAAAAATTAAAAAAAAAAAGCCTATGGCAGGGGAGGTCAGGAGCCTTAGGAGTGTAAAGCCTGCTGTCTGGCTAAATGCATATATTATGTTCACTAAACTGCCCGGTAAGCACTTTTCTTAATGTTCATGCCCATATATTAGTGTTACTCTCACTTTTGGTTAGAGAAGCTTCTCTTTCCAGATGGCAGTGACCTTGGGATGACTCAGAAGATACCATAGTGCTGAGAATAAGTGATAGGAGTGCTCAGCACTGAAACATCTCTATCACACCTTCCAAGGCTTAGGGTCCATTGTGGAAAAGGTGGCGGAAAGAATGTAAGAGCCAAAGAAAGGGTAGGGCTGCTTGCAATGTAATCTTCCGGAAACAAATTTGCCTCAATATCCATGACCTCACTGTGCCTATTACTACCTACACAAGACCCGCATGATAGGAGGAAACGATGATGACATCAAAATAAAAGAGAGACTAATTGAGAGGGGGAGGGGATATGATGGAAGGTGGATTTGAGAGGGGGAGGTGGGGAAGGGAATTATCATGGCTTATTGTCTAGAATTTCTGAAGTTGTCAATAAAAAGTTAAAAGAATATACCTTAATAAAGTTTCTTTCTGTTTTATAAACAGTATTTTTTTATTTGTGTGTGTGCGCGCGCGCGCGTGTGTGTGTGAGCATGAGTGTGAGTGTGCATGCCAGAGTCTCTTGCTACTCCAAATGAATGCCCGTCCCATTTTGCATGGGTGGTTAGGGAATTGAACCCAGGGCAGCAGGCTTTGCAAGCAAGTGCCTATATCTGCTGAGCCATTTCCCCAGTCCACCTTTCTTTCCTTCTTCTTTTTTTTTTTAATTTTTTTGTTCATTTTTATTTATTTATTTGAGAGTGACAGAGAGAGAGGGAGAGAAAGAGGCAGACAGAGAGAGAATGGGTGCTCCAGGGCTTCCAGCCACTGCAAACGAACTCCAGACACGTGCGCCCCTTTGTGCATCTGGCTAACGTGGGTCCTGGGGAATCGAGCCTCGAACCGGGGTTCTTAGGCTTCACAGGCAAGCGCTTAACCGCTAAGCCATCTCTCCAGCCCTTCTTCTTCTTCTTCTTCTTCTTCTTCTTTTTTTTTTTTTTTGAGGTAGGGTCTCACTCTAGCCCAGGCTGACCTGGAATTCACTATGGAGTCTCAGGGTGGCCTCGAACTCATGGCAATCCTCCTACCTCTGCCTCCCAAGTGCTGGGATTAAAGTTGTGTGCCACCATGCCCGGCTTAAAAAATATATATATTTTAAATTTATTTGCAAGGAGAGAGAGAGGGAAAGAGAGAGAGAGAGAAATCAATGAGTGGATGGCTGCACCATGGTCTCCTGCCAAGTGCGTGAGAACACCGAGGAGCTGAGGCGCTGGAGCCCAGGGGCGACTTGGAGTAGCTCCTGCTGCCCACCACCCACGAGATGCGCAAGGACATCACGTAGCTGACCCCTGGGAGAGGCTGTGGGAGATGGACAACATGCTGACCCCGGTGAAGACGAGGGGAGGCCTCAGAGGAGGGGCAAGCAGGCCGACGGGAAGATGGCCGAGATGCTGGTCTGGTGGACAGAGAAGAGGAAGGTTTCCAGCCAATGGATTCTGGTCGAGTGATGGCGACTGGCTGACACCCTGGAGAAGCGGAACCAGAGAGCCTTTTGTTTTCCCTGGTCCCCCCCTCTCTGTCTCCACTCTGTTCTCTTACCCTGCTTTTCTGCTGTGGTCTGCGGTTGATGACCTCCATATAGTTCTGACTGTTAAATGTCTTTGTTGGGGAAGTAACTTTTATTTGGAAAATACAGAAGTTAGGGCCTAGGGTGTAATCTCTTGCGGCAGTCACATTTGCTCCTGGGCTTTGGCTTATTTCTGAAGTTTGAGGTGCTCTTTCAAGTGTGACCTGTTAGCTCCCTGGAACTTTGGGTCTATGGTGTTCACCGGCTCTGGAGGTGCTGACGCAGTTGCGTTCATTCTAGACGGTTTCAACTTGAACCACAGATGGGTCTTACTGGCTCAGACTAAGGAACTGGGAGGAAGGTTGGAGGATAATATTGTTTTTATCGAAGGACTTTAGTTTCTGTGTGAGACCAAAGGAGGAGAGATGTCTTTTGTGCAAAATTTAAAATTTTATGTGGGACACTATATTGTAACCTGTGTGAGTTTGTACAACCAACTCAGCTGTAAATGGCATGGAACTTAGAATAAGAAATGAAGTCTTTGTTATTCTGTATGAGTTGATGTCATAACCCCATGTATTTGAGGGGATTCTGGGCATAAAATTAAAGATACTTGCAAAGGCCCTTTGATGGACTAGGAAGGAAAGCACGGAACTGTCTCAGTGAACCCTAAGCTGGGCAAGGAATTGGCATCTTCAAGGTTAATATGTAGTCAAGCTGTAAGTTTATTTGAGCAGCAGACTCAATAAGCATTTGAAGTCAAAACCCTACCATGTTTTGAAAAAAAAATCTTACCATGTTAATAAAAGTATTTGCTTGAAAAAAAACACAAATAAAAACAAACAAAAACAAAACAAAACAAAACAAGGGCTGGAGAGATGGCTTAGCAGCTGAGGTGCTTGCCCAAGAAGCCTAATGACCCTGGTTCTATTCCCCAGAACCCACGTAAGCCAGATGCACAAGGTGGCACATGCATCTGGAGACACACACACACACACACACACACACACACACACACACACACATTCTCTCTCTCTTTCTCTTTATCTCTTTAGAAAACAAAACAAAAGAAAAAAGATAGACAGGCTGGGCATGGTGGTGCACACCTTTAAACCCAGCACTCGGGAGGCAGAGGTAGGAGGATCACTGTGAGTTCGAGGCCACCCTGAGACTGCATAGTGAATTCCAGGTCAGCCTGGGCCAGAGTGAGACCCTACCTTGACAAACAAAAAGCAAAACAAAACAAAACAGAAAGATAGATAGCCCAAGGAAACTTGAACAGGCGAGATTTGGAGGGGCGCTCAGTAGAAGAATACCCAAGTGGGCGGCGAAGTGTGGAGTTGTTCACCTCTACTGGCCATCAGAGGAGGGCGAAGCAGAGCCGCGGTGCGACAGCCAGCTCCACACTTCCCCAGCTTGGCTAGGACGAAAAAGACAAAAGCCTTCATCAGTGCTGGTAAAGACGAGCAGCAGAGTCCTCACTGATACTGGTGGTTGTGTAAGTTGGTACAGTCACTGCGGAACATAGATTGAGTTCCATATTAAAGGTAAAGAGACTCAAGCCAGGTGTGGTGGTACATGCTTGTAATCCCTGCATCTGGGGGATTTGGAGGCAGGAGGATCACAAGGTTAAGGCCAGTCCGGGCTACCCAGTTAGATCCTATCTCAAGCAATAAATAAATAAATAAACAAACAAACTAAAAATCAAAAAATATTATGATATTTATGATGGTTAATTTTAATTGTGAATTAAAGATTTTTTTGTTTGTTTATTTTTATTTATTTGAGAGCGACAGAGAGAGAGAGAGAGAGAGAGAGAAAGAGGCAGAGAGCGAGAGAGAGAATGGGTGCACCAGGGCCTCCAGCCACTGCAAACGAACTCCAGATGTGTGCGCCCCCTTGTGCATCTGGCTAACGTGGGTCCTGGGGAATCGAGCCTCGAACCGGGGTCCTTAGGCTTCACAGGCACGCGCTTAACCGCTAAGCCATCGCTCCAGCCCTAATTGTGAATTTGATTGGATCAGGATTCGACTAAGAGGCACACCTTGGTGTGAGGGCATTTTCAGGAAGGGTTAACTGAGGAGGGAAAGCCTTCCCCTGGAGTGGGCAGCACCTTCTGTGGCAGCTCAGATATAAAGGGGTCTGAGGAAGAAGCAGTGGAGTGTCTATCCCGCTGTTGCTGCTGCCGGCGGAACTCAGTTTCTTTGGCTTTCAATGTGGAGTGAAGACCAGTGGCTCTCGGGAATCTTCCAGATCTTCAGTGCCCGACGGGGACTGCTGAGCCATCCAGCCTCATGGACTGAACAGCTACTGGGTTTGTAGCCTCTCCGGTCTACACACAGCCAATGTTGGACTCCCCATCCTGTACTGAGTAAGCCAGTTTAGTAAATACCCTGTTGTACTGTCTATTCGTTCTATTTCACGCGAGAACCCTGACTAATACAATACTCAGTCCTGAAGCCCAGGTGACCGCAATAGAAACGCGTGCCTTATAGCACCGGGAGACCTGGTCATGGTTGTTCATAATGATCTTATTTGGGATGTCCCAAACTGAAACAGCAGGAAGCCATGCGCACCGAGAGTATGAATGAAGACGCGCGACTAGACACGGAGCATCTCACAGCCGAAGTGTTTGTGAAGTACAGGCACACCTAACAAGATGAGTGAGGGACAGATCCGAGAATAAGAGGGAAAACTTCAGTGGACAGAGCTGTAGTTAGCTATGAAACCTAAACTGCTGCACTACGAGTCAAGCCACGGACAAGGTTGAGGCACTGTCTGCTGTGGAGTCCAGGGGCTGGCATGAGAGCCTACGGTTCTCCTTCATCCGCTGGTGTGTGTGTGTGTGTGTGTGTGTGTGTGTGTGTGTGTGTGGTGTCACACAGCATTTGCTTTGTAGTTACTATTATTATTTCTGTTGTTGTTTTTTTTCGAGGTAGGCTCTCACTCTAGCTCAGGCTGACCTGGATTTCACTATGTAGTCTCAGGGTGGCCTTGAATTCACAGTGATCCTCCTACCTCTGCCTCCCGAGTTCTGGGATTAAAGGCGTGCACCACCACACCCGGATTATTATTATTATTATTATTTTTGAGGTAGGGTCTCATTCCAGCCTAGGTTTACTCTGTAGTTCCAGGCTGGCCTCATACTCACCAAGATCCTCCTATCTCTGCCTCCCAAATGCTGGGATTAAAGGCATGCACTACCACACCCAGCTACTTTGTAGTGATTGAATGAGCATGATTTCTTCCGTGTGTGAGTTTACATGTATATGTGCATTTTGTCTGTATATGGACTATATGAAAATATTTATTCATTTGCAAGCAAAGGGGGAGAGAGAGACAGGGAGAGAGAACAGGCACCAGGGCTTCTAGCCACTGCAAAGGAACTCTAGGTACGCATGCCACTTTGTGCATCTGGCTTTATGTGGGCACTAGGGAATCAAACCTAGGTCATTAGACTTTGTAGGCCAGCATCTTAATCTCTTAGCCATCTCTCCAGCCCCATATGAACTGTATTTCTTTTTTTTTTTTTTAAATTTTAATTAATTAATTAATTTTTATTTTTAGTTTTTCGAGGTAGGATCTCACTCTAGCCCAGGCTGACCTGGAATTCACTATGTAGTCTCAGGGTGGCCTCGAACTCATGGCGATCCTCCTACCTCTGCCTCCCGAGTGCTGGGATTAAAGGCGTGTGCCACCACGCCCGGCAAATGAATTTATTTTTTATTGACAACTTCCATAATTGTAGACAATAACTCATGGTAATTCCCTCCCCCCCAGTTTCCCCTTTGAACCTCCACTCTACATCATACCCTCTCCCTCAATCATGAACTGGATTTCTTAATAAAATGTTAAAAATAAGATATTTGGGTTGAGGTGATTGCTCAGTGGTACAACATTTGCGCAGCATGTAAGAAAGAGACCATCACCAGAACTGAAAAAACAAGTTAAAAACAACAACAACAAAACTCTCCTCTCCCTTTCCCCATTCTCCGTCTTCCTTCCTCCTCCCCCATCTCTCTCTTTCTGCCTCAGAAGAGCTGCCCACTTTTGCTGGAGAGAGGGGGTCCCAGCAGCCTGTTTCTCCCTGGGGTTTTAGGAACGGGCTGGGCTCAGCATGGTACTGCACATGCCCGCCAAGTTCTGACCCCCCCCCACTCAGCCCCCTGGGGCGAATTGAGATGGCCCTGCACAAATGCCTCTCCTTCCCGCCTCTAGATCTCAGTGACCACTTCTCAGATAGCTTGGGACCTGGGCAGCTCAAGGCCTCTGCCCTGCCAGCCTCTGCTTAGCCTCATCCGTGTCCCCCGCGCTTCTGCACCAGGACATCCGTTCTGCTATGGGAGGCTGGCGGACTCATTCACTTGCTCCTTTAAGCATCGTGTTCTGGCTTGGATTCACAGTTTGGTTGGCTGGCTGGCTTGCTGGCTGGCTGGATGGGTGGATGGATGGGTAGGTAGATAGATGGGTGGCTGGTTTTGAGGGTTTTTGGAGACAATGTCTCAATACATACACAGCACAGCCTGGCTTTATACTTGCAATCCCCCTGCCTCCACCTCCTGAGTGCTGAGAATATCCGTGAGTGCCCCTACAGATTAACATTCAACTGGGCTGCTTCAGCTCATTCCCGGGCAAGCTCCTTGGGGCAGGGCACAGGCTTCTGGAATGGCTGCCTCTCTTGAGCTGCTCCCAGGGCTGCAGGTGGTTCCGGAAGGATGTCATGAGAAGACTGAGCAGTGAGCTGCATGGAGCTGACCAGGAAAGAGAAGGCTGTCCTAGGCAAGGGGCTGGCGAGCTCCCATCCTCTCTGGATGAAGCGGTCTCCCAGGTTAGACTCTCCCTCTGGACAGATCCATTGACAGAGACAGAGCCCTGCGACTTTCCCCTTAGGCTTATGACATGCTTCCCTTAGCCCAGACCCACACTGCCAACTTAGTGGACAGCATTAGGGTCTCCCTTAACTCTGACTGGGGTACTCTCCTGCTCAAAAACCTCTGGTTCCCCACAGCTGCCGAGTCAAGTGAAAACTCCTACAAGGTGTGTCATCATAGGAAACTCCTCTTTATTAAAAAACTAATTTTTTAATTTATTTGTAAGCAAAGAGGATAGAGAGAAGAGAGACAGAATGGGTATGCCAGGACCTCTAGCCACACTGCAACTGAACTCCCGATGCATGTGCACCAATATTGTGCATCTGCTTTACGTGGGTACTGGGGAACTGAACCTGGGTCATTAGGCTTTGCAGGCAAGCACCTTAACTGTTGAACCATCTCTACATATCCTCAACTACCTTTAGTCCAAGATTCCTTTTTTTTCTTCAAGGTAGGGTCTCACTCTAGCCCAGGATGACCTGGAGTTTACTATGTAGTCTCAGGGTGGCCTCAAACTCACAGTGATCCTCCTACTTCTGCTTCCCGAGTGCTGGGATTAAAGGTGTGTGCCACCATGCCCGGCCAAGATTCCTTTCTTAAAATCTTTTCCCTTCTGACTACTCCGCAAACCTACCTTTGGATACTCCTCCCTCTGGGCTTCTCCTAACACTGTCCCCTGGAATGGCTCCCTTCTGGGAAGCCTAACGCTAGCCTTGCTTAGGTGTCCAGCTCTATTCTTCCTGCAAGCAGGAATATTTTGTGGGTGGATGCGATCATCATTTAATCCCTGACATCTCTCTTAAGGTTGACACTTCCTGCTATCTATCCTGTCCTGTTACTACTTATGAACAGAACTCTTTTTTTTTTTTTTTTTTTAGGTGGGATTTTTTTTTCCCCAAGGTAGGGTTTCTCTAGCCCAGGCTGACCTGGGATTCACTATGTAGTCTCAGGGTAGCCTTGAACTCATGGCGATCCTCTTACCTCAGGCTCCCAGGTGCTGGGATTAAAGGTGTGTGCCACCACACCGGGCTTAAGTGGGAATTATTTTTTTTTTTTTAATTAATTTATTTATTTGAGAGAGAGAGAGGGAGAAAAAGAGGCAGATAGAGAGTGAGAATAGGTATGTCTGAGCCTTTAGCCACTGCAAACAAACCCCAGATGCATGTGCAACCTTGTGCATCTGGCTTATATGGGTCCTGGGGAATCATACCTGGGTCCTTTGGCTTTGCAGGCTAGTGCCTTAACTGCTAAGCCATCTCTCCAGCCTTCAGCTCATTTTAGATTCCTGACAGCTCACATGGTGCTTGGCACATAATAAGTGTCAATGGAGTACTTTTCCATTTTTCTAACGAACAACATATTAACTATAGCTCTTTCTCCCCTGAGCTGGGGATTGAACCCAGCACTTTGCACCTCTTAGGAAAGCACTGTGCCATTGAACGGCATCTTTAATCCCTGTTCTTGTATATTGGGTTTCAACAGCTCCAACAGGGCACTAAGGACAGAGCTGCCTGCAGCTTCCTGGCCTTGAGGCTTGATTTCTGGGTCTCTGGGGGTTTGTGAGGGACAGCGGATTGAGTTTTCCTCTGTGGCTTCTCTCCTCCAGGGCTGTTGAGGTTAATTGTGGGTGTTCTGCATACCTGCCTCCTGTAACAGTGATTTAAAATGTCTTCATTAGTTCATTAATTAAATAAAATAAATTAAAACGAAATAAATTAGCTCATTAATGAACTAATAAAGCTGGGTGTGGTGGCACACACCTGTAATCCCTGCACTTGGGAGGTAGAGGCAGGAGGATCAGGAGTTCAAGGTTCTCATATAGCAAGCTCAAGGTCAGCCTGGGCTACATGAGACTATCTCAATAAAAAACAAAAACAAAAAACCCTTCAAAAGCTAGCTAACCAACCAAATTAAACCAAGCCAACCAATCAACCAACCAAAAAAAGACCTAATGATGGGCCTGGAGAGATGACTTAGCATTTAAAGGCTCTTTTTTGCAAAACCTGCTGGCCTGGTTACAGCCCAGGTTCAATTCTCCAGCACCCATATAAGGTCACCCATGGGCCAGACTCATCTGCAGTAGCAAGAGACCCTGTCTAAAAAGAAGGTGGCATAGAGACAACTCCTCCAACCTCTGCATGAGACACCCCCCCAAAAAAACCCCTAATGATGATCGATGTGGTATTGCATACCTGTAATCTTAGCACTTGGGAAGCTCAAGGCCAGCTTAGGCCACAGGAGACCTTGTTTCAAAACAAAACAAAACAAAACAAACAAAACAAAACAAAAACAAACAAACAAAAACAAAACCCCCCAAAAGAAGTGATGAAATTTAGACAATATTTTTCATATGCACAACATCTGATATGCAACCTTTAAAGAATAATAAAGTATTCAGGTACTCATCACTCAGCTTAGGGAAGAAAAAACATTGCTAATGTTGTGAGGGATGTTCTTTATCTCCTTGTTCCTATAAGGTTCCTGGTTCAGAGGAAGCCACATCCGAGCTGTGCTCAGGGATCGCAGAAAGCCTTTGACAACAGCATCAGGTTCCGGTCACTCCCTCCATAACATAGAGGAATTGGGACCCGGAAACAAGCACCAAGGTCTTAGCGCACAGCTCGGCAGCAAGCTGTCTTCTGACTGGTAACCGTATGCAGCAGATGGGTTGCCATTGTACTGACTGGCACCTGTAGTGAGAGGCATTGGCATTCTACCTAATAGGATCTTTTATTTTTCTCGAGGTAGGGTCTCACTCCAGCCCAGGGTGACCTGGAATTCACTATGTAGTCTCAGGCTGGCTTCAAGCTCACAGTGATCTTTCTACCTCAGCCTTTCAAATGCTGGGATTTCCACCATTTCTCAAAGAAGGTCGCGGCTGGTGGCACTTCTGCCCCTAGATGGCGCTGATGCAGCATGCACATAAATGTTTTGAGCAGCAGATAGATTTTTATTTTTTTTAAAGAAAGATTTAATTTAATTTAATTTACTTATTTCAGAGTAACAGACAGAGAAAGAGGCGGCGGGGGCGGAGAATGGGTGTGCCAGGGCCTCGGCTACTGCAAACTAATTCCAGATGCATGAACCCCCTTGTGCATCTGGCTTTCATGGGTCCTGGGGAATCAATCCTTGAACCGGGGTCCTTAGGCTTCACCGGCAAGCGCTTAACCACTAAGCCATCTCTCCAGCCCTTATTTGTATTTGTATTTTTGTTTTTTTGACGTAGGACTTCACTCTAGCCCAGGCTGACCTGGAATTCACTATGTAGTCTCTCAGGGTGGCCTCGAACTCATGGTGATCCTCCTACCTCTGGCCCCCAAGTGCTGGGACTAAAGGCATGTGCCACCATGCCCAGCTGAAGACAGATCTTTTTTTTTTTTTAATTTTGGCGATGGCTGAAGACAGAAGCACTTCATTGATAAATGGAACTCTGGCCCAGACTTAAAACACAAAGAGTTAGTCAATAATTTTGCAGAGAAAAATTCTAATCCGGATCCATGATTAAAATCTCCGTGTCTTTGGGCAAATAGCATATGCGAAGTGAAGAGGTTGACGGAGCCCAGCTTAGAGGACTCTGGGGTTGATGGACCGATTTACTTCCTAGAAAGTGCTCGGAACAGTGACCACCATGGAATAAGCACTCGGTTGGCTTTGCAGCAAGCCGTCTCGTCTGAGCATAGGACCATAGCTTGCCCCTCGTCTCTGCAGCTCAGGGGACGGGCACAGAACCTACTGTACCTACTGGGTAAGGTGTTTCTCTCTCCACCGTGACCCCATCACTTGGGGGAGAGTGACTTCAGAGGAGAAGCCAAACAGGGGCTTATAAGGAGGTGGACTTCCTTATAAGGACGGGCCGGGCTTCCTGAAGACAGTGTGCCCCTGGGCAGTAAGGGCATGCAAACCCCAGTTCGACCATCACCAAGGCCGAGGCCAGACTCCATTGGCAGCGTTACTGCCTCTGCTCCCTCGCTCCTTCACGACGCTGCTGGGCTGGGCCCCGCCTGCCCTTCCCTTCCTCCGGGCTCGTGGCTCACCAATTCTGCTTTGGCCCCAGGAGTTCCAGGAGGTCAAGTCCCACACTCACCAGCTGGGGGCGCTCCTGGCCCACAGAACTTGCAGGTTCCTAGTGGGGGCAGGGCTGCTGGAGTGTTCCTTAGCAACCTGTCTGGCCCGTCTGGCAGGTCTGGGTGTGGTGTGGCGCTGCGGAGGTTTTGGAGGAATAAGTCTTCGTGGGCGTAGGCTGTGGGGGTGTAGGGATGGGGGAGCTGAGTGTGTGCATGCGGCTTGACGCGTGTGTGTGTGTGTGTGTGTGTGTGTGTGTGCACCATGAGGACACACCAGCAATGCTGCAGGATGTATAGAGATGTCCTAGATCCTCTGTGTCTCCCCAGGCCTGGGGACCCCTCAGTGATGTTTATAAGGACTGGGGCGAAGGGTTAGGCCTGACCCTGCCCAACCCCAGATTCTTCTCTTAGACTCTAACCTCTCTCTCTCTTTTTTTTTTTGTTTTTTTTGAGGTAGGGTCTCACTCTAGCCCAGGCTGACCAGGAATTCACTATGTAGTCTCAGAGCAGCCTTGAACTCATGGCGAGTGCTGGGATTAAAGGCGCGGGCCACCACGCCTGGCCTGGCCCCAACCTCTTCACACACATGGGGTTAGGTTTTGATCTCCTTGGGAGAGGAGGCTTCGGGGTCTCTTTGCCACTTTAACATTTGGATCATCACCTAACCATGGGGCCCCAGCATCTGCATGAGATGCTAACAGTGGCTCTCACGCACCTTCGTGAGGACCGGAGCTGGGTGTGGAAAGCACTAGCCCTCTCTTCCCTTCTCTTCCCGCTTCCCACAGTAGCAGGGCCGGAGGTGTTAGCCGGGAACTGGTGAAGTCCTAGCCCCTTGAATACCAGCCAGGGGCCAGGGAGTGAGCGCTGCGCCCCTGAATGTCTGTGGCTGAGGAGACTAAAGGTTCGGAGGGGGCAGAGGGCACCGCAGCTGTAGGACGACAGGGCACAGAGGGCAGTAGGAGCTGGGAGCCTGCTGCAGGCCGTAGAAGAGGCAGCGCCTGTCCCTGGCGATGGAGGGCTGGAGGAGGAGTATGGAGCTGGCCTTGAAGGAAAGCCAAGGTTTCATGGGGGAGGAGGGCCCTTAGGCCTGGAGCTCTAGCTGGGGGCCTATTTGGCTGGCATGACTAGGCCAGGGCATGGGCAGTGGGCAGTGGTAGGCCCTGATTGCTAGTGACTAGGCTGCAGTGAAGTCCACAGGCTTCCATGTTTAGTGGGGGTGGAGGGGTGACCACAATCGACCTTGGCTTGTGGAAGACCCTGTGCAGCCTAGGACTAGTGTGACAGGGAGAACTGATCCCAATCCCTCTATTCAGCATTGGCTAGGGTGGAGTGCACGGGGCCTAGCCAGGAAGTCTAGATTGAAGGGATGGGAAGCCAAGAGGTGCAGAGGCCTGGGCCTTGATGGCAGGCAGAGGTAGGGATGGGCTTCCTAGGAGGAACATCTCCTTCTCCCCTTGGACTAAGCTATGAAGAATCCAGGTTGAGCAGCTGCCCGAGCTTCCTGTGTCTCATGCTGGGGATGTCCTGGCCTCGAGTGTCCTCGATGCCCTATCTTCCACTGCTTCCAGATGCCCATAACCCCTGGGCAGACTTCTGGGGTAAACCCTGGTTTGGCTGAGGCCTGAGGGAAGGGATCTTTCTTGTGTGTGTGTGTGTGTGTGGTGGGGTGTCCCTAGCTCTCCCACCCCAAGGGCTGGGCTTCCTGACAGGACTGTGGCAGGTCAAGGAGAGGACCACTCAGGAAGACCCTCCTCTCAAAGGCTAAGGGAGGCTGTCCAGGCCTCATGAGCACCTGCCTGAGGGGCCCTGGGGCGTGGAGGAGGGAGCTTTGTCGGCTCCGGCTAGGGCTCGGCGTCCTCGCAGCAGCTGCAGCAGCTGTTTAGGATGTGGTAGGGGGTGTGGAGGCTGAGAGGAGCCAGCCCTGCTCTCTCCTCAGACCGCAGCTGACAGCAGCAGTGGTAGGGGCTCCAGCCTAGATCGCAGGGCCTTTAGGACAGGGCTGGGCACTGTGCAGCAGGGCAGAGCCAGGGCACTGGACATGCGGCATCTTAGCTCTCTGGTTCTGGGGACCTCACTTGAACCATCTGCTGAGGCATGGGTGCTTGGCATCTTGGGGTGGTGGGGGTGTGGGCTAGTTCTGCCGTAAAGAGAGGGTTCCCAGCTGGGTAGGCATAGTGGCATTGACTGTGCCAAGCTGCCTCTTCTACCACTGCTGGGAATGTGGCAGGCTGGAGCAGGCCAGTGAGTCAGGGGTCTGAAGGACCCTTTAGGGACCTGGCAGCCCTGGGGACATTTTTTTTTTTTTTTCGAGGTAGGGTCGCACTCTAGCCCAGGCTGACCTGGAATTCACTATGGAGTCTCAGGGTGGCCTCATACTCATGGCAATCCTCCTACCTCTGCCTCCCGAGTGCTGGGATTAAAGGTGAGTGCCACCACGCCCGGCTCCTGGGGACATTTTTAATGTCCGTCTTTGGTCAATCAGACTGAGCATGTAGGCATCTGGCCCAATACTCTGTGTCTATGGTTGGCCCAAGCTCCCAAGCACAGCCCTCTCCTGTGGGTTCCTGGTCACTAGACAGTGGACATGGGATGGGCACAGGTGGGCAGTGGAAGTAGGTTTGGGGAAGGGCTTGGGGCACCCAAGACTGGTGGACGCAGGGTGTGATATGCTGGTGAGAGTGAGGGGCACTTGCTTGGGAAAGGCTTGGAGGAATACTGTGGGCAGGAGTGGCTGACACTGGAATCTGAGGTGCAAGGATTGGAGTTTGGGATGGGCCTGGTTTAGAGCTGGGTTTTGAGGACGGGGCAAGTACCCAGGTTTGGAGAAAAGTTGGTCTGAGGTAGAGTTGGAGTTATAGCTCAGACTTGGCATTGAAGCTGGTATAATGCCAGGTAGGGTGAGCTGTGAGTGAGGGTGAGGGGCAGACACAGGTTGGCTTAGGCCGAGTGGGCCAGGCTGGGTTGGGTCGGGGTTAGCTGAGCCTCCATGCTGGGCTAGGCAAAGGAACCTTGGGGAGTGTGGGTGGATCTTCTCAAGCTTCCCTGTGCAGTAACCTCTGGGCCTTTCTTCTCCCCTTTGGCCTGATGTTCCTCAGCTGTGGCTTTGGCTGGGGACCCTGGTGGTATCAGGGCTCCTCCACTCTGGGGTTCAGGCTGGGCTACAGAAGAAGGGGTCCTGCAATGGGGCCCAGGCTCTCAGGCCTTGTGTAAGCCGGAGCGGGGCACAGGGCCTGTGATGGACCTGGGGTCTGGGACTCCTTCTTGCCATGGAAGGCTGTGTTTCCTGTACCTCACCCCCACACCTTGCTGCTGGCCCTTCTGCATTGGCTCCTTACCCCGCTTTAGACTCTGGGGGCCCCAGCTAATTTGACCTGGAGCTGATGGTTGGGCTCAGGGTGGTGAGGCCTACTCCTCCTCACAGACCTCACGCTCAGGTGAGGAAGCTGAGATCTCATCTGGTCAGGATGTCTCACCTTCTCTTAGTTTCCATACATTTGAGGGCCATATTTAGGGGTCAGACTCAGGGCTGTTTCTGCAGTCTGGCTTCATGGGGGAAGGGCTCTCCCCTGCCTCCATTATCCTCCAGGTTTAGCCCCAGAAGAAGCCAGGCCTTGGGCTCTGTTGCCTGGGTTGGGTTGGATCTGGGTGTGAGGGTGGGCTGGGGTCTTGGTTTGAGCCCAAGCCTACCAGGTTTCCCTGGCTCAGAAATTGGTACCTCAGTCTGCTGTCCTAGGCACACCTGATCAGTGAGGGGCTATCTCCTTTTGGCCACCATTGCGAGGACTTGGAGGGGGTAAGGGGAGCTTATGATCTTCTCGGGTGGGACCATCAGAAAGGGGTGGGGGCCCCTAACTGGGCGTATCTTGTGTGACTCAGGCTAGATGCCCAGGCCCTGAGCTGGTGGCTTTGTTCTCCCACGGCTTGGAGGGTGCATGCCCCAGCCCTGAGTCACTGGGGTGTGGCTCAGCTGCCTGGCTGCATAGCAGAAACACAGTCACACACTGAGTCCAGGGCGCTATGGCCTGGGTGCTGAGGAGCCTTCACAGCATGATACTGTTGTCGGTACAGCTGGGAGCATTCCCAAGATGTCTCTTGGTGACTAAAAGACCCCTGCTCCTGGAACAGAATTAACTATAGCCTGCTATCTCCTTCCTGCCCTTCTCCCAGGGAAGCAGCCTGGGATCTTGGCAGGGCCCAGAGGAGCTGGAATGGGTTTTGCACCTGCAGGCCCAGCAGAGCACACAGGCCTCCCTAGCCACCCTACTGAGGACACTTGCTGAGTCCGAGGTGCTGACTGCCTCAGAGTCAACTCCCTGGGTGCTTAGTCAGTCTTAGAGAGGATCCCATAGTCCCTATTTCACACAGTGGGGTCTGGGCTGTGGGAGGCTATCACTGTACAAGGTCACGTGGCTAGTAAGTGTTCAGCCAACCTGAAGCCTCCTGGTCAGGTTCATTGACACTATGCTTGGGCATGAGCCAGGTGTAGGGACAATGATTCTGGCCTGGCCCTGTACCCCCACATCAGTCCATCTAACTGCTAGGACTTACTTCCTTGACGTCCTCAGAACAGGATCCAGGGCCTAGTTTTCCCTGGATTATGGTGGGGGCAGATGAACCACCCTGCTGAGCCCCCACCATGTCCTTGGGGAGGCTCCACCTCTGCTTCTGAGGATGGACAGGAGTGGCCTTCCTAGAGGCACCCTAGAAGGCCTCCTGGTCCTTGAGGGATCATTTTCTGTGGGGCAGTCTGGCCTCCTGCCTCAGGAAGAGGACACAAAGTTTGTGTTCCCAGGGAATCACCCCTTCTCCATAGGTGACTGATTATGTGTGTCTAAGTGGGGTCAGAAGAGCCAGCAAAGCTATAAATGGGATTTTTGGGGAGCAGTGCAAGTTAAGAGACTTCTGGGGACAGCCCCATCCTGCAGGATCTAGGGTGGGAAGTCAGGGGCCTCAGTGGCTGACTAGGGTACCTGTTTTTTTTTTTTTTTTCTGACAGACAGGGGTCTCCAATGGGTGTGAGGTGGGGTGTGTCTCCTGCTTCAGCACTAGCTGAGGCAGACTCTGAGAGAGGCTGTTCTAGCAAAGGAGAAAGCACCTTATTAGGTAACAAATACCTTCTGCCAGGTTGGAAGAGGATAAGGCCCGCCTCCTTGCCTCCAGGCAACTCACCAGGCCCAGGCAGAGCCCAGCTTCTGTGGTGTACCAGAGTTGGTGCTGGCCCTGAGCCCAGCTACTCCACACCTCTTGCCTTCCTGTGGAGCTCCTGTTGCGTTGCCCCAGACCCCAGGGGACACTTGGAGGGTAAAGAGAGTCAGCTTGGTGGCTGTGTCACCCTGACCAAGTGATCTCTCCTTTCTAAGATTCACTGAGATGGTGACCTGTGGGCTAGGGTCCCTTCACTTCCGACACAGGCTCAGGCCACACCAGCCATGCCTGATGCTCGCTCTTTGGTGGAGGAGTTCCCTGGGCAGGGCCCACCAGCCCCTCTGCCAGGGAGTTCTAAAGTTGCCCAGTGTGAGACATCATAGCAGGGAGCTCGGCAGGGACAGGGCCAGAGTCACCTGTTGGCATTGCTGTCTTCCCAGTTCTAGGCTTGAGCCTCTCTCTAGACTCTTCTTCGGAGGTTGGCTTCTCCAGCCCTAGGTATACAGTGTTTTGCCTGGTCCTGGAATGTGACCTGTGTGTCATCAAAAGTTGGCTTCAGAGATAAAAGTGTCACTCCATCACATTGCCAGGGTCTTTTCTAGCATGGTTTCGTTTGGTTCATGCAGCATTCCTACCATGGGATCTTCTGGCAGGGAGTTAACAGGGTGGTCTCTTTGTGGGATAGTGGGGTGGGGGCTAGATTGGGAGCTTGGAGTCTGTGGGTTATGCCTAGCCCAACTCCTTACCATGGAGCCCAGAGCCCTGCTTGTTGCTCCCCACCCCCCCACCCCCGCACCCACCAAGAGGAGACCTGCCCAGGCCTCTCCTCCCTGGCCTCAGCTTCTGCAGCTTCCAGACCTGCCCACTCCAGGGAGGCTGACGAAGATAAGGTCAAGCATATGAGGATGTTCACCAATGTGCGAGCCACCCTCTGCACTTCCCAGCCTCCCCTCATGGGGCAGAAAGGACTGAGCCCCTGTACTCACACCCTTGCTCAGAAGCCCTAGAGCTCAAGGAATCTAGTTAATTTCTAGTTAAGTTTAGAATCCAGACAACTCAAGCAGGACGTTCTACCTGTGGTCTAGCTAATCTCTTCCCATTTCAGGCCCCTACCTTCTGGAGGTTGGACTGCTTAGTGCTTCAGCCATCACTGTAAGGTGGAGGTCACGATCCAGGTACCTCATTCTCTCCTCTCGCTGTATATAGGCAGACATTAGCAGGTTTGGAGGACATTGAAGGAGGGACCTTCCCTCCTGTCTCCCTAGTATGAAAGGGAAGAAGATAGAGGTATCAGACCTAGGGTCCTCTCCCATGAGAGTTAATCCAACAGAACCTGTCAACCACTCACCTGGTCAAAAGACCACCTCTCACTTAAAAATATGCTAAAGGTGTTCTCCCTTAATGAGATAATGTTCTTTATCCCCCAGAAGCTCCTCTCTTGGTGCAGTTGCTTGCAGATCTTCACGACTAACCCTGCCAGCTTGTTCAAAAGGCATAATCTTTCTCTTTTCTCCTCTCTCTCTTTTTCGGATGCTGGCTGAAATCATAAGCACACTTGACACTTTGAGGCCTTTTCACCTTTTTCTCAACAAATCTCCTCTGCCTTACTAACTCCTGTCACCTGCACTTCTAATTTTTCATGGTTGAGAGCCAAAGGACTTGATGGAATGAAAATCGGCAACCCCCTGGCCCCGTCTGTGTGGCTTGGGGAATCCCGAGGCCCCATTCTGAACCCATTTGGACTGTCCTTCTGTCTCCTTCCCAGCCTCTGGCCTGTGGGCTCCCCACCCCACATGATCTGCTCTGCAGGGATTGTAGCTTGCTGCCCACACTCCAACTTTGACTGCGTCTTGGTTGGCACTAGGCAACTCTCTGCATTCTTGCCAATCTGGTCCTGAGCGCCTTGGGTAGTGCCTGACTCTAGCTGGTGGTCAGTAAGTATTTGTTAAGGGCTTTGAGTAGTCCCCACCGTGGACACCTTCCTCCGTCACCTGGCCACTTCCGTGGGAAGCTTGAAGTGTGAGCAAGGCCTTGCTGCCTTATCCTCCATTCTAGGGAGTCCAGAGGAGTCTCCACCCTCGCGGCCTGCAGCCCTTCATGGACATGCTGAGAATCACGGCCAGCTGGCTTTCTGACCTTTCCAAATGGGCATCTGCGGAGCAAACACTCCTGTAGGTGCAGCGCGCTGGACTTCTGGGTGATGGCCACATAAGAGTGGATTCTGGGTGCATGAGAGATCAGCCCGTCTTTCCCTCCTGGCTCATAGACTCCTGCTAGGCCCCAGAGTGTTAGAAGGAAGAGGAGACCACAGGATCTGTTCACAGGTCATTGATGAAGCCCCTTTGAGCCTGGACCAGGAGCACTAGAAGGTTCTAGGAGCCAATATGGTGAAGGCACAGCAGACAGATTGTATAGCTCCTCTCAGGACCTGGGCTCATGAAGGGACTGAGAGCAGCTCGCAGTCTATGAACAGCTGTCAGCTAGTGAGCGCTTACTGAATACAAAACAGTGGAAGGGGCAGCACGGAAGTAAATGGAAAAAGCCCAGGCCCACCCCAAATCCTAGACAAGCACATCTGATATGACTCTTAAACTGGCTTCTTCCAACCACCTCTGAATCTTACTCCCCCACTCGCATGGCTCTATGTGGTGACTGGAATTGAAATTGCTGCTTTCCCAGCACCTCTCATCCAAGGAACCCTTCGAATGGAGGGCACAGTGTTGGGGAAGGGGAGGACCTGGCTAGGGAACAGCAAACTGATGTTCCGAAGCGCAGCTGCCGACTGTTAGGGGCCCAGAAAAAGAGCTACAGGAGCCTCGTCCACTGGACTCGGAAGGCACTGGCAGCACCAACGGGTGTGTGTGTGTGTGTGCGTGTGTACACTCACACGTGCGTGGGAGCGTATGCAGATCTGTGTGTGAGTGGTGGGGCAGGCGCTGTGCAGCACTGGTGGACAGGTGGACACGTGTGAAAGTTCATAAAACGGGAAGCCCAGGGCTTGCCCACTGCAAGAGTTTGGTCCTTGTTGTTTGAGGGGCACTGGAGGGCCCTGCGGGTTGTGGAGAATGGGAGGGGCACCCAGAGAGGCCTCACAGGTGGGCTTGGAGGGGCGACAGGAGGCAGCTCTGGCTGTCTGCAGTGCAAACCTGAAGCCGAAACCGGATGCCACTTCATCTCCAGTGTGGAATGCCCCGAGGCAGGCTTTGCCCTTCCACAGAACTCTTCCCCACCCCAGGCCCAGGCCCAGGCAGGAAGTTCTTGATCAGTGACTGATGGGGGTGGTGGGACCTTGGAAGGCTCGGGGGGGGGGCGCGGTGGAGGGTGGGGTTGGGGGCTGCGTGCCAGTGGATGTGGCATGCGCTGCACGGGGGTGGGGTGGGGGGTCTTGTCTCTGGCCGAGGCGGACAGGGGGCGGTGCCCTCCCCGGCTTTGCGAGGCTCTTTCTCTGGTCCCGGGGCGGGGCGCGCTGGAATGCGGCGGGGCTCAGATGTGGCGGCGCCGCCCGCGTCCCTTCCCGTCCCGTCCGGTCCCATCCAGGCGGCCCCAGCAGGTCCCTGTCCGGGCACGCCGGCCTGCGGGCGGGCACCAGGTGTCAGCACGACGGGAACAGAGGCTTCCGAGCCCTGCCCCATCTGCTCGCCCATCCCGCCGCGCTCCTACTGGGGTTGGTGATAGGGGACACGGGCACCCCTGGACTGCCCGAGTTAGAGTTGGGGGGCTCCCTCCGTGGGAGGCGACATGAGACACATTGGGTTGGCACGTTCTTGCGTCAGCTTCTTCGGCCGTTAGGAGGGCGGTGCTACTGTGTTTACCAGTAGAAAAACAAAGAACAAACAAACAAAAAAGTTTATGCTGTCCCGGCCCACCCACTCCATCGACTGGAAGCTGCCGCTGTGCCAGTCTGCCCACCGCGACTGGCAGTGACCCTCAGACTGGGGGTGGAGGGTGGGGACAGCCCAGTGCGCGGGGAGCCTTGGCCTGTGTTGGCAAGCTGGAAGCAGGGCTGAGCCTGCAGGGGCCAGAAGAGGGCTCATCTCACCCACTGTTGCCCCTGCCCTGTAAGTCCAAGCCAGAGTGGTCGCGGCAGGGCGCATTTCTGGTCTTTGGAAGGAAGGAAAAACTTAAGCGGGGTGGGGGAGAGCAAACTCTGGAAACATAGGGTGATGGGGACCAGAGAGGGGTGCAGACCGAGGCTTGAATTCCTCCAGTGAGCTAGTGGCAGAAGTGGAACCAGAGTCTGGCTGTGGGGTGGAACTCTTTCCCCATCTCCTTATGTCACACAGTGGTGGACAGCTGCGCCGTCAGATCGGGTTCAGGGGCTCCCTTCCCACGTCCAAGCCTGGCCGTGCCACACCAGTCACGCTCTCACTCCGTCCACAGTCCTGCTCAGGACTCCCAGAAGGGACCTTGGCTGAACAATGTGACCCTGTGGAAAGGCCCTCTGCAGCGGCTCTTTCCAGCTGAGGGAAGCCCACTGGCTTGGGGGTGCCCAGCCCTTCTCTTCCTCCCTCATCGTCAGCTGGGCAGCGCACAGGGCAGAGCTGAGAGGAGAGCTTTGCCCTGCCAGCACGGGTAGTCAGGAGGTCTCTTCTGACAGCGGCTTGCGTGGGTCTAGAGCAAGGCTCTTCCTCTGCCAGGCCCTCATGGTTCTGCGCTGTCACCCGCTGGAAGAGGTCTGCGTCCCCAAGTTGAAGAGAGGAGGTGCCCAGATCAGTCCTCCCCCCCCCCCATGGGGTCTTTTGCTCTAGCCCAGGCTAATTTGGAATTCACTATGTAGTCTCAGGGTAGCTTTGAACTCTTGTCAATCCTCCTACCTCTGCTTCCTGCGTGCTGGGACTAAAGGTGTGCGCCACCACACCCAGCTTGGATCAGTTTTGGAAGGAGGTGGGAGGGGATAGGTGTAAGTGGGTAACACTGGCTATTTTTTGGTCATTTTAGATTTTAGGGGACAAAGGGAAGGTGCCCATTGTCTGCTGAGCATTCATCAGTCCTTATCAGGAGCTCCCTGCCTGTTGTGGAGAGGTGAGGAGAGGGAAGGGACCCCAGGTCAGTCTTTTGGGGCCTTGTATGTTGGGAGCATATGACTGAAAGGTATCACTTCAAGAAGGGACCTTCAAACCCTATAGGCCTCTTGGCTGGCCCGACACTCCAGGGGCTTTCAGAGTTAGCATTTCAGCCCATTTGTTCTCTCCCCTGGACACAAGACCAAGAACTCTTCCTCCTTGGGCTGGAGAGATGGCTTAGCGGTTAAGCGCTTGCCTGTGAAGCCTGAGGACCCCAGTTCAAGGCTGGATTCTCCAGGACCCACGTTAGCCAGATGCACAAGGGGGCGCACGCGTCTGGAGTTCATTTATGGTGGCTGGAAGCCCTGGCACGCCCATTCTC